>OX463241.1:148599786-149849786 GCA_949820135.1 Sylvilagus floridanus | reverse complement strand
CCACCCATGCAGGAGGTCCAGATTGACTCCTGGCTCCTGGGTTTGGTGTGGTCCAGCCCTGGCTGCTGCAGGCATCTGGGGCGTGAACGAGTGGAATGAGTGATCTCTGCCTTCCAAATGCACGAAACTTAATGAGGGTTTTAGCTTTCGTGAGAAAGAGAACTACAGGGGCTGATGTTGTGGCGTAGCGGGGTTAGTTGCCTCCCGTGATGTCAGCATAATATCTGGGTGCTGGTTCATGTCCACTTCAGACTCAGCTTCCTGCTGATGGCCTGTGAAGGCAGTGGAAGATGGCCCAGGTATGTAGGCCCCTGCCACCCGCGTGGGAGACCCAGATGAAGGTCCTGGCTCCTGGCTGTGGCCTGGTCCAGTCCTAGCCATTGAGGCCATTTGGGGAGTGAACCAGTGGATGGAAGCCCTCTCTTTCTCTCTTTGTAGCTCTGCCTTTCAAATAAGTAAGTAAATTTTTTTAAAAAGAGATAAACATATTGGTTTTCATGGAACTTACAGGGAGCTGGCATTAGGAATAGCAGGGTCTAGGGACTCAAATGATGCCATCATTGTGGAATGCACCACCACCATCATGGCCGCCTTCACTATCAATATCATCATCATCTTTTTTTCTTTCTTTCATAGCTTCCTCTTCTTTGATTTCTTGGCATCCTTCTCTCTACCTACAGACTGCCTAGGGCTTTGGCACTGGTGGCTCCAGGCTAATATTATCATACTCACCAACTAAATGGCTAAAGGCATCTCTTTCTTTTAGCATCTGACTGGTCCTGCTTGGGTCTTGTGCATGGTACTGCACCTGTCTCTGTGTAGAGTGCTGGAGACCCCAGGGGTCACTCTGTGGGAGGGAGGTGGCCCACCATGATGGGAAGTCCCCCAGTATCAGCTGAGTAGAAGGGAAGAGGAGTTGCCTTTAAGAAAGTGACGGGATTGCAAAGAGGTATGGCACAGAGAAAAGCGGTGGATGGTCACTCCACCCCGTTCTCTTCACCTCACTGGGAACCCTGTCCATCTATTCCCCCTAAGAACGTCTCTCGGGGCTGGCGCTGTGGCACAGCGGGTTAACACCCTGGCCTGAAGTGCTGGCATCCCATATGGGTGCCGGTTCTAGTCCCAGCTGCTCCTCTTCCAATCCAGCTCTCTGCTGTGGCCTAGGATAGCAGAAGATGGCCCAAGACCTGAGGCTTCTGCACCTGCGTGGGAGACCTAGAAGAAGCTCCTGGCTCCTGGCTTCGGATTGGCACAGCTCCAGCTGTTGCAGCCATCTGGGGAGTGAACCAGCAGATGGACAACCTCTCTCTCTGTCTCTACCTTTCTCTGTAACTCTTTTAAATAAATAAAATAAATCTTTTTTTTTTTAAAAACTTCTCTCCTAATTCTTACCACTCTCTTTTAAAAAATTCTGAGATAAAGATCTACATAGATAGCAGATGGATAGATGCAGATATAGGTCGATTGGTCTCATTTGTTAATTCGCTCCCCAAATGTCCACAGTGGCAGATGTTGTCATGGGTTGGAGCCAGGACTCCAACCCGGGTCCCCACGTGGGTGGCAGGGACTCCAGTATTGGAGCTCCCACTGCTGCCTCTCAGGGTTTCTCCCGTGGAAAGCTGAAGTCAGTACTCTGATGCAGAATGCCGTCATCGTAACCGTGAGGCCAAACGCCCGCTCCCTCTGCTCCTCTTCCCTCGCTCTCGTTGGAGAGACAGCTTGACATTCTGCCCGATGGCTCAGAGCGCCGCTGCCATCTTCCTGGTGTATTTTCAGCCTGACCAATTCTTGGGCCTTTTTCTCTGGCTTCTTCAGGGATTCGATAGTGTCTCACGCTGCCTTGCTTGGAGAATTCGTGCCAGTCGCTGCTGAGTGGCATGAAGGGGAGGTGGTTGCCTGCTGCGGGGCTAGCACTGGAGGTGTGGCTTAATGGGCTGGAAGGACTGGGCCGCGTGGGGTGATGGTGTCCACAGGGGTCCGGTGCACAGGCGAGAAGTCAGCCACAGCCATCGTGAATAGTTTTAAATAACAGAAGGGCAGACTCGGAGGGAGTCCTGGGCTCCTGGCAGCCGCGTAGCCTAGCCCTGGCTGGTGGACATCTGGGGGGAATGAACCAGCAATGGAAGATTCTGTCTGTCTCTCTCTTTGCCTTTCAAATAAAGTGAGAATAAACAACACCTTAGAGAAATGGGAGTATCCAGTTATGGTCACCTGCAGCCAAGTGGGGGGGTCACTTACCTGAGGTTGCAGAGCGTGAGCCAGGCCACCGCGGGTCTTTTCACACCTGCTCCCACGTTCTTCTGCACAGTGTTTAAGGATCGTCTAGTGTGAAGACCCTGGAGAAGGGCCCGGATGTTCCCTCTTGGTGTCAGAGAGGGGCTGCAGCTCCCTGTGGCTGCAGCCTGCGTTGAAGTCCAGCTGACAAGGCTGGATCCCCCCAAGGATGGAAAACAAGAATGGTGGCCACAGGTTGGAAACAGGAGGTGGCCAAACAGATCTCAGGCCAAACCCTCGGGAGCCAGCCAGCCGGGAAAAACAAGGAGCCCAGGAGCAAGTTATAAAAATGTTTAGTCTTTGCTTTATTGAGTTACAACAAATGAGCAACAAGTTAGAAAAATTGGTTTTATTCAAACTCCCTATTATTTTATTTGTGCAGTGTACTCAAATGGGGGGCAGTGGGGCACAGGAAGGGATTGCAGACATAATTCATATTGCAACATTTACACCTTCTTTAAAAGTTAGGACTAAACTGGGGGAAAAAAAGTGCACTCAGGTATCTAAAATTGGCCCAAAAACAAACACACAAACAAATCAGTTCATGGTGAGGCTTCAAGCTGAAATCTCATCAAATACCACACCGAGAAAGGCAGTTAAGAAGAGAAATGAAAACTGAAGTTGTTCATCTTTGTACCATCTAGATAGGAAGATGTTTTCGTTGTTTGTTTTAACCTCATAACAGCTATAGTAATGCTAACAAATGCAGGAGCCCGTCAGGCTGGTATTTAAACAGAAGCTCCGGGGAGGCGGGGACTGCCCCCTGCTCCCCAGTTCTCCTGGTGCTGGCTGGGGCTGGCAATGGGAGGCCAAGCAGTCGGGCAGTGGGACCCAGCTCCCTGGGTCAGTGCAGAAAGCCCGGCACGGGGCTAAGGCAAGGGCACCCGAGGTGGCCAGCGGGAGAACTGGAAATGGATCTGATCTGGAAGATCTGCCATTTGTAAACGTCTCCTGATGAGCCAGAGGCCTGAACCTCCGCCCTTCCCACTGAGAAATCTCCCAAGTTTCAAGCTACCTTGAAAAATAGATTCTCCCTACTTACAATCCAGTAGATACAATGGCACTAATACTAAGACTCCCTCCCCCGTATTAGTAACATAAAAATACAAAAGAAAAAGAGAAAAGCTTGGTGGTTAGCCCTCCCTCCTGGAAAAAAACACCTTCCAAGGTAGTGCTGGAAAACGAAGTTGCCCTCCATTAAAAAGGTAACAAAATTCCCCCATTGTACAAATCGGTTCCAGTAGAGCAAGAGGTGGGGGCTGGGCAGGGGAGCGTCGCTGTCCAGGGACCCACTGAAAACGCAGTAGTAGGACTTTGGCACTGTGAACAGTTCCCACGGGGCCTCTGTACCTCCAGGCACTCAGCTCACTTGGAGTCCCGGGCGAGGGCGGCCCCCGGCTGGGAGGGGACTTCTCTCTTCACAGAGTCACCAGTGGGGCAGTTCCGACACGTCCTGGAAGGACGACATGAAAGCAGAGAAGAGCTGTCAGGGAGAGGGTGCGAGGGGTCAGGTCTGCCTCTTCCGGGCTATCCCGGCAGCGGTAGGGGGGCGAAGGGTGGAGGCTGGTGGGGCGGGGGGAGTCCTTGCAAAGCCACCCTGCTGGGCTCGGAGGAGAGACAGATGGCCTTCCAGTGTGGGGCCTGTCCTGGACAGGAGCGTATTTGCTGAGCGCAGTCTGATGCTAGGGGAACCGGCTCTGCAATCAGGCTTTTGCAAACGGGATGCCGGCATTTCGGGGCAAGCGGAAGTGGGGGCCTGGCATTCTTTTCATCATCACAAGACCCTTTCTCTTTCCTAGAGAGGCAGCCTGTCACAGCGGCTCCTAAAAGGCCCTGGAGTGGGACAAACCTGGATCGAGGCCCCGGCTTTCCATTTAGCAGCTGTGGGACCTTCCCTGTGTGACTTTCTCTAGGGCTCAGCTCTCCCCTGTAAAATGGGGACTATGCCAGCACCCATCATTTCCCGTGGCTGTGAAGACTACATGAGCCGACCCTGGCATCTGCAATAGTGCCTGGCACCGGGGAGGCAGTCAGGATGCTTGCATTGCTGCTGCTGCTGCTGCTTCTTCTTCTTCTTCTTCTTCTTCTTCTTCTTTTTGACAGGCAGAGTGGACAGTGAGAGAGAGAGAGAGACAGAGAGAAAGGTCTTCCTTTGCCGTTGGTTCACCCTCCAATGACCGCTGCGGCTGGCGCACTGCGCTGATCCGAAGGCAGGAGCCAGGTGCTTTTTCCTGGTCTCCCATGGGGTACAGGGCCCAAGCACTTGGGCCATCCTCCACTGTACTCCCGGGCCACAGCAGAGAGCTGGCCTGGAAGAGGGGCAACTGGGACAGAATCCGAAGCCCTGACCGGGACTAGAACCCAGTGTGCCGGCGCCGCTAGGCGGAGGATTAGCCTATTGAGCTGCGGTGCCGGCCTGCATTGCTTCTTATAGAACCTTTCCAACAAGGTCCTTGGACTTCTTCCATTACTTCCAAGTTCGTAAGAATTAAATATTTTTTTAACACTGACTTAATACATACATAGGTCACACATAATAAAATTTAATGCCTACATCAACTCTAAGAGATGTAGAATTATTGTTACTATTATTCTTATTTTACAGGCAAGGACACTGAATGGAGAGAGGCCAATTAATTTACTCAAGGTCACACAGTCAGTAGGTGGCAGGGCCGGGATTCTAGCCCAGGCAGTCAGTAGAGGCTGCTCCTAGCCCACAGTACCTATTACGAGCTGCTACAGGGAAAAAGGTTAATTCTTACATACTTGGGAGTAACAGAAGTAGCCCAAGGACCTTGTTGGGGGTTGAATGGTGTCTCCCTCCAAAGTCCTAACCCTACTTGGAAATACCTTTACAGACGGATACTGCCACTGCTCTAATGAAAACAGGAAAATTAGACACGAAGACAGACACAGGTACAGAGAACATGAAGGCAGGGCCAGGGATGTAAGCCAAGGGAGGCCAAGGATGGCCCACAGATCGCCAGGAGCCAGGCACGGAGCAGACACTCCCCTCAGCCCTCAGAAGGAACCAACCTGGCCCACGCCAGACTTCATCTCCCGAGCTGCAGAGAACAAATTCCTGTTGTTTGATCCGCACACCTTGCGGTACCTTCTGGAAGCGCTGGGAAAACTAGATCTCCATGACCCCTTCTGTTGTCGGCTGCCAGGTTCTAGGGAGTCTGAGAAAGGACTCCCAGTGGGAGGTTCAGGGCTCAGGACACAGCCAGACTCTATGACAGGCTAGAAGTGATGGCCAACGTCACTTCCCAAGTCCCTGGCTCTTGGCTGCCCTCCTGGCAAGGCTGTTGGCCACTTCAGGGGCTGAGAAAGCCCCGGGAAGTGTTCCGTGTGCAGGAGACCAAGGGCAGGAAGAGCAGACTTCTCAGCTGGAGGCAGCAGCCGATTGTCATTGGCTCCTAGTGGCTGCATGGTAAACACACCCACATTCCCAGGAATTAGACTGGGTGCTGGGGTGAACACGTGCAGGAGAATCCTGGGGGTGCATGCACATTTCAGGGGCGTCCTTGGCGTGATCCAAAGTCATCAGCCCTCAGAGCAACAGGGGTCCTTCGAGCCGATGCTGCCCACATCACTTCTGGTACAAATGGACCGGAGGCTTGGGGAGCGAAACCCGTCTCCCCAGCCACATGACTGCTCAGTGGCACAATAAAAACAAAACAAAACAAGCCAGCCATGATGGTCAGGATCATGACAGCAACAGCAGCTAATGCTTCTCCCACACTGGACACGCGTCAGGCTGCAGCTCTTATTAACAGGGCCCAGCTCTTTCACTCCTCACTGCAACCTGGCAGGCAGGCGGCTACCGGGCCCACTTGACAGTGACAGAACAGAGGGCTTGGAGAGACTAAGGCCGCGTTTAGTGCAAGGGACTGGGAAGTGCTGGGTTCCAGAGTCCACCTTGGCCAGTCCAGCTCCAGACCCTGTGGTCTGGGTCACGCATGGGGCCCCCTGGCAACGGGAAAGCGTGCGTCTGCTTCAAAGGCTGGGGCGCCCTGGTCAGACCCCATCCTCATTGCTGTTCCCAGACAAGCTTCCCACATCCCCTGGCTGGGTACAGCCAGCCTCCTCCCCCGCTCCTCAAAGGGACAGGGTCGTCCTCAGCAAATGGGCTCCCTCACTGCCTCGGGGAGGGAGGCTGCTGCCCGCTGGACTCCCCCTGAAGGCTCTCCAGGCCAGGAATCCAGACCCAGGGTGGGCAGATCCCCACCACGTCTCCTCCTGTGCAGCACAGCGGAGCCATGGGAAAGCAGGACTCAGCGTCCAGGGCTTCAGTTCTGTAACTGCCCTGGGCCTCACTGCTTCTCCTTTGATATGAACTCATATTGTTTCCTTTAAAAAAAAACTTTATTTTTTATCTGCTTGAAAGGCAGAGTGAGAGAGAGCGAGTGAAAGAAAGAGAACTTCCATCCACTGGTTCACTCCCCAAATGCCCACCACAGCCAGGGCTAGTCCAGGCTGAAGCCAGGAACCAGGAGCTCCATCTGGGTTTCCCAGGTGTGGGGGCAAGGACCCGAGCACCTGAGCCATCCCGTGCTGCCTCCCACGTGCTACAGCAGGAAGCTGGGCCAGAAGTGGAGCAGTCAGCACTCAAACCAGCGCTCCGATGTGGGCTGTAGCCTCTCCAGTGGTGGTTTAAACCTGCTGCACCACAACGCCCACCCCTGAGCCTCCCTCTGTCATACAGGACCGCCAGGCGAGCCAGGCACACAAATCCTCCCACATGCCAGGGGCTCAGGAATACTGCTTTGTTTTCCCCAAGGAAGGCTGGGTATAAAACGGGGCCTTCGGTGTAGTGAGTTACCTGTGTGAATGAGTAGACCCATTTTTCCCTTTCTCTCATGTATGAAACTGAATGGTGCCTCTTCAAGGGACAGACAAGTGTTTGCCTTTTAGATGCACCTTGATGTTAAGGTGGTTCCTTGCCCAGCAGTGTTTTTATGGTTCCTTGTGCAATTTTTTTAAGGACACAAATTTGCATAATCCTCCAACCATATGTAGTAAGAATTTAAAAAAATCCCCAAACAAGATCCTCAACACACACACACACACACACACACACACACAGAGCGAGAGAGTGCGAGAGAGAGAGAGAGAGCGCAAGGCCAAAAGGATGACCTGGAGAAAAGGGAGAGAGAAAGCCAAGTTTTTCCCCTTGGCTCTTGCAGAGACCCCAGATGTGTGTGGATGGCTCTGGGCCCTGGAAGCACGCTCAGGCCCACTTGGGCTTTAATTTCCCTTTGACCTTTCCCAGGTCGTGTGGCAGTGGGCAGGCCCAGGCTGTGAGGCTGGGAAGATGCAAGAGCCCGAAGGCAGGGGCCTGATCCCTCTCCCGGGGTGTCTGCTGGTGGCCTAAGCCCAGGGGCCGATCGAGTTGGAGCTAAAGTGAAGAAGGGGATCCGTGGGCACGTATAGTCTTGTCTCTTGGGCAATAAGTGGGTCCCGCAGGTCCCTGCCCATGCAGCCGGCGCTGCTGGCTCTCCTTGTGTTCACACAGGAGGAAGCAGTACAGGACAGACAAGCCCTGACCCTCCTAGTTCTCCTCGCCCCCAGCAGTGGACACTCGGCCCTGAATGTGTTTCCATCCCAGGCTCCTGGGCACAGGTCCTGGCAGCTCGGCCAGGGCTGTGCTCCCACACCATGGTGTGACATATCACGCTTCCCAACTAAAACCGTTCGCCAGCTGCCCGCCAGCTGCCTGGGGACCAGGCCCCCCAGGGCTCCTGCAGCTCCAGGCCCTGTAGGATCGAGCTCTGGGCTTGCTCAGGAAAGCCTCCGCTCCCACCTCGCCTGGGTAGGCATTCCCACCCTGGAGCCTGTCGGCACGGCTGTCATCACGCCGACTTCAGATGGCCCAGTTAACTGTCCGTGGATGGCAGGCCCGTGAGGACTTGGACAGTGTGTGTCGCGTTCACTGCTGATCTCGCCAGCCCTCCCTGCAGTGTCTGCTCATAAGCATTCGTTAATGAATGAGAAATGGGAACGGAGCACGGTGCTGTCAGGGTGGAGTCCACATCTCAGTGCGGCCTTGTCTTTTAGGGACTATGGCTGGGCGTGGACTTCACAACTATTGCCCCCCACCCCACCCCCTGCCACGGGGCTTCAATCTGCCTGGTCACAGACATTCACGCTGCAGAGGCCCAAGGCCCTGAGGGGTCAGTCACCTGGTCCCACAGCACCCAAGCTCAGTCCTGGAGACCTGCAAGGCCTTGTGGCCCCTAGGGGACGTTTCTTCCAGACACATGGCTAGATGTCCCTACTCTCTAATGGGTTCCCTCCCGGGACAGCAAAGTCACTGCGTCCCAAAGCCGTCCCTTTCTGTCTTGGGGACATGTTGGTGTGCTGAAAAGTACTATCAAGTTCTCTAGCAAAATCTGCTTCTCTGGTACTTTACCCTTTGGGGAAACCTTGAAAAGAAAAACAACAATAGAATTCTTTCCCCTTGGGGCCAGATTTCTGTGTGTTTTCAATTTTCCCTTGGAGGCTTTTCCCTAAGGCTCTGGGGCCTTGGGAGAGAGCACTGTACTCCATGAGAAAGAAAAACACTCTGGGGAGACTTAGTCTCTCTCCCTAATGAGAGGGATCTTCAAATAGCTGATGGAAAACGCATTTTATGGGGGCCTGCGCTGTAGCACAGCGGGTTAATGCACTGGCCTGAAGTGTTGACATTCCATATGGGTGCCAGTTCGAGACCCAGCTACTCTACTTCCTATCCAGCTCTCTGCTGTGGCCTGGGAAAGCAGCAGAAGATGGCCCAAGTCCTTGGGCTCCTGCACCCGTGTGGGAGACCAGGAAGAAGCTCCTGGCTCCTGGCTTTGAATTGGCGCAGCTCCAGCCATTGCAGCTGTTTGGGTAGTGAACCAGCAGATGGAAGACCCCCCCCCCCCCGGCCCTGCCTCTCCTCTCTCTCTGTGTAACTCTTTCAAATAAATAAATAAATCTTAAAAAAAAAAAAAGCAAATGCATTTTATGAAAACATATGCAAGGGTCTGGTGGTGTGGTGTAGTAGGTTAAGACCTCCGCCTGTGGTGCCAGCATCCCATATGGGTAACGGTTCGTGTCCCAGCTGCTTATCTTCCGACCCAGCTCTCTGCTGTGGCCTGGGAAAGCCGTGGAGGATGGCCCAAGTGCTTGGGCTGCTGCAGCTGCCTGAGAGACCTGGAGAAAGCTCCTGGCTCCTGGCTTTGGTCTGGCACAGCTCTGGCTGTTGCAGCCATCTGGGGAGTGAACCAGCGGATGGAAGACCTCTCTCTCTGTCTCTCCCTTTCTCTGTCCCTCTCGGTCTGTAATTCTACCTCTCAAATAGTAATAAAAAATCGTTAAAAAAACCTATACATGGATTTCCAGATATTTTTGCACTACAATAAACTTACTGTTTAATTCCATTTTTCTTCAAACTTTTTGGAGTACTCTCGTATTTCTTTTCTCTTTCTTGGGGAAGTGTGGGAAGATAACCGTTGTTCGCGTATTGAGTATCTGCTATCTGCTAAGCATTTTGTACCACTGTCAGCTAGAACTCAATTAGCTTCTGTTTTGCTGTTATTAGGCGATGTGTTTTCAGTTTAACTGTAGTTTTCCTGTAGCTAATGTCTTTTCTCTCTGGCTGCTTTTTCTTTTTTCCTTTGTCCCAGTTTTACTGGGAAGTAAGTGGTCTGTGAAAAACTGCATGCAACTAACGGATACACTTTGGTGCATTTAGACAGCTGAATACAGTCATGGCCACAGTCTGGCACCAAACACACGGAGCCCCTCCAGAAGTTTCCTTTTGTGTCTCTTTTATTTTTTTCCTGGAGATGACAACACTCAGCCTATGACCACCGTCTTGACACGTTTTCAGGGACGCAACACCTCATGGGGGACTATGGACACTGTCCACAGCACACCTCTGGATCTGAATAACCACTGGGCAACGACTGCCCCATCCCCTGCCTGTCCCCAGCCAGTCGTCTGCTCTGCTACCTGTCTGTAATATTTAAGCCAAATGTTCTTTGGTTTGGGGTGGAGGGCTAGGTCTGATTTCAACCAGAACTGAGAAGGGGAAAATGTTGGCATGGAAGAGTATTGAGCAGTTTCCCAGTGAATGAAGAAAACTTCACACCGCCTCAAGTCACCCCTCCCAGGCCTTGGTCAGCTTTGGCACATCCAACCAAAGCTCTTTTCCCCTGCGACCGTTTGGGGAACCTGCTGGGACTCAGAGGCCGGGAGAGTCTCCCCCAGGCTGCTGGGAGGGAGGCTCACGGGGCAGCAGGTGTGAGGGGCATCCACTCTGCCCATCAGCAGATATCATCTAGTGTGGCTCAGCAGAATCTGAGCCAATGGAATTGTGGCTGAAACTCACCAGGCAGATTCCCAGAGTGGTCCTATGTGTGGCTACGCTTCGACCCTCAGCTCCATCACTTTTTACCTGGATGACCTGGGACAAGTTAACTTTCTGTGCCTCCTTCTGATCAGCCATAAGTGAAGAAAATAATGACAACTTTGGGAGTTACTGCAAGTTGGCCTGCACCACGGCTCAATGGGCTAATCCTCCGCCTGCGGCACTGGCACCCCGGTTCTAGTCCCGGTCGGGGCGCCGGATTCTGTCCCGGTTGCTCCTCTTCCAGTCCAGCTCTCTGCTGTGGCCAGGGAGTGCAGTGGAGGATGGCCCAAGTGCTTGGGCCCTGCACCCACATGGGAGACCGGGAGGAGCGCCTGGTTCCTGGCTTCGGATCGGCACGGTGCGCCAGCCGCAGTGGCCATTGCGGGGTGAACCAACGGACAGGGAAGGCCTTTCTCTCTGTGTCTCCCTCTCACTGTTCACTCTGCCTGTCAATAAATAAATAAATAAATGCTAAATTGAGAGTTACTGCAAGCACCAGATGTTACCCCCTGTTGTAGCCTCTGGATCCCCTCTCCTACCCCTCTGAGAGGCAATGAACACCCTAGGGCAGGAGCTCATAAAATGGGTCCCAACAGAAAAAGTGAACTTGGAAAGCCAGGAAGCAGGAGGCCAAGTTCTCCCCATGGAGAGCAGTGACTGCAAGTTCAGACTGCATCACGTGAGCAGGTGCTGGTGCTAACACTGGCTCCCCATTCCAGGGCTTTCGTTTGTATCATCTCATTCAATCCTGACAACAGCAGACACCTCTACTAGTAAGTGCAATGGAATTCACTAAATTCATATCTTGATCCCTAATCCCCAGCGTAACTGTATTTGGAGACAGGGCCTTTAGGGGGGTAATTAAAGGTGTAGTAATTAAATCCTAATCTCACTGGAGTGGCGTCCTTACAAGAAGAGAAATAGACTCTAGGAGTGGGAATGCAAACAGAGACCAGGTGAGGATGTAGCGAGAAAGTGGCTGTCTACAAGCCAAGGAGAGAGGCCTCAGCAGAAACCAAGCCCGGCTCCTTGATCTTGAACCCTGGGAAAACAGAGGTCTGTTGTTTAAGCTGCCTGGTCTATTCCATGACAGCAGTTTATACGCTTTGAGGTTATGGAAACTCAATAATAAAAGTCAAGTAAAACTGCATGGGCACATGGGTATTCTAGAACGTTCCGGCACCCCTCCTCCATTTACCACTAGGGCAGACAGCTCTGCATGCACGGGCTTCTGCAAGTTGACTTGCCTGTTGCTTCTCCCCTGAGTAGCACAGAGGGGCCTTGAACTTTCTCCACAGGGTTGCACACGCGGAACCACACATGGTCTCCTTTATTGGTGAGACGAAGGCATTTCAAAGGCAAATTTGATTTTATGTGAATCCACCTAACATCTGACTTCTAACACCTGCACGTCTGTGAAGCACACTGGCTACCTCTTAGTTCCGCTAATGCATCCAATTCCCTCTGAGCCCTGGGCCTTTAAGGATTTTTGTTTCTTTGGCTTGCAATCCTGCTTTCCCCTTTCTGCCCAGTCAGCTCCTACATGTTGGCCTAATTAACCCTTTGGATTTCAAATCATCCATCTGCCTTCTCCAAACCTTAAATCTGATCAAACTTCTCTAGTCTACAGTTTAATGGCAGCATGCACCTTTGCTTCAAAAAACTTGTCAGCGCAGCCAACTTTTTGTTTTGCTTGATGAAAACTGTTCTGATTAGACCCTGGGCTCCACGGGGGCAGGGCACTCAGCACCAGTGCCTTCCAGAGCCTGGAATACCGCAGGCAATCCACAAATCCTTGAGTGAGGGAACCAAGTCGCTTGTTAGGGATGTTTCTGGGCTGGGTACTTCACCTCCTTGGGGCCCGAATCTTTCCTCTGAAAATGAAGGGGCTTGGATTTCACGGTTCCTAGTTTGCTACAAGCCTCCCAAAGCACACTGAGAACTCCCAGGGCAAGACGCTCTGTTGTTAGGTAACTGGACGTGTAGGAGTGAACTCGCCATTAGGGACCAGAGAAGCGAGGCTAGAGGGCGTCCCTGAGAGGCTCTGCTCAGTACGTACCCAGGACGGACTCTCCAACACACCTTTCTCTCAAGCTGCTTACACACACGGGAGGCAAACTGTCCCCAGCGCTTCTGCTCTGACCTCTCCCAGTCACTGGGGTGGAAGAGCGATGGTGGGAAAACACAAAGAAAAGCTAAAGGGCTGAAATCCCAGATCCCAGATCATGGACAGTCAGGGATCTTTGTTAATGCCCAGGTCATTTCAATAAACCATATTGAACACCTGCTGGGACTCACACTGGGGCTTCAGAAATGAATGACAGATGGTCCCTGCCTCAGGGGTTGGAGGGAGAGACAGGGAAACAGATGATTAAAATATTTTCATTCATTCATTTGTGCATTCCTTCGTTCATTCATCCATTCAATCAACTGCTGGTATTCGGGTAGCTAATCTCAACAGAATGTGGGGCACACACATTTTGGACTTTAAGTGTCAGGCAGGATGGAACAGTTGGGCCCCAGGCCATAGTGGGGCCATCACTGGAGGGGCTGTGGGGGCTATGGTGGCTGAGGTTAGGCACTGACCTAGCAGATGAGAAGTGACCTCCAACTCCACTAACCAAAGAACTCAGGGCAAATTTTGCATTTGCTCTGAGCCTCAATTTTGCACTTTGTAAAATGGAGGAAAAAAAAAAAAGCTGTATCTACCTCACGGGGTTTCTGTCACTTCTCCATGACATAACAGGCATGCTTAGAAGAATGCTAAGCACATAGCTCACAGCCATAAATGCAGCTCTTGTTGGTAGCAGTAATGGGCATCTCATTTGGCCGAACACCAAGGCTGTGTCTGACAATGTCTCGCTCAATTACGGTGTCTCAGTTTTAGGAATGGAGGAATTTATTTCTCAGCCTCTTACTAGGTCAGGCCTCTCAACGGGATAATTAGACAAAGGGACCCAATCCAGCCAACAGCATTCAAAGGCTGGGAAGGATTCCTTGTCTTTGGGGCTAACGCTGGGGCGGAGGTGAGTCACTGGCTGTCCTGAGTCTTGCAGAGCCAGGAGACCCAACCCTGAAGTCAGATCTTCGCTGCTTGCCCAGGTTCCCTCCTCCATCTCCCTGGATCCTCATCCTCATATGTGTAGCCATGCAACGCCACTGCAGGTTCCTAAATAGCTATCCACTTAAATAGGGCCATCAGCGACTGTTTACAAATTTTAAGAGACCCACGTGCCTCATTCCTAAAAGCTAAAGTGATCGGAAGAGATTCTCCCTCTCCTCTCCACCTAAGTCAGAGTCTCCCTTAAGGGGTGCTTCTGTGCAGGACTTGGGGGAGCTATCGGATGCCAGCCATGGTGCAGCTGCGGCCCTGTGCTCCACACGACTGGCCTCCGCACTATCAGGAGCCATTAGTGCTGTCCGGTGCTGCCGGGTGTTACACAGAACTTAGCGTGGATTCCAGTTCACACTTGTGGCATTTATCACAAATAAATATAAAGTGGGGTCCATGGTTGTTCCCATTTTTTTTTGCAGGGGAGACTGGTGGTTCCTCCATCTCTGAATTGTCTGATGTTAGTTCAAGAGCCAGTTTAAAAATCCCTGGGTGTGGGTCCAATCAGAAATGAGGAATTGCTGCAGAAATGGAGCGGTTGAGAGAACATCAGGAGGAGGGAGGACTGTGGCTGAGCGAAGGTAGGGGGGTTCCGTGTCTCTGAGTCCCATTTCTGGAGTTCTACAGACACAGTGTCACCTCTCTGGGAGAATTATGGAAGAACACGCTTGGCCAGAGCACCGCTCCCCAGGAGGTCCTTCCATCTTCTCTCCCAGCGTCCCTTTGTCCCCAGGGGTTCTCTCCATGGGTTTCGCTTTCCTTCCTCCAACTCTCTTCCATTGGGGCCTCAGAGGGTGGCAGGCAGAGCCACAGCCCACCTGGATGAGGGGGAGCGGGGCTCAGGCAAGCTGCTGCCTTTGGAGAAACCCGCCCCTCCCCCAGCTCCCCGGGGATACCGGGGTGCTTAGCATCCTTAGAGTCGGACAGCACTCACAGCTGGCTCTGCACAGCTTTTGCCTGCTACAGAAGATGCGGCTGAACCCAGACTCCTCCCCCTGCCCATGGCACACCTCTCTTGGTTCCTCAACTGCACCAGTCCTGGCCTGTCCTCTGGACCTTGGCCCTGCCCTTCCTTCCACTGGAACCGCTCTCTTCCCTGCTGCAGAGAGCCCCTCGTCTGTGGTCCCTGGCACAGGTGGCCTTCCTGTAGCCTCCCCATACAGCCATACACGTCCTCCTCTACCACGCATGCGGCACACTGGCTTCTGAGCGGAGGTACCCTCTCCGCTGTCCGAGGCATGACCGAACTCCATGTGAACCAGCGCTGCTGTCTGTCTTTACAGCGCAGCACGGCGGGTGGCACACAGTAGGTGCTCAGCAGTTACTGACTGTGGAACTGTACCCTGCTGGCTACATGGGGGTTGCAGGAAAAAGCAACCAAGCAGATTATTGCGGATCAGAAGAGATTCAAGGACAGAGGACGGGGCAAGCAAGCAGCACTCAGGTGGACAAACGACTTGCTTCTTCGTTTCCATGAGGGAGACGTGGGCCAGACTGGTGGCGTCTTCCCAGAAGGCAGGAAAATGGCCACAGGCTGCAGGAAGCCAGATGGATGCCCTTGCATCTCCTAGCCGCCCTGCTATCCCAAGCTCCCACAAGCTCCCTCTCCTCTGGGCTGGTGCTCACCCACGGCCCCAGGGTGCATGCGGTGGAAGGAGAAGACCTGGTGGCACCCTGGGGCCGGCCCCTCATTGCATGGCTGCAGGAAAGGCTCAAACAAGGTTGCCAGAGGACTGCACCGATCGGCCAGATGGCGTATTCTGAACAGAGGAGCAGGTGGGTGAGGCGGCCAGCCAGAGCTGTCCCAGTTCGTTGACACAGACACGGGCGCTTCCAGGGCTCCCTCTGGGCACTTGAAACCATTCTGGAGGTTCTTACCTTTATTGCAATATTTTAAAGGACTGCTTCTGTTGGTTTTTAAGTGACTTCTGGGGAAGCAAGGCCATCCAGGCAAATTGTCTGTCCCCTCCTCGCTCCAAGCTGCCTGGGGACAACCTGGCAAAGGAAGACCTTCACTTCCCGTCCCCTCCTCCCAACCCTGCTCCCTTTCCCACCTCACCACCAGGCTGTGCTTGGGCCTTGATTTGCACATACCTCCTGGGAATCACAAACACCAGGGGTTTCAGTGGCACATCCCATTACTTGGCGGACATGGCCATTAGTAACCATGGTAACCTCCCTTCCCTGGCCCTCCTGGCTCCAGATTTAAGGGGGTTCTGGGGACTCAGACTGGCATCTTCCTTTAGCCAGGACAAGGCCAACACGAAGCACTGTGCGAGACTTCGCGTTAAAGAACCCGACACAGTAAGCTCACTCGGTCAACCTGGATGCTGGATCAGAAACAAAATCTGAAAAGCGAAAAAGGAAACAGGCAAAGGGCCCAGCCGGTCACGTTTGCTCTTCAGAGCAGGGGACACGAGCCCGGCGCAGGAGGCAGGAGCCTGAAGCTGTGGCCCAGACAGGCCACAGGCGCCAGGGCTGCCACCCTGAGCACGGGAAGCCTCAACTTTCTTCCTTTTTCAAAGAACCTTTACAAGGAGCTCCTCCACAATAAGAAGCACGTACCCGTTTGCTCCCCTAAGCCATTCCACGGTGTGTACGAATTCCACAGCACCACGTGTGATGGTAAACACAGGCGAAGCCTCCCTAGGTGGAACCGCTGAATCTGAACTACTCCAAAATGCAACATTTTTTCAGTGTCAAGAGGCCCACACCATGAAACCTTGTATCAGATGCAAAATTATTCAAAATGCCATACAAGATGATTAATAGGCTATTCATAGGTATCTATAAAACACAAATGAATTTCATGCTTTGTCCTAGGTCCCAGCCCTGAGATGTTACATTTCAAAATCTGAAACATGTCAAGATTCAAGTACTTTGGGTAAGGGCTATACAATCTGTATATCATGGCAATGGTATATTTCATGTATATTAATGTCACTGTCAATATAGATTGACAGTTTTTACTTGTCAACTGACAAATAAATTTTCTAAAATATTTTATAAATTTATAATTCATAATTTCTTTTGTAAAAGTAAATTTAGTAGCCAATTAACAAATAAAGAAAAAAGAACCCATCATCTGTGCCAATATCTGTGGACACATTTCAACTGTGCAGTAAGAAGAGAGGAAACCAGCCTGCCCCCTGTGGTCTGGGGGGCACAGGTGCGATTACCTGTCTAGGCCTGGCCAGGCTCGGCAGGGACGCTGTCGGAGTCGGAGTCGGCCAGGTCGGCCGCGCCTTCTGCTGCCGTGTGACTCCAGCTGTCTGACCTGTCTGAGATGGCGTCCTCCTCCCCCACTGTCACCTCCACATAGTCCACAACACCCGACTCCTCGTTCTCCTCGCCGCCCTGGCCATCCCTGCTGCTGCCCTCTGACCTGTCCAGGGCGGCCTCCGAGGGCTTGGCAGGCAGACAGTCTTTTGTGGGCTCACTGCCCACTTTCACTCTGGGTACCAACTTCTCCAAGTCCTCTTCGCAGAGCTTTTTGGGGTCCTTGTAATATTGCTGAGCCGTCTCGCTCCCATTCTTTGGGCTCTCGACAATGGGTTTTGTTGGCTTCCTGGCCACAGCATCATAGCCGTGATCATCCTCCACATGCTGTGGCTGGTACTGCTCCATCCACTTTAAGGTTCCAGTTTTTAGCAAGCATCTGTTCTCCTTGAACCAACGCACAATCTCAGTTCGGACCAGGCCAGTCTTGGCTGCCAGCTGGTCATACTCCTGGGGAGTAGGCCACTGGGTTCTTGCAAAAGTGCTTCTCAAGAGATGAACCTGCTCTTGACTTTGAGTAACTGCTGGTGAAGTGCTGGGCAGAGAGCCGGCTAACTGGGCCCCAGTGAGCTGGTCAAGCCTAGACAGAGCACCATTGGGGGATGCCACATCTGAACCTTTGGTGCCAGACCCCATGGAATCCAAGACAGCTTGCTCCATGCTGTCCCGAAGCTTCCGCCTCTCGGAGAACCAGGAGTCGATCTCTCGCCTGCTCAGCTTGGTCTCCACCCTGAGCCGATCCAGTTCTGCCTGGGTAGGAAAAGAACTTTTCAAAAAGCTGTCTTCCAGGAGTTTAACCTGACCCTGTGTTTTCTCTTTGAACTTCTGGGGGTTAAAGTCTGGGTAGGCGTGGTACGTGCGACCGTGTCGGGAGGCCGCGATGGCCAACTGGTCTTTGGCAAGAGATTCGCTGGTGATGTGGACGATGCCCCTCTGACACCGATACCGGTGGTCACTGAACCACTTCTTGATCTCGCTCCTGGACAGGCCGGTCACCTCAATGAGCCGGTAGACCTCCGCATCGTCGGGGAACTGGCTCTGGAGAAAGCTGGCCTTGAGGTGGGCGATCTGCTCCTTCGTCTTCTTGCGGTCACTGGCCGAGGTGAGCGGGGAGCTGACCACCTTGGGTGGGGGCTCTGGCACCTGGGCGACGTGTGGACGCTTGGGCTCGGGGGCAGCTTGGGGAGTCACCAAAGGTCTCTTCTGGCCATGGTTGGTCACCCCGGCCACGGCGAGCGTGATTGGGGAACAAGACACGGTTGTGGAGCCGCTGGTCACCTGAGTGAGCACCAGGCTGGTCTGGCCAAGGATCTGGCATGGCAGAGCGGTCTGGAGGATGGGCTGGGACATCTTTGTGGGGGCCAGCTGGGCGGGCAGCACAGTGATCGTCGGGGGCACCGACTGGATGGTGCCGTTAAACATCTTCTTCCGGGCCTCCTCCACCTCCTCTGGGGACCAGCTGATGCCATGCTTCAGGCGCTGGGTGGCAAACCAGATCCTAATGTGCTCTTCCGGGTGCTTGGAGGCAGCTGTGAGCCAGGACAGCTCCGCCTGGGTCGGGTAAGGGAACTTGTTGAAGGAGTTGATCATGGTGGCGTTTGTATCCAGGGCAGAGTTGTATTTGGTAGTGTTCAGCGGGACGGGGACCTTGGGGACAAGGTTGATATTTGGTGGCAGCTGTACAGAAGGCATGACGTGTCCTAACGTGTCTTGGAGGAGCTCCACGCCACCGAGCCTCGAGAGGATCTCAGCCGTGTCCGTCACCAGGCGGGCGGTCCCTTCCACGTGGTTCTCGGGGGTGACCTCCTCGGGCTTCTTGGGCACCTTCTTGGCATCTGCTTTGGGTTTTCCTGGCTTCATGATGGGGGTTTTACTCACCGAGATCCCAGGGTCATTGTCACCACTCCCAGGGCCACTAGCGGTGATGGCCACGACGTGGTTGGTGGTTTCGATGGACTGCTCCAACACAGTCTGATTATTGCGCTTGATCAACTTCAGCTTGAAGTTGGTCTCCCCGGGGTGGAACTTGGAGTTGTGGTCGGACAAGGAGTCGTACTTTTTGGTGGTGAAGTTACATTCGGCACACACGTAGAGGGGGTTGAGAATCACGTTGGGGTGCTGCATGTCCACGTGCTCCGTGAACTCGTTCAGGTTTTGCGTGGAGTAGGGGCAGTATTTGCATTCGTAACCACCTTGCAATTTTTTGGACTGGGGTTCTCCCGTAGATTTCACCTCTATCACTTCATTTTCTTTGGAAGGGTTCTCAGGTTCTGGTACCCAACTGTCCTTGGCCATATCAGGCTGTGCTGTGCCGACTCCTTTTTCTTTGGCCCTGTCTGCTTCCTCGGGCACATCCTGTTGCACCATTTGTGATGTCCTTACCATGCATGGAGTCGTAGACTTTCGTTTGCTCGCCATGCTGCCTGTCTGTGTGCAATGGCTTATTTTTGGAGAGGGCAGTGAAATTCTTGGAACAAATAAGATAAAAGGCTTTGGGCTTTCTTCCCCCACAAATGGCTTTGGCTTCCCTTGAATGCTGGAGTCCCCCGTTTGCGTTTTCAGAACGATTTCAGCACAGAAAATTCTAACTGCACCAATCACTAAACACACCAGGCAGCATCATATCTGTGGGACAAGAACAAAGACGGGGTCAGCGTCTCTTCACGATGCAAAAGGAAAGAGCACGTCTTTCCGAGTTGTTCCCGTGACCCATCTCAACCGGCACCCAAATCAAACACCTATGTACCTAGGCACAGAGGGTGGGCGAGTGCGTGTGTACACAAGCTCATGTTCTTCTCTTCCCTTCTCTGGGAACCAAGCGGGAACAGGCCCACAGCAAGCACACACAGACGGGGGGCACCCCTTCTCCTTCAGAGCCAGAGGGACCCAGAAAACAAACATAGACCTGAGATCTTTTGAAATGGGGGGCTGGCGGAAGACACGCTGCGGGGCTGGCAAGCGGCTTTTATTTTCCATGCCTCTGAAGAAAAGTGCTTACCTGTGGCTGGCACTGGGTTTATAAGGGTGTTAGAAAATGGATACATACAGTTTGCTTCTTACAATAAAAGTAAAAAATCACTTTAGAAAATGCAGAACAGGGGCTGTGGCATAGAAGATTAAGCCTCCACCTGCAGTGCCGGCATCTCATATGAGCACTGGTTCGAGTCCCGGCTGCTCCGCTTGTGATCCAGCTCTCTGCTGTGGCCTGGGATAGCAGTGGAAGATGGCTCAAGTCCTTGGGCCCTGCACCCACGTGGGAGACCTGGAAGAAGCTCCTGGCTCCTGGCTTCCACTTGGCACAGCTCCAGCTGTTGCAGCCATTTGGGAATGAACCAGCAGACAGAAGATCTCTCTCATTCTCTCTCTTTATCTGTATCTCTCTGTATCTTTGTATCTCTCTCTGTATCTCTGCTTTTTCAAATAAATAATTTTTTTTTAAAAAAAGAAACCTCAGAACAGCATAAAAAACCTCTTACCATCCCAACTATTTTACTTACTTCACTTCCATTGAACTTTCATAAATATTGAGCAAAATGTTGATTTAAAACACAGCTGTGGGGCAGGGATTGTGGCACAGGGGGTTAAGCTGTCACTTGAATCTTCTGTCTGCTGGTTCATTCCCCAAATGCCTGCAACAGCCTGGGCTGGGCCAGGCCAAAGCTGGGAGGCCAGAATTCTATCCAGGTCTCCCAGGTTGGTAGCAGGAACGTGAATACTGGGCCAACAACTCCTGCTTCCAGGATGCATTAGCAGGAGGTTGGACTGGAACTGACTCTTCAGTACAGGATGTGGGAGTCCCAAGTGGCCGCCTGGCCTGCTGTGCCATGACTCCTGTCCTTTTAGCTTTATTTTTTAGGTTGGACTCATCTGGTGTTGATTCATCTTGAATTAAACTATAAGACACATTCCTAACCATTTTTCTTGAGGGCTCTAAATTATTTTTTTTAAGATTTATTTATTTATTTGAGAGACTTATACAGAGAGAGGGGAGAGAGAGAGAGAGAGAGGTCTTCCATTCGCTGGTTCACTTCCCAGAGGGCTGCAACAGCTGGAGCTGTGCCAATCCGAAGTCAGGAGCCAGGAGCTTCTTCCAGGTCTCCCACGTGGGTGCAGGGGCCCAAGGACTTGGTCCATCCTCTACTGCTTTCCCAGGCCACAGCAGAGAGCTGGATTGGAAGTGGAGCAGCAGGATCTCGAACCAGCACCCACATTGGATGCTGGCGCTTCAGGCCACAGCACCACAGTGCTGGCCCATCCGAATGATTTCAATGATCTGAAGTTGTGTTCTCTTTTTTTCTGATTTATGAGAAACTACTTTTATCATAAACCAAATTAAGAAATATTTAACAAACTGATTTTGAAAGGCAGAGACGAGAGAGAGAGAGAGAGAGAGGGAGAGAGAGAGAGAGAGAGAGAGATGAGGAGGGTGTGAAAGAGAGAGCGAGCAGGTTGGGGGCAGGTGGTGGAGAGAGAAAGCTCCCATCCAGTTCACTCCCCAAATGCTTGAAAGAGCTGGAGGCTGGACCAGGCCAAGGCCAGGGACTCAGTCCACATCTCCCAGCTGGGCAGAAGGAGCTAACCACTGAACCATCACTACTCCCTCCCAGGTCTACACTAGCAGGAAGCTGGAGCCAGGAGCCAGAGCGGGGGCTTGAACCCAGGTCCTCTGATAGAGGATGCGGGCATCTCAACTGCTAGGCTGAACGCCTGTTCCCAAACACTGCACTTTTACGTCTACCAGGGCCGTTCCTGGCTTCTCCAGTGTGGGCATCTGTTTTCGCTATTGAGCCATGCACTTACACCTTGCCTTTCAAGCATTCAAGCTTTTTTTTTTTTTTTTTAAATTCTTGAGTATGTTTTAATATCTGATGGAGTTCCCCCTCATTACTCTTCTTTGGCAAATACAGCTCTTGGTGATTTTGATCATCTGTTCTCACAAATCAGAGTCAACTGTAAAATAAAATCCTATTAGAATTCTGATTGAATGATAATAAACAAGCGGTACTTTGGGAGTACAGAACAGTGTGCTGATTAGGAGGTGGGGTACGATAACAGCACTCAGACTGGGGAACCAGTGAGCTGGGCCACGTGAGTATCTTAATGTGCAGCAGGTGTGCGGGTGAGCCTGTTGGTGGCTACAGGAGGGGGGTGAGCGTTGTGAAGCCAGGGGACACTGGGGGAGGGTCCCTCAGTGCCAGCTCTGGGGTCACAGGCCCCGGGGAGCAGAGGGCCACCGTGTCCTTTGCGGACAACACCAAGCTGACCCCGTCAGCTGCCATTTCCCACGATCGTGAACCTCCTGATGGCGCCTCACTTCAGGGTTCAATGAACCACATGGCACCACTGTCCTGCACTTGGGCCTGAGCGAGGCCTCCTGGGCTCGGCCCACGCCATCAACCTGAAAGCCGCATCGCAGAACAGATCTAGCCACTGTCATCTCCAGCCTAGATTTCCCCCTGGGGGGCCATCAGAGAGTTGTTGTAAAATAAAAAACCAGCAGGCGCCATCCTCGTACACGGAGCCATCTCCAGCATCGCCTGGGAGCGCACTCCACTCCCTGACCTCAGCCTGCAGGCCCCCGCAGGTTCCGGCCTGTGCCTCCCTCTCCCCTGGCTCACCACCACACGCCAGCTGCTCCCATGGACGCGTCACTGCCATCCCAGGGCCTTGCCAGAACACTCCACCCCAGAGCTCCCCAGTACCCGCCCATGGGGAGGCCCCTCCCAGCCACTCTGCAGCTCCTCCCCCAGCTGTGCTTACTTCAACAGTAAACATCGTGGTGATGCATTCTGTGGTTGAAGGAGAGTGCGTGTCCACCTCCCTGTTTCTCTCGCCCTCCAGAACTGCACTGCCCATTATGGCAGTCACTAGCCACACGTGGCTCTTAGGTTTAAACGAACGACAGTGAAAGGTACAAATTCACTTCCTTGGTGGCCTTTCCCAGCGAGTTTCAGCGAGGTGTGTGGATCTAGAATACACGATCCCCCCTCCCCGGCATGGCCTTTCCAATGCTCCAGTGCAGCTGCCCCAGGGCCGACAGCAGTACCTGGCCACAGCATGGCCACTCTGCTTTCCACAGATACAGTCTCAATGCTCAGTTAACCACAGGGAGGTGAGGGGATCTGCAGCTCAGAGCAATGAGGTTCTGGTGAACTCTCTCGTGAATGCTTGGGAGTGTGTGTGTGTGTGTGTGTGTGTGTGTGTGCATGTGTGTATCTGTGCTTTGGGGGTTATGGGAGAAGACTTAAAATCTTTGTGGAAAAATGGAACTAAAAGAAGTTTAGGGTGGGTGTTTGGCCTAGGAGTTGAAGCGCCTCTCGGGATGTCTGCTTTCCATATCTGGGTTGGAGTCCTGGCTCCGGTCTTGATTGCAGCTTTTGCTAATACACCTCACTGGAGGCAGCGAGTGATGCAAGTCCTTGGGTCCCTGGCACCCACGTGGGAGACCTACACTGAGTCCCCGCTTCTGGGGAGAAGCCAGCTGTGGTTGTTGCAGGCATTTGGGGGCTGAACCAGTGGATGGGAGGGTTCTCTTTACCTGTCTGCCTCTCAGACACACAAAATGCACAAATAAAGCATTCAGAAATAAGTTGACTTTGATGTGAAGTTTTTTTTTGAAATTCATGCATATACAGGCTATTCATACACTTTGTGGGAAATGTGTATTATGAAAAACTGTATACATTCCAAAAATTGTAAAAATAAACTTATCTTTTAATTCCATTTGCCTTGAGCGGTTACAAAGTGCCCTTGTGTGAGTGGAGGACTTCCGTAGGGGCAAGGAGGTCCTAGACTTCTGGAGAGGTCACCACACAATGGGCTAAACTCGCGCCCACCGGCCAAGGAGCCTGGGGCATTGGAGTCACAGTTTTCCAGCAAACAGAGCCAAAGGAGACTTTGCTCCTGCACAACAAAGACATCAGGCAGGAGTGGGTACAGGCAAGATCTTTCTTACAGAAACTTCCCGTATCCAGAATGGTTGAAATCTGTTGACAAGCGAGTCCAGGAAATGAGGCAAACTGTGGTGAAGCCGCCTGGAAGCTTCTCAGTGTTCTGAAAGCTCTGCTTCAAAATAAACAGCAACTTCCAAATCATATTCGGCAACCAAGGAGCCACTCCAGAGCGTGTTACACGGAGGGGAAGGGAAATGCGGAAGGAAAGAAAGTGGGGAGCGCTCAGGAAAGATGGAGACTTCGAAGACTTCATCTCTCAGGGTCCCCATGGTGGAGGAACACGACTTAGGAAGAATCGCCCTGGGACGAGGGGTTGTGTGTGTCTGCAGAGCAGAGGCACCAGGACAGCCTGTCTTTCTGAACGTCTACGAACCATTAGCGAGGTCAGGGCCTGCACCATGAGGCCCTGGTGCTTGCTGGCATGAAGGCTAATGTGTGCAAAGTCTGGGCCAAAGTTGGCAAAAAATGAAACTGCAATGAATAACATACACGTTAAGAATCACCTTCCACACAGTCCTTTCCGCTGAGGGTGGACAGTATCCTAATAGGACCAGGGTCACCTGGGCCAGCTTCCCAGTGGGTCTGCGCTGGGCACAGGCACGTCGAGACCGACCTGGAAAGCAGCCACTTAAAGGGACAGTGGGGTGTCCCTGTCTTCAGGGGATGTCCATGCAAGCGAGAACTCAGCACACTTAAGAGTGCAGTCCCCAGAAAGAAAGGAGAGAGAAGAAGCATTCCTCATTCAGAGCCCTCCTCTACATAGCCCCTTCCACCCACGAGTCCCGCCCCTCACAGGATAGCCAATAGCATGCCACACAGAGTCCGCGGGGCTATGGCTGCACGCACTCAAAGAAACCCCAACCGCGAATGAGGAACCTTGGGGTAGGCAACAGATACGGGAAACAGCCCGCAGTATAGACAGTGTGAGAACCCGCTTTGCCTGTGCAGGGCTGTTTCCCTTCACCGGTCGGCACTGCTTCTATCATTCCTCTCCCTGCTGTGACCCCGTTCGCTGAGTCCGGCCATGGGCCAGGGCCCTGGGATGGCTGGGGATGCGGGGATGAAGACACCGTGCTCTGGCCTCCAGCAGTCATGTCAGGCGAGGGCCCACCCCAAGGACCTCACTGAATCCGAATGATCGCTTTGAAAATCCCCCTCCAACACAGTCACTTTCTGAGGTGTGGGAGAGGGGGCTGAGGACTTCAGGTGATGAATCTGGGGGATCCAACTCAGTCCACAACAGCCGGGCAGGACACCACCATCTGATACCCTCTCATGGCACAAGGGATGTGCAGCCAAGAGGACAGTGCCACATGTGCTTCTGGGTGCTGAGGATGCAGCAGTGGACAGACAGACAGACAGATGGACATCGCTGCTCTTGTGGACGTCACCAGGGAGAAGATCAAGCAGGGAGAGGACAACGGTGGGGGGTAGGGGGAACCTGTGAAGTTAGGGAGGGCGGTCAGGGCCTCCATCACAAGCGGGTGACAGGGGAGGCTGTGGATGTTCCAGACAAGAAGGAGAAAGGATTTGTGAAACACAGGGGAGGCCACGCTAATTCTGTTGGGCAGGGTGGGAGAAGGGTAGATAAAGCCTTATGGGGCGAAGGGAACTTTCCCTTCTTAGAAATAAAATGGTAATAACCACTTGTAATGAGCACTGCCTATACTTTCTTGATGGATCTTTACAAAAGCTTTGCAAAACAGTTGTGATCAGCCTCCCTCGGCAGATGAAATAATCAAGACCAGAGAGGGCAAGTGCTTTGCCTGAGGTTACCCAGCTGTTTCGCAGCCAAACTGAGATACGAACGGTCTTCCCAAACCTGGTGTTCTTGGCACAACACTGCACAGTCCACCCCTGCGTAAGCAGGACTTCCAAGGTGGAGAGGAGAGAACAGGCAGAGTGATGTTGCTCAGGGGGATGCTGTCTCCCAGAGCAGGGAAGCCAACAAGAGCGAACAGGCGAGCTAGGATTCAGTTCTGCTCGCTGAAGCAGAGGGGGCAGGAGAGAAGGAGCATCCACGAAGGGGAGAAGCCTCACCCACACAGAGGAGCTCCAACGTCACTGACCCCCAGTACACAGCCACGCCTGGGCTGCCGAGAGCCACCCTTCCCTCCAGCCCCCAGCTTTCTCCTCTCACATGCTGGTGCCCCTTCCCGTACCATCTGGAACTTTCTGCCATTCAGTCTGGCCTCCTTTCCCCCACTGATGACATGGGTTGAAATGTGGCCACACCGATTCTCCCACAGTCATTTCCCCAGTACCGACAACAGCCGGCACTGACTGGCCTCCCACACCCCCGAGTGCTAAGTTTCACTTCTCAAAAACCCCACATGGACGTCAAGGCTCACAGGTGAGGGAGGTCGGGCAAAGTCACGCAGCCCGGAGCCACAGGGCTGGGATGCAAACTTTAGGTGCAGACACAGGACCCGAAGGTCTTGGTAAAAAACAAACTCCAGTTCCGTCATCTGGGTAGGGTAGGGTCTGATTCTGCATTTCCAGCCAGCTCCCCAGCGAGGACCTGCTCCAAAGGTGGACCGTGCTTGGAGCAGCAAGGCTCCATCAGGTGCCCACGTCGGGGCTCTCCACTGTTACCCCTGCTTCCTCCTGTCAGAGCCAGGGTGACAGCGCACCTGACTGTTCCTTGCAAGTGGCCTGCAGCCCCCAGGGAGAAAGGACAATGGGCCAAATGCCACACCACCTCCTGGGAACTCTCCCCTGGCGGCTGTGGGTCAGAGCCACTCGGGCTCTGAGGGCGTCCGGGACAGACGTGGCTGCTCTGCGCCTGGGGAGCGCGCGCTGCTGGGAGTCACACCTCGGGCTCCAGTGCATCCGTGCTGTTTCTGATTCCGGAGCTTTCTCTGGGGCTGTCAGAGGAATCACAGGGCTGTCGTGGCTGCGCTTTCAAAGGGAGCATCTTGCAGACATCAAAGCCAAAAGGGAGGGCTTTAGCCTGGCGGGGGGCTTCCGACTGGGCTGTTACCAGATTCCACCGCAGTTCATCAGGGTGCATTTTTTTTTCTGGGGAGGGGGTGGAAGGCTTGCTCCTCTGTGTTTTGCAATTACAACAGGACACCCCCAGAGCCCCCGGGAGGCATTCAGAGGTGGGGTGGGTGCGCTGTGGGGGTGGTGGGGTGAGGCATGGGGGAGGAACCCACTGCTAGAAGGCAGGGGCCCAGGGTCTGCTCCCAGCGCTCCTGTCACCCGCCTCGCTGCTCCTCACTGGTTACACAGCGATCGATCGCTTCTGAAAGGTCGCTGTGACTCTCAGCTCTCTCCATCCTACCTTTGCTCTAAGCTGGAATTTGGGGGTGGGCCTCCAAGGGGCCCCCCAGGCCACAATTCACCTGAGGTGCTTTGTGGAAATACCAATTCCTGAACCCCAGTTCAGACTTATTAAACAAACATCCAGGCCCAGGGCCCAGGAATGATCTGTTCTGCTTTTTAAGAAAATTTATTTATTTATTTATCGGTGGGGGCGGGGAGAGACCCTACCTGCTGGTTTGTACCCCAAACACCTGTAATGGCTGGGCTGGACTAAGACCGAGGCTGGGAGCGGCGAGCGCTCTCCAAGTCTCCCACATGTGTAGCCGGAACCCACACACACGAGCCACCACTGCTGCCTCTCAGGTGCATATCAGCAGGAAGCTGGGGTCAGGAGTGGAGCTGGGTACTGGTCTGACCCCAGGGACTCCGATATGGGACATGGGCATCTTAGCCATGGGCTAAATCCCCACAGCGCCATCTGTATTTCTAACTAGCAGGGACGGGACCAGTATGGGTGGCCTCAGCGATAGGACATCACTCAGTCTCTTCTGAGTCAGAGCTGGCTGGGCTGAGGCCAACTCTGTCCCATGAAGATGGGGAGAATTTCCTGGCTGCATCTTGGGTCACAGCTGAAACCAGAAATAGCCCAGGCTCCCCACGATGTCTCTACAGTGGAATATCATCCTCCCTAGGGGACAGACTGACGTTCCGGAGGCTGATGTGGAGATGGGGGATGAACCACACAAGTAATGACCTTGGGAGAGAACAGACCACAGCTTGCAGGGGGCTCCACCATGGGGCATGGAACAGCTTCATCTCAACAGTGGTGGAGGTTGTGATTGGGGGAGCTGAGCTTTCAGTAGCTATTTCCTGTTGTCCGTGTTGATTTTTGTATTGCTTAGTTGTGCAAACCATAAGTTTTTTTTTAAGGTTTATTTATTTACTTGAAAGGCAGAGTTACAGAGAAAGTCAAAGAGGGAGAGACAGATATCTTCCATCTGCTGGTTCATTCCCCAGATACATGGATATGGGGGTCCAAGCTCCTGGGTCACCTTGTACTGCTTTCCCAGGTGCATTAGTAGGGAGCTGGGTTAGAAGTGGAGCAGCTGGGGCCAGTGCTGTGGTGTAGTGGGTAAAACCATCGCCTGTGGTGCTGGCATCCCATATGGGCACTGGTTTGAGCCCCGGCTGCTCCACTTCTGATCCAGCTCTCTGTTATGGCCTGGGAAAGCAGCAGAAGATGGCCCAAGTCCTTGGGCCCCTGCACCCATGTAGGAGACCTGGAAGAAGCTCCTGTCTCCTGGCTTCAGGTCATCTCAGCTCCAGCCATTGTGGCCACCTGGGGAGTGAACCAGCGGATGGAGACCCCCGCCCCCCCCTCTGTGTAACTGTGACTTTCAGGTAAAATAAATAAGCCTTTATTTAAAAAAGAAGTGGAGCAGCTGGAACTTGAACCAGTGCTCATATGAGATGCTGGCATAGTGGGTGGCGACTCAACGCAGTATGCCACAATGCTGGCCCCTAAACCACACATTTTTAGAAAGGTTTGTTCAGGTCTGGTCATGGCATAGTGGGTAAAGCTGCTGCCTGAGATGCCAGCATCCCATATGGGCACTGATTCTGACCCAGTGCTGCTCTGGTCATCTGGGGAGTGAACCAGTAGATAGATGGAAGACCTCTCTCTCTCCCTCTCTCTTTCTCTCTCTCTCTCTCTCTCTCTCTCTCTGTTAACCCCGCCTTTCAAAAATCAATCAATCAGTCGAGGTTTGCTGATCCAGCCAAACACAGGGATGCTGTTTTCACGCAGTTGTTATTCCTCCTGTAACACAACCGACGCCCATCATCTCCATTTCATAGGTGCAGCAGCTGAAGCTCAGAGTGGTTCTGTGGCCCGGGGAGGATGGGGGAAGCCAGATCCTGTTGGCCCCACACCTGCTGCTTGGCCCACGACTGTTGAGTGCCAACAGTTTTCATTTCTGGACGCTAAGTCTATAAATTAGATTTCCTCCAAATTCCCAGCGGCCTGCCCCCTCTGGGAGAATTCAAAGGAGGAAGATTTGGATTGAATTGTGGTGTCTTTCTCAACTTGCCACTTTGTTAGGCAGAAGAAAGGTTTCAGGGCCTCTCCTGGCCACGCACTTCCTGAATCGCCAACGGATGAGATGACGTTTGTGGGTGTGTCATGCAGCCCACAGGTGGCACGCAGCTCAGAGAGGCTGTCCTGCCCCCATGATGGCTTCAGATGGTGCAGTCGGTACTCAGAGGGCACCGGAAGCCAGCTATGTGTGAGCAGGTAGACCCTACTGGGCGCCACCTCCCCCATGAGCCTGTAGCCCAGAATTGATTCATTTACCCAGAAACAATGGGTTCCCAGGCTTAGACCTCCGGGGCCCTTCAGTAAGACCTGGCCCCCAGGGGCCTTGCTCCCCACAGGGCTCTTAGTGTCCACCTGGGGACGGAGGGAGCAAGGGCTGACCCCAGTATCCTCAGCATGGATCCTAGCTCTGCTAGTTCCTAGCAGGAGTCGAGGATGCCCACCTCTCAGCCCCACACTCACACGCAGCCTGAGAACAGCAAACACAGCACCCTAATTCACTGTGGCCGGCTGGCCTCAGTTCCTGCAGCCATAAAACGGAGTGAATCTCCTGCAGGCTTTAATGCTGGCAGAGTCTGGGGTCCCTAACAGGGTCACTTCAATGAAAGAGCTACCACTAATGACAAAGAACTTGGCAGGTGATATTCAGATGGGCTGTTCCGTCCTCCTCCTCCCGGGTGAACACCTTCCTCCCCGCCACAGCTGCCGAGCCTGGTACGGGGCTCTGAGCATTTCCGCCAGCTCATCTCATCCGGGTCCTGCTGCTCGATCTTTTTCTCATCTTTCATTCCTGCCCATGGAATATGCTACAGTAAATGGCTGCACTATTTTTAATTTTCCCAACTTTGGCCTTTGTGCTTTAGATTCTGTCTTGTATTTTGCTGAGGTGAGCAAGATCATCCGGACAGGGCACAAGATGTCAGTCACCTTTTCGCTCTTTTTCCAGTCGGCTACCCCACTCTAAGGTTGATTCCCTGTGTTCAGCTCTCGGCTCCCTCAGCTCTGGCCTCCTTTCTCTGGGTCCCCTTCCCTCTGGCTTACAAACACCTCAGGCTGCCATCTCCCTAAAAAAGCAAGCAAAGCGAAATAAACAGGAAAAGCGAGACCAAATTCCCCACAATGCGCGATTCCTCTACCACCTCCACATTGTCACGCCAACGCTTGCAAGACACAGATGCAAACCTTCTGGGTCTGGTGAGCGAGGACCGGTTCCACCCGTCTTTGGGGCCTTAGCCTGTTGGAGTACAATGTTGGGCTCTGGGCCTGTTCTGGGATGAGCTCTCAGGGTTCCTGTTGCTAACATGACCTCGCCATTGAACTTCTCAAAGGAAGTGAGCCACAGCTGCTCTTTTCACTCAGACCACCCCACACCTCTGCAGATTCTGTTCCCTCTGCACCATGGGCGCATTGCCCACGCCACTGACCCTGCGGAGCAAACCACCATCCTCCAATCTTCTACTCAGCTTCTCTGGGCTGGGCTCTTGGCTCTCCTGATAGTTCCTTCTTTGATTCCTTTTCTATCTTGTGCTGCCATGGCGGCATCTGCATGCCCGCTATGGTTGGAATGTCCCCTCCCAAACTCACGTTGAAATCTCACCACCCCCGTGGTGGGATTGGGAGTGGGAACTTGAAAAGGGGGTAGGTCAGGAGGGCTCCCCCACCCTCCGCAGTGGGTTAATGCGGTTCTCGGAGGAGCGGCTTTGTCATCAGACAGCTCTGTCTCCGGCGTGTCCTCTGGCTCGCTTCCTGTCTTGTGTGTGCAGCCCCTTCACCAGGTGATCTACCATGCTGTGATGCAGCAAGAAGGCTCCTGCCAGAGGTCACTGCCCTGCTGTTGTGTTTTCCATCTCCCAGAACCGTAAGAAGGAAATCTCTGTTCTGTATAAATGAGCCCAGTCTCGGGTGCTGTGTTGCAGCTATAGAAAGTGGACCAAGACAACGACTTGGGCTCTTTCTCATCTCTCTCTCCTCTCCATCCTCCTTCGAGAATTCGTCCATTCCAAAGCTGTCAACTCCTGCTTGCAGATGACGTGACCAAACCAGCCTTTCCAGCCCCGACTGATCTCTCCAGAGCCAGCAAGAAGACAGAATGGACTGGGGGATTTGTCACTGGGAAATGGCTGGAGTGACCACGATGATTCATAAAAACCAAGAAACAGATGAACAGAAAATAGGCGCTGTCTCCCCACTCCACTGGAGAACTCCTCACCCGTTCCCACTTAGCAGGTGCATCTGACAGGGAGACTTGCCAGAGGCTGGGCTGGACGGCCTTCAGAGCCTCTTCCATGTGCGTGCCCGGGAACTCATGCTCATCAGTGTGTGTGTGTGTGTGTGTGTGTGTGTGTGTGTGTTGGTCCCATGGGGGCCTCCAGCTGAACTCACCTAGAACCAAGTTTGCCACCTGCCTCCCAGATCATTCTGAAACGGTGCTTATGCCAAATCTCATCTTTCCCTGTGAGGTTCCTTATTGCCAATAAAACATCAGAATCTGTTCAGCCATTCGAGCTGAAGCTTAGATTATTCCTCTCCTCTCTTCTTCATCTCATAGCTCATATGCACCAGGTCCCCTGGACTCTGCTTCCATTAGGCTCCTAGCTCTCCACTGCTCTGCTCCCAGCTGACTTCCTCAGGTCTTTCCTTAGCAGCTGCAGGAACGCCCTCCCTCTTGGCTTCACAAGCATGGCTCATCCTTTCTGCTCCTCTGGCACCGGAACAGTTTTTCCAGAGAAAGACCCTTACTCACTCTTGGCCCACGTGGAACCCTCAGCAGTGTGCATGGGACTTGCTCCTGACCAATCAGAACGTCGTGTCCTCCAGGGACAGGGAGTGGCTAAGGAATGGCCACCCCCACGACAAGAGCGGAAAGCCCAGTGGGGTTCCATTCTGAGATTTCTGTTGGAACCGCTGGGAGGAGAACGTGGAGCTGCTGATGGGATGAGATGTGAGCCCAGAAGGGCTGGTGGCTGCCTTGCCCCTGTGAGGGGAACACTCCTGGGAGCTGAGCCGGAAGCTGACTTGAGACAGGCACAGAACCAGTTCCGGGAACATCCCAATGGATCAGCTACGTCTGGATCTACCTGACTCGTGGACTTGCCCATCATGTTGTGGGTTTAAATCATATTGATGTTGTTTTCTGTCACCTGTAAATGGAAAGCTTCCTTTTGGCCCACCATTTCTCCCTAAAATAGCAATTCTCTCCTGCTGCGACAGGTGACAGTGTGCTGGGTGGCATGCCATCTGCAACGCCCTCTCAGGACTAACTACCTTCTCTGTTGTGCGGTCTGTAATTCTGCACCATTCCTTCTGCCTGAACAAAGACTCTCAGAAGGGAAGTGGGGGTGACACTTTCCTAGGGATAACCTTGCGTCCTCGCTAATCAGGAAAAGCGTAAGCCACTGACAAACTCCCATACTTTATTTTCAGCAAGAGATTTCTTGCCGCCACATACCTCACAGCCAACGCCAGTACTAAATGTCATGTTTCTAAACACGAGTTTGATCATGCTATCCTTGCCTTCAGAGCCTACCTGGGAGCACTGGGGGTGACTTCGAGGGGCGCTCATTACTGCCAAGCTCCACCAGATCACACCACAACCCTCTGCAAATGCCCCTGGGGTCTCTTTCCTTTCTTTCTTTTTAACAAGATGTATTTGTTTATTTGAAAGAGTTATGGGGAGAGAAGAGGAGGAGGAAGAGGAGGAGGAGGAGGAGGAGGAGGAGGAGGAGGAGGAGGAGGAGAGAGAGAGAGAGAGAGAGAGAGAGAGAGAGAGAGAGAGAGAGAGAGAGAATATGAATTGGTCTGCCATCTGCAGGTTCACAACTCAGATAGCTGCAATGGCCAGCACTGGGCCAGGCCAAAGCCAGGAGCCTAGAACTTCATTCGGGCCTCTCAAGTAGGTGGCAGGGACCATCTTCCACTGCTTTTTCCCAGGCTATTAGCAGGGAGCTGAATCGGAAGTGCAGCAGCTGGGACATGAACCCATACGGGATGCTAGCGTTGTAGGAGTTGGCTTTACACTCACTGTGCTACAATACTGGCCTGTCCCTGGTATCTTAAAGAGGATATACAGCAGGACATATGGTTTTTAGACACAGAAACATAACCTTGGAGAGGAGAACATGGCTCATTTATTCTGGAATGTCTATTATGGGTCAGACAGTGCTCTGGATACCCAGGGAATAAGACCCGAGATTCCTGCTCTCAAGGAGCCTATATCTAAAGAGAAAACAAAGAAGTGTTACGCAAAGGCTTTTAAACACTGATATGGGTGTTGTGTGGGACGCCCATATCCCATATCGCAATACCTGGGTTCAAGTCCTCGCTCTGATTCTGATATGGTTTCCTGCTAAAGAGCACCTTGGGAGTCAGCAGGTGACTTAAGGAGCTGGGTCCCTGCCGCCTCTATGGGAGACTCAGATGGAGTTCTAGGTGCCAGCTTCACTTTGGTCCAGCCCTGTCTGTTATTGACATCTGGGGAGTGAACCAGCGGATGGAAGATCTCTGCCCTGTCTCTGTCTCTAAAATACACACAAAAACCCAAGTGGCGTGATGGCAAAGAGGAGCTGCTCTCAATGAGACACCTGGGGAAAGCCCCTTGGAGGAGGGGACAGCCAAGGTGAGAGCCACACATCAGACAGAGCAGCCTGGGCATGCTAACGAGCATCAATGAGAGCGGGGGAGCAGCCTCGCTGGCTACGTGCAACCTGCCACAGTCACTGTAAAATCATTTTCACATTCTTCGGTTGTTATTTAAAAACCACATTCTCCCCAAAGGACTTTTTGAAAGGTCTTCAAAGAAAAAAAAAAGGCATCGAGAAGTATAACTTTTCACTTACCAACATAAAAAAAAATTCTTTGATGGATTCATAATGAAAACGTGTCTTTCCCCTACCACGATAATCTAGGAAGAGATGAACATGAGCCGAGTTGTGAGTGCCAAACAGTGGCCCCCACCCCCTGAAAAAACAGGGGGAAAAAGTCATTTGTGAGTCCAGATCAAATACTAGAAGAAATTTTAATGCCAAAGAATAGTTTTTATAGAGTGGGTAAAAAAAAAAAAAAAAGAAAAACTTCAGCATATGGCATTTCAACATGGCCAAAACGCAGCACAGTCTTAAAAGGGAACAAGTGAGGACCTTGCACCCCGGGGCCCAACGCTGTCTTTAACGGGAGAAGCCCATGGTGCAAATGTCCACAGGGCACTGGAGGGGGGCCTGCACTGTCCCCGAGTCAAGGTCAACCATGAGATTTGGGAGGGGCCAGAGCAGAGGTCTTAGAGAGGAGCCAGAATCCTGCTCTTCACCATTCCCATGAGGTCAGGGAAACCTCTCCCCGAGGTAGCCGCACGGGAGTGAAGGGTTCTGCCGGGTGCCTGTGTGTTCTCAGCGCCATGCAGGATCCGGGTGCTCTGAGCTACACTGATCCTCCCGAAGCCGGTTAAGTAGAGCAGGTTAATCCACAAGCTTTGGGATCAGAACAGATCTAGGGTTGCACTCCCAGGTGCAGGCTGTGGGCAAGCTACTTTCCTTCTCCTAGGCTGGGCTTCTTTATCTATAAACCCGGGGCTGATGACTCTTTTGGGGTTTGTTACGCTAATGTTTGTAAAGACCCCTTGGCAACACCAGGAACCCACAAATGCGCAGGAAATGACAGCGATGGGGACAGTGACATGACAGCACCTCCACCCGAGGCATGAATAGGCAGAGGCAGCGTGTGAGGTGACAAAGAGGAGGTGAATTTCATCCTTTGGATGAGCTTGATTGAGGTAGCTCCTGAGACTCTCCATGCAAAGCCAGCAGGATCAGGTAACTGTCTCTCGTGTTGTGTGTCTGCCTGAGCTTTACAGCTCAAATCTGTCATGCTCTGACACCATTGCTCCCTTTTTCACTGAGCGATAAGCTCATAAAAAAGTAATACGATTAAAGATGGAGACATAATTGAAAGCAAAGTGGTTTCATTATTTGTTCAGTTAATTCCTGATGCCACCTCTTCTCCAAGGCAAAGCATTCTTTCTCTGTGTAGAAGGAGTCCTGAGAGCCAACACCACATCCCCACCACCCTCACCCCCAACCACCCTCCCAAACACAGACAACCAGGGCTGGAGGAGGAGTGATGTGTTTCTGAAAGTGAGGGGAAAAAAAAATTTGTGTTGAGACTGAAAAAGGAATCCATCCTGGCTGTAGGTGTCACATACGTAAATAAAGAAGGCACTATCAAACGTTTAGGACGGGCCTCCTCGGATTTACAACCCATCACGCTCTGCTAGCAAAACATTTAGAGAGGCTGTGAGACTACAGGGATTTATTATATCGACAGTTCCCGGTGTAACCTTTTCATTTCCCTCCTAGCGGGGGATTCGTGCCCACTCTGTCTTCCTGGGGCTGGGAGAGGAGTGAGATTTCTCTGCTCCCCAGGCATGGATCCGGGTGAGACAGGGCTTTTGCGAAGTTGCTCAAATTCTGTCTGTCAGATCTCTTTCTCCCTTCTCCCCCCACCCCCCATCCCCGCCTCCAGCCTGCCAGCCCTTCCCCTGCCTCTCCAAACTCACAGCTTTCTGTTGAACCCCTTTCATCTCCACCGCGAAGAGACTTCCCTTCATCTCAAAGCCTTGGATAAAGGCTGAAGGCTTACTCTCATTCTCTGATAGAATGCCCTCCACAAAGGCCTTCGCCCGAGCCAGTCAAATCCCAGACAAAACACGCAGGGATCTAAACCACGACCCCAGGCCATGTTTCTGCATCTCTTTGCGAGGGACTCAGGGTGCGGTAGGCTGAAAAATGGCCCCCAAAGACAGCCCTGAGGCCAGGGAAGGCACCCTTGATCACAGCTGCACCTGCCTAGCCAGGAGCGGGTGGTTCTGGTTGAACTTGCTGGCACCAGGAGGTCTTGACGGATGCACCCAAGGCCTGGGGTGGCAGGTGCTTCAGCCGCCCCCGGCTGCTTCCCCGGGCCTGACCGCATCCCAAGCAGCCCCACAGTTTAGCAGGGTGTTGTTTTAACACCCTGTGCGCTTTGAATGCAGCAGGAAAGTGGAAGAGAAGGTCCCTTTAAAGACCTCTTTCACCATGTCTGTCCGGTGTGGAAGGGTCCTAGAAAGGTTTGATCTTTTATTGGAATTCAAGAAAGAGCCTGTAGGAGCCTTCATTCTTTTACAGTTCCTTTCATGCTTCTTTTAAAAAGATTTTATTTATTTATTTATTTGGCAGAGAGAGAGAGAGAGAGAGAGAGAGAGAGAGAGAGAGAGAGGGAAAGAGAGATCTTCCATTCAATGGTTCACTCCCTAAATAGCCATAATCGTTAGGTCTGGGCAAGGCCAAAGCCAGGAGCCAGGCACTGCATTTGGGTCTTCCACGTGAGTGGCAGGGAACCAACTGCTTGGGCCGTCCTCTGATGCTTTCCCAGGTGCATTAGCAGGGAGCTACATTGGAAGCAGAGCAACTGGGACTCAATCCAACACTTCGGTGGGACATGTGGGTATTACAAACTGTGCTTAACCTGCTGCGCCCTGACGCTGGCCACCCCTTCCCTCCATGTTTCTAAGCAATTTCATAAGCTAGCTTGCGGTGGGAGAAAACCAGCGGCCATCTGTTCCTTTTGGCCTCCCCACATCATCACAATCACGATGCTGACAGGAGCAAGCATCCTGCACGTGCTGCCTGCATCACGGTCCTTGAAACCTGTGTCCCTGAGTGTTTCTGCAACAGCCTGGAAGCCCTGGGGAAATACTCCTGGGAAATGCGCAAGCACCTGTTTCCCCTGGGGCCATGGAAGGGGGGGAGGGAAGAAAGCTTGTCTCAGAGCTTTCTTTACCGAGGCAGCTGCTGTTACCTGCTGGTTTGTGCAAACAGGTATCTGCTGCCTCCCTGGGCAGCTGCTACACTGAGGCAGGGACTGCAGCCTTTCACTCTGGTGGGGCAGCACCGGATGTGAATATTAGTCGTGGAGAACCAAGGTGTAGCACCTGTAGCTTCCTGCATTGTTCAGTTTGTAGCAGCCCCTTGCTAAAGTCCCCAGGTGGTTCTAGCATGCAGTCTAGCTTGAGCAGCACTGGTCTCAGGCCAGCCATGCCCCAGGACACGTGAGCTGGGAAGCTTCCCACTAGGCTTCTACGGAGGAGGCTCTGGGAGGAGGCGTTGTCCACGTTCTGCTCCCCTGTTGGGCAGGTTCATCAATCTGCATTGCCATCGCACAGTCCACTCCATCAGTGTCCTCGCCTCCATCCCACGTCCACCGCCCCACCTGTACTGCCACCAGAGCCTCCTGTCAACCGCCCACTGTGTCCCTGGGATCTGCTTAACAAACAGATCTCTGTAGGCCACTCCCTGCTCTAAAGCCTTCCCTGGCCCAGTAGCGCCTCTCAAACACTGTCCAAGTTGCTCAGTATGGCCGGGGCTCCACCGTACCACCCGGACACGTGCTTTGCTGCTTCTGAACCTGCTCCGCTCTGGCCACCCCCAGGCCTTGCTTGGGTTGCCCTCTCTGGAATGGCCCTCTCTTCAAAATCTCCCATCAGGGGCCAACCCACTCTGTCTTCCAAGGCTAACTCAGATCCCTTGTCCCCCAGCGATCTGTCCCGATTCCCTCCGGTGCATGGTTTTTCTCCCTCTCCTGCTCTTAGTGAACAGATTCTGGACTTTTCACAGGGATGGTTTCTAGCGACCTGTGTAAGTGTTTCTCTGCCCCAGTAGGTCAACAGCAAGGACCTTTTGGGCAAGGACCATCTCTGCGTCTCCCACAGCACTGAGCACAGGGCCTGCTCAGTGGCGGCTCAGTCAACACACTGGGCATCAACCACACACCACGACTTCAGCTCCCATGCTGCATCTCTCCCTGGTGCCTAGGGCAATTTGCAGAAGACAGGCCCACCAAGAAGCTCATTGGGTGATTATTTTATCTTAAGGAGAGCGAAAATCTGGTATATCATGACACAACTGTGTACCAAGTTCCACCAAAATTAGTTTAATTTTTTTAGTGTATTATATTTTTAAATAACTTTTAATTGAAAGTTATCAAGAGTAAAGACCGAAATCTCAGCGGTTAGAAGTCAGGCTGACTCTGAGAGTGTTTTGTAGCAAGCTTCATTCACACCAGGGGCCGCCTCTTCCTCCTCGAGGAGTTATTGGAAGAGCTGCCAGAGGAGCTCGTTATGGCATCTCCCCTATATTTTTCCTAAAAGCAGGCTGCTGCTGACTCCACTTCATAGTGGGAGGAGAGGCCTGTGAGAACTCCTGTACTTGGAGCTGCTGCTGTGGTATAGTGGGCAAAGCTGCTGCCTGAAGCACTGACATCCCATATGGGTGCTGGTTCGAGTCCTGGCTGCTCTGCTTCCAATCCAGCTCTCTGCTATGGCCTAGGAAAGCAGTAGAAGATGGCCTAAGTTCTTGGGCACCTGCACCTGTGTGGGGGACCCAGAAGAAGCTCCTGGCTCCTAGCTTTGGATCAGCACAGCTCCGGCCATTGCAGCGAATTGGGGAATGAAACAGTGAATGGAAGACCTCTCTCTTTCTCTCTCTGCCTCTCCTTCTCTGTGTAACTCTGACTTATAAATAAATAAATCTTTTTAAAAAAAGAACTGTACCACCAGCAGCCAAAGTAACCACAGCAATGAACCTGAGACCCTGAACACTACTGAGACCACAACTCACAGCCCCAATACTTGGCCACTTAGGACAAGAGCCACAGGGGCCATGGAAGGGGGATGAGAGAGGAGGAGGACCTTCTGCTCTTGCTGTGTGGCCACTGATTGGTCAGCTGGCTCATTTGTTTATTCCTTCAATAAGATGTATTGAGGGCCTATATGTATCAGCACTGTTCTGGGCACTGGGGATTGCCTTCTGGATCATACACAGTGAACGGCCTCTTGTCTAGACTGTCACCCCTAGAGAGACCCGAAGGGAGAGGGCATGAGTTCATCTCTACTCCCTGCACTTTGTGGGTTGAATTTGGTTTTCTCCAAAAGATATGCTAGGGTCCAGACCCCAATACATTAGACTTTTTGTATACTAAAAACAGGGTTTTTATAGAGGTCAATGGCGGGGAGGACTCCAGTTCCCTCCGACTGGTGTCCTTATACAAAGGGGGACTGTGGACACAGAGGCAGACACGGAGAAGACGGCCACCTGCAAGCTACCAGAAGCTGGGAGAGGAGCCTGCAGAGGCAGCGCCACCCTGCTGGCCCCTCTGCTTCCGAATTCCAGCTTCAGAACTGGGGGAGACAATTCCTCCCCAGCCGCCCGGTGTGTGGCACATGCTTACGACAGCGCTGGGAAGAGAACACTCCACGCCATGCACGGATCTGATCCTCTCGGGCAACCGTGGCGTGGAGAACCAGCTAGTGAAAGTGGGCCTGGCTGATTCCCTCACTTCACAACATGGACCCCTCCTTTCACCAGGAAAGAGCACAGTGACTCGGAATGGAACCGCCTCATTTTCAGCAAACCTGACGTGTGAGCACTTGACGTTTAGACTCAAGAAGGGGGGGGGGGGGTTTGCTATCAATAGGAATCGGAGAACACAGCCACGCCTCATTCATAATTAGGGGCCCTTCCAGAATGCCAGTGTGCATACTGCAGCCCAGGAGGCCAGCTACCCTGCAAGGTGTGCCGTCTAAACCCTTCCTCACTTGCCATCCGTGACCTGGGTCCTGCCTGCTCTCCTGCTCCACCGCCACCTCTCACTCTAGGACAAGCATGCACGTGTGCTTGCTACACTTCACAACTCCCTGAAAGCAGGTGTCCCCGAGACACTGAATAATGTGTCCAAGGACCAGAGCTAGGCAAAGGGATACAAACCCAGGTGCTAAAGCTGAGCCCAAGGGGGCTCAAAGTTGGAGCAACCTGACAGGAAATGGGGGAGAGGGAACAGGAGGAAGACCATGAAAAGAAACCAAGTGGAGGGTGGCTATTCGGGGGGGGGCCCTGGTGGTGCCATCACCAGACCCACCTGGCCACCACCCTGGGCATCTCACAGCTTCCCCAAGTTTTAGCACACTCTGTGGAGTTTCCTGCGGGACTGAGACTGACTCCATGCAAACCCTTGCATCTGGTGATTTTCTAAGCAGATATATTTAGTGGTGAAACAGTTTTTCTTCCAGTTTTGTATAACACTTAAAAAAAATCGAGCCTGTCCTATTTTCTTGTCTTTTTCCTTTTCTTTCTTCTTTGCATGAACTCAGAAGTGATGCTGCCATTCTTTCCATAGCAACACACTAGGATACTGAGTCTGCTTGGCTGGGGGACGTCTCAGAAGGGCTCTGAAAGAGGAGGAAGAAAATGTTGAGTGGGGGTGAGGATGAAATCTCTAAAACGCCAACACCCCAAATGCAGAAGAGGCCTTGAGCCATTTTGCTACAAAGAGCTACAAGTGTCATCCTAGCTCCGAGCTCCTAGCCTATGCTGAGAAGGAGGCCTTCTGCAAAGACGGGGGGAAGGTTCTAGAAGCCTTGTGTGTGTGTTCCCAGCAGTTGTATTCATTTTTTTTCTGAAGCACTCCCTTTCTTCAATCTCTCTGAATCCTTCTGATGACAAAGGGAGACAGTTATCCCAGTGACAATCTGTCTCCAACACCTTTCGGTGACATCGACTCATCTCTATTTATTGCCTAGTTTTATTTAGGCAAACACAAACTGTGTAGACAGTTGTCCCTGGTGTCCATGGGGGACTGGTTCTAGCGTCCGTGCGGACACCCAAGTCTGTGGATGCTCAGGTCCCTTGTATAAAATGGGGCAGTATCTGCACATTGTCTACCTGCCCCTGTATCTCTGGATCATCTCTAGGTTACTTATAACACCTAACACAATGCAAATGCTATGGACATTACTGTTCTATAGTTAAGGGAATGATGACAAGGAAAAGAAAGATGCACATTTTTTCCCTAAGTATTTTCTATTTGTGGTTGGCTGAATCCATGGAAGCAGAACCCACAGGTCGCAGGGCTGAGTGTAGGTAAGGTGTGGAACCTGATGCTCTGATAGACGTACAGGCTGGGGCACCATCACCACAATCAAGCCAGTCCACATACCCACCGCTTCCCCTAGTGGCCATTTTCTTCTTTCTTGCAATGAGAACACTTAAGATCCGTGGATCTCAACACTTGGGGAAGGGGTGGTAGGAGAAGAAAAGGAAAGAAAAGCAGCTCCTATGCCCTGCCCTGTGGCCAGCACCCGGACACAAACATCCTTCCAGCCTCACAGTGGCCCTGAGGGTGACCATTCTTAATCTCCACTTCCTTGAGGAAGTCCCAAAATGGAAGCCAAGAATGCAAAAGAGCCCTGTGCCAGCACACACCTGATGGAAATGCTGCTGTCACACATCGTGGCTGGGTATCGTCCAGTGTGCCTACAGGGAGCTCAGCTGCCTTGGCCTGAGTGCAGAGACCCGCACCTGCTGTCCAGGGTGACAGGGTTAATCAGCTCAGGGTTAATCAATCAGCTGCTGCCCTGTGTTTCCAGCACAACCTGTTCCCTCTTGTTTCCATCTTCTGAGAGTCTGAAGCAGAGAACTGCAGAAGGTGAGGCACAGACAGAGGCAAGTAGAAAAGAAAAAAAATATCCTTGAGGAATATACAATGACACGGGGACGTTCTCATGTAACGTCGAGGGAAAGATGAGGCCACATGTGACTTCCGGGAGAGGCAAGATCACAGAGATAAAACCAAGCGGCTACCAGGGTTAGGGTTGGGGGTTGAGTACAAGGCAGACAGAAAATTTTGGAGGTGACAGAATTGTTCTTTGTCGGGGTTGACGCTATGGCCTAGCAGGTAAAGCTGCCGCTTGCAGTGCCAGTGGCCCATATGGACGCCAGTTCGAGTGCTGGCTGCTCCACTTCTTGTCAGCTCTCTGCTATGGCTTGGGAAAGCAGTGAAAGATGGCCCAAGTCTTGGGGGCCCTGCACCCATGTGGGAGACCTGGAAGAAGCTCCTGGCTCCTGGCTTCAGATCAGTGCTCTGGCCATTGTGGCCACCTGGGGAGTGAACCAGCGGATGGAAGACTCTTCTATCTCTCCCTCTTTCTGTATGTGACTCTACCTCTCAAATAAATAAATAAATAAATCTTAAAAACAAAGGATCCTATCATAGTAAAAAAAAATAACAGCTCTTTATCTTTTTTTTTTTAAAAATATTTATTTGAAAGTCAGAGTTACACAGAGAGGAGAGGCAGAGAGAGAGAGGTCCTCCATCCGATGGTTCACTCCCCAGATGGCCGCAATGGCTGGAGCTACGCTGATCCAAAACCAGGAGCCAGGAGCTTCTTCTGGGTCTCCCACGTGGGTGCTAGGGCCCAAGGACTTGGGCCATCCTCTACTGCCTTCCCAGGCCATAGCAGAGACAGCTCTTTATTTTGATTTTGGTAGTAGTTACACAGCTACACGAGTTTGTCAAAATCCATAGAATTGTGCACACAAAAAGCGAGCATTTTATGGTATGTTTAACCTAGTTAAGAAAGCCAAAACAATGCAACTACACAGCCGTATGTACAATATAATTCCAACTCCGTGAAAACACAAGTGTGTAAAAATACACAGATGATGTTAACACCAGCTATCCACGGGCATAGGGATTACTCCTGATTATTTTTCTGATTGATATATCTTCTGGATTCTTCCCTTTAGAACCAAAAAAGTGGTTTTGCTCCGATACACTTTTGGGGCAAGCTCCATTGCTTGGAAGCTGTGAGTGCGACCCTGGGCGGGCCACACACAGCTGAGCCCAATCCCTTCATCTGCAAAGTGAAACTACTCACCCCTGAGGGTTGTCCCCCCAAGTAAACGCAACAATGGAGTGAGAAGCCTTTCTAAAACCGAAGGCTCTGCTTTACCAGCAATTACGACCATCGTCTCATCTCTGAGAACTTCTTTAGTTTCTCAGTCCAGCGGTCTTCAGCCCTGAGTCCATCTCGTATTTATGCTAGTAACAGCTTTATGCTAGCATGTGATTTATTTATTATTTTTAAAACAAAGGTAAAAAGAAAATGAGTTCTAGAAGGTAGTGAGCGCTCACAAGTGTGTGTGGAATGAACAACTGGCAGGTGATCATCTCTCACGCCTGCAGCCACAGAAGTAGGCTGACAACCACCGCCTTCCTCAGACCTGCAACTGAGGGTCAGAGTCGTTGGTCCTGCACCGCCTACTGATTACAGGGCCAGGACGCTGTCACAGCTAACGGCACTGCTGGGGAAGTCTGAGCTGAGCACCTCAAGCTAACCATCGTACGCAGTAGATGCAAGGCGACAGGTGCAGGGAGAACTGGCAGAACAGAGAGATACGCGGGAGGCACTGGTGAATGGGCGGGGCTCTCCCTGCCAGGTGGGGCCACAGGTGAGCTTCAAAAACCAGGAAGCTACACACAGTATGGGAAGGACGTTCCCCGTGGGAGAATGCTTTGGGTCAGGGGTTGGTGAAATGTGGCCTGACGTTTGTATAAATAAAGTTTTATGGGAACACCAATAAAGCCATGCCCACGAATGCTCTCCTGCGTCAATGAGAGTTGAATCATCATGGGAGAGCCCTCCTGGCCTGCAGCACCTAAAATATTGACTATCTGGGGGCTGGCGCTCTGGTATAGTGGGTAAAGCCACTGCTTGTGGTGCCGGCATCCCATATGGGCGCCAGTTCGAGTCCCGGCTGCTTCACTTCCAATCCAGCTCTCTGTTATGGCCTGGGAAAGCAGTAGAAGATGGCCCGAATCCTTGGGCCCCTGCACCCACATGGGAGACCTGGAAGAAGCTCCTGGCTCCTGGCTTCAGATTGGTGTAGCTCTGGCAGTTGGCAGCCATTTGGGGAGGAACCAGTGGGTGAAAGACCTCTCTCTCTCTCTGCTTCTCTATAACTCTGCCTTTCAAATAAATCAATTAATCTAAAAAAAATGTTGCCTATCTGGCCCTTTACAAAACAGCTTGGCTGGCCCCTGGTCTAGGTGAAGACACTGAAGTCTGAACAAACCATGGTCTCCGCCTAGGACCAGGTAAGAAGCAGTCTGGATGTGAGAGGAGAGGCAGAAAAGGAGACCGGAAAGTCAAGGCTGGGAGGGTGGTGGTGGTGGGGGGAGGCAGATGCCCTGGGGCCTTGCAGAGCAGTTCTTGTTTCCAGGGCAGCTGAAGAGCTTGGCTGCACTTGCTGGGGTTTGGACCAGGCCACAGTCAATCCCGCAGGGCCTGGTGGTGATGGCCCTACCTCATGACTGCAACATCCCAGCGAGGCTGTGAGATGCTGCCTCTGTGGGAACAGCGAGGCCCAAGGGGGACAGGGAGGGGAGGGCCCTCTCCACCAGCACACGCCCATGCCCCAGGTGGCCTTGGCTCTTTCTGCAGTGTCAGGGTGGAGGCAGAGGAGCGGGGCTGTCAGGCAATGAAAGGCAAGAGTCAGCATCCAGCTCCCTTCTTGCCTCTCCTCTCCCATTCATTTTGAACTCCTCAATGAGCTTAGTCTTCAATCTCCAATTCAACCCTCCTGCTGGAGCTGAGCCCCCCCCCACCCCAGCCATGCAAACAGTCCTCAAAATCAACTGCTTCTTAGGGGCTATGTCCAAGCACCAGGCTGGATTCACATGTCTCCAGTGCCTGGCCATATGGACACCTAGGACAAAGCGGGGGGTGGGGGGGGGCAGAGCCATTGAAATGACATCTGTCAAAAGGGTGACAACAGCACTAACTTCATGTGCGTGTCAGGAAGCACGGAGAACAGTGCTGGGAGGAAGTAAGTAAGAGCTCGCTATTTTCGAGCCATTTGTTTTCTCTTTACAGTGTGGATGAGGCCAGAGAAGAGTAGCTGCGTGCAGGGGTGGGGCTGTGAAAGGGAAGAGAAAGGTGGATTGTTTGTAATGGGGGGATCCAGGAAGTCTTCAGAGTAGGGGTGAGGTCTGCCTAGCAGTGAGAAGAATCCTAATGGTTTCACTAGGCAGAACCTGCACTGTGATTGATTGCTGATGTCTGCTCTGGGCAAGAAAAGGGCAACGGGGGCGCGTGAGCCTCTTTGGCCTGTGCGATGCTTGTCTTAGTATCCAGACATGTCAGGACACTTTTGGAATTCTGGCAAGACAGGCTTGATTATAATTTTTTGAATTCTAGTGGCCCTGGAGTTGTTTAGGGGGGAGTAACCTACCCCTAGGGAAATGACATAAGCACACTGCATTACTCATCACGAAGCAATGCAGGCCTGGTGCCTGATCTTCCTCAGGTCAGCCTTTGGCCTGGGCTCCATGCGTCCAAGCCTGATTCCAGGAGGAGCAGAGGAGTGAAAACTGACAAAGCAACCACAACAAAGACGTCTCTGAGAGGCAGCCATGGTGGATTGTGATACAGGGCTGGCACAGAGCAGCACAGAGCAATGAGCAGAACCCACCAAGGCTTGGGGACAGGGGCCCGGGCAGGCAGAGCACAGCGCAGACACTGCGGCCCGACCCCCACAGTGGGTAGGTTTTCTGGTGGCTCCTTGTCCAAGCACACTGTCCAGGTCAGGGGAGGAGGAGGCCCTCAGTGGGAGCCCTGAGAAATGCAGGCCGTTCTGACACTGCGTGTGAGGGGTGCTCCAAGCACCCATGGGAGTGAGGTCCTGGCTGCCTGGCGTCACTGGCACACAGGAGTAGGGCCAAGCTGGGGAAGTGGACTTTGACAAGCAAGGACACCCTGGACAAGGGACCAGGAGTCAGTGGTGCAGATGGAGCCAGAGGGGGCTGATGGGTGGAGAAGACACGTGAGCACGGACTTGGCTTTGTCTACTGTCACGTTCCCAGTTCCTGGGGCAGCAGGAATGTTCCAGAAGCAGTGGTTGGATGAGGAAGGGTAGATGGAGGGAATGATTAGGACCTGGGAGAAGGCGGGAGCTCCCCCTTTCTCTCATCGGGAGCTATGTGGGAAGGAAACCCTGCTTGGGCTTTGACAGGAAAGAAGACTTGAAGAGCAAGATCGTGAGCAAGTACGGCAAAGAACTAAGGGTGTGCATGCAGGTACACACAAAAAGCAAGCGTGCAAGGCACGTGCTGTGCTCTCGGCCCCGAGCCTCAGACAAGTCCCTCCAGGTTAGGGGGAGGGGAAAGGAAGAAAAAGAATGAAAAAAAGAAAGCCAAAGCAAGGCCTCGAGTCCCTCCCGCCTGGATTGAAGTGGAAGACACAAAGCAGAGGGGATGATCAGAGCATTCCCAGGATGCACTGCAACTTCCTCCCGGAGCCAAGGGGAAGGACCCCTCTTAACCCGGCCCTCTCTGCTCCCTTCCCAGCCTCAAGGCTCAAAGGCGCTGGGCTGAAGATGCGCGGGCCAGGTCGCCCTGCCCAGCGGGGCCGCGGCCGCGAATGAGCCTCCTCTCCTTGTTCTTCCCTCGGCGCCTGTCTTTGGAGCCTTGCTGGGAAGGAGGAAAACCGGGCCAAAGCTGAGATGAAAGCGGCTGTAATCTCATAAAAGAGCCAGGCGGATGCTCTGAAAGGCACGCGGCAGCCAGCACCTGCCATTTGCACTTCAAGGCAGGCGGTTGGAAACACACAAGCAAGGGGGCCTGTCTGCCCTTCCCCCAGGTGCCTGGACGTGGGGGAGCAAAGCCCCGGGGACCAGAGCCTGCAGGTCCCGTGTCCCCTGGGCTGCAGAGGACAAGGAGGAGAGGGAAACCCACCAGCAAGGCCCCGGGACCGCGCTCAGGGACGTGTTCCTGCGGCGTGATGCCAAGAAATCCAAGGCTAAAAGAGATGGATGGTTTCCTACACGGGATCCCCCAAATCAGCACCGAGCCTCTCGCGGATGTCCTGCAATGTATTTCCTATTTCCCACCGATGATCTAAGGAAACACTGGGGGAGATCTCCAGGCTTGAAGAGCACACTCCGTCCTGCCTGGTTCGAGACACGGAGATGGTGGGAAAGCCCGTCAGAAGTCGAGAGAAGTGGGAGGCGGCTGCAGGATTAGTTAGGGGGCGTTCACCCCCACAGCCGGACCCAGCCACGACTGCAGGATCAGTCTAGTTCTGGAAGGGGGAACGGGGAGCCCCCAGCGCTGATCCCCTGCTGTGCCCCCCCCCCCCCCAGGACTGTCCTCTGGCTCAGCTCTTTGGAGCACAGAGGGACACAGGATGCCCGCGATGGCTGCAAGGGAGTGGAGGCAGGACATCCAGCCTGGACTTAGGTTTGGGGATGGCAAAGAAGGCAGGCAAGATGGTCCCCTCTGGGGATGCCATTCACACACTGAATGCAGTGGGAGCTGTCTGGAAGAGAGAGACGTGCGGCACCCCAAAGCAGCTTCTCTGGGGAGAACTAAATTACAGACTCTGAGCATCAGAAGGATCTGAGAAAGAGATGAAACAGCTCGGCTAACAAAGCAGCAGAGACGAAACCAGTTCCCAGCGAGCGATGGAAGCGTCTGAATTACCCAGTAGGATCTGTCAGTGAGTAGATGCCGACCGTTTTAAGAAAGGCAGCCAGGTGGAGGCTTTAGTTAGTTGGGCTTTGGATAAGCGGCGAATCTTGCAGGTGCCGAAGTGCCAAGCATTGGGCCTCAAAGGGCAGATCTCGGGGAGCAGGAATGGGGATGTATTTTGCTCCAGCGGCAGCGTGGAATGAGGTTGAAGTTCCTCCAGGGCCGGGGCCTGCAGGTGCAGCTGAGAAACAAGTGACAGGGCCCTGGTGCTTTGTCAGTCACTGGCAAATGCCATCTGCTCTGGCTGCTGCACACTCTGTCCCTTTTCTGTCATCGCGTCACCATTTGTGGGTGCAGCGACCTTGGCTTCAGGGACTCAGGTGTCTTGGGAGTTTCTCTGTCTCCTCTGGCTTAGTACACACTGTCATGGTGGCTCAGGCAGCCTGGCAGGGGACTGCCCAACAGGGCAGCTGCTCCCAGCCCTGTCTCCTTCTTCAGCCTTCCTGAGCCTCTCCATGGACCAAGGTGTTGGACATTGTGTTGGACATTGTGTTGGACAATGACAACAGGCAATCTTGTCTCCTGGGTTCAAGGAGGTGGGTAAGAACACAGGCAGAGATAAGACAATGGCTTCAGTTCTAAGAAGCAAGGGAGCAGAAAGAACTGCAGGTGACCAGAGCGTGGAGGGTATGGGGTCTGTGTATGTGGGGATGGACATCAGGCTAGGCTTGCTGCAGGAGCCAACAGAGCTCATAAGACCATAGTTATAGGATGGATTCGTCCCCATACTTGATGGCTCACGGGCTCTGTGCAAACCTCCTCGTCTCTATCAACAACCAATGATGCCATAACCCAACCTTTGTCACAAGAGAGAATCAGGTAAGGGGCTGATGCGCTTAGGAAAGAGCCAAGAGGGACTTGAAGCAAGCGCCCTGTGGTTACAAAGCAAGTCCGAGACAGACAGGCATTGCATCCGTATTGGCTGGCGCTGGCCAAATGCCTAACTTAGCCCTCGAGTCCCCTGACTTTGGGGTTGCTCAGGACAGAAGGCCTCAGCCATTGTTCCTGTCAAGAGAGCAACAGAGATGCTGGAGAACCTCGTCAGCTGCTCACCCCCACTTCTCACTGCATGATCCGTCTGCTGGGCTTGGCCACCGCACTGATCCATGACTGTGGACTGCTTTCCACCAAAGTACAGCTGGCTCCAAGGCAGGCCAGCCCCCGAGGACAGGATCTTCTGGGACACAGACGTCGCTGAGGAGTACAGAGATGAGGCTTTGCAGAATGGGAAAACTGGGTTCAAGTCTGAGTCCCCGCACGGGACTGTTCCTGGCAGCACTGTTCATCACAGTCCCAAAGTGGAGACGTGAATGAACAGGTGTGGGATGGGCTAGTACGGTCTGCCCAAACCATGAAACCTTCCTTGGAAAGCTGGGATGAAGCACAGATCCGTGCTACAACTTGTCCAAACCCTGAAACCAATATGCCAAGTGAGACAAGCACCACAAAAGACCACCATTCCCGGGACATATCCAGATTCCACTCCCGGGACATATCCAGATTCCACTCCTGGGACATATCCAGAACGAGCAGGTTACCAGAGACAGAGAGGAGATCAATGGTTGCCCAGAGCTGGCCAAAGGCAAGGGGATTTGGAGGCAACTGGGTAATAACTCCTGATGTGTTCAAGATTCTTTTTGGGGTGATTAAAGTGTGCTAAAATCGGGGTGATGGCTGCCTGACTCATGACCATTATTCAAACTTAGGGAAGGGTATATGTTCAACGGACGAATTATACGATATATGAATTATACTTCAATAAGGCTGTTATATTTTTTAAATCTGGGTTTCCATCTCCTCTTGGTTGCTGCTACACTGTAAGGTTCGGCAGCGTTTTGCCCACCATTGCATGCTGAGGACAGCGCACAGAGCAGGCGCTCATGTATCTGCTAAGATGTGAACACATGGTGTTGGACATGCCAGGAAGCTCTTTAAGCCCAGGTTTCTGCATCTGTAAAATGCAGACGGCAGTGCCTTCTGCAAAGGGCTGGTGACTAGGAGGGAGTGAGGCACTGACCTAGGCGCCGTCTCAGCACATGGCAGGGCTGGCTAAGGGCAGCTCCCTGAATGTGCAGCGAGGGGCCACCAAAAAGTCTCCTGAAGGTGGATGTGTGCTGTGGGAATTCTGTTTCTTAGGCATCCCTGCCACCTCCCAGCCCAAGGCCACCTTGCTGTGAATGGTCAAGCTGTGACACAGAGGGCCCACGTGATGCCGCTGGCTGTGTTGTTAGGGGCTGCCCCGAAAGGCCCCTCAGTTCTGTGCTATGAGCCCAGAGCAGCAGGGGCTGAGTGGACATGACAGCTTGCATTTTCTGTTTCTGCCTGGAGATGCATCTAGAAGTCTCTCCCAGGCCCTGTCTGTCAATGCTGGTCAGGGCTGAAGCCAGCTCTGAGTCCACGCTGTGCGAGCAGCACACACTGGGAAAGTATGATATTGTCAAGCTGTCCAGCTGTGAGAGGGTCAGGGTCATGACCACTAGGAGTCCTGCCACCCCATTAAAGACTCGACTCAGAAGAATGTGGGAAAGAACTTCCAGGCCACGAGACTCTTACAACTCTTGACCTCTTTCTCCCATTCTTACCTGGGCCTCCGGAACCTCAGCCAGGGGTCCTCGTGGGCATTTGGCCTTTCCAGTCTTTTTTTTTTTTTGACAGGCAGAGTTAGAGAGAGAGAGAGAGAGAGAGAGAGAGAGAGAGAGAGAGAGAAAGGTCTTCCTTCTGTTGGTTCACCCCCCAAATGGCTGCTATAGCCGGTGCGCCAATCTGAAGCCAGGAGCCAGGTGCTTCCTATTGGTCTCCCATGGGGTGCAGGGCCCAAGCACTTGGGCCATCCTCCACTGCACTCCTGGGCCACAGCAGAGAGCTGGACTGGAAGAGGAGCAACTGGGATAGAATCTGGCGCCCCAACCGGGACTAGAACCCAGGGTGCTGGTGCCGCAGGCAGAGGATTAGCCTAGTGAGCCGCGGTGCTGGCCCCTTTCCAGTCTTGACTCCTTCAGTAGCTACTCCTTCCCTGGGGAAGGCAGCTGAGTTCCACCCTCCAGCGCACCTCAAAGCTGCACCTGTATGTAACTCCTCCTGTTTTTCAAGAATCAGCTGACTGCACCTCCTTTGTGGAACGCGCACCCTGATCTGTTCCAGACCATCTCCATGCAGAATCACAGCTGTTCTTGCTTTGGTTTGCATTGATCTGTCCTTCCCTCCCTGATCCTGTGAGCTCGCCGAGGACAAAAGCTGGGTCCTTCCAGGCCACAGCTGTATCCCAGGGCCTAGCACACAACCTGGTACATGGGACTTTAATAAACACTCCTTAGTTAGTCTCTCTCAGATTCCTCCTTCTTCCCCTTCTCCACTGCTTCCAACCCTGGCTGAGTGGGGGCTCTTTCTTTTCTGGAACCTGCACCCCAAGAAACCAAGGGGGTGCTGGTGGGAACACATGGGTCTCCCTCATGTGGGGAGCTGATGGGGAGGAGAGAAGTGGCTGGAGGGGGCAGGGCCAGCTGAGCGTGCACTGAGTGTGTGTGTGTGTGTGTGTGTGTGTGTGAGACTATGTGGCACAGGGTGGGGCTGGCCTCTGGCCCCATCCAACTCCATCCACCCAGATGTCTACTGCCTGCCCTGCCACCATCTTGGCAAAGCCCCTTCCTCTTCTGGGGACCCCATGGAGGGGAGTGTTTTAAAGCAGAAAGAGACTCCATTAAGGTACAGGGTGGCCAACTGCAGAGCTGACCCACTGGTTTTTAGATGTTTTTGACCGAGACCCCACAAGAACAAGCATGTTTTACATAGCAACCCTGTGTGCTACGTATATAGGCATTGCCATCTCCATGTATAGAAGCAAGAGCGGACAAGAGAATTCTGTCACTGTGTAGGGTGATTTTAACGCCTTCTAGTGTTTTCCATTTTGAAGGCGTTTCCTTCCTGACTTTCTAACAGGAATACACAAGCAATGGACAAGGGCCAGTGCTTTGAAATGGGTCTTGAGCTGGGGTGACTGCTTGGTGGCCACTGCCTTGAAGTGCCCTGGGTAGAAGATGGGTGGGAGGGGGTGAATGGAAGCTTCTGGAAGAGGCCAGGTATGAGGCAGGGAGCCCTTCATGACGCAGTGACAGTGGGGACTGGAAGCAGAGGGTGAGGACCATTCCGGGGAGTGTGAGGGCCACACCCAGTCCTCCCAGGGTTCTACCCTGAGTGGCTGGGAACCAGGAGGAACAGGTTGGGGCGGGGCAGGAGCAGGAGGAGGCTTCTTGGCTGGGAACCCAGGACAGTGAACAGGAATGACGAGAGTCTAGTCTATTCTTAGAATCCCACAGCGATTGTAAAGTCCATAAATTACTCCAAAGGGTAATGATTATCCATAAAATTGCCCTCTTCCCCTTTTCAAATGTACCAAATCTAACCCCCACACACACTTTTCTTTTTGGCTATGGAACCCAGAAAGTTCATCTAAACGTCATCTAAGCTACCATGCAGGTGAGTCCTCACACCACACCCCCTCCCTGCCTTGGCTTAACACTGCAGATTCTGAAACCAGTGGGAAGAAGTTTCAAATTACAGAACAAGTCAGAACCCAGTGGTGCTACAGAAGGGGGGACATCAGAAAAGAAACATGAAAAGGGGATGGATCCCCGGCTCCCTGGGGCCAGGCACGTTCCAGCTGCCCATGAGCTCAGGGAGGGCCGGAAGTGAGAGTGAAACACCGCCCAGAGCTGCCCTCCTCTCCGGAAGTGCACGTCAAGCCTTCTCAGCTTTCTCCCTTCACAGCATTGCCCCAGCCCCAGCCACTCTGGGACAAGCAGGTTGTAAGAGATCTGAACAAGTAACATAGGAGCCACTGATGCCCGGGTGCTGGGTGGTGAGAGAAAGGCACTGCTTACAGTTTGCTGTCACACTGAAGGCAAGATGGTGACAGCAAGGGTGACCCCCGAGGACGGGACTTCACAGTGTACGCAGCGTGTGCACGCACGGCCTCTCACTTGTGCCCACAGCAGCCTCGTGAGATACAAAGGGCGGGGAGAAGGGCATCACCTCACTGTCCTCCTTCTGGAAGCCGTGGCCCTCTTCGAGCTGACCTGTGGTCTCCGGGTGAGACCGCTGCCATCTGCCCTTCGTCAGGCACGTTATCCACGGCGAATCCCTGCACTGTCTGGAGAGCAGGCATTTGGGAACTGCAGCCTCAGGCATTGCACGCGGTTGGGGCCAGATCAAAACCGCACGTCTGTGGTGTTCATCGTGGGGCTGGTACTGGGGTGGCAATGAAGACGCTGGCACACTACTGCTCGCGAGTGTAGCCCTATGGGTACGATCTGGGCACATTTGACATCTTCACACTTAATTCTTCCCACGCCCTCCTGAGGTGGGGTTCCTCGCTGTTCTATAGATGGGCAAACATCCTCCTACCTGACTAAGGAGCTCCTGGCACCCACGCCCACAGGTACAGGCAGCACTGGCTGTTTGCCTGGCCCGGCACTCCTGGGAGGGTTCCCATTTGAGGACACAAAGGCACTGGGCCACTGGAATTTTCGATGGATTTTTTTTTTAATTGCACAAGCGACGTATGATTTTTATGAACATTTAAATGAGGCAGGGGTGTTTAAAATAAAAGTTAGATCCTCATCTCTACTTTTCTATTTCTACTCCCTGAAGTAACTGTTTAGAACAGTTTGATGGATATAATTCTCCCATGCACACACCTACTCATGGAGTTTATTTTGCTTGTAATGGGTGGAACTGGATACATTATTCAGCGACTTGCTTCCTTGCCTCACACATGTATCACAGCTCTGGTCCCCTAACATGCATGGAGTCCTCATCCTCGGGCACAGATTTCATTGTCCAAATGCAGCACCAGCCTCTCCCCAGTGAAGGGACTCTTAGGCTGTCTCCAATTCCTCACCGATTCCATAGCGTACAACTTTGGAAATTAAACAGATCCTAGAGATATACGCTCCCAATAAAGAGTAACTATTGTTTAAACCTTTGTATGTAGCTTTATGTAACTGATCGCCTCAATTCAATGCCTCTAGCAAGTGCTGATTTCAAAAACTCTGTTTTGACTAGGATGAAAACTGGTTCTTTTCATGGCATTGGGTGTTAATATCTACCTGATCCAACACTGAAATTGGGCTCAGACAGTAAAGTTTTGTGGTGATACCGCTTTCTCGAATTTTCTAACACATGCTAACTCACTCACCGAGGCCCAGCTAGTGCAGGAAACGACTTGGTCTAAGGTAGTTGAAGTTATGTCTTCAGTTTCTGAGAGAAGTTGTGGAGCTGTCTGAGCCCAAGTCATTTTATTCCACCAACTCCCATGACAAGGAGTCGAGGACATCGACTACAGATGCGTCACTCCTCACGTCCCCCGGCCACTTCTGCACCCCGGGCAGGGGTCCTGTCACTCCTCTCTTCTCATGGGCGCCTGGAGATTCGGGCTGTTTTCCTTTCTCAAAATGCTCATCCTCCGATTTTTTTCCCCAGCGTTTCTTTCCTTTCAGGCAGGGCAGCGGAGTGGGAAATGTCTCGTCTTTTCTGCCTTCCTGATGTACCAAAATTCCTTCTTCCAGTGTTTCCTTCCTGGTTAGACAATGTCCTGTGAGCCATTGTTTTACAGTAGGTCTGCTTCTCAGCTTGCCTTCATCTCAAATGTCTTGATTTCTCTTCCAATACGAAGGATTTTTTTTTTTAAAAAAAGATTTATTTATTTGAAAGGCAGAGTTGGGGGGGGCGGGGCGGGGCCAGACTGAAGCCAGAAACATGGAACACCATCCTGGTCTCACACCCAAGTAGCAAGGGCCCAAGCACTTGGGGCACCCTCTGCTGCTTTCCCAGGCACATTTGCAGGGGCCCGGATAAGACGTGGAGCTGCAGGGATTCTAACCTGTACTCACATGGGATGCCTGTATCGCAAATGGCGACTTAACCCACCGCACTGCCACGCCGGCCGCTGAAGGAGACTTTTTGATGTAGACAGGATTCTGTGCTGACAGGTCTTTTAAAAATGTTCTGCCATTCCCTTCTGGCTTTCACAGTTTCTGATGAGACATCTGCTGCCACCTGGGATACGTTTCGAGGCCTCCGCTGTGGAGCCCGAGACTGCGGACGGTGCCACACGCTGCGTTAGACACCGCTAATTCCCGGAGGTCAGCTGCATTTTAAATGGAAGAACCGGGTCGTGTTTGCTACTTCTTCCCCTTGCAGCACACAATGAGCATCTGCTAAACACTTTCTGGAAGGAAGCCTCCAGGCCCTTGCCTGTCAGTGTGGATCTGTTGGCAGAACTCTGTGATTCCAACAGAAACCCAGTGCCAAGTAGAAGAGATTAGCTCTGGGCAAAGGTATCTTACACATCAGTGAATAAGAAGCAGGAGAGGGGCCAGCACTGTGGCATAGCGGGTAGGGACGCCACCTGCAGTGGCAGCATCCCATATGGGCGCTGGTTCGAGTCCCAGCTGCTCCACTTCTGATCCAGCTCTCTGCTACGGCCTGGGAAAGCGGTAGAAGATGGCCCAAGTCCTTGTGCCCCTGCATCCTTGTGGGAGACCCAGAAGCTCCTGGCTCTTGGCTTCAGATTGGCCCAGTTCCAGCCATTGTGGCCAACTGGGGAGTGAACCAGCAGATGGAAGATCTCTCTCTCTCTCTTTGCCTCTCCTTCTCTCAGTGTAACTCTTTCACATAAATAAATATTTTAAAAAAAGTGGCAGAATACCAATCCCAGGCCATACAGCTGTGAAGAATGTCTGCTGGGGCACATTTTGCTCATCTGGGGCGCCGGCAGTGAGAGACTGGCAAGTTCCTGATCTCTGTCTGCTGAGTCTCTCGGGGCCTGGGAAGGTTTGTCAAAGTGGGACGAGGCTCCCACTCATCCCCGTGGTTTGCAGTGGTGGGTGATTGTGTCCCTGCAGGGGACACACCTGGAGATGTTGTTGGCCATCACAAGCGTTTGTGTGGCTCGCATCGAGTGGGCAGGGGGATGTGGCAGAACATCCTGCCACGCGGGGATAATCCACCACGACACAGGCTCAGCCCACCCCATATGCCCACAGTACTGAAGCTGAGCAGTCCCGTGCCAGCCAGGCTGTCCCCAGATCTGCTCAACCCTCACTTTAGGTGTCAGGAGTTTTATTCTGAGAGAGCAGGCAGAGATCACTAAAGGAAAAAGGAGGGTGCGCATTCTGTGCCCGAGGAGAGCCCCCATAGTCCAGGAGAATATCCCAAAACTGTGCTCTGGGGAGTCGTCCTGCAGACGGGTGGGGCAGCTTGCTAAAATGCAGACTCCCAGGTTGCACCCCCAGGCCCCCTGGGTCAGACCCTCTGGGGAGAGTCGGTGGGATGTGCGTTTTCAGGTGAAGTGAAAACTTGCTGGTGAGCTGAGTGCACACTGACATGTTCTCTCCTTTCTCCAGGAGTGGGGAGGGGAGGTGGGGGGCGCTTTCAGCAGTGAACTGGAAATTCTCACATTCTGGCATGCTTTCTCCAACTTCCGTCATGGCTGTCACATCATCACGAGCTGGGCCCTGGATAAATACCACCTGCACTAGTCTCTGCTTAATAATTTTAAAAAATCAAACCACCTTGCAAATTCTAGCATTTTTCTAAGCAACAATAGCAGGAAATCACAGGTGTGATCCGCTACCGATATTTTTCTCTTCTAACTCTGGGGAACACGTAATAATCAAAATACATAACATTTGCCCACGCCACTTAGAACTGACAGAGGGAGCAGGGTGCCATGGCAAAGCAACCACAGGCTGTCAAGAGAAACCTTCTCACAGTAACTGCACGGTCTGCGAGACACACCTGCCTGGCTCTTCCTCTGGATTCTCAGAGCCTTCTTTCCAGGGCTGGATGACAATCCTGCTGCTTCCTGGAGGAGGAAGAACGGAGCCAACAAACGCTCATGTGTCTGACGGTGCTGAGCGATGCCTTGTGGCCACATGGATGGCCACCAACTCCCACTGACGAACCTTTGAAAACAACCGGCTTGCCCTGCACTCTAGGACAACACTCAGGACCAGTGCATTTTGAGGTCGCCGAGTCCCGGAAATCGGAATTGACACATGAGAAGTCACTCCAAGTAGATACAGGCTTCTAAAGCTTCCTCTTGTTTCCAGAACCCGTTTTAGGTCTGCTGGGGAGGGGGCTCAATAAGAGGGAGTCGCATGAGACACTGAAGGCCACAGGAAACTCAATGTTGTTGCCAAAAAGCAGAACAAATGTGTGCAGTGGCAATCTATTCCTCCATGCGTTAGCCCCAGATCATGGTCGCTTTAACCGGATCACGCAATGCTGCCCACCTTGCTGCAAACCCACCGAGCAGAGCAGCCAGGAAGGAGCAGTTTCTCTCAGCTAACACCACTTTATTTTTGTCTCTCCTCTCCGATTTGCATTAAGCCACCTGCATAATTCCCACCTCAGGTGGAACCTCTGGGCATTAGTGGTTCCTGCTTGTGAGCCATCCATTCCCCACGGAAGTCAGCAGGCCCAGAGAGAGTGGGAGGTGTGACTGCGGAATTGGGTTAAGAGGAGGCTACGATGACACTATGACACTCGCAGACTCAGGTAAGCCAACATGGCAAAAAACCCCGCGGCAGCATTTCTCTTCCGGGTCATGGTGGGAGACGCGGGGGGAGTGCTGCTGAGTATGGCCATATGTGGATCCCACCTGGCTCTCCAGGCTCCAGGGGCTGCCAGCTGGCCAGCTGTGGAGCTGCTCTCTGTGCAATGATTAGCCACCCAGGTTCGGCTCTTCCCCCAACAGACAATTTGAGTTTCGATCGCTAATATGCATTTTCCTGACCACCTACTATGAGCCAAGCGGGTTCTGTGCATGGAGGAGAGAGTAGCTGCTTTGAGAGGAGAAGGGGAGAGGCAGGCCACATACATGCCTGTGAGAAGTGCTGTGGGCACTGTGAGAAAATGAAGTAGAGGGAGCTGTGTGGGAGTCCCAGGGGGCTGTCGCCCTGGGCACGCAGGACAGAAAAGCCGGAAGAGGCACCCGGCCCTCTGCAAACGTGGCCTTCCATGAGTGCATGGATGGGACCCGAGTTCACAGTGCCCAGCCTGGAGGGGCTCAACGTGTTCGCTGAAGGGGAGTTCTGGAGCTGCCACCTGATGTCTTGGCCCTGGACAGCACGACTCTTGCAAAATCGGGAGAAGCACCAACAAGTAGGTGTTGGACAACTGCGGGCACTCCTGCCCCTGCAACTGGAGGCATGGGGTGGGGCGTGGGTTCTGTTGAGGGAGGGCAGAGTCAGAGCCCGCATGCGGGGAGCAGCTGGCCCTGGGCGCTCATCCTGGTGCGGCTGCCGCTTTGCAGCTGGGCCATCTCAGCAGGTGGCTCAGCCTCTCTGTGCCTCTGCTTCCTTATCTGCCGGATGCTGGCGATGCTGGCACCTCTCTCACAGGATGACCAGCTTCGAGGAGCTGACGCAGGTTGGGGCTTGGGAATTATCAGTGGCTATTATTTTCTGTGGGCGGGACATTATGGGAAGGCGTACCCCCTATCTGAACTTGAACCCCCCCCCCCCAAAAAAAAGGCTGAAGGTGAGCTTATGATGGAGAGGGTAGGGGGAGAGAGAGCATCTGACATGGATACAAAGGCTACTTCTCTCTCCGGGTATTTAAACAGAGTTGGGGATGCATCGAAGTGGTGGCTGGGGAGTGAATCCCTGTCAGGCTGAACCATCTTCTGCTGACGGGCGACCCCAGCCCTTCCAGCCCCACTGTGTCACGAGCTACCCCTATGCTTCCACTGCCTGCTGGTTTACCAACAGGCAAGAGCCCCCGAGTAGCAGTAATAAACAAAGACCCTGCCCATCACTCCCCAGCAGCACACCCTTGGGCGATCCCTTTCCCTCCCCAGGGCTGTATGGTATGAGACGTGTGAAGCCCCTGGGAAGGTGTGTTCCCCCCATCCCTATGGACCCCAGTCAGCAGTGGCTAATTCTGACAGGGTGGGCGCTCTGGTCAGTGTCGATTGCTGATTTCCCTCTGAGGTCCTGGCAGGTGTCACTCACTTGAAGACTGCTGGCTGCCATGTTTTCTCCTTGTGGATTTGGGCTTCCAGGCTGAGCAACCCTGGCTGAGAGCACTGAGCCAAAAATGTGGACTTCCGGTGACCAGACCACCCCCCCCCCCGGGAGAAGGACAAAGCCGACTGGACACACCGGACGGGCTTGGTCAATGTCTCGGACCCACGTCTGACGGTCAGTTACGGAGAGTTACCCAGAGGCAGGGCAGTGTCGACTCAGGCCAGCTCCCGGTTCTCTGTGAAGACAACCGGTCACATCTAGGGTGAGGCAGCCTCCCGGGGTGTGAACCCTGTCTTTACGGCTCCTGATCTCTGGCACTCTTCGTAAACAGAAACCAAGTCACTCCATTAAATTTCTAAATGCCATGTTGAAGAAATGGAGCCGACAAAACCCCAAACTCCTGTTCCGAGGGGAATAAGCCCCAAACCAAACATGGAATGCAGTGTTGTCTAGAAATGATTAGATTTGGTTTTCAGACTAGGAAATAAACTCACCGGGGACATCAGCGTCAGGGGCTTGTACAGCTGCTGAGGACGAGAACGAAGCTCTGGTCCTCGAAAGCCCGGGCCAGGCTGGTTGCTGTTCTCCCCAGGATAAGGCCATGGTTCCTCTTAACAGTCCCATAAGGCAGGCACCATTATTCCTCATTTAATCGGTGACAAAACTGAGAGGCAGTGTGGTTGGTAATGCGACTAGGAAGTGGGGAGCTGGAATGTTAACCACTGGTCATGACCACTAGGCAGCCCTGCTCCTCATGATCCAGAAGCGCCCTCCATCTCCAGGGGCAGGAAGAACCAGGCTCCTGCTTGAACAGGGTCCCAGGACACCCAGGGCCTCTCAGGGTGTTGAGGAACAGGTCCTACTGGCTCAGGACCTCATAGTTCCTAAAGCATGCTGCCATTCCCCGGATATCTGAAAAGCGACCCTGACATCTTCAGTGTTAAAGCATCCTTAAAAGTCCACAGAAAATGCATAGTAGGCAAAAACTGTGCATGGATTTCAAATTCTTCACCAAAGCAAGCAATTTAATTTCATTTCCATGAACTCTCTGAAGCACCCTCGTGTTTACCCCCATTTCACAGCCTTTGGAACGGAGGCTTGGAGGGATTAAATAAGCTGAGGCCATACGTAGCCAGCGAACCATACAGCTTCAACTTCTGCTAGTTATCTCCTAATTGCCAGGCACTGTTCTCTCCCTGGTGACGCTGTCCCCGCATCTAAGCACAACGGAACAAGGACTGGGGAGCTTCAGCCATGCCCAAAGCTTTCTGCATACCCAGAACCGGGCTCAGACCCTGGGGAGCATGGGCAGCAGCATAGCAGGGGCTGGCTTTGGAACCTGGCTGAGTCACCTTGGCCAAGTGGCTTCATGCTCTGAACCTCAGTGTCCTGGTCTAGCAAGTGGTGTCACAGCAGCTGCCACGCAAGTGGCCCAACACAGAACGGGTCTGTTTTGTACACAGATCAAGTCACGTTGTATGCTATTTGGCACACAGTAGGTGCTCAGCAAACATGGCTTTCAGAATGAATCGCTAAGCAGAAAAATGACATTACACTGTTCATGTAAGTGATTATGCACAATACAGAAGTGGTACCCCCCAGTTGGGGGCCGGCGCTGTTGCACACTGAGACAAAGCCCTGGCCTGCAACACTGATATCCCATATGGGCGCTGGTTCAAGTTCCCGCTGCTCTACTTCTGATCCAGCTCTCTGCTGTGGCCTGGGAAAGCAGCAGAAGATGGCCCAGGTCCTTGGGCCCCTGCACTCACGTGGGAGACCCAGAAGAAACTTATGGCTCCTGGCTTTGGCCTGGCACAGCCCTGGCTGTTGCAGCCATCTGGGAAGTGAACCAGTGGATGGAAGACCTCTCTGTCTCTCTCTCTCTCTCTCTGTTTCTATCTCCCTCTGTAACTCTTTCAAATAAATTTTTTAAAAAAACTTTGAAAAAAATGCCAATTGCAGATGCCCTTCCATATCCACTGGTTCTGCATCCCCAGACTCAACCAGCTGCAGATTGGAAATACTTAGAAAAATACTGTGTGTGTACTGAATATGTACAAGATTTTCTTCCTTGTCATTATTCCCCAGACAATAAAACAAATATTTACTCAGCATTTGCATGGGATCAGGTATTACGAGAGAGCTGGAGATGATGTAAAGTCTATGGCGGGACTGAGGCTGTATGTAAACACATCACTTTACACAGGGAGACCCAAGTATCTGTGCATCTTGGTGCCTGCAGGGAGTCAAGGCGGGGGTCTGGGCTTGCACCTCTGAGCCACAGAGCTTTCTGTGCGTTACAGTGTTGCGTTGTCCTGAGAATTCCATGCCTACGGCTTGCTGTGCCCATTTTCTGCAGGAGGACACAAGAGAGGACAGCAGGGAGTAAGATAATTATTAGAGCAGAGCTCATCTCCTTTTAATGATAATTTTTAAAAAATGCCTTAAAACACAGCCACAGCTGTCATGGTAAGGAGTTATAGAAGATTCTAGAATCGGCCCGGAAGAAACAGAAGGGCTATGGGCCTTGGGACTAAGGATCTGCACTGGTGGATGTGTCTGCCTCCTCCGAGGGGCACCCCAGGACCAGCAGGGTGGAGCTCCCCTGCCCCGCAATTGCACTTGCTCCCAGCAGAGGTGGAGTGCCCAGCTGCGCTATTAGTCACAATAATGGTAACCCTAATGAATTACAGGCTGATGGATTGCTGATTGCAGGAGAGAAAAAAAAAGTGAGCTGATTGAGACTCTTAATAAAGCGTATTCTTCATCTTCGAGTGTGGCGTGGCAGGTGGGAGGGTTTTCAATGGTCCTGGGTGTTCAAACGTTCACAGGTGTCTCCGTGACCCTCACCTGCGCCACAGCGTTCATTCCTCACGTTAGCACAACTGCCTGCTTCTTAGGTCGCGGGCACCCAAAGGGCCCGGATGACAGACACCTCCCCTCGCTGCCCTGCAGCCGGCTTTCGGAACAAAGCAGGTGTGAAAAACATCTTGTCCACATTGTGGCATCAGGAGTCTAGGTACCAGTGAGAGGAACTCGGAGACAGCAAAAAGAGCAGAAAAGCAGCGCCACAGGCTGAGAGCGTGCGCACTGGCTTAGGGATGCCGGCTGGCAAAAGGCTTAGAGGAACTGATTGCTAAAATCGGAGCCCTGCGAAGCCAATGATGCTGCAAGGAACCCTGGTGGTCATCGACCCTCACCCGTGCCACTCGGTAGCACCTCCCCCGGCAACTCTGAAGAGAAACCAGCTCCCCGCAGCGGGCGTCACCCTCTTGCTGGCCCTTCCTCCCAAAGCAGGGGCGGTGTCACCTAATTAAATCGCGAATGCCCTTACCAGGGCTCACGCCTCCCCTACGATGCCATAGCTATTGGCTCTCCAATTTGCTGCCGCCCGTGTGCCCCCTTTAAAGAGAGAGAGAGCGAGAGAGTGAGCAAAAGGGAAACCAATGTCAACATTCATTGCAGTTCAACGCAGTGAGGTGGAGATGACCCTGGGGAGAGGGGTGAGGGTAATCAATGCTGGTGACTGAAAAACTAAAGGAAGACCACAAGAGGGTACAGCTGGAATCTTCTAGAATGGACAGGAAAAAATGCTCCCTTGAGCCCCCTGCCCCAAGGCTGACGTGTCAGGGTCAGGCACCACAGCAGACACGGAGGGGCACAGGTGGCCAAGATGTGTCCTCAGGGCTTCTGTGCGTCTAGTGGACAGTGGGGGCTGCCGCACTAAGATGGATGAGAAACGAAGAGGCAGAACAGGAAAAGCGGCTAAGGAGAGAGGGGAGTGGCCACCTCGCTTCCTCCCATGCCTGCACCTTGCAAAGGACAGCAACCTGTCAATGGGGTGGCTGGGACTTTGGGTCACGGTTTGGTCCAGGGTGACCTGGGTGACCCACTGCAGCTCATGAAAGGAGCGAAGGGGTTGCTTCTGTGTTTCTGGACGCTGCACGCAGAGCTCCATCTGCAGAACCAGAGGCAGCTTCGGCATCATGGGTTGGGATGGGAGGATCCTGCCCGATCCTCAGAGCCCCTTAAAAAAGAGCACTTCTGGAGAAGGCGGCAGGGTGTGTGTGTGTGTGTGTGTGGAGGGGTCTCATTGTGTGGTTTGGAGCCACAACCTGTGGTGGGGAGAGAAGTGATCCAGGACCACCCAGGCTGGGAGCTCTGGGGCTGGCAGGGGCCCAAGGGAAACACTGGTCAGCCAGGGTCACCAACAGGCTACAGACTGTCCCAGGATGAGTCCCTGGCGGGCGGGCAGGGCAGAGTGTGGCAACGCCCACAGGAAGAGCCCCAGACACTGGGCAGGGGTGGGGGCGGGGGTGCAGGGCAGCCTGGGAAAACTCTGCAGACCGAAGCCTGGGCTTGCACCTCGGGGCAGCTGAACAACCCTCATGTCCTCCTCTCCTGCTTCCTGCACCCTTCCTGTGGCTGGGGTCTCCCTTCCGAGTGCACAGAGGCACGTACACACTGGTACAGGATGGCACAGAGAAGTTTCGCTACTCTACGAATCCACTTTCTCTAGCTATTCACCCCTCCCCCTCACTCCTGGCAACCACAGATCTTGTGACTGTCTGTAAAGAATGTCACCCAGTTGGAATCACACAGGTTAGTTTGTTTCACTTAGCAGTAGGCATTTAAGTTTCCTTTGTGTCTTCCCTTGGATTGATAGCTCATTTGTTTTTGTGGATAAATAACACCTGATTGTATGGCTGTACCACAATTTATCCATTCATTATGGAAGAGTAAGTGGGCAGCTCCTTCCTGCCTTGAATCAATAACCAACAACAAAAGTTGGTTGCTTCCAACTTTTGGCATGGATTGCTTAAGTTTTTTACAGTATTTATCTTTTCTTGAGTTGGCAGCCTCTCTGGAACCCTGATCCAAATATGTCGTATGTGTATTCAATTCGTCATCCATGCCTCCCAAACACAGGGAGCAAGGAACTCCCATGTCAGGTGTAGACACCAGCACAGCCCACCAGGCCACACGGCCAGTGCTCCAGAGCACAGGATTTTGCAACAGGCCTGGGGAAAGCTAACAAACAGTATTAGAGATTTATGATATTTTAATTCAAGGTTTCTCAACCCTGGAATAATTGACATTTTTGGCCAGATAGCTCTTGGTTGAGGGGGGCTGTTGTGTGGAATGTTTAACAGCATGCTATAATCCTTCACTCAGGTGGGCATTTAGCCTAGTGGTTATGACACCTGAGTCTCATAGTGGTGCGCCCGGGTTGGGGTCCCAGCTCCGGCTCTTGACTCTTGCTTCCTGCTAATGCAGACTGTGGGAGTCAGGGGTGGTGGCTTAAATACTCGGCTTCCTGCTATCCACATGGGAAACTTGGATTGCATTCCCAGCTCCTAGCATGGGCTGCAGCCAGAGGCCACTGCGGGTATTTGGAAAGTGACCCAGCACAGGGGAGCTCTCTCTGTCTCTGTCTCTCTCAAGATAAATAAATAGAAATTTAGACAAAAGAAATCCTTCACCCTACTAGATGCCAGCAGCAGCCTCACATCACCCTGCAATGCCCAAAAGTGTCTCCAAACCTGTCTTGGAGGACAACCCGGCTCCCTTGCCCTGAGCCCACCCATTGCTAAGAGCCACTGCTGTAAATGGCAGTACTGAGAACTCCCAATGCCCCCAGTCCCAGAGCAAAGGTCTTCACCCCCTAGGAGAGGGCTTTTTCTATACAAGGCAGGAAGGAGGTGCCCACACACCTAGTGGCCCCTGCATTCCACTCTCGTTTTGTGACTTTAATCACAGCCCAGTGCTGTCACTGTGTAGCTCCATTTCTGGCTATGCCTCCGGAAGATGACAAATTCCACATCACGATGTGTTTCAGCTTTCACTGACCCGCCAGTGATCCTTCTGAAGTGGGGTCAGCAGTGGAGTCACAGGCCACGTCTGTGCTCACACTCTCCCCTGTCTGCCCATCGACAGCTCCAGCCAGCTCTTCCTCCAAAATGCATCCCAGATCTGACCCCTTCTCACCAGCTGTGCTCTTCTGATCCCGGTCCCAGCCGCTGCCACCTCTTGCCTGGCTTCCTGCTTGGATGTCAGTTTTCCTAGGATCTATTTTGTAACACTGCATCAAGGAGATCTTTGAACAATGCAAATCAGTCCCTCCCTGGCTCCCACGCTTCTCATTCTTGTTTGAAATTCCGCTGCCTGTGAATGAACTTTGCCTGGCATTACCACTTTGCCTGTAGCGGCTGCCTCTTCCTTACGTAGGGGCGGAAGAGTAGGCAGGCTCTGGGCGGGGCATGTCTGTATCCTGTCTCCCCCATTCACCTGGCACACCTGTGCCCTGGGTGCCACTGCCTGCTCCCAATCCCATAGGTTTTCTCAGTCTCCCTCGAGGCCAATTGTCTGTGACCAGAGTGACACCTGCCACAGGCTGCTGCACTTCGGTGCTCAGGCCTCACCCAACCAGCGCTGCCCAGAGGGGCCAGGTGACCCTCCCTGAACACAAAGGAGGGGAGGACCCTCCTGAGCCTCGGAGCTATGACCAACACAAGGAGCTGACACATGGAGTCCTCACTCTCTCCACCCTCCGCGAACTGTTCTGAGTCCAGTGCTACTTGTTCTGCTGTAATGCTTGAGAATGTAAATTTCTTCTAACACGACGGATGTATTAGGGAACGAATTGAATATGTTGTGAATTGTGCATTTGCCTCTGCGACTTCAGGAGTGAGAAATAGCAGGTGAACACCGTACCATCCAACTGAATGGAGCTGCACAGGAATACACAACACACACACACACACACACACACACCATCCACCTCTGCCAGCTACCTCGGTTCCCCACATGTGTTACCAGCCATACTCATCCAGGTCGGGTGTTATGACTTTCATCTGCTTTCACTCCCGTCACCACTTCACAGTAACACACAGCTTCCTGCCCTTCTGACACCCAGCTTCTCAAGCGGAAGTCAGATTTTTACACAAGGCCAAGTGCTATATTTATTGTCATATTTGTGGTTTCTCTACCATGTGTACTGCTTGAATCTATGCTATGGCTTTTATTCATCATCTTTCCTTTTGAGTATTGTATCCCTGACTGCATTTTGCCCATGATCTCTATAGTTGTATATTTTTTATTTTGTTTATTTTTGTTTTGTTTATTTTATTTGAAAGGCAGAGAGAGAGAGAGAGAGAGAGAGATGATAGGACAAGACGGAAGGGAAGGGAAGGGAAGGGAAGGGAAGGGAAGGGAAGGGAAGGGAAGGGAAGGGAAGGGAAGGGAAGGGAAGCACTTCCCACGTGCCCACAACATCCAGGGCTGCGCCAGGCTGAAGCTGGGAGCTAGGAGCTCAATCCACATTCCCCACATGGGTAGCAGGGACCCCACTGCTTGAGCCATCACTGATGCCTCCAAGGGTCACATTAGTGGGAAGCTGAATGGGACCGGGACTAGAAATCAGGCACTCCAGTAAGGAAAGCTGGTGACCCACGTGGCACCATACCCACTCCACCGAATGCCCACGCAGCCCTGTGATTTTTAACGTGCATTCCTGCAAAGCATGGTGATTTTGAGGAATGCATCTGCTGCCTTATGGCCTAATGGACTGGAGCCCACACTGCCACTGGAACACACCTCCTGTGCCAAGCAGCCGGCTAGAGTGTCTCATGAAGCCATCAGGCCACGCGTTTGCAGCATTTGCTGTCTCTCATTCCCTGTCACTTTTGTTCCTGCCTGGAACTGCATGTCCCTCCCCCTCCACACTGGTCCCCTGCCTTCGTTCCTATCCCATCCCCTCATAAAGTGTCAGGTGCTCCACCTCGCCTCAGTTTTCCTGGGAACCCAGGCTGAGCGCCTCCACACTATGGGAAGAGCAAAAGCGAAAGTGTGAGAGGGAGCAAGGCTTGGGGCACCTGGAACGAGATGGCACCTGGCAGGTGAAGCCTCAGGGGCCGGAGGTGGTTTAGTAGCAAAGCAGGTTGGAGGAGAGAGGAAAGGGCGAGATCTTTGGGGGTTTGAGGCCAGGGAAAGGAGGCTGGACCCTAGTTCAAGTGCAGCAAGAAGCCATAGATGGCTGTGACCACTGGGAGTGACACAATCTGGTTTGTCTTTTCTAAGGGTAACTGGCTGGGGAGTGAAGGAAAGACAGCGAGTGAGGGAGGGACCACTCAGGTCCAGGGGAGCCATGGCGGGGTTGGTCCCAGGGTGGCAGAAGCAGGCTCAGCACGTGGGAGGTGGGAGGCAGCCTTCGTAGCCCTGAGCGTGGGGAAGGGAGGAGAAGGTCTGGTTCTGCATATGTCACGCTGGCCCAGTTTTTAGCAGGTCATTCTTTAGATAAAAGAAGAAAACATTGCAAAACAATGACTGTAGATTCTTGAGGGTGCAGGCAAATGACACCACAGCCACCGTGGGTGCCAGAGAGCAAAGCCCGGACACTGGCTGTGGAAACAGGAAGGAGAGGGGCACATGCGTGTGTGTGCACATGTATGTGCCGGCACGTGTGTGCTGGAAGAACAACGCAAGTGCGTCCTATTGTCTCTGCTCACTCCCTTCAGGAACAATAACCACAATGTGATAAACCGCAGCGGGGTGCTCATCTCTGTGTGAAACGTGGCCAAGGAGATGAGAGAGAGAGGAGTCACACAGGGAGGGTCCACATCTCAGGGGGGCAGATTAAGACAAGCAGCCAGCAATCGGCAGCCTGATGCGAAACTGCTAGAATCAGAACGTCCAGTTAGGGCTCGGCTTCAAACGGCCCTCTTTTTCGAGGAGGGCAGGGGAGCAGGGAGGGAGCTTGATAGAAGTTAATTAAACCTACTGCTTAATTAAGTGCTTTAGATACACACGGTATCCTGCTTGCATGGTGAATGCAGCCTGCGTACCCAGCTCCATGACATTTCCTGGCAGTTTTAAGACCATGGCAGGGAGGGGTGCAGGGAGGGGGTTTCCACTGGACATAGGGATGCAGGTCCTGATCTCATAGGGAGCATCGTGGCTGTGCAGAGTGGATGACTTAGGGCTGGCCCAGAAACCTTTCCCAGGAGGGCCAGATAGCTTCAAGAAGGCGGGAAAGGCATGGATCCTGGGAGTCAGGAAAGCTGGCTCTGAGTCCCCGATGTGGCTCCCACCAGCGTGCCCTAGGGTAAGTCACCCACCCTGATGAACTCCTGAATGTTTCATCACACTTTGGTGACTCCACACACGCATGCCACCAGCCACACGTACTAAACCCAACTTCATTCCATTTATGGTTCATCAAGACACTTAACACTGAAACATGGGGCTGGCACCGTGGCTCACTTGGTTAATCCTCTGCCTGCAGTGCCGGCATCCCATATGGGCGCCGGGTTCTAGTCCCAGTTGCCCCTCTTCCAGTCCAGCTCTCTGCTGTGGCCCGGGAAGGCAGTGGAGGATGGCCCAAGTGCTTGGGCCCTGCACCCCATGGGAGATCAGGAGGAAGCACCTGGCTCCTGGCTTTGGATCGGCACAGCACCGGCTGTAGCAGCCATTTGGGAAGTGAACCAATGGAAGGAAGACCTTTCTCTTTGTCTCTCTCTCTCTCTCACTGTCAATAACTCTACCTGTCACATTAAAAAAAAAAAAAAAACACTGAAACAGTTAATAATTAGCAAGTGCTTCCTATGATTATTCCATATACTGTTCTATGCACCTGATAGAGATGAACTCATTTGCTTCTCATTACAGCTCTAAGACATCAACACCATATTTGTCCCCATTTTAGAGAGAGAAAAACTGAGGGACACAGAAGTCAGTGACTTGCCCAAAGTCACAGAGATGGTGAAAGGTAAAACGAACAATGGACCCGAGATTCTGATCGCAGGCAAACAGTTTTAGAGTCTTTTCCTCCTCTGTCTCTCCTGGGGGCTGGCAGCCAGAACTGCTATGCTCTATATAAAAGGCAGAAGCACATCCCTACTCTGACCTCCCTCCAGGAGTAAAGAAGGCGTTGATGTCAAGGTGCCTAGAAAGGCTTTGCTTGGGCATTAGGATGGGGGTGGCGGGATGATCATGGACCCCAGCGTGGACCCCACAAATGACATCAGTGATATTGTATCCACATCAGAGGAACCCAGCCACGTGGGTCCTTGGGTGGCAATCAAGTGTTAGGGCTCAGAGAGGAAGCCACTGCTTTCGGAGTCCCTTGGGGTCACTGGACTCAACTTCAGGATGGGTTTTTTCCCATCCTCTCTGCTAAGGGGTTCCCTAACGTGATCTCCCGTGTGTGAGGGATCAGATGACTGGCTGACATCTGTTTCAGAGACTCTTCAGGGTGGTGGCAGGGCTTTGGCAACCCTGAGGTTCCAAAGGGACCAGAATGGCTTGGTCCTCGCTGAGCCCTCTCCCAGGAAGCAGAAGTGGGGGTTGAGGGGAGGGTTCTGGACCAGACAGGCTGTATCCAAATCCACAGGTTCCTACTGCAAATGCAGCCACGCAACAATAGCTGTACCTCGCTCCGAGTTGTTAGAGGGTTAAATGAGATGGTGGCAGGTACATCCCCAAGCATGAGAATGTTAGCAGAATCCAGAATGTTAACAACCTTAAACTCGCTTACTTCTCATAACAGCCCTATCAGGGTGGTCTGATTCCCTCCATTCTGAGGCCCAGGGTAGGTTCATACACATCCCGGGCCATAGGTCTGCAAGAGGCAGAGTCAGGATTTGAACAGAGCCATTAGAGTGTGTAGAAGGCAGTCCATGGGCTGAGCTGGTGAGTGTAGGTGGAGAGAGATGGGGCTGGGGGCTTCTCCTGGCTTTGCCACTCTAGGGAAGTGAGGAAGCTGGTTAAGCTTCCTGGGCCTCAGTGTTTTCATCTGTAAAATGGAAATAATACTAGTCCCGATTGTTATGCAAAGCATCAAGTATGAAATAGACCCAAGGTATTGGCAGAGTTAAAAGAAATCCTTTGAAGGGCCTTTCTTTTATTTGACTGACATTTCTGGGCAGATTGCCTTTGGGGCAGATGCTGGGTCCCAGATTCTGCAGGGAGGCATGTGGCCAGTCCTTTGTTTCCAAGCTACACTGTCCTGCTCTGCAGGGCAGTCTCTTAGGACAAGAAGTGCATCCAACCCTACTGCTATGGAGACTGCACAGGGATCTGACCCTCTACAGATGGGATCCACTTGCCACTACAGACACTAGGTGCCAGGGATCAGGTGTGATGCGGGAAGACGCAGATACCAACTTAAATGCCCCGGGCTGGGGTCTTACCTGGAGGTCAAGTTCACCTCGTGGCTCCTACAGCAGGAGAAATAATGTGATGTCCCAAGTCCCTCTTTGAGTATTCCTCCCATCTGGTTTCATGGGGGGTGGGAGGCTTGGCAAACACACTATTGGTTGCGATGAGTTCCCAGTCCCCACCTCTGTTTCCAAGCTCTTTGACCTAGAACCTTGTAGAACCTGCCCTCTGTGACTCCAGCCCCTTGATTGGCTCTGGCCCACTGAATGTCAGTGAAGTGACACAAGCCATGGCCTGGAAAAGCTCTTGTCCCCTTCCCTCTGCACCTGCACACCCCTCGGCTCCTGCGGGCAGCTGTTGCAGGGTGATGGTGATGGGTGTGTTACACTTGACCTCCTGTATCCTGGCTGAGGTCCTCCTCAGGCAGCAGCAGCCAGCCAGCCCCAAAGGCAGGGCTGAGTGCAGTCCTGCCCCCCCACCCCGGTGTGCAAAGCATCACCACCCAGACAGCAGAGGCCGGTAGAACCCTGGACGGTTGTGATTCCTCGCATCCGCTGAGAGGTTGCTGGGTGTTGTTACAAAGCACTAGTGTCACAACAAACAGCTATGTATGCATATGTGGTCTTTAAACATGTTGTGCACTCTGTGATGGTATTTTGCAGACAATTCGAACCTTCCTTTCTTTCTCTGCCTCTTTCTTTGCATTTAGTGGTACTGGCAAGATGTGTTTGTTCTCTCTCTCTCTCTCTCTCTCTCTCTCTCTCTCTCTCTCTCTCTCTCACACACACACACACACACACACGGTTGATTCAGACATTCTTGTATTCCTCGTATTAAATCCCAATATGAGGCAAACTCTGTGAGCTTTGCTGTCCCCCTTATGTCTCACTCCTCCTCTCCAAACTCCAATCCATTTATTTTAAATAAACTCCAATGAGCATTTTAAATAAACAGGTCACGTTTGTTTCAGACCGGCTCCCACTCAGTGCCAAGAAGCTGCCTCGGGAAGAAACAAGCCAGAATGTGCCTCCTGGTCCCAGGGCAGCCAGGCCTCCCCTCCCCCAGGCATCGCCACCTTCAAATCCCACCCTGTGTCCATGGAGACCTCCACCGCCACCTGCCCCGGATGGCCCTCCCTGGAGCCTGCCGGGAAGCCCCTCCGCATTCTCAGAGCACCACTTCCGTGAGAAGAAGAATCACCATGGTATCCACCTCACACAGGGATGCAAGGTTTAAATGAGATAGTGTCTCCAACACTCAGCGTAGTTATTACACGTTAGCTGCTGCCATGCTTGGATGTACGGTACCATGGGAACATCAAGCCCCAGCTAGTATCTATTTAATGCTTAGCACGTACCCACTGTTTTTTAGGATTTTAAGTACTGTTCTAGTGCTAAAAATGTTTCATTAATTAATTTCATTTATTTGAAAGGCAAAGAGAGACAGAAAGAGAAAAGAGAGAGAGAGAGAGAGAGAGAGAGAGAGAGAGAGAGCAAGCGCTTGTATCCACTAATTCACAAAGGCTGGCCAGGCCAAAGTCAAGAGCTGGGAACTCAGTTGAGGTCTACCACGTAGGTGACAAGGTCCCAACCACTTGAGCCACCACTGCCACCCCCCAGAGATGCATCAGCAGGAAGGTGGGATCAAACCCAAGCATTTTGATTTGGGAGACGGTTGTCCCAAGCGTGACTTAACCCCTATTTGAAATACCCACCCCTCTTCTTGACAGAGCTTGCTTTCATTTCATTTCAAATCCTATGGCACCTGCTAATGTAGACAGAGCTCATTATCCTCAATTTGTGAGCGAGCCTGCTGAGGCACAGAGAGGTTAAGGAACTTAACCAAGATCACACAGTGAAGAGATCACCATTATCATGCTCCCTCTACTTTATTATTGTCACCCATTTTTTTCACGGGGGACCTGGAGTAATTTTCTCCTGCAAGTGCTCATCACAGTGCCCAGCACACGGGCCAGCCCAGTAGTAGAGGCTGTCAGAGAGTACTCAGTGACCCCCGCTCCTTCCTCTCCTGACCTGCACCCCGCTGAGGGTGGAGGATGGGTCCCCACACGCCTGCACCTGCTTGCTCCTGATCCGACTGGGTGGAACGGATGGTGCCGGAGGAAGAAGCACAGGCATGCAGGCTCTGGGCTCTTGGTATGCTGTCTTACAGCCCAGCTCTGCTGGAGACATGGGAAGCAAACAGGCTCTCCCATGAGCCTCAGGCAAGCACGGGTGAAATTAGCAGATCCGTGTACAAAGGAGTGCTTAATGATGGCATCCCACTGCCCATTCGCGCAGAGCCACTGTGACATTCCGTGTTAGAAAGGTGACAGCCCTCCGCTGCCACGTACGCCCCAGGCCTGGCATCACATGGGGGCCCAGCCCTCTGGACACTTGCAATTTCTGGTGACAAGTCACTTTCAGGGACGGGGGCAGGGCAGGGAACTGGTGGCTTTGTGCTAAAAACACCCTCGTGGACCCCTCTAAGCCCTTGGCGGTGTAGAGCTCTTAGTTCGCCTGTCAGGAGCATCACTTTCATTAAATATTAAGGAGCTGTTTGTTAAAATAATGTTGTCATGGTAACGAGGCGGGGCGGGGGGAGGCTGACTTAGTCTAGTGCTGCCTGTACTCCAGCATATTAATCAAGTGCTCAGGACTGTTTAATGAGCTTCCCTCAGAGGCCCCTGGAAACAATGAATTTGGAGGAGCTGGGGGCTTGGGGTTTGGCCTGGTTGTCTGTGTCAAAGACCTGGCTCTCACGAGTCCCGGGTGCTGGGCTGCCTTTGTTGGATGGACGGACAGATGGATGAATGGATGGATGAGTGGACAAACGCCAAAATCAAAATGCTGGGATGTTTGTGCCACAGCTGTTTGTGACGACTGCTCTGTTCTTCTATTGCCCTTTTGCAATGGGAGGGAATTTCCGGAGCTGAGCAGGGGAAAAAGGCCGGAGAAGTGCACCTGTGTGAGAGGGCAAAGAGTGGGGGACGAATGGCAGTGGCGGACTGCCCGGGTTCAAATCCGGGCTCCGTCCTATCTCAGGGTGGCCCACGGGGAGTGACCTGTTCTCCGGTGAAGCTCCGGCCTCCAGCACCAGGCTTCAAAGGGCTCATACTTGGCAAAGCTATCACTCCTACTGCCGCTGCCAGCACTGCCGTGCCAGCACACATGCTGCTACGGCCCCCAGTGTAGACGGAACCCCCCCAGGCACTTGTGAAGTTGAAGGTCACTCTGGGCCCTGACCCCTCAGCACAGCATTCAAACCCACGCTTTGCAGGTGACTCCACTGCCCCTTCCTTCTGTGGTCACAAAGCTGCCAGGGAGGGAGCAGGTGGCGAATGTCCTAGGTTTTGTGGGTCACAGGCAATCTCGGTGGTGTACTGCTCTGGTTGGACAATGCTTTAGGGATACAGAGTCATCCTCAGCTCACAGGCTGCACGGCACAGGCAGAGGTCCCTGTGTTGTGGCCTGATGAGGAAGCAGAGGACAAAGGAAGTGGATCTGTGAGACTTTCCAGCAGTCACAGAAGGTTGGAGAAAAATAAAAACAAGACAAACTCTGGCCCGGAGCTTGACTTTTAAAAAACAAAAACAAAAAGAATAGCAGCCCTGGTGAGCGACGGCAGCCTTGTGTGCTCATCTCATAGGAAAGGAGGCGCAGGGTGGGTGACCCGATCAAGGTCACGGTGCCAAGGCGGGACTGAGCCGGGACACAAACCTGAGAGCCTTGCTCCACCCTGTCCACCACCAGCACCGTGGAAAAGTGGTTCCATCGCCCGCTAATCTGAGACTCGCCACCTGCTCCGTCCACTGATATTCCAGCTGAGAGCCCGGGCTCTAGGGTCTGTAGATCTGTAAGGCAGCCTCACCTCTGCTGCTTACGGGGTCTGTCCCTTTGGACATAACGAACCTTCCAGTGCCTTGATTTTCTCAGTGGTAAAATGGGGACATTTGCTGCACCCTCTCACGCCTGGTGGGTGGCGAGGAGGATTTGGCAAGTTAAGGCACAGTGAGGCCTTAGCAGATGGCCCTGTGTGCCATGCAGGCTGGGTCGTGTGAGAGCCAACGATGACAACAGTGGCTGTGGAAGGCTGCGGGAGGATACCCTGCCTCCAGCACCTATGACTCTAAATGACAAAGGTTGCTAACTTCATGAACTTAAACATGCAGAGATTATCCTGCATTACTGATCCAGACGGGCACAACGTAACCACACGAGTCCTTTAAAGATGGGAGACGCAGACAGCACGAAATAAACTCAATCAGCCATCGCTGGCTTTGACCATGAAGGAGCCATGAGCAGAGGAATCGGGGAAGTTTCTAGAAGGTAGACTGGCAAGAACACAGATCCCTCCTCAAAGACTCCAGGGGGACACACCTTGCCAAAACCCCTCACTGCAGCCTAGAGAAATCCCTTTCAGACCATGGCCCCAGAACTGTCAGATAATAAACGTGCATTAAACCACCCAGTGTGTGGGGCTCTGTCACAGCAGTGATTGGACGTGTGCACACTGCTGGTTGTGACACAAACCAGAGGCCTCACCACGGCCGGCAGGTCTGCTGCCTAGGGCACGGCTGGCATCCTGCAGGCCCTCTGTGGTGCCGCTGACACTCCAGAACCTCTGGCGGAGCACGGCATAGGCGCCGGGTCTGGGCAGGTGCCTCCTGGCTGCAGGGGAGTGGTGAGGGGTATAAGGACACAGGGGACAATGCCTGCTGCCCTGGAGGAGACAACACATCTGTGTGTCATTCTGAAACGATGTGGTCGGGATACTCCACGGGGGCACCTACGTCCTCAGGTTTCATCCTCACCGGGGTCCAGAGTCTGCACACAGATCCACAGCCCCAGCCACCACTCCTTTATCTGCATGTACTGCAGGACTTAGCTGTGGATACTGGCTTGGGTATCCTCCCTCTCCCCAACCTCCTCGCCACTCTTTCTCAGTCCACATGGCCCAAAATGCCTGGTGGAGCACCTGTTCCTGGCCTGGCCAATTTGCATGTCCACCTCCTGGTCACAGGAGTTGGCTGAGGGGCGGACTTGTGACTTAGGTCTCTTGACGCCAGGGCACTGCCAGGACCACTACTATGGGAGCAAAGTCCTCTTTTCCTGGGGCTTGCTGAGAGAAGGCACTAGGTGTCGGTGGTCACTCTGCCCCACGTCGGCGGGGAGCACCTGCCCAAGAGGAGCCCACACACAGCCAAGCCAGTCGAGAGAAAGAGAGACAATCACTTAGATCCAGCTGGGCTCAGAGCCAGGCCTGCTCCGACTTTTTAATTACACCAACAGCCTTTTGGTTTTACATGTATGTCATTTTGAATTGAATTTCTATCTTGTAAAGCAAAGTCAGACTAATATAATCAAATACCCACTTCAGTATTATCTACTGGGTGCAGGTGTGATTCCCTTGGCCAAGACATGCTGGGCTCTGAAATAGCATGGAATGAGGTTCAGGGCAGGGCACTTGGGGCTAAGTTTCAGACGGACAACCAGGAAAGGGTGGGTGCCATTTCTCACGTCTCACTCCCTTTCTCCTGTTTAGCTTAGATGTACTGAATTTCTTCTTATTGCTGAAGAAGTGAAGAACCCTCGACATGCCATTGAATGGGGGCATGTTTCGAACTTGTACCTGACCCTGTGCAAGGACCAAACACCTACAATGGATCTTTGAGTCTAGTGTTTTGCGATGGAGGGAATTTCAGACCAGTGGCAGTTGGAATGGAGGTAGCCCGTTTCCTGACAGAGTTGCCAGTCCTGCTTCTTGAATGCTGTTTGCTGCCGCCAGGTTCTGTGTTCAGCCCAGCTATCTTCTGTCTCCAAGGTGTCATGGGGAGAGCTCGGTCATCCCAAGGGGCTCACCTCTCTCCCCCATCAGCCGTCTGCCCATCTTCAACCTTCACAGCGGGCCCGAGGGAGTGCCATGTGCCTCTTAGCAAAGGTGACACCTGCCCATGCTGATTTTTCATAGAAAAGCAAGGCTAAGGGCTGGGCTGGGGGCTGCACCCCAGCTGAGAAGGATGATGCAAAGAACCCACACAGTTCTCATTCCTTCCTTTCCTAGGAACACACCCAGCAGGTTGGCAAGCACCAGCCCATATAGACTGGTGACTCCTAAATCCATCAGTCCCTTCCCTAAGCCCTGTTGGCTATCTCCACTAGCATGTGATGCTAATAGAAATGCTAAAATTGCTACTGATGCAATGAAGCAAGCTCATGCTTTGGAGCACTTCCTTTGGGAGGCTGTAGCTCTCAAAACTATGGATTCATCCTAAGCACCCTCTCAGGTAGCTCACGGTAATAACCTCGTCATCCCCCTTGTGCATGTGAAGAGTATCAGGACGGCTCAACGACCCCTCCAAGGCCATGCAGTCAGTGAGCCACTTGGAGTCCAGAGACCACGGCTCGCCTGCTGCCCTCTGCTACCTCCCAGTCCACAGTGTTCCCCAGGCTCTTTTTTTTTTTTTTTGACAGGCACAGTGAGAGAGAGAGAAAGGTCTTCCTTTTTTGCCGTTGGTTCACCCTCTAATGGCCGCCACGGCCAGCACGCTGATCTGATGGCAGGAGCCAGATGCTTCTCCTGGTCTCCCATGGGGTGCAGGACCCAAGCACTTGGGCCATCCTCCACTGCACTCCCGGGCCACAGCAGAGCTGGCCTGGAAGAGGGGCAACCGGGACAGAATCCGGAGCCCCGACCGGGACTAGAACCTGGTGTGCCGGCGCTGCAAGGTGGAGGATTAGCCTAGTGAGCCGCGGGCCGGCCCCCAGGCTCTTCAAATGCAAGACTGCACTGCCTTCTGTAGCACCCGCTGCTTTGGCTCTGTCTGCCCAGCGGTGGGGAAGAGGACCACTCACTCTCAGACTCCCAAGCCAGGAGCCTGGAACTCACTTCTGACTCTTCCTTGGGTCCCACATTCAAGGCCAGTCCCTCTTCCTCTGAATCAGTGCTCCTCTCAGGAGTGGGTCGCTTGCTCCACCCAGGCTGTGACTGCCTAGGCTCAGATTCCCCCCCGCTCAGCCCCAGGCATCAGCACCATCAGGCTGGCCACCTCCTCCAGCCTGCTGCCTCGTCTCTGTCTCTTCCACTTGCAAACCACCCTCTGCATGGCTCACATCTCTGAGCCCCAGGTCACGTGGCGCCACTCCCTTGGACTTGAGAAAGCTGCTCACGGCTACCTGCAAACTGCTGGATTATTAGCAAGGCATTCGAGGGCCTCTGTGGCTGTCCCAGCTCCAGCAGCCCTGGACTTCCCAACAGTCTCCAAACGCCCAGGCCTTGGCTGCCTGCACACCTTTGCCCAGGCTCCCCTTGTTCTCTGTCTGCAGGGATTCCGCCCATCCTTCTGGTCTAGCCCATGGCCTCCCTGAACCCGGGGGCAGACTGAAAGACTCAGCATCTTGTTGAGTTCAGTCGGGGGAACCATGTGACACACTGACTTCTGCATCTACTCACCGAGTTTGTGCCAGGCACTGTTCTCAGCATGTTCCATAAACTCATTCAGTCGTCCTAACTACTCTATGAAGTGACCCATTTTACAGAAGAGGAAACTGAGGCACAGCAAAGTTAAAGAACTTGTCCAAAAGAAAAAAAAATCACAGGATGAGCACAGGTGGAGCTGAGGTTTTAGCTAAGGAGCCAGTCTGGCTCCAGAGTGCATGGTATTTATTTATTTATTTAGAGGCAGAGCTACAGAGAGAGTGAGAAACAAAAGAAAAGTATTCTATCTGCTGGTTCATTCCCCAAATGACTGCAGTGCAGGAGCTGGGCTGATATGAAGCCAGGAGCTTCTTCTAGGTTTCCCATGTGGGCCCAGGGTCCCAAGGACTTGGGCCATCTTCTGCTTTCCCAGGCCACAGCACAGAGCTGGATCAGAAGAAGAGCAGCCTGGACATGTACTGGTGCCCATATAGGGTGCTGGCACTGCATGTGGAAGTCCAGCCTACTACGCCACAGTGCTGGCTCCAGAATGCCTGGTTCTTTTTATTTATTTATATTTTTAAAAAATTTGAAAGAGTTACATAAAAAAGGTAGAGCCAGAGAGAGAGAGAGAGAGAGAGAGAGAGAGAGGTCTTCCATTTGCTAATTCATTCCCCAAATGGACACAATGGCCAGAGCTGAGTTGATCTGAAGCCAGGAGGCAGGAGCTTCTTCCAGGTCTCCCATGTGGGTTCAAGGACCTGGGCCATCTTTCACTGCCTTCCCAGGCCATAGCTGAGCGCTGGATCGGAAGTGGAGCAGCCGGGACTTGAACTGGCGTCCATATGGGATGCCAGAGTTGCAGGCCAGGGCTTTAACCTGCTGCGCCACAGCTCCAGCCCTGTGTGCATGGTCTTAATGGCCAGGCAACATTGTCTGATGTTGGCTGGAGCACTCTGTGAGGTCCATGGAAGCCTGGAGAGGGGACAAGGGCCTCGCAGGAAGCTGTGGGGCCTGCCTTCAGATTCGAGTTCTGATGTCATGCTCCTGCTGCCAGACCTTCTGGTGAAAGCTCCCTGGATGAGGCTGTGTTGGCCGTGAACTCTGACCTCACAGCCTCCTCCCGCTCTACAGTGTCCCGGCTCCATCCTTAGGAGGCTGGACAGCACTGGAGAGAGGGGTCCCCAGCAGAGCTGCTGCACTGGGAGCTGGGGCTTGAGTGGGGAGAATGCAAGGGCAGGATGGAGGTCACATCCGTCTCTCCCGAACATGGGGCTGTGGACGACCACTGGCTGCCCTTCCTCCAAGGGCAGGGGCACAGGGGGCCAGGTGGCTCCTCAGGCAAGGGGTGGGGGCCCAGGTTCAGAGCAGTGCTAGACTCCGGGAGAGAGGACAGAAGAGTGAGGGTGTCCAATGCAGTCACCAGGTTACAGGCCAGAGTGGATAGGAGCAGACGCCAAGGTGCTAGAAGACAGGAGTGCCTGGCCACTCGCCAGCCTTGGGACTGCAGCTCTCAGCCAACAACCCAGCATCCGAGAGGGCTCCCCTGGGCTGCCCAGGCCTGCTCCCGCTTCCTGGCGCAGCTGCTGCTCCCACAGCTGTGCAGCCCCACCACCCACTGCACATGGTCCATTAGTTGTCATGGTCATCGTCCTCTTTTACTTACATGGAAACTTAATCTTTCTCCTGCAGACTCTCAGGAACCAAGACTAAAAGGGGCTTCCATTGCCTGTTTTTAACAAGGAAAGCCCATCCTACTGGTGGGCTTACACCCAAATGTGGCCACTATCAACTCAGCACAGTATCATCTTTCCCGTGCTGACTCTCCGTGTGGAGGCAGTGCCGTGTGGGCTGTGCTGAAGGGAAGGTGAGCATGAGGTCGAACCACCACGAGGCTCAGTCCCCACAGAGAAACGTGCTAAGGGCCCCCAGCATGTCCTGGAATCATCTGTCCACATGCATATCAGACCCTTGCAGCTATGCTGTCCAGAGACAGGGGAGAAAAGTTGAAGATTTAAGTGGACATTTCCCGTGGAAGGATCATCAGGAACACACAGCAAGAGCCCCTGAAGAACTAACAGGAGTCAAGTGACAGCAAAGTGCTGGGGCAGGTGCCCCAGTTTCTTGCTAATGCGCTCCAGAGGCAGCCGATGATGGCCCAGGGTTCCTGCTGCCCACGTGGGAGACTCAGACGGAGTTCCTGGCCCTGGTTTCAGCCTGGCCCAATACTCTCTGTTGCAGGCATTTGGGGAGTGACCCAGTGGATGGCAGGTCTCTTTCTCCCTGCCACTCTGCCTTTCAAATAAATCTAAAAAAATATATCTTTAAAAAGTATGAATCTATTAAAAGTGGTCTCTGTAACTTGTTCTCTTGAGCGTATCACACATGAGTACGGATGCATCGGACCTGCTGTCCTGAGTCACCCTGGCAGGTGTCACGTTTCTCCATTCTACAGATAAGGAAACTCAGGGGGAAGCTAGTTCTGGGCTATTTCATCCCATCTGTTGCATATAACTCTATAGAAACATAGCTCATTCCCAGTTAGTGCACTGAGGCTCTCTAACTCAGATTTCCTGGTAATTTGAAACACAGAGGCAAGGCTGCCCAGGGACTGATTTTCTGCTGTGAAGAATGCCTTGCCCTTGGTACTTTCCTTGGCATGCAGTCCCAGGAACACAGAAAGAATAGGCGGCCTTACAGGCCAGGCCAGGGATGTTCAGCCACGTGCTTAGGGCCCGTGGGCCTGGCTTCAGCACCAGTTCACTAGCTGAGCTGGGCTGAGCTGGTCCCTGCGCTGCCGGCTCCTGGTGCTCACCTGCATGCAGCATGCCCCCTGGGATTAAGAATTTTCACTCGCTCAGGTTGGCTCCAAAGAGGTCCAGATTAATGAGCTTGGCTGTGCTTGGCTTCACTAGTGGCAAACAAGGCTGCTGATGTGAAACCACAAACAGGAAGGTGGCCTGAGAAATCGCTTTGGCTAGGACGCCCAGAAGCGGCACGCAAGCACCAGTCTTCCTTCCTGGCCCCTCTGCAGACATCACTAATCCACTGCAGCACGCTCTTCGTATACCGCAGCAACCTCCTCAACACATACATGCTCCTGGCAGTCACAACCCATCGATGCCCTCCTTCCTGGTGGACGCGAGGTTGTGGCCATTTGACAGATGTCAGTGGAGGTGGTGGGGGTGCATGGGAAAGAGACTGGTATGTCTTTAGACCTTGTGGGCACAGGGGCTGTGTTTGCATCAAATAATTCTGGCCTACACCACAGTCCTCCTAAACAGTGGGGGTCACATTTACTTGGGGCAGGAGAGCCCCAAGGTTGGCCTCCAGGCAAGCTCACTGTATAAGCCCCCAGGTCTACTTCTAATATAAGGAATGCAGACACGAGAAGTGTTCCAAGCAAATGCAAGTGCTGGCTGCGAGAGGCTACAAGTGCTGGGGGGGTGGAGCTGCCTCTTGCAGAGTGAAGCTCTGTTCTGGGACTCTGGTGACAAACCACTTGTCTCCCAGCTGTGGAGACAGCCAGGCCTCCCCACGGAGGGGACAGGAACTGACACGGACCTAGCAGCTCAAACTACCCAAGCTTGGGACCCAAGTGATTTTCCATCTGGATGAGGCAATGTCATAAAGTTTATGGAGAGGCTGACACTGTGGCATGGCCCGTAAAGCCAACGCCTGCAGTGCTGCCATCCCTTGTGGGCATTGGTTCAAGTCCCGGCTGCTCCACTTCTGACTCAGCTCTCTGCTATGGCCTGGGAAGGCAGTGGAAGATGGCCCAGGCCCCTGGGCCCCTGTACCTGTGTGCAGAAGTCCCTGGCTCCCAGCCCCAGCCGTTGTGGCCATCTGAGGAGTGAACCAGCAGAGGGAAGACCTCTCTCTCTGCCATTGCCTCTGCTTCTCTATAACTCTGCCTTTCAAAGAAATAAATAAATCTTTTTTTAAAAAAGTTTAGGCACAATGGAATTAAAAGATAAATTTTGTTGCAAGGTTTTTTTTTTTTGAAAGCTACTGATAGTTTTTCATAATATGTTTTTCCAGGAACTTTTTGGAGAATGTCTTTCTTATGTTAGCACTTTTTAGCCTTTGAGACCAATTCCACAGACAACCTTGCCATTAAGATTCCTGCGTCCCACAGTAGAGGATCTGGGTTTGAGTCTAGGCTCTGGCTCCTGACTCCAGCTTCCTGCTCATGTGCACTAGGAGGCAACAGATAATGAATGGCTCAGGCACTTGGGTCCCTGCCACCTACGTGGAAGGCTTGAATTGAGTTCTGGGCTCTGGCCTAGCCCAGCCCTGGCTACTATGGGCACTTGCGGCAGTGAACCAGTGGATGGAAGTTCTTATCTCTCCTTATCTCCAACAAATCAAGAAATGAGAAAGAGGTGCGGGGGAGGGAGAGAGAGGGAAGATCTGCGAGGGAAGTGGGTGGCACTGGCGTCCCCATTCTCTGGGGAAAGGGCTGCTGTGACAAGTCAGTCTCTGTGGGGCTTCCAGCTGGTGATAAATGGCAGAGCTGCCCTGGGCTCCAGACCAGCATTGGAAGCAGAGGGATCCCCAGAAGGGATCCGTGCCTTCTCACGGATGCTGTCTTGCAGCATGGGCTCCTGCAGTGAATGCGACCCCAGGGCCTCCTGCAGCTGCACTGGGCTTCCTATTCCCTCTCCCAACATGGAGCTTGACCTGGGGTCACGTGCCCCATTGAGCACTTACTGTGTTCTGGCATGAGACCAGGCAGCTTTCTATGAACCCATTCTCTGACTCCTCCCAACCACTCTGAGAGGTAGGCGCTATTTTGCAGGTAGCCCCATTATACCGATGAGCCCAAAGTACAGAGAGGCTAGCAATTTGCCCGAGGTCCCACAGCTAGAGGAAGGGCCAGGATTTGATGCCGGCAGTCTAATTCCAAGGGCCTCGCTCTGAGCCTCGGACCTGTGAACCATCACTGTATGCCACCATCATTTACTGAGCACCTATTATGTGCTGGATTCTGTGAATGCAACAACACAGCTCCTGTCCTCGAAGCTCAACTCCTGCTTGAAGATGAACAGAACCATGGCTCAAATTCACCATCCACCTCTTCCTCCTCCTCTCGTTGTGAGCCCCGCCCCCCAAAGCGATCAGGACTCAGCTGAACTCCAAGCCCAGCCACTGTCAAACTTGATTCTCATCTAGCCTGTCAGTTTCTGAAACACAAACACCATCTCTGGCCTCCCACAGCGTCTTGTCCTGGAGGGGTTGGGGGTGGGGACGGGGTAAATACTGCAGCAGCTGACCCAGATGAGGGAGAGACCCACATACAAAGGACAAAGGAAGCCATGTGCTCCTTGCTCAGACCCTCCCGAGCGCACTGGGGCTCCCTCCTGTGTCATTTCCCCATTTGGGTCTGGACGGCAATTTTTCTCACATTCGGCGGCCCAGGTCCTGCCCACACCCTCCAGGAAGCCAAGTTCCCCGTCCCCTGCACTTCTGCCTTTTCTGGGGCCTTGGGGAGTGAGTGTGGGTGTGGGTCTTGCCACAGGAGCCCCATGCTTTTCCTCTGGGTCTGTGTGGTCTGGATCGTGGCCCAGTGCCCTGACGGTGGGACCAGCTGCTAACTCTTTTGGTGGCTCTGGGACGAGAGGGAGGTCCCTGGAGCCTCACAGCATAGCTCCCGTGCTTTGTCAGCGCTCGGCCATCACACACATCAGGGATTGAGGTCACGCCTGTGAGCTGTGCACTGGCTGCTGCTGGTCAGGCACAGCTGGTCAACAGGCGGAGCCAGTCACAGGAGGTTCAATGCCTCCTGCGGCTTCTGAATGGTTTTTATAGCGGAACCTGCCACCTAAAACCAAGGCAGTTCCAGAGAGTTGTGTACGTGAGTTTGACAGCTTCCTCTACTCACACTTTCCCTGAACCCACTCCCTCCTTCCCCTCTCTGTCCTTGGGGGATTCCAGACCCCCGGGGAACAGAGTTGGTACAACTGCCCAAGTCAAAACTGGTCCCCTCTTTGACGGTTTCCAACCTCTGCTTGAATTCTGCCAGTGACAGGGAACTCACCACCTCTCCAAGATGGCCATGACGCTGTTGCAGTCTTTTGTTAGGACTTTTTTTCCTGCTACTGAGCCATCAGCCACCCGCCTCCCTCTTGCCTGGAACAGTCGCTCACTATGTGCAAGGGGAGGAGCCCCGTCTCCTCAGGGCTATGGTTTACCAGTGGGAGTGAGCCTGCAAGCTCTCCCCGTTCTAAGAATATTTCCCTCACTCCAGCACATGCCCTGTGGAGCGGGCATGCGAGCAGCTGCCATCGGAGCACAGAGGACGGCCCAGCCACCTGCAGGCGCAGTGTGCTTCTGGGAGGGGCTGGCAGGAACCCAGAGAATGGCACCCAGGCACTCACACCTGGGCTCTCGCACTGCTCTGTGTCAGGTGTATGTGGGGCCCAGCTGGCCTCTGCGCAGGCTTTGCCCACTCATCTCGGCCCCTCCTGGAGACCCTGGCCACCTGCAACCCCTGCCCGACACATCACTCACCAGTCTGTTGTAGCTTACATCCTGGGACTCTTTCTCCACGCCACCTCGGGGAGCAGCCAGTGCCTCAGGACCTGCAAAGAAGAGAAACTCAGTATTAAAAGCAGGGGTGGTGCATGGGGGGGGGGGTGTCCAGCTCTCCTTTTGAGCAGGGCCGAGTTCCTGGCAGGCTGGGGTTTGGAGGGGATTTAAAAAAATAAAATAAGAAGACAATGGCCAGGACCCAGCTGCTCCTTAAACCAACCTAAACATCTCTAGGCTTTGTGGCGATTCTGAGAAAGACCGGGGGGAATAAAAAGAGACCCTAACCCCAGATGAGTCAGCAGCTAGTTGGGAAGCAGGCTTCTCGGAGGAGCAAAGCCGAAGGCGAGCAAGTGGCGGGGGAGGCCCCTCTGGAAGCTCGCTCCGGCTCCTGGAGTCGGCGGTCACGGCCGCTGCTGGCGGCAGGCCAGGCCTGCTTCCATTTTGATGAGGACGAAGCCGGCCGGCCGGTGGAGACGATCCCGCAGTCCCTCCAACAGGCCCTAAGGCGGCTTTCCACCCTGGGAGCCGCCGCCAAGCGGACCCCGTGTGCTTGGAAGATTCCCGGGCGCGGAGCTGCCCAGGCGCGCAGGGCTCTGAGGACGCTCACAGCGCGCCCCGTCGAGGCCCGAGCCCGGAGGTGCCCGCCCCAGGTGAGCAGGGCCACCTGCGGGCACCCCTCCGGCACAGCCTGCTGCTGCCAGCCTCCGCGTCTCACTCCCAGAACCCCGCACGCGTGAAAGCCGAGCTTGGCTTTTCCCCTCCTTCCCTAAGAGACCTGAGCGAGCAGAGGGTTGCTCCGCTCAGCCCTCCCTCTTCTCAGAGAGCCTCGGTGGGGGCGGGAAAGGCGGGCACACCTGAGCCAGAAGCGCAGGCCCACGGTGATGTGGCCACACCCGGGAGCAGGTGGGAAAGGCCGGCTCTCCGCCAGCGGAATCAGAACCCGCATCTTAACCAGGCCCTCGGGGGACTGCTGGGCACGGTACAGTCTGCAAGCGCCGGCTTCCGGCTTCCGGTGTGGAAGGAAAAGGTGTGGCCGCCCGCTCTGCAGGTGGGGAACAGGCTCTCCAAGTGACCACCTCGGGGGTAAGTGGCAGAGCGGATTCAGAGCTGTGCTCCTGCGCACCGCTCTTAGAACTGATCTCCAGCCGGAGAAGGCACCTCTGGGCGACAAGCTGGCCCGAGGGTTCCAGACACCGAATGTAGGACGGACAATGCTCTAGGAAGCGTTTTACAGCTCAGAGCCCTTGGTCCCCTGTGTCAGTGGGGTGCATCATTAGCCCTGTTTTGCAACTCAGAAAGTTGAGGCACAGAGAGGTCAACTGACTTCCCTAAGGTCACACAGCTCGAAGGCAGGCTGGGGTCGGGTTGGTATCCTCTGACTCCAAGTCCAGAGGTGTGGACAGGGTAGTTCAGCTGCTCCTGATGGGGAAAGGGACCTCACCCACAGGTTTATGATGCTCTCGATCAGTGTCACCCAACCCCCTTGCTCGTACCGTCCATTGCGCTTGTGAGTTGGTTGAACTGAATAGACTCACACACCAAGAGGGAGACGGCCCTCGGGCTGGCATTCTTGGTTTATCAATCAGTCACGTGCTGTACACATAGTTTATGCTGCTGCACTCGCTTGGATAAGACAGATTAGCTCAGATAAGGTGACAAGCACCTGTGGATGTTGCGTAGGTTCATAGGTAAATGTTCCCAGCCCACGAATGTTCTGCCAAACCAAGCCCCAGTCAGTGCTTGACACAGCCGAGGGCAGTCAGGCCAAAGGCCTCCCTGCTGCCCACGACACCCACTCGCTCTGTGCTCTTCCTCTCGGCTCTGTGTGGGCGCATGCTCAGGTCTTCTGGTCTCTGTGCAGAGGCCCTGTCAGACTGGCCATCTCTGCTACGTGTGAGCAAAGCCAGCACCTGCCACTTGTGATACAGAGAACGGTCTGAGCCTGCCTCTAAACACAGCGGCCTCAACCCGTCTCCAGTCGCCTTCCTGCAACTACCTGCTTGTTTTAAAAGATTTATTTGTTTATTGTTTGAAAGACAGAGTTACAGAGAGTCAGAGGCAGAGGCAGAGAGAGAGAGAGAGAGAGGTGTCTTCAATCTGATGGTTCACTCCCCAAATGACTGCAATGGCCAGAGCTGAGCCAATCCGAAGCCAGGAACCAGGAGTCTCTTCCGGGTCTCCCATGTGGGTGCAGGGGCCCAAACACTTGGGCCATCTACTGCTTTCCCAGGCCACAGCAGAGAGCTGGATTGGAAGGGGACCCCCATCGCCCTGCTTGTTTTTATAAACCGTCCTCTCTTGTTTTCTCGGTGCCTACGAGGGATTGGGTCTAGGATTCTGGATTCTCAAGCGCTATCTAACACACATGGTCTAGTATTTGCCCTCAACCTATGCCCCATGCCCTCCCATATCCATTAAGTCACCTTCAGGTTAGTTATGCCTAGCTGGAGGTAAATATATGTAACTAGTTGTTATACTGCCTTGTTTAGGGAATAATAATAATACAACTCCATACATGTGCAGGGCAGAGGCAACTTTCCCCCAAACATTTGCAGTCCTCTCAGGTGGTTGAATCCTAGTAATCCGAAGATTACTCAGGTCCTAACACTGCCGCTGCATTTCTCTTTAAACGTTTATTAGTGAGCCAAGGGGAGAGCAAGCTCTCGTCTGCTGGTTCACTCCCCGGACAGCTGCAATGGCTGCAGCTCCGATGGGCCAGAGCTGGAACTCCACCCAGGCCTCCCGCATGGGTGGCAGGAGTCCAATTCCTTGAGCCATCACTGCTGCCTCCCAGGGTTTGCAGAGCAGGGAACTAGAATCCAGAGCTGGAGCCAGGAATCAAACCAGGTACTCCAGTGTGGGAAGTGGGGGTCCTAACCCACATCTTAAGAACTAAGGCTAAATGCCCGACCCTGCTTGCTTTTTTTTTTTTAAATCATGCCCATCTGACAGTGCCCCATCATCACTAGGATCTGGCCCCTAAAGCAGTGTGATTTTTGGATGCTTCAGAATGCAATGATCTACAGAGCAAGTATCACTTGATGATAGAAATGCCCACATAATAGAAGTTACGTTGTAGGTACTGATAACCACATGTAACATCATGGCTATTAAATATGCAGCATCAGTGCTGAATATGGTAAATGCTCAATTAATAATCATTTATTGATACCTGCAGATCCTTGATTCTGTGCATACCGGAAACCTAGTCCCTACCCCGCTCTTAAAACACGGTACCAAAAAGAAGAAAGAAAAAAGACTGGGTGTGAGAAAGTGTGAGGGCGCTCATATAAATGGAATTCAGAGTTTATTCGGGTGCAAAAAAATGTTGAGCTCTGTGCATCTAAGGGCTCAAGTAGTTCATGAAAATGTATACTATGAAGAAACGATGCATGAATCTTAAAGGTTTCGGCGCCAAAATGAACATGTCATGACTTTCCATTTTCCATGAACGTTTCCAGTCCCTTGGTACAATGTGTGAAGAAGGTAGTTCCAGGTTGGCGCCGCTCACAGCCCCCTCACCTGTCTCAGGGCGATGATCACGCACCTTAGCACGTGGCCTGCACGCCCTGCCCCGTCCCTCTCTCCACTGCCCTGGCCTCATGCTGGTCCCACCTGTGGCTGCCTCTCCATTCTCCGCACCACATTCCCTGCAGCCTCGTGGCTGGGCTGCGTGCCCCCTCTTCCCTTCATTAACGACCTACCCTGCAGGAGTGACGGAGGTAGTTCACATTAAGTGGTTGGACGTGCGTCAGCAGGTGTGTCCGCCACGCTCATTTCTGACAGCCCCTGTTATTATCCTCAGCTGAGGAGGCAGCCACCGAGCACAGAGGGGCATGGTGGCTTGGCTGGGGTTGCGGCGTGGATGATTCTCAGACCTGGGGAGTGGCCAGGGCTTGGTTCTGTTTTCCCTGTTTGACCTTGCACCTGGCACGCTGAACCATCACTCCCCAACACAGACACTTGGTTTAGGCAGCACGGTGGGAAGAGCCCTGGTCCCGGAGTTAGCAGCCGTGGGTCTGGCCCTGCAGGTTCTATGCCCTCACATCAGTCGCTTCCTTTTTGGGCTGAGCCTGCCTCTAGGTCCGGGAGTGGGGATCCAGTGCCTCAGTGCGCATGCGCGGAAGCCTGCAGTTCCTGCACGCGGGGAAACAGCCGCTCTTACTGGGAGCACAGCGAGTGAAGTCTAGGACTTCCGAGTGCCCGCCGGGCTCTGACTGGGCCCTTCTTTGAGCAGAACATGCTGACCACCTGCTTCAAAGTCCCTGCAAGCAGACACCTGCTGGGGGCGTTTCCATCTTCCCTTTGGGGCTAGTTGCTGCCTGTCAAGTTGTCAGACACCTGAAGGGGGAAGGAAGGAAGCTACTGCAGGGGTCCTGAGCCTCCGCCAGGTCACAGGCTGGAACACGGTTTACAAATGTTTAGCAGAGGAGTGAGAAGTTCCGGGTCCAGCCGACAGGTACGCTACGTCCTGAGATGAAAGCATCGCATCTTGGGGGAAAGCAAGCGGCAGGGCACAGGGAAGGGAGAAGCGGCCTCTGGCTGGAGCCCGCCAGGGCTGGACACACGGAGATGGTCCAGCTCAAAACCGGTGCAAAGCTACAGCCTGCCTCTGTGCCAGTGTGCTTTGAAGGCACCTGCTGTGCCCCCTTGTGCCAACAGCAGCCTTCAGTTTCAAAGGGCAGAGGGAGCCTCCTGGCTGAGCTCCCTGCCAGGCACTGGGTGGAGTCAGATCCCACCTCTCTCTCTGCTGCAGCTCCGGGGAGTAGGTGTTCATGGATCCACTGTACAGAGGGAAAGGCTGAATCTGGGAGAGATGACGTACGTTGCCCTGAGTCACCACAGAAGAAAGTCTGGCACTGGACTTGAACACAGGCCCTGCTGAATAACCCTTCCCTAACCACTGCCCCATACCACTTTTTCCATAGCGACTCTGACTGCAGTGGCTGCCTGCCTGGCCCATCTCTGCCACCAGCTCCAAACTACTCTTTTTTTTTTTTTTTTACAAGGTTTATTTATTTATTTGAAAGGCAGAGAGAGAGAGTGAGAGAGAGAGAGAGCGAGCGAGCGAGCGAGCACACTTCCATTTGCTGGTTCACTTCCCAAATTGCTGCAATGGCCAGGACTGGTTCAGGCCAAAGCCAGGATCCTAGAACTCCATCCACATCTCCCACATGGGTGGCAGGGGCCCAAGGGCTTGGGCCATCTTCTGCTGCCTTCCCAGGTGCATTCGTAGGGAGCTGGATCAAAAGTGGAGCAGCCGGGACTTGAACTGGAGCCCCTTCAACCGTTCATCTAAGATTCCCCGTAGAGTATAGAAAAGGGTGAATTCACTGTCACCCTAGAGCCTGTGTGTGCAAGTCAACATCTTGAACATTTATGAGAAATTCTCTGCAATGCATCTTTGTTTAAAAATATTCCCCCCTCAAAATTGTCATGTTCAGGAGGATGTGCCTTGCACGGGGAGGTCAGGGTCTCCTTTGCTCCCTGCTGTCTTTGCTGCTTCAACAACTCTTCACGGGTGTTGACAATGGGCCAGGCCATGGGGAGATACATTGAGCCCTGGCCTCCCCCCAGCCAGGGTGGAGACAGACATCAGTGGTGTCTTTTTGCCAACCACGGCACGGTGCAAAGGTAGCAGGATGACAGGAAAGGGGCACCCGAGGACACAGCAGATAGAGGAGTGACCCGCAAGACAAGCCGCAGCGGAACAGGCAGAGAGAGAGGAGTTGAGCCATACAGACAGGTGAGAGGGCCATGATGTGCACGCCAGAGCCCGGGTGCTGGCCAGAGCTGCTGGAGCCGAGAAGGGGCAAGGGGCAGCGGGGCCTGATCTTCCAGGGACTTGAAGTCATTCCAAGGAGCCAGGTCTTTACTTGCAAGTGACAGGAGTCCACCCCAGAGGCGGATCGTGTGTTTGCAGTCCCTGGTGCTTGGTGGCCCTCCATTTGCAGAATGGAAGGGCACATCCTTGTTTAGGCCCAGCCCCCCACGGGTCCTCCAGCCATCACAAAGGCAGTGCCGGAGACCCTGTGATCTTTAGAAAGGGCAAGCACAGGGTGATCTGGTTTGTGCTGGGAAAAATCCTCTTGGGCACCTGGCCTGAGCCCCAGCGAACCCTGGCTCCAGTGCGGCTGCTGGCAGATGCGAGGGTGAAGCATCCACCTTTGATTGTGGCTCATGTTTCCGAGGAAAGACACAGCTCCCTGGAGACTGGGCATCGATGAAAACCGGCCCTTGCAAAAGAGGCGTAAGTGAGCTGGAAACACAAGCCCTCTGGGCAGGCAGCGGATTCTGCCTTGAAAATCAACAACAGCAGCCAACAGAAGCTCAAGCCTGGGGGGACCCAGCTCTTTCACAATCCCCAGCATGCAGGAATCCAAGGCCAGTGGGAAAAGGTGGCGCAGAGAAGGGGGTCCGAGAGAGCTGTTATCTCCCGGAGTGGGTGTGTCTGCCGCCCTCCTTGGGGTGGAAATGTCTCACTTTGTGAGCACAGGGACAGAGAGGACATTCCTAGCTGGAGACTGAGAAACCCAGTTCAGAGGGCCGTGTCCACCACTGAAGAGCTTTGTGGGGGCTGGTGCTGTGGCATAGCAGGTAAAGCTGCCACCTGCAGTGCCGGCATCCCATATGGGCGCTGGTTCAGGTCCTGGCTGCTCCATTTCTGATCCAGCTCTCTGCTGTGGCCTGGGAAAGCAGTAGAAAATGGCCCAGGTCCTTGGGACCCTGCACCCACGTGAAGGACCCAGAAGAAGCTCGTGGCTCCTGGCTTCAGATTGGTGCAGCTCCAGCCATTGCGGCCAATCGGGGAGTGAACCCGTGGATGGAAGACCTCTCTCTCTCTCTCTCTCTGCCTCTCTTCTCTCTCTGTGTAACTCTTTCAAATAAATAAATAAATCATTAAAAAAAAGGACTTTGTGTTCATAAAATACTACATTCACTCTGAGCCTTAGTTTTGTTATACATAAAGTGGGATTACATCATGTTATGCAAGTAAGGTGCTGGGGTTTGTAACCAACGCTGTCTGAATATGATCATTCCACTCACCCATCCCATTCCCATCCCCGCTGCCTCTTGAACTTGGGGCTAGTCCACACTCCATGACTACTTGGTACATGAGAGGTGCATAAGCAATGCTGGTTTCGCTTCCCTTCTTTGACACAGCTTGTGTTTTCTGGCCATGCTCAGCACATATCTGGGTGTCCCAGATGTGTTAAGAATGCCATGTGGACTGGATCCTTCTGCACACAATGCGGCGGCTGAGAACACAGGAGAAGGCGGCTAGCTGTGTTTTCTCCCGGCTGTATCTTGTTTTGGATCCTTTATTAAATGTCTTACGCATTGCTTGCCTCCAGGGTCAGAATAAAATTCCAGAGGTTTCCACTTTGCGCTCATAAACGATTCTCGCTAAATTCCCTCTCTCTCATTTAATGTGTGTGAGAGAGCACAAACGTACTGACTCATACTTGGAAAAACTCTCTCTCCCTAACACATTCCAAATTTGTCGAGTCACATGAATTGAGTAAGAGCACTCAATGTGGCTGCTAGCCCCAAGCCGACGAGCAGTTAAGCCAGCCACTTGGGGCTCCATCTCTCCCTCTCCTGCCTCCCTGCCCTTAGCTGGGGGCACCACCCAGCACTGAATGGTACAGGAGGAGGCAGATGCAGAGACTGCAAGGCCTGGGAAGGGTGTGGCAAAGCCAAACTCCAACTACAAGGCGAACTCCAATACAAAAAAAAAAAATTCTTAATCTAGGATCACCACAATCCAACAGCCTCAGTTGTGAGGTCAGCCCACGCTGGCTCAGGCTCTCTGCAGGCCAACTCCTTTAACCCTCACAGCCACTCAATCAGGGAGGCACATGATTGTTCCTGTTCTCCAGGTGAGGAAACTGAGGCACCAGAGTATTAACTCGTCCAAGGTCCCACAGCATCCAGAGGGCACGGCTGAGACTCAGGTCAGCCTAACTCTGCAATTGACCCCCTCGCACACTGGACCACGCATTCTGAAAGCAGAGAATTCTATCATCAAAGAGAACTCTTGATTCCACAGATGTCCATGTGACATTCAGCTTAAAAACCCGGCATCTGGGGTGGCGCTGCTTCTCCTGACTTTGGGATCACAGAGAGGAGGTGTGAGGTGTGCCCAAGTCACGACATAAAGGTGCAAACGGGCAGGATTGTAACGTGGCATGGACACAGAGGGCTCTGTCAGGTGTTGATTCTGGCTGGGGTCATTGGGAAGGGCTGCCTGGGGCAGGGGCCATGGTAGCTGGATTGAAGGATGCATAGGAGTCAGAAGGGAGGTGACTGGAGCAATTGCTGGGAGCTCCCATCTTGGTTCCGGGGTGGGAACATCACCCTTGGGGTGGCGGAACCTACACGCTGGCTGGGGAGAAGCATGGCAGACAGAAAGGAGGCCTCCTGGGACCAGGGGTAGGGGAGAGGACACAGGGCACCGGAGCCAGGTGCAGGGGCTGCGGATGTGGCCCGAGCAGGCGCTCCAGGCCCCTAGCTCCTGGGCCTCGGTTTCTCCCAGCTAGGAGGACAGCAACAAAGGAAGTTCTTGCATGTTCCAGCTGGTGGAACCTCGGGAAGCTCCCGATTTACCTCCCATTTTGGAGTTGAGGGGAGCAAGAGCCCAGAGAAGCTGCCTTGGTGGAAGTCCTAGGACTCAAAACTCCCACTTCCCGGTGCAGCCCTACTCCCACGGCCTCTCTGCAGGAGTCCGGGAGGCTCCACCATGCAGTGAGAGGGCAGTCAGCGCCATCACAAGTGACCCGGCCACTCTAGTGGCCTCAGGCCCCAAACCCCCAGAGGCCGAGAAGGCTCAGCCACAGCCCTGAGGGGTGTGGCACGGCCGGCCCTCCCACCACACCCTCTCAATGCACATTCAAGAAGTTTCTCTGACAAGAGGTGCGTCTGGCTGTGACCCTCATGGCCTTGCATCTCTGGTGGGGAGCACAGTCTCGAGTCGGCAACCTGCCCATCGCACAGTGACCACGGAGGCCAACGCTGAGGCTGCCCAGCTGGTGCCTGCGGCCTCTTTGCCTGGCTTCCCCAGGGCGGCGGCTCTGGCCTGGACAGTCTTTCAGGACCCTCAGACGCCAAGCTCTTCAACCAAACTCCGGCTCCCCACACACCCTCCTCCTCCCTCCTCCCTCCTCCCCCTCCAGTACACCCTCCCTGGTGCTCCAGCCTCCACCCAGAGGCTCTTCTCTGAAGTCCCTCTTTCCTGAGGGCTTGCATCCCAGTTCAGCTGAGCAGTGGTCCTGTCTCCCCAAAAGGATGGCAGACTCAGAGGACGGGGCCGTGTGCAATGACAACCACAGCAAATAGTCACATAGACATCGGGCATGCTCACCACTGGGCCTTTGCTCTTGCTTGCTGCTCCACTTTGCTTAGGACGCTCTGCCCCACTCTGTATGTGGCTATCCATGTCTTATCAAAGTCACCTCCCCAGTGCCCTTTCCAGCCAGCTTCCTCCCCGGCTGCCCCCTACTTTACCATGGTTTCACACGGTCCCCGCTCTGCAGGTGAGAAGGTAAGTAGGTTGGCTAAGGTCACTTGGTGGTGAGTGGCAGGGTTAGGTGTCAGACTTGAATTTGTTTGACTTGAAAGTCTACAGTTTTGGGGCCTGTTCTGTGGCGCAATGGGTTAAAGCCCTGGCCTGAAGCACCGGCCTTCCATATGGGCGCCGGTTCTAGTCCTGGGTGCTCCTCTTCCGATCCAGCTCTCCTTTGTGGCCTGGAAAAGCAGTAGAAGATGGCCCAAGTCCCTGGGCCCCTGCACCCACGTGAGAGACCTGGAAGAAGCTCTTGGCTCCTGGCTTTGGATCAGCACAGCTCTGGCCGTTGCAGCCATCTGGGGAGTGATCCAGCGGGTGGAAGACCTCTCTCTCTGTCTCTATCTCTCTCTGTTACTCCATCTTTCAAATAAATATAATAAATCTTTTAAAAAAGTCTACATTTTTAATTACTGGCCTCTGCTGCTTCCTTCCCTTTAGTGTTCTCAGAATTCACCTAGTAAGGACACAGGAAATACTTGTGGGTCGAAAGATCTGGAATACTATGTTTCCCGGATGTCAAACAGCCAGGGAAGCCCCTCCCTCCCTCCTTCCCTCCCTCCCTCCCTCCCCTAAGTACCGAAGATGCAGAGGAGGACAAGCGTTCCTGATGCATCCTCAGGAGTCTCAGACTGGCAGCTCTGATTCAAACGCCAGCCATAGCGCTGTCATGGGCTGGCATACGGTGCTAAAAAGTAGCAGGGAACTGGAATGCTCATGGGCTATGCTGGGGGCCTGGGGTACCTAGAGCCACGTAGGGTGCCCTGGGCAGAGTAAGAGCAGCCAGGGAGAAGGGTGTGGAACACAGTGGAGAAAGTGGGGTTTGGTCCCTGGAGGATGGGTAGGACAGCATTAGCTGTGGGGGTGAGATGCACTCCAAGGAGGGGAGCAGAAGGCGAGGTCTGGAGGAAGGGCAGAGAGTGAGGGCAGCTGGGCATGGCTGAGATGGGGGAGGGGAGCTGGTGCGGCGGGTGCAGGGGTGCAGGGTCACCACACCCGCTGTTGTCCTGCAGGACCAGGAGCTGTGGAGAAGGTTTGCAGCAGGGAGGGGACACAGGGCCATCTATGCTGTGAACACATTCAGATGCTGGACTTCCGGCTTCCTGGCTGTGAGACGGGCCCCTCACCTGTAAAACGGGCCTCGGGCCACTGTGTCTCAGAGGACTGCTTGTGGGGATCAGAGGGAAACAAGACAAGAAAAGCCCCAGCACAGTTCCTGGCACCTGGAGGACACCTGGTTGAGCCCACATGATGATGAACATTCATTGCAGATCTCGTGTGGGCAACAGCAGGGGCAGCAGCTGGGCGCCCAACTTACTAAAGTCAGAAGAACCCCGGTGTGCGCCCGGGGAAGGCTCAGAGGCCGGAAGTGGTAAACGTGACTTTCAGATCAGCTTTTGCAACCTGTGTCTCCGTTGCCTGATCTGTCAAACGGGAACCTCCCTGGCTGTGCAGGTGGGGTTTCTACGTGCATTAGACAAGAGATGGGAGGCTGCTATAAAGTGAACAAACACCACGGGGGTTTCATTTTCCTTTTCCCATCCAGAGCAGTGTGCACAGGGGAGATGTGCACCTGGGGCTCCCAGTTCTGCAAGCCACTGAGGCAAGAAAAGTAGCAAAAGACAGCACAGCAAGATGCAAGCAAGAACTTGATAAAAAAAAAAAAAAAAAAAGCTCCCAGCTTAGACCTCTGCCTGTAATACCCTTGGCTCAGCTCTTTCCTCCCATTCTCCTCCTCTCCTTTTGCGTTCACACCAATGACTCAAAACTCCTACCAGATTCTCAGTCTCAGAAGCCTCGATTTTTTTTAAGCTGGAAAATGTGATCGAGTGCATTCCCCACAGTTGACAGATGAAGCTGAGAGCCACAATAGAAAACGTGTTAAAAAACCGTCTCTGCTGGGTATTAGCTTGTGTGGCTCCCGCGACGCTGTTTAAGGTCTCTGTGTCTGTGACTGATAGCGAGGACGGTCAGTGGCAATGCCGGCTCCCAGCAGTTGTACCCATCAAGCATGTGGTGTGGGCCCAGCACCTGGGGAGATTCAGGAGAGAAGCACCTGTGGGTAGCCTTTGAAGCCACGAGCGTCAGGGATGGATCTGGACTCAGCATGGAGCTCTCTGCATCACCTTGCAATGAAATACTTGATTCTCGTCAAGGTGCCGAGTTTACGGAAGGCAGGAAAAATGGCCTGAGCTGTTTGGGGAATTGAGGGCATGTCCACGCCACCCGTGTGCCCCATTTCTAGAATGTTCCAGGCCACCACAGTCTAATGGAGACTGAGTAGTGCAGCGTGGCTTCTGCCACCTTTCCTCACCACCTCCCCCTGTATCATCCAGGGAGGTGACAAGAACAGCTCTCGACATTTCAAACACTAAATGGGAAAGAGACCCAGCCCGACGTGCTTAGCTCAGGCCCTGCCGCTGTCACCCTGGCACTTTCGTTTCCAATCTCTTTCCTTCTGTCTCCTGACAGATGGTGAGGAGGGAAGTGGGTTCTGGAGTAAGCCTCGTTAGCTTGTTAGCTTGCACGGACTCGCTGGGTGATGGGGGGGGCAGGTGTTGGTTCTGAGCTCCCCGAGCCCCTGACAAGTAAGGCTGCTGGAGGATGAGAGCCGAGCCCATCATCACTCCCTTATCCAGGACACGTTTATGATGTGACTACCGTGCACCAGGCGCTGAGGACTGGGGAGAGATCAAAACCAAGTCTTTCCCTCCATGGAGCTTGACTGTAATGGGGAAGAGCAGAAACCTAGGCAAGGAAACATTAAATGTCAGGGAGCAGCAGGTGCTTTGAAGAAAAACCAGGATGAGCAAGTAGAGATTCAGGGGCTTTTTTTTTTTTTTGTAAGGTAGAGTTACAGAGCAGGGGTGGAGGGAGGGAGAGAGAGAGAGAGAGAGGGATCTTCCAGTGCTGTGCCAGGCCAAAGCCAGGAGCCAGGAACTTCCTCCTGGTCTCCCACATGGCTGCAGGGGTCAAAGGACTTGGCCACCCTCTGCTGCTTTCCCAGGCACATTAGCAGGGGGCTGGATTGGACCTGGAGCAGCTGGAACTCAGACCAGCACCATATGGGATGCCAGCGCTGCAGGCGGCAGCTTAACTCATTGTACCATAACACGGGCCCTGAAAGGTGATTTTGGGTTTTTAATGATTTATTTACCTGAAAGGAAGAGTGACAGAGGGAGACATTGAGAGAGATCTTTTGCTTGTTCATTCCCTCCCTAAATGGCTGCAATGGCCAGGGCTGGGCCAGGCCAAAGCCAGGAGCCTGGAGCTCCATCTTGGTCTCTCACAGGGGTGGCAGAGACCCAGATACTTGGGCCATCATCTGCTGCCTGCCAGTGAACATACTAGCAGGAAGCTGGATCAGAAGCAGAGCAGCTAGGACGTGAACCAGCACTTACTTATTGGGATGCTGGCATTGCAAGCAGTGGCTTAGTCCACTGCACCACAATGTGGCAACAAGAGAGCTCTGTTTAAGCACTGACTCTCTGGAGGGCAGGGGAAAGCCTTTTTGATAAGGTGTCTCCTAAGGAGAACTTGCATGCAATAAGGGAAAAACCACAAAGATACTGGGGAAAGTATTCAAGGGGCAGGTGTTGGGTGCAGTGGTTACGCTGCTGCTTGGATGCCTGCGTCCCACATCAGAATGCCTGGGTTCATGTTCCAGCCACAGTCCTGGCTCCAGCTCCCTACTAATGTGCACCCTGGGAGGCGACAGGTGATGGCCTAGGTGGTCGGGTCCCTGCCAGCCACATGGGACACCTGGCTTGTTTCAGACTCCTGGCTTTGGCCTGGCCTAGTGCTGGCTGTTGCAGGCATTCAGGGAGTGAACCAGCAGGTGGAAGATCTCTGTCACCTCTCCGTCTGTGTGTCTCTTACACTCTGCCTTTTGAAAAGAAAAGAAGAAAAGGTGTTCCAGGTGGAGAAAAGAGCCAGTGCAAATGCAAACTGCCCGCATGTGTTGCGTTCCAGGAAGAGCAGCAAGGCCGGGCGGCTGCACCTGTGGGATGCAGGGGGCAGGGGACCGTGGGCTCATGGCAAGGACCCGGCTGAGCGAGATGAGAGAATGGCAGGAGGGTCTGGGCAGAGCAGGGCAGTGACAAAAATCTGACCGACGTTTTTCACAAGGGCTCCAAGGAGAGCAGACAGTCATGGGAGGTGCAGGAGGTGAAGCAGAACAGACAGCCAACAGCTACTGCATGATCCACATGTGTGGGGGTGGACCTGGGGGACGGCGGAGGAGGCAGCAGACAGTAGCAATACCTGTGGACACTGCAGGACTCCAGGAGCCCCACCCACACCCAGCAGTGAGCCAGGCGTGCCCCTGGGTGCTGCAGGACAGTCCCGGGAGGCTGTGGTCAGCCTGGGGACATGCAGTGATGACAGACAGCCAGGTCTACAGTTGCACGGAAAAGGGGAAACAGGTGATCTGAAGGCTGTCGGTCTGCACACTGGGGTTAAACACGGCCACTCTTCACTGAGATGCTGGAGAGTCAGGAGTTAATGCTAGGCATGTTACGTGTGGGGAAACCTCTTGATGAAAGTTAAGATGATGATCACACTAATTACGAGATGATGCCTCAGCGAGGATTACGAAAAGAGCAAATGTGGAGTGTGCGCTGTGTGCCAAGCACCAGACGCCTTATCTCAATGAATCTCCGTTATGTGGGAGGCAGCACTGCCATCCTCGTTTGATGGATGAGAGTGGTGGGTCGGTAGGGCTCGTGTTCTGGGCCCCAGAACCTGTGAACGTGTGATTCTTGGGAAAGAGGCTTTGCAGATGTAATGAAGATAAAGATCTCGAGGTCAGATCATTCTGGGTTCTCCAGGACGGCCCTAAGGCCAATGGTAAGTGTCTTCCCGAGGGACAGCAGGAGGTGATGGTGCTGTGAAGATGGGGGCAGAGATCTTAGGGCTGCAGCAAGGGATGCCGCAGCCCCAGAGACTAGAGGAGGCAGCCTTTTCCCCCTTGAGTGCCCACAGGGAGCAGCGCCCTGCCAACACTGGATTTCAAACTTCCTTTCTATTGTTTTAAGCCACTCGGTTTGTGATAATTTGTTACAGCAGCTGCAGAAAATTAATGTAACAAGGAGAACCAGGCACAGAGAGGTGAAGGAACTATCCCGGGGTCACACAGCAATTGCGTGGCAGAGCCGCCCACTCAGGAGGCAGGCGTCGTTAACCTCATGTAGATGAACAGCCAAGAGGCTGCACCAAGCAACAGAGCCAGGCAGAGCAGTGCCAGGCTCCTTCGGACGTCTAGTGAGGAGGCCGAGTGAGCGCCCGGTTCTCTATCCCTATCCTTCCACCTGGAAAAACCCTGACAGCCCCCGCCCAGCCTTGCTGACGCCTCTTGGCAGCCAGCAGCCGGCTGGGCTGGGGATTCCGTCCAATCTGGCGATTTCCGTCTGCAGCTGCCGGGTCCACATGCAAGTGGCTGTGACGAGACGCAGGTGGGGCAGCGGGCTCGGTAAACAGATTTGGGGGCACCTCAGGACTCATCACACCCACACAGGAGTGTGGGGGCCCCCACTGGCCACGAGGACCAAGGCTGGACAGTGCGGGCGGGCAGGACCCGCGGGCCGTACCTGAGCCAGTGCCAGCGGCTAGCAGTGGCCTTGGAAGAAAATCCGGACTGGATGCTCAGCAGTGTTTTCACCAGACCCAATCCGAATCCTGGGAATGCAGGGAAAACAGCCTCCCCCGGTGCCCGGCCTGGCCAAAGCGTCCCGAGTTCAGGCCAGAGGCACAGCTGTGCCCAGGACCCCAGCGCCTCCCCGCACAAAGCTGCATGCTGGCAACCTCAAGGAGGGGTGGCCAGTTAGTGTGGGGAGTGGAGATGAGAGCTAGGGGTGGGAGAAGTGCTCTGTTTATAAAGAATAGAAGAGTCAAGTTCAGGTCAGTGGAGGGAGCCGCAGGGCTGAGACAAACATGGAGGTCGTGGGGAGGTGGCACATCCACTGGCAGCCCAGGATGGCCTTGCTGCTGGCCACGGCCACTCTGGGAGCAGGTGTCTCCAGCAGGGTGGTGGCTTTGGGGGGCAGGGGCTGGTCCAGCAGCTCTTTAACCCTCATGGCGACACACACACAAAGACACACGTACTTCGTCTTGCAAACGCACACTTAGGTGATGAAGTAATGGGTTTCACTCATACGTGCACTCACTTCCTTTTCTCTAAATATATATTTATATCTATATCTATATTTAATTTATTTTGAAAGAGTGAAAGAGAGACAGAGAGAAAGATCTTTCATTTGCTGGCTCACTCATCAAATGCCCATAACAGTTAGGGTTTGGGTCAGACAGAACCAGCATCCAGCAACTCCATCCAGGTCTCCCAAGTGGGTGGCAGAGACTCAAGGACTTGGGCCACCTTCTGCTGCCTCCCAGGCTATGCATGAGCAGTAAGCTGAATCGGAAGCGGAGGTGGGACTTGAACTCCCGGCACAGGCATACCAAGGAGCGGCTCAGCCTGCTCCACCATGAGGCCCGTGTTCTTCAGAATATATTTTGTTCTTCAGAATATATATTGTAAACAGGCTCGTAGAACTGACCCAGCGACAAAGGACCCATTGGTTCAGACGGCTGGCATTACCCCAACCATGTGGCCCTTGAATAGAGGCATTTGGAAGCCTTCAACTGCAACTGCCCTGGAAACCAAAAGGAAAACGGGGTGCAGTACTGAGTATCGCCCCCATACTCACTCTGCTCCCCACAACCGCACTTCTAGGCATGTTACGTCCCTGGCCCCCACCCTGCTGTGGAGCTGATGGAGCTAAGGTAGAGATGCACCAAGGACCAGGGTCAGGTGTGGGGGAGGACCAGGCATGCTCAGCTGTGCCCAGTGCTAATCTTGGCACCCCCTCTGGGATAAAGGATGAGCTCCCCAAGGGGACATCACAATGAGACCACCACCATTTGCCAGGGTGGGTTCTGGTGGATGTGATTTTTATGAAAGCCAGCTGCACAAGAGATCTTCAACAAGTGCACATTATAAAAAAAAAAAATCCATGCATGGATTCCAAATTTTTTCTTGCACTCAAATAAACTTATCTTTTAATTCCATGTTCCACAGACTTCTGGAAGCCCCTTATATAATGTGTCACAGCATCTGAGGGTGGCCCGGCATGTGGGAGATAGGGAGCAGGAGGTACAAGACAACTGCCCAGCAGGGGGGCTGAGGTTTGACCACAGGGCCCACCTGGGGTGACTCCAGACTGCAGACCCATGGCACTGAATGGGTGGGACATCAGGAAGGGAAGTGGCGACGATGGCAAATGTGGGGAGGAGGGGAGGGCTCCTGGGCAGGAGCCGATGCTTGGGTGTACAGGTGATGTGGGAGGTAGGCTCAACACCACTCCCCTCCCCCACAACACCCTGCAGTGGGCAGGGGGCCTGCAAGGGAAAACAGGGAAATTTCTGGCTGGGGGAGAGGTGGAGAGCTCATGCAGAAGACAGAAGGCTCTCCCAGCACGCAGCCCGGCAGGTGCCTCCCTGTCCACCTGAGTACCCCACTGGGGACACACGCAGAATGCACTCCCCTCCCGAGGGTGTGCACCACAGCCTCCCTGTGCCTCTGGCTCTCAATGAGGAGTCGAATGATAACAACAACAGCTGGTATTCACGTGCCTGGGCCTGCGCTGAGAGCCGCATCCCGCGCAACTCCTTCTAATTTAATAATCCTATCATCGTAATCCCACAGTTCTTGGCTACCGCTTTCTCCAGGCTCTCAAAGAGTTAAACCGACCACTTATCTCACCCCAGAGTTTGTGTGTGTGTGTGTGTGTGTGGAGCTAAAATCAAGTAATGCGTATAAAAGAGGCCTTTTTAATGGCTGGCACTCTGGTCAGTCTTATGGTTCTGGATGTTACGGTGACTTTACGAAACTTCATCTGTTTAGAGGCTATCACAGGGCGAAGGTTATTTAAGGCCTCACTCCATCAAAAAATAAGTAAATAAAAAGGAAACAAACAAAAGGAATCATTTTCAACCGCAAGCACAGAGGAGATCTCATGGAGACCGGCAAAAGAAAAAGCTGCACAGAGCCTGAAATGCTAGAAGGTAGGACACCAGGTTTTTTTGGTTTCTTTCTTGTACCAGGCCCAACACTGTGAGGAGGGTCATTCACGGCTCCCCCAGTCCCTGGCGGCAGAAGGTTCTGGCAGCCAGACAGGCTGAGAGGGGAGGGCCTGAGCTCACCCGCTCTCAGGGAGCACTTGTACAAGCCCAGCAGCACTCACTAGCCCGATGCCCGCGTTTCCTGTTCGCCAAAGTGAGCGTCTAGGGGGCTGTGACGGGAGTGACTGGGGACCTGCTCCTGCAGAGGCGTTCCCGGCACGCAGCCCCCCTCACCACAGCATCCTCCCCTCTCTTCCATCTCCCACAACCAAACCACAGCCAGGCAGTCTTCGACCTCCACATCCACTCATTTCTCTCATCTCCTTCGGCACTGCCGGCATCTCTTGCCTGAGTCTCCTCCCGGGTCCATGCAGCTGCCCCCAGGCACATTAGCAAGAAGCTGGATCAGATGTGGGGGTGGGACTTCGTCCCTGGCAGTTTGATAAGGGACTTGGGAGTCCCAAAAAGCAGCTTAACCTGCTGTGCCACCATGTCCGCCCCTTTTTGGATTCTCGCTTAGTATTTTACTCTTGTTTCAATGGTTTCCTGTTCTATTGCATTTCTCTCTTTGTGTGCAATTTTATATGCTTTTCTGATAGGACACTTAGACCATGATAGCATCTGAGCTCCAAAGACAACCAGCCCAGCTAGGGCACGCTCAAAGCATGGACAATACTTGTTCTTCCCTGGTAGAAAAATCAGGGTTTTAACTACTGCTGGTCAAGTTACTCAGGGCCTGATGAGGTCTCACATAAACTATAAACCAGTTAATTCCCTGATGAGAATAACAGCAACCATAATGTGTTCTGCAGTACCATCGCCAGCATCTTCCATAGCGGTGGGTGACATGGAACAAGCCTTATCCTGTGCCAGTCCCTGTCGCAAGCTGTTTACACTTCGCCTTTGTTTAACCGTGGTGCAGATGAGGAAGAAGTTCATGGGGATAGAGAAACTGACCCGGGGGGTAACTCTGCCAGTGAGAAACTGGGCTCCACACCTCTCCTGCCTGTTTCTATAGCCCACGTTCCTGGGTAACACCCTATGTGTGTTAGGAGGCAGGGAGACAAGGAATGTGCTTAGGAGGCTCTTCAGTAAGTTAGCAGATCATGTGTATTATGAAAAACACCTTTCAATTTCATTCTCACATGAGCTTCTTGAAGGACTCCCATATTAGCAGGAGAGGAGCTGGGATAACAAGGTGGCAGATAGGCCCGTGGGGGATGGAGGTGGTTTGGACAGGAGGTTTTCCCTGCATTCAAGCGTCACTCCTTCACATCTGTGTTCTAACTTGGAAAGCTGGACAGCGCCCATAGGGCTTCCCCGTCATCAGTGGAGAAGAATGATTCTCTCTGCTTTTCACACATGGAAGTGTGTGCGTGTGTGCGTGTGTGCGTGTGTGTGTGTGTGTGTGAGAGAGAGAGAGAGAGAGAGAGAGAGAGAGAGAGAGTCAGTGTTTAGTCTTGAGTGTTCCATTTCAGGAGCTGATGAAGGTGCTCTGGCCAGAGAGATTCCTAGAGCGGCTCTCGCACCACCATGCCCGTCTCCCACTTCTCTAGCTAATTCATGCACCATCTGCCAATCATGTGGGAGGAAGCGGGCTCCATGATGAGGACAATGGGATCCTGCTTCTCTCTTCCCATGCGTCTCTCCCGCCCCTCACTGGCTGTGTGTCCTCATGCAAATGGTCTCCTGTCTCTGAGCACCAGTGTTCTCACTGGTACACAAAACATCTAGATTCACGGGGTCCCTTCCATGCCTCTGACTGGAGGGATGATTTTATGTCCATGTTTCTTTTTGCCTTCCTGACCTCCTTTAGGAGGTGGGCAGGTTACAGAAGCTGGTGTGGGTTAGAGGCAGATGTCATCAACTTTCAACACCAGTTCCCAGGACAGCCAACTCCATCATGGGACAGAGCCTGTCTGGGACCCCCCTTTTCTTTTCTTTTCTTTTCTTTTTTTTATGACAGGCAGAGTTGACAGTGAGACAGAGAGAAAGGTCTTCCTTTGCCGTTGGTTCACCCTCCAATGGCTGCCGCGGACGGCGTGCTGCGGCCGGCACACCGCGCTTATCCGATGGCAGGAGCCAGGTGCTAGGTGCTTTTTCCTGGTCTCCCATGGGGTGCAGGGCCCAAGCACCTGAGCCATCCTCCACTGCACTCCCGGGCCACAGCAGAGGGCTGGCCTGGAAGAGGGGCAACCGGGACAGAATCCGACGCCCCGATCGGGACTAGAACCCGGTGTGCCGGCGCCGCAAGGCGGAGGATTAGCCTGTTGAGCCACGGCGCCGGCCTGGGACCCCCCTTTTCAAACAGAACAATAACGAGCACTCTGAAGCTGTCACATGGAGGCCTCTGGCCACCCCAGTGATCAGAGCTGGAGGGCTGGTCTCTCCTCCTCTCCTTCCTTCCTCTTCTTCACTGAAGAAGAACACACAGGTGGAGGTAGTAGGGGATGGCACAGGAAAGTCCTAGATGGCTTAGATGACTTCCTGAGTCTCTGCCAGATTTAAAATTAACTAGAGGCCAGTGCTGTGGCATAGCGGGTATAGCTGCTGGCATCCCATATGGGTGCTGGTTTGAGTCCTGGCTGCTCCACTTTCCACCCAGCTTTCTGCTATGGCCTGGGAAAGCAGCAGAGGATTGCCCAAGTGCTTGGGCCCCTGGACCCATGTGGGAGACCTAGAAGAAGCTCCTGGCTCCTGGCTTTGGATCAGTGCAGCTTCAGCCATTGCAGCCATCTGGGAAGTGGACCATTGGATGGTAGACCTCTCTCTCTCTCTGCATCTCTGTAACTCTGCCTTTCAAATAAATACATCTTTTAAAAAACTAACTGAAGAGAACTATAAGCAAGATGTGCACGTGCATGTGTGTGTGTGTGTGTGTGCATGTCTGTGTGTTGGTGAATGGTGAGGACAGAAACCTCAGTGCAGAGCCCCCGCAGCCACCTACATTTCCTCTCTAATTACTCCATGTTTTAGACTTCTGTATAAACTAAGGAGCTTCCCACTAAACAATCTGCACGAGCTAAGGAGAAAGAAGTTGCACCTGCTGGAAGGGTTTAGGTCATGACACAAAATCTTTCCCGCCTGGTAAATGCTCCCTAGGGTTTGGAGCCAACAGTTCTCTCCCAATGCCCTTACATCAGCCAGGCCCAAACCAAGGCAGAAAGAACCTCACCAGGCTGGGGGTCTTCCCAGAATCTGAGCAACCCCCTGTTCCCACCCACAGAGCTCACAATGCTAGATACACAACAGTCCTTAGACACAACAACCCCTATTTACGTGAGAGGTCCCTGAAAAGGGGGTTGACCAGTGAGCACTGAGCAGAGCTATCCCAGAGCATGGCCACTACCAGAAGGGTACAATTTGTGGGGAGCTAATGAAAGACTCTTTTAGCCCGACACCCACCCCCAACCTGTGCAGTGACCCCTCTCTGAATCCAGCTTGAAATTCCTACAAGTCATTCATGGCTAGACCAGCAAAGGGAGGTCTAGTAGGATAAAGAAAATGAGTCCAAACCTTGTTCTAGAAAGTTCTGACTGCACTTTTGATAAACAGAATATTAGATGATTAATTAATCTCATTGATCCCCGACTGTGAATCTCAAACCCTGTGTAATGAGAACTATCACTTGTAAGCCATCCAGAATGGGGCCTGGCATTGAGTGTCAGGGACAACCATGTCAGTTATTTCAAAAGTATCTGTCAACAAGTTCACACACTGATGGGGTTGCTCCACCCCAGCCACTGCAACCAAGTCAAGAGTCCCTGAAGGTTTGCTAGGGACCCAGCTGGGATAGAGGTTCTAAGTGTGGTTCCCAGATCAACCTGAAAACTTGATAGAGATGCAAATCTGGGGGGCTTCACCCAAAACCAGAAGTCCTAGGGGGAAGGGCCCAGCCATTTTACAAGCCCTGCAAGTAATCAGATGCCCCTACAGTTTTGAGAACCAAGAAACTGAGGCAGCAACTGGCAGCTCTGGTGGGTCATAAGAATGTCCTGGGAGCATTTTGGGGGTAGAAAGGCAAGTTCCTGGGGTCCAGCTTCCAAGAATGCAGACTCATTAGGTTCTGGGATGCAGCCTGGGACTCAGCTTGTGAACCCGCCTGAGGAATGACTCCAGGGAACCTGAGGCTGAGTCGGTTGGAAAAGCAAAGTACACTCATGCATGGCTCAACATCAGGGGGCTTTCTGAGAGGCGTGTCCTTACGTAGCTTTGTCACTGTGCAAACATCACAAGGCAGCCGTGACGTCACTGGGTGACATTGTCATGGGACCACTGTGGCATATGTGGGGCTTACTGCCCGGAATATCATTAGGGGTGCATGCTTAAACAACAGAAGTGGGGTTGGAAGGGGGCTGCAGAACACAGGCCTGGTAGGGCTGGGGCCTTGGGAGGAACGAGTGCTGAAGACTGATGTCCTCAGCCCCAGTTCTACAGATTTGTGAGACAGCGTCTTCTGCAACCGCTTCATTTGCCAACCACTTCCCAAAGAGAAGTGATGGACCTAAGTCCATGCAACTCTCACCTGGTAGAGCTGGAACTCAAACCCCAGGTCTTGCTTCCAAAGCTGACATCCTTCCCACAATTCCCTGCAGCTCCTGCCTGCAGGTTAGCAGGAGGAGCAGGTTCTGCAGTTAGGCACTCAGGCCATGCACTGTTCCTCCAACCTGACCAAGGAGTGGACCTCCTTCACATCTCAGTGCAAGTTTGGCTCAGTGGCTGGGTGGCTGAGCCCTCATGTCACCCTCCAAGAGCCTCACTTTCTTCTCCTATAAAGCGGGAGTAAGGTCTGACTTCTCAAGGCTTCATAGCAAGTCAAATCCAATCACATATGAGGGCACTTTATAAATTTGTGGGGAGTGGTAGTAAGGATAAGTTAATGTTGGTGCAAATAGTTTTCGGAGTCCATGTGTAGGTTTTTTTCACAATACACATTTTCCATGACCTTGCTGAAGATCCTTCCTGCATCAATCAGATCGGACCAAGCTGTCAACCAGATCCACCAATGCAGGGGCCAGGGAAGAAAGAGGCAGCTTCACTGTGATGTTTGGCTAGAACCACATCCAGGCTAGCTGGAGGGGGAGGAAACACAATGCAGTTGCAGAACAAGGAAGGCTGAGCTGCCTGCTGAATGAGAGCCCACCCTCTGCCTCTGCTCAGCTGGCCTCTGTGCATAGACAGCACCTGACTCTCCCCAACTGGGAGCTCCCGGCAGGCAGGGAGTGGGTCTCATCTTGTGCGTCCTGGGAGCCCCAGAACGTCTGGCACCTCCAAGGAGTGCTTGGGAAGTAGGAGATTGAGGAAGGGAGGCTTCCAGGCAGGGAGCCCTAGAGAGCTGGGAGGGGGCTGTCATGTGTCCCAATGATGCCCCACTGGGAGGAGAAATACAAAGTTGCAAGCCAAGAAGCCACCAGCGGACTCCCCACTGTTCTATAGGTCCCCAGCAGCCTTGTCATCCACCCCACTCTGAGGGTTTCCTGCAGAGAGCAGTCGGGGAATGGCAGGAGGGGGAGAGGTGGTTCCCGGCACCTGACTGGCAGCAGTACCGAATGCTGTCACCGAGAGGGTGACCAAGTGCCAGGGACACAGCAATGCTGCCATCAAAACTGGGGTTTCCAGTGTCTGCTTATCTGTATCTTTCACTTCCCGCTATGGGTGGTCAAAGGACACACGCAGAGGGAACAGGACACTGGAGAGTGATGAGCTCCAGACAGGAGGTCAGAAGGCTCAAGGTTTTGCTCCCATTCTGTTTGGTGAGCTGTGTGACCCTGAGCAAGTCACCTGGGTTCTCAGGACCTTTGAAACAGCATGGAATGAACGAGGGAGCTGCTGATTGTTCTTCCCTAAAGATAAAGCAAACAGACAAGGAGGTAAGTGCCCCTGGGTCTGCAAAGCAGAAGCCACTGGAAGCTGACACTGTCCTGGCCATGGTCCTCCTGGGAGAAACTAACAGTAATCACAATGACAGTGACAATGACAAAGACAAGGACCTGCGTTTATCAAGCACGTACTGGGCGCCAGCCTCCAGATGGGCACTGCTCATTCGTTATTTTGGATAATGCAGTGGCCTTTTAAGGCAAGCACTACCATGATTCCCATTTTGCAGTTTGGAAAACTGATGCTCAGAGTTAATCTTGGGATCAGGGAGGAGTGAGTGGTTGAGTTAGGATTTGAACCCAGTCTGTGAGAGGCAGACACTGCCTTCTGTACGCTACTGGATCTGTACGTTCATGTGTCTACAATTAGGAAGGATGGAAGGATTTAGAAGGGTGATTAAAGTAATTAATACTGTTCCAATAATTAATACTTTCCTGGAAAGAGACCACAGCTGGAGCAAGTCGCAGCTGTAGTCTGCTCAGCTAGTCCCAGGTCGAGAAGCACACCTCAGGAATCTGGTTCAAACAGGAAAGCAGATTAGGTACCCTAGAGACAGCTCAGAGCTAAACCAGACAACCTGGATTCTACCCCAGTAGCCCCATGCACCAGCCCCAGCTGGGGTCAGGAGCCAGAACTCTGGAGTCTGTTCCATCACCCCTCAGGCAATGCCAGAATATTGTCCTCTCTCCACCTCATGGGCTCAGGCCAGATTAGCAGGGTCCCCTCAACATCTACCTTCTCCACAAACACATGTTAAAAGATCCTGTCTCTCATACCTTAATTAACTTCTCCATGAACAAAATCACCAAGCCTGGGCTTTTGGAACAAAACAAGGCAACCATTGTTATCCAATTCCAGCCCAGAGCAAAAACAAAAACAAAAACCCCTATGACCCCATGGTATTTTTAGGCAGGCAGTGCCACTGTATCCAGGGCACTGTACAAGTTCCACTGGTTTTTGGAAATACTGACACCCACAATGTGAACTTTTAGGCAAACACTGGCCTCAACAAAGGTCTCTTCTAACATTAAGTTCAATGATGCGACAAGATCAATTCAGTCTGGTTGTGGGCTTTGCTAGTGGCCAGTGTGTCACTGCTGTTCTCACTCTGTTCCCTCAGTGCCAGAAATGCGCAAAGCAGGGAGGACCCCTCTGAGCCCAAGGGAGGTCAACCCAGGACACGAGCTGGGCAGGCCCCTGCCACTTCACACCAGGGGTGGAAAACACATGGAACTCGTTGGGCCAGAGAGGCCGGACCAGCTAAAAATATAAATAAGTTCAAGAAGGGTTTAGATGCACTCACAGATGAGCGAACAACAGGCGGCTGAGGGCTTTAGAACCGTTCAGGTTTCATCTAGGGCTTCTTCAGCCCGCTCTGGTCCCTGCCGATCAGAGAAGGCTTGGCTGCATACAACATGCCCGGGTCCCTGGGCAGGAACACTCTCAGCCATGTGCATGCAATGAGACAAAGAGCAAGAAAGGAAAACACAAAAGAAAGAGACAAAGAAGCGAGGGTACATGGTCACTATGGAACTTCTTTCCTCACAAAATCATAGAGTTAAAGATAAAAGAAAAACATTGTATCTGATGTCAGGTCTAAGGATTTTAACTGGGTTAGCACTTGCTTCTGGTTTTACAAGGATGTGTGTGGTTTTTAAAACACTAATACTATCCCTAGGTATGCATCCCGCATTTTGCGTTGATGTTGCTTAATGCTGTTTTCTTTGTGGCGATACTAAATAGACTTCCGGTGTGACGGAAGGGTTTCCGGCACTATTTACCCACGAGTTTGTTTAATCGCTGAGTAAATCTGCCAGGCAGCTCTTGGTGGACATTGTTTTTCTTCTCCCAATTTTCTGCTCTGTAAATGCCCCTGGGATAGGCATGCCTGGTTACTTCACCACGAATCTCAGAATCCCTGGGTGGAATAAGTGCCTCCCACACCAAGGTGTGCGGGAATCGGCATGCGAGGGGCATAGCCAGGGTATCCGCAGGTGGCTCCGGTATCACTGGAAGGTTCGCAGCAGGAAGTGTCCCCTGACACCCCATCACCCTGGGCTGTCCTCTGTCCTCCCACAGCTATTTGATCTTGAGAAGATGCATCCCTGGCTCCATGCAAACTGAGCACCAGGAGAGCTAAGGAGGCGGGCAGCCTTTATTAGAAATGCAAATCATCTCTGCTGACAAATGCCCTACACAGAGCTCCACAGTCACTCCCACCCCTCCCCTGCGCCCAGTCCCATGGCCTCTGTCTTCCTTTTTACCTGAATGAGCCCAAAGGGAGTCGGCTAGGCTGCTCATCAGGAAACCAAGCAGGAAAGGGTCAGAAATGCAACTGTCTCCCCCGTGTTTCCATTGTGCCCAAGAAGAGGATGTCAGTGCCTTTCTTTGCATCCTTAACTCTCCCCAAAACCGTTAAGCTGCGACAGAGACAGGGGACATTTGTCTGCTGGTAAGTGTGAATGCTGGGTTCCGGGCCTCCAGCAGGGATGGAAATTAAGCTATTTACTCGGTGGCCACCCCAAGGGACTCACAGGAAGCTCTAATGTGACAGCATTTCTGAAATGCAGTGTGGAACCCTTGAGTCTCATCTTCTATTCTCCACCTGTAAAAACCCACCAGGAATTTGCAAAATTAATTTAGCTGCATTATATCCTGACCAGCTCTGTCTACCACACACAAATCCGGTGACCGGTAATTGACCACACACACGGAACTGGTTCTCTTTTTGGAAAGGACGGAGGGTGTTTGGAAGCCACGGAGGCAGCGGCAAGGCTAGTTTACCCGGTAACTTTCCAGACCATCAGTGACTACTTCCAGGACAGAGCTAAAAATCAGACAGTTGCTCAGCTGAGTTTTCGTCTGGATGCTCAGTGCTGTGGACCCCAGCCCGCTCAAGTCCTTTAGGATGGCAGGTGCAGATTCCCTCTGTCGAGTGATAGACTCACTTCATCATAACCACAATGACCTGCTTTTCAGTGTATCCATGCCAGTCCTTCCACCAGCTAGGGCCACACTACTCAAAGTGCCACTCCCACGGTAACTTTGATATGCAGAAAGCCGGTCAGGAACGTGTCATCTGGGGTTCTTCATTCTGTACCCTCCTGGATGCTGAAGTTCAGGGCGCCCAGCTCTCGTCACACCAATTTGTTTGAAGTTTTCATATGAAGGTGGAACCAGTTCTTTCATGCTTGGTCCCTAACGCTGCTCATATAGACCCACTTTTTTTCTTCTTCTTTAGCTCCTAGAAGGAGGTAGGTGAATTTTCACACTGTTTAAATGCAAGCATTGTGGATTCAAACAAATCATTTTGGATTTGCAGAGGTGGAGCTGAGCTAATATCATAAGATGCCCTTGGGCATTCAACATCATCATGAAGATCGCCACCCTTCCTTGGTGGAAGCTTGGCCCAGTCAGTCACCACCCGTGAGACTCTGCATGGTGTTTAACCTCTTTAACTTTGGTTTCCTTACAAATTGCTATTCTACTATGCATACACTTTATTGGTTCTTTGGTTTGCCTAAAGTCGCATGCAAGCATCCACCCTTATCATTACATGGTCCTCATGACCACCATTTAGAACAGTTGTATAGAATTCTTTTTCAATCACTGGCTCAGAGAGAAGAAAATGTGATCCAAATTTTTTTGTTGAAATGCATGATTTTAACGTAGTGTAGAAATAATTCAGTATCTGCCCTAGCCTGGATCCTGAGTGAAATAAGAAATCAGCCCATAAGATCCTGGGACCTTGTTGAAATTCTCAGGGAGAAAATCCCGAAGTGAGCCTCTCGAGGGTCCCTCGGGTATAGGATCCTTCGACCTGAGGAAGGGGCAGGACACAAGCCTGAGAGGAAGCAGCTCCTCTCTTTACTGCTGTGGCACCTCAACCTCTGGGCCCTAGGGCTGCTTCCCGCACGTCCCTTCCAGTCCATGACCCTGCACAGGTGTCGCACAGAGAGCCTGCGGGACTGCCTGGTCAAGCGAGGGCTGCTCTAGGGACAGCATCTGCTGGGACCTGCACACAGGCGGAAATGGTCACGGGCTATGACTTTCCCATCAGCATGGGTTCCGGTTTCTCTTCTGGTCAGAACTCTCAGACGGATGCCACACAGTGGCCCAGCTTCAGCTGGCTTGGGGCAGCACTTGGCCTCTGGTCCCTCGAGTGTGTGAGTGTGTGTGTGGATGTGTTCTCCCCCGTCACACACGCACACACATACCAGGCACTTCCTCTTTTTCTAGTATTAGTACTTAAACATGCTTGCATTCCACTCCTGAGTCCAGACTGTGCTCCTGGCTTTGGTCGAAGCTGCTGTCCTCTAGGCCATTGGTGTCCACTTAGCAGACGTGTTTTGTCCCGTGCATGCTGGGTTCCCTCTGCAGTCTTGGCCAGAACCATCTCGGTGCCTGCTGCCCTCCTCTGGTGTCCTGCTCTTCTCTTGCTCATCTTGTCTCTGTCCTTAACACTTTCCAGGGGGTCGCTGGCCTGATACTCCCACTTCTTAACCATTTACTCAGGGATTCTCTCTCTTTTATTCCCTAAAGCTTCTGATTCTGAAATCAAACAGCCATGGGCACTATGGGCCAGTTAGTTAACATTATGAGCCTTAGTTTTCTTCCCTGTACAATGGGAATAGACTAGTACAGGTTAAGGATTCCCTTACCCGAAATAACTTTAGGTGTTTTTCATCTAAATAACTTTAGATGTGTTTCTGACAGTGGATTATTCTGGATTTTGGAATAGTCACATATTCAAATTGATCTATGCTACAGATGAGACCCAAATGTAAATGCAAAATTCATAGATGTTTTATATACACCTTAGACATGTAGCCCGAAGGTAATTTCACATAATAGTTTTAGTAACTTGATTCATGACACAAAAGTATGGAATTTTCCGCTTGTGGTATCGTGTCTCCACTTAAAATGTTTTGGATTTGGGAATGGCTCGGATTTCAGATTTGCAAGTGGGGGGTGCTCAGCCTGTGCTGACCTGCTTCAGAGAGTTGCTGTGAGGACGCGATGAGATGCTGCACACACTGCACTTGATGCAGTGCTGGTGTGGACAGAGCACAAAACCTGACCTCCTCGTTAACTGCAGTAGCTGCTAACAACTCCCTATTATTCTACAAGGCTTAGAGTTCTCTCACAGCTGGTTGTTTTCTAAGTTTCTCCATCTCAGATGTCCTAATCTCCCTGTGGTACTCCCATCCAGCCCCGAGCCCAACTCCAGATTAATTTTTTTCTTTCTGGAGCTCAACTCCAGAGTTTGGAGGAGGGGCTGACGCTGTGACGTAGTGGGTAAAGCTGCGGCTTGCAGTGCCGGCATCCCATATGGGCGCCGGTTCGAGACCTGGCTGCTCCACTTCCAATCCAGCTCTCTGCTATGGCCTGGAGAGCAGTAGAAGATGACCCAAGTCCTTGGGCCCCTGCACCTGCTTGGGAGACCCGGAAGAGGCTACTGGATCCTGGCTTCAGATTGGCACAACTCTGGCCATTGCGGCCAACTGGGGAGTGAACCAGTGGATGGAAGACCTCTCTCTCTCTTTCTGCCTCTCCTCAGTAGAGACGAGACGGCTCTGACTACGGGAGAGGCATAGCCTTTTGAATCCTAACTGCTTCACCTGAAGAACTAAGATGCTGGATCTGAACAGAGTTCTCCCAGCACCTGCTAGAAGCTTCCACCTGTCCAAAGACACTCACACCCTCCACACAGCCCTGGTGGTCAGAGCAGTGCTGTTTGCTGTGAACAAGTCCACACCCTGGCACCTGTCCCCGTGCTCCCTGCTCTGTTGGTTCAGTGTCAAGAATGAGCTGGTGTCTACACTGCCCAGTGTCTCAGTAGACTGTAAATGGCTGACCCAGGCCTCTCGGAATAAAGAGGTTTGTTTGAATCGGAGGGAATCTTAGCTCTGGAAGAAAGGAAAATGAACTGAGAGCTCTGCTAAGAAAACTAGGACAAGCTCCTCCTTAGGGAGTCTCCAGGTACTGCGCAGCCGGCACAGAGTCCCCCGAGCTGGCAGATACGCCCCTGCCTGGTGCAAATACCTCCTGATGGAGCGGGCTGCCTGGCCCAGGGCGGTTCAGGCAGCAATGGCGAATTTTCAAACCACACAATCGCTGGTAGTTTGGAACAACCGTTTGAAACACCATGCCAATCATTTAATTCATCTTCGGGGCCCCTTTTAAATGCAAAATATGCTAATATGTTGTCAGAGTGTCCAGCAGCGAAACCTGCTCCACGAAGGGCTGGGAGTGGAGCACGGGAGAATAATGGCCCATTTTCCCTCCAGTGAGGCAAGCGGGGCGCAACCAGAGGCTCAAGTGTTTCTTTGTGCTCCCTTCAGCTGCAGAAGGTATGATCACCCTCTGCAGATTCGGGGATAATGGGCTTTTTCTGCCCCAGCCCAAGGCCTGCCCCTGCAAAGTAAGACGTGTCCTTGAGATGGCTGTCACCTCCTCCTTGGGGAGCCAAGGACAATGAAGCAGGGAATATATGGGAGGAGCAAGAGCAGAGTTGAGAGTTAAGTGACTCTTGGGTGGCTGGTACATGCTGGCTCCTGACACTTGGCGAATCCTGCTCTTTGCAGGACTCTCTCTTACCTGGATAAGGAGGAGGAGAAATTACAGACTGGGGTCTCTCTTGGAGGTTTTTAGGCATGTTGGCTTCTCTATCAAATATTACACACATTTTTGCCCCCAAACTAGAAGCTTCCCTTATTTCTTAAGGGATTCTGTAATATCATTAAAAGCTGAAGCTCCTGGGGCGGGTGTTATGGTGCAGTGGGTTAAGCACCTGCTCGGGATGCTTGCATTCTAGAGCAGAGTGCCTGGGATGCAGTTCCGCTTCTGCTTCTCTTCCAGCTCCCTGCTAATGCATCCTGGGGAGCAGCAGGGGATGGCTCCAGTGCTTGGGTCCCTGCCACCCACATGGGAGAATCGGATGGAGTTCCTGGCTCCTTGCTTCAACCTGGCCCAGCCCTGGCTGTTGCAGACATTTGAGGGGTGAACTAGCAGATGAGACATTCTCTCTCTCTCTTTCTCTCGCTCTCTCTTTCTCTCTTTCTTTCTCTCATACCCCAACTACTTAGCAAGTGCATATGACTGGATACTATTCTGTATACACAGCACTGTGATTGTCATAGCTCACAAGGACAACCTGGGGATCTGGTCCTTTATAGCTATCATTAATTGATCAACTACTACCTTCCAAGGACAGTTAAGTACTCAACATAAACATACACCTTGTCCTGGAAGAAGTCCACACCCAAGCACACTGACAGTAAGGCAGACATGGCCGCATGCCACCTATCTGAGCGGGAAAGCCAAAGGCAAGCTACCCTGTCTCTGGCCCAGGGCTTGCAAACTGGCAACTGGCACATGCAAGACATGTCACCTGCCTTGGCGTGAGGAAGTCACGAACCAGCTATGCAGTAACGTGGCAATTTCTGCAGCAGTGGGGAACAGAAAGTTCTGGGGGTCTGTGTGAAGAGGTACCCCAAGGCAGTTGGTGTGTTTGGAGGCGTGGCAGGTAGCACAGGGCTCCCATGCTCTCAAGATACCCACCACCTAATCCCTGCACCTGCTACTACGTTCCCTGACACAGCAGCATGGACTGTGCGGATGGGATTAAGTAAAAGATCTTGAGATGGGGAGATTATCCAGGCTTAGCCAGGAGCTCGCGGCAGAATCACAGAGGTCCTTTTGGGCAAAGGAGCAGAACAGGAGAGGCGGTGTCAGGATGAAGCAGCTCGAGGGAGACTGAGCAGCCATCACTGGCTCTGAAGGGGTTCTAAGTCAAGAGACCCCAGCAGCCTTTCGAAGCTGGAAAAGGCAAGGAAAGAGATTCTTCCCAAGTATCTTTGGAAGGAACAGCGCTGCTGACACCCAGATCTGAGCTCAGGAGAACCCACTTGGCCCTGAACACTCCAGCACTGTGACATAACAAACCAGTGTTATTTTAATTCCCCAAGCGTGTGGTCATGAAGCAGCAGCCACAGAAAATCAACACGGGAGGAGAAGCAGACAGAGATGGGAGCCGGGGGACCTGAACTGACCTTTTTTGAGCCTCTGCAAAACCAAAGCCCTGGGCCAGAGGGTCTCCACTATCCCTTCCAGTTCCAATGCTCTGCATTTTGGAGGAAGAGGGGCATGGCCACTGTGCTCTATGGATGGGCAATCTGTCACAGGGGCTGACAGGTAGCAGCGTGCCCCATAGCTTGCATGAGCGGCAGAGGTTAAGGTCTCTGGGATGGTGATGAGGGTGGTTGGGAAGGGGGCGTGCAGCACATCGCTGGTGAGCACTCAGCAGGCACCGTTTGTCCAAGGGGAGTCAGACCCTGATCTCAGGGGCTCAGGTCAGGGGAGCAGCCGACGCTGCTGTGACCTGAGTGCATCCCTCTGGAGTTCGTGTGCTGGAGACCCAGACCCTAATTTCCTATGTGAATGGCATCTGGGAGGCAGGGGCCTTAGGAGGTAAAGTGGGACTGGATGCCATCACAGAGGTGGGGCCCCATCACAGTATTGGTGGCTTTTTAATTAGGGGAGGAGGAGAGGACCACACAGGCACCCTGTTCTGTCTTGCTCTGTGATGTCCTCAGCTGTGTTCTGATGCAGCAAGAAAACCCTCGCCAGATGCCAACTGGCTGCTGGCACCACATCCTTGGGTTTCCCAGCTCCAAGACCCATGGGCTAAGTAAACTTCTTTCCTTTACAAACAGCCCAGTCTGTGCTATTCAGTTACAGCAACAGAAAATGCACTGAGACCATTGGTAGACCAAGTGCATTTCTGTTGGTCTTTAGTGCTATGAAGAGAAGGATCCCTGGGGATGAGACCATGCATGCTTCTCTGGGGTGGTCCAGGCTGGCCTCCCAGGATCACAGCCAGGCAGGAAAGAGAAGGGGAAAATAAGCTTGAAAAAAAAATTCAGCTAATCAAAGTTAAAAGAGAATTCTTTATGGAGGGGTCCTGAGGGTTTGAATGGATGCATGGATTCATGGGCTCATCGGACAGAGCTGCATTGAACCAGTGTCCTAGGTACGAGGGAGAGAGCAGTGAACAAGACAGACAAGGTTCCTACAGCCCAGGGCATCTGAGGAATCTGGCAGTCCAAAAGTAAACAGCTAAATATGATCTCGGGATGCCAGAGCACACTGAAGGGAGCCAGAGCAGGTAATGGGACGGGTGGCAGGGACAGTGGGGGTGTGGGAGGACTGCTCTGAGGAGCAGGGACCAACATGCAGCCTGAATCACGGGCACTGCTCCCCCAGCACCCCTGTGTCACAGAGCACCTTGTACAACTGCTCTGAGTGCGCTTCAAGAAAGGATGGCACGGACGCCACTGTGGTGGCAGGATGCACGCGTCTTCACACTCCAACCAGACCTGGGTCCTCATGTCAGGACAAACACGCTGGGTCTCACAAATGCCAGGCAAGGCATTTTGCAAAGGAGCCCCCTCAGTGCCCATGAGGCAACGGGAGTGCCTGAGCGGTCTCTGTCCAACTAACTTTAGGATTGGCGAAGCATGGTACCCACTATCCTGGGCCTCCCTGGACTCACCCTGCTTCTGTGGGGCTCACGAAGCTGGAGAGGATGTGGAACCCAGCCTTGAGTGACAGGTCTCCATGCAGGCTACTCTTTTAACAGGTTGGTGGGAGCCTGGAGACAGAGCCCAGTGGGATGTTCTGTTGTAAAGAGAATGTATTTATGGGGCCGGTGTGTGGCATAGCAGGTAAAGCCACTGCCTGTGGCACCGGCATCCCGTATGGGCGCTGGTTCTAGTCTCAGCTGCTCTACTTCTGTTGTAGCTCTCTGCAAGGCCTGGGAAAGCAGTGGAAGATGGCCCAAGTGCTTGGGCTCCTGCACCCACGTGGGAGACCTGGAAGAAGCTCCTGGCTCTTGGCTTTGGATTGGCACAGCTCTGGCCATTGTGGCCATCTGGGAAATAAACAAGTGAATGGAAGACCTCCTTTTCTCTTTCTCTCTCTCTCTCTCTCTCTCTCTCCCTCCCTCCCTCCCTCCCTCCCTCCCTCCCTCCCTCTTTGCCTCTGTGTGGCTCTGCCTTTTGGATAAATAAATAATTAAAAAAAAAAAAAGAGCACGTATTTATCCTAAGCGTGTAACCCAGAGATGGTGACTGAGGGGCGTGTTTCTGGGACTCTTTACCCAAGTCTCATTAAGGAATCAACTCTGTATCCGAAGACCAGAAACACGACTTGGGAAGCTGAGGCAGGGTCCACCGTATCTTCACGGAAAGCATACATCCTGGGAGGGCTACTAACGCCTGCCCCAGGACTCGCGGCGAGCTGGCCAGAACATGAACCACCTGTCCCTGCCACGTCCTTTCCTGTCTGCTGGAGGCTGTCTGGACTTCCTCACAGCCCAAATTAGATGAGGCGCATTACGTATGCAGGTCCTGGCGCTGCAAGCCTTGCAGCCCGGGCTCCTGCGGGAAAGCCTTTTAGGGAGCAGACCCAGGCTGCACACACTGCAGGCTTTGCCTGTGCCCTTGGGTCTCTCTGAGAGCCTGGGACGGGCCTCGCCCGGCAGGACGTGACACAGCTCCCTGTCTTCCCTTGGTGGGAGGATGGTGCAGGGACAGATGGAGCAGTGTGCTAGAGAGCTGCACTGTTTCTGGGTGCCTGCTTCCTGGGAGCCGAGAGATGGGTGCTGGACCCAATGCCAGGCGGCTCCTTTGTTTGGGAGCACGCCCTGCCCCCATCACCCAGTGCTCCCCAGTTATCTTAGCTCAGCTCTGCACCGCGTCCTCTGGGAAGCTGTCTCCACTGGGGCGAGAATCGCCATGTTGGTTCTTTGCACACATCCTGCCTCTTGGCACGCACACCCGAGATGCTGGCCTCTCCTTGAACAAACCACTCCCTGGCCTTGGTTCCTGCCCAGTGGCAATCGATGAGCTGCTCTCTGAGGTCCCTCCTCATTCCCACCCTCTGGGCTTTCCCTCTCCAAACCAATGGCCAAGCTGGTGGCAGTGAGCCAAGCAGAAGGCTCAACCCTGGGGAAATCCCTTCCCTCTCTGGGGTTTCATTTACCCAGCGGGGAAAGGGTCAGGCCGGGTGAACCTCCACATTGCCTCCTAAGCCTTTTAAAGGCATGTACCCTCTGTACAAACTGCAATCTAACACCTGAACCGGCTAAGAGTGGGACTAGGAGGGAGGGCCCGGGGACACCCTCCCCCAACAGGGCTCCCTGTTTGAAATCCTTCCTGTAGACGGGAGGTGGGGGAGTGGGGGCTGCAAACCTGAGCCCAGGGGTCCAGTTTCTGCACCCTGGCTGCTCCCACCTCGTCACCACTCAGTACCTGCAGTCTGTGGGGTCCCAGGGTCTTCTTTGAGAAGTGTCCAAAGAGCACAAGGGTTTGCCTGCCTCTCCTTCTTTTTCAAAATTCTTGATTTCAAACATTGCTCCATAAGCACTGGGAATCCACACGGCAGGGGAGGAGACGCCAATGAATTAATTCATTTCCAAATCATTGAAGTCAAAGCCCCAAGCGCTGACACAAAGGATGCAGTTGACTCCCGGCTCACAGAGCAGGCACGGACGCCCAGGGATATCCCAGTGTTCAGTACGTTCCCAGTCACCTTCGTCCCACCTCAGTGCCCGCAGAACTCTCCTTCCTCCCCCTGCAGGGCTGGGCAGCAAATCAAGCAGGCTGGCAGCCGGTCCCCAGGAGTCCCCAGGAGCCAAGGACTTCTGCCTCCTGCTGAGCCAGCCGCCCTCCTCCGGAGTTCACAATCCACCGGAGATTTTTTCTACTGTCCCTGACAGCCAGGTGGGAACAGCTGAGCGGCGTTCACCCGAATTTCTTTACTTTCTAAAACCTTCGGACTTCATTGCTCTCTGCTGGGTGAGTGAGATGTTTTAGGAGGAGGAAAAAGCACTCTTGCTTCCTCCGTGTCGAGGAGACACAGAACCCCCAGGAAGAGAACCTCTGGCGGGAGGCTCCCAAGGGATGGGTCTTTGCAGGCCGCTGACCACATGGCTGATTGGGAAGACCAAGCCGCTGGCCTTTTGGAACCTGAAGCAGCTGATTTTTTTTTTCAAGGCTCCTAAAGCCACCTCTTGGAGTTGGAACCTCTGGGCTTCTTCAGCTGATAAAAATGCATTAAATTTGCAGTCATCGGCTACCCCAAGGGCACCCCACTCTTAGCCCCATTGTCTGCTGACAACTTTCCTTATCAACCCCAAGACAGCAGCAGAACCTATGGTGCCACCCGGCCCCTCCGTCTCCCCAGCCTGCTCCCGCCTCCTTGTCCTGTTCAGCCCTCCAGCGACAGACACAGCAAGTTGGAAGCTGTGCAGGGGGGGGTGGGGGGGGAGAAGAGGCAGGTGCTATTTATAATTCGGCGGCGTTCGCCCTCAGAACACAGCCATTTTTTCCAGGCTGCATGCCAGGACCCCACATTCCCCAGCCTCTATATATGGGCCTTGCCACAGGCCCATGCCACCACATCCTGGCCTCTGAGAGGCCCATGGCAGCCTGGCCAATCCAGAAAGAAAGAGCAGCCCTGCTCCTCCAGCACCAGGCCCCAGCCTAGCCTCGGTCTGCGGGGTGCTCTGAGAGAGGTGAGAAGATAAGAGACCTTTGGGGTCCTGGCCCAACAGGGCTTGGGCAGCAACTGGCTCGGGCTCCGGGCTTTGGATAAGAATGGGAAGGAAAAAATGTTTTCTTGCTCTAAAACATTAGCTCACCCCTTCTTTTTGCCAAGTGGCTTTCAATTGTTTCCATCATGGTGTGACTGAGGTCCCTACAGCCTCGCCAGCCCCCGAGGGCTCGGAAAGCTGGATTGATTGATGGCCGCCCTTCTGCAGGCAGATGGGAGGGAAACCTGGGGAGGATGGGTAGGCTTGCCGAGGCAAGGGCGCCGGGCTTTGGCCAAGCAGGTTTGTTTTTTCCTGCAGGCTCTCTGCTGTGCTTAGCACACATGCAGGCATCAGAGAGGAAGGTGTCCGGCCTCTGGCGGGCACTTGGATTAAGCACCTCCCTGCCTTATGGAAGCCAAGTCTGGAGGCCCAGGAAGGGCCATCCTGGGGAGGTGTTCACTCGACTGGATTCTCATCCCTGTCCTGTCTGTGTCGATGCCCTTGGGGCTAGGCAGGGGACCTAGACACTCCCCTCCAATTTCAAGTGCGCAATCTTACTTAGGTTTCTTGGGCAGTGTTTCGAAACCTCCTTAAGAATAGTTGGTAGTGGACACAGCTGGGTACTATTCTGGCTGCTCAAACTGTTCTGACAGATGCTCTCTTTCCTAGGTCTCTGGTCACCTCCACTTTTCAAATCAAGTTCAAGTCCTTCCCCTAAACAGCCTTGTGTGCATCTAGACGTCTCATCCTTAGAAAGGAGGGCATCGAGTATGAGTACGCACACCAAGGAATGGTTTGGGCAGACTCCCCCAGGTGTCCGTGAAATGAGAGTGATTTTGTAGGCGAGGTGCAGAGAGGTTAGGCAGAGAGGTTAGGTCACCTGTGGCGTGACCCACTTCCCAAGTGGGTCCAGCTCCTTGCTCCCAAACTCTGGGTGGCAGGTGCAGCTCCTCTCACTCAGACCCGTGGTCTTCCTAGTTGCTTTGTATCTGATGACTGCAGCTTCTCCTGCACTGGCCTCCTGTCTGTGCAGATGGCCCCCAAAGGTCCCAGCAGGTGGAGGCCATGACTTAAACATCTTGCCTCTTCCTTTTCTTCTCCCTTGGGAATCTGTAGGAAACTAGGGCCACAGGAAAATCTTCACTTATGCTGTGGATCTTGGACCACGGGCACCTCCTCAGTAGGTGCGCCCTATAGCCTCCGTCTGATTCCTGACCCTCTCTCTGGACCCTGTGTGGCTGCAGAGACCCTCTGTCGGCAGCCACCATCCCACCCCTGCAGAGGTCCTGGTCGTCCTACAGTTAGAGTTTGCTTGTGCGGAAGGTGGGACTGGTGCTTCAGCACAGGGAGCACCAGCAGGAGTTGATCAATTCCTAAGCAACGAAGATCCTGTTTTCATGCAAACGTCCTCCGCATTGAAACAAAAACAAATTCCTCATGGGGCGCGGCCTGGATGCCAAGTCTCCTTGCAAGACACATTTTTTAAAGCAAGGTTTTGCGCCTGTGTAGGAGATGAACAGGGGCTGGGAGGGGAGCTGTGTGCTAAGAGCTGTCTCGATAAGCTCCCGCTGAACCCCCGAGCCAGCCTCCCGCTAGCCAGGGAGGCCTCACGACCTGCCAGATAAGGAGACAGGCAGAGGGAAGTGGGGAAGACTGCCGTGCACCCAGCAGCTGGCAAACGGCGGCAAGGGGATGTGCTTCTGGGTTGTGTCTGACACTCACACAGGCATCCCGTGTGCCTGTGTGCACCTTACAGAGACGAAGCATGTGACCCAGGGTGTCTTAGAGGATGGCAGACAAAGCCTTGTTTCATCCTTCTTGGGCTTTTCCCATCTCCAAGCAGAAGGATGGCACTGAGAACCACTTCGCTACAACACATCCAGTGTGGATGCGTATCTGGATGGAAATGACGCGTGCCAAGCACTCAGGATTGCCTCTGATACACGTCCCTCTAACCAGGATCCCAGATTCCTTGCTTCTGAGGCCAACAGCAAATAAAAAGAGGGTGATGCTAAGAGATGTTACTAGGTAGGTTGGCAACAAGGTGCTGAGAGCTCTGAAAGGCGGGTAGCCTCACTGAGGGCTGAGTGATCTGGGAAGCCTTCCTGGAGGAGGAAGGCCATTCTGATTCCACTCAGAAGTCTCCTAGCTGACAGCCCTGGCCGGATCCTAGAGAAGCTAGGGGCACACACTAATACCAGCTCCGTCAGGCTATTGTCAGGGTCCCTGGGCCTGCTCAGCGGTTCTAGGAAGGGGTCTACAGGGCATCTGGCCTCCAGCTGGCTCCCCCAGCTTTGTCCTTTCGGCTCCCGGTGTCCAAAGGCAGCACATATTGAGTGGGTTAGGGCTGAGACCAGAGTCCCCTTGAGGAAGATGGCCAGGAGCCCCAGGATCGTGACAATTTAGTGCTGCCCCCCTCACTGTGGGTGCCTCAGCCAGGGCTCACGATCCTGCCAAGGCTTCCATTCAAATCTCTCTCCTCCTGGTCTCTAAAACTCTCCGTGCAGTCCCCTTCTGCCCGCCCAGAGAGGCATTGCCGGGCAGCGCCCTGTGGGAGATTTTGTGGACACAACCCCTGGTCACCGCCTTGCAAAGCCAGCATGAGAGGCAGCCCGGTGTGGTGCTCTCCCCAGTGCCTCACCTGGCAACTGGCACCCAGCAGGCAGTGCGTGTGGGCAAGGCCGACAGGAGGAAAACATCTGCAGAGGCGCCTAGAAGCTCAGCGTGTCAAGAACCAGTTAAGCACGGACTTTGTGCACAAAAGCTGGGCTGGAAGCCAGTACTATCGCTCTGGCAGGGACTGTGTGTGCTCTCCAATAGACAAGATCTCCTCTTCCTCCTGGGCTGACCTCTAGACTACGTTTCCCAGCCTTCCTCACAGTTCAGTGTGGTCATGTGACTGCACTCTGGCCAATGGAAAGTGAGCAGAAGTGCCCTGAGCCCATTCCAGGCCTGGCCCAGGACATCTCCCACCTGTGGTTCCCTTACCAGCTGGGCAGAGAAAGTTCCCAGCACTAAGAGGTGACAGAGCCACAGGAAGGCAGGGGCTTGGGTTGCTGAATCCCTGTGTAGATGGCTGCTTGGCAGATATATGCCCGGCTTGAGGAAACAAGAAATCAACTCTTAAATTCTGGGGTTGTTAAAGTGTTCGTCCAATCTGATGGAGAAAGCCTCTTAGTGGCCGCGTGGTGTCTCTGGATGAGTTTATTAGCCTTTCCAAGCTTCAGCTTGCTTATCTGTCAAATGAGAATGAAAAAAACCTTCCTGGGAATCAGAGAGCTAATACAACTCTCAGCAGTGGGCTGGTGCCGTGGCTCACTTGGTTAATCCTCTGCCTGCGGCGCCGACATCCCATATGGGCGCCAGTTCTAGTCCCAGTTGCACCTCTTCCAGGCCAGCTCTTTGCTATGGCCCGGGAGGGCAGTGGAGGCCTTGGGCCCCTGCACCCACATGGAAGACCAGGAAGAAGCACCTGGCTCCTGGCTTCGGATCAGCACAGCACTGGCTGTGGCGGCCATTTAGGGGGTGAACCAACAGAAGGAGGACCTTTCTCTCTGTCTCTCTGTCTCTCTGTCTCTCTCACTGTCTATAAATCTACCTGTTGAATAAATGAATAAATAAATAAATAAATGAAAACCTCTCAGCAGTGACCAGTGCTGTGTTATGACTTTGGTGAGCCCTGGGCACTTGTGCCTCTGTGGGTCCCTTCCTCCACAACAAAATAAATACATAAAAAGTAGGTTTAAAAATTACACCAGCATAACGATGAATATAATCCAGGCTGGAACCATTATTATGTTTATTATTAGCTATTACTATCTTTATATTCAATTTCATATTCCTTATTATTCTCGTAGTTTCCTCTCAAGAGACATAAAGATCAAACACTTTCTGGACCCCCTACAAGTATCCTGGATCCCTCGGCTCTGTGTCCAGTTGGGCTCCTACAAGTATCCTGGATCCCTCGGCTCTGTGTCCAGTGCGTATAATGGAGAAGCCAACTCTGCCTAACCTAGCACCGGGTCCATGGTGCCCAGGATACATGGGGGCTCTTACAGGGATTTATAGAAATAGTAACAGGAAGACTGTGGCATGAAACAGTAACAAATGGATATGAGGCCCTTTTATACAGTTCATGTCTTGTGACCCTCACACCCACCATGAGCGAGAGGGAAAAGCCAGGCTCCGGCAGATGCAACAGTAGTGGCTGAGAAAGGCAGGGACATGGAACACTCGGTGCCTGGCGGTAGCCACAGTGCTAGACACTTGTCTTCCTTTATCACTTTTAATTTTCCCTGTCCGGTGAGGTAGGGATTTTCTTTTACGATGGAAAAAAATAAATTGATGCTCAGGACAAGTGGCTGCTGAGCTGAGAGCTGAGGCCACTTCTCCTGGTGCCCAAGCTGATCCTCGCCCTGCCACCTGGCCTCCCATCTACTAAGAGCTGCGTCATGAGAACTGATTACACGGCCGTGTCTGTGGGGGGGGGCAGGCACCCCAACACCTCCTTTTACAGAACACAGCGAAGCACCTGCTTTAGGGCTGAAATCCAAACACATCAAGCGAGATGAAACCTGTGCTTTCTCGTTCTCCACCCAAATGTACTCCTCAGAAGGCCTAATTATAGTGACTTCTATTTTCTTGTAAATAATCACATCTGTCATAACTGATTTAACTGATCCAAGGCTCCAAGTTGGCAGGCTCGGAGGCCTGAGCCAATGTGTCAGTTATGCCAAGTAGGCTGTGAGCAAAAGTTGCGTGAAATGGAAGGGACGGAGGAACAACATTAGTCACAGCCCTATAGATGCTGAGGACCAATGTGTGCTTTTTCACAACAGGGATCTCAGCACAAACTCCTCAGTGTGGCCACCGAATGTCAGTCCCTCAGCAATCCACCTTGCCAACCAGACTCAGCCAGACAGTTCCCAGAGGATCAAAACAATCTTTGTAGTGGAGAGTCAGTCTTAGGATCTGGCTTCTCTAATGGAGCATTTCAGCCTACCTAGATACCCCAGGAATTTGCCACGGCTCTTTAAGCTCATTTTCAGCAAGAAAGATGGGTTGGATTCATTACTAGGGCTGTGTTCTGAGTGTCTGTGCAGCCAGCCCAGAGGAATGGTGAGAGCTGTGGATCTGAACTTGAGTCTAAGTCCTCTCTCCCTCCTCAGCTGGTCAGTACTGTAGTGTAACAAAGCAAACCATTTAACCTCAAATTCACCTCCGCGTCCTCAAGGATACAAGGGCGACAAGGAGGCCTCCTTCCCCGAGTTCCTGTAGGACTGAATGATGTGACGACTGTGCTGTGGAAGGAGCCAGGCCCACAGCAACACTGACCATCAACAGCATTAACGGACTGGCGTATGCCGAGTCCTGCTTTAACCCATGCGGATGGCTTCTTCCTCCACTCGGACAGCTCTAAGTAGAAACAGGCACGCTCTGAGAGAGAGCGTAAGCGGCGAGTTCTACACAGGGCGCTGTCTGAAAGTCTTCTCGCCACACAAGCTCTGGAAGGAAGCATCTTCCAGGAAAGAACAAAGGAAAAGGAAAGACAGCTCTGATCCGCTCCCCGGGCACCGCAGAAATGGGCGCGTGCTCTTGGTGACCAGATCCTGGGGTGTGGCCAATCTGTTGGAGCAGAGGGCTCAAGGGGACAGACTCTGACACTGGGCTGCCTAGTCTTTGAACCAGGCTCAGATACTCACTTACGCTGTGACTTTGGGCAAATGACCTCACCTTCCTGGGCTTCTGACCCCTTATCTGGAAACTGTAACTACTTCTTCAGGTGGTGGAGAAGAACGAGCGGATCATTGCATATCAACAGCTGACGACGGGGCCAGGCACACAGGACGCAGTCAGCCCGGGTCTGGATGAGCTACAACTCCCATCACCGTCCCCTGAGAAGTCAGTGGTCTTCCTTCCCTAGTCCAGTCTTTGTGAACACGTGTGTTTAACATGTCGGCCCCTTTCAGATTTTTCCGTGTCAAACTTCTTACTAGGACAAAAAGTCTGCAATCACCTTAGAAGATCTGACAGCAAAACACAGTGGTACGAGCCCCGTGACCTAACTCTGAATCTTCTAGAAGGGCCCAAAGCACCCCATTTCTTTTTTTTTTTTTTCTTTTTGACAGGTAGAGTGGACAGTGAGAGAGAGACAGAGAGAAAGGTCTTCCTTTGCCGTTGGTTCACCCTCCAATGGCCGCTGCGGCTGGCACATTGCGCTGATCTGAAGCTAGGAGCCAGGTGCTTCTCCTGGTCTCCCATGGGGTGCAAGGCCCAAGCACTTGGGCCATCCTCCACTGCACTCCCGGGCCACAGCAGAGAGCTGGCCTGGAAGAGGGGCAACCAGGACAGAATCCGGCGCCCTGACTGGGACTAGAACCCGGTGTGCCGGCACTACAGGCAGAGGATTAGCCAAGTGAGCAGCGGCGCCGGCAGCACCCCATTTCAAAGGAAGTCCATTTCTGGAGAGAGTTATGGGAAGAAGTGTTCTGGACTCAGAGTGGGTGGACCCAAGTCCTAGGCCAGGGCTACGTTCCCCACTGCGTGGCCTTGAGCGAGGTGTGTTTTGTCTTTGCATATTAATATTTCTCAGTTGTAAAATAAAGAGGGCTGTGGGCTGTGAGTCTCAGATTACACAGGTGCCAAAGGGGAGAAGAAGAAACAGCTCTGACAGAGTCACTAGGAGGTGTGAATCGGGGTGGACGAGATCATGGCCCACGAGCTCCAATCTCCCGGCTCCGGCAGCTCCCAGAATCCATGGCCGCTTCTGCTGCATGTGTCAGTCTCCCGATCGTCCTTGCACCTCTCAGCGCCTCTGCCCCAGCCGAACCTCTGCCAGACAGCACCAGGGTTCACTGTCCCTCTGGTTCCTACTCTCAGGGTTACGTTTCCCCACACAGCAACTATCCCTTCCCAGGACAGTACAGGATCTCCTTCCTTTATTTATTTGCTGTCTCTCTCTTGATCAAAAGTGTAAGTTCTACCCGGAAAGGAATCTCTTTCTGTTTTGTTACCCCCAGGAGCCTGGGTAGAGCACTTGGCACAAAACAGGTGATCAACAAATATTTGATGATTCATTGAATGAATGAAAGAAAAATACTCTGTACACAAAGAAAGTGCCTACTAGCTTTTTGGCAGCCTGCCTAAAAGTGAAAGGGAGAGCCTTCCTCCTTTCCTGTGTCCTCTTTCAACGCGAGAGGATCTTTCCCCAAGCACTGTGGCACTGTTTCCATTCTCCCTAATGCCGCTCCCCCGGGGACGTACAGCGCCTGGTCCCTCTCCGGGCCCCTGCACTTGGCACACCTGCAGTCTCTGTTCTGTCGCTCACCGCAGAGTGGCAATGGCCCCGGGTCAGTGGTCTGCTCTTGCAGTATCGCAGTCCCCTTACTGGGTTCTCCCACGCCATGCACGCAGGGCAGGGGCATGTGAAAGGTCACATAGCCGGTGGACTCCCATCACAGTCTCCAGCCTGCACAGCCTACTGGATACTTTGATCCCCCAGTGTGACTCCTGTGTCAAGTCAAGTGGTTCTGAACCTGGGAGGGGACAGGGCTGGGGGATGTGCTGACCCCTAAAACTCCAGCCCCAAACATTCCCAGTTTTATGATGTATATGCCCGGGAAAGCAGCAGAGGATGGCCCCAGTGCTTGGGCCTCTACACCCACGTGGGAGACCTGGAAGAAGGTCCTGGCTCCTGGCTTCAGATGGGCCCAACTCTGGCTGTGGTGGCTATTTGGGGAGTGAATCAGTGGATGGAAGATCTCTCTCTCTCTCTCTCTCTCTCTCTCTCTTTCTCCCCCTGTGTAACTGCCTTTCAACAAAATAAACAGATCTTGAAAAAAAATGTGTACCCATCCCTCCTCCACTGCGTGCATGGAGCCTCTGCCACCCAGGATCTGACACCTCAGGGCCACCTGTCCTGGTCAGTTCAGGGCTTGATGCTGCTCCCCCAGCCACTAGATTGGTCCGTTCTTCTCATCTGCTGAGGTCTTTAAGCGGCTGTCTCTGCTACCCAACACATTCACCATCCTCTCTGGCTCTGTGTGATCTCCAGCCACAGCGAGACAATAGCACCTGCTTACTGGATGCCTGCATGGTCTCAGGCGTGGGGCCATACATCCTCCCCGCATTGCCTCGTTTAATTCTCATTGGCCAAGCCAACGAGGCATGTGCTACTGTCCCATTTCACAGATGAGGAAACTGATGATTTTAGAGGTCAAGGGTCTTCGTGTGTCACATTAGTTCACAAGTAGCAGTGCAAGTTCCCAAGTTTGCATCCCGGATGGCCCCTATGGCTAGCATGTAGGTCATTTAAGATACAAACAGAGACGTGATCCAAGTGAGGGTGAGCTCAGAGACCACAGGTGCACTGCCCAGAACTCCAGGCCAGGTGATGTCTCCTGGATCCATCGGCAGCCTTCGGTGCGACCATTTAACCTACACATTTATCCAACGGTACCAGCCAACTTTCCTCCCACGCATTCCCAAACGCCTGGAGGAAAACCACAGATACTTGATTTGTGGCTCTTTCCTGCTCTCCCAGCTCAAAAACCATTTTATGGAGATGAACCTAATCTGGCTCCACCAGACCTCTGTGAGCCCAGGCTGGATTCTGATGGCCACTATACTTCCCCCGTGAAGTCCTGGCAAAACAGCCTTAGAAACAGACAGCCCAGGAGAGCAAGAGAGTCAAGGTAGCCAGGACAGACACTCGCCGAGTCCAGGTATGAGGCTAGACAGCTGCTGTAATGCCACGTCTTCCTGTGCAGCAAGCCGCTGGCAGGGAGGACAAGACGACGTAGCCTAGACAGCAAGCGAAGGACAAGCCGTGCCTCAAGCATGCCCCTTCCTCTTTCCCACTTGCAACTCTGGAACATCGGGCTGAAGCTGCAACCCTGCCTCCCTCCCCGAGGCACTCAGGACCCCACGGCCCCAGTCACCCAGGTCCATGGACACTGGCACCCTCCACTGATGGAGCTCTTGCTGTCCTCCTGCATCGTGCACTGTGATGGATTTGCAGGATCGCTTAAAATGCTTCTAAGACGTCTTTTCCAGCAAAGAAATACATGCCCGTGGCCAGGAAATGAAATACTACCAAGGCTTCTAATGAGAACCATGAACTTGCAATGAACACTAGCCCCCTACTCCCTGTCCAACACATTCCCCAAAGGCAATCTTTTCTAACTCTCGGTTTCTAATTCCTTGGGTGGAGATTTTAAAGTACAGGATTTCTTTTAACCTTCAAAAAGACTGAAAAACGTCGATACAAGTGTAACGCCCGTGTGCAGGTGATGGCAGAGTGGGCCAGGGTCACGGCACCAGCAAGGGACACAGCCACCTTCCGGATTCCATCACCAGGTCCTGCTCTCCAGCTTTGGGCTCCATGTGCGACAGCTGAAGCACAGGAGGTGGTGCGGGTGCCACCAGGCACACAGGCCCAGGGGCTTGGCTAGAAGCATGAGGGATGCAACTATGTAACAGCAAGGGACTGCGCATAAGCCGCTTTCTTTGCCACGGGAGGCCTGTCTGCAACTCCTCTTTTTGGTGGCTCCAGGTTTGACCTCCTGCAGCTCCTGTAGGTATCTCCCACCTTTCTGTTAGGACACAACTGCCACTGTGACTTCAGGAGGAGTCTTGGGACTTGTCTCCATCCTGTCTCCCTTCCTTGATGATGGAGCTGACGGCATTTGTTAGCATCTCTGCTAGCAGGTGGCAGAAAAGATTCCGCTTTGTAAAGAAATGGGTTTCCTTCGCTGGTGGCTGTAGCTGTTGCTTGGAAAAAATGTAAGTGCATCACGAAATATAACGACATTGACAATACTGGTGTAGTTCAGGGGTGGGGAGTCTTTTATCTGCCAAGGGCCATGTGGTTTACTTATAACATCATCTGTATGCCATACAAAATTATCAACTTAAAATTAGCCTGCTATAGGTTTAATGAATTTTTGAGTCCTCCCTGTGGCTGCCTTGGCAGGGCCAGGCCAAATGATTTCATGGAACTCACATGGCCCCTAGGCCACAAGTTCCCCATCCCTGGTGGTGGTTAGGTGCTACAAGCCAGGTCAGCCAGGTGCAAATCTCAGTTAAGGGCATTCGCTTACTGGCTTTGATAATCTGGCAAGTGACTCCCCTCTCTGTAGCTGGTTGTAGGCAGTACAGCTGGAAGGGCTGTGGTGGGAATTACGGATCGTGAGTGACCTGGTTTAATGGAAGTGTTTGGACTCTCCTGGCCAGAGCCGGGGCTGTCTGGGCTATTACTATAACTATTCATCACCATTGTTATTATTGCCCAGCCCTCTGCATTGGGGACATCTGCATACATTGAATGTGCCCCCCACCTAAGAGGAGTCAGGACAAAAAGGACCCTTCATTCCTAAAAGTATGTTTGGGTATAATGACTAGTCCCATTTTACAGGTGAGTAAGTAAACTGAAAAAATTTAAGCAACCTGCCCAAGGAGACAGGATGGTTCCGAGTTAGAAGCACTGGGATCTACTTGAACTCTCTCACTGCCCATGCTGGGTGATCCCGAGCGAGTCACAGAACCTTTCTGAGCCTCATCTGTGAAATAAAAGGGCCTTGGCCCTACCATTCCCTATGGGAGACAGTTCCCAGAGTCAGGCTGTGGACTTGAACCAGGGGTCTTCCAATTACTGCCCAGGTGCTCTTGGGCAAATTGTTTTGTTTCCTTGGGCCTCATTTCCCTTGTCTGCAAAATAGGGCCAATCACGGTTCTCCTCCCAGAAGGTCCTCAGACACAAAGCCCTGGCGCAGGGAATCACACAGGAGGTGTTGGCTGTCACTCCTGAGCTCTGTGTGGCCGGCCTGCCCTCCGTCACCCTCAGTTGGGCCTCAGCCCTGTGGGTGGGTCACCACCAAGGTGCTGCTCCTGATCGTTGGGTGCCTGGGGGTCAGGGCATCACATGTGGTTTCCAGGAACCCCCGTTGGGTGGTCGCAGGCAGGGGCGTTAAGCCTGCTACCTAAAGCACAAGACTACCTTAAGTGCCGAATACTTCAATCTGAATGGGGAACTCTATTTTCCTATTGCTACCTATAACGCTGATTATAGTGTTTTTGCTTTTCTTCCCATGCAGTCTGGAAATCTTGAATAAATGTCAAAAAGAACTCCTTGAGTCAACAAATACGTAATATTATTAAAATTCTTAGGAGTGAACCATTTCCCGCATTACTGGAAGCTTAAAGGAATAATATTCTCAATTACATTATTCAATAAATATGCTATGTAGGGCCCAAGTGATGTTGCTATAATATGTCATTAATAGGTCAGTGGTTCATTCGTTCAATTGAAAACCATCTGGGCCTGCCTAGGAGGAGCCAGGCTTCGGAGCAGTCTTTGAGGACAGGACAGGAGTGGCGGCAGGATCTCGTTCACCAGCCCTGTGTCGGGTGCCTTTCTTGGCTGCCCCGAAACACTGGCCACGCTTTCCACCCTGTGGCCTCTTCCTGTGGCATCCTCACACTCCTTTCAATACAGTTCCACAAAGGTTGGGGGGTGGTCTACTGGCACAAGAGCAGAGGGTCAAAGCACAGTGAAGTCTGGGTATGGACCCCCACCGTGAAACCCAGAGAAAATGACTCAGTCTTTCTGGGTCTCAGGTCTCCCTCCCCCCTGCCAAGTGGGCCAAAGAGTTGTAGGAATGTGGCTTACATGTGTTAAAATGTCTAGAACAATGCCAGCTCAGTGCAGACACCCAGGAAATGGTGAATGGCGGCCCCAGGTCTCATGGTCATGGGTGCAGCAGGTCTCTCCATGACCACACTGGTCCTGAGTTACAGGGGCCATCCCTCCTCTTGTCCCTTCAGGCCCTGGGGGAGGCAGGACCCCAGCGTCCGCTAGCCCAGAGCTTCTCCATCCCTTACTGGCACTTTCGAACCCTGCCCACCCCTCTGTAAACAGTCCTCACTACATTGCTTGGGTGCACTCACTCCTTCCTGCTGGGAACTCAGACACCTGCACATACCATGCTCTGGGCAGCTCTCCTGAGTTTACTCTAAAGCATATGTGACACCTGTAAGGGAAGTCTCAGTCGGTCCATTTTCACAGGTGGAAAACTGAGGCATAAAGTCCAACTCAAGCTCTGCAAATAGGAGACTGAGTTTCAGCTTCGGACCTAGCTTGGATCCCCAGGCCCTGCATTCATGCCCAATGAAAGTGACACGTTCTTCCCTGGCTTCCCAAAAGCAGGCAGACAAATAAAGAGGTAACGACAATCATTTATGACAATTACTTGGACGGCAATAAGAAACAGGGAGTTTTGTTCACAAAGGCCAAGGGCAACCTGGGAGATTAGGACTAGCAGCTTCCTAGGGGAGGGCACGTTAGCCTGACGCATGAAACACAGGGCGTTATTCTGGCAATAAGGGACAGGGACCAGAAGGTACAAGTGTCCACAGGGAGGAGAGGAAGAGAGGAGTTTTTCAGGAGCTGCAAGCAGTTAACAACTTCAGAAGCAGAGAGCTTAGAGAGGCGGAAACATGGAGGCAGTGATGAGACGAGACTGGGTCCCAATGATGCACAGTCATGAATGATGGCTGAAGAGCCTTCGATGGCAGCATTTGCAGAGCAATAATGCTTATGCAGGTCCCGGATGGTCAGCTCCTAAGGACAGGACATCTGACTTGCTATTTCAAACCTTCAAACTGAGCATGGAGCTCTGCACGTGAAAATGGAGACTCACGGCTAAACAGGAAGTATTGTTTGATTCCACAGCAGGTGCTGTGTGGCCCAGCCCAGGTACCCCCGCTCTTCCCACTTCAGGGTGCACTGGCCTCCTTCTAACTGCTGGCACCTGGGGGTCCTTGCCACTTTCCAGTACCCACCTTGCTTTGTTCATAGCAGGCCTCAAGTGCGGGGAGCCCTCGGATCCCATCTCTGGTGATGAGATGGGGCGAGTTAGCGCCAGCCAGCGGGGATGAAACGGAGATGCAGGGCCCCCTTTGGTACCCAGAGCTCCCCCACCGCGAGATCAAACTTGACTGTCCCCACCTGGTGGGGGGGACCTGGTTGGCAGTGCTGCGTGCCCCGGCTGCCTTCTCTTCCTTGTCTCACTGTCTGGTTCCTCACTAGAGCTTCCCTCCCTTCTCCAATTAAACATCTGTATCTCGAGCTTGGCCTTGACATCTACTTCTGGGGCACCAATGTGGTGCTGGCCTGGTTCTCGGCTTCATAGAATGAAAGAGACTTCGGAGGTAACTGGGGCCTGTGGCAGGGTTTATGCTCCGTGCAGACAGAGGGGACTGTGCACAGGGAATGGATGGCCCGAGTTCTAGTCTCAGCTCTGGCCGCAGCACTGCATGCTAGGAAGAAGGTGGGCTTTTGAATGACAGGTGGGTGACAGGCAGGTGACCCTCAGAAAGTTGGGGGTCCATCCAGACCCTTGTTTTCCTCAGCTGGGCCATGGCAGCCAGGTGGCGCAGATGTGGGGTGATGTTCAAGTGTGACAGTGGCAGTGAAACGCCTCACTGAGGGACAGCAGGCTCCCAGTGGTGTTCCCCCGGCTCCCTGCACACCTCTCACCCAGCGAGGGTCTCACGAAAGGCACCGCCCTCTGCCTTTGCAGACTTGCCTCCCCGGAACCCGGAGACCAGGAGACAGAAGGCACTCACCTGCTCGTCCCAGCATTTGCTGCCATGCAGAACCCACAGCAAACACCTAATGCATGCTGGTTGATGATAGCATGCTTCTACAAGTTAACAGCTCTGGTCAGAGCCCAGGCTCCTGACAGCAGGGAGCCCCGACCAGCCTGCCCAGCAGGCTAACTTGGGACATTTGTGACAACAGCACTGAAAGCTGCTTGGGATTTTTTACAAGCGTCTCAAGTGCCAGAGGCACCCTAGGGATCCAGAGGGTGAAGGGGACTCTAGGAAATAAATTCAAGGTGTAGTTTTGCTCAGAGGTGCTCAGTGGATGGCAGGGGGAGAGGGACAATGGGACAGTCCACGCTCCCCCCTTCCCAGGGGACATTTGGCAAACTCTGCTGATGTTCTTGGATGTCACAGCTGGAGGGAAGGTGCTGGCATCTAGTGGGTGGAGGCCAGTTAAGGGGGTGGGGACAGGGATGTAAAAGCCAAGGCGCTGCACAGGTGCCCCCAGGGACACAGGATCACCCAGGCCCAGCTGGGAGTCGGCGCCAGCGATGTCCTGATGCCGAAGACCACCTCAGAGAAGGCTTCTCCTAGGTGGGGACAGGGAAGCTGAGACCTGGGTGCAGAGAAGCAAGACAGGCAAGAGAGGCGCGCCAGCAACAGACCGCAGAGGGAGCGAGGGCCAGCCCCGACTCTAAGGCGTGCGGGCACCACCACGCCATCTTTAACAAGAGGCCGTCAGCTGATATCCCCCCCATGCAACAGGACCCACACCTCCTCCGGCGACGAACCCAGAGCCGGGCTCGCACCTAGACTGCTTCTCCACTTCTGGCCTTGTTTGTGGGGGCGGGAAATCCGGTTGCATTTGCTGGGCTGCTTTCACTCTTACATCCCTGTCCCCACCCCCTCTCCAGGCTCAGAACCAGAAAGGAGGTGAGCAGAGAGGGTTTTGACCCAGGCTGACCACCCAGGTGCCCCAATGGCCACCATCAGACTCACTTCCTCTGCTCTTCCTGCTGTCACCCCCAGTTCCCCACGTGCTTGGTCTCAGTGGCAGGGGGAGTTTATTGAAGGCAGCCTGCCGGCCTCCTCCAGCCATGGCCACGCAAGAAGTGACTTTCCAGGAGACGTGGACTCGCACAGAGCACTAGATAAGGAGGTGGCTCCTGTGCTGGGGAGGGGCAGCCCAGCCAGCCTGACTCCCTGCCCACAGACCTTGCCAGACAGGTGCTGGGACATGAAGCTACCTGCCCTCCCCTGCCTGCCTCCAGTCACTCTGACTCTGGGGTTCCCAGCGTCCCTGTAACTAAGTTGCAGGTCCTCTCCCTGGGGACTCCCTGGCTGGCCCAGGGGAAGCCCCATCTTCCTGCTCAAGACCACGTGGGCTTTCCAAAGCACAGAGGCTCTGTGCGGGCCAATCTGGATGGGAAGTCAAGTCCTTTCGTATGCAGATTCCAGAAAGATCGGAGGGAGCCCCACCCGCAGAAACCAGGCCAGCCTGGGAGGGACACAGGGAACCTGACAGGCAGCTGCTGACAGGAAACGTGAGTCAGGCAGGCACTGGGAGGCCACCTCCACTTTACAAGGCCTCCAAGGGGATGAATGACCTCTTCAAAGCCAGCGGCAGTGAGGGGCTGAATGCAGTGAGCCCGCCAGGGTATGGAATTTCAGGCCACACAACTATCCCAGCATAGTAGCTCATCCAAACAGAAAGAGCTGCCAGCCTACCTCCCTACACATGTGCATTTGGGGCAGGGGGGATGCCACCAACACCTGGGAAAGGTGCAGAAGACGGTCCAAGTGGGTGGGCCCCTGCCACCCACATAGGAGACCAGGATGGAGTTCCAGGCGGCCATCTGGGGAGTGAACCAGCAGATGGAAGCACTCCCCCACCATCACTCTCTTTCAAATAAATAAACAAATCTTTAAAAACAGAAACCATGCCCTTGTGTTCCCAAGGTCCCCGAAGATAAACCCCATACAACAGCCTGTTTTAGGGGACAGCTCTCAAGTCTCAGCTCACGAAGCTGGCTTCCATGTAAAGGGTCATTATGGGAAATCTGCAGGAATATGTTTACTTAAGTAATTATTTTATTAAAAATGGTAATTTGCCCAATATGCCCTGCAAACTTTATTACAGACACCCATAATGAAGGAGTTAATTAGCAATAAACCGTCGCTTTCTGCAAGCTGAGAATGAGGAGTTTTTTTCCATGGGCTGTTATTTTTAAACAAACCAACCACCAAGCGCGACACAATCACACAGCCGCCTCATGGCCCGAAAGCACCGGTCTGCAGGGTTGACTCTCCGAAGCTGGGAATTTAGGAAACAGCCATCCTGAGATGTGTCTTTTTGCTGTGGAACACAAACACCTATGCACTGTCCAACAAAAGACTCCAAAGCACAGAGGGTCCCAGCGGTGCTGTGTTTCAGCGCACCTGTCTACACACGCCCTAAGTCCAGCACTAGGCTAGGTTTTGTTTCCACAACTCCTTCGGCAAGCCCCCATCCTGGGTCTGAAAAGGAAAAAATGTCTTTGTTCTTCAGTTTCTGCATTCTCCTCGTTCTCTCTCTCTCTCCTCGCCCTCCTCCTCCCTTGGGAAAAGACCTGGCTCTTAAGTGATTAATTCCAGCACTCCCTGTTAACCTGCATTGAGAGTTAGCACTAGCACGTGGTGCAGAGGCGTTTAATCAGTTGCCAGGACAAACCACCAGTGTGCCAAGTCTCCAACCGCTTGTGTCCCGGATAAGGGTCAGTGTGGGTCCATGAGCACTGCCTGGCTCAGAAATTCCACAAATATTTATTGAGCAACTACTCTGCAAAAAGAGGTGGTCCCTACAGCTGTCACCATGGTTACCATGCTGTCCAGGCACAGAGAAGTTCTACCCCCACCCCAGAAGCCAAGGGGTGCAGGCATGGCACCAGCTTCCTTTGGGGGTGCCTAACAGAAGAGGAAGCTGGCAGCCCAACCATTACTCCTGCAGAGCAAAGGCAGATGTGGTGGTGGGGGGGAGGAGAGGGTGGACAGGACTCTTCCAGGATCCCAGAAAGTGCAGGATCCCACACAGTGCAGGACATAGCCAAGGGACCTCCTGCGGGAGCCTCTCAGTTGGAGCTGCAGCCCAGCAGCCTTGGCTAGGACCATAACCAAGCCCTCTGCCCCCTGAGATAAGCAAGTCACAGCCTTACTTTGCGGGACCCAAACTCCAATATGTAAACCAGGTGCTAGCAAAGATAAAATTCAGCCAAAGGATACAGGATTTTTATCCTACCCAACTCCAGCCCTCCCCCAAATTGTCAATAATGAGCTTTGTCCCAGAACACAGCGTGAAATTCTGACACACACACACACACACACACACACACACACAATCGAGAAAATAACAAAACACCAGGGTGCTCCAAAAAAGTCTGTGGCAGCAGAGTTAGAAGAGATGAGTTCATCTCACTGCGAAACAGAAAATTGAAATCCACGTGTATGATGGCCTCCCAAAGCTCATGGAAAAATGTGCACTATGAAAAAAAACTATGCGCTGATTTAAAAATTTCTTTTCACCAAAATAAATTTATGTTTGAATTCCATGTTTCTGTGAAGTGTTTTAGGGAGTCTCACAGAGAGGCACGAGCAGAAAGTTCAAGGTTCCAGCAGTTCAAGGTTCCAGCCCAAGTTTCCGAGCCAGCCGCACACTCCCGGCTGTGGGTGTGGTTTCCCTTCTCTGCCACGAGGAAGATCCACCCCAGCCTTGACCCCAGAGCATGGTGGGAGACGAGGCTGCTACCACCCTGGGCACTACTGGGGTGACATCTGCCAAAGAGTCAAGGGCAGATAGGGGTAAAACTTTATATCCTGAACATCTAACGGAGCCCAGATCAGGAGAAGCCCTGTTTGTGTGATCCTTTGTTATTTTGGAAGGAGTATTAGTGCAGAAACAGGAAAAAAATTAGTGTGCTTATTTTATTTACATGAGAGGCAGAGAGACAGAGATGGGTGGAGACAGAGACAGAGAAAGAAAGCGCCTATCCAATGGTTCACTCCCCAAACACCTGCCAAAGCTGGGGCTCGGCCAGGTTGAAGCTGGGAACCAGAAACTCAGCCTGAGTCTCCCAGGTGGCTGGCAGTGACTGAGTACTTGATCCATCAGCTGCTGCCTTCCAGGGTGTGCATTAGTAGGAAGCTGGAACTGGGAGCAGAGACAGAATTTGAACCCAGGCACTCCAACATGGGATGCAGGCATCCCAAACAGCATCTTAACTGCTAGCCTTAACACTCAGAAAAAATTTTTAAAAAATATTTACTTATTTGAAAAGGAGAGAGAGAGAGAGAGAGAGAGAGAGAGAGAGAGAGAGAGAAAACGTTCATCTGCTGGTTCACTCCCCAAATGGCCACATCAGCTAGGGCTGGGCCAGGCTGAAGCCAGGAGCCAGGAACTCCATTCAAGTCTCCTTCCTGGGGGTAGGAGCCCAAGCACTTGGGCCACCTTCTGCTGCTTTTTCAGGTGTGTCCGCAGGGAGCTGGATGGGAAGTGGAGCAGACAGGACTTTAACCAGTGCCCACATGGAATGCCGGCACTGCACCACAGCACGGGCCCCAGAGACACGTTAAAGCAGCCAAAGGACAGTCTCTCAAGGTGTTGGTCTAGAGGCTCTCGGATGCTGGCTTCCATAGCTCGTTGGTTGGCTGTTCACCATGGGGAGCTACTGCAAAAGCGCTGCCACAGGATTGGCTGATCACAGGCTCACTTGGCTGCACAGGGTCCTGACTCCCCAATCAGAGCCCACCTGCCCCATGCAACTTTGTCAGAGGCAAAAACTCGAACTCGCAACCATTCCTGGGCAGGAGGCTGGGATCAAGGTTCTAAAGTTGGCTTTCAAGGCCCTTTAAATAATCTAGGCACTTCCACAGAGAAACGAACACATCTACACTGCAAGTAGCGTCTCACCCACCTCTGTGGTATTCCCAGTGTTTGGTGGTAGGTGCTGGAATAGCTCCTGGATGAGCGAAGTGTGCCATCTCCTGAACACTTGGGACATACCCTGGAATGTCCAGGCCCCGCTCAGCGCACGGTAAGCTCTCAGGCACTGGTGTCTCATCTCTGGCCATTTCTGCAACCGCCATGTACTTGCAAACATCAACAGCCAGACCAGGCTGGGGAGCCTGGTTCTGCCCCTTCCCGGCCCGGTTTCTTCACCTCTCAGTGCCTCAGTTTTCTCATTGATTATCCCATGAAGATAATCGGGTCCCTCTTAGGAGGAAAGTGACAGTAAGGACCTTGTCGGGTAGGGGACACAAGTTAGTATGTGCAGTACTAGGAAGTGCAGGCACAGGGAACCCTCTTGGTGAGTGCTAGCCATTAGCATCACTATTGTTAAACTCAGCATCATTAGTGCTTGGCAGTAATTAGGGGCTCATTAAATGTTAATTTTCTTTATGCCAGATTGGATGCTCAATGTAACAGCAAATTGTAATGGTGTTCTTCAAAATACAAGAAAAGCAAATAGGCGGTAAATTTTTTAAAAAATGCTTGGTGGCCTTTCAGATCACCGTGACAGCTCCTCCCACATGTCTTTGGGAGGGGCAATTGAGTGCTGTCCATAGAGCCAACAAGGGCACCGGACCAAGCATCCGGAGGCTCCCATTCAGGTGTGGCCTTTGCCATGGATATTCTCTGGAGGCCTGGCTCCCCCTTCAAGAGCCATGATTCTGGAACAGCGGGAGCCTGGTTGGGGGAAAGTGGCCTTCTGGTCGCCTTGCCTCACGGGGCAGGACACAGGCCGAGGGCAGCGATCCTGAAGCCTCCCAGGCAGCCGGGGCTTTGTTGTGCAGACGCAGCAGCTGCTCGCCAGCCGCTCCTGTGCTGCCCGGAGTGTGTCGGGCTCCTGGCAGGTAGGTGGGGTGGTGAGAGCAGAAGTGACGCCTTCGAGAGTGTCACATTCCTCTTTCCCCCAGCTCCAGCAGCCTGGAAGTCAACTGTTTCCAATGAGGCGGCTCCAAAATGTTGGCAGCCTGGATCCCTGAGTCACAGTGTGGAGGAAAGCTCCCCGGGATTCAGGAGACAAAGACCTAGCTGGATGAATCCACCGGGAGTCAGGAGCTGAGCATCGCAGCTTAGCTCAACCTGACTCATACATTTCATGCAGTGCGCATCCCAGAGGCAAACTGCACCTTTGTCAGAGTGGCCTGTTATTCTCTGTTATGCACCCATACATACACCTCACACATACTAGGCTGGAATCTCAGGGCCACTTTTCCTGTTGCCTACGTATGCCAGTAAGAGTGTTAAGATTTAGTAAATTTGGCCCCTTCTCTCTTGTGATAGGCATTTTTGTCTTCACGCCCACAGGGGGTAAACAGTTGGTGACAAAAGTGCAAGAGGACACGTGTTTTCAGAAAAGGGAACTGCATTAGTGCCAGCAAGTGCCTTCAAAGGGAAATAAAAAGACGCTCTTGGACTCATTCCAGGCTGGTGGTGGTCTGGAGCGAAAGCCCAGCCAGGGTCTCTGTGTCCTTGTCAAGGACCCAACACAGAATCCTTACAACCTGTCTGCATTGCCCAGTATGGTGATGGGGCAGTACATGGGCTCAGATGCCACTTGGACACGGTTTTAATCATTATTTATTGATTTGAAAGGCAGAGAGAGAGAGAGAGAGATCGATCCTCTCCTTTGGTTCACTTCCCAAATGTCTGCCAGAAGTGGCCAAGCTAGAGCTGCAAGTCTGGAACTCCATCCAGGTCCCCCATGTGGGTAGCAGAGACCCAGCTACTGGAGCCATCACCTCCTGCCTCCCAGGGTGCCCATCAGCATGGAGCTGGACTTGGGGGTGGGGCCAGGACTCAAACCCAGGCACTCTGATATGGGATGCAGTCATCCTAAGCAGCATCTTAAGTGTTGTGCCAAGCATTCACTCCCAGACCTGGCTTTAGATCTCCCCTCTGTCATTAATGGTGTCTCTTGGACAAGTTACTTTCTTGAAGCCTCAATCTGGGTATAAATGGGTATAACATTGCTACCATGAGGGTAGAAATGTCTAAGCAAGTGGGGGTACTTGGGAGGATTGATGAGCACAAAGCAAAGCATACAACATACTTGAGTCAAGGGCTGCCAAGTAGCAGGCACTCAATAGGCTTCCGTCCTTCCTCCTCACCACTGTGAAGAAGCGTTTGGTCTCACGTTTAGGCTCTTTCAGAACAAAGTTTACTCTTGGAAGTAGTGGAAGGATACCACAAGGACGCAGGAAGGCAGGGATGGTGCTCTGGACAGGAAACAGAGAGCAAGGCCAACCCAAAGCAGGGAAGGGGCCCAGATCACCCAGATCCAGCTGTGAGGCAGCACAGCTGGGCCAGGGAGCCAGGTAGGTTGGCAGACTTGGCCGCCAAGAGTTTCCAAACCTGGCACAAGTCCTGCCCGGGACGGAAGCTGCACTGACGGCTTCCTGTTGTGAAATGGTCCAGGGACCGTCCTTCCAGGTGGTGACAAGGACCCGCCAGCAGGGGCAGCAGCGTGCGGGAGCCCATTCGGCACCTGTGCTAACCCAGCGCAGCCCTCTACACAGGCCTGGGGAGAAAGCCCCTTTCCTATTCACAAAAGCATCCCGTATTCCACAGACCTTCATCTTGAGCCTATAAGGTGGGCCAGCCTGTGCTGGTTCTGGGAACACGGAGACAGACAAGCAGTGTTCCTTTTGGTGGAAGAGTGGCGGCTAAGAGTTTTAAAGGGAGACAGATGTAGACATGTTAGCAGATGAAAATCTGCTAAGACTTCTACTGGTTTATTTCCATAGCACACTGGCTCCTCAGGGAAGTACCTCTGGAGAGGAACAAATAAGTTTTGCTGAGCCTGAGGTATGTGGCTTTCTGGGGAGAGGAGAGAGGTGAGGGAACGGTGCCTTGGGGCTCAGGAATCAACTTGGTATCACTGTGGGGAATCTGGCACAAGTGGGGAAAGACGGACAGAAAATGTGCCTGGCAGGCAGGGGTCACCTTTCAAAGAGCCACCATGCCAGGGTCATGCATTTGGACTTGATCTTGGCAGTCAGAAATTATTAATGGGCACTTTGGAGAGGGGACTGTGGAGTTCATTAAAAATTTTTTTGAGTACCTTTACACGGGGCAAATGCTTCCTGCTTTGACCCACTCCCTACCACTTCCTAGCACTCTGCCCTCAACCCCTTTGCTGTTGATGCCACATGCAAAGCCCTTGAAAGCACTTGGGTTTGTGTCCTCTGGGCAACCAGAAACCAGGGGAAGTTTCTAGGAAGAGAGTGAAACCTTAACGAATTTGCTGCTAGCAGAATTGAGGAAGGAAGAGATTGATGACAGATGATACAACATGCATTCCTTCCAATAAGACTTCCTCCTTTCCTTTTATTTTAAAAAAATCAGACGCAAAAATCAACCCTGAAGTTTCTTTTCACTTCTGGGCAGTTGAGACCAGCATGACGTCACCCTCCTATTTCAACACCCGCAGCACACAGGCAGACTCTCTGGTGTTCAGTTCTATTTATCAGTTCAGCAGCTACGTATTGAGCAACCGTTCAGCCAAGGCTAGGTGCTCTGGGGGCTGGGGAGATGTGGGAGTCCAGCAAGCTCCAGGTCCCACCCCAGCATCAGCACATACATGCAGCTGCTAGCGGATAGCACGAGGCAGCAGGCTTCTGAAAGCCCCCTGCTCAGGGGGTGCCGGGCAGGGGGTATGAATGGGAGGAAGGCAGCAGGTGGTCTGCTAACAAGCAGCCTTCTTCAGAGGCAGGGCCCCCTGAGCTCCTGTCACTAAGAGAGTGGGTCCATCTAAGCCACGTGCAGAAGTGGTGTGTGACCTCTGACCAACTGAGCAAGAGTGTGCCCATCCTTTCCATGTCTATTGGTTTGTAACTGAGCCATCTCTTCTCCACCCAGAAACCTCAAGATCGATCCCCACATCTCCTGGCATGGATCATACAGTGCCCCCCTCCATGCCCCAAACCCTAAAGACCAGCAGGGGGAGCTGGTTACAGACGAGGCCACCACAGGGCTCCTACTCCCAGCTGGGGAAAGCCAAGGGAGTGTTCAAGCCTCTGAAAGGACCCAAGGCCACCCCATCCTGGGCTTACCCTATCCCCACAATGATGATATGGTAGGTCGTTTTTTGTACTGGGGGAGTGCAGGAGTTGCATTCTGGCTTTGGAAAGGACAGAGCCAGTCATGGACGGTCTGCTGTCCGGCAAAAGGCACCCAGGAGCTAGGAAGGAGCTGGTGCTGGGCTCTGTGGCTGGGCTCACGCTCCAGGGCAGGAGCCAGAGAGTCAAAGGAGAGCCTGGTTATCTACATGCCTTCACCCTGGGCCACTTCCTGGTCACCAGGTTGACCGCCCCTCCTCTTCTGCTGTGTGGGTGGGGCTCCACCAGTCACAGGTACAAGGCATCCAATTGTCCCTCAAATCCCAGTGACTCAGAGACAGGCTCTCAGAGCCCCTAGGGTCAAGATAGGGCAACAACAATGACAACCCCAGCCAGCATCTCCAGGGAATAGCCTCAGTGCCAGGCACTGGCCTGAGTCCTTCACAGGTAGACTCCCCCTGTAGGGCTTCAACTGGACCAAGTACCTCCAGGGAAGGGGCAGTGACATGGTCATCTGGGTAGCCTCCCACCCCCAGCACTGAGAACAGTGCCCTATCCTGGGACAAGGATGAGCTAAGTGGCACACAGAACATCCAGGAAGCATTATTTAAAGAGGTGATGCCTCTCAGACACCAGCCCCACACCTGTACAAGCCAGAGAGTGGGTGCTTTCTTAAGCTTTGCCCCTCATCAGCCTTACCCTAGTCCTGGCCCCTGTAATAACTGGCCAGACTAGTGTGTGATCCTGTTCCTCCACTCTCTAGCCACGCCTCCTCCCTTCCCTGCACCTCAGTTTCCTCCCTCTGTAAAATGGGGCTAATGACAATATCCAAGTCAGGGAGGCTGTGGAGAATCAGACCTCTCACACACTGCTGGTGGGAGTGTAAATTGGCACAGCCATGGGGGAGAGCAGCCTGGAAGTCCTCCCACAATCAAACCCAGAGTTACTCTATGATCCAGGAAGTCAGCTCCTCTCCGAGACAGTCATCACTCGCAGGGAACAGAGAACCCTCGTCCACACAAACACTTGTACACACATGCTCACAGCAGCATTGCTATGAACACTGAAGAGCCGAAACAGCCTGAATGCCTGGCGGCTGGCAAACAGGTGACAGAATGTGAAATGTCCACACAATGGGACGCCACCTGCCAATGGAAAGGAGTGAGACGCTGGTGCACGCTATAGCGTTCTTGCGCCTCCAAAGCATGATGCTCACTGAAAGAAATCAGAGGGGCGGTGCTGTGGCGTAGCAGGGGAAGCTGCTGCCTGCAGTGCCGGCATCCCATATGGGTGCCGGTTTGGGTCCCAGCTGCTCTACTTCCCATCCAGCTCTTGGCTGTGTCCTGGGAAAGCAGTGGAGGATGGCCCAAGTCCTTGGGCCCCTGCACCTGCATGGGAGACCTGGAGGAGCCTCCTGGCTCCTGGCTTCAGATTAGAGCAGCTCTGGCCATTGTGGCCATCTGGGGAGAGACCCAGTGGATGGAAGACTTCTCTCTCTGCCTCTGCTCTCTCTGTAACTCTGCCTCTCAAATAAATAATTTTTTTAAAGAAGAAGCCAGAAACAAACAAACAAAAAGACCACGTATTACCTGATACCATGTATATGGAATGTCCAGAAAAGGCAACTATGGGGATAGAAGGTAGATTAGTGGTTGCCCAGGGCTGCGGTGAGGAGGGCGGGGACAGGAAGGAGAGAGGATTGGAGAGTGACTGCTAATGGGTACACAGGGTGTCTCCTTGGGAGGATGAAAACGCTCTGAAGTCATGTTGTGGTAATGACTTCAAATTCAGTAAACATGCTAAACATCAACAAAGCATACACTGAAATGGGTGACTTTTAGGATATGCACGTTATATAGAAATGGGGCCAATGACAATGCCTATTGCACAGAGGGGCGCAATGCCCAACACACAGCGAGTGTCCTCTAGGTCACCCTTGCTGCTAAATACTGTGCTTAGAGAGGTATCGGTTGCTCAGTTCAAGGTTGCCTACATTGCCTAAACATTCCTTTGTTTTTAGGGGAATGCTGGGGGACCCCTCAGGGAAGTCACCAGTGAGTTTGTATCCCTAAGTGCCCTGCTCAGCCCCACCCCGGTTTGCCAATCAGCTGGTGCTGGCTGCAGCAGCCGCCACAGGCATGGTGCCTTCTGTGGATAAGACTCTTCAAGTCTTGGGTTGCAGAGACCTGTGTCTGCGCTCTGGTTCTGCCCTTCACACTCCCACTCAGAGGGGCTACAGTACAGCTGACACGGGCCATGGTGTGAGGGCACCTGGTGCATTCAACAAAGTGGAAAAACCGTGGACAAAGAAGCCCTCGGCCAAGTCCTGAGTGCATACCTCCCCTTCAGTGGCTCAGGCTCCAGTTCTAATCTACGAGGGAGAGGCCTCAGCTCTCTTGCTGGAGGCCCGGTGCAAGGAGGGTAGGAGGGAGTGCAGGTGCCCAGACCCTAGGAGTACCAGGTGTGGCATCAGGCTGCCTGGCTTCCAGGACCTCGGACAAAGGACTTCCCACTCTTGAGCTTCTTTGTGTGTTAAGTGGGGTGACAGGACTGTCATGAGCATGGCCACAGAAAGCTCCCAGAATTGTGCGGATGGTGTTCGTGCAGTGGTTAAGCACTGTGGGGGGGGGGGGGAACACTGTTTTCTTATTCTGCCAGGTGCTCAGTGAGTGCTGGCTGGAAAGAGGAATGGAAAGGGAAGGGAGGCATGGGGGTGAGCTGGCTGGTCAGCGAAGGCGGAAGAACAGAAGGGCCGTCAGCCTGACTGTATCTTTAGAAGAAGCAAACAAGACACTGCCATTTCCCTTGCCTTCTGGGACTCAGTTTCCCTACGCTGGACTAGGAGACCCCTGAAGTGTCATTCCCTGATCCTACTGAGGTGCCCTGTTGCCATTGGCTCTGCCCCACACCCCGCACCCCTGCTCATCCCAGGGGACATAAGACATAGCTCCAGGAGACCCTGAATCCCACCGCTTGAAGTGTCAGAGTTAGACCTGCTGGGTTTTACTCTGTCCAACCCAGCCCTGTGTCTCTGTGCTGTGCACCAACAGCCTCCAAGTGACCAGCGCTACCTCTCCTCTGCTTCCCCAGGGAGAACCCTGCATCTGGGCAACAATGTGAAATTTTTGAGTTCTCCTAGACTACTTGTCTCTGGCAGAAGTTCAATGCATGCTCAGCATCAACTTTGTAACACAGAGTCCCCCGGAAGAAAGTAACAGGCAGTTCTACAGAATAATGAAACCGCTGAGCTCTCTATTAGGAGAGGTTACAGCCTGCCTGGAAGCCATCCCTTCCCCTCCACTTCTTGGCCGGTGATGGTGTCTGTCCAGCTCTGCAGCCCTCAATTAAACAGCCCCTTCCAGAAAAGCAAAGCCACTCCCCATCCAGTGCTCCAGTTCTAGCCTCTCCCTGCAGGCCACCACCCACTATAAACAACTTGGCTGTGATATCTGCTCTCTGCGAATCTGTTTTCCAAAAGACAGGGGTGCCATGCAAGTGAAAACAACGTGTACACATCACCCTCCACAGGCCGTGGAGATCTCGCAGGGACTCTGGGTACAACCAGGGGTTGGGGGAGCCTCAGATGGCTTTGTCGCTGGAGCAATTCAGCCCAGACTCGTATTTTAAGAACAGCAGGAACGTAATATCAGCTGAAAGGAGTTTTCTGTGCGCTGTTTAACTAAATGGCTCTGCAGCTGGAGAGAGCCATAGGCAGACGTGTTAGCAGTCAAAGGCTCCCAATTACAATGATCCTCTTTTATTGTATAAAAACAGCAACACAGCCATTCTCCACCTCCTGACGCCTGCTCCCTCCGCCCCCTGCCCCCATTGGCTGGTGATGTTGTTCAGCCGCCTGCAAGTAGCACCCACATTCTCCCCAGGCTCAAACTTTGCATCCTTCAGCCCACTGGGATTCCTTCCCTCTAGCCCAAAGAGGGGAGAGTGGAGAAGGTGTGGTACCTGCCTGCCTCTCCCCTCCCCCAACATTCTGTTACACACTCTGACAGAGGCTGCAGCACTGTATGGGTTTGGAGGGTGGAGGTGCTAGTGGGTGCTATAAATAATAGGCACCGATCTGGAATTTGTTTCTGTTTTGATGAAATGCTGTCTTGCACACACAAGCATGCACACACACACACACACACACACACCCTGACACCCCGTAGTGGATAAGCAATCAGACTGTCCTGGTGCTTATAAATAGACTGGGTGAGTGTGAATCCTGACTCTGCTGATCTTGAGCAAGGATGGGAACTCTCTTTGCTCTGGTTCCTGTCTTTCAAAGGAGGCTCACAGCACTGCCTGTGCTCAGGTGAGACGACACAGGGAAGGGAAAGCAGCCGCAGAGTGCCCGGCTTTCAGGAACTGCTGCTGTGCCTGGGGTGCAGACACCGTGTGCAAATGTTGTGTCTGGGTGTGGAGGGAGCTTTGTTGTTGGCTTAGCTTCACCAGACGGAGTGGACAAGGCTGTCGGCGCAGAGATGGCTGTGGGGACCCAAGTGGCAGCCCCCCCCCCATGAGCGTGCTCCTGGAGTCTTTCTGCAACACTGGTTCAAACTGTCACTTTTGACAGCCCATGCGTGCCTGTGTGCATGCTGCCTCCCCCTCCACTGCTCTCCTCTCGGTTCTCTGCAGGGGTTTGGAGCCCAGCAGCTGCAGGTATCCAGCCAGACCCAGCAGAACCCAGGAGCTCTCATTCAGAACCCTTCTCAACAGCAGGCCCCTTCAGCTGCAGAAGTGGGCCCTGAGCAAACTCGATGCGGCCACTGCCTGAGGCCTCAGGGATGTACACATCCAGTGCCCACATTGAACTTGACTCTGAATGGAGCCCAGGATTTTGATGGCTTCCCTTTGCTAGATAAATCCAGCATAGGCTTCCCACTTCCATCTGAAAACCAAGCCTATGCACCCCTAAAATATACCACATACCTCTTTAACCAAAGCGAATGCCTGGGTAACACCCATAACTACCAATCCACCACCGATCTAGAGCTGGAGTTTCATTCACTGCAGATTCTGTGTGTCAACTACTACTGCAGTGAAACACTGTAACAACCTTTCATGGCCGCTAGTGTTTCTAGTACTAGGGGGGGGGGGGGGGGGGCGAGGCACAAGGGCGGAACTCTGGATCCTGAGGGGTAAATTGTCCACTGGTGGGTAAGGAGAGGCTGGGATTCAGTACACCTTAAAGTCCGAGTGGACACTGAAGTCCTGCTGTCAGAGCTGTCTTTCTCCTTGGGGCCTGTCCCACATATCCAAAAACCAACCAGCCCTTCCTAAACGCAAGACTACAAGCCTGAGAACAGGAAGCAGATTGTGGGTGGTTGTTCTTAAAAATCACAACCTGTTCAGTGTAGGTTGGGGGACTCAGAGAAGGGTGCGGGTGGGAGTGGGGGAAACAAGAGGTTTTTTTTTTTCCAGTTAGAAATGAAACTACTTCATCAATACTGAAAACAACACCCACCTGAATGTCTACCAAAGGGGGCAGGTGCATAACGACGCGTCCTTCCAGAACTGTGCGCTCTGGATTTGACCATGACACAGCACATTACAGGACCTGATCGCCAGGGTCTCACCGTGACATTCTCAATACGGCTTACCATTTCAGTAGCTGCCTGGATTTGCCAGGGTACCGCTGCACATGGGGAAGGGGGGTGGAGGGGGGAGTGGCAGGAGGATAGGAGGAGAATAGCAATGAGACGGGGACAATCAGGGTCCTGGGCTTGTTAATAAAATCTATGCATGTTAATTACTTGGCACTTCAAGGATACGATAAAGTCACTTCCTAGAGGTGCTGGCAGTGATGCTGACGCCGGTGGTGACAATTGCTGAGCGCAATCTGCACATTAGGTACTGTCCAAACCCCTTCATCATTTCTTCTGAGTCTCACGACAGCCCCACGACAGCTCCCAGAACAGCATCCATTTTCGAGACAAGGAGACTGAGAGTCAGAGGGGAAAGCAACAGCTCATAAACTGAGCTGAGAGGGTAAGGGATGGCGGCCCACGCCGGAGAAATTCAGCGTGGGGAAGGCCTCAGGGGCCCTGTGACATCATCCCCTCGATTTAAAGCAAAGGTGAGGCTCGTGGCCAAATTCAGCTGCTGAGCAGCGGAGCTGCGGCCAGGACCCGGAAGTCCCGAAGGCCAAGACAAAGGCCAGTGTGGCGTCCAGGCAGGAATCGGGGCCTCCTCTAAGCCTGTTCAGTTTCACTGAGATACTGTGGAAGGCGAGCTCCTTGAACTTCGGCTCCTCCTTGATAGGGCCTAAGAGAAAACATGCCCACCAGCTCTCTCTGCTTTATCCTTTCCAGCTTCTTTTTGTCCTAAGGCAAGATTGGTGCCCTGGTTACAGCTTTCCAGAACACCTTCTATTTCAAGTGAGCAGCGAGCTGGTTCATCACATAAGACATACTGCTATCAGTCTAAGCCTTGCCCCTTTCCTAAAACCTGGTACCTTTAGGTTAAAAGCCAGCCTGCTGTGTACCCCCCTCCCTGTCTGGCCTCGGCTCTTGTTACACCTCTCCCCTGTGTCCCTCTGTCTGCTTCCCACAGTCTGTCTGCATTGCTGTCATCCAGTGCTCTTCCTACCAAGTCAGCAACTGCTCTGCCATTCACCACCCCCCCCCCCCCCCGCCTTACACAGTGAGCCTCAACTTGTTTGTGGCAATAATGGGCCCCATCAAAAACACTCGGCTGCCTCTCTCTGGCAGGTGTGGGTCACCACATGGCATAGCTCTGGTCTATCAGCTAAGGACAGAGGTCCCTTCCCCAACATAACAGGGCCAAAGCTCTCCGGGCCACTTTCATCCATTTTTCTCTTCCTGGAATGCAGATGTGAGGCCTGGAGATGCAGCAGCCATCTTACTACCATGAGCTGACAAAGGCTCAAACCACACCCTGTAAGGATGGCGGAGCGGGGAGACATAGCTTGTGTTCCCGACAGCACACAGCTGAGGTATCATCCTACCCCCCGTTGCTTGTCTGACACAAGGAAGCCCCTATCTGCTTAAGTCACTGGTGCTGTGGGTTTCTGTGACCCGCAGCTGAATGCAATGATGTCTGAACCAGCTCCAGACACTGCTGCTCTTCGTCCATGGCTCAGGGAGACCCTCCCCGGTTCCCTCTGAGCCCTTCCTGGTGCTTCCACGGCGGTTACTGTTCACAATCACTGCATTTGTTTAATCCTGCTTGACGCGCCCTAATGAGGGTCCCCTGCTGATCTGCTTCAACCGCCTAGAGCTAGGGGGTCTCTATCCCATCAGCGTCCACGAGTGCCTGGAGAGGGCTCTACGCCGAAGCCTGGGGGCTCTGCTTGCCTAGCATCTCTGCCATGTCTGGGATAGTGCACGGCACTGCACACTGTGGGCTGCCCGTGTCCCCAGGGGCTGACACTCTCTCCAAGTTGCTGACCTCTCTGCCTGCATTTGCTCATCTACAAAAGAGAGAGAACGAGAGGACTGACGTGGCAGGGTTGCCGTGACGACATACGCACTCAGGACGGTGCCCAGCAGAGGAAAGTACTCAATGGTGGCAGCTAAATGAATACATGAACCACTAATAGCTGCTAAACAAATGAAAAGACAATGAAATCCAGGGAAATGCCTGGGTTCGGCTCCCAGGGCAGCAGCTATAGGTTCTGTTTTCCCACCTGTACGTGGCACTATACATTCTCACTCTTGACCATGACTTCCCATATCTGGGGAGCTGCTCCGAGGCGAGCGGGTTAAGATAACAAAGTCAGGCTTGACTTGCTTTTTGCTGTCTGGCTTGGTCAAGTTTCTTCCCCTCTCTGAACTTCAGCTTCCTCATCTGCAACCTGGGGATAACTCCAGCACTTAGCGTAGGGGACGACGGCGAGCAGCAGCTGATAGAGCAGGTAAAACACACAGCACCAGGCCTGGCACACTCTTAACAGGAAGTGGTAGCAACTGTTACCAAACATCGCCATTATTCTCTTTGCTAAGTGCACAGCATCCTGCAGAACCACGTGGCCCCAAAGTAGAAAACAGTGGGGGCGGGGGTCACCCCGGTGCATCAAGGTCCTCCCATCTGCATGGCGGCACCATTGCCAACCAACAGCGTCCTTTCCAATGGTTTCCCTTTTCAACGAGGATGAGTTAATACTAGCGGGTCTGCAAAACTTTACAGAAAATGCGTTATTATGAAAACAAACTCTGCATGGATTTCATACGTTCTGCACCAAAACAGACTTAGCTCTTAATTCCCTTTTTCACAAACATTTTCAAGTCCCCCTCCAACACAGCTTATCGGCCCTAAACCCTTGGCATCCTGAAGGCTCCCCTTAGGGTTGTTAACTTCAGATGAGTCCTTAGCTGGCATCAAACACAGCTAAGAATCAGAAAGCAAGGCACGCATGAGAACCGTGCAGGAGCTGGGCCTCTCTGACCAGCAATGGCAGTCCCACGCCTCCCAGGCCACAACGCAGTGCTACTTGTGGACTTCCCCTCCTCTGGCCTTAAAGAAAAGGATGTGAATACAGCTTCGTGTAACTTTGCCTATAAACTCAAATCAGATCTTTATGTTCGTCCATTCAACCACCTGACGGCTCCATGCATCTATTTTTTTTCCTATTAAACACACCATTTTACAAGATATTTATTCCACTTGGTCATCATCTAAATGCTTCCTAATACTGCTGCCCCGGGAGTGAACTCCACACAGCCGCCGCTGCCCTCATGAAGACAAAGTCACCTCTTCACTAAAGCCCGGAAGAGCCCTCAGAACCTCACGCCTGTGCGTGCCCAGACGTTGCCCTCCGTGCCACATAAAGGAGTGCTGGCTCCTCTGTGTGCATGTGCGTTACAAGGGCAGTTGTAATTCTGAGAGACCCCAAGGATCCTGCCCGACAGGGCCTGCCTGGGGTCCTTGGCGAGAAAATGATCCGGATCACGACAGTAGTGGGTAGGGGTAGGACTCCAGGGTCTGAAGACGCGAGTCTTGGGCCCAAGCTGAGCAGCAAACTCTTTAAAAGGAGAGGGCTCCAGGCAAAGTCTGTATTCATCCAGCCCCCTCCTCCTGCTCGCCCCAAACAAAAGACCCTGGCCAAAGAACTGAAGGCGAGACCCCACTGGCCGAGCACTCCGGTCGAAGCCCGAGCAAATCACAACTTTGCTTCCCCGTCCAGTTTTCTCCCCAGCCTGACCAGCTCTCCTCCTCGCCCGTCCCCTCCTCCTCCTCCTCCTCTGAGCACTGCACAGCGAAGAGGCCAAAGGGATCGTCCTGTGATGCTCGCCGGCTTCCAACTTTCCGCTCAGCTCCGTCTCCGCAGCCTCCGGCAAAGCGGCTGGGAAAAGGGCAAGTTTGCAAAGCCCAGGGTACCAAGTCCTGGGGAAGCCACAAAGAAGCTGCAACACCAACAAAGATTAACCTCTTGTGGGGCGGCCGCGCAGGGGCCGAGCGTGGGCTCCCGCGGCCGCGCGCACCGCAGGACCCCCCGTGGTCCCCCGCCGTCCCCAGACCCCCGCCCGGCTCGCTGGCACCTGAGCGCGGCGCGGCGCGCCCCGGCCCTGCCCCCCGTCAGGTAGCGCGCGGCGCGCCCCTGCCTGCAGCCGCCGGGAGCGGCCGCGCGGCGAGGCAGCCTCAGCCCACGGCGCCAGGCTTCCTGCCACCACCGCACGGCGCGTCGTCACCGCGGAGGGGCGCGGGCCGCACGCGCAGCCCCCGCCGCTGCCCGCGCGCCCCGCCGAGCCGGGGCCGCGTCCCGGGGGCGTCCCCGCGGGACCTGCCCCGCTGGCACAAAGCGCCGCAGCTCGGCCGGGGAGGGAGGGCGCCGGCCACGGAAGAAATAAATAAATAAAAACAGAGTCGGGTCTACGTAACGCCCTGTCGAAAGCGGACGCCATATTTTTTTGTGGCTTATGTCGACATAGGGAAACGTAGACATGTTGTTCCTCCTCCCCTCCTGCTCGGTCTGCCTCCCGTTTATCCAAACTTGCAATCAAAACTCTTTTTTTTTTTTAAACCTCCTTCTCCGTATCCGCACCTCTCTTCCCACAAGCAAAAAAAAAAAAAAAAAAAAAAAAAGCCTGCACCCCCGCCCCCCACCCCGGTCCTGCTCCCGTACCCCCCCACCCCCTCATCACGGACACGGCCAAGTCCCATGAACAGCGCGTTTCGGGGAGCGGCGGCGGCGGCGGCGGTGGGAAAGTTGGGGCTGGAGCGGCCGGCGCCCGGCGAGCGGGCCCGGGGCGGCGGCACGGCCGGGGGTGCTCGGCGCGGGCGAAGTTTCTTACCTGCGCCGGGGCTGGAAGGCGGGCGCCGGCCGGGCCGAGACGCGGCTCGGGTTCCAAAATGGAACTGCTGCTCCCACCCACGGCCCCGCTGCCCGGCGGCGCCCGGTCGCGGCGTGGGAAAGGGGGGCCGCCAGCCCGCCGGACCGACGGACGGAGGAAGCCCCCGGACGGAGGACGGTGGCCAAAATTTTTAAAAGAAAAAAAAAAAAGGGAAAAAAAAGGGGGAAAAAATGCCTCGATCAGTGGGGAATCTACGCCAAAACCCACATGATCTGTAACGTCAGCATGCGTATTTGCATACGGTACCACCGCCGGGCGCCGCCGGGCTCGGGCTCCGCGCAAAGTTGCAAAGTGGCCTTGGGGCCCCGCGGAGACGCCAGCGCGGTGTCATTTTGAGCCGGGAGCTGGGGGCTGGGAGAGGCTACCCCTAAAGGCACTGGTCCCTGGCCAAGGTGTGTGTGTGCGTGGAGGGGGGGAGCAGACATTCACTGGAAAGTCCGAGCCCAGTAACGGACTCGGTGGAATTTCTGCGAGAAGAGGAGGGGGCGGCGCGAGCGAGCTCATTGAATATTAAGCACGACCCGGCTCGGCGGCCGCAGCCCAACCCGCGGCGTGCAATACCCATTTTCTTTATGAAAAGTTCAAGGTGTCACTGATGAGCTCAACAAACTGTTGATCCTGACCACGTGGAGGGGCGGGCCCGGGGCCGCGGGGCGCGCTCGCTGGCCCGGCACCCGCCGCGCCTGGACCCTCGTTCCCTCGGCGACTCCGGGCGCTGCGCGCGGGTGGGGTGCGTGGGGGGGGGGTCGCCGCGCTCCCCCCGGGCGCTGCCCGCGCCCTGGCGCGCCCTCGGCTTCAGGAATGTAATAACCATAATCATTTTTTTTTTAAAAGAAGCGAGATCCACTTTGCTCCCAGGATAGAAGCGAGACAGCTCGGGGCAGGGAGGGGAAGAAGGAGCCCCCACTTATGTAACGGCTGGAACTTGGCTCGTTTTCGCTGGGGAGAGTCGGGGATTTCCGTCCGCGCGGGTCTGAGGCTGGTTAGAGATCTGCAAACTTTTTCCCCTGAACAGCCGGTAAACAAACTCACACCCCGGGAGCCGACTTAAACTCCAGTCGGGCCCGCGAGCGCTGGGATCCTCAGACTCGGGGACACGCACACGGCGGCGGCGCGTGCAGTGAAGCCCCTGGCGAGCGAGGCCACCACTTTAGGGACCGAGACGCGCGAGGGGGAGCCGGGACGGCCTCCGCCTCGAGCTCCCCCGAGGCGCTTAGAGCGCGGGCGGGCGGGGTCTCGGAACCGCAAGTGAACTGGAGTTCCCGGAGTCCCGCTCCTGCAGCAGTGGTCGGCCCCCGAGCTCTGAGCGATTCGCGTTGCCGGGACACTTGGAGACCCTAATGCGGCAACCCGTGTGTGCCGCGCGTTCCCGAGCCCGGGTGGACCCCGCTTTGCCGCGGTTGGCCGGAGGGCGCTGCGTTAGCTCCCGGGTTCTCGCCGGGGGAGAGCGCGCGTGAGCCGAGTCCCGGCGAGGGGCTGCGGTCCGGGTTTGGTTTTGACACTTCGGAGCGCAGCGCGAAAACAAAAGGAGCCTTCGGCGGGGAGACTGCGCAGTGCCCGCCCGGCCTGCGGATTAGCAGGCGCGGCGCGGCGGGCTTCCCGGCCAGCTTGGCTCTGGGGAATTAGAACGAACTCTAGTGGCGGTTTGAGCTCGGCTCTGGGCGCCAGGGCAGCAACAGGTGGCCGGGTGCGGTGCAGTGGCCGCTGGCGAGGCCGGGAACTGGGGTGGGCAAGGCTGGCTTTGGGCGCCGACCGCGTGGCCGGCGCGCTGGGAGACCGCTTGGCGGTTTGGTTTCCTAGGCTGGGGAGGAGGAAGTAGCTGAAAGACGTGCTAGAGTTCCCATTTCCCCCGGGGCTCCCCTTTCTCTGACACAAATAACCCTTTGACTCCCCAGGAAAGAAAATTGTAATTAAATTAGCTGCTATGCAAAACTTTCTCAATGGCCTGCACCTGTTCCTTCGGTCGTCTCTAATCCAGGGTCTGCCTGTCTGTTTGCTTTTTAATAACCCATAAACAAGGTCCTGGCTTGCAAGTGCTACCCACCCCGGTCTAGAATTTGCGAACTAGAAAATTACAGGATTCTGATAAGAACGTCTTGATGATTACAGTCCAGCACATGTCCATTCACCAAGGTCCTAAGCTGCTTGCCTGTAGCATCAGAAGTTAGGGATGCTGGTTTTTCACCCTAAGAGGTTGCCAGGATAGTAAATGGGGGGGGGGGAATGCCAATAATTTTAGCATTTTTGCATTGCTTACCTTGCTATGCCCTTGTAGATCATTCTACTTCCCCTTCTGTTTAAAAAATAACTAGGCACATGTTTCAAAAAATTTGTGGAAACTGAAATTCAATGTATTTTGGTTGCAAATAGAAATATATTTTTTCCTAATGTATATTTCTGTGAAATTTTTGAAGACCCTGCATATGCATGGATTTCAAAAAAAATTTTTTGCAGCAAAATAAACCTATTTTATTTAAATTTTCCACGAATTTTTGGAAGGATCTTTGTGAGTCTGTTTCCATGGAAATTACCCAAACCTTAAGGAAATGATTCCTGTTTTGAGGCTGCACCTCATCTTGATGATCACTCACTCAGGAGGGTTTTCTGGAAGCTGAGTTTCCCTTGTCTCAGGCCCCCTGCCAGCTGCTTCAGGCTGGGTGAGATTATGTAGACCGGGAGGGCAGCTCGGGTGCTGGGAGCCAGAGAACCCCACGGACACTTGGGTTCCTCTCTCTCCAGGGCCCTTGGGTCTCATGGAACTGTAGGGGTGAGGAACTTCTGTGCAGTGTGTGTCTTTACATTGTTCTAGATTTAGCATGGACTGGACTTTCACTATCTAAAGAACCAGTGAGGAATAAAACAATGACTTTTGCATTTGCTGTCAATTGAGTAAGCAGACCCTTATTTGATAGGGATCAGGAGTGTGGAAGCAAGAATCTCAAGGGTATTGTTTATTCAGTTTTTTGTATGGTTGTGCTTAATCTTTACAACAATCCTATCAGGCAACCATTCTCAAACTGTTTTGACTCAGGTTCCCTTTAAAGTCATATTGAAGATCCTAAATAGCTTTTATTTTTTTGGGTTGGATACATATTTGCTGTATTGGAAAATTAAATTGAAAAGGATGAAAAGCACACTTCCCATTAGCCTGCAGAGCAGTGACATCATTGCATGTCACATAGCCTTTGGTAAACTCTGTGTGCACCTACGAGGACTCAGAGTGAAAAGGACCACTATGAAAACAATTCTCATCTCAAGGACCCTGAAAGGCCTTGGGGACCGCCAGGATCTCTGGCCATAATTTGAGACCCACTGTCCACTTATATTATCATCCACATTTTACAGGTGAGGAAGCCAAGGCTCGGAGAAGTGTAGCAACCAGCCCAAGGCAAATGAAGGAAACTAGGATAACTGAGCACCAGTTCATTAGAGGCTAGAACCAGAGCTCCATTCCACCTTTCTGATCACAAACTGAGCTCAACCTCCAGACTAGATCAGCCGCCCAGCTTCCCATGACTGTCTTTATTGACAGCAAAAAGTTTTGAGGCTGGGCACAGCACCAGCCTTTATCACATCCTTAGAACCACCTACCTGGCAGTAGTGTTTTCCCACTTAATAGATGACATGACTGCAGTTGGGGCAGGATGAGAAGCTGCTCTGAACTCCCAGAACCGGCAAGTGGTAGAATCTGGATTCCCACTTTGGTGACTTCAGGATGAAGGAGCCATGGGGTTTTCTACATGGTCAAGTGGTGTGGGGAAGGGCACTTTCTGCATGGTAATTTGGTGAGAACCAGGCCTGTTTGGGGAGTCTTAAAAATTTAGAAATGACAGACTGGGAAGAAACAGCAATCACAACATTTCCCTTAAGAATCCCCTAATCTAATAAGAAAGCCACGGTGGCTTTTAAACCCAGAGGAGACCTGGGAGGAACAGCCAAGACTGGGAGTTGAGATGTGAATTGCAGGGCTGCCCCTTCGATCTGTCTGACTCCTGCATGTGCATGTTGGATAAATATCTTGTGAATGAATGAAAAAGAAACACAAAATGCAGAGAGAAACGAGCAAGAAAAAGCAAACAGGTCTCAGAGATCCTACCAGGTCCTGGTTACAATTTTGCTGTACATATTCCATATGTTAAATTTATTTCATTGGTTCTAAGACTCTTAGAAATGGAAACTATTAAGTATCAATTGACCAACAGTGGCATACGACAGCCACCACTGGCGCTACTTCTAATTAGAGGAACCACAGTATGACCCTTTGGAGATTCGAATGGCTTTACTGAATGCCTGCAGTGAGAGGGAAAAGGAAATGCTGGATAGATGCTGTTTTCCTTCATGTCTGCATCTCCCCACCCCTGTGGTTTATTATGAAATGTCCTATGCCTTGAGATGAAATCCCCTGGCATTGCTAGGATTGGAGCTGGAACTTGGTGTTTTCAAATTTATGCCAGAGCTTGAGTTTAGCAGCAGTTTGAACTTGCTTGAGGTGTTAGAACTGAAAGTTTACAAATTGGGAAAAAAACCCAGAGCTTATTATTTATTTGATTTCACCATGTGGTTTGATCTTTGCATCGTCGCTGTAAGGAAGACACAGCTGGTACCATTATCTCCATTTTACAGAGGAGGTTCTGGAAACTTATAAAGGTTACAGTAATTAGTTCAAGTTCACAGGCTGAATTCAGAACTATGATTAAAATCCAAGTCTTGTAACTGCAAGGTCGATGTTGTTTCAATGCCCTTTCTTTATCTTTTGCTATTGCATCAAAAGGAGAGTAAAGATAGCCCCTTCTAGACATGACCCACCCCTGTACCCTCCCTTTGTTTTTTTTAGAACCTTGAAGTACAAGTGCAATTGGCAGTCTTTCTATCATAAATTATTTTTATATGAACTGATGCATTTATATAGCTGTCTCCCAACTAGAAAGGGAAGTTCATGCAGGCAGAGCTTTGCTTAGTTCACTGTAGGTAGTATCCACATGCTTACCCCTAGCTGTCGTGTCAAAGGTGCCCAAGCAACTGCTGAATGAATCAGGTGCATTTCTTGTCGATGCTTACCCAGAGACAGGGAGCCGATGCTGTCCAGAGGCCACCGATCTGCTTACCTGGAACGATCTTACAAAGCATTGTTTCCTGGGGTCAAGGCTGCAGTTTCTGCGGTGTAGGTGAGGAAGTGCACGGTAGTCAGTCCTCACCTGGGTCATCAGGCTGACAAATACCAGCTCTGCGTTGATCCCTAGAGGTCTGAGCCTCTAACCAGCTCGTTTTACAGGTGGGAAAACTGATGTTTCTGGGGGTAGTGCCAAGACTAGATGTCAAGTCTCCTGATCAGTCTTCTGGTAACCTCCTAGAAGATTTGCTTACAGACAAACCTCAAGCTCACCAGAGAGAAGCAGAGCTGTGTCCACAGTTAATATACAGAGGAGCTAAGAGAGATCTGTATTGTGGGGTAAAAGGTTTATGAGAAGAGAGAGAGCACCTGCAGGAGGCAGTTGCAAAACACGGTCATCTGGGCCTGTGACTTTGTCTTGAAAGTGGACATAATAGTGCCTGTGGGTGTCATAAGTTTTCATGTGCAGCAGGCGTTTGGAGCAGTAGTTAAGACACATCTCACGTCAGAGCGTCTGGGTTTGAGTCCTGGCTCTGCTGGTTCCAGCTTCCCACAAATGTACATCCTGGGAGGTAGCAGGTGATGGTTCAAATAGCTGGATTCCTGTTACCCAAGGAGAGGCCCAGATGGGGTTCTGGGCTCCTGGCTTTGGTCTGGCCCAGCCCTAACTGTTGCAGCCATCTGGGGAGTGAACCAGCAGGTGGAAGATCTCTTTGGGCCTCTTTCTGTCTCTCCCTGTCTTTCACATAAATAAAAAAAAAAATTAAAGTATTTTTAAAGACTTTTTTGTGAGCTTCTAATGAGATAGCCAGTATTAATGTGTCTCTTTATTCTTTAAATTTTTTAACTTATTTATTTATTTATTAGAGAGAGAGAGAGAGAGAGAGAGAGAGAGAGAGAGAGAGAGATTTATTCCCCACATGCCTTCACTGGCCAGGACTGGGCTGACACTGGACCAGGGGCTGAAACCAGGAGCTGAGAGCTTAATCCAGGTTTCCCACTTGGGTGGCAGAACCCAGTGACTTGACCCTTCACCTGCTGCCTCAAGTTGAATCTGTATTAACATGAAGCTGGAATCAGGAGTGGCATCAGGTATTGAACCCAGGTACTCCAACATGGGAATCAGGCGTCTTAACTGCTCGGCCAAATGCCTGCTCCTCTCTCCATTCTTATAGTGATCTTATGTGTGTTTCGCGACACAGGCATTGATCCAGTTAGTATTTGGTAGCGATAGCATAGAGGCTTTTGGGTTTGAATTCCAGCTCCAGCGCTAACTTAACTTCTCTGAACTTCAGGGTCGGTCCTTAGCTATGAATACTAAATGGGGATAATGATAATCCCTGTCTCCCAGGGATGGTGAGATAATTCATGTAAAGTATTGAGCTTTCATGCTTGGCCCACTGTGAGGGCTCGGTAAATGTTACCTATTATTATCGCTTCTCATGGAAAAATAATACATATTCATTGTGGAAAATTCAGAAAATGCACATAAATAAAACACTTGTTGAATAAATATATAATCTATAAGCCATATATGAGCAAAAAATATAAAGTAAGCAACTACACAAAGTATGAGGGGTTTCAGAAAGTTCACGGAAGAATAGAAATAAGAGATGCGGAGCAGGCATCTGGCCTGGCTGTTAAGATGCCCGCATCCCATATGGGAGCACCTGGGTTTGGTTCCAGCTCTGGCTTCCTGCTAGGGCACAACCTGGGTGATTAGTGATGGTTCAAATAAGTGGGTTCTTCCACCCATCTGGGAGCCCCAGACTGAGTTCCAGCTCTTAGCTTTGACCTGACTCAGCACTGGCCATTGCAGGCATTTGTGGGAGTGAACCAATGGATGAAATCCTCTCTTTCTCTCTGCTTCTTACATAAGAAAATTAAAAGATACTACAAATTTTCCATTAGCCTTTTGAAGCCTTTTCATGTACTATACTACTTAGATTATATATCTGACTATATATTATATAAAATGAACACAAGTAAAAATGTATGCATTAGAAAATGGATCAAGAGATCAGTTTTATCTCCACAGGAAGGCACTGAGAACATTTTCTACGAACGTCTGCCTGCACTGAGATTTTTTTTTTCAAGTGTCTACTTTGTTTTACACTCTGTTCTGGGGACTGCATCTGGAAGTGTTCACAATAAATTTATGTTGTTTAAGTCACCCGGCGCATGGCAATTTGTCCTAGCAGGCAGAACTGACTAAAACAGTTAGTTTGAGAAGCATGAGATGCTATAAACACCGACTAACTCCTTTCTCTGGCACTGGATTCCACCTCCACTATCCAAGCTGTCATCAAAGCAGATCTCGCTCGGTCTCTTTCCTGCCTACTGTCTTTGGGATGGCATGTGTTGTCTTGTATAAAGGTGTCCCAGTAGCTTTTCCAGCCCTGGCTGCTGGTGCGTCTAACCTTGTCCTGTAAGTCGGGGCATCACTGGGTTATGGGGCACTCCTGTAAACTGTCCACGGTCTTTCTGTCTTCGTCCGTGGTGTGACCGTCACCTGAATGCCTTCTTTCCTCTTCTGTCCTTCTAGGCAAAGACCCTGTCACTTTGGGAAGCCCTTCTGCCTGCTGTCCGGGAGAGTTCATCCTGATACCTCTGACGTCCTGCAGAACATGCACTCCGCTCGGATCACTGGTCATCGCCCTATGTTCTAGAGACTTTGTGTTTGCCACATGCTATTGGCTGTAGGTCCCTGTCGTTGAGGATTTTGCCATAGCCATCTCAGTGTCCTCATTTCTTGCCTCACAGTGGGGATTTAGTGGGCAAGAGCCAAAGAATTCCCAGCCCCTGCTTATTCAATTAACCACAAATCTAGGTACTATAGTAAAAAGATTCTGCAGATGTTACTGGAGTCCCAAGTCAGTTGCCCTTAAAATGGGGAGATTATGAAGATTATGTAGATAGGCCTGAGCTACTCACACAAGTCCTTCAAGAGCACACACGGCTTTCTCTGGCTGAAGGCAGAGGGAAAGGCAGAGACATGCAGAACACGAAAGGGATCTACCATGAGGGGGTTTTCTGTTGCTGAGATGGAGGGGGCCTGTGGCAAGGACAGAGAGCCACCCTAGAAGCCAACAGTTCACAGGGCACCTCCGTCTGACAACTGCAAGGAAATGAATTCGGCCACTGACCAACGAGCTTGGAGAACACCCTGAGCCCAAGATGAGAACCGCGGGCCGGGCACACACTTTGGTTTCAGCCCAGTGAGACCCTGAGCAGAGGATCTAGCTGAGCTTGTGCAGATTTGTGACCCACAGAAGCGGTGAGAGAATAAAATCATGTTGTTAGGTTTTTGATCACTTTTTTTCCATGGCAATAGAAGACTGATGGATAGATGGAGCAAATGTTTGCTGAGTGACTGATTGAATGGAGAGAGAACATCCTGGTTTCTCTTTTTCTAAGGACATGAATTCTATCACCAAAGTCCCACCCTCACAACTTCATCTAACCCCATCTGCCTCCTAAACATCTTCAAATACCAGCATGTTGGGGTGGGAGGGCAGCAGGAGCCTGAACAGGTGCCACAGTTTTGTGATATCAGCACCTGTGGTGAGATAACATTTTGGAAAAGTTTACTGATAGGCTCATCTCCATCCACTTCGCTATGCTCTTGGACCTTGTGCTTCATCCAAAGAGGATGAGAACTTTTGGTGCTTTTGCTTTGGGGAAGGAATAAGGCAAAAACTGCATTCCTGAGAAAATTGCTGGCCTTTTAGTTTTTAAATCATGGACCCATGGGAGGGTTGGAAGAACTCAGGAAATGGATAATAAATTTTGGCAAGAACATGATGAAGCAGAGATAGCGCTTCCCAGCCCCTTCCCTAGCTGCAGAAGAGTGAGGTGGAGGGAAAGTTATGAGGGCTCCTCTGATTTCTGCCCTCTGCGTGAACCTTGAGAAGTGGCCACATCTACTCCTAGGCCTATGGGATCCGGACCAGAAGGCCTGGGTCGTGCCAGGGTAGAGTTCTGGGGACAGGAAGCAAGACTGCAGAGGAGCAGCTGCCAAGCAAGGCAGAGAGATGAAACCCACCTGACAGCCCATTAGCTGTTCTATAAAGCAATCTTAGCACACCCCACCAGGACATAGGGTCTACTTCCATCCCCTGGGAGCTGGATGAGTTTGTGAGCACTTTGATCCACAGCATGTGGGAAAAAAGAATTCTATGCGATTTCAGGAGCACAGTCACAAAAGACAATGCAGCATCTACCTTGTTTTCTGGGATACTTATGTTTTGAGACTTGAGTGTGAGAAGCTTGATTCCATTAAGGCTCTCTCGCAGTGCTGTGCACGTAAGGAGAAGCCACAAGTACCTGGTCCCGTTAGCATCTCAGTGGAGGTCTCAGCTGACACCTGGCACTGACCACAAGACCTGGGCATCACGAGACTTACAGGTGATTCCAGTGTCCAGCTGTCAGGTCATCCCTGGGCCTTAGGTCTTCCCAGATGAAGCCCCAGTCATCATGGAGCAGAGACAAACCCTCCTCACTGAGTCTGGTCTGACTTCCTGAGCCATAGAAACTGGGATATCATAATAATACAATGGTTATTTCAGGGTGGTTTCTCACTAAGTAGCTCCTGTGGTGGATGAGGGTGGGATGACCCCAAGTGCCACAGGTGATGTGGGAGGCAGAATAGCCTCTATTCATCTTTTCACTACCCTCTGCCTCCAATGTGTCCATGCACACTAATCCTTAGAGCCTGTGCTTGTGTTATCTTGCATGCAAAAGGGCTTATTGATGGAGTTAAGTGAGGGTCCTGAGATGGGGCATGGTCCCGGAATATCAGAGCTGGTTAGAGGAGGGGTTTGAGGATGGAAGCAAGAGTTCACAATACAGCCTCAGCCAACAACTGTAGGCGGTATCCCAGGAGGGAAAACAAGAAAACGATTCCTCCTGAGCTTCTGCCAGGCAAACAGCCCTCTTGTCACCTTAATTTTAGTCCCAATGGATCCACTTCAGGCTTCTGACCTCCAGAACTCTGAGATAATACATTTGTGTTGTTTTAAGGCACTACATTTATGGTGATCCATTATAGCAGGCACAGGAAACTAATATCCATGGTGTGGATGTGGTACTGTTGGGTATAGAGGTCTCATAGGTGGGGCCCAGGGATGACCTAGCAGTGACCTGTGTGGACCAATGACTGAGGGATTCTGAAGTGATTGGTTCCTCTAGGGATAGCAGTGTGGGCAGATGACACCAGGGATGAGGGTATGTTTGTCCCTGCTCTCCACCATCCCCCACCTCACTTTGATATTAGGTTATACAAAAGTGTCGCAGAACGTGCACCATCTCCACAGGGAAAGGAGTAAGTGGTAGGAGTTGGGCTGTCTGGGCTTGTTTCTACCACATTGACTGAATGGGAACTCCAAATACAAAAGGAGTTGCACTGTAGAAATTAAAGAAAATTGGTAGACTTGAACACTCTGGTCAAGAACTTTGATTTATAGCTCGTCCACACTTAAAAAAATGTGCTTTCCCAGGGGGTGAGTACAGCTATACAATGCTCACATGCAAACCCAGAGGCAAGGACTAGGGTTTGTCTGTGGCCTTTTAATAATGAATTAAAAGAAGATAAGAATAGTAAATGTTTTGAGGCACGTGGACCAATGGAAGAGTAGAAACCTCAGAAATGAATCCATGCAACTATAGTCAACTGTTCTTTGACAAAAGTACCAAAAACATGCCCTGGAGAAAGGATGGTCTCTTCAGCAACTGATCTAGGAGGACTGGTTTCTTATAGGCAAAGACTGACTGTTGACCACCCACCTCCTCCCACCCTATACAAGTCAACTGAAACTGGATTAGAGATGCAAACTTGAGACCTGAGACTATAAAACTACTAAAAGAAAAAACAGGAAAAAACTTCAAGACCCTGACAATAGGCACTGATTTTTTAGATATGCCTCCAAAAGCATAGGCAACAAGACTATAAATAAATTATATTATATTATATATATATAGATTTTGTAAAACAAAAGAAATAATTAACACAATGAAGAGACAATGAGTGTGAGAAAATCTTTGTAAATATGCATCTGAAAAAGTTTTAATATAGAGAATATACAAGGAACACAAAGGACTCAACACCAAAAAAAATCACTGTCCTTCAGGGAAATGAAAATCAAAAGCACAGTGAAGTCTCATCTTACTCCAGTTAGCATGGGAATTATAAAACAGGCAAGAAATAATAAATGCTGGTGAGGATGTGAAGAAATGTAAATACACACACTGTTGGTAGGAATGCGAATCATTACAGACATTATGGAGAACAGTCTGTCAGTACCTCTAAAAACTAAAAATAAACACCATAGACTCAGCTATCCACTTCTGGGTATATACCTAGAAGGAAATGAAATCGGTGTATGAAAGAGATACTTGCACTCCTGTGTTCATTGCAGCACTACTCACAATAGCTAAAATATGAAATCAACCTATGTGTCCATCAATAGGTGAACACAGGAAGAAAATGTAGGACATATACCTAATGGAATCCTGACATTTGCTACAAAATAAATGGAACTAGAGATCATTAATAAGACACAGAATGACAAATGCCACATGTTTCTCATAAGTGGAAGTTAAAAAAGTCAATGTGGACTTAGAATAGTGATTATCAGAGCCTGGGAAAGGTAGGGGGAGGGAGAACAGAGGCAGCTGGATAATGAGTACTGAAACTCTCACAATAATGCATTATATTCTGCATAAAGAACTGGAAGAGAGGAGCTGATGGGCTCCAAATGCAGATGGAAAAGCTAGTTGCCTGGTTAGACTGGTTGATGTTGCGTATATATGTTGAAATATTGCACAGTCTTTTTTGGCTGTCTGGGCACCACCATGACTGGTGGCAAGAACAAGCAGGCCTTAAAAAAGCAGCAAAAAGGGAGCCAAAAAGAAAGTGGTTGATCCATTTTCTAAGAAAGATTGATATGGTGTGAAAGCACCTGTTATGCTCAATATAAGGAATAATGGAAAAACAGTCATCACGAGGATTCAAGGGACCAAAATTGCATCATTGCATCTGATAGTCTCAAGGGTCATGTTATTGAAGTGAGTCTTGCTAACCTGCAGAATGATGACATTGCGTTTAGAAAATTCAAGCTTATTACTAAGCATGTGGAGGGTAAAAACTGCCTGACTAGCTTCTATGGCATGGATCTTACCAGTGACAAATTATGTTCCATGCTCAAAAAATGGCAGACAATGACTGAAACTCATGTTGATGTCAAGACTGCTGACAGTTATTTGCTTTATCTTGTGTTGCTTTTACTGGAAAATACAACAGATACCGAAGACTTCTTATGCTCAGCTCTAAGAGGTCCTCCACATCTGGACAAAGACATGAAAATCATGATGCAGGAGGGGCAAACAAACAGCTTGAAATAGTGGTCAATAAATGGATTCCAAACTGCACTGGGAAAGACATAGAAAGGGCTCGCCAATCTACTTATTGTCTGCATGATGTCTTCGTTAGAAAACTAAAAACGCTGAGGAAGCCCAAGTTTGAGTTGGGCTCAACTCCTGCAGCTTTAGTGTGACAGTAGTAGTTCTGGAGAAGCCACTGGGAATGAGCAAGGTGCTGAAGACGAATGAAATAGTGGGCATGAACCACCAGTCCAAAAATCTGTTTAAAATTTGGATTTTAATAGTGACATGTAAAAAGTCCTATTTGTGGAAAAAAATTGCATTGTATCCCATAAGAGTACAAGTGGTACATGCTAATAAAAACATTAAAGGTTTAAAAATTATAACTTCTTATTTTGAAATAGTTTGACTCATAGAAGATGTAAAAATTATACACAGAAATTCTATGTATCCTTCACCCAGTTTCTTCCAAGGATACCACCTCACATAAGCTTAGCACATTTTTCACAATGAAAAAGTTGACGTTGGTATTGTACTAGTGCAGGCCTTATTTGCATTCCTATCACTTTTTACATGCACTTTAAAAAAAGCTTTTTAAAATTTCTGTGAAATCTGAAGAGCGCTTTGTAGTTATTTTTTAATCTGATTTTAATTTTGAGGTAATTGTAGATACACACGCAGAGGATCCCTCGTGTCACCCTTTTATAGCCATACCCTCTTCTCTTCTACCCCGTCCCCTGCAGAACCCCTGGCAGCTATTGATCTGTTCACCATTCCTATAATTTTGTCATTTCAAAAACTCTTATGTGACCTGAATCAGTCAGCATGTGACCTTTGGGAATTCTGTTTTCATTCAGAATTATTTTCTGGCGTTTCATCCAGGTTGTCACATGCATGTTCCAGGACAGTGTGTATGGTTCCTGTTCATGGTTTGTCTGTATGTGTTCCTTGTACACTAAAAAAAAAGTGTGTTCTGCTGTTACTGAATGGAATGTTCTGTGAATATCTATCAGATCCTGTTGTTGATGCTGTTTCTGTGTTCTGTGTCCTGGATGTTTTCTGTTTGGTTGTTTTTTATTCATTGTTGAGAGAAAGGTGTTGAACTATTCAGCTATAATTGTGGATTTGACTGGTTCTGGTTTCCTTTCTCAGTTTTTGCTGTACAGACTTTACAGCTCTGCTGTTTAATGCACATAATGCACAGGCAATTATCCTATTTGGGATTCATTCAGCATTTTCTAAAACTGACAGATAAAATTGTATGTATTTATTGTATCCAACATGATGTTTTGAAATACATATTTAAGCATTCAAATATATATACTCTAGCTAATTAACAAATGTATAGTTATCATTTTTTGCAGTGAGAACACTTAAAATCCACTCTTTTTGCATCTTTCAATAATACAATAAATCATCATTAACTATAGTCACCATGGTACACAATAGATACTTGAACTCAATTCTCCAATTATATGTGTCTGTTGAGCAATGTCCCCCCACCCTCTTGCCCACTCCCTATCTCTATTTGAGCCTCTGGTAAACACAGTTCTACTCTCTCTTCCTCCTCCTTCTTTATTTTTTTATTTATTTATTTTTTAACAGGCAGAGTGGACAGTGAGAGAGAGAGACAGAGAGAAAGGTCTTCCTTTTGCCATTGGTTCACCCTCCAATGGCCGCCGCGGCTGGCGCGCTGCGGCCGGCGCACCGCGCTCGTCCGATGGCAGGAGCCAGGAGCCAGGTGCTTTTCCTGGTCTCCCATGGGGTGCAGGGCCCAAGCACCTGGGCCATCCTCCACTGCACTCCCGGGCCACAGCAGAGGGCTGGCTTGGAAGAGGGGCAACCGGGACAGAATCCGGCGCCCCAACCGGGACTAGAACCCGGTGTGCCGGCGCCGCAAGGCGGAGGATTAGCCTGTTGAGCCACGGCGCCGGCCCTTCTTTATTTTTTAATTAATTTATTTATTTGCTTGAGATGCAGAGTCACAGAGAGAAGGAGAGACGACAAGAGAGAGTCCACCATCTGCTGGTTTAGTCCCCAGATGGTTGCAATGTTGGAGCTGGACCAATCTGGAACCAGGAGCCAAGAGCTTCTTCCAGGTCTCCCTCAGAGGTGCAGGGGCCCAAGCACCCAGAACCATCTTCTACAGCCCTCCCAGGCCATCACTCGGGAGCCGGATTGGAAGTGGAGCAGCCAGAACTCATACTGGTGCCCAACATGAGATGCCAGCACCACAGGCAGATGCCCAACCCACCATGCCACAGCACTGGCCCCTACTCTCTATTTCTGTGAGATTAACTTCTTTAGATTCCACATGTGAGTGATATTTATCTTTCTGTGCCTGAATTATTTCACTTAATATAATACCCTACAGGTTCATCGATATTGTTGCAAATCACATGCTTTGTTCTTTTTTATCACAGTATTTCATTATGTATGTGTGTGTGTGATATCACATTTTTTAATGTATTCATTCTTTAAGGACATCTAGGTTGATTCCATATCTTGGCTATTTTGAATAGTGCTGCAATAGACACAAGAGCTCAGATATTAAAGATTTATTTTATTTATTTGAAAGGCACAGTTACAGGGAGTGGGATGGGGAGAGACTTAGAGATTTTCCATCCATTTGTTCACTCCCTGAATGGTGGATCTGGGCTAATCTGAAGTCAGGATCCAGGGGCTTCTTCCTGATCTCCCACATGGGTGCAGGGGCTCAAGGACTAAGATCATCTTCTGCTGCTTTCCCAGGCCCATTAACAGGGAGCTGGGACTCGAACTGGCTCCCATATGGGATGCCAGCACTGCAGGCAGTGGCTTTACCTGCTAAGCCACAGCTCCGGCTCCTGTCCTCTTGCTTTTGAGTTGTTTAGGTCCTTACGTATTTTTTGAAACTAACCTCTAATCAGATATATAGTTTGCAAATACTTTCTCTCATTCTATTTGTTGTCTCACTCTAATTATTGTTTAACTCTTCAGACACTTTTTTAGTTTGATATAATTCCATTTGTCTATTTTTGCTTTTGTTTTCTGTGCCTTGGAAGTCACACCCAAAAAATTGTTACCCAAGGCAACGCCATAGAGACCTTCTCTTATGTTATTTTTTATACATTTCATAGTCTCTGGTGTTACATTAAGTCTCTTGTGCAACTGAGTGGGTTTCTGTATGTGATGAGAAGCATTTTAACTACTAGGTTAAATGCCTGTCCCTTCTTCATTGCTTTGACTATATCATTCCACTCTCTCCCGTCCTTTCAGGTTCCTGCTGAGAAATTTCTTCTGGGAATACTGGAACTCCCTTTGATCTTATTTGCTCCTTTTCTTTTAGTGCTTTTAGAATCTCCTCTTTGTCTTTGATATTACATCATAACGTAGTTTTATTTCAGTTGAACCTGCTGGAGACTTTTGACCTTCCGGTAATTGGATATTGTTATCTTTCTGCAGATTTGGAAGGTTTACTGCTGTTATTCCTTTAAATAACCCTGTTGCCTTTTTATCTTTCTCTACTCCCTGTTGAATTCCAATGACTCATACATTCTCTCTTTTTGATGCTGTCTCATAAATCTTCTAAGATTTTTGTGTTACTTTTCACTATTTTTTTCTCCTTTGATGATATGTTTTCAAATAATCTGTCTCTGTGTTCATAGAATTTTCTACCTTATCAAATTTGCTGTTGATAACTTTCATGTTGCATTTTTCATTTCATTCATTGTATTTTTCCACTCCATGATGTTTTCAAAAATTTTGATCTCTTAGATTTTTCTGATATGTTTCTGAATTATTTCTCTATATTTTCTTACAGCCCACTGAGCTTCTTTAAAACATTTATTTTGAATTCATTGTCAGACAGCTCATATATCTTTATTCTTTAGGGTCACTCACTGGCACCTTTGTTCAGTTGGTAATGTTATTATGTATTTCATCCCTATGGTTCTGTGTTCTTATCTGTGTGCTGAAGAAGCAGGAATTTATTCCAATATTCACAATCTGAATTTTTAATGGGAACACTCTTCAACAATAAGCCTGTCCAGGTATTCTGGGCAAATCGTCAGAGGATCCTAAACCTACGACTGCTCTAGTCATTATGGTGCTAGCTGGTGACTTAAGCTCAAGGCTTGTGGCTGGAACAGCCCATGTTAGGGTCTCATGACTGTTGTGGTTGGCACAGTGGTGGGGGCACCTGACGCCCGTCTGCCATGGCTTTTCTTTTCTCTGAGTCATCTTTCAGCCCTGTCTTCTTTCTCCTCTCTTTCTCAGACTCCACTAGCACAAACATTGAATCTTTTTGTTATGGCCCATGAGTCTCTGAGGCTATGCTTATTATTATCATATTTTAAAATTAAAAAAATTATTTTAAAGGGATGCAAAAAGAGAGAGTGAGTCAGCTAGTGACAAAGAGAACAAGCGCTAACATCTGCTGGTTCACTCTTCAGATGATCACAGTGACCGGGGCTGAACTACGGCATGGAGTCTGGTCTGTGAGCACATTCCAGGTCTCCCGTGTGGGTGGCAGGAACCCAGCTACTTGCATCATCACTGTATGAAGATCTGCACTGGCAGGAAGCTGCAGTCAAGAGCCATAGCCAGGCATCAAATCTAGGGACTCCAGTGTGGGATGTGGGTGTCTTAACCATGAGGCTAAATGCCCACTGCTATTATTAGTTTTTCAATCTATTTTCTCTCTTGCTCAGATTGTTCAATCCCAAAATTCACTGATTCTTTCCTCTGTGTCACCATTATACTGTTGAGTCCATCCACTGGGGTTTTACTTTGCTGATTGTGTTTTCAGTTTTAAACATTTCATTTGGATTTACTTTACATTTTATGTAGATCTTTGTTGAGATTTTCTATTTCTTTGCTGAGGCTTTAAAAATTTATTGAAAGCATCTTAATAATTGCTCCTTGAAACATTTTTATCACAGGTGCTTAAAACTTTTTTGTCATATAATTCTAACATAATTCTGTCATGTTGGTATTGGCATCTATTGACTATTTTTTCATTCAGATAAGATATTTCTGCTTGTTGGAAGGAAAAATGATTTTTTGGTTGAAATATGAACATTTTCATATAATGTTATGAGACTCTGGATCTTATTTAAACCATCTGTTTTAGCTGGCTTTTCCTGACACCATTTTGGCAAGGGAAGGGAGAGGGACTCTGTCTTGTTAGTGCCAGATGGAAGTAGAAGTCCAAGTTCTCCACATGGACTCAGTTGGTTCCTGAGGGGAGGATCATTACTGAGGGCATGCATGGGCTTCGTGGCCTCCATGATCTCCACGATGAGGATGACCTTGTTAACAATGGGCTAGGCTGAAACTCTTGACTCTCTACTAAGTCTCCCTCAATGGTGCTCTAGTGCGAGGGCAGGGATATCCCAGTACTGCTGGGTGAAGGTGGATTCCTAGATGGTTTAGATCCCAGATGGTCTCCACTGAGTTGATGCTGCTGAAAATCCTGGTTCCTTTTTTTTTTTTTTAACCTTTTCTGACACCACCCTTTTTAGAGTCCCTCAAAGGTAGAGGTCTCTGTTCCTCATTCAGCCTTGGCTGGACCACATTTTTTTTTTTCTCCTGTGGTGTTTGGCCGAGTGTAGAAGCTGCAGTCTAAAAGTTTCTTTCTGGGGAGGCTGCTTCTTTCTTGGTTCTTTGGCTGGAGGGAGCAGGTTTGGTTGAGTTTTGTTGAGTGTTTTTTTCCTGCTCCTATTAGTGTTTGTGAGTTATTGGCTTCTCCAGCTCCAGATCTGGAGTGAAAGAGGCCAAAGAAAACCCAGGAAAATCACTGTCATATGGTTATGTCTTTGGCTCCAAGGTCCCTGGCTGTTTTGTGTTCCTTTCTCCACCTTTCAGAATCTTTTAATTTTGTTTTTTTGCATAGGAATTTGCTGTGGTTTGGAAGGTCTGTGTCATGCACAGCTGGTTCCTAGGGTCACACTTCTTATTCCCAGGGTGATGGCACCATTAGGGGATGGGGCCTCCTGGGAGGTCCTTACATCATTGGGAGCGTGACCTCAGAAAGTATTTCTTAAGTAACCACTGGAGTTTTGTGAGAGGGTTGTCATAAAAGCCCAACTTTGAGCCTGCCCATTTTCTCTGCTTACTGGTTCAGCATCTGAACTGTTCTCTGCATGCAATCTGTCATTGCCATCCATCACTCTCACCAGATGCCAAAGCCAAACAAATGGGGCTACCTAATCTTGTACTCGAACCTCCAAAAATGTGAGCTCCGTAAACTTCTCCTCTTATAAAGTTAGTTGCCTCAGTAATTCATTGTAGTAAGAAGAGGCCTACCAAAACAAAAGTCCATGGTTTTTAGCTGCATCTTCAGGCAGAAGCCCTAATTGATGTTATTTTGAAGTCTTTCCCTAGGATTGTCATAAACACATGGAGCCTATATGATGGTTTTCTACCATTATTGCTTACCAAGGATGCTTAGCGGTCTAATGAAGGGAACTGCTCTATGGGGGTAAACTGATTGGAGGGTTTGCTTCTAGTGTGCCATAGATTTTTATAAAAAGATTTATTTTATTTATCTGAGTTACAGAGAGAGGTAGAGCCAGAGAGAGAGAGAGAGAGAGAGAGAGAGAGAGAGAGAAATCTTCCATTCCATTGGTTTACTCCCCAAATGACCACAATGGCCAGAGCTGAGCTGATCTGAAGCCAGGAGCCAGGGGCTTCTTCTGGGTCTCCCACATGGGTGCAGGGGCCCAAGCACTTGGGCCATCTTCTGCTGCTTTCCCAAGCCACAGTAGAGAGCTGGATTGGAAAAGGAGCTGCTGGGACTCGAACTGGTGCCCACATGGGATGCTGGTGCTACAGGCCAGGGCTCTAACCCACTGTGCCACACCTGCTGCACCATAACATGAGCCCCTGTGCCATAGATCTTTAAAGGGTTACCATTCACTTCTTTTTCAAGAAACAAAGAGGATGTTTCATTTAACACTGACACAGGGCTTTCATGGTTGTCTTCCTAGCTTGAATCCCATGTTTTTCATGAAAGTTTGCAGATGTGGACAGAGTGCTGAAGGAGTCAGAAGCTGTGTCTGCAGTGTGTCCTTGGGCAATCCACTTCAGCTTTCTGGGTCTCAAACACAGGAAAGATCGAGATGGGCCAACTCAGGGTTTACAGACTTGGCCCACTTATACAGCACTAGTTCAAGTTTGCCACAGCAGGAACATTGGCCTTCTTGTTTACTGACTACTGGACTGAAAACTGAATCACGTAAGAGTGGAAACTTCACATTGCCGTGGGACATGTGCCCCGTGGCAGGAAGGGAGCCATGCTGTCTTAGCACATCCAGGACCAGTGTTCAGTCAAGGGCTACTCTGAGGCCTCAATCCCACCTTGAGAGAAATGGCCACTGGGGCTTGCAAAATGCCACCTGCTCCCTAACCAAGATTCTGAGAAAAACATGTCCTCCTGGTAGAAGATGCACGTGGGGACTCTCCCAACACGATGGCAGATGTTCCATAGTCTGGTGCTGGCTCACCCACCACGACTGTAGACAGGAAACCTGCTGTTGGTTCAGCTAAACTTTCCAACCACACTCTTCCTCCCTCCCTCCACTTAAGCAGCACTTAATTTAAAAAAAATAGCTGCTTTTTCCCAAAGAAGCAGACATTTTGTGTCTTCATGTTCCCTTTAACACCTCTTCTCCTTTCCATGACAAAATGTTGTTCATCAACACAGTAACACTTGACATGAAATGGAATTAAGATCCCTCTCTGGGAGCACTTGTGATGGGAACTTTGTGTCCTCCCCCTCCACCTGGTGACACTTGAAGTGTCCCCTGGGGCTAGCTACTCAGCACTGCAATTCAGGCAGCCTCTCAGATTTACAGAGAGAGAGAGAGAGAGAGAGAGAGAGAGAGAGGCAGAGAGACAGAGAGACAGAGAGGTCTTCCACCTGCTGGTTCACTTCCCAAATGGCCTCAATGGCCAGGGCTGGGCCAGGCTAAAGCCAGGAATCAGGAGCTTCATCTGGGTCTCCAGCATGGGTGTAGGGGCCCAAGCACTTGGGCCATCTTTCACTGCTTTCCCTGGGCACATCAGTAGGAAGCTGGATCGGAAGTGGGGCAGCTGAGACTTGAACCTGCGCCTATATGGGATGTGGCACTGTAGATGGCTGCTTAACCTGCTGAGCTGCACCACTGGCCCAGGAGACTAGTTTCTCCTTTTATCTTATCTATTATATGTCTAAAACACTCAATTCCATTGTTCTGAAATGTGTTGTCTTATGAATGAAGCATCACTACCTTTTCTGCTCACTGCTGCATATACTAGAATTGTGTTTGTCTCTGGCGTACGGCAGATGCCTGATAAGTATTTGTTGGATGAAAATTCTATAATTGTCTTTACTGAACTCTAAGTTCCATGAGGCAGGGCTTATTTTTGCTTTATGAGACCTCCAAGGCTAAATGCAGCACCAAGCACCTAATATATGACCAGTACACATCCACTGAACCGAGCTGCTCTGGGGACATTCGTTGTTATACGTCGGGGAAGCCACTGTGGCCTCGTGGTTAGGAGCAGAGATTTAGAGTTGGGCAGTTCTCAGTGCGAGCCCTGACCCAGATATCTTCTCTCTGGGGATCCTGTGTTGAGTGCTTTCCACTCTGTGACCCTGTTTTCTACGAGGAAGACAGGGAGATCGGCCAACTCCCACTCACAGGATTGTTGAGAGGGTTGTATGGAAGGCTCACGGCACTTGATACATGATAGCTCTAATTCTCCTTGTTGTTGACATTATGTCAAACTTCCATTTCTCATGCGGGTAACCAAGCTCACACATTTGGTTGGGTTTCATGTGGAAAATGTGACCTGGTATATTGTAGAGAAGCTGGACAGGGTCTAAGCTTTGCAATCTAGGCTGATGGCTGCCAGTCTAGAGCCCACAGTGTGGCCTGGGTGTATTGAAAGCTGTTTGAGAACTGGCTGTGTTATAGAAATGCCCCTTAGCCAGTCTTAATTTGCCCTTGATGAGACTGCACTGTGTGTGTGTGTGTGTGTGTGTGTAGGGGATGTTGGCAGAGCATGTTGAGGTGCTAAGATCGAGAGCCACACTCACTTCAGAAAACAAAGAATGGATCATTACATGATAAATACTGTAGTGCAGACAAAGTATTTTGATGCTTGGGGGTCTAAATGTTGTTGGTAAATGACCTCCAGTTTTTACCTCTCCCCAAGAGCTATGTAAGATAGATGGTAAAACATGGTGGTTGGATTTAGGAGCGGTAAATTAATTAGATCTGGAATGGAATCACTTGCTGTACTGTTTTGGGGAAGTTATTTAACCCTTCTGTGCCTCTTTATCCCCATCTGCAAAAAAGGGAGATAGCAGAGATAACAGTAGTCACTACTACTATATAGAATGTTGATTGTAAGGCTTAAATGAAATAATTCCCATAAAGAGCTTAAAGCAACACCTGGAACATAATAGATACCTAATTTATATTACCTACCATTTTTGGATAATCCTGGTTGCTTTGCCTTTTTCACAGGTGTTATTCTGCTGTGAACTCCAACCATTTTCTCCTGACTTGGGCTGGTAGTGGGGCATAGATGTGGATATAACACTTGCCTGGGACCTGCATGATGGTGTAAGGGGAGGCCAAGCACAGCTCAGGAATGCTTCCTGATGCTCATGGAGTTCTTTTTTTTTTCTTTTTTTAAGATTTATTTATTTACTTGAAAGTCAGAGTTACACAGAGAAAGAAGACGACGCAGAGAGAGAGAGAGAGAGAGAGAGAGAGAGAGAGGTCTTCCATCTACTGGTTCATTTCCCATATGGCCACAACAGCTGGAGCTGTGCCGATCAGAAGCCAGGAGCCAGGAGTGGTGGGTGCAGAGGCCCAAGGACTTGGGCCATATTCTATTGCTTTCCCAGGCCATAGCAGAAAGCTGGATCAAAAGTGGAGCAGCTGGGATGCCAGCACTGCAGGCGGCAGCTTTACCCACTACGCCACAGCAGCGGCCCCAGCTCTTGGACTTCTATGCATGCACACAGTATGGCTTTCCTTGCATTCCACACCTGTGGTGCCATTAGCTAGTCAGTTACCTGGAGTCTGAGATCATCTGCCGTGATCATAATAGTCCCAAAACATTGAATGTCAGAGCTGACGCCAAACCAGAAAAGCCTCTTAAATCTCACGCACAGCAGTCATCACCACTATGTCCCACGTAGGAAATATTGTAATGGCCCAACATTTGTAAGCTCCACTTGGTGTTCAAGAGCACTTCCACAGAATCTCTCCCAGCTCTCTGCTCCTCCCCCTTTTTGCTGTAATTTTTGTGTATTCTCTATAGAAGTCTCCTAACTGCTCTTCCCTGTGTACTTTTGGATCTCCCTAATCCATTCTCCAGGGCAGGGATTGGCAAACTTTCTCAGTAAAGGGCCAGACCATAACAGTTTTGGGCTTTGCAGGCCATCTGCTGTTGGTTTCAGTGGCCGAATCCTGCTACTGTTGCCCCCAAACAACCAAAGATGATATGGAGATGAATGATGATGCCTGTGTCTTGATGAACTTCATTTATGGGTGCTGAAATGCAAATTTTATAAAGTTTTCCTGTGTCATGAAATACGGCATTTCATTCGATTATAAAAATCAACTAAAATATTAAAGCCATCCTTGGCTTGCGGACGGTACGAGCACGGGAAGTGGGCTGCATTCGGCCTAGGGAATCATAATCCGCTCACTGGAGCTCTAGAATGATTTTTCAGACGCTGTGGCTGCAGTCACGGTTCTGGCTGCCGCTGCTGCTAAGTGACCTGAGAGATGCCGGACTGGGGCCGAATGCCCCTCCTGGGCTGTGTGTAAACCTCTCAGCCACCTTCCCCGAGCACTGCTCACCTCCTTATTCAGGACCAAGGAAGTGGAGACACCAGGCAGGAAGTGGGACAGCTAGAATTCAAGCCTGTGTGGTGTCAGCTTGCTCTCTTGTCTGCTAGGCCCCAGTGCCTTGGACAGAAGAACACCAGTGCCTTCCTGTTGCACCTGGCAGATCCTCCAAGGTCTTTACTATGGGCCCTGGGGGCATGTAATGCATCCTGACCCCCCACCCCGACCACCCCCAGCCATTCTGGTTGTCTTTTGGTCCCTTGCAGTCTCCGAGTTTGTTCCTGGCTCAGAATTTTTCACACTATCCATCAGGGGGATGCCTGTTTGGTCCTTTTGGTGGGTCTGAACTTAAGTGCTATTGTCTCCAACAGGCTTGCTACAACCTCAGTTTAAAAATTAGCATCCCCACCCCCACCTCCCAGTATCCTCTCTTCCAGAGCATGTTCTCTCTTGCCACAGCACTTATGGCAACACGGGACTACACAGCCATACGTGCATGTGTTGCGTGTCCATCTTCCCCAAGCGACCCTAATCCCTTTGGTGGGGGAGTTTCTCTACTGCACCTGTCGTATGAATGCACAGTTCTAAGCCCAGGGCCTGGCCATAGTGCTCAACACACAACTGGAGAATGAATGAATACGTGCATTTTATTTCTTAATTCTCTCTCTCTCTTTTTTTGACAGGCAGAGTGGACAGTGAGAGAGACAGAGACAGAGAGAAAGGTCTTCCTTTTTGCCATTGGTTCACCCTCCAATGGCCGCCGCGGCCAGCGCGCTGTGGCCAGCGCATCACACTGATCCGAAGCCGGGAGCCAGGTGCTTCTGGTCTCCCACGAGGGTGCAGGGCCCAAGGACCTGGGCCATCCTCCACTGCACTCCTGGGCCATAGCAGAGAGCTGGACTGGAAGAGGAGCATCCGGGACAGAATCTGGCACCTCGACTGGGACTAGAACCCAGTGTGCCATAGCCTATTGAGCCGCGGCACTGGCCCTTAATTCTCTCAACAACCCTTCTCCTCCAAAGAACTGAGAGAACCTGGCTCAGAAACAGAGGTAGGTTTTCTAGGATGTTAGAAACAATCATCAAATTGAAGGTCTCTGATGCTGTCTCTAGCATTTTATTAAATGCGCCACCAGCATTTCTTTATGGTTATTTGTGTGTGTGTGTGTGTGTGTGTGTGTGTGTGTGAGTGTGTGTCTGTGCTTATTTTGGCATAAAGGCTAAATTCAGAAGACACATGATAGGATAGAGTAAAAAGTCCCTGCGTCACTTTTGTCTCCCAGCATCTGGGGCCATTTCTGAGCAAAGCCAGTAGTGTCATTTTTAAAATATATCATTCTAGAGGTCATCTGTGCATACATAAAGAAACACACTTATTCATTCTCTTCCTATGTGAGAGAAAGGACAGCATAACATACATGCCATCCTTCTGTGCTTGGCCGTGTGTTACAGACACCCATATCTTACATATTCCTTCTATGCCCCTGCAGATAACGCTTCCTTTTTTATGTCTGCAGAGTATCTCATCATTTACATATTCCACAGCTTATTAAACCATTCCCCTGTGATAGACAATTGGGCTGCTTCCAGACTTTTCCTTTGCCATTACAAGCCATGAGAAGCTTTGTACACGTGTCAGTTCACACTTGTGCAAGAACATCTGAGGGATAACATTCTAGAAGTAGAACTGCTGGGATTAAGGGTTTGTTGCAACATTCCTTTGAGCCTGCCTTTGCAGAAAGCATGCTTTAGAACTTGGAACTGACACACTATTGCTAGGATTCATAATGACCATGATAATGGAGCCATGGTAATACTGGACAATGCCTAGAGGAAAGCTGGGGGTGGAGAAGGAGGATCTGAGAATTAGCAAAATTCACTGGTTTCCCAATAACTTCCTTTCTTTTGTTTTTTTTTTCAAGATTTTATTTATTTTATTTGAGAAGTAGTTACAGACCATGAGAGGGAGAGTCAGAGAGAAAGGTATTCCTTCCGTTGGTTCACTTCCCAAATCGCTGCAATGGCTGGAGCTGTGCCAATCAGAAGCCAGAAGCCAGGAGCTTCTTCCCAGTCTCCCATGTGGGAGCAGGGGCTCAAGCATTTGGGCCATCTTCTACTGCTTTCCCAGGCCACAGCAGAGAGCCGGATTGGAAGTGGAGCAGCCAGGACTAGAACTGGTGTCCATATGGGATGCTGGCGCCGCAGGCAGAGGATTACCCTACTGCACCACTGTGCCAGCCCCCCAATAACTTCCTTTCATCTTTCCTCTTCAGTGCCCTTCTCCTGAGGGGTAAGTCTTTGCAAGGCAGGCACATCATGTGGTGGACTCCAGGACAGACACATCTCAAATCAGATTGAGTTCTGCACCTTTTCAGCTATGTGACCAAGGAAAGGTTACTCACCCTTCCTGAGCCTTAGTATCTTCGCCTGTAAAATGGGATTAACAATTCCTCTTAACTCACAAGGTCGTTGTGAGGATTAAATAAACAGCTCAATGGATCAGAGTGAACACACAAGCTGTGTTAGCTATTATTATTGCTACTAACTTTGAGGTCATGGAATCCCAACTTGCAAATGTTACCTAGACACAGAGGGCTAAAAGCAGTGTTCTGGGAGGGAGCAGATGGGACAGGGCAACTGGGGTCCTAGCAGGCCACAGAGTGCCAAGACTGGGGATGGGAAGATGATGCAATAACTCCACAGGTAACCTTTGGCTGTTTCCCTGCTTAGCGAGGGCCGGCTTGGTTAATGGTTAAGTGGGTGGCACTTGCAATAGCTTGGAAGGACTTCCTGTGCATTTGAGACTAAATGTAGCCAATGAAAACCACTCTCTCAAAGAGAGTCCCCTTAGATCACCTCTGTGGATGGGCTGTGTAGGGTGTGAACAGGAGCCTGCACCCCGCTGCTGCAGAGAGCTCTTTGACATCCCCTGGGAACCATCTTGCCGTCATCACTCTGCTGTCACCACCTCTGCCCTCCTCTGTCAGGTCATGTGTGTAGGAAGTGCTGGTTACTGTGCCAGGAAGTTGACAAGCATTTTCTCTTCCCAATACCCCCATGGCAGAGAGACTTTTCTTTTACAGACAAGTAAACTGAGGCTCATATAATTTGCTTAAGCTCACATGATGAGTAGGTAGTAGAACTGGGATTTACACTAAGTCCCTGTGCAATGCCAAGTCTTTATCTTTACCGACCACACTATACTGCCCATCACTAACACCACAGTCATCACCACCACTTCCATCATCATCAACCCCATCACCACCATCACCAGCATCCTTATAATCCATTTCACAAAAGCCAAACTCACTTTTCCTATGTTCACAACATGAGTGGTATGACCACATCATCCAATTGGTGTATGGCTTACATGAGTTACTAAATGCAAGTGTCTAGAGCAGTAATGGGCACATACTAAGCTCTCAGGGAATCTTTGTTCTTTTCATTAACAACTCATTACTACCTAGGTAGACACATGTCAGAATCCACTGGGATCCTAGCATTGGATCAAAGCTCCTCCCATGAGGCTATAAGGCAAGGAGTGTGACCCCCCAGCCAAGTCTCCTAATTGTCCTTCTGTAATGTGAATTGTGTGACCTTTGGCTCCCAAGCTGACAAGATGCATGTGAATTGTCTCCAATGATGCTGTACCCCTGAAACTGACATTTGGGGTGCACAACCTCCTGCCTGCTTATGAAACCTTTGCACAGGGCCCAACCATGAGGCTATGAAGGCGGGACCCTAACATCTGGCTCTTAGCTGCCATCTTGGAAATATTTCATGTTTGTGGCTGATGCTCTTTTGAGTTGTTGCTGTTATGCCTGGGGTTCCCGGTCCTCCTTCCTGGAGCACGTAGCTTTAGCCACCTGAGGATTTCTTCTCTCATCAGTTCCTTTCTGAAAGACCATTTCCTCCTCCTTGGGGTCATCCAGACTTTACTCCTCCCAGCCCTGCTTTTCTTGGAGTTCTGTTAGTCATAAATGAAAAACCTTTGCCTCCTTTGCTCAAGTCTGGGTCTATCAGAAGTTGCCATGTACCTGACTGGAAAAAAAAAGGCAAACTTGTCCCTGAATGTTGTGGCTATAACCTTCCCAACATCACACAGCTGCAAGGGATGTGTGTGTGTGTGTGGCAGGGAGGGGGCGGGCAGGGGCCAGGGCAAGTCCCAGATCTGACCGGACTTAGATCTCTCCATGAACTTTGTACCCCATTCATGGGTTGGTACCTGGTGGCTCAGATGCCAGAGCCAGAAGCTCTTCTGACACAAGGTCACAGGAAGGTAGCCCAAATTCCCAACTGAGCATGGGATTCCCAAAGAACATGTTGTAAACACCCCCCCACCAGGTTGACAGCAAAAGCAAGACAAGTGTGTGTGTGTGTGTGTGTGTGTGTGCATCCTCCCAGGTGACGCATGCATGCAGTGTTTTGAGCAGGCAAGAGTCTTAGAGCTGGGCAGGTCTGAGCTGTCCATCCCACTCCTTTTCCTCGTCATTGTTCTCTGTGTGGGAGACAGGTGAGAACAGGCAAAAGTATGGATTTAAGAGCTGGTTTGCCTGGCATCTTTGAGCCTCAGTTTGCTCAGTTGTGAGATGGGAATGGCAATTACACTAATCTATGTGTCTATTGTGAGAACCCAATGAAATGAATGTGTATCAAGCACTTACCTCAGGGCCTGCAGTGTAGACACAGAGGAGCCTCGGCTGCCAGTCTCTGAGCATATCTTAGCCCAGTTGCTGTCCTTGGTCCCTCTGTTTTTCCTGTAACAGTGTCTGAGGAGGGAAGCTGAGAGCGCCTGTGACCCACTTCCCTTCACCTTGCCACGCTACTCGTTTGATCCTGAGCTATCTCAGTTTGCCTGTTGGAGTCACAGGAGCAGAGGAGCAAATCCTTGGCACTGTTTGCCGAGTCTCATGGTTGAGATGTCAGCCACATCTCTGCTGTTTTCCTCACTCTTGCCTTTAGAATTTCCAATCTCATCACTTGGCCTGGTGACCTCAAATTTTGCCGTGAGAGTAGATTTCTCAGGCTTTTCTCAGCTGAGCCCTTGCTGGAGATATTCTCAGGCCAGGAAAATGATTCCTTCTCTCCTCTAATGCAAGGCAGGTGCTGTTAACCTGAAAGAATTTGAAGAGACCTGGTAGCTGGATTTCCCCCAATGCTATTCTTCATTCCAGAGTTGCTGAGGACATTGGCGATCTCCTGAGGATCTCAGTGCTTAATGTTCCTGCACCCTGCAGGCAGGTCCCTGAATGGGCGGGCAGGTGGGCACTGAGTCCATGGAAGCTGCTTGAGCTCTCAGAGAATGGAATTTAGCATACTGCTCTAGGTGTGTAGGGCAGAATTCTCCTTTCCTTCCTCCTCCTTCTCCTCGCTAAGATCTTCAAAAAAGAATGATGGGAGAAAGAGAGACTCCTGACTACACAAACACTAGGCATACATGAAACACAATATAGACTCAGATGCACCCAGGGGTGCATTTCCTGGGTCTAGCCAACACTGCAATGCATTTTTGAGTGTATCCATCGGTTGACTTTTCTTGTCTCAGGTAACCCTGCAAGTCCCAAGACCCTTGCCGCTTTCATGCGGTGTAGCCTGGTAGGGTGACAGAGCTTTACAGCCTGAGTCATCTGAGTTGATTCCTGGTCCTGTCTCTTATTATGCTAGTGACATTTGACAAGTTCCTTAAGCTCTCTGAGTCTCCATTTTCTCATAAGCAAAATGGGAATACAATATCCACTTTGTAAGTCTGTGTGAAGATTGAAGTGAAATGACATGGGAATGGTGTCAACACATATTCAATAAATTAAAAATAGCTGATGGGATGCTTTTAATATGTGACAATAAAAAAGAAATAAACTGAATGGTTGGAATGACAAAAGTCACAATATTGAGTAACTAAAAGCAGTTTACCAAACCATCTATGCACAGCTCCACTACAACATGAATCTGGAGTTTACTATTAAACCTCTCTTTTCCTGAAAGCTGATGGAGCTTGGAGACAGAGGGTGCCCTGGCTTTCCTTTCCCATCTCCTGTGCTGTCTTTGAGCTTGTTCTGGGACATCCCGCAGTGCACTTCCACATGCCCTGTCTACCCCTGTGGCTTCATATCAGAACATTCACTTCCTTGTACCAGGGCTAATAGAGGAGTTACACGGAATTCTTGGCCTCCCTGTCTCATAATTCAAACTTCAAAGAACTGGGTCTTCCCCAACACCTGTAGTCTGTAGCAACAGCAATCTATGTTCCCATTAGCAAATATACAGATCCAAGCAAACCTCATGTCTGCAGTGGCCCTTCTCCAGTGCTCAGTGGAGGCTGTTCGAGCTCTTTTCTCTTTTGCTTTTTGAACTTTTTCATAGTGAAATGATTACAGATGCACAGAAGATTGCAAGTCCAGTATAGACAGGGTCTGGGTACCCTTCATTCAGTTTCTCACCTTACATACCTATGGTGCAACATCAAAACTGGGAAAATGACACTGGTACTATGTGTGTGCTGTGTCATTTATCACATGAACAGACTTGCGTCATCACCACCACAATCACAACATGGAGTGATTCCTTTCACCACAATGATCTCTCTCCTCCTTGCTACCCTTGGATAGGCATGTCCACATGTCCTGCTACCACTGTCTAACCCTTGGTAATCACTGCTCTGGGAGACTTTTGAGAATGAAATAACCTACCCATTGTTTTGCAGGGATCAACCCGAATGTTTGGTCTTCTCATCAAATGTCCAATTTCTGGGTGGTAGTGGTGGTGGTGTGTCTGTGGATGGGGTAGGGTGGGGTGGGGTGGGGTATGGAACTCTAACTGAAGCTCTTCTGTGGACCTAGGATAACATACTCCCCAGGAGCTGTCTAGATTTCCTGTTGGTCTGGGAGTACATCCTTTATCCTGTTGGGTCCTATTGCCCCAGCGTCTAATCATTCCATACTCACTCCTGCTTGCTCAAGGGTAGAGCAGCTTCTGTCCCCTGTGTAGCTACATGGAGTACAGGTTTAAGGACAATTAATTATTTTGCATCTACCCCAACTCACTGTGCTCTGCTGTCCACTCCCAAAGTGCCATGAAATTGCAGCCACTCAAGTCACCAGGGACATTTCTTGTCTCCATCCTGTCCTTGAAAGCTTGGAAGTTTCCAGAGTCGTGGTCAAATATCTCCTTTCACTCTGCACACTCTCTGTGTAGTCTCACCCCACGTCTTACCCTTAACAGTCACTTAGGATGCTGCTACACCTGTGGTTCCATCTCCTATATTTTTGTTCCCCAATTGATCTTGCTGCCTATGGTGGAGCTTAGCATTTCCCAACTTCACAGTGACACTTTCTTCCACCCTATATCCATTTAGGAATTGAAATTGAAATGGTTTCCTTCACACTTTTTTGCCCTTACCTAGTCTCTCTTGCCTTACCTTAATTTAGGCATGGATCTAGTCCATATTTTGTACATGTAAGAGGGTTAGCATCCCAATAATCATCTATTGAATGATCTACTGAATTGTTTTAACTTCCTGGCACAATCAGAAAATACTCTTTTCTCTGCTTTTGCATTTTTAATGTGCTTTGCACAAGCAGGTGCACTGTGTGTGTTTTCTAGAGATGTCCCTAGGATTCTCAAGGGGACAGCTTCCTACTTGTCCCTTCCTTGACTGTGCTTCTTTTAAGTTTTCCTTCTTGTCCTCTTTTTAGCCAGCCAGCTTTTTGCTGTGATTTTCTGAGGTGGGTGCCCTGAGGCAGCAGGTGGCAATGGTATATACACACATGTGAACACCCTGTAATCTGGATCCTCTCTCCTTTGATGCCAGGATCAGAAGCCATCTTCTTCGTGAAACACTTTTTAGTTTCCCAGTCAGCATTTTCTTCATTTTTCACAGTATTCCTTTGTAAAATAATTTTGAAATTTTATTTTATCCATTTGAGGAACTGGGGTGGAGTGGGGAGAGCGATATCTTTCATCTACTGGTTCACTTCCCAAATGCCTGGGCCAGGCTGAAGTCAGGAGCCAGGAACTCCATCTGGGTCTCCCACATTGGGAGGCAGGGACCCAGGTACTTGAGCCATCGTCTGCTGCCCTTCAGGGTGTACATTAGCCAGAAGCTAGAAGCAAGAGTAGAGGCAGGACCCAAACCTATGGACCCTATGATGGGATGCAGGCATTTGAAATGGCATCTTGAGTGCTAGCTAAACACCTGCTCCAAGTTCTTTCACCATTCTTAGTGCTTCTTTTTAGTCCTGGTTTTATACTGTCTGTGTCATTGGACACTGACCTATTTAGCTATTAGATCATCAAATCCTCGAGTATGGAGGTTGTGCCTTATTGTTTTTGGAATCACTTTAAAAGATTAAGAGCTCACTTACAATAGAGGCTTAGGAAAAGTTGGTAAAAGTAAGTCTGTGTGATCTTGCACAATTCATTTTCCCTCTCTGGTCACTTTTTCTTTTCGTATCTTTAAAATGAGGAGATGCACAGGATCGGACAAGATGCTCTTTTTTTTTTTTTTTTTTGACAGGCAGAGTGGACAGTGAGAGAGAGAGACAGAGAGAAAGGTCTTCCTTTTGCCGTTGGTTCACCCTCCAATGGCCGCCATGGCTGGCGCACTGCGCTATCCAAAGCCAGGAACCAGGTGCTTCTCCTGGTCTCCCATGCAGGTGCAGGGCCCAAGGGCCTGGGCCTTCCTCCACTGCACTCCCGGGCCACAGCAGAGGGCTGGCCTGGAAGAGGGGTAACCGGGACAGAATCCGGCACTCTGACCGGGACTAGAACCCGGTGTGCTGGCGCCACAAGGCGGAGGATTAGCCTAGTGAGCTGTGGCGCCGGCCAAGATGTTCTTTAAGATTCCTTTCAATTCGAGATTTCAGTGCAAAGAAATATCTGCTTTGTGAGCTCTGCCACTTCTGGAATTGCCAGCTTTAACCTAACTCCCGAGAGAGTTGTAAGGCCCTTTGGTAGCCTTCTAGACTTTCATATCACACACATAGATTCACTTGCCAAAAATTAAGTTAAATACCTCCCAGACAAACCAACCAGTCAACCAAGACTAGGAGGAGAAATCATGCAGCACTCACATGTGTACACACATGAACTGAATGCGCATGAACACATATCCCTCATTTGTTGAAAGATAGATTTAGACAGGGACAGATGATGGATAAGAAGTAGAAAGTGAACCAACCACATCAGCAAAACCAACACCTGCTTTGGATCTCAGTTCTTTTCAAATTACCATTTTAATCACATGTTGTTGCTGTGCCTTGCTTCCTGTCCTTAGCTATTCTTTCTCCTTGATGACTATAATTTAAACATAACTGCATTGTTTAGGTGCAAGATATTTTTTATTACAGTTTGTATGGAAGAGTCTTAGTGAAATAAAGTCATTTGCATCTCATTTCCTAAAAAAGGGGGAAAAAAAGAAAGAAAAGAAAAGACGAGTTATACCACCCCTCCACAACATCCCACAGTCTTTTTAAAATGAACATTTCTTCTTAATTACTCCTGAATGGATTTCTCAATCTGTTTCATGTGAGTGTAACATGTTGATACTAATTAGGCATAAAGAGAAACACAAGTAATTAGGAAGAACATAAAAGTCTTACTTATACTAGTGTAGAGTTTCACATTTAAAGAAAATATGCTTTACGATGCATTTAATGATTAAAACTACCTACTGGAGGTAGTGGGTGAGGTATTATCATTTCATTTTATAGATGAGAAAGCTGACGCTCAAAGAGAGTAAGGGTTTTGCACCAAGTCACACATTTAGAAAATGGTTGAGTTCATTCACAGTGCAGGCTTTACAACTCTAAATCTACTGTTCCATGTTGTAGAATTCCTAATATTTGATGATACATCGGTAACGTTGGTGTTTAACATAGAGGTTTATCCAATTTTCGTTTTCCTGGCAGATTCAATCAGCTTTATTCTGCCTAATGACAAGCTTTTGTTATATTGTCTTCTCAAGTCGGTCTTAATGTTAGATGGGTGGTTTCTGCAACTCTGTTAACATAAATATTCAGTCCTCCTGCCTGGTGAGGAGCTATGTTCCTGATTCTTGCTGTAGTTTGCACCATGCATTGCCAGGCTTGTATGCAGGGCAACTGTCGGGCTGTGGTATGGAAGATGTGGTGATGGGGACTGCTCACGAGGCAGGGGGCAGAGGAAGGAGGCAGGGATCATTAAAGCCCTGGAAAGAAGATTTGGCAAAGGCATTCTAGAGGAGTGTTACTGGAGCAGAGGGCTTGACTATGAGGAATCATTTCCCAGGTGGTGGTGGGGCATGGAGTGGACACTCGAAGAAGAGGAGGTATTGTGGGCAAATGTAGGGAGAAACCACACAGCTCCTGTTCCCGGAGATGCAGTCTGGTGCAGATGAGAGAATAAGCCAGTTTCAAATGAGGATGGGGCTGATATGAGGCAGAAATAAAGGACAACCCAGACAGGAAGAATCTTCAGGGTTCTCCAGTCTGAGAGTCAGCCCAGCTCCTGGGTTCTCCATCAAAAGAAGATTTATGTAGAACTTCTGGAACATAGAGCCACCCTCAAGGTTCTGATTCTGTCGGTGTTAGGTAGAGCCTGGGCTTACTCATAGTAAAAACAAACAAACAAACAAACAAAACAAAAAAAAACAAAAAAAAACTTAGGTGATATTAAGTAACTATTAAAGAAAAGTTATACTGACACTTGTTAAAATGGTGAGGAAGACTATTCAAGACTATTGCAATAGGGGAGAGAGATGAGGTTCGCCTTTGAATACTGCCAGGACAGTGGGGTTTATCGTCAGGTTGCAGGGTGAGGGGGGGTAGTGGGTGGAAAATTACTGAAAAACGACATCAGAGGTAGGGACAAAGACAGGCCAAGAACTTAGACATCACTGCTGAAGCGTGAGGACCTTGGTCAGATATTAAGAGTGAGGGGTGACTTAGGTCTTTGCTAAGAAAAGGCTGGGAAGGTCAAATGCAGGATTAGGGCTGCACTGAGATAAGACTGTGGCTTAGTCAACAAGAGGACTCAGGGGGGCGGACTAGAGTTTGGTCAAGGAGAAAGTCTTTGTCAGTATAACAAGGGTCGAGACCTTGGTTCCTGGCTGCAGCAGGGCCACAGACATGAGCACAGTAACAAGTGTCATTGCTCACCATTCTGTCTATTCTTCCCTGCAACTCTAGAGTCTGTGGTCCTTAATAATGCATTGAACAGTTGCTCAATAAATGTAATATTTATGGAATAAATGACCTTGAGAAGGATACTGAAGGTGCAGAAGCCTGTTCAGAGGAGTGAGGAGACCGTAGGAAACTGTAGGGGTTGGGGTGTAGATTGGGGCGAGTAATGCTATGATTTAAACAGGATTTGAGTCTCAAGTTAATGAGGCCTTTAAATACCAAAGTCATGGGTTGGTATTCAGAAAGTGCGCAGGTCTTAGGACCCTGGGGCTTGCCCTTGGGTCCTCAGGATTCATGTGAGAAAACCTGCAGAAGAACACCACTGATTTTCACTACTACTGTCTGCCTGTCCTGAGAGGTGGTGTGGCTCAGTGGTTAGGCACTAGGCTTCTGTCTTAGTTCAGATCCTGGCTCCATCCTTCCCTGACTTTCAGCAGAGTGTTAAATCTGTCTGTGGCTCAATTTTCTCACCTATAAAGTTGAGATAACACAGGGGAACTTAAAAAAATTCATGGAAAAATGGAATTAAAAAATAAGTTTATTTTGGTAGAAACGGGCTCTGTGGACATCTGACGTGGTTTTCCTGGGCTGGGCTCAGGTGTTGACTGGTGGCTCCAGGGGAGCTTGCTTTCTCCAACTTCCACAGGCTGCTCACATTCCTTTGCCTGGGACCTTGCTCTGTCTTCAGAGCTGGCAACGTTGCATCACTTTGCCTATTCTTCCATGGTTACAGAGCCTCTGGCTACAGATCAGGAAGGTTCTTGGCTTTAATAATCTGTGTGATTTGACTCAGTACCTGCATTACCCAGGATAATTTCCCCATTGTGATATCTTTAACTTGGGTCTGCAAAGTCCCTTTCACTATATAAGGCAATAGATTCTCAAGTTCCAGGAAGTGGGATGCGGATATGTGGGGCTTCCATCACAGGACACATCCATAATAAAAGATTAATCCTGCCCCACCGGGATGGTTAATGTTTATGTATTGACCTGACTGGGCCATAGGGTGCCCAGAAGTTTGGTCAAACATTATTCTCAGTGTGTCTGGGAGGGTGTTTTTGGATGAGTTTGACCTTGAAGTTAGTAGACTGAGTATAGCACATGGCCCTTCCCAGTGTGTGGACCTCATGCAATCAGTTGAAGGCCTGAGTAGAACAAAAAGGCTGACCATCTCTCAGTCAGAGAATTCCTCTTGCACTGCTCGGCCTGTGACTTCAGGTTTCTTCTGCCCTTGAACGGGAACTTCCATCATTGGCACTCCTGCGTCTCTGGCTTGCCAACTGTGAATCTTGTGATTTCTCAACCTATACAGTCATGTAAGCCAATTCATTCATGTATACACACACCCACACACACCCACACCCACACATACACATACCTATATATTCTTTTTTCTGGAAAATGCTGACATATATCCACAGACACCAGCTCATGAAGGGTTTAGGAGCATCCATTCAGTGCCAGGGACTGGGATTAAGGGACCAAGAAATACAGACCTTGTCTTTGCCCCAGTGGAGACCACAGTATAGTGGACAAGTAGACATCAAACAAATGAACAGAAACACATCTGGACTTGCAGACTGTGATTAACAGAACGAAGGAAATCATGCTGTTTGCTAAAATAATAGGGAGACTAAATTCAGAGTCGGAGATCTGAGGTCAGAGCCACCCCAGGAAATCTGTTTAGTGGGGTTTATCTGCATGTAAAAAGCTTGTGACCATTTTATAGATCTCGTCTGGAAACTTACATAAATCGTAGGCCCAAGTAAAATAATTTTTGTTATTCTATGTTGTCTACAGTTTATTTTTCTATATTTATTTCATTTTCCCAATATGACAATAGTATTTGAACATTCAAATTCAAAAGAGAAATAAAACAGAAAATCTCAGAGCCTCATGGATATAGTGCAGGTAAGGTGTGTTTTTTGAAAGCTACTCTAATGACACCCACAACTTGTGTGCACTGCAGACTTGCTGTGGGTCCACAGGAACTCAGCAGCAACTCTGCACCCTAGGCTCAGAGAACTTCCAGTGGCTGGGACCTTCACCATCTGGGATGTGGAGATGCACTGCAGATCTGCTGTAGGAAGAAGATGCTGGGTTCTTATAAAGGTGCTCAGCCTCTGGCATTGTGGGATGACACACGGCTTCTCGCTGCGGATCACAATAGGCTCCAGTATACCTTGTTGTATCTGGTGTACCACACACTTTGTAACCTAGGTCCCAAGGCAAGTGCTGTGGGTCTCCATGTCTTTTCAATGCTTCTTGAAGCACCTCTGCCCTTAGAGATCAGATGAGATTCCAAGAGCCAGATCCCATCTTCCCCCTCTCCTGTACTCCTCTTCCTTATCATGTGTGCAGTGTGAGAACAAAATATGACTTTCTGTTTTAGTTGTGAAACTAGGAGCTGTGGCCCATGGGAAAAAAGTTAAAGGATGCTTGAGCACAGGAGGAACTCAACTGAGACTGGGTAACATGGGTCTGTGTTAAGATTTGATGCCAGCAAGCTGGGTGGCTCAGAGACAGTGGAATAACTGATCTTCAAGGTTGGTGATTGGCAAGATAGCCATTTTAAGATGGATAGGAGGTCACCATGAAAATGACTGACTGTGGGGACACAGACCACAGAGAAGAAAGACTAGGTTATGATTAAGGGGTAAGGACCACAAACATCTTGCACTTACAGTCATCAGGTCATTGACTCTTCTCCATGACCCTAAGATGATGGATACTACCCACAACTAACATATGAGGAAACTGACACAGAATTTTCATTTTGTTCTCTGGCTTGTAAAACTTGTAAGAGATAGCAGCAAAACAAGGACCCAAGTTTGTTTAACATTGACAGCAGTGTCCTTGTCATGGAGGGAGAGGAGCCAAGGCATGGGTGAAGACCAAGAAAAGCCACAGAGAGCATGTCCCCATTGAGGTAGCCAGCCCCAGAGGAGCCTGGTGCTCCCTGCCCACAGTGTCTGGAGAGTGGCATTTGGAGGTACAGTAATGTCCTCCTGCATATGGCCTGTGAGTCAGCATGGCAGGTAAATGTCATGGTTGCACAAGGGATTTCCCATCTGTTGATATTCAGATTCCTCAGCCAACCACTCCAAAATGGAAATGCATATTTAATAAGCTGACTCTGTGCAGCAAAGCAATTTAATTCACTGATAATTATGCAGATCCACCTCCCGCTCTCAGGATGCCAGTTTCACTCACAGTGGTCTCGATATGGCATATTGAAAATCCCTACATCTGTCTTGGGCATTTGCATTCCCAGAGATGTGATCATTATGTTGGAAATGTCAAGAATTCTGAGTGCTATAAAAGTATCACCTTTCTACTCGGTTTGATAGATAAAATACAGGATACCCAGTTAAATTTGAATTTCATATAAAATAGTGAAGGATTTTTAGTATAAGTCTGTCCCAAATATTGAAAAGAACATACTTTTACTAAATTTTTGTTTTGGTTAAACATTCAAATTTATTTGTGTATTTTTATTTCCTGAATCTGGCCACCCTACTGTCCACACTGAATTAAGGTTTCTATCTGGTCATAGATTTCAGCTGAACTTTAGTTCTGGGGCAGAAGGGAGCTTGGTAATACATTCCTTCTCTTTCTGAAAGAACTGTGAATTTCGAGAGTGTGGTCCAGTTTATGCTGATTTTTTTTTTTTTTGACAGTTGCCCAGAGCAGCCATATTTATACCATGAGATCCAGACTCTCAGCGAGAGCTGATTGGCTGGTTCTGAACATGAGAATCAGGTTGGACCAATCAGATCTGTTTCTGAGAACTGGGATTCAATGAGCTAGAACCTGTTAATCTTGTCAGTGGCTGGAAGAGAGGGGATGGTCTGTGGGACACCTCCCACACATCCTCCTCCTTTTACTGAGCTAGATTGAGTTGATTGTTTTTAAACTAAGGAAGATTTGCCTGGGAAAGGGTGCTAAGGCATTTACTAGCACCATGAAGGAATACTCTTGGAGTTGCTATGCCTCTCGCTTTCCCACCTACTCAGATTCTATTCATTCTTCAAGACCAGAATAAGTTCCATCTTCTCCATGAAACCTTTGTTAATGAATCAGGATGTTAAAAAAAAAAAAAGACGATTTTCTGGTTACCAAGGCTTTTCTCATCAGAAATCTGAGTGAGTGGGATTCCATCAGAAGAGGGGGTCTTTAGCGGGGGCTGCGAAAGGCATGGCTGTTTTCCAAATTGTCCACATCTCTCATGGTAAAGACCCTATGAGCAGCCAATCCGTTTATTATCTGAGGTTTTTCCCAGGCTGCTCCCTCCATGAGATAGGACAAAGAACACTGCGTTCTTACATAGTAGACTACCTTTCTGCTTTAACTTCCAGTTTTACTCCATGCTTTGGACAACTTGCTTGGGATGCTTTCTTTTTGCTACCATCTTATTTGGATCTGCATGGCTTCCAAGTGGAAAAATAGACTCCCAAATGGTGCCTTATTGTTAGCCTTTCCTCACTGAACCTACTCCATACCCTACGACAGAACAGGTCTTTAATTAATAACAATAGACAAAGGAATTTGTCTTAATTATGAAACCCTATGTAAATTCATAAGAAAATCACAACTCCCATCATTTATACCTTGCCACTTCTGCAAAGTGCCATGTGGAGTTATGCGTCATATTCCTTGCACTTATTATTCCCTCTGGTTGAATTTCCTTCTCTTGCTTCTCTCCTATAGGTTCATCAAGATGTGGCCTAAATATCTTCCCCTCTGTTAAGACTTCCCAGTTTGTTTTCCAATTCCTTATGCAACATTTACATGCATCTTTGCCCTGTACTTTGTCCATTTTTACATCGCAGCATTTATCCCATTATAGTGTGCCTGCTTATGTTTCTGTCTCCTTCCATGAAAATGGAACTTCTTTTTTCTTGTTCTCTCAAGTCTAGAATAACTGGCCATGTAGAGTTGACTCTAAGACCACTTACCCACCCAGCTGGAAGGCAAGGATGGTCAACTTGTATGATGTACCTAGTCCTGGGTAGAGGGTCAGGCACAGACAGGGGACTGCCTGTGACCAAGGAAAAGGGTGTGCATAAGTCAAGGGATGCTGTAGCTCAACTTGTCCATAGCATGGTCCAGTGATCACCCAAGCTCTGGTTCCTTGGGGAGGAAGTTTTCAAAGGATGCAGTGGACACAGGCTCTAGAAGTGATGAAAGGGGTGTGAAAGTTCCTCTAATGCTATTGAGAGAGCAAAAAACTAGAGAAAGGTAGAGGCTTTCCTCCTTCCATTAAGATACAAAACATTTTTCAGTGACCATAGAGATTTTCTGTTGCAGTCTCCTGTTTTCCTTACAATCCTCTAAGTACAGCTGGAGAACATGGAACAAGATCTTCAAGATCTACAGATCAGAGATTAGCAAGCCTGGTATAAGTAATTCACTTTTCCTTTTACTAGTAATTTCATAGGATCAACTAATTTCAATCAATCTTCAATCAACATAAACCAGCAAGTAGTTCTATTTAACTGATTAAAATTTGGAGAAGGAGACATTTGCTGAGAAAAGCACTTAATTTCCCTTTCTGGTTGTGGGCTGCATGCTCTCACTGGAAAAGCCCATGTGTTTTCAGAGATGCACATGTCCCAGATGGGCTACTCTGGGACTGGAGGCAAGCCAGGCTTTCAGAGTTGCTTGATCTCAGGACCTTTCTTGTTAGAGGAAAATAAAAACCCACTTGGACAGGCAAATCGAGTGATGCTCAGCCTTCTTGTTCCTTCTCGAAGTTGGCAGCCTGGATGCTGCCAGAGCATCCCTATAACATCTGAGCACTCTAGAATGGTTTGAAATTACATGTAAGAACAACAACAACAACAAAAGAAAATTCAAATGCAATCAGTTATTTCCATTGTGATCGTTTTTAGTCATTACCTTTCCAAGTATTGGAAGTGTGTGCGTTACAGTAAACTCTTACTTAAATTCATATTGGATCCTATTATTTATACTGGGTTATGTATGTATGCACCTGTTATTTAAGAATGACTTCATTCATGTCACGTATGTCCACAATATATGCTAAGTTTTCTGTGATATTAAATATGCTTGCCCAAAATCATCATTAGTGGCTGCTGGGAATTCTACTGTGGGGAAGAATCATGGTTCATTTATCTACTCTCATTGTTGGACTTTTAGATTGAGCTCAATTTTTCACTGTTACAAACAATTCTGGAAATGAAAAATTTATTTGAAAGGCAGAGTTGAGAGAGAGAGAGAGAGAGAGAGAGATATCTTCCATTTGCTGTTTCACTCCCCAAATTGACACAATAGCCAAGGTAGAGCCAGGTAAAGCCAGGAGCCAAGAGATTTATCCATGTCTCCCACATGAGTGCAGGTGCCCAAACACCTGAACCACCTTCCACTGCTTTCCCAGGTGGGAAAGCAGAGAGCTATATGGGAAGTGGAGCATCTGGGACTTGAACCAGCACCCATATGGGATGTCAGTTTTACCCTCTAAGCCACAGGGCTAGCCCCTTGAAAATCCTTTTTGCTGTTCTTCTGTATATGTCTACGATTAGTCACCTCACACACATAGGTGGAATTGCCAAGGTAAAGGCTTGGCAAATTCTTGAGGTTTTTTTGAGAAATACTTGACAACTTGACACTAGGTTGCACCATGGTTCTTGTAAGCAGTGTCTGTATCTCTGAACTAGGCCAGGACTGGGCAGGTTGGGTCCCCAGCTTATGGATATCTAGCTGATAAAGGGGGCATTCTCTTAAGGAATCTCCTGTGGGAGTGAGTTTCTTTTTTTTTTTTTAATTTTAATTTTAATTTTTTATTTTTTTGACAGGCAGAGTGGACAGTGAGAGAGAGATACAGAGAGAAAGGTCTTCCTTTGCCGTTGGTTCACCCTCTAAGGTTCACCCTCTAATGGCCGCCACAGGCGGTGCGCCGGCCGCAGCGTCCGATGGCAGGAGCCAGGAGCCAGGTGCTTTTCCTGGTCTCCCATGGGGTGCAGGGCCCAAGCACTTGGACCATCCTCCACTGCACTCCTGGGCCACAGCAGAGGGCTGGCCTGGAAGAGGGGCAACCGGGACAGAATCCGGTGCCCCGACCGGGACTAGAACCCGGTGTGCCGGCGCCGCAAGGCGGAGGATTAGCCTGTTGAGCCACGGCGCCGGCCGGGAGTGAGTTTCAACTACCTACACAGATAAGGCTCTCATGAACCCACTCTTTCTTGACTTTTCTCTCCCACTTCTCATCGGTCTTCCTGGGATCACTTTGCAGGCCAATCATTTGCATCCATTCCCTCATCACAGGACACGGTCTAATTCTGAGGGAACCAGCACCAAGTTTGAGGAACCCACATGAAGACATTTAGGGACGCACTGGAGGAGGATCCCTTGTGCCTGGGGGAGCAGCCGGGGTAGTAGCAGGAGTTGTTAGTGATAATGATGATAGTATGAAAGCACAGAAACCATGTCAGCACTTATCAGGCACTTACTGTATGCCTGGTGCTGCCACAACATCATCAAGCGCCATGGGCCCCTCTACCTGCCACACTCCACTAGGCTGTGCTGTTTATCATTACCCCATTTCACAGAAGATGAAGCCAAAGCTTAGGGTGGTAGCAAATGGCAGAGCTGGGATTCGAAGTCTGACTCCGGGAGCCACACCCTGACAAAAGGTCGCATTGGAGGAGTGTGGGCACCTGCGGGGGGAGCAGAAGAGAGGACCACCTCAAGGCAGACCGAGGAGTGGGAACAAGGGCACCTTGGGCAGCTGCGATACCTCTGGCAGAGGGGCTTGGAGGGAAAGTGATCGAGAAAGATCAAGAAGGATCTGGAAAACAAATGAAGCCAGGAAGCTGGGCTGGGGCCAGACTGTGACACTTCCACGCGCTCTGCTAAGATTCTTCTGCTGGGAGGCACTGCATGCCACACTGCTAAGCGCAGAAACGCGGCGCGCAGGCCTGCGCGGCAGGGCAGAGGAGGGCGGAATTCAGTTAGGAAGCCACGGAGGCGATTCGCCTGCATCCGGCCTCGTTCTTCACCACCCCAGCGGAGCTGCATGCGGCGCCCGGCAAGTGAGCTGAGCGGCTCCCCGGGGACGCGTTTCAGCAGCCGGCTGTTCCTCCAGGAGCTGAGCCAGGGTTGCAGAGTACCCCACTGCCTGCCCTGCTCTATAAATAAGCCGACTCCGACTCCACTCGCCCCTCCCCCACCACCCCAGGCTTTTCTAGACTGAGAGAGCCTGGGAGACGGCTGAAGCCTCCGTGAGCATGGGGTCGATGGGCACTGACCTTAATGAGAGACGTTGGTGGTGCAGTTGTGAGCATTGCGGGTGGAGAACCAGATAAGACCTAGATGACACGGGGAAACCGAGGCCTGGAGACAGAAGCTGTTTGCTGTGGTCATTCTTGGTGCCAACGAATGCTCTTCCCCCAGGGAGTCCCTGTGACAGTCCTTGCTTCCATGAAATCTTTGCTTGGGATCTCTCCTCATTGAGACCTACCGAGACCACCCACTCAGTGCAAACTGCCCCTCCCTATCCCTTGTTTGTTTTCTCTTTCGCTGTAGCATTTTCCCTTTTCTAACATGCAAGATCCTAAACCTACAGTTCTGACCCCTGTCTCCTCTTCCCCATGTGAACTCCTCCGGGAGAGCTCCTGCGTCTTCTTCCTCCAATGATTGTCCTGTTTCTCGAAGGAGCCTGACAGCAGCAGATGTTCAAAAGCCATTTGTTGCGTTAGCTGCAGTGCTGGGTCTTCTCCCTTCATGTTGCAACGTGTTAACAGGGAGATGTAAAACTGACAAGGTGAGGCCGTGGGTCCTTGGCCCAGTGGGTAAGATGGTTATGATGCCCGCGTCCCATACTGGAGTGCCTGCCTTTGACTCCTGGCTTCTGCCAGTGCAGACCCTGGGAGGCAGTGGTGAGGGGTCAAGTAGTTGGAACCTGTCATGCACCTGGGAGACTTGAATTGAGTTCCCAGCCTGCAGCTTCAGCCTGGCCCAGTCCTGGCTTTTACAGGCATTTAGGGAGTGAACCAGCGTTGGAGCTCTCTCTTAAGAGATGACAATGATGATAATTTTAAACTAAGGGACACAGTCGGATTGTCAAAGAAGACCTTAAGTGCTTGTATATCTACTCTCTCTCTCTCTCTCTCTTTTTAAAAATATTTATTTATTTGAAAGGGTTACACACAGAGAGAGGGAGAGGCAGAGATGGAGAGAAAGGTCTTCCTTCTGTTGGTTCACTCCCCAGTTGGCTGCAATGGCTAGAGCTGCGCCGATCTGAAGCCAGGAGCCAGGAGCTTCTTCCTAGTCTCCCATGCGGGTACAGGGGCCCAAGGACTTGGGCCATTTTCTACTGCTTTCCCAGGCCATAGCAGAGAGCTGCATCAGAAGTGGAGCAGCTGGGACTCAAACTGGCGCCTTTATGGGATGCCAGCACTGCAGCCCTACCCACTATGCCACAGTGCTGGCTCCCATGAACTCTTAAACATTTAATAAATTACTTCTCTGAAAACATTGATTGAAGCATCAGGACTGTAGGCAGCTTTGTCCAACAAAAACAGTATGAAGACACATACAACCTTACAGTGTTCTAGTTGCTACATCAGAGAAGTAAAACTAAAGAGGTGAAATTAATTTTAATATTTATTTTATTTAATCTGATGAAGGCAAAATATTTAGCATTTCAACATATAATAAATGTAAACGTGATTGCTGAGACAGTCTATGTTCCTTTATGTTTCTAAATCTTCAAAATCCAGTGTACGTTTCTCACTTTGAGGACATCTCGATCTGGATTAGCCACATTTTGAGTGTTCAGTAGTCACAGAAACTGGTGGCTGGAGGCAGGCATTGTGGCGTAGCAGCCACCTGTGACACCTGCATCCCATACGGGTGCTGGTTCCCATTCCTGCTGCTCCACTTGTGATCCAGCTCCCTGCTAATGCACCTGGGAAAGCAGTGAAGATTTTGCAAGTGTTTGCACCCACATGGGGGACCCTGATGAAGCTCCTGGCTCCTGGCTTCACCTGGCCCAGCCCTGGCTGATACAGCCATTTGGGGAGTGAGGTAGAGGATGGAAGATCTCTTTCTGTCTCTCCTTTTCTCTCTCTCTAACTCCTCCTTTCAAATAAGGAAAATAAATCTTAAAAAAAGTAGAAGACACTGGTGACTACTGTATTGGACAGGGCAGGTTTGGGGGGAAGACGTAGCCCTTTGCCTCTAGAAGCTTCTGTGTGAGCCAGTGACAGCCACAGTGTGCTCAGTCTGGAAGCAGAGGGAGGAACTAGGTCTTAAGAGAAGACCCAGGCAGATTGATTAGTCCTGTTTGAAAGGGCAGAAATTGGCAATGACATGAAAACTCAGGTCACATAAAAATACACAATAAGTAAATAGATACGGGGACATGCTTAACTTTCTTCATTATCAAAGAAATGAATTGAGCTGGTGTCAGAGTTTATTGTATACAAATGGTAAAAATGAAAACTAAGGAGGTCCATATACTCATGAATGGATAGTGGTGGTGACGGTGCACAATTTTGGGAATATGCTGTAAGCATCCAAAGAGGCCTGTATACTCTGCACTCCATAATGCCATTTCTGGGAATTCTTTTTAAAAAAGAATTCAAAATGAGGGGAAAAAATAATGTACGACATTGTTCATTTTAATGTTAGTTTAAAAGCAAGAAATTGGAAATGAGTTAAATGAACAATAAAAGGATTGTATTCACTTGGAAGACTATTTCAAAGAAAATGTAATAACATGAGAAATGCTTTTGTTGCAATGAGGGGAACAGTTGAATGCAATAGTATATCTATTTGTGTCTGTAACTCCATAAATGTTACCCAATCATCCTCAGAAAAGCAGAGAAGAAACCTGGAATAATTATCAGTGTGGTAAGATTGTGGTGGACAAAATTTCCCCATGTTTTGTTTTCACATAAAATTACAAATATTGCAAGAAAATTAGAGTGAAGGATGCGGGGCTAGAATGTTCATTTCTCGCTCCATTCCCAAAGCATAACGAGAGGTAGGTGGCCTGGAGGAAAACACCATTTCTACATGGACGCTCTTCCAACATGACTCTGGTTGGACATTTCCTGTGGACGCCTGAAAATACATCAGTGAACCCTATGTGTGTAGGACCTGACTTTCAGAAACAGAGACTTGAAAAATTGAAGATTCATTCTTGACCAATATTTTTCAGGTGCACACTGGCATTACTGAGAATTTCATCTTTAAACCTCATGAAATAATTGTTTTTTTTTTTTTTTTTTGACAGGTAGAGTTAGACAGCGAGAGAGACAGAGACAGAGAGAAACGTCTTCCTTCCGTTGGTTCACTCCCTAAATGGCCACCATGGCTGGTGTGCTGCGCTGATCTGAAGCCAGAAGCCAGGTGCTTCCTCCTGGTCTCCCATGTGGGTGCAGGGCCCAAGCACTTGGACCATCCTCCACTGCACTCCTGGGCCACAGCAGAGAGCTGGCCTGGAAGAGGGGCAACTGGAACTAGTACCCGGCGCCCCAACTGGGACTAGAACCCGGGGTGCTGGCACTGCAGGCAGAGGATTAGCCAAGTGAGCCGTGGCACTGGCCGAAAAAATTTTGTTTTTTGTGATCACAAAAATGAGAACACTGAAAGTAAAAAATTCTTGCAGAGCTCTCACACCTGCCAGAGAAGAACTTGAGGCCGCTTCCTCTCTTGTGTCTGCTGATGAGGAACTATGTCCAAGGGCTCTTCTAACAGAGGAGGTGCGACTGGAGTTTAATCGGTGACAACATTGCTTTCAAAAGTCCATGCAGGGGCAGGTGTTAGGCCCAGCTGTTAAAATAACACTTGGGGTACCTTATGCTGAGCCAGAGGGCCTGGGTTCAAGTCCTGGCTTCACTCCCAATACCACTTTCTTCCTAATGTACACCCTGGGTGGCAGCAGGTGGTGGCTCCAGTGGTTGGTTTCCTGCCCCCTCTTCCCTGAATATGGGAGACCTAGATTGAGTGCCTGCTCTTAGCTCAGCTTGGCCCTCCTCTGACTATTGTGGGCACCGTAGGTGTGAACCAGAGATTAAAGTGTGCGCTTTCTCTCTCTCTCTGTCTCTGCCCCCTCTCAGGCAAATAAACTAGATAAATAAATAAAAAGTCTGCTTCATGTGAGTGACTTTAAGTGAGGCCCCTGCACCTCACTTGGACTTAGGTCTTTGTTACAGACTCAGTCCTGTCCGTTCTCCCCAGCTTCTTGATTGTAGCCCTAACCTTAGTACCTCGAGGGTGACTGTATTTGGAGATAGGGTCTTGAAAGGCGTAATTAAGTTAAGATGTGGTCACTGGAGTGTGCTCTAATCTAGTAGAGGGATTTCTTGTAAGAGCAGGACACTGGGACCCAGACACTTAGAGAGGGGTGACCGTGAGAAGGCACTCACAGGGTTGTGAGGAGTAAGTGATCTGTCATATACTAAGAATTTAGCAGATGGCCCCGATAGATGGGAATTGTTAAGATAATTCTAGTGCTTTGACTCATAATACGCACAACATGTTATCTGTCACTCACTCTGTAACATGTTCCTTTTTTTTTTTTTTTTTTGACAGACAGAGTGGACAGTGAGAGAGAGAGAGACAGGGAGAAAGGTCTTCCTTTTTCATTGGTTCAGCCCCCAATGGCTGCTGTGGCCGGCATGCTGCGGCCGGCACATTGTGTTGATCTGAAGGCAGGAGCCAGGAGCCAGATGCCCCCCGTCTCCCATGCAGGTGCAGGGCCCAAGGACTTGAGCCATCCTCCACTGCACTCCCAGGCCACAGCAGAGAGCTGGACTGGAAGAGGAGCAACCGGGACAGAATCTGGCACCCCGACCGGACTAGAACTGATGTGTTGGTGCCGCAGGCGGAGGATTAGCCTAGTGAGCCATGGCGCTGGCCTCTGTAACATGTTCTTTGTGTGTTCTTAACATCATCTGATATTTGGGGACAAATTGTGTGACTCACAGACATAGATGAGATGAGGATCCAGCCTCATCTTACATGTGGGACGTTGAGATGAAGAGAGGGGGAGACTGGTCATGATCACTCAGAGAGTCCATTTTCTTCTCTGTAAACTGGGACTAAAGCCCCCATTCCCTCCTCCTTGCAGCCTTCTTGTCATGATCAAATGAGAATACATATAGGGATGTGCCTTGCAGAGAAGAGAGAGATACAGCCCTGTGGGTTAGCACGTCTCTAAAAATGTACTTTCCAGGCGGGCGCCGTGGCTCAACAGGCTAATCCTCCACCTTGTGGCGCCGGCACACCGGGTTCTAGTCCCGGTCGGGGCGCCGGATTCTGTCCCGGTTGCCCATCTTCCAGGCCAGCCCTCTGCTGTGGCCCCGGAGTGCAGTGGAGGATGGCCCAAGTGCTTGGGCCCTGCACCCCATGGGAGACCAGGAAAAAGCACCTAGCACCTGGCTCCTGCCATCGGATGAGCGCGGTGCGCCGGCCGCAGCGCGCCGACCGCAGCAGCCATTGGAGGGTGAACCAACGGCAAAGGAAGACCTTTCTCTCTGTCTCTCTCTCACTGTCCACTCTGCCTGTCAAAAAAATAAAAAATAAATAAAAATGTACTTTCCAAATGGACTCTTCATGATGGGGTGTGCCTTCACGTTTCTCCACGTGGCAATAGCCCAGGGATCAAGAGACCTCGCCTGACTCTGTGCTGCCCCTGACTCCCTGTGTGGTGGATCTGGGTCCTTGCTGGCTCCGGTGGCCCCCTCTGTATAGGAAGCCTGCATGCATGTCTCCTGGGTGTGGGCAATGCATTTCTGTTGTTTTACAATGACTCAGTCTAAGGGACTTTGATAAAGAAGCTCGAGTGGATGGAGACATCCAGAAGGAGGATCTTGCAGAAGTAATGAAGGTGAGGATGGGGGGGGGAGGGAATCATACTGGCCCTAGATACAGTTTGGGTCTCCTTAGACGAAGAGGAAAGGACACATGGGGAGGACGGTCATGGGAAGAGGGAGGTAGGAAAGGAGGGATGTGTAGGAGCACCAGAGGTTGGAAGAGGCAAGGAACTCCCCTCCTCTAGAGCTTTGGGAGGGTGCTTGGCTCTGCTGACATCTTGGCTTCAGACTTCTGCTCTCTAGAGCTGTTGTTTTTAGCCACTAAGTTTGTGGCTAATTTGCTATGGTGGCCTTAGGAGGCTGATACAGTGGGGTTGATAGTGCAAATGCTGTTCGCACATCACTCAGAACAAAGCAGACATTGCAGCAAGCACTCCATGAGAACTAACTCATTTTTTCAGGTGTCACTGTAACACCATCTCCAGCCTGCAGAAGATACTGAGACTGTGGGAGCTGCAGTAACTGATCTGAGTCCCTGTGGCTGGCCAGTGTTGGAGCAGGGTGTGTTATCTGGGACTTTCAACTCTGACATCCTCATCTGAACCTCTGAATTCTCTCAGCTCTCACAGGAAGAAGATCTTCCTTGGGCATAGTCATGGATCTAGGAGGTAGGCTGGCCCTTGCTTTGCTGGGATTTCAAGAGGAGAACATTTTCTTAAAGACCCACGGTCTCACGAGTTTGTAGGCTGGACAAGGCTGGAGGAGGTGGCCTCAGCCCTGTGAGACACATTTTGTTCTTCTCCCTCCAGCTCTGTAAGACAGCAAACAAGTGGCATTGCAGGTGACACATCTGTGGTCTCATTGGATGGGTGTCCCTGGATTCCTGCTGGGCACTCCTGAAAGAAGTGCGTGGTAACCTCTCACAGGAGGTGGAGATGTGTGGCACAGCCCACTGCAGTTCGTAATGAGTCATCGTGCTGGACTGCACTATTATCAGTCCTCTGAGTCACTTACCCTTTCAGGTGCAGAGTCTCTCATCTCAAGCCACCAGGTCCCTCGTGAAGCAGAACAACACCTGAAAAGGAGCCAGGTGATCCCTCTGAGCCTCTGGTGTGGGTGTATTATTATCCCATTGCATGCACGTGGAAGCTGAGGCCTAAGAGGAAATAAGGACCTTGTCTAGGGTCCCGCCATGGGCAGAAGGGCCAAGGCTTGAATCGTGGTCTGCCTGGCCCAGCTCTTCTGTGTCCTACACACCCTGGCCTTACTCGCCTGCTTCCTGAGAAATTTCAAGTTCCCTCCGCAGAGACTTGTTGCTCTCTGCTGCTCCTTACACTAAGTACTACGCCTGCTGCCTATGTTGCTTGGCCATTGTCTTTTATTTTCCCTATGGTGGTCTTGCCTCCTCTGTAAGATTACCCACCCTGAGAGCAAATGGTCTCTTTCTGACTTCTTTCCTCTTTTGGAACCTGCTTCAGGGGCTCACTGAATTTCTCCAGGAAGAGAGCCAAGAGAAACCCTTTCCTCTATTAGGAATCCGTGGGGGCACTTCCCACTTCACACCCAGAAACCTCAAGCCCATTTTCGTGGCTTGTCACTGTTGGATATCAGCCAACGTGTGTGTGTTCACAGCAGCCTAGGAGTTCTCTGGCTGAGTAGAAGTTTTAAAAGCTCAACATCAAAGGTGGGAAATGCGGGGCAGACTTTGGTGTGTAGGAGGAGGAGTCAAATTTTTGGTAAAGGGGTGAGACACACACACACACACACACACGTGCACCTGCTTTACCAAATACGCCACTCTCCTGTTTCCACTTCACATTCGAGGCAGGTTTTAATTCCCGACAGCCTCTCTGTTGTTCTACATAGGCAGAAAATATGTTTGTAGGTGTTCAGCTCTACTTTGCTCAGTAAAACCCTCCAAATAGGATTCCTGCTTTTTGTTTTTTTAAAATTTTTGACAGGCAGAGTGGACAGTGAGAAAGTGAGAGAGACAGAGAGAAAGGTCTTCCTTTGCTGTTGGTTCACCCTCCAATGGCTGCTGCGGCCAGCACACCGTGCTGATCCGAAGGCAGGAGCCAGGTGCTTCTCCTGGTTTCCCATGGGTGCAGGGCCATCCTCCACTGCACTCCCTGGCCACAGCAGAGAGCTGGCCTGGAAGAGGGGCAACCGGGACAGAATCCGGCGCCCCAACCGGGACTAGAACCTGGTGTGCCAGCACCGCAAGGCAGGGGATTAGCCTGTTGAGCCACGGCGCCGACCTTGATTCCTGCTTTTTCTTGCAAATAGTACCACAAAAAGGGCCTGGGAAGTTTTTGAAGCAATGTGACCAGGAGAAAATATGCCAGCTCTGATGTCAGAAGCCTAGGACTTCTCTAAGGGCACACACCTAACATGTGGCCCCAAGGATCCCTCCCCCATTGTGATAAGTTACACGTAGGAGTGCTCAGAACCTACTTAATGGACACATGGATATGTGTCCCTGAAATTGTTTGTGCAACAAACTGCATGTGAATCCGAGAGAGGCCAGGGCGTCAGAAGGGCGAGTGTCTGGGGATATTTTAATATTCAGTATTTCCAGACTCAGCAGGCAGCGGGCTAAATCTGTCTGCTGATGGGCAGGCATGAATTATGAAACCACTCACGTAGGTTGAGAGGTTGCCCAGAGTTGGGGCACTGTTGCCACCAGTGTCTACTCCAGGTGGCAGGAAGTGGGGTTGCTCCGCAGCAGGAGGGAGGGGGCGATGTGAACAGGGGGAAGGATCACCGTGGAGACATGGCCCACAGTCCACTGGTCCCAAGTCCTGCTCCTCAGAGAGAAGTGGGCAGCAGGATCAGAAACCCGGAATAAAACCCACAGCAGGGCCCCAGCTTTCTGCATGCTGGAGTGTGAGGCTGCCCCCTAGTGGCTAAGGTTCATAAGGGGACTGAAGTTCAAGGAGACTCACCATGAACTTCTTCCTGTGGAGTAATGATGCCTCCTCTTGCAAGCGTGTGTGCTATGCAGGTTGTGATGCTCCAGTGTGAGACTGAATGCTGGAGTCCAAGGGAGAAAAACCATGAAGGCTGGAGACAAGGCAGGGGGAGGTGGTGGCTGACTGTGTGTGAGGGGCAGCAATTACAATGAAGGAACCAGCCTCAGGAATACTGTTAACAGCAACAGCACATTGGTTGCAAGTGTTTATTGATGTTTGCCTTGTATCTGACTTTGGTTTGTATCTTTGTGAAGTACATTATACATATTTTTCAGTTCTCCACAACCACCCTAATCACTCCATATCCTTATTCCTAAATTTATAGATGACAGAGAAAGAATCCAAAGTAAGGTATTATCATTACAATGCTTGTGGTAGTTAAAAGCTGTGCAATATCCAATCAAATAGGCACTTTACAAGCATTATGCTATTTAATCCTCACACTTATTTTATGATGTAGGTTTTGTTATTTCTATTGTCATTATTTTCATCATATTGAAGAAACTGAGGCTTGCAGGGGGAATTTATCAGTTAGCTTTAACAATATGGTAAACTACTCCACATTTAGTGGCTTGAAATAACAATCACTTATTTAGTTTTTAATGTAGAGAGTTGGCAATTTGGGTTGGGTTCAGCTGCATGGTTCTTCTGGTCTCAGCTCATCTAGGTCTTGCTGGGCCACTATGATTTGATGGTCAGATCCTGGTCAGCTACACAGGTCTGCTTCAAGGAATTAGTCATTCATGGGCTGGGGTAATGGTAGAGACTGGTCCAGGTGTCTCTCATCATTCAACAGGCTAATGTAGGCTGGCGGCTGGGAGGGATCTGAGAGACAGTGGAAACTGCGAAGTCTCTTGAGACTTAGGCTTAAAACTAGCATGGTGTCACTTTTAGTGAATTCTATTGGCCAAGGAAGGTCACATGACCAGCCCGGAGTCAAGGGATGGACCATATAGACTTCACCTCTGGTAGGAGAAGCTGTAAAATCACAAAGCACAGAGTGTGGTTACAGGGAAAGGTGGAGAACTGGGATGATTTTTGCAATGTTATCTCTGAGTGTATGTGGGGGAGTGGGGGCTAAGGAGGGGCTCCCGGTCAGAGAGAATAGAGTGTATAAAGGCCCCCTAAAAGTTTTGGACAGAAAAGCAGATATAGGCTGGTCTGCCTGAAATAGTAGGTGGCAGGAGAGTTGGAATGTCATTCTGAGCAGATTATATGCATTAACTCACTTAAGTCCCACAACCACCCCGTAAGGCAAGCCCGTTGGTTATCCCATCTATACAGATGCAGATGTAGAGGCCATGGCTCGGGAAGGTTGGATAACACCTGAGTCACACAGCTAGACAGCAGCAGGGTCCTATTCCAAGCCTGGGAGTTCAGGTGCAAAGCCAGAACCACTATTAACTGCTGTCACCACAACAGAAAGGAGGAAGAAGGCAGGAAAGGAAGGATGTGCTTGGTGCTGGGTGTTGAAACTACCTTCCGTAGAGGCCTGCAGACAATCAGGTGGCAACTCCTTGCCACTCCCTTTTCTTTCCCCACTAGTTTCTGCATGAAGTTGGGAAGAGCTGGGAGACCTCTTGGATTCTTTTCTGCCTCTGTGAGCCTCCAAATTGGTGCACAGTAGTGGCAAAGTATATTCACTAAGAGGTGGCTGTGAGCAGTAGAAACTGATTCGGTCCAGCTCAAGTTTGAAAAGAGACATTTCTTGGGGCCAGCGCTGTGGCGCAGCAGGTTAAGGCCCTGGCCTGAAGCGCTGGCATTCCATATGGGTGCTGTTTCTAGTCCTGGCTTCTCCTCTTCAGATCCAGCTCTCTGTTATGGCCTGAGACAGCAGTAGAAGATGGCCCAAGCATGGGAGACCCAGAATAAGCTCCTGGTTCCTGACTTCGGATCGGCGCAGCTCTGGCCGTTGCGGCCATCTGGGGAGTGAACCAGCGGATGGAAGACCTCTCTCTCTCTCTCTCTCTCTCTCTCTGCCTCTCCTCTCTCTGTGTAACTCTGACTTTCAAATAAATAAGTAAATCTTTTTTAAAAAAAGAAAAGAGACATTTCTTAAGGAAGTACTGGGGAGCTGTCAGAATCAGAAGGTCCTAGAAAAGGCAAGAACTGGACAAGCCCTTGGGCCCTCAATGACAGTAGTTTGTAAGCTACTTTCTAATGTGTTGCTAGCCGACGACGTTCTACAGGTTTCCCAGAACTGTCTCTTCAAGTCCCAATTTCCCATGGCTGAGAGTCTGCCACAGTGTGGGTCACATGTGCTTACGCTGGACCAGTAGGGTCTGGCCAGGGACAGGTGGATATGAGCACAACCAAGGCCCCTGGGAATCACTTGGAGTCAACTGCTTGGTGGCCAGATCAGTTCTAAGCACCATCACCTACACCCGTCTGGAAAGTTCCAGGGATGTACCTCTTGGCAAATCGGAGTACAGCTTCCTCTCCAAGGGACTCTAAACTGTCCAGATTCTGACCACACTCAGAGCCAACAGCTCCCTGGCAGAAACATTCTCAACGAGAGAATTTGGATATGGTCTTATTAATTGCATTCATTTGTCAGTGGCATTTTTGAGCCCATCAAATAACTTTCATTAAATTATAACAACCCACGACAGGTGATATATTTAAACCCAAGCAATTTTGCCACACAGGTTATATTTATAAGGCAGTGCTTTTCAATCCTGACTCCTCGAGTGATCCAGTTATAAAATATTTATTAGCAGTTCAAAGGCATCTCTTTTTTGCATCCAGTATCTTCTCCAGGAGAGACATGGGGCCAGGCAGCTCTGTTTGTTGCTTTCACGGCGTGATGCTCTGTGCATGGTTCAAAGGTGCTTCCTTACATTTGCAGGGAAATGAAGCTGGGTTTTGTAGATGAACAGTTTCTCTGCTGAGCTGTGTGTGACTTACCCCAAGACTGAAAAGGCCACTTGCACAGATTAAGTGGAATCTATGGTTTTTAAAAAATAAATTTGCTACTTAAATTTCCAGAAGGCAATTTCTTATACATGAGCACACCTGGCTTCCACACACATGTTTTATGACATTGTCCATTCTTATTCTTTTTAAAAAAGATTTATTTATTTGAAAGTCAGAGTTACACAGAGAGAGAAGGAGAGGTGGAGAGCGAGAGAGAGAGAGAGAGAGAGAGAGAGAGAGAGAGAGAGAGAGAGATTGGTCTTCTATCCACTGGTTCACTCCCCAGTTGGCTGCAATGGCCGGAGCTGTGCTGATCTGAAGCTAGGAGCCAGGAGCTTCTTCCAAGTCTCCCATGCGGGTGCAGGGGCCCAAGGACTTGGGACATCTTCTGCTTTCCTAGGCCATAGCAGGGAGCTGGATGAGAAGTGGAGCAGCCAGAACTTGAACTGGTTCCTATATGGGATGCTGGCACTGCAGGCAGTGGCTTTTCCCTCTATGCCACAGTGCTGACCCCTATTCTTACTCTTGATAAAAAGACAATTTTTATGGAAATGTAATTTACTAGGGCAGTGTTTGGGTTAGAAATTTAAGACTTTGGTATGCCATGTTTCTAACTTTGCCGCTAATCAATTCCTGGTATGACCTTGAACAAACAGCATCTCTCTACTTTCGTTAATTTCAATACATCAGTCTGGGATTGGTAGATATCCATCAGGTTTGTGTTCAGCTACTTAATAGAATAACAATGAAATTCTAATGATAGGAGTTTATTTTTCTACACTGACAAGTCACGTGGTAGAGATCTAGAGTTGGTGTAATAACCAAAAGAGGTTACTTAGGATCTAGGCTCCTTCTCTGTTCTTGAGATCAGCTTGTGGTTTTTAGTTTTACAGACAATTTTATTTGAAGTGGAGGGAGAGAAAGAGAGAAATTGCACATCCACTGGTTTACTCACCACATGTCCACGATGGCCAACACTGGGCAAGGCTGAAGCCAGGAACTCGGAACTTGGTCCTGGTGTCCCGTGTGGCTGACAGGAACCCAACTACCTGAGCCTTCACCACTGCCTCCCAGGGTCCGTAGTAGCAGGAAGCTGGGGTCAGGAGCCAGCGCTGGGCATCCAACTGAGGAACTCTGATATGGGATGCAGAAGTCCTAATTTCTGGGCCAAATGCTCATCTTCAGCCCATGGTTTCAGTTAAGAAGAAAGAGGCTGGGCAAAAGGCAAGAGTAAAAAAAAATGCCAAGCGAGTCTCTATTTTTAGGGAAGCAACACATTTTCTGGAAGCTCCCCTCACTGCTAGTCTTCTGCTGACATCTCATTTGCCAGACTGAATTATAGGCACCCTACATGCACAAGAGTCTGGAAAAGTAATCTTTTTATCTGGACATGTTGCAACTCCAGATGAGAAAAGAGTTCTGTTGACAAAGAAGAATAATAGATATTGGGTAAGAACCTATCAGTGCCCTCCTCATCCCCAAAAGGCAGAGCAAAAGTACCATTTATTGGTCTGCTACCTGGTGGCGAGCCTTGTACTAAGCCTTTTTCATCTGTATTTCCAATTAATTTCTGCAACATATATATGTGCAGAAGATGTGAACTCTATAGAGTTGAAGGAGCTGGGTTTCAGAGAGATCAGATTACAGAGTGCGATGAATTAAAGTAAATCCTCTATAATGAGTTCAGACGTGCTGGAGGAGGGCTCAAGTTACTGGGAATATTTGCTGTTGGCTTCCGTGGAAGGGGCTTCAAGGTTTTTACTCTCTGCTTTGCACTGTGCACCCCTGAAGGGGAGTTTGGGTGAACTCCTGCCATGATGCTTACGGAATCTGGGATGCTTGCTGATCGCTGCGTCTCCCTGACAATGACACCAGCCATTTCTGGTTTCTCTAGAGCTGAGCTGCGGTGGCCTCCCTCTCTGGAAAGGTTCTCCCTGTGTTGGATCAAGAGCCCTTCCTCACTGTCACCATGTTGCACATGGCACGGAAGTCACCTGCAGTGATTCAAGAGGAATGGAGACGACCTCGTTTGTCCCCAACTCTCAGGAGCAAATAGCATTGATGAGCTGGCTTCTACAAAAGCGATGTTGGTGTAAACTGTTAAGGACACAGAGGCAGAATGCTTGCTGCCTTTGGATCCCCTTTGCTGCCTACTGGCTCTGGACTTTGCCTGTTATTTGATTACCTCTCTCCCCAGTTTCCTCAGGTGTGAACTGGGTGATCGTAGAACCTAGGCCGAGAGTTGTGAGGATTAGCACACATGAAGCATGTGGAACCATGCCTGCCACAGAGCTGACATTTGCAAGTGCCAAAGTCTGTGCTTGCTGCAAATGTCCTCGTTTTCAAACAATTTTGTAACACCCACTTTTGCAGACTTATTCTTTTGGATCTTGAAAGCTAAGTCTATCATGATGTTCCTAAGTTGTGAATATTGTAGTTATCAAGTAGTGTGGATAAGGAAAAGAATAGCTAGTATTTGTTGAGCTACTACTCTTGCTTTTTCAAAATACAGATGGACCGTGCAGCATGAGCTGAACTGCCTGGAATTGTGGCCCTGTATTGGTCAACTTGGGAGAGACGGATTGGTAAATAGCAAAGATCACTTTGCTTTTTTCACAAATGGTGCTAAGCCTACAGGTTTTAAATCTGGTACTTCCTTACTAATACTACTTTGGTGGGCCCAAGGGGGCCCACTTTCATTGTGTGGTTCTCCTGCCTTTCCTCTTCTTGCAGCCCCTGCCCACTAAAACATGGCCAGAATGAGGTCAGAGGGTCTGCTCCCAGTTGTGCCGTGACGTTGGACAAGTCACATTCCCATTTGGGGCTTTGGTTCCCCATCTAAGAGACAATCTCCAGGGCCCTCCCAGCTTGACAGTTTCCCAATCCTCACTGGAGGATGCTCTTGAACTTGGAAAACACAGCCTGCTTGGGAGAGTTTCATTTTGAAGCTTTCCTTTTGAGAGCTGCTTTAATTTATTGGGCCTCTTTCTGTCACTGAAGAATCAAGACAGCAAAGACTGAAATTCTGTTTTTCTTTTCCAAATGCAATGCTTAAGCAAGATGCAGTTTCACAGAGCAAATGCAGAGGAGTAGAAATGAATAGGGTTTCTCCTGTCTTTGAGCAGTCCCAGAGGAGGCTGCACACAGCAGGATAGCCCTTCAGCCAGATGGGCTGCTGGCTCCGAGAGCCAAGCAGTCACAGAGAATAGAGAAATCCATTGCGGAAATGGGGAGAGGCGGGTTGCTGTGCAGTGGTTTATTCTCACAGCTGAATCGAGTCTGCCTGGAGGCCAGAGAGAAGATGGAGAAGATTAAGCACGCCAAGAGACTCTCAGACACGAGCTGACGGGCGTGATGTTCCAAGTCTCAGTTCAGGGTCTGATGGGACCACGGCCCACGCGGCAACCTTGGGTGCAAGGCATTCTTGAGAGCAGGGTTAGCCTCAGGGGATGTTGGAAAACAGGGCTAGATGTCACTCAGTCCCCTTTGGTGGCCTTGCCCATGTTCCTTGGTGCTGTGGACAGCCTGGGAGATCCAGGGCCCTCGCTCAACCTGCCTTATCTAGGCCAGCCTTGCTTTTTCCTGTGAGACCTCATTCTCAGTTTTTTTTTTTCCTGTCCCATCCCTTTTATCATCAACCTTATTGAAATTTTTCTTGGGACTATAGTGGGAAGAAAGAATCATGGCCTTTGAACTCAGAGTTTTGGGTGGTGATTTTGGCTCTACTGTGGTTGGGAGCTTGAGTGGATTACCTGATTATCCTGAGCTTCAGTTTCCTTACCTTTGAGATGGGTAGATGAGCTGGGGCTGTGAGGTTTGTTCTGGGGAGGGAGGTAAGCGTTGATGGCTGAGAGTGCTTTCCTGGGCTAGTCCTTTTCCCGCCTCCTTCTATCCTTCAGGAGAGCCTCAGATTGCATATTCTTAGCTCACTCTTGAGGTCATCTGCAGACCATTCCCTTAAAGCCCAGTGCTTCCCATGTCTCTTGGTCTGCAGGTGCTTGCTGGCTGTGGAAGTCTGGTCCTCACCTTGGGCAGGTTGAAAGAATCAAGAAGTTAAACACGGGGCTGACGCTATGGCATAGTGGGTTGAGCCTCCACCTGTGGTGCTGACATCCCATATGGGTGCTAGTTTATGTTTCAACTACTCCTCTTCTGATCCAGCTCTCTGCTATGGCCTGAGAAGGTAGAAGATGGCCCAAGTGCTTGGGCCCCTGCACCCACGTGCAAGACCCAAAGGAATCTCCTGGCTCCTGACTTCAGATGGGCACTGCTCCTGCCATTGTGGCCATCTGGGGAACTGAATCAGTGGATGGAAGACCTCTCTCTCTGTCTCTTCCTTTCTCTGTCTGTAATTCTACCACTCAAATAAATAAAATAAAATAAAAATTAAAAAAAAAAGAAGTTAAGGCTTGGCTTTGATCTTGAACATAGGAGGATGGCAGTTGGCAGATGAACACCCAGCTCCCTTGTCCAAAGGTGGCAGAGTTCTGAGCCCAGTTTCTTAGAGGCCTCCTGTGTGATCTCACCCCAGAAGCCTACAGTGACAACACATGCATCACGGGCCAGGGCTGACTTCCCTGTCTTCCTTGCATACTTCACTACCTCTTCTCCGTGCTCCCTGGGAACACTTCGAAAATCAGCTCTTCAGATCCAGATCTTTACATCCTGGGTGTCCACACACATCCACATTGGGAGACAGGTCACCCAGTATTCTCTGGGAACAAATTATGGAGCTCCCCACTTTCCATCTTCATAGTTGGACTCGCGTCTTCCCTTCTGGAGTCTCCAGGGGTAGGGAGAGGAAGGAAATCATGTCTGAGAGCAGAGCAGTACTTTTCAACTTCAGATCCTAACTCAATAGGGAGTGACAAAGTTCACTTTCTAAACAGGAGGAAAATATGACGTGCCAGAATGTATTACAGATTGTGAGAGTATATACTATTATAGGGGCATCCCATTTCATTCATTCACATGTTTGCTTACCTGTTGGTGAAGTACAGTTTGCAACACAGATCATGGTCCAAAATTTTGGAAGCCACTGCCATAGATAGATTCTGTGACTTTTTTCCCACCCCAGATCCCACTCTTCCCTTTTCCTCTGGTGACAGCACCTCAATACTCCTTACAACAAAGAAAGGAGCCAGTGTTCCTTGTTGTGCTTAGTCTTAGTAGGACTGTCAAGTACAACGTCTTTTCCTTCCTTGGTCAAAAAATACGGCCACATGATCCACACCAGGTCCGTCAGGGAATCCACATTCTGAGAGGAAAAACACAAGAGCTGAAAATTGTTGAAAATGCTTCCGTCTAAGGGAATAGATGGAGGATAATGCCTTCTTTTCCCCCCTGCTCCCTGGATCCCTGGACTTGATGCATTTCCCTTCCATGTTCTGCTTGTTTAGCTGTTGAGTTGGTTCTGTAAAACGTTGGTGGACTACCTCTCTCTTCGTATTTCCTTCTTAGGTAGGTGAGCTAAGTTGCTAGAAACCAAACAACTCCCCTAGGTATGAGGGCTTTGAAGTTAGCTGGCACTGACAGTCCTGGTTCTTGGTTGTGCAACTGTGGAAAATTACTTGACCTCTGCAAACTTCAGGTTCCTCTGCTGTACAATGGGGACAGTAACGCCAGACTGAAGGGTATAGATGATGCTTAAATGGCCACTGGCTCTAGATGCTCAATCAATGGTGACTGCTATTGTGGACCAAATGTTATTCATATTTTTTTACAAGTGATGATTTTTCAACTTGCAATGATCTGTGGGGTGAATGAACGAATCCATAAGAAAATGTGGATCTTCACAACAAAAAGGCACAGTTAATTTTCTCCTAGTTTCTTTTTAGCTATTAAAGTGTGATTTTCTAGTTCAAAAATTTAATATGAGAAAATCTCTATGACTTAAGGTTAGGCAAAAGAATCCATTTATGATAATAAAAACACATTTCATATGAGAAAATGCTTCAAGAAACTGGACATCATCAAAATTAAAAACTTACTGGGGCCGGTGCTGTGGCATAGTAGGCTAAGCATTGGAGAGTTGAGCTGTTGAACCAGTAGATGGGAGATCTCTGTGTCTCTGACTTTCAAATAAAAAATGAAAAATAAGTTAAAACAAAATAATTCTCATGTGGATCACGTATTTAAGTAATGCCATTTTGGATATATTGGATGAAATAAATCTATGATAACCAATCTTTTTTTTTCTTCAAATGTAGCGACTAGCAAGTTATAATTTTGCTACGTATCTTGCATTGTATTTTTATTAGACAACACAATCAGGGAGTAACGGGATGCCTGGCTTTCTCTCTCTCCACTAGACAGTTGGGTGTAGATCTGTTCACCCAGGGCTGACCAAGGCCCACCCAGGCTCCCATGTTTGGAGTCCGCTCACTTCTTCCCAGTCTGTCTGGGGAGGTGAATGCCACTCTCCATGTCTGAGTAGTTTCCTGTCTGGTTGCCTTTCCCTAAAGAAGGGGATGGCAGCGTGGAACAGAGCGTTGTACAGAATTGGGTGGGGTGAGCATTAGACATTGAGAACAGCGAGGTTTGAAATGAGACTTGAGGTCAAATTCTATTCTAGGCACTCCTTTGTTGTACGGCTCTGGATCTCTCTTAGCCTGTATTTTTCATGTGCTAGAGGGCAAACGTTCCTCCAGGGGTTCCCTTAACTCAGAAAGCTGTCCCCAGGGCGGCCAGGGCAAGTGCAGGGCAAGCCCCTGCCTGCTCCAAGCAGTGACGATCGTCTTACTGCTCCTCCGGCCTTCCGTGGGGCTTTCCCACCTCAGCCTCCGTTTTCTTTCTTTCTCTCTTTCTCCCACTCCCCAACCCCCCAAACACACACAGGCGCTCTGCCCAGCTTCTCTCCCTGATTCAGCACTGAGAAATGCCAAGGCAAGCGTTCCCATGAAGCTGCTTGTCAGCAAACACCCACTCCTGTCTCGTCTCCCCCATGTGTCAGCGCCAGGCCTGGACTCCCTGCGAGGCCAGGCCAGGGCCCGAGGCCGACTCTCACACACATGCGCACTGCACGCAGAGGCTACAGGGCTGTGCTCCCAACCTGAGCATTTCGAGACAGGAGGTTCCCAAACGATGCGGCAATCCAGGGAGAAGACGCCCGCCAACCGTCCGCACGGCTCACAGCAATTTTCCTGGATTCCGCTCCAAAGACATAAAAGCCTGGGTTGCAGACGCTCGGTCTGCCCTTTTCCCTTTTTCCCTTTGCCTTTGGTTTCAATTGTGCTTTCGTTAGGTCATTCTTGTTGCTCGCCTCCTACCGCTCAGTGTCGGCATCAAACATCAGGCAGGTGCAGGGAAAATGAATACCGTCCCATCCCTAACTGCCACATCGGCTTCCATCAAAGAAGCCCATTAAGTGGCTGTCTGGGCATGGCGCTGTATGAGGCTCTGTGCAAGGCGAGTTCAACAGACAGGAGGGGTCCCTTGGGGTGTGTGCATAATGGTGGCCACAATGGCTGCCTGGGAGGGTTACCTTGATTGCCAATAGGACTTTGAGAGCTGCAAAGACCTGTCAGATCCCAAGTTCAGAGGGCTGTGATTTAAAGAGCTCAGAGGCAAGCCTGGGGTGGGACCTGTGCCATCAGAAAGGGCCATGTCCCAGAAGTGTGGCAGTGTGGCCTGGGGGATCAGGCCCCTGGGTTTTGAAAGCCAGCAGGTCTAAGAGTACATCTTGGCTCCTGCTTGAAAGAGCCTCCTGGGTGCATAACTTAATGTTCTGCGGCCTCACTTTCTCACCTGTGGACTGGAATGGAAGCCCCAGCCTCATAGCCTGATGCCTACAACACGATCCCTGCTGATTGCTGAGCGGTTCCTAGCTGCCAAGTGTCCTGCTCAGAGCTCGGCAGGAGCGTCCTAATCCTCATGACAGCTCCACAGGGCAGATACTATGATTGCGCTTGTTTTCCAGAGGAGGAAACTGAGGCTCGACAGGTAAGTAAGATCCGAGATGACAGAGCTGGCAAGTGAGGAGAGGGGATTGAAATTCCAGCTATCTGCATTCCGGGTGGAGTTCCGGGATCCCGGCTTTGGCTTTGGCCTGGCCCAGCCCTGACAGTTGTGGCCATTTAGGGAGTGACCCAGCAGTATCTGTGCTCAGGTAGAGACAGGGAAGGTGGGGCTGGAGCACCCAGGCTGAGGTACAGGGAGCTGGGAGTCTTCCCCCTGGGAAGCAAGCAGCAGTAGGAGGTGGGACTGCGCGTGAACCAAGGCTCTCAGCTCTGCAGTGTTTGCTATTGCCCCCGTAGACTTGATCTTCGAAGTGCAAATCCAAGGTAACATGGGAATCTCTGTACATCGTGGGAGGCAGCAAGTGATGGCTCCACTACTCGGGTCCCCATCACCTAAGTGAGAGACCTGGATGGAGTTCTGGGCCCCTGAATTTGGCCTGGCCCAGCTGTGACTGCTGTAGTCATTTGGGGGAGTGAGTCCCCCTGCCTTTCAAATACAATGGAAATAAGTAAATAAAACCATTGTAAGCATCTTCAGAAATTGCTTGAGAATTTCAATGTGGCATCTGCATTGCCACACTGAATGTGGGGCCTTAAGCTCAGGGCTCTGTTGTGCTGCACTGGTGGAATGCGTGTGAGGTTGACACTACTTACACGCTTTCTCAGGCAATTTCCTTTCTAAAGTGAGAAGTAGACACTTTTATAGATGTCTTTCCTTCTTTTAAAATATTTATTTGCTTATTAGAAAGGCAGTTAGAGAGAGGGACACACACACACACAGATACACATACAGAGAGAGAGAGAGAGTGAGAGAGCGTTTCTATCTGCTGATTCACTCCCTAAATGGCTGCAACTGCCAGGGCTGGGCTGGGCCAAAGTCAGGAGCCTGGAACTTCATCCAGGTCTCCCATGTGGGTGGTAGGGGTCCAGGCACTTGAGCCATCTTTTTTTAAAAAAATATTTATTTATTTATTTGAAAGACAAAGTTACAGAGAGCAGAGGCAGAGAGAGAGAGAGAGAGAGAGAGAGAGAGAGAGAGAGAAAGAGAGAGAGAGAGAGGTCTTCCATCAGCTGATTCACTCCCCAGATGACCACAACAGCCAGAGCTGCATCCATCTGAAGCCAGGAGCCAGGAGTTTTTCCCTTGTCTCTCACAAAGGTGCAGGGGCCCAAGGACTTGGGCCATCTTCTACTGGTTTCCTAGGCCATAGCAGAGAGCAGCCAGGACTAGACCTGCTGCCCATATGGGATGCCAGCACTGCAGGTGGCAGTTTTACCCAATAAACCACAGTGCTGGCCCCTTGAGCCATCTTTGACAGCTTTCCTAGACACATTAGCAGGGAGCTGGATTGGGAGTGGAGCAGCTAGGACCAGTACCACTGTGCCATAATGCTGGCCCCTTGTGGAGTGTGTGTCTTTTTGTATACAATTAAGTATTACCCAGCATGGAGACATGTCCTGATTCATTAGACGAGTTTGCCTTTTCAACATTTTAGAGTATTTGCACGAATTTATTTAACTAAACACCTAGTCCACAAGTGGCCTATTTCCACTTGGGTGGGAACATGTGCTACAGTCTACTGTGGCAAGTACTGTAGACAATTGCCACACAGCAGTATTTGCGTATCCAAACAGATCTACACCTAGAAGAACACTAGGTGGTAGGCATTTTGTGGCTATATTATAATCTTATGGGACCGTGGTTGTATCTTCAGTCCATCATTGGGAATGTAGCTATGTGGTGCATGACTGAATCAAGTTTCTAAAATTGGGTGTGGTCTCATCCGCAGGGATGTGCATTTCACAACACCCAGCAGCCCAGCTCCTGTGACTTGGGAAAATGAGTGCCTGGGCAGTCTCCTCGCATGGGGTCACTGCTGTCCCTTAAGGGGCCATGCTCAAGGTCCCTGAGCTTGCAGTGATGTCACGTCCATCTGCAGCTTGGAGATTGTTTAGTTTAAACCTTTCTTGGGAGGTAGAATGGTTCTGTGTCTAAGGGCTCTGTTCTGAGGAGCTCAGATATATGGATTTGCTGATTGAACTCCTAGTTTACGCTTTTTAGCCATTTGACAGGGGCTTCAGATTACTTATGCTTTTTGAACCTCAGTTTTGCCATATATAAAATAGGCATAAGGTATCTATCACCAGTGGCTGAAGATTATCAGTGATAATGGTGTGCAAGTACTCAGCTCAGTGCCTGGTTATGAGAATACTTCAAAAAGGCCATGGAAAAGCATTAAAGATAAATTTATCTTAGTGTCAAAATGTTTTGAAATCCAGGCATAGGCTGTTTATAATATCCATTATCCTCCAACATTTAGCAGATCCTTTGTATTAATGGATTTCACTTTTTTTTTTTTACCAAAATACACTCATCTTTTAATTTAATTTTCCACGAAGTTTTTGATATGCTCTCATATATCGTCCAATTGGTAGATGTTGATTGTTTTATTTTACTTAAGTTTAAGAACAGTAATGGAACTCAGGATTGTCTATGAGGACAATTAATGATAAAATGGAACAACAGTGCCAGGTAGATGACTGAATTCTGTGAAGTTTTCCCTGTAGTTTATCATCTAATAATAACAACACATGGGGTGCATTCTTTATTCTATGGCTCGCAGAGCACTTTCTTAACACGTATTTCCAGTTGAGCCCCACAATAGCTCTGCAAAGTAGGGAGAACAAGAAACTTGTTATTCTGTTCCACAGATGGGAAACACAGGTTCAGAGATTAATGACTGTTCGTGCAATGAACACTCACCAGGTGCGAGATTCTGTTAGCCATTGGACTAAAAGTAAGTAAGACTATATGTGCTTTGGGGAAAAAATGTCATGGATTAGAGTAGATGGAACAGTCTTACAGAAGGGTGTTTAACTTAAGCTGTCAGGATAAATTAGATGATGGTGCAAAGCAATGATCACAAATTTAAAAGCAAAGATTCAATTCCATCCATCCTATTGGCCGCCCATCATGGTCCACTAGTGCCTCCTTTCACTCCAAACCAGACTGATGGAACAGCCATATGTGGGAACACTGCTGGCCAGAGGAAGAGAAGGTGAGATTTGGAGGGTCAGGAACACACCAGCAATTAAGCTCTCTACTCTTTATATGGCCCCATCCAAGCACAGGGGAAGGGCAGGAAGTTCACATCTACTCTGTGTCCAGAAGGCAGAGAGCTAGAAGCACTTGGAGGACAGATTGATGACTTCTCCAGCTGGGAAGACTCTGAAGGATGGGTGGGAAATAGACGAATGATTGCAGGGTGGGACTGAGATGGAGAGAGTGGGAGAGGGGGAAGGGTAAAGTGGAGCCTTAAAGAGGTGGAGGATGGGGTGGGAGATGACGAGCGACACAGGAAGCAGAGATGTGGAGGCACTGTGTGTTGGGGTAGTGAGCTTGCTGGTCTGGCTGGAAGAGTTTGATTCAAGTGTTTAACATGTACTGACTTAGCTCCCATTGCATTTTTTTAATATTTGAAAGTGAGTTACACAGAGAGAGAAGGAAAAGCAGAGAGAGAGAGAGAGAGAGAGAGGTCTTCCATCCACTGGTTCACTTCCCAAATGGCCACAAAGGCTGGCGTTGAGCAGATCCGAAGCCAGGAGCCAGGAGCTTCCTGTGGGTCTCCCACGTGGGTGCAGGGGCCCAAGGACTTGGGTCATCCTTCACTGTTTTCCCAGGTCATAACAGAGAGCAGGATCGGAAGTGGAGCAGCCAGGTCTCGAACAGGCTGGCCTCTCTCATTGCATATTAAGTGTTAGAAATGCAAAGCAGGATATAAAGAATGGTGCTTGCCTTTGAGCAGCTTAGTCTACCAGCAGTGCTAGATTGTGCGAAGAGAAAAAGGGAACCAAACCATCCAAATGTAAGAGAGAGTAACCAGTGTTTAAGTTTGCTAGGTACTCTTCCAAAGGCCATCCCTATCTTTGCTCATGTAATCATCATTGTAGCTCTATGAGGCAGGTGCTGGTATTAGCCCCATTTTTCAGGTGACAATACTGGGGAATGGGAGGGCTTGTGGACATCAGAGGTTGGCTTCAAATCCAGGCACTTTTAGCCCTGTGTCTGGGTTCCCCTTTATCATAAGAGCTTCATTCTACTTTTTACTTGATGACTTGTGAGTTAGGGCTAGCAATGCTGGAGGGCAAGTAGTTTTGCTTTGAGATCCAAAACGATAGATTGATATTGACTGGCTGAACCTCCATAGTGGGATGGTTTCCAAGACCATTCTGAGTCTCAAGGAGGAAAGAGTGATGTGATTAATTAGTAATGCCTGCCTTGGGCAAGAGAGGTGATACTGTCAGCACAATATATTTGGTGACTCTAGTCTACACAATGCCTAGAGCAAAGTGGATTTAATTGATTCATTAACAAAGAAACAACTGAAATTCAAACAGATTCATTGACATTTTCCATTCTTTTCAATCTGTTTTCTCACTTTAAGTCTCCATCATGTTTATGGCAGCATGCACACTTCTTGTTGAAACAGTTAGCTTTCCTCTCTGGAGAAAGATTCTTAAAATATCATTACTGCAGGCCCTCAGGCAAACACACACCGTAATCATCAAAACAATACAGATAACAGTCGTGGAAAGTGTCCAATCCAGTGCACTTGTGGTGTGGTCATCAGCTGGGTTTGGAGGGAAGCTGGGGGATAGCATGACAGTGATGATAATAAGAAGGGGATTCTAATTGCTGGGTCCAATTACTGTACAAGGACAAATCCATCAGCTGACTCAGGAATTCAGCCATAAGAGAATCCAGCTGTAGCTGCATCATGAATGGAATTTCCTGCCTGGAAATGTTTTCTGTGGGAAAAAGTTCTAGGAACATTGTTTTCTGTTTGGTTTTTCTCTATCCCCAACCTTTTTTTCTTCTTCTTCTTCTTCTTTTTTTTTTTTTTTTTTTTTTTTGGCTTTGCTTTCCCTTCCTACCACTTCCCTCTATCCTCAGAATTCTTTTTCTTTCTTATTATTTTCCTGACATCGCTGGGAATGGATCCTAAGTTCAATTACATGAAGGTATAGCTTCTAACTAGGATCTTAGAGCTCAGATGATAAATAGGGTTCCTCTCCTGGGCCTGCTGTGATCGATTGCCTGTAGCTACTGAAATGCTGAGTTGAGAAGGTTTGTGATGAACTCAGCCTGAAGGCTGGCATTGATTAGTGATGTCTTCTCTGGGTATAGGAAAGGGACAATAATTTGTGTAGGCTCCTATTGGCTCTGCTACAGTGGAATGCCTGCACTGTTCTTAAGGCTATGGTTTTGGTGAATGAGCTTGGAATTTGGTCCTAGCAGATGCTAGTTTATATCCATCTCTTCTCTTTCTATATGAATCTTAAATGTGTCACTTATCTTTGCCCAGTGTTATTAAAAGTTTAATTAAAATAATCCTTTTTATAAAGTGGTTGGAAATATTGTATGGATGATATTCATCATTCAATCATTAATCCATAAAATAACTGTTGAGAGTCTTCTCTGTTCCAGGGGTAGGGTGGGGTGCTGTGGATATAATGGGGAGTAAGGGGGACATGGTCTCTGTCCACACAGAGTATATAGTCTAGTGTGATTATGTGTTAGCTTTCTGTCATTGCATAACAAATGACCACAAACTTAGAGGCTTGAAACAACACACGTTCTAGGGGTCAGGAGTCTGAGCCTGGCTTAATTGGCTCCTTTGCTCAGGCTCTTCAAGTTGCAGTCAAGGTGTTCTACCAAGATATGTTGTCCCCTGCAAGCTTGCCTGGAGGAAAAATATGTTTCCAACATCATTTAGCTTGTAGGCAAAATTCACTTTCTTACCAAGGCATGACTGTGGTTTGGCTGGCTATTGGCTGGATTCCAGCCCAAGGTCCAAGAGACTACTCCTGGCAAATGCAGGCTCCCACAGTCCCTTGCCTCATGGGCTTCCCCAACACAACCACTTACGTTATCCCGCTGCCAAGGAGCATCTCTTACGTGATGCAGGGTAACAGTGGAGATGGTGTTCCTTCACTGATTGATTAGAAACAAGACACAGGTCCTGTCTACATTCAAAGGCAGAAGATGATGCCAATGCACGTATAGCAGGTGGTGGAAAACATTGAGGGTCCATCACAGAGGGAGACATCCATGGAAGAATAATAGTAATGTGTAAATTGCAAAGACAATGGAGATTCAGGACGTTAGGAAGTACATATTGGGACAATCTCAGAGTTGTCAGGGAGGACTTTCTGGAGGAAGTGACTTTTAAACTGAGACCCATAAGACTGAAGCATTGGCCATATCATAATATATGGGTACCATCCACATGTTATTTCTTTTCCTATCATGTGCCGTCTAGAATTGCAACAATTCTTTAGAAAAGGTTTCCCCAGCTCTGAATACAGTAGGACTCTTTCTATACTTGCTCTGGGGACTTTTCTTCTGTTAAGGGAACCCCAAGGAAAACCAGCTGCTGGTCTCAGGTTTGGGGGTGGCCTGCAGATAACAACTAGGCCTGGAAGGGTGATGGCAGATCTGGAATGGGATTCTACAGCTGTCTCTGTGCAGTGTCAATTCCCAATAGTATTCTCATACAAGGGTGGGAAGCTGATGGTGGCTTGGGGACAGAGGAGAGAAAAACCACTATCTTCTCCAACTTGGGCCTGTGGTTGAGCCCACAGACTCTCACCCACCCTACAAGAGTCTGCTCAGAAATTACAAGAGCAGAAATAGTGGTCACCCAGTCATGTTCCAGTTTATTAAGCTTTTAATTTTTTATTTATTTTGAAAGGCAGATTGAGACAGAGAGAGAGAGAGAGAGAGAGAGAGAGAGAGAGAGAGAGAGAGAAAGAGAAAGAGAGAAAGGAAAAGAGAGAAGTCTTTCATCCACTGGTTCACTACCCAAATGGCTACAATAGCCAGAGCTGGGCCAGGCCAAAGCCAGAAGCCAGGAGCCAGGAGCTTCATCCTGGTCTCCCACTTGGGTGCAGGGACCCCAAGCACTTGGGCTATCTTCTGCTGCTTTCCCAGGCCATTAGCAAGGACCCGGATCAGAAGTGGAGCAGCCAGGATTCAGACCACTGCCAATATGAACTGCAGGTGGCAAATTAACCAGCTAAACCACAACACAGGCTCCTTATCAAGCTTTTATAAGAATTATTTGAATGCCTGTTAGGTAGTGGGCACTGGCTTAACCTCTACTGCTTGTGCTGGATTACCTTTCTCAAGGAGTGCCTCTATATCGTCTAACGGTGGCCAATGAGATGCTGACGGGAAGGTTGTCTTCCTCCTTCCTTGTTGCTTAGTAAAATTCTCCTCATCCTGCATGCTCCATCTCACCTCTTCCAGGAAAACTGCAGTGACTACGGTGGTGCATGCTACCAGTACCACTAAGTTCATTACCAAGTTAACTTCTCTCTCCCATCACTTGCTAATGAGAATCATAGCATTTTGGTGATCCCTCTCACATGTTTCCTTGCAGCTGCACTTCTACCTTATGACCCATCCTCCAGACAGACTGACAGCATTCAGCCTGATCTCTGTGCCTGTAGTCCCTCCCTCCATCTGCTCAGCTCTGGGCCAAACAGACAGATTGAATTTCCTAAAGTTCAGCCATGCTTGTGTCACTTCACAGCTAAGAAACTTGCAGCACCCAATCTTTAATCCATCAATTTCTCTTCCAGCAATTTCTCCTGCAGACAGACTTGCCCATGTGTGAAATGATGGTTGGAGTGCATATTGAGTGCTGTGTTACTTGCAGTGGCAAAATATCGGAAGCAACCTTCCTATCTATCAATGAAGGCCTGGTCAAAAAGGTGTGGTAGACCTATGACATAGCAAGAGCAGTTGTTAAGCCTGGATGCCCATCAGGTCACTTGGGTGTAGCACATTAAGATGATGACAGATCCTCCTCCTATGGAGAGGTGGTGACTAATTCCTCTTCCCATGAATCTGGGCTGGTGTGGAGAATTGTTTGACTCAGACAATGTGATTGAAGAGATAGCATGGGACCTCAAAGCTTTGTAGCTTCTGCTCTGGCCTCTTGGAACTGTAGCTGGGAAGTGAGACAGATGCTATGTAGTAAGTCCAACTCCTCTGAGATCCCCATGCTGTGAGGAAGGCCAAGCTAGGTGCAGAGAGAGAGAAAGAGAGAGAGAGAGAGAGAGAGAGAGAGAGAGAGAGAGAGAGAGATATCATTGTAGTCTACCCAGCCAGTCCCTAGATATGTAAGTAGAAAGACCTTTTTGTATACTCCAGCTTCAGAAAGAAGACATGATATGCAAAATAGCCAAGGATCCCAGCTGATGCAAGAACCAAGCCCCAGATACATGGCTGTAATGGAACCATTCCAGCCCCTCTAGGTGAAGCCCTAGTCACTGTGGAGCAGAAACAAGCTGTCCCTGTTGTATCTGAATTCTTGATACCCTTGTCCCCAAAATTGTGAGTAAAATAAATGGCTAATGTTTCATATTTCTATAGTTTGAGGAATGTTTGTTACAGAGAAGTAGATGATCGGAACTCCAGTGGATCTTCCAAAATCTCCCCAGGCTGTTCCAACGCACATCTATGTTGAAAACCGTTAGTGGAGGTGCAGGCTTGGGGTGCTCACATCTGATATCCAAGTGCCTGTGTTCAAGTTCATGCCTTGCTCTCCAGCCTGGCTTCCTGCTGATGCACACCTCGGGAGGCAGCAGGTGATGCTCAAGTCGCTGGCTCCCTGCCACTCACATGGGAGACCAGGATTGAGTTCCTGGCTCCAGGATGACCTAGCCCTGACTTCTGCATGAATTTGAGGAGTGAACTAGTGGCTGGAAAATTTCTCTCTGGCTCTGCCTTTCAAATAAATAAAATAGATAAACGAAAATGTTAAAACATCATTGGTTTATATCATTAAAAGCTATATGAACATACTTAAAAATGATTGTGGAAAGTGGAATTAAAAGTTTATTTTGGTGCAAAAAATTGAAATCTGTGCATAGGAGGGGCCTTCAAAAAGTTACAGGAAATTGTGTATTCTGAAAACACGATGTATAGATTTTAAAAAGTTTTTATCTTTTAATTCCATTTTTCATAAAGTTTAGAGTTTCCTCAAATTTTTGAGTTTCTGCTATGTGATTACTGACAAGTTTTTTTTCTTGAGTGAAAAACAGAAAGTTACTGAACAGTTTTTATATGATGCTACCATTTGAGTAAAAATTGTAGATAGAGATCATTTCTGAGAGAACACTTTTTTTTTTTTGAGAGGCAGAGTTAGACAGTGAGAGAGAGAGACAGAGAGAAAGGTCTTCCTTCCGTTGGTTCACTCCCCAAATGGCTACCACGGCTGGCGCGCTGCGCTGATCTGAAGCCAGGAGCCAAGTGCTTCCTCCTGGTCTCCCATGCAGGTGCAGGGCCCAAGGACCTGGGCCATCCTCCACTGCCTTCCTGGGCCACAGCAGAGAGCTTGACTGGAAGAGGAGCAACTGGGACAGAATCTGACGCCCCAACTGGGACTAGAACCCGGGGTGCCGGTGCCGCAGGCAGAGGATTAGCCTAGTGAGCCACAGCGCCGGAAGAACACATTTTAAAAGTGTAAAGTAACATTTGTTGGCTCTGAGAGGGAAACTAGACAGCTGGAGAATAGGGAAAAGTTTGTACTTAAAAGCCTAAGATAGATTTCACTTTTTTTATTTTTAAAAAATATTCATTTATTTATTTGAAAGTCAGAGTTACACACAGAGAGAAGGAGAGGCAGAGAGAGAGAGAGATCTTCCATCCACTGGTTCACTCCCCAGTTGGCCAAAACAGCCAGAGCTGTGCTGATCTGAAGCCAAGAGCCAGGAGCTTCCTCTGGATCTCCCACATGAGTGCAGGAGCCCAAGCACTTGGGCCATATTCCATTGCTCTCCCAGTCCATAGCAGAGAGCTGGATCAGAAGTGGAGCAGCAGGGACTTGCACCGGTGCCCATATGGGATGCTGGCACTGCAGGCGGTGTGTTTACCAGCTAAGCCACAGTGCCAGCCCTGATAGGCAATTATTTTTGACTGCAGGACTTCTCAGGATTTTTAGTGTGTCAAGAGTATTGTGGACCTCCAAGGGAAAGGCTGTGTAATAGGCTAAGGCCAGGTTTGTTGTGTCCTCTTGTCCTGGAGTAGCTCACAGAGCAGCAACTCTCACAATGCACCTGAGAGTTGCTTTGCTGCTCACCTGTTTCAGCTCAGACATCTTCGCCCTCTTACCCACTGAGATTTCCTCACCCTTCAAGCTCTAGCTCAAGGACAAACTCTTCCATAGTAGTTTTTTCCTTTGCTAAGTCTGACATACTTGTCGGACTTCCCTCATAACACATAAATTGTATAATGGTTGTTATTTCAGCCATGTGATGTCACATATGCTTTAAAGACCCATGGTCTTTAGAGTACACTCGGGTCTTCAGCAACAGATCTAAGAAGATGTGCTTCAAGTACTTCCAAGCTGTCCTGAACTTGGGGCCTCCATTCCCTAAAGCAGTTTCCCTTCTGTCGTAGCAGCCCACGGCTATGTGAATCTACAGATGGATTGTGAGTGACTCCCCCATACTTTTACCTTTGCCCCCAGCCCATCATCCCTGAAGCCTGCGTATTTTACTTCTGAACCATCTCTTCCACTCATGGCTTTCCTCTGTCCCCACCCAGCGATGCTCTTGTTCAGATTCTTACCATGTCTCACTTTGCATTATTGTAACAGCTATGTACACAATCCCCTCACCTCAATCTCCCTCCTCCACTGACCTACCTCCCACTGTGATGCCAACATACTGATCACACTTTTCTTCTGCCTCAGAACCTGCATGTGAATACCCATGGCTCACAAGATCAAGTCAGAAGGGCTGGCATTGCAAATGTGCCCTTCCCAATGGGGGAACTTTGGGTTTGCAGGCATCAACTCCTGTTACTCTTTCCCGTGCACCCTCTTCTTCAGTCATCGTGTCTTCTCAAAGCTTCCTGGACATACCACACTATTGCAAGGTGCCATGATTTTCATTCAGCCAGGGGTGCCTCTTCCTTTCTCCATCTAGAGAATGGCTCCTCTGTAGACAATGTTTATGTCTCTCAAAAGTCACGTGTTGACTTACTTAACACATGTGGTTAGGTAAGGAGGGTGGAGCCCTGAAGAATGGCGTCAGTACTCTTATAGAAAAGTCTCTAGAAGATCTCTTGTCACTTATGCCTTGTGAAGACACAGCAGGAAGACATGACCTATGAACCAGCAAGTAAGCCCTCACCTGATGCTAAATCCACTGGCACCTTGATCTTGTACTTGATTTTTTCCCCCAAACATTTGTTTATTTACTTAAGAGGCAGACTTATGGAGACACATGGTGAGACAGAGAGATCTTTCATTTGCTAATTCACTCCCTAAATGGCTGCAAGGGCCAGGGCTGGGTCATGTCAAAGCCAGGAACCAAAGCCAGGAGTTTCATCCAGGTCTCCAAGTAGTTGGGAACATCTTCTGCTGCTCCCCAGGCCGTTAGCAGAGAGCTGAATTGTAAGTGGAGCAGCTGGGACTCAAACGGGCACTCATATGGGATTCTGATGTCGTAGGTAGTGGCTTAGCCTGCTACACCACAACGCCGGTCCAAGACTTCTTGATCACCAGTCTCTAGAACAGTGAAAGATACATTTTTATTGTTTATGAACCACTTTGTCTACTGTGTCACTTTGTCAACTATAGCAGTCCTGGTTGATTAAAACAGATTTTCAGTCATTGGAAGACATTTCCAAATATCATTCCTGGGAAGTATTCTCATCTTCCCAAGTCAGGACAAAAAAGTCATTTTGTGACACTTTGATGGTGTTTGTATCCATTCCTTTGGAGCAGCTTTTATCTAATCACAGGACAACAGTAGTTGGTTGGTTTGGATGCTGTCTCCCTAGCTAGAATACGAGGCTTTGTGTCCCTAGCGCTTAGCTCAGCACCCAGAAGAGCATCTGTGACTCACAATGACTGAATCGTCACTGTGTGCCCAGCACCAAGTGCTGTCACACACTGGCCTGATTCTTGCACTAATTTGTCACACTTAGCCCTGTGGGAATTGTGAATGTCTTCATGTCGCAGGAGCAAAAACAGCCCCAAAGGGTCTAAGGGCATTTCTAAGGACATGCATCTGGTCAGTGTGGGATTGTATTTGCTATTCTACTTTATTTTAGAACTTTATTTCATTTATTTGGAGGTTAGAGTGACAGAGAGAGTGGGAGAGACAGAGAAAGATATCTTCCATCTGCTGGTCCCTTCTCCAAATGGCCGAAGTGACTGGAGTCGGGCCAAACTCAAGCCATGAGCCTGGACGTTCCTCCAGTTCTCCCATGGAGAGGGAGAGACCCAGATACTTGGGCCATCTTCCGCTGCCTTCCCAGGTGCTTTAACGGAGCTGCGTAGGAAGCAGAGCAGCTGGGAATCAAACCAGCACTCTGATACGGGATCCAGCATTGCCAAGTGTTAGCTTACCCTGCTGCACCAAAATTTGAATGCTGGTTTATCTGTTACTTTATTATTTTTTTAAAATTTATTTGACAGGTATCATTATAGACAATGAGAGAGAGAGACAGAGAGAAAGGTCTTTCTTCTATTGGTGCACTCCCCCAATGGCCGCTATGGCCGGTGCTGTGCTCATCTGACGCCAGGAGCCAGGAGCTTCCTCCTGGTCTCCTATGTGGGTGCAGGGGCCCAAGCACTTGGGCCATCCTACACTGCCCTCCAGGGCCACAGCAGAGAGCTGGACTGGAAGAGGAGCAACTGGGACTAGAACTTGGCACCCATATGGGATGCTGGCGCTGCAGGTGGAGGATTAACCAAGTGAGCCACGGCGCCGGCCCCTATCTGTTACTTTCTTTTTTATTTATGTATTTATGTATTTATGTATTTATTTATTTATTTATTTTTGGCAGGTAGAGTTATAGACAGTGAGAGAAAGAGACAGAAAGATTTTCCTTCTGTTGGTTCACCCCCAAATGGCCACTATGGCCGGTGCTGTGCCAATCCAAAGCCAGGAGCCAGGTGCTTCTTCCTGGTCTCCCATGTGGGTGCAGGGGCCCAAGCACTTGGGGCATCCTCCACTGCACTCCCGGGCCACAGCAGAGAGCTGGGCTGGAAGAGGAGCAACTGGGACTAGAACCCAGTGCCCATATGGGGTGCCGGCACCACAGGCAGAGGTTTAACCAAGTGAGCCACAGCTCCCTGTTACTTTTAATGCTAGTTATCATTATTTCTTGAATGAATTACTGAAAAAATGAATGGATGCCAGAGCAGAGCAAAATGGGTGAATGCTTCACGTAGCAGACCGTGGCCATGGCCTTGGATTGGAAAAGGGAGAGAAGACTTGTAGGGAGAAGCAGCAGAATGCGCCAAGCCTGAGGAACACGACTCAGTGAAGTGAGGGTGAGAGTCAGGCTTGAGACAGGTTTCCAGCACAGGGCCCTGCGCATGTGCCCTGTGTGCAGCTGTCCGCTTCTCCAGGGCGATTCCATTCCCAAGGCCTTTCTAGTTGGCTTGTGCTCCCTGGGAAAGACCGCCTCTCCCAGGCCTTCACTTTCCTTTGCCTGTGGCTGCGGGGTGCCCACTGCTCTGGGGTATTTTCTGTGCCCCCTTAAGAGGAAGTGAGGAGGATGCTCTGGCACTCTGTGCTCCGCCAGGAGCCCTGTTTCTCCTGCAGCACTCAGAGCTCCACCTAGTTCCTGTTCTGGGGCACCTTCTCTCTGCCCGTTCTTGCTGCTACCACAGTCCCCACATACAGCCCAGGTGCTGGGGACTTGACTCATCCCCTGGGTCCCACACAGCTGTGCACAGTCCACGTGTGAGCCCATCGCTCAGTGCTCCTTGTCTCCTGAAACCTTCTGCTGTCACTCTGGGACCCTAGGATCAACTCCCAACAGTACCATGTGACATTTCCAAACTTCCCCCTTGCCTATCCCATTTTATTTTTCTTCCTGGTACTTACGCACCACCCAGCAAGCTGTATGTGATGGGACTTCAAAACATCTATGAGAAGCAAATGGAATTAAAAAGTAAGTTTATTTTGGGACAAAAAAAATTGAAATCTACAGTTTTGTTTAAAAAAATGTTTATTTATTTGAAAGGCAGACAAGAGAGAGAGAGAGAGAGAGAGAGAGAGAGAGAGAGAGAGAGAGAGAAATCTTCATTCTGCTTATTCACTCCCCGAATGGCTACAACTGGGGCTGGGCCAGGCTGAAGCCAGGGGCCAGGATTTCTCTCTGGATCTCCCCTGTGGCTGGCAAGGACTGAAGCACTTGGGCCATCTTCTGCTACCGGGATGGCTGTCGGGGTCTCAAGCCCTAGGCTGGCCCCTGACCAGCAGGGACCACTACACTCCCCAACAAGGCGAATGGGAGAGGTAAGGTCGACGGGTGATGAACACACCACAAGCACCCGTGAGTTCTGTCGAAGCAGGAAAAAGGTCATGCAGGCGTGGGTGGAGCACGCACAGGGGCACCGTAAGCAAAGTATAGGGATCACGCACTGTCCACGTGACCAGAACCAAATGTGATCTTACGTAGCTTAACCGCAGCAGCCGCAGACACGTCCCTGGAACATCCGCCTGGCGCCATGTTGTAATGCAGGTTTTAGGCAGTGCCCAACATTGGACTGGGACTGGCACTCGGATAGACATGGGCTGTTGGGGTCACGAGCAGCAGCTTCACCTGCTGTGCTACATCAGCTCGGTGGTTTTTTCATCAGACACATTTTTGATGAACTTCATGCATTCTCCCTCGTGCTCTATTTTATTTATTCATGTGATCCTCAAGGGCTGAGGGCTTTCTTTTTCCCTCTGTTTTTCCATTGCTGTATCTTCAGCACCAAGTATAGTGCTGACACATCATAGGTCCCCGAGGAGTGGTTGCTGGCTTCTCTTTTCTGATAACCTGGCTGGTTTATTGCAGTGGGGCGAGTCTTCCTGACAAACGGGGCGAGTGTCCACAGGATGCTACACTGCTGCATTCTCACTCAGAGGATCTTAGAGGAATGCTTCTCAAACTCCAGTGCGCATCTGCACTGCATCTTGCTCAAATGCAGGTTCTGATTCAGCAGGTCTGGGGTGGGGCCCGAGATCCCGCATTTCTGACAAGTTCCCAGGTGATGCACTTGCTAGAGATCCAGGCCACACTTTGAACAGCAAGGCTGTTCTCTTTCTCCTGAAAAAAAAAAGTGAGCACACATGTTTACCCTGTACATTTACATGCTTACTTTATAACCATGACCCTGAGTTCAAGCCTCCGTAGCTGCAGGATATACCATTTGCACGATGTACCACGTGAAGAAATGTTGGCTAGTAAGGTGACGAAATGATGACCATTGCTTCTTCTGGACAGAAAATAGTGTTTTTTTGGGTGTGTGTGTGTGTGTGTGTGTGAAGATTGTTGTTGATGCTAATAAATTTCCTGGCACTTGTCTGATGCAATTCACTATGTTTTGATGTGAAATCAAGACCAAGGCGAGCCCTGCCTTTCTGCTCAGGGTATTATTATGTCAATCTGCTTTTATCTAGAGAGCAGTGTGGAGCGCTTCTGAAGATAACCACCAGCATCACTTAATTTAAGTCACAGTCAGAGCCTCCCTGTACAGTCTGTACATGGCACAGGGGGTCTCAGCTAACATGACAGGTGAGGATTCTAAACAGCCAGCATCCCTTTGCTGAGCCAGGTACTGCGGATGGGCTTGCATTGCCTTTTTCACCAAGAGGGGGTGCCTTTTTGCAGTCTGTATACAAGTACCTGATGTTTCATAGCCCTGATCAGAAAGCTAGAAAGAGTTACAGAAGGGAGCAGAGAACACCAACCTCGATATTTTCATGTTAGAGGTCTGCAGCTATCGAGGACCAGAGCTGTAGTTCCAGCTCTCATCACCTTCATCAGCAGTAGTCACACCACTATCTGCATCACTGCCATGGCCATTTGACAAGTGCTTCCGACACACAGGCACAGGGCTAACTGCTTTACGTGTGTTGTTATGTATGCTTCCTACAGTGACCCCAAAAGTTGAGTACTAGTATTACTCTTTTTAAAAAATATTTATTTTATTTATTTGAAAGATAGAGTTAGAGAGAGAGAGGTAGAGACAGAGAGAGAAGTCTTCCATCCGCTGGTTCACTCCCAAGATGGCCACAACAACTTGAGCTGCACTGATCCGAAGCCAGGAGCCAGGAGCTTCCTCCGGGTCTCCTACGTGGGTGCAGGTGCCCAAGCACTTGGGTCATCTTCCACTGCTTTCCCAGGCCATAGCAGAGAGCTGGATCAGAAGAGGAGCACTCGGGACTAGAACCGGTGCTCAAATGGGATGCTGGTGCTTCAGGCCAGGGCTTTAACCCTCTGCGCCACAGTGCCGGCCCCACTATTATTACTCTTACCATCCCCACTTACAGTCGTATAAACTGAAACTTGGGTTAAGCAATCGTTTAGGATCAAAGGCCTATGTTAAAGTAGAAGCTTCAAAGATGTAAATAGCAACTCCCAAGCATAAATAAAAACCATATTTCATGTAACGGGTTTTATTTAACTCATTAGCTAGTGAGGGAATCAGTAAGAAGTTACAACTTATCCAGAGTGTTAGAAAATCTAAGTACATGGAGATGTTTTAAGAAAGAAATGTTAGAAAAGGGTAGTAGACTGAATAGTGAAACTGTCTTCCCATCTTAAAAACATGATGTGCAGTCCTGGTCCTTGAAAATTGTGTATATGCTCCTTTACATATAAAAAAGGACTTTCCAGGTGTGATTAAGTTTAGGATTTTTGGGGTGTGGGGAAATTATTCTGGGTTATCTGGATAGGGCTGATGTGATCACCTTTGTTTTTACTAGAGGAAGGCAGGGATGTCAGAGAGAGAGAGAGAGAGAGAGAGAGCGAGCGAGAGCGAGCGAGCGAGAGAGAGAGAGAGAGAGAGAGAGAGAAATGGGAGCAGAGGCTGGAGTGCTGTGTTTTGATGATGGAATGACCCCTAGGAGGTAGAAAAGGCGAGGACTCAGGTCCTCCTTTTGAGCCTCTAGAAGGAACCAGCCCAGCTGACATCTTGATTTTAGCCCAGAATTCTGATTTTGAACTTCACTGTAAGCTAATAGATTCACATTATCTTAAGCCCCACGTGTGATAAATTATTATAGCTGCAGTAGGCAATCAATACAGGAGGATTCCTGGGTTATATAGAAAGCTGGTTAATGTCCAACAAGACCACGAACCTTAATCCAAGGAGGCAATTCCTCCAGCAGTGTTAAATTATTTACCTTCTTACTGGATCAAGATTTTTAAGTTAATATCTACCCCTAGGTGAATACTGCCTTGTTGGTAGAAAGCCCAGCCTTGCACAATAAAACCCACATTTCTTCTGCATTTCCTAATCTTAAGATATTATTTTGGGCAGCTAGGAAGTATAAAAACTGGGACTTGAACTAAGCTCTTCCAAGTCTAGGATTTGTGTTCTTGATCATTAAGAAACATACTTTATTCACTAGCACTTTTTTAGACTAGCAGAGCCATCAAAGACAGATAAAATTGTGAATGGGAACTGAGAACACAGCTCAAAATTTGCCAGGGTGAGTTCACCACCCCCTTCCTTTATGGTAGCTCCCCTGAACAGGGGACTGCAAGTAAAGCTTTGTGTCCTCCTGAATGCCAGCGGTGGAAATTCCTACCCCAGCTCTTTGAAAACTTACAGCCAGGTTTTTATTCGGTTTCAGACGGGTTCCAATTACTGTAACTTAAGGGATGGGATGGGAAGCTGAAATATGGATCCCTTCTTTTCCTTGTAAAGCAAGGGATCATGACATTCCCCACCCCTTTAAACTATATTTCTTCATTAGGCATCATCACACCTTGCCTAGTGAGAGAACTAAAGACTTTGAAGCTGGAGAAAGTCAGTAGGAGCAAATGAGTTCTATCGGCCACCAGCGTGGCATTCTTAAGTGACAGTGCAGTAAAGGTCTCGATAGCAGCAGAGAACTTTTATGGGGAAGTGGATTATGTGATTGGACAGGTAAAGAATCTTGAAGGAGGCTGAGGAATGAATGTAGGTTGACCTTACAAGGCATTCATAATTGACAATGGCTGAACAGTAGAATCAGCTGAGCAAGAGTTAAATAATTATGCACAGACTATTAATTTTCTAGGATTATGAATTAGTCAGTCTTTCATCACTACAAATAAAAGGGATCACTTATGAAGCAAGAAGGTTTATTTGGCTCATGGTTTTGGAGGTTCACAGTCCAAGATTGGGCAGCCCCAATGGTGTGGACAGTTGGTGAGGCTGGAGAAAGGCAATGGTGGTCGTGATGGTGGTGGTGGTGGTGGTGGTGGTGTATGTATGTGTGTGTGTGTGTGTGTGTGTGTGTGTGGGGTGGGTTTATATAGGGAGGATCACATGGCTAGCCAAGAAGCAGAGAATGGCTAGGACCAATTTGGCTTTTAAGATCAATCCTCTCATGAGAACTACCTTCCAAGGGCCTAGCCGAGGGATCTAAGGACCCCCCATGAGGCTCACCATAGATACCATAATTGGATTACGTCCCCTCTTTGTACCATTAGCTTATAACTTTGGAGATCAAATATCTGCATGAGTTCAGGAGCCATATCCTCTTGAAATTATAGTAGGCTTCCATAATGAAGGACCACAGAGTAGGTGAATTAAACCATAGAAAATTAATTTTTCACAGTTCTGGGGTATGGATATCTGAGATCAAGTTATCATCAGGGCTTCCCTCCTTGGCTTGAAGATGGTTGTCTTCACCCTGTGTCTTCACATCATTTTTGGCCTAAATACCCTTTATATACAAAGACATCAATCATAGTGCAGTAAGACCTACCTCAATAAACTCATTTTGGTTTAATTGCTTCTTTAAAGATTCTATCTTCAAGTATAGTTACATTCTAAAGTATGGAAAGTTAGGATTTCAACATATTAAAGTTATAATATAACAGGTCTCATCCTCTGAGAGTCATTCACATTGGGAATGTGACTGAGCCTTCATATGAAAAGATGTATTTTAAATCATCCAGGAGTGAGAAGCTGTGGGGTCTGTAGTGTAGGTGATTGGGCAAGGTAGCTGGAGACGAAGTGAGCAGAATTGGCTGCTGGTGATAGCCTTGCACCCAGCACCCCCCTGCCTCCACCAGTGGATGGCTTTGGGAAGTGACTTAAAAACTTGGAAGGACAGTGTTGTGGCATAGTGGATAAAGCCACTGCCTGTAGTGCTGACATCCCATATGGACGTTGGTTCAAGTCCTGGCTGCTCCACTTCTGATCCAGCTCTCTGCTATGGCCTGGGAAATCAGTAGAAAATGCCCAAGTCCTTGGGCTCCTAAGTCTATGTGGGAGACCCAGAAGAAGCTCCTGGCTCCTGGATTTGGATTGGCTCAGCTCTGGCCATTGCAGCCATCTGGGGAGTGAACCATTAGACAGAAGATCTCTCTCTCTCTCTCTCTGCCTCTGCTCCCTGTAACTCTGCCTTTCAAGTAAATAAATAAATCTTAAAAACAAACAAACAAACTTGGTTTTGTCTGTAACACAAGGGCACTAGCACCCTGTCTGCCTTTAAGCAGGGAAGTGGAAATATACTTTCTTGAAGTTTCTTCCAATTCTGAAATGTATCATTCTGGAAGCAGTTCTAAGGTCAACTTTAGGTGGCAATGAGGATTGGAGTAGAGCGGAAGAGATCTGAATGTAATGTACTGTTATCACCACTGTGGCCATTCCCTCACTACCACCATTATCATATCCATTAGCATCTCACTAAAATCACTTGTCCAGCCCCATAGTTACAAACATTATCATCACCCCTGCTCTCTCTATGCCGGTCACCATCACCCTTTCCCAGCTGTCATCATCGGGGTAGCTATAACGACAGCAGTTGCTTCAGCAGTAGGCTCATTATCGACAGAGACGTTGGTAGCCACACACATTTGAGAACCGGATCACTTAGTCCAGGTTATTAAATTTAGGTTATAGAAAACTGAAATGCAGACAGATCAGTGGACTTATTCGTGGTCATGGAACTCTTAAATAGAAAAACTGGGTTCAAGATTCTGATTTTTGGCTTTATATTAAGAATTCTTTCTACTGACCCACATGACTTCATCACACCCCATCAACTTTGCTAGGAGGTTGGGCTATGGAGGTCTCCACTATCTAAATTTGTTGTTTTTAGCAGACTCATAGAATGGCAGATGTCCTAAATAGCACTCTGGCCTCAGAATCAGCCCTTAAGGCATTCGGATCTGGCTCAAGAGCCCATGAGAATATTTTTGGCATGGAAAGCTAAGACACTCTGGAAAATAAAAAAAAAAAAAAAAAAAAAAGACCTAAATGGAAGATCTCTGCTAGTGAGATCCCAGTGGAAAGAATGGGGCCATCAAAGAAGGAGGTACCTTTCTCTGAAGGGAGGAGAGAACTTTCACTTTGACTATGACCCTGTCGGAATAAGATCGAAGTCGGCAAACCCTAAAGGCTTCCATAGCCTCGGCAACTCATGACTAGAGCCTAGGGAGATTACTGACGCCATAAACAAGATTGTCAAATTGTTAAATCAACTCCAGGAGTCACTGTGTACTTACGTCTCATGAGGGATCTGTCCTTAATGTGTTATCCAATGTGAAGTAATGCTATAACAAGTACTGAAACAGTATTTTAACACTTTGTGTTTCTGTGTGGGTACAAACTGATGAAATCTTTACATAGTATATATTAAATCGATCTTCTGTATATAAAGATAATTGCAAATGAGTAAAAAATCTTGGTGTTAAATTGGAAATTGCATAGATAATTAATCTTTAAAAAAATCATGTAGGATCTCTGTCTTTAATGTGCTGTACATTGTGAATTAATACTATAACTAGTACTCCAACAGTATTTTCATTTTGTGTCTCTGTGTGAGGCCAAACTGTTGAAATCTTTACGTAATAAGTACTAAACTGATCTTCTGTGTATAAAGAGAATTGAAAATGAATCTTAATGTGAATGGAAGGGGAGAGGGAGCGGGAAGGGGGAGGGTAGCGGGAGGGAGGGAAGTTGTGGGGGGGGAGCCATTGTAATCCATAAGCTGTACTTCGGAAATTTATATTTTTTAAATAAAAGCTTTATATAAAAAAATAAATTTGTTGTTTTTCCCATTAAGAACAAACCCTTCCCAAAGGCAACTCAATGAAACAACTCTTATCCCCTATGTTTGGGATCAAGTTTCCCTTCCCAAGGAGCTGAAATGCTCTCATTTAAGGATGCTTGGACTCCATCTGATAGAAAATGACAGCACCAGAATCCTCTAGTACATCAGAAAAGAGGCGGTCTGGTTCTCAAAAGGTCAAAGAAAACTCACAGAATTAATTAATTCACAAATATTTATTGCGGCTCTATTAGGTACCAGGCAGTCTTTTCTGTGCTGGGGATACAGGGGGACAAAGAGAAAAGAGGGTCTTATCATCATGGAGCTTGTATGAGCTGGTCCAATCCTCCAAGGAACTCTGATTGGACTGTCTTTAGACTTGTGCCATCTGAATCAATCACTGGAACCAGGAGTATGTGTTATGCTGACTGGCTAGGGCAGGGTCATATGAGCCATTTACAAAGTGGAAACTTTTTGAGTCCAGGGACTATGACATAGTTTTGTTCGTGATGTATCCAGGCCATTCCCTAGGAACTTGCCCATAATCAGATGAGAAATGATGTCAAATGAGTGAGTGAACGATTGAGTAAATAAATAAGCAAGGGGGAGAGAAAATACATGATGGGCAAATGTATAAAAACATGTCAACTGGGGATAAATTGAAAAAAAAATGGCTTTCAGCTGATAATCGGGTAAGAGAAAATATGCATGGTAGATTGTTTGCTAAAACTATTTGCCCAGTGTGTGTCATAGGAGGCCAAGGGCATCCTACTCAATATCTGGGGAAGCATTAAAACTGAAATGAGGTTATAGTTACTTTCAGAATTGTCCATAACAACCCAAGGACTCACTTCTGGCCTCACTCTTGGAGGAGCCCATGCAAGAAGAAATGAAGACAGCTCACAGCTGGTAGCTAAAATATGTTGATGTCATCATGTAGATAACTGCAACCCTCACTTTCCCACTGTCAGCATCACAACTTGTGTGGATACCTGGGGAACATTTCTCCCCTGTCTGATGTTCTTGGGACACAGCCTATCAATTCTTTTGATAGAGGCTCCCTTTGGGATTCATTTTGCACAGATTTCAATTGAGAAAAAAAAAGGTCAGAAAAAAGTCTAGAAGAAGAAAATTTAGGCCTCTAAAATTGTTAGCATCCAAGAGATGCTTCCACTGGTCCCAGATGTTCACTGTGTGGCTCTGTACATCTTGTAAACAACCTGGGTGGGTCATCACCTAGAGGGCTCTGCAATTTTAATGGTTGTACTATGAAAGGAAAGACTTAGGAAAACACAGGAAGAGACAGACTAAATGATCAAAAGATTCTACATTTGAGCAAGAGCTCAAAGGATATGGATCCAAGAATGGAAAGACCAAAGCTTTGAAGAAATAAGTGCTACAAATTTGTGAAGGGCATAGAAAAGATGCAGCAAGTAAGTAAACTTGTTCACCAAATTCCAATAAACCCAAATCAGAGGAGCACCCATGAAGTTTCCAAAGGGTTCAATATGAACCGTGAATACTTTTAACAATGCTGGTAGACACGTGGGATGTATTACCGTTGGAAGTGACATTTCCTAAAAATATAAAGTCCTTTAAGAGACAACAAAGCAAGAATGAGTCTTCAGAGACTTGAGGGTGCTCTTGATACAGCCTTACCTGTGGAGGACAGTCATGTCTGCCACCAGTGCTTCTATCAAGGATGGAATGTTAGACAAGAGCACAGAGCAGTCACAGACAGGTCCAAGACAGGCTGCAGCATTGTTCTGAGAGTAAATAAGAGAGCTGCTGCATGTACGCATGTTTGAGGTGTCTATTGATAGGGATAGTTATCATAATTAATGTCATGAATGAATAATTAAGGGAAGAAGTTAATAAAGTGAATAGATGATGATGAATAGAATGGCTTGTGATAGTTTTTTTTTCTTTTGAAATAAATATGGATTCACAGAAAGCTTCCCCCAATAGTAACATCTTATAAACTGTAGAACAATATTAAAACCAGGAAATTTGGTACATTACTGTCACCAATTAGGCTGTATTCTGGTTTCACCATTTAAATTCTATGTGCATGTGTGTGCATGTGCACTCGTGTGTGTGTGTGTGTGTGTGTGTGTGTGTGTGTGATTTATTCCATGTACTGATTCATGTAACTACCATCACAGTCAAGATTCAGAACTGCTTCATCTCATAGAAGAAATCATGGCACATCTTTCTATTCCTACTCCACCCTTTTCCCCTGGCAACCATTTAGCTATTGTCCAGTTCTACGGTTTTGTTATTTTGAGAATCTTACATAAGTGGGATCATATATACAAGATGTATAGCCATCTGAGACTGTCTTTTTTCACTAAGTATCATGCCCTTGATGTCCATCCAAGTGTTGCATGTTCCAGTAGTTCATTTGTTTTGGTTGCCTAGCAGTATTCCATCATATGGAAGTACCTGGGTTTGTTCAATCATTCACCTATTGAAGGACATTTGCTTTTTTTCCCAGTATTTTGTTAATCTGAATAAATCTGCTATGAATGTTTGCACATAGGTTTCTGTGTGAACATAAGGTTTTATTTCTTTGGGATAAATGCCCAGGAGTGTATTTGCTGTGTTAAATGGTAAATACTTGTTTAATCTCATAAGAAACTGACAAACTTTTCCATAGTGGCTGCACCATTTTACATTCTCACTAGCCATGTATAGATTATTGTTATTATTCCTATTTTTTGTTAGCAATCATTGATATTTGATTGGTTAGGTTATTGTGGCATATGATAATGATATGGTATGATTAGGACATGTGATTATGATAATGATATGATCACTGATATTGATAATATTGGGGATCATTGATATTATCACTATTTTTGATATTATCCATATTTTTGTTAGAGCTATTATAAGAGATGTGTAGGAATATATCATTGTCATTTTAATTTGCACTTTCCTAATGGATAATGATATTGAACAACTTTTATTGTGTTAATTTGCCATCTGTCTCTCTTATTTGGTGATATATTTGTTCACATCTTTTTGACAATTTTTATATTTATTTTTTTAAAGATTTATTTATTTGACGATTTTTAAATTGGATTTATTTTTACTAGTGAGTTTTGAGAGTTCTTTATCTGTCTTAGGTATAAGGTGCTTGTCAGAGATGTGGCTTGCAAATAGTTTCCCACATTGTAGGTTGTCTTCTCACCCTCTAAGCAGAGTCCTTGGCAGCATGAATAAGTGTAGGTATCCAATTCCCATTCCAGAAGCCTAGCCTTCCCTTGAGAGCACTGGGCATGGTCACACCACTGTCAGCCCTCACGAAAGAGATCACAGACTCAGTTTCCGCTTGGCTGCACTCATCCACTCACTAGGGTAGCTAACTTAGCATGGGTTTCTCCCTGTTCACTGGGTACATGTGAGTGTATGTGAGAACATCACAGAAAATGAGTGGAGAAAGAGCACGCTACTGTCAGAGCAACTTGAAGAGCAAGTCCTCACTGACCCAGAAAGTGAGAGTGTAGCATCATCCTCTCGTAGGAAACCAGAGAATGCCCCAGAACCAGGACAGAGTGAGAGCCAGCATTCCAAACAGCAGGAGCCTTCTCAGGCCATTTCAACCCAAACTAAAGTAACAGACAGACTTGAATTCATCTGGTGAATTTGACCAACACAGACAGCCAAAACACACAAGGAATTCAAAACCAGAAATAATCTCAAGTTTGAGTCATGCAGTGTGTTTGTCTACATGGATTGTGCTCATCAGAAAAAAGCCAAATTTGCTCCAAGGAGCAAAGCAGCCTCAGTCTTAGGCTGGGGGCTGCTGCCATGGAGACCATGAGAGAGGAGATTTTATGATACTCAGCCAGCATGAAAGGGATGGATCGTAACTCCATTTTATGTACGTTTCCACTGGTGGGTGTGTGTGGGGATGGAGATTAAAAGGAAAATAATCATGCTTTAGTCCTTTTCATTTAGGGTAATGAGATCTTTTGACTCATTCTTGGAATAATGGGCAACAGTTTTTCCATCACAAATGGCAAGACACTTCATTCAGCACTTTGCAGGAACATCATCTTTAGCCAGATTTGACCCAATGGTTGCACTGAGCGATGTTTTTAAGAGAGAGATAGATTTTCCAGTTGGCTTCAGACATGAGGAATTAAGAACCAATTGTACCAACCACAATTTCTGCAGTGGACAGAGAAATTTGATCTTTCCTATCTCTCTCTCTCTCTCTCTCTCTCTCTCTCTCTCTCTCTCTCTGACAGGCAGAGTGGACAGTGAGAGAGAGAGAGACAGAGAGAAAGGTCTTCCTTTTGCCGTTGGTTCACCCTCCAATGGCTGCTGCGGCGGGCGCACTGTGGCCGGCACATTGTGTTGATCCGAAGCCAGGAGCCAGGTGCCTCTCCTGGTCTCCCATGGGGTGCAGGGCCCAAAGACTTAGGCCATCCTCCACTGCCTTCCTGGGCCACAGCAGAGAGCTGGACTGGAAGAGGGGCAACCAGGACAGAATCCGGCGCCCCGACTGGGACTAGAACCCGGTGTGCTGGCGCCGCGAGGATTAGCCCATTGAGCTGCGGTGCCAGCCGATCTTTCCTATCTCTCCATGATCATCCAGGCTGAGTGGATTGGAAGAAGGGTGGACCATTGGGCAAAGAATATGCCACATGACCATTAAGCAAACATTGTCTATTTACTCCCACAGCATTTATCCTTATCATTTCAGTCCCCAGCTGTCATGTGGGGGTGCACCCTTACCTTGGCTTTCAGTCCTTGTGGTTCCCTCACTGAACTTCAATGAATGAATGCTTCACCCTTCCACAACTCTGTGAGGTAAGTGCTGTTGTCATCCCAACTATCTTTTTCTCGTGGGACAACTGCTTCCTGGGCAGGACACCTTTCCCTAGGTACCTCATCTTGGGGGCCACAAGCTGATAAACGCAGGTAACAGCATTGGAACCCGGATGGTCCTGCTCAGAACCCATACACTCAAGTCCTCCAGCTCTCTGCCTCTGACAAATATCATGGCCATCTTTGTTCTTTATCTCCTGTCTCAAATGATAGCTACTCTTGGTTACTTTTCTCTGTAACACAAGAGAAGTGTGGAGGAATTCTTAGGTGAGCCATCTTGAGAAGTTAATCTTTGGGAAATTTCACCAGCATCTTTAGGTGGAGACTTTGTTATTTTTATTTATTTATTTTTTGCTGCCCTCTAGGTTCTACAAGAAGCAGGAAAAAAGATGGTGAGGACACCCTTTGCAGGGTGATGAGTAAGCAGCTCATGGACAGTTTTCCCTCATCCCTGCCATATGCTTTTCTGTCGTTGCACCTGACACACACGCCAGACCTTGTGGGTTGCCCACCCACAACTATTCCTTTTCTTTTTTACTTGCTGGCAGAATTGCCTCTCTCAACCAAGGAAGAAAATACTCAATAATTCCTTTTCCAGCCAGCCTTTCAGTAAAGGTCTGGGTATGTGACTGATTTCTGCTTACAAGGATAAGATAGGAAATCTGCTAAGAGGTTCTTGGTGAAGATTTTTCTCCATGATGACAAAAGAGTAATCATTTTTCATTTCTGCCATTGCATGCACTTTTGTGAGGATGTGATGTTTGGATCTGCAGCAACCATCTGGTAACTGTGAGAAAGAAAGCCAAGAGAATCATGAAGAGTGGAGGGAGGGAGGGAGGGAGGGAGCGAGGGGAAGAGAGAGAGAGAGAGAGAGAGAGAGAGAGAGAGAGAGAGAGAGAGAGATCCCATCAAGTGATTCACTGTCCACATGCCCATAACAGCCAGGCCAAAGCCATGAGCCCAGAACTCAGTCTGGGCCTCCTCCATGGGTGGTGGAGGCCTAACCACTTGAGCCATTACTACGGACTCCCAGCATGCACAGTAGCAGGAAGCTGGAATCAGAAGTGGAGCTGGGACCCAAATCAAGGCACTGTGATAAGGGATATGGGCATGCCAAGTGGCATTTTAACTGCTGTGCCAAATGCCGACCCTTCCTCCAAATGTTTTGGTGTGTGTGATGTGCTGACAACCCCCTGATGTCTAAATCACATTGTGGGGGGTTGGGGCATGTTCTGTCATGCACAGGTGAACATATTCCAAATGATTTACCATTTTATGTGGACACTGTCTATGCATGTCCCCCTCTATTCTTCTATAAGTTTTTTGTGGAGAAGGTCAATCTTATTTTCCCTAATGTCTAGCATAGAGTTAGAATTCAGTCAATGTTCACTGACATATTTCTTTTACCATAATTTTCACACTAGGCACTACAGACAAGCTTATGTATGCCAGCCAACATCTGTCTGAGTTTGGAGGCAGCCCTTGAGTATTGGGGAGTGGGAAATATGTCAGTGAATATCAAACAAGGAACCCCCTAAGGATACATGGGAAAGAAGGCTCTGATAGAAATGTTGCCTCATCTCTGTGCTGCTCAAGTTGCTTATTCAGACTGTTCTTCATGTGAAAGCTTACCACAAGGCCAAGTGTGCATGTCAGATGAAAGTGTGGTGCACTGGGTCAAGGGGACAGGGGGTGGTTAGGTGCTTAGAGGACCTCTCGTCCACGTGGTGGTCCATGGGGTCCCTGTTCTGACCCCCTACACCTGCTCCGTGGAGCAGACAATGATAGTTGCTTCCATGATCTCAAATCCATGAAATCCATAAATTCCTTGATCTTCCCTTGGTCCTCAGCTCTGTTATTGAAAGCTGGAGGCCCCTGTTAGCTTTCTGGAGGGTTGTGAGGTTGCATTGTTATTGAAATGTTTAGATTATTGCACTAGCTTTGGCTCAAGATGGTGTGGTGAATCCAAAAGGCAAAACTACTTTGGAGACTCCATTTGGCAGTCCCAGTCCTTTAAGTGCACATATTTAATTTTTTGGTTTGTTACACAAATCAGTTGAATTTGTCATACCAAAAGGAGCCATGTCTTTTGGAAAACCCCATAAATGAGGAGCAGATATCCTTACATAGCCTTTGGGCTTTTTTTGTTCTTACTAATCAAGGAGGAAATCACTTTGATTCCAATATTGACTCGTGGAGAAGACATTCTTCTTTCAAGTTTCCACACTCATGAGAACACAGTTTCAGTCTCCTCAGACCTCCTTGGCCCTAAAATTCAGAGGGTGGAGTCAGATCTCCATGTGACCTAGGGTCTCAGGGTCTGGAAAGAGAGTTGTCAAACAGCACTGTCTTGGGGGATGGTTTGTATGGGGTGGGTTGGAGGGATGTGATGGGATCATTAATGGCCACACACACAAGAAGCCAGTGTGCTCTCTAAAGAGAGAAGGTTTGATGATAGTTTTATTTTTTTCATGACTACTAGTTGACTTCCTTTTTGCTCCAGGATATTAAACTTAAATCTCTCAGCTTGGATAAATTGCAAACCTTGAGCCATAAAGGACCCTATATCCTCAATTTCTTGTCTGGAGTCTTCTTGCCTTCAGGGCTTCTTGAATCCTGTCTCTTCCCTGAGGTAAGAGCGTTTTTAAAGCTCTCTCAGTTGGCATCTGCTCTTTCTCCAGCCTAACCCAGGATAGAAAGATGCCTTTGATGCTTCCTTGAGCAAGACGAATGGGAGACCCTACCCGGTTCCCTTCATGTTGTAGCTCCTTTGCAGTCCGAGCTATCCATTCATCTGCCCACGCACCCAGCCAGCAAGTATTTGTTGAGTGCATTCATTTCCCAGATGTTTGTTGTGGGAGCTGAGGATACAGCAGTAAAGAAGTTTACCCTTGTTGCTCTAGCATTTTCCTTCTAGCTTGGAGGACAACAATAAACCAATAGTGAACATAATGTCAGATGTGGAAATGCTATGAAGAAAACTTGTAGACGTAGGCATTTGATGAGGTGATTAGAATGCTATTTGGGCTGCCCTTGTCCCATAATCGAGTGCTCGGGTTTCAAGTCCTGAGAACCAGCAGCTGTGTTCTGAAACTCAACAGTGTGTTGCTGCTGGAACTGTGTTTCTCTGGGACTCCTCCCTGCCAACAACCAAATGTGAGAGTGATGCTAAGACAGACTGGGGGCTCTCCAGTGGGAAACTTGGACCTGAGCATCCCGTGAAGGCCTTGATAACGTTTTCTTAGAGTGTTTTACAGTCTAAGGTTCTCGCTCTCTCTTTTCCTCCTCTCTTTCCCTCCTTATCTCTTTCATAAACAGGGATATCTTTACTGCTGGTTGATTGCTCTCTCAACTGCTCCAACTTGCTCCCTTTACTTTCTCGTATGTTTTCTCTAATAACGTTTTGCATTTCTTATCTATCTTTGCATCTGTTTCTAGAGGGTCTGGGCTAACCCAGGACTAAGAAGAGAGGGTGACTTAGGGTAGGGGCTATTTTAGATAAGTGACATGGAAAGGCCTCCTAGGGGAGGTGACTTTGGTGACCTGGCTGGAGTGGGGGGGGGGGTCTGTGCCAACTCCTGGGGGAGGAACACTGAGAGAAGGGAGAGGGAGAAGGGAGAGATTTGGGCTGCAGAGGAGTTGCCCTAAAAACTGCTGAGGAGCTAGAATGGGGGCAGACACATCTGTGGCTCCCCTCCAAGTCCTTTCCCACCATCTGCTGGTATGCTTGGTTTCACTTAAGAGTTTGCACGAACAGAGTTCTAGGTTTAAGATAACAATATTCCAGAAGCCACTGCTCTAGGGGCACTCCGATGTCCACCGCGTTTTATGACTCTGTCAGGCCGCTGTCATGGGGAGAAGGGGTGGCAGAAGAAGCTACCTTTATGTGGAAGCCTAACTGTTCCAGGGAGACGCTGGGTGAGAGAGGGGGCAGATGTTAGAGAGGGGAACAGGAGTCTGTGGTTGAAGGACTTGCTGCGTGGGCCTGGTGGAGAGGGTGAGGTTTGCTAATTCAGGGACTTTTCATTGTGAAGCCCAGAAGCCCTACAGCTGGACGGGAACCAGCAAAGACTGACGTATCCCGAGCAGGCACAGGTGAAGAAAGGACAGTCATAGCAGTAAGGTCTAGGGTGGGGACAGGAGCTCAAGGGTTGTCTTCCATGTGAATGGAGAGCAGTCTAGAGAAGCAGTGGAGGATGACAGCTGTGCACAGAACTTTGGTTTCAAAATGTAAAATATTAATATTGCCCAGAAGGAAGATGAGAGAACTCACCTGATGATAGAAGGCTTGGCAACTGACTGCATTAACCTTTCTTGGCACTTTTTTAGTTTTATTCCTCCTCCCTTAACTCCCCTTAGTTTTCAGTGGACAGCAAGGCTGGCAGAAGTTACACAAAGGCTGAGCAAGATGTGATAGATTTCTCTTCTCCAGGGTTTTCAGGCTGGGTAGGGAATGCCAGCACCACTTGTAGGAGAGTGAATATATGAGACACTGAGACAAAGATGTGTTCACCCTGGGAACTCAGGGGGTCCCGAAGGTATGCTTTAGGATATAGTTTATTTATAAATCAGAGGTTTAACTGCAGTGGCTTCAGCATATAAAACTCTTTACTATCTTAGAAAAGAATTTTGTTGGTAGGTGTTATGGGGCAGCTAAGGCAGCTCCGGGAGTTGTCAAAGACCCAAGAGCCTTCCATCTTTCCATTCTACTCTGTGAACCTTCCATCCTCTAGGGTCCAAGGTGGCTGCTAAAATTTCTGCCACTACATCTGGATTCCAGGGAGCAAGAAGGAGGACGGGAAGACCTGCACAGCCTACACAACATCTCTGTTTATATGTCACTGGTCAGGCTTTAGCTTCATGGGAGCACAGAGTTGTAAGGAAGGTTGGGGAATACATTTTAATGCCCCTAGTTTAAAATTTGAGGTTTTTTTTTTCATGAGGAAGAAGGGGAGAATGGCTATTGGGAAGCAATCAGGTATCTGAGCAAAAATGTACAAGTACACATGTTTGAAAGGGACATAACATTCGTTCATTCACTTTCTCACTCGTTAACAAATGCTGAACATCCACATTCTGGAGACCTAAGAATGAATAAAACACTACTGTTTTCCATAGAGTGTTCCTGAGGTAGGCAGAGAGCAGAGTAATGGTGCATGAGAAGTGATCTAACACATGACTCTATGGGCAGTGATGGTCAAATGGACACTTTAGTTTGGGTTGGTTTTGGGGGATTTGCAGAAATAAAAACAAGTGAACTGGGATTTAGAGGAGAAGCAGGATTTTGTCAAGTGCAGTAGGGGAAAGGCATCCTGGGTAGGAGGCTTGGAGGGTTGGTGGCATCTGCAGGTCCTGATGGTGTGAAATGCTAGGCAGGACCTATTTGAGAGCTACAAGTATAGCCAGGGTAGAGCTGAAGAGATGGCAGAGATGAACACTGAGGCCCTTTTGTGTTCTGCTAAAGACAAAAAGGAAAGCAAGCATGTGCATGTACTGTCTGCCTGAGTCCAGTTAAGGATTGAGAACGGTTGAGGCCATCTGGATCGGATCCTGTAGGCAACAAGGAGCCACTCATGGATTCTGGCTAATGGAGTGTGTGTTGAAGTGACATGTGCCACTTCTGAGCCTCAGCAGGGACCCGAGCTTCAGCTTGTCCTCCTACTATCACCCTGGAATAAAACCCTATTATTGTGGTCCTTTCAAGCTAGGCTCCAGAATAAGATGCGTGGGGTAACCTTCAACTTGACCAATAACGTGAAGCAGAACTGTACTGGCCATGAGCAACAATTAATATTGATTTTGCTTGCTTCAGATGTTTGTTATTATTTGTAAGTATGCTTGCAGAAGAAGCCAGCTAATATACCTGGAGCTGAGATTCCTGCGGATCATCTCATCCCATGAGTGCTGGACAGAGGTATAGCCTCTGCTACATGCCTGGGATCCTGGAGTACCTCAGAGACTTGGGGAGGAAGTACTGCACAAGAGTGGCATTCCACAAACAGGAGTGCAGGATCCTCTGGATGTAAGAGCTGGCTCCCAGGTGAATGCCAAAGTTGGTTTAGCTTGGGGCTTGTCAACCTCAGCACTATTGACATTTTATTGTGGGGAGCTGTCAGGTGCATAGAGCTTTAGAAGCATCCCTGGCTTCCACCCACTGGATGTTAGTGACACCCCCATCATACATTGACACCATCATAAATGTCTTCAGATAGAGCCCCAAATGCCAATCACTCCCAGTTGTGAAAGACTGATTTACCTGGTCTGGCCTCAAGTCTTCTGCTGAAGGTTAAACCAGAAAACAATTGCTAATGACCATGTATTGAGCATGTACTGAATTCCAGCCTCTTAGTAAGGATTTTCAGGAAGCAGTCAAATGTGAGAGCTTATGGATGCAGAAGGTCAGGACACAGGGGTGGAGTCACTTGCTCCAGTATCACATGTAGTGTGTGGAAGAGCTGAGGCCAAGCTCTCTGACTGCAGAAGCCATTGCATTGGGCATTCAAGTAGACTTCATAATGTTTGTGGAAGATGAAATCGAAAGGTAAGTTTGTTTTGGTGCAAAAAAATTGAAATCCATGCATGTGAAAAATCTCCACAAAGTCCATGAAAAGATGTGTACTCTGAAAAAACTATGTAATGATTTCAAGTATTTTTTGGTACCCAAATAATTTATCTTTTAATTACATTTTCCATGGATATTCTGAAGCCTCTTTGGATTCAATGTTGCCTTCCCCAGAAGTTAATCCTTTCAGGGAGTCAGGACAAGAAGCACTGACACAAGTGTTATGCAATAATTTCTGCATATGTTATGGTAGAACAAGCTTGTTCAGATGTGATTCCAGTTCCCTTTACATAGCTATGCTTGGGAGGAGCTCCCCTGATAGTCACATCTGGGGTTTGCTGCTCCTTGGGTGGAAAGCACACTGACTTCAGGATGTATGCAGCCCCTGTAAGCCTTGTCGGACAACTCAACCCTTCTTAGGGAAATGTGTTGCCAGACCCTGAGTCTCTCTGATGATAGAGACTGAAAGCTTTGAAAAGGTTTCTACCCATTAATCTAGCAATCCTGCTTCTTAAAATGTATCCCAAGGAAGGAATCAAATCTGTATGCAAAGAGTTATGCATAAGATATTTGATTTCTCTGTGATTTGCAAGAGCAAACGTTAGATAAGATATTGGGCAAATAAACTACAGCCTTTCCAGATACTGGTAGGACACTTGTAGATGAATATTTTCTTCCAAGGGATAAAAACATCATGATTTAGTGTTCTTTGTGAAAAAATAAATATCTGAATACCAGAGAGGGCCTGATCCCAATGTTGGAAACTGTGCATGTGACACTATCACAGTGAACAAGGAGGGACGTGTAGGAGGCAGCAGAAATGAGTTGTGTTTTCCTCGCCCGCTGTCCTGCAAGCTGGTTCTGAAGTTTTCATTCTGGGTCTTGATCAAAGTGGGGTGGAGCTCATGACTTCCTCTCTTACACTTATCTCAGAAAAAGTGTTCCAGTCACTTTCCTCACAAACACTCAGTCGCACTCAGTAATTACTATGTCTGCTAAGGGGCATAACCCAAATCCTCCACCCTTCACTGAACATGACACTTCTTCCTCTCCTAGCTTGGCTGCCCCGGGTTGGGCCCTGCAGAGAGAAGGGATATTAAAGGCTGATTCCACTGGAGTTACTCTTGCCATTTAGGTTTGACAGTTGACTTGTTTTCTCTTGGATCATTTTGTGGGTGATTTGCAGCAAACCCCTCTCCTTCACTGGGTAGGGCAGGTGCAGTTTACTTGATTGGGAATAGTGTCTCCTCTGATTGGTTTTCTATGATCCCTCCCTCATGCTCATGGCATCTGGCATGAGACTACCCAGTCTATTCCTGGATCATAGGAAGCTGTCACACATCCTTTGTCCGGAATAATGGATGTGGGTAAAGCAAGCCGCCCTCAACATAGCAACTGCGTCTGACTCCACTCTCAGTGCACCCAACTTGCCATCATTTCTTGCCCTTTAAGTTTCTCAGGGAGAGTCAGGCAGCAATCTGTGGAGTTCCCAGTGATGCACGAAACAGGCTTCAGGGCTTCCACGGAAGACCCTTTGCTTGGCTTGAAATGAGAAGAAAGAATGCCTTCCTCATGGGGGTATGGGAATCTAGACACTCCACCCAAATCCTTGTCTAATACCAAGCCCTATCTCTGCTTTCTCCAATTTCTATGTGGTTCTGAAGGTGGATAGATTGGGTTCTTAAAACCTCTTCGTAACTACTTCCTCCTTAAGTCTTGGTGGTCCTACACTTTACTTAGTAATGGGAAGCAGCTGGCTTTTGTCTTGGACCCTCAGCAGATACTGAAACAGGAGAACCTGCTTTGACACTTGATTTTGCACAAACTCAGAATAAAGAGGGATGCAGTATGCTCCTGAGTCTTGCAGAGGCCTCTGAGGAGGAAAGGGTGGGAGACTGAGTAGCAGAATCTTTAAGGACACTTCCAACCCAGAGAGTGCAGGGCAGATGGTCGGGGATACAAGGCAGTGTTGAGTGTGCTCCCTGACTAGGCTGCTGCAGAGATAAGATATGCACAAAGCAGCAGAGCAGTGGACCATCGTGAATGTTCTTGGTGGTGAAAAATGAAATGACAGGAAGTATGAACAATCAAGCATTAAGTTTCACTCGGCACAAGCTTTATGCTTCAGAGAACAGAGAGCAGTGGGCTCCCTGTTGCAATGAGTGCTTAGAAGAGGAGAATGGGAACTCGATTTGGAGTCAAAAGGAGAGACATGCCTCTCTCTCTGCTCCTCAGCCTCTCTCCTCCTGGGCAATTTTCTCCCCAAGTCCTTCCCTCTGCCTGTAGTTAGAGGTAATTGTGGTACCCACTTTATTTTTTAAGAAGATGCTGACATTTATTTATTTTAAAGATTTATTCATTTATTTAAAGGCAGAGTTACAGACAGAGAGAGACCTTGCATCTGCTGGTTCACTCCCCAAATAACCACAATGGCTTGGGCTGGGTCAGGCCAAAGTCAGCAGCTAGGAGCTTCATCCTGGTCTCCCGTGTAGTTAGCAAGGGCCCAAGCACTTGGATCATTTTTCTCCCCCCAGAAAACTTATTTAAGGTCTACAAAATCCATGCATTTCATAGATAAAACTTTAGGAACATAATGATAGTGGTTCTTCCCACCATACCCACCCTCCCACCCTTCTTCCTCTTCTCCTATTCCCCTTTTTATTTTTTTGCTAAGATCTACTTTCAGTTAACTTTATACGCAGAAGACTAACTTTATACTAAGTGAAGAGTCCAAAAATAGTATTAAATAAAGCTGTTCCCCAGCAGTGTTTTGATTTTTCTTTTGATTTCTTCTGTGACCCACTGTTCATTCAGGAGCATGTCATTCAGTCTCCATGTGTTTGCATATGTTCTAGAGATTCTTGAGTTGTTGATTTCAAGTCTGTTGTTAAGGCTTTTCACCACATTTTAATTTGTTCTATTTAATTCCTCAGTTCCTATATTTCATTTTGATTTCTCTTTAAAATCTCAATTCCATGAGAAAAATTTTCTTTTATGTCATGCACAGGTTTCTTTAGTTTGTGGATTTGTTTCTGATTACTTCTAAGTAATCCTATGATCAATTTTTTGAATTCTGTTTCTGGCACTTCTTCAATCTCTTCATTTTCATATTCTAGTATTGAATGATGTCTTCCTTATTCTTGTTTCTCGAATTACTATGTTTATTTTTAGGCATTTGTGGAAATACTTGTGGGTTTATTTATTTATTTTTTCACTGTGATGGCTTTTATCTTTGGACTATGCCTCTGCTCTTTCTTGTGAATACTTTGAAGCACATGCTGAGTGTGGCCAGGGAGCTCTGTTCTGTGCTCCAGGGTGAGGGGAGTGTCCAAGATGACTCTCAAAGTGGACGTGATAAATCTCTCTCTTTCTCTTTTTTTTAGTCAGAGGGGAAGTTTGTTCAACTCTGTTGTCATAGTCTCATGCTCACCTCCTGTCCTCCAAGGAGTCCAATGCCTGGATGTTACTGTCTTCTACTGCTCTCCTAGGTACATCCAGGGAGCTAGATTGGAAGTGGGGTAGCCTGAATTGGAACCAGTGCTCATGTGTCACATGGGCATTGTAGCTGATGGCTTAACCCACTGTGCCACAATGCTGGCTCCAGAAACAATTTACTTTATCTACACTCCTTTGTTGCTCTTGGTTTTGTACTGTCATGTACTGCAAAACAACATTAGCCACTGACAGTGCTTCTATAAGATTATACTGATGCTGAAAGTCTGTATCTCTTAACAATGTCCTAGCAGTTGTACAGTCATAGCACAATGTGGTGATGCTGTGTAAACAAAGCCACTGCACTTCCAGTTGTATAAAAGTGTAGCACATATGATTGTGTGCATGCAATACATAATGCTTGATAGTAAGTGCCTGTTGTGTATTTTCTGTACTATGATTTTATTGCTATGTTATTTTAAAAAGTTTTAATTAACTGTACTTATTTGAAAGGCAGGGAGAGAGAGAGACAGGAAGAGGGAGAGGGAGAGGGAGAGGGAGAGGGAGAGGGAGAGGGAGAGGGAGAGGGAGAGGGAGAGGGAGAGGGAGAGGGAGAGGGAGAGGGAGAGGGAGAGAGAGTCTTCCATCCGCTGGTTCATGCTCCCAGTGTCTGCAACAGCCAGAACTGGGCCAGGCTAAAGCCAGGAGCCTGGGACTCAGTGCAGAACTTCCACGTGGGTGGAAGAAACCCAAGTAGTTGAAGCATTCCAGGGTGTGCACTAGAAGGAAGCTGGATCAGAAGTGGAGCAGGGACTCGCATTCCGGCAGTCTGGTATGGGATGTGGGTGTGCCACGTGGCATCTTCACTGCCCTCCCCTCTGGTTATTTTATTTTAGTTTTAAAAGCTCTTCACTTCAGAGCAGTTTTCAGTTCACCACACGAAATCCTGAAGCAGTGTGAAGCGTTCCTTTACACTGCGCAGTCAGCTCCCCCTGTGTTTAGCAGCTGCCATTCGTGTGATGTATTTGCTCTATAATACGGTTATTTCAGAGTCTGCTCCTTCTGCTGCTAGCCCAATGCTGCCATAAAGCAGCGAGCCACATTGTGCCGGCAGCAGCCTCACACAGCTCCTCATTTTATCTCGTGCTTGATTTCGTGTCACTTTGTCTATCCCGGCGCTGGGAGTGATGGGCCACACTATATACACACCAGGTGTGTGGCAGGCTGTACCATCTGGGGTTGTATAGTGACACTCTGTGATGTTCACACGACATCGCAACCACCGGATGACACACATCTTAGAACCTGTCCTTGCGGCTGCATGGCTGTCACGGAGTGGAAGCTGCAGGAGACAAGAGCTCTCTATGTATTCTGAGTCATTCCCCCTCTGGGACTGGCATGCAGAGTGGAGGCAAATGCAGCTGTGACCGCTCCTCTGTTATCTTTTCCAAGACCCTGAGTGCTGTGTTGGAAAGTCAAGAGCCGCGCTGGGTTTCTGGGTTTTGACTGCACAGCTGTTCCCTCCTCCTCTCTTGGACTCACCACTCTCTGGCCTCCCAGGCCCACTGGGCACCAAAAGCTTGGAAAGCACTTTGCTGGATATTCCAGTTCTGCTGGCGTCTGTGACTGGGTACGTGTCCCCAAATCTGTCTTGTGTGTTTCCAACTTGGAGTCTCCTGGAATGGAGGTGCTCCCCTGGGACAGGAGAAATGCAGCCCAGGGAGGTGGGGCCCAGAAAACTGAGCCCCCAGCACTGATCCTGCCCAGCAGAGCCAGTCTTCCTGTCCTGGCAGACTGTTCTGTGTGTCTTTAATGAGATTTGGCCTGAATTTCAGGCAGACCTGCTCTTGGGCACTGGGTATGGAAATGAACTGAGTTAGCTCTCTAGGAGAGAAGACAAGAGCTGGCGAGGGGCCTGATTGGAGCCCTGCTACTCTGCCAATGCAACGTAGAGAAAAAGGCAATTGTGCTGAGTTCCTGCATTTTTAAGTAGAGCCTGCTCACACTCTCTCATTTGATGGATGGAGGCTCAGAGAAGGGTGATGATGCCCAAGTTTGTGTATCTGGTTCAGCTGCAGATGGGGCCATGATGGGCTACGCAGAGCCACTGCATGGTTCAGGTAGAGAGAGGCATGAGTCCCCTCTGAACATGTCCAGGTGCCGCCTCCCCTCTGGACTGTTCCCTGTCCCACAGTTGAGTTTGATGCTCCTATACATCCCTGTGCCACTGTAATTATCATCCTAGGACCACCAGATGGGTGCCTGTTGTGGACCTCAGGGATCCAGGATGGGGTGGGGCACTGATGTTTAGGGCTGGAAGTCACACCCAGGCGCTCCTTCTCTCTCCCCTTTTTCTCTCCTGAGCCTCCACGAGGCTGAGCGATTTCTGCTGGAGGAAACCACCCTGCTAACCCCAGGAGCGCAGCCCTGCGGGGAGGTGGCCAAAGTTTCCCCATACAAAAGATAACTGGAAAGTGGCATAGAAGAGCCCTGCCCAGTAGAAATACCATGGAAGCTACAAATGGAATTTTAAATTTTCTGGGAGCCACATTAAAAAAAAGCACAAAGAGGGGACAGCATTGTGGCAAAGTGGGTTAACCTGCCACTTGGGATGTTGGCATCACATATTGGAACTCCATTTCAAGTCCTGGATGCTTCTCTCTCTTTCTCTCTTTCTTTCTCTCTCTCTTTCTTTCTTTCTTTCTTTCTTTCTTTCTTTCTTTCTTTCTTTCTTTCTTTCTTTCTTTCTTTCTTTCTTTCTTTCTCTCTCTCTCTCTCTCTCTCTCTCTTCCTTCCTTCCTTCCTTCCTTCCTTCCTTCCTTCCTTCCTTCCTTCCTCCCTTCCTCCCTTCTTCCCTTTTTCCCTCACTCCCTCCTTCCCTCCCTCTCTCTTTTTCTTATTTTCTTAATTTTATTTATTATTTGAGAGGAAGAGTTACAGGCAGAGAAGGAGAGAGAGAGAAAGGTCTTCCATCAGTGGTTCACTCTCCAAATGGCCACAACAGCTGGAGCTGGGCTGATCCGAAGCCAGGAGCCAGGAACTTCATTCGGGTCTCCCACATGGGTGCAGGGACCTAAGCATTTGCGCCATCTTCCACTGCTTTACCAACCCATTAGCAGAGAGATGGATTGGTAGAGGGGCAGCTGGGACATGAACTGGTGTCCATATGGGATGTCAGTGCCACAGGGCAGAGGCTTAGCCTACTATGCCACAGCACTGGCCCTAGATGCTCCACTTTCAAAAGTTTCCTGCTAATGTGCCTGGGAAGGCAGCAGAGGATGGACCAAGTATTTGGGACCCTGGCATCCCTGTAGGAGACTAAAATGGAGTTCCTGGCTCCTGGCTTCAGCCTGACCCAGATCCCACTGTTGTAGTCTTTTGGAGAGTGAGCCAGGGGGTGGAAGATTTCTCTTGCTCTGTCACTTCTTATCTCTATTACTCTGCCTTTCAAATTAATAAATAATAAAGTAAATCTTTTTAAAAAAGGAGAGGTTGATGCTGTGGCATAGCAGGTAAAGCTGCCTCCTGCAGTTCCAGCATCCAATGTGGAAGCTGGTTCAAGTCCCGGCTGCTCCGCTTGTGATCCAGCTCTCTGCTGTGGCCTGGGATAGCAGTGGAAGATGGCTCAAGTCCTTGGGCCCCTGCACCCACATGGGAGATGCAGAAGAAGCTCCTGGCTCCTAGCTTCAGATCGGTGCAGCTCTAGCCGTTGCAGCCAACTGGGGAGTGAACCAGTAGATGGACGATCTCTCTCTCTCTCTCTCTCTCTCTCTCTCTCTCTCTCTCTCTGCCTCTCCTTCTCTCTGTGTAACTCTGACTTTCAAATAAATTGATCTTCTGTGTATAAAGAGATTTGAAAATGAATCTTGATGTGAACAGAAGGGGAGAGGGAGCGGGAAAGGGGAGGGTAGCGGGAGGGAGGGAAGTTGTGGGGGGGGAGCCATTGTAATCCATAAGCTGTACTTTGGAAATTTATATTCTTTAAATAAAAGCTTTATATATATATATATATATATATATATATATATATATATATATATATATATAAATACCAGCCCAATATCCTTGGATCTCTGACACCAAAAACATGATCCCAAAAGTGGAGTCCATGTTTTTTTCACTGGTCTGAAGTTGCTGTCTTGTGAGCGGGTCCCAATTGTTTCCAATGAAAGGTGGTAAAGAAAAAAAAAAAATCTTAAAAAAAGGGAAAAGAAACAACATATTTTACTTAACCTAAGACATCCAAAATATTATAATTTCCTCACAGATCAATGTAAACAATTATGAATGAGATATTTTGCATCATTTTGGACTACACATGCAAAATCTGATGTCTATTTTATACTCACAGCAGGTCTCAATCTGGACTTCACATTCCTGTAAGAAGTATTTGACATGGATATTGATTTTATAAAATTTACGGTTGAAAAAATAGATTCACTTCCCCCAATTCTTCCAAACCTTATCTGAATTGTGTCTGTTTTTCAACTTACATTTAAATTAGTTAAAAAATAATAAAGCCATTCAGTTCCTCAGTCACAGCACTTTGTGAGAGCCACAGGCGCTGGGGGGTAGGGAGGGGCGAAGGGAAGAGGCGGCTGGATCAGGAGAGAACGCAATGGCTCCAAGACTTGGTGGCAGCTTCAGGCATCCTTCCTGTGCGTCTCTTTCTTCTTAAGACCTTAGGGACTGGAGCAGTCACGGTGCAGGCTCAGCCAGCTGCCAGTGTAATCTGCAGTGGGGTTTCACGTCTCTGCATTTGCAGCATCTTGGGGAAAATTCAGATGGTGCTGCTTTTCCTGGGGGGCTTGGAGGATGGATACCCTGGGGAGAGTCTCCTGGGTTCAAGGACCCCAGAGAATGCCAGGAGGTTGGGGAGGCAAGGGAACTGCTACGCCCCCTGCTGGTAGCCAGAGGAAGAGCAGCCCTGCCTGGCTGGAAGGAAGCAATGGGCAGAGGCTGGTGGGGGCTGGGAGAAAGCTACCTCCTTTTCAGTGTCCAAGTCTTGAACACAGAGGCCCTTGACTTTGGAAGCATAGCAGTGTTAGTGCAGAAAATAATTTTGAAAACTTAGAATAACCTTATTTAGTAAATTCTGTGGTTTCCAAATGCAAAACAAAAATCATGTATTTTACTCTGCACTTAGCCAAGTGAAAAACATTTGGTTGGAATGTGTGATCACCACATTCTGAAAGACCACATGCATGAAATATACATTGAAAAAAATCACATGCCAAATTCCTTCCCTGGTCTTTTCTAGGGTAATTATAAAGGGAAAGCAGTAGTATGCATAGTAAAAAATTCAAACAGCACACCAGAAAGTTAGCCAATGAAAGCAAACATCCCCTCTTCCTCCCTTGGGCAAGTTTTAAAGACATTTAAGCACTTGGCAGGTAGTAACTGTTCGATAAATGCTAGGTTACTATGATTAATGCTGAATGTGGACCAAAAATTAGCAGCAACTAAAACATTATATAAAACCAAAAGCTAGCCATGCTGTGTAGACAACAGGGTCTCAGGGCCACAGGAGGAGCTGTGGCAGCCAGGCTGAGCAATGCTGCTCTACTATTTGATTGAAGAGTTTTCTCCTTTTTTTTTTTTTAAAAAAAAGAAAGTTCATTTATTTTCATCTACTTGAAAGGCAGAGCAAGAGAGAGAGAGAGAGAGAGAGAGAGAGAGAGAGAGAGAGAGAGAGGCAGAGAGACAGAGAGATACATACACACACGGAAAGAGAGAGAGAGAGAGAGAGAGAGAGAGAGAGGCAGAGAGACAGAGAGATACATACACACACGGAAAGAGAGAGAGAGAGAGAGAGAGAGGCAGAGAGACAGAGAGATACATACACACACGGAAAGAGAGAGACCTTCTATCTGCTGGTTCACTCCCCAAATGCCTGCAGCAGCCAGGGTTGGGCCAGGCTGAAGCCAGGAGCATGGAACTCCGTTTGAGTCTCCCATGCGAGTGGCGGGGACCCAGGAACTTGAGCCATCATCTGCTGGCTCCCAGGATGCATCTTTAGGAAGCTGCGTGGGAAGCAGTGTAGCTGGGACTCCAACTGGCACTCCAATAAGGGATGTAGGTGTCCCGAGTGGTGGCTTGACTTGCTGAGCCACAATGCTTGCCCTGAGGTTCAAAACATTCTGCACCATTTATAAAAGAGTTATTCTGTGCAGACTACTGTGTTACGAGGCCTGGCTCTGTAGGCTGTGCACAGTGTGTCACGGAGCACAGGCACTGCTTTCCACTGGAGTGTAAGGCTGTGACGCCCGTTCTCGCCTTAGCAGCCAGGCTGAATGAACTTGGCCAACTCAGTCCAACCAATATGCAGAATAGTTCACAGGAGTGAAACGAGTCTCTATCTTCAACAAGTTTGCATTGGCTGGGGGAAGGGGGCATAGACTGACGCACAGTGTGATGGTGGCTGATTGCGCATGTCCATGGAGTCCAGAGGAAGCATCGGGGGATGACGGGCTGCAGGCCAAACACAGCCACCGTGGCCTTCGTGTTTCTAGAAACAAATGGCAGTGTTTAGAATAGGTTCTAAAACTTGAGAGGAATGTGCAGAGGTTTCCCTCACACCCCCCTTCCCCCACACATGCACAGCCTCCGCCATTATCAATATCCCCACTGGAGTGGTGCATCAGTGGTGACCGATGGACCCACCTAGACACGCCACTATTGCCTAAGGCTCCCAGTTCCCATGATAGCTCATTCTCGTTGTACGTTCAGTCGGTTTGGGTGAACGTAGAGTCACATTTATCTGCCGTCACACACAGACAGCTCCACTGCCTATACCCTCTGTGCTCCGCCTGCTCATCCCTTCTCCCCTCTAGGCCCTGGCAATCACTCATCTTTTTCCTGTCTCCATAGCTTTGTCTTCTCCAGGACATCACAGATTTGGAACCACATAGTATGCAGTCTTTTCAAAGTGACTTCTCTCTCAGTAACATGCGTTTAAAATTTCTCCATTCTTATGGTAGTGGAGTATTTGTTTCTTTTTGGTTTTTAAAAATATCCATTGTCTAGCTAAATCAGTTTACCTATGGGTCCAGCGCTATGGCACAGCGGGTTAAAGCCCCAGCCTGCAGCACTGGCATCCCATATGGGCGCTGGTTTAGTCCTGGCTGCTCCTCTTCTGATCCAGCTCTCTGCTATGGCCTGGGAAAGCAGTAGAAGATGTCCCAAGTCCTCGGGCCCCTGCAACCACGTGGGAGACCTGGAAGAAGCTCCTGGTTCCTGGCTTCAGATCAGCTCAGCTCTGGCCATTGTGATCATTTGGGGAGTGAATCAGTGGAATGGAAGACTCTCTTTCTGGCTCTACTTCTCTCTGTAACTCCTCTGTCTTTCAAAATAAATTAAAAAAAATTCTTAAAAAAAGAAAAAAAATCAGTTTACCCATTCACTTGCTGCAAGTCATCTCATGCTTCCCAGCTGGGGTGATTATGGGTGAAGTTTTTTTGTGTGCACATTGCTGTGTGGTCATAAATTTACATCTCTTTTGGGTAGACACCTACGAGCAGGAGTGTTGACTTGTATGGGAAGAGTATGGTGTTTTACTGCCTGCCAAAGTGGCTGCCTTCTGCATTCCTGCCAATGATAAATAGGAGTTCCTGTTGCTCCACGTGCTTGCCATCATGTGATGTTGTCAGTATTCTGGGTTTTTGAAGATGATTTTGCTGGGACACAGCTTGTGTACATTTTGACCATCACCACTTTCCTGATGCAAGTGTGGAATTGAGTAGCTACAACAGAGACAGAATGGACATTTTTTTTAAAGGCTTAAAATATTTACCCCTGGCCCTGGACTGAAAAGGTTTGCCGGCACTTGGTGTCGGATTTTGGCAGAGAAGGTGTGTTGGTGTCAGAGTAGCTTCTTGGGATACAGTGAGTAAGGGACGTTCCAGGCACGGATAACAGCCTGAGCAGGGACATGGTGACCTGCCTGGACGGGCACAGGCCAGCCTCCCAAATTCCGTTCTTCAAGCCTGTCCCCAGTCCTGAGCTGAACAATAATGAATCAATTTTCCACACCCTGAAGAGGAGAGAGAGGTTGCATGAGCTGATGTCTACAAATGCTTTGAGCAAAATGTGAGAAAAGCGCCCATTCATCACAAAACAATATTTCTATTTTATTGTTCAAAGGATGCCAATTTTGTTTTTCTTTTTTTCTGTCTTTTCCAGACTAGACTGCCAATCTTCTCCTTCTATTGTCTGACTTGAAAAACAAAACAAAACAAAACAAAACAAAACCAGCCGCACCACTGCAAACTGTAACGTAAATGAGTTTACTTAAGGAAATACATTTTTCATTCTTTTCCAAGTAGGCGATATGCTCGCAGGGCCCAGAATTCAAAAGACTTCAAGTCTGTATGGAGGAACATCCCTGTACTTCTCCCGGGGGGCAGCCAATGGTGCCAGTTTCTTGTCTTGCAAAGCCTTTCAGAGAAAATTCTCGCAGGTGCAAATATTTGCACATACATTACTGTTTTTCTTTCCTTTAACACAAATGCCTCTCTCCACCCCCACCCCCAGCTACACACGATGGAAAAGAGGACTAAGACATTTAATTGATACAGTATTTTTGAAATCCATAATTTTCACATATCTGTGTTTACCATGATCACATTGAAGACAACGTCATCTGACCTACCCTTGAATAAGAGTTTTTGGGGGGCTGGTGCTGTGGGGTAGTAGATTATATATCTGCCTGCGTCACTGGTTTCCCCTATGGGTGTCAGTTCGTGTCTGGACTGGTCCATTTCCAATCCAGCTCTCTGCTGTGGCCTGGGAAAGCAGTGGAGGATGACCCAAGTGCTTGGGCCCTGCACCCTAGTGGGAGACCTGGAGGAAGCTCCTGGCTCCTGGCTCCTGGCTTCGGATCGGCCCAGCTCCAGCCGTTGCTGCTATTTGGGGAATGAACCAAAGGATGGATGAACTCTCTCTATCTTTCCCTCTCTCTGTCTGTAACTCTACCTCTCAAAAGTAGATAAATAAATCTTTAAAAAAAGAGTTTTGAGAATTGTTCCACATTAGACTACATTAGCAGCCTTGCCACTGTCTTTATGGCTACATGGTACTTTGCTGCATGGATACTGTACAGAGGTACTTAAAAAAGTTAGTGGAAAAGTGGAATTAAGAGATTGATTTATTTTGGTGCAAAAGAATTTGGAAATTCATGATGACTTTTCATAACATACATTTTTTCATGACCTTTTAAAAGATCACCATGAAAGCATTGATTTTAGTATTTTGCACCGGAAGAAACTTATCTTGTAATCCTACTTCCCATGAACTTTCAAGTTCCCCTCATATCATGTTTAAGTGTTTTAGTGGCAACTCAGGGCTGTTGCTCTCTCTTGTTTTTGCCAGCTACAAGCTCCTGGTGGCCCTGATGGGGTCAACCGCGCTGAGGAGGTGGAAGTTCATGGAGCTGATGGACTGGACACAGCCCCTCCTGATCCTCAGGGCTGGTTTGGCTTCCCGGGTGGGACTGCCCTACCTCTGTGATTTCTCTTCTTCAGGCTGCTGGTGGGACAAAGGGCCTGCTATTCCCGGAGACTGGAGACATCACGATTTTTCTTGGAGTTGGATCAGCAGAGGCGGTGGCATTTAGCAGGGGTGTTAGCTGTGGCTTTGTAATTAAATGTTAGAAACACTCCCCTTGAGCTAGCTGGAGCAAAAAGCAGTATCTGTGGGTTTATGCAGGCAAACAAGGAAATCTAGGGGTGGTGGCAGACACGAGCAGTTTCCTCTCCAGGTATTCTTGCAGCCAGCGGTGGCCAAATGTTTAGGTGTTGGGGGAAGTGTCCAGTGTGGGACCACAGGCATCTGTTATTTTTCTGGTACAGAGGGATACTTAGGGAGCACAAGCTGTTTACTGTTCCCATCTGGAATGTGGATATGATGTCTGGAGATGTGGCAATCATGTTGGGAACATGAGCACAGTTGTGATGATGACAATGGAACAAATGATCCTTGATGGCGTCATGGAGTCAGTTTGCCACATCTTGCCTGCTTGTCCTTTGATCACTTGTCCTTTGATTAAAAGAAACTCTGGGTAAGTTTTGGAGTTGGGCTCTTATTACATGCAGTTGAACATAGGCCTCACCCTAATTCAGCCTAACTAGATTCTGGGGTTTGCCCAGGGTCAAGTCTCTCTGTCTCTCTGTTCCAAGTCTATTCTCAGAATTCTCCAGGAAGCAGGAGACACACCACACCGGCAGCTCCTGAGTCTACTCTGACAGCTCCCAGTCCTGGCGAAAGAGAGAGCTGCTACTCTGTTTCCAAATGGAGGCGAGGAGCTCCAGTGAAGAGATTGGATTGGTTTGCTCTGACGGCTGCTTCTTAGCCAACCCCTGTGGACAAAGGTGATGAGGGGGTAATGTGATCGGTCAGCTCTGCCTCCAAACCTGCCTGGAATATGGAGTGGGGAGCAGGTTCCGGAAGAAGAGCAAATATTTAACCAGGAGAGGGGGAGCAGAGAGGCAGCTGGGAACAGCAGGCTCTGAAGAGTGAGCGTGAGAAGGAGAGGCAAGGGGGTTCCACTGGGATTGTCTCCTCCACCCAGGAGCCTTCGCACAGCCTAATTCGGCCTCTGCTGTCCCCACCCATGCACTGCCTTGTTTGCCCTTACTGTAGCACGGGTCACTGTATGTTGCTGTGTGTCCTGGCGGCTTTACGGGTGGGTGCTTCGTCCGGTTGATTCTGTCTCCCTCTGTCCCATAATTAGCACGAAGGGGCCACTCAGTGTTGGAGTGAACGAATGGAGGGACAAAGACACAGAGGAAAGCCACAGGAAAGATCTTTGCTTTGGTTGGAACCTTGGAAGTGTGACAAAACTCCAACAAATGCCAACATTCTTAAGGTGGTGGGTGAGGGCTAGATTACAGGGGGACCCTGGACACCAGGCTAAGGAATCTGTGCAGTAGAGGCGAGGGACCTATGAACAGCTCTTGAGCAGCAGAGTGGCACAGAGCTGCTGTGTCCCGAGCCTCATGCCTTCCGTACCTGGCTGCTGTCCATCTGGGCTTTCCATTCTCTGGTTTCTCCATGATTCTTCTTGGTGTGGTTCTTCATCTGTCTTGGAAGCCACTGCTGCTTCCTCCTTCCCCTACCTCATTCATCCATCAGTGCTAGGCTGATTCTGCCCTTGTCTGTGGGGATAGAGAGGACGGTTTCCTCTGACTGGTGCCAACTGGGTGTCCTTCTACAGGGGGGATTCCATCGGAGCAGCTCTTGGCTGCCCTCTTCTGGTCACTGGTGGGTATAGCCACCTTCTCTTCTGAAGGGGATATAAACCATGTGGTCACTGCTTTGCCTTTTGATGTGACCTCTGTCTTCTTATACCTGCCCACCCGACCCCCTTAATTACAGAATAGTGAGGTTTTCTTTGTATTCCTACCATGTGTTTCTGCTTGCCTGGTGAGAGCTATGCACAGAATGCTTCTGACCTTCCATAGATCTAGATATTTTTCCTTGTTGGATCTTAGTGCTACATAGAATACTTATTTTTGTTTCTTTACATGTCTATCCAACTTGTCTGAACTGAGGTCACTTTAATTTTGAGAGCTAATTTAGAGACAATGTGTTCCCACTTTATCAACAGGGCAGACTTACAACATGCATATTTATACTTCCTTGGAGGACAGCTTATGGATAAATTACACTCTACCCTCAACAAGGCGCAGAAGTCCTCAAATGTATGTTTTTAAATTCACAATAGGATCAACACAAGGCCCTAATTAGTGATTGTGTTAAGAAGTAATTGCTGTTTCAATGAAATTGGGGTCTGTGAAATGGACCAGAGACAGTTCCTGGATTTTTTTTTTTTTTTAGCTTATAAAATGATGGATACATGACTCATCAGAACACCTGTCTGGATTCTTGGCTTCACTGTAAGTGATAGAATTTTTCTGGAATAAATTGTTTAACTCAGGCCAAAGATGAATTGCCTTCACATTTTGATGAGCAGACTCTCAAGAAAATATTTGGGCTGTAGACATTACTCTTTCTCTCTCTCTCTGAAAATTTGTTGAAAGGACTAAGGAGCAGCAGGAAGATATATCCTATTCTCTGGTTCATTCCTCCAATGCTCGCAATGGCTGGGCCAAGGCTGGGAACCCAGTTACTTGAGCCATCATCGCTGCCTCCCAGGTCTGCGTTAGCAGGCAGCTGGAATCTGGAGCAGAGCCGAGTATTGAACCCAGGCCCTCTGATGTGGGATATGTGCATCTTAACCCCTGGGCTGAGTGACTGCTCCTGCTCTTATGATCTCTTCATGGTGCCACAATCACGTCTCATGCTCCTGGATCCACACTCTGATTCTTTCCTTTCCTCCCTTCATTCAAACACCACCCATCTTTCAACACATTTCTTTATTTTTTTAAGATTTATTTTATTTATTCAAAAGAGTTACAGAGAGGTAAACATGCATACACACACACACACACACACACATACACACACACACACAGGGGGCTTCTATCCCCTGGTTCACTCTCCAGTTTGGCAAAAACTGAGCTGGAGCTGAGCCAATCTGAAGCCAGGAGCTTCCTCTGAGTCACCCATGTGGGTGCAGGGACCCAAGGATTTGGGCCATCCTCTGCTGTTTTCCCAGGCACATTAGCAGGGAGCTGTATTGGAAATGGAGCAGCCAGGATTTGTACCAGCGCCCATACGGGATGCTGGTGCAGCAGGCTGGAGGCCTTACCCCTTGTGCCACAGCACCAGCCCCTCAATACATATTTCTCATCTCTCAGTGATTCTTTCACTGCATCATGATCTCTTTCTTCTAGACAACAACACTGTAATACAAGTTTGTGCTTTTTATTTAGCAAAAGTCATGTATTATCTTGCAGAGAAGTAAAAAAGACATCTTTTTGCTTTAATGCAAAACATTACTTATAAATTCATAGTGTTATTTAACTTTATAGAAATTTATGACCCATGTCTTTCTTTGAATACTAAAATCATTAATTCCAGAGGCTGTATCTTACACTTGGTTGTTTACCCACAGAATGTTGAGTATCTACTGCTATATATTCAATAGATGAGCAGCAAGTGCTGTTGATTGATAGGTTGTTGTTATCATTTGCCTATCCTAGCTCTAATTAGTACACTTGCCTGAGAAATTATTTACAACAGACAGATTGGTCCAGGCCATCATTAACACTTCTCTGAAATATTTTCATGCATTTAGCTGCTTTGCAAAATGTATTGCTCAAATGGTACTGTGTGTTATGCCTGCACATAACAAAGGGAAGCTAGATTTAAAAAATCTTCCTTTAAAGTATTGTTGATGAATGATCAGTTTAAAATTAGGTCTTCATTTTTATCAAAGTTATACATGGACATAATTTTCCAGGTCAAATAATGTCATAAAGTACTTTGAAGAACAACAGACCTCTCTTGCCTTACAGTTTCCTACTTTGTAGAATCAACATGTTCTATTCTTAGTTTTAGGGAATTATCTTTGATATTACCTCTGTATTTCTGGCATATACTTATAGAACTCCACCCTTTCTTTTTCCTTCTTCTAGCTTTAGGCAGTATCTATTGTTCTCCCACTAATTTAGCTTTTTTTCACTACTCCTGTTGCCCCATGATGCTTAACTCCTGACTCCTATACTCCTATTATGATACTACTCTTATTTCATAATTTTACTACATTGTTATTTGGTGTATATTATCCTATCCATATAAATACTCTTCACAGCTGAAACATGATTATCTTCTTGTTTAACCTTTAGGTTTTGCTGGAGTTATTGGTTGCATTGCTTTTCCCTTCTTTGTTTTATTTTCTATCACTAGTTCATTCCAATTTTGCTCCTCAGTTGTTTAAATCTACCCTCAGGGCATTCACTCAAAGGAGGTATTCCAGCCAGACCATCTTCAGGAACATTTTTCATGCCATTATGAGATCTTCTCCCCTGGACTAGTTTCTTTCTAGGCCGAGTACACAACTGTACTTGGCTCTCACTTCCCCATTCACCCCCAGAATTCCCTCTGCTCCTTTTGGCTTGATGTTCTTACTTTCCAGACTTTGTGTCTTTCACTTTCTTGGTTTGCCTCCTAATTTTGGATAAGAAACTTCTTTAGTAGCTTCTGGAGAAGGGTTCACGATAGTACATGTTTTGAGACCTGTCATACCTTAAATGTTTACATTCCACTGTAATATTTAACTGATATTTATTTTATGGGTCTAGAATTCCAGTAAGAAATGGGTTTTCTACAGAACTTTACATTGCCTTTTTGTTTCTAAAGTGGCTATTGAGAAATTCAGTTATTTTGATTTTTAGAATCATTTCTGCATTTCTTGTAGCAACTTAAGCTTATTTCTTTGTCTTTGTCGTTCCAAGAATTCAAGATGATGAATCAACATGGATTTATTTATTTTCATCTGTTGCATTGGGTTTGTCATATGCCCTTTCAGTCTGGAAACTCCTGTCCTTTAGTATTGGGAAATGTCTTGGATTATTTCTTCTCTTCTGTTTTCCAAGTTTTCTTTTGCTGAAACTTTAAATATTCAGTTGATGGACTCCTAGACCAGCTTTCTGATATTGTCATACCTTCCATCTCTGATTTTTCCCAGTGATTTTTAAGATTTCCTTAGCTTCATCTTCTGACTCATCTACTGAAGTTTTTATTATGGCCATCACAGTTTGAATATTTGAGCAATCCTGTTTGTTTCACAATTGTTCTCTTTTGCTGAAATAGAGTCTTGATGTAATAAGTTCACTAACTTGTCCTGCTTGTCTGAGGATGTTAATTAGTTGTTATTTTCCTAGAGGTTTCTACAACTTGCCTTTTCTCCCCCTAATACATAGTCTCTGTTCTCCAAGTTCAAGAATACCCTCAAAGGTCTGTCCATGTTTTGAAATGAGGGGCCTAGGGTCGGCGCCGTGGCTCAACAGGCTAATCCTCCGCCTTGCGGTGCCGACACACCGGGTTCTAGTCCCCATCAGGGCACCAGATTCTGTCCCGGTTGCCCCTCTTCCAGGCCAGCTCTCTGCTGTGGCCCGGGAGTGCAGTGGAGGATGGCCCAAGTGCTTGGGCCCTACACCCACATGGGAGACCAGGAAAAGCACCTGGCACCTGGCTCCTGCCTTCGGATCAGCGCGGTGTGCCGGCCGCGGCGGCCATTGGAGGGTGAACCAACGGCAAAGGAAGACCTTTTTCTCTGTCTCTCTCTACTCTGCCTGTCAAAAATAAAAAGAAAATTAAAAAAAGAAATGAGGGGCCTGTACTATAGTGCAGTAGGCTAAGCTCCCAGCTGCTGACGTCCCATATGGGCAATTATTTGTGTCCTGTTGTTCCTATTCCAATCCAGCTCTCTGTTTATGGTCTGGGAAAGCAGTGGAGGATGGCCCCAGTGCTTGGACCTCTGCATCCATATTGGAGATCTGGAAGAAGCTCCTGGCTCCTGGCTTCGGAATGGCCCAGCTCTGGCCATTGCAGCCATTTGGGATGTGAACCAGAGGAGTGAAGACCTCTCTCTCCCTCTCTGTCTGCAACTCTGCCTTTCAAATAAATAAATAAATAAAATCTTAAAAAAGTAAATGAGTCACTTAAAAGCTATTTGGAAGTTTAGCACATGGAGTGGAATTTGTCACTGTGGTCTTTACTACTTGTAAGATGGTTGGTCTGATTCTTCAGGTCAATTCTGCTGTCAGCACTTCTGTGTACTTTCTTTGAGAACATAGATTTCCTAGAGATCTACGCTCCAGTTTCTGGCAAGGAAGAGGGTGTTGAGTCTGCCTTCCTATGCTCCAAGATCTAAGGAGGTTTGCTTCTTATTCTTATTAAGTGAGCTTCGCTTAATCTTCCTGTTTCCGGGGTGCTGTCCTGTCAGCAATCTTGTATGTGCCCCAGTATGCTTTATTCTTCCCAAGGAATGAACCTTCAAATGTTTGGGTTGGGGAAAAGTCAGGATTGATGGAGGTGGATGGTACTTGGAAAGTCTTCTTACTTCTTAATTACACTTTCAAGCAACCATATCAGGCTAAAAGAACCAATGTCACACTTATGTCCAGAACCCTGGGATCCTACAGTGATTCTACTTGGGTAATTTCTGCTGTCAGTTGTGCTGGGTGGGTCACTACCAGTTTATCTGCTTTCTAGATCTCCAAATGTCCTGTCATTTTTTTTTTCATGCGGTTTATCATGGAGGTTTAACATCTTAAAATTTTTCTACTTTAATTTCTATAGAGATTTCTGGAAGGAGCAGAAAAATTGTGTATGTTTCATCCCTCATCTTTACATGGAATTCTGTAATATCCTTTTATAGCATTGAATAATTTCATGATGAAAGTAGGAATATATTTTAGCAGTTGGTTCTAAGAAAACAGGACAATATTTGCAGAAGGGATAATAGATATAGAAAGCTGGCATTACTGCCCACCTCTCCCTCTCTCTCTCTCTTTCTCCCCCTGCCCCATATTGATTGAAACAGAGATCCCTGGGGAGAATTAGTGAGAAGGACGTCTTGTGAAAGCTTAGCCCAAGCTTGGATTCTATCTTATGTTAGAGGAACAGGACGAGGGGTGTCTGCAGTTAGTTTGTAGTACACTGATACTTCTGTGGAGCTTTTGTGCCAAGAACCTTGTTGGCATTAACGGCATTAGGAGAGTTTGGAAACTGAGGATCATCAATTCCTAGACAGAAAGCAATGCTGTGGTTCCTACAGATTTATTGTAGCCAGTTTTTGACTTTGAGATTACAATCAAAACCCGTGGGTCTTTTATTCTTTTTAGAGGGGAGAGGGCTGGGTATTGCAGTCAGAAGAGCATGTCTTTGGGATGATGCTTTTGGGTGTTGTGAATTGCAGCTTGCTGAAATGCTTAGGAAAGAGGTTTATACTAAAAATCTCCTAATCAGTACTCCAATGCTAGAAAAGGTGAAGAACCAAATAGATGTAGGGACAATCCCCCCCCCCCCCATTTTTTTCCCCAAATTTATAACTATTGTGAGCCACTGCTATCTCTACCATCACCACTACTTACAATAACTACTGTTTTTTTTTTTTTTGACAGGCAGAGTGGACAGTGAGAGAGACAGAGAGAAAGGTCTTCCTTTACCATTGGTTCACCCTCCAATGGCCGCTGCGCCGACGCACCATGCTGATCTGAAGGCAGGAGCCAGGTGCCTTTCCTGGTCTCCCATGTGGGTGTAGGGCCCAAGCACTTGGGCCATCCTCCACTGCACTCCCGGGCCACAGCAGAGAGCTGGCCTGGAAGAGGAGCAACTGGGACAGAATCTGGAGTGCCGGTGCTGCAGGCAGAGGATTAGCCAAGTGAGCCACGGCACTGGCCACAATAACTACTATTAAGTACTCATTAAGTTTCAAGTTCCACCCTAAGTAATTAACATGTATACCCTCATTTGATTCACACACAAAGACTACATGAGATTTTAATATCATCTGCATAAGCATTCAATAAATACATAAATGAATCACACTAATACTTTCTGGAAGATCACTATGAGCCACATAATCTCCAAAGCTTATGTGGCATAACTCATGTAAGCCTCGTAATTACCTTGTAGAGTTGATTCATTATTTTATTTTATTTATTTATGAAGAATCTGAATCACAAAAGGTTAAGGAACTTTTTCAGTCAGATCTGGCAGATTTGAAGATGGCTTGGGTTTGCATTATTCTTTCTACTCTACAAATAGGATGAAGCATCTGGATTCAAGGGACGGAAAGGAGCAACCATCTTTTGGGGGGATGGCAATAGAAAAGAAAGTGAAAGTCTTCAGAGACAAACTTTATCTAGCTCAGAGTTCGGTCAAACAACAACCTGGTATCTCAAATAAAATACCAATAATCTTAAGTAATATTTCTGTGAACATTTGCTACTTAGAAGGCACATTTATATTCACAATCTGATTTGAATCTCGTATAACCCTGGAGTTATGGACTCCACTCCACTCTCCTTTTTTTACAGATGAGGAACTTGAACTCTGAAAGTGAAGTGATTTTCTCATGTTCACGTAGACAGTAGGTGAGAGAATCTCATTCAGGCTTCATTCATTCACTTGTTCATTCAACATGTGGGTACATATTTTTGGAGCCTATCATGTGCCTGGAAGTCATGTAGGCTCTGAGTATTTAATAATGAGGAATACTAAGTTCATGCTCTTGTGGAATTCACATTCTCTAAGGAATGAATGAATAAGGAATTGTATAATATATTGATTGATTCTGATAGGTGCTGTGTGGTAAAATAAAGCAGAGAAAGGAGATAGCAGGTGGTTAGGTGGGAAGAGGGAATAGACTACTTTAAATATATTTTATTTTTATTTATTTTAAAGGCAGAGATAGCTAGCTGGATATGGATCTTAAATCAGCTGGCTCACTTTCCAAATGCCCACAACAGCAGGGGTTGAATCACATGGAAGCCAGGACCTAGGAGCTCATTCTTAGTCTCCCATATGGGTGACAGTAACCCAGCTACTTCATCCATCGCCTGCTACCTCCCAGGATCTGTTTTAGCAGAAACTGGAATCAGGAGCAAAGCCAGGACTTGAGTCCAGGCACTGTAATGTGGCATGTGGGTGTCCCAAGTCGTGTCTTAATTGCTGCACCGAATGTCCGCCCCTGTACTATTTTAACCACTTATTCAAGAAATCTTAGAGGAGGTAATATCTGAGCAGAGATCTATAGGAGCTGAGGGAGTGAGCCCTAGAAACACCCTAGATAGGGAGTCTAGGAAATGCAAACTCTCTGATGTTGAAATGTGCTTTGTATATGCCAGAAACAGCAAGAAATCCAGCTTGGACTTAGATAAAAGAGCAAGAGGAAAGGGGCAAAGTGTTGGTAGAGTGGTGGGCTAGAATTCCATGGGCTCATGGGAATACAAAAGGGCTGGATTTTATTTTAACCAGGATGGGAATCCTGTGGAGGACTTTCATTAGGGGAAATGACATATCTAATCCACCCTTTGAAAAATCCCTCTGGCTACTAGGTGGTGAATTCACTGGTTGGGTGCTGGGCGAGGGCACTGACATGGAAGTAGGGAGGTCAAGTGACAAGTGTTATCCAGGATGAGCACATGTGTGTTTTGCAGCTCTGTTCCATATCACCTCTACTCTAGGGTCCAAGGTATAGACTCCATCTAAAACATTGCTGCATTCATGGCAGAGGCAAAAGAGATTGCAGCAAGTCACCTGCTGATCTTGAACTCTTTTGCCTGGAAGTGCCAAACATCATTTCCATCACCTTTCATTGAACATAGCAAGTCTGGGGGAAAGCTGAGCATCACTGTGGGGCAGGGAAGTATAATCCTCCCCCAAGAGGAGCAGTGAAGACAGACAGTTCTTGACTTACAATGGTTTGCTTTATAATTTTTAACCTAATGACTGTGTGACTGTAATATGCATTCAATAGAAACTGTACTTTGAATCTTGACCTTTTCCTGGGCTGGTGATATGTGGTACAATCCTCTTTTGCAATGCTGAGCAGTGGCAACAACAGCTCCCAGTCAGCCATGTGATCATAGGGCAAGCAACCCTTCAGTGTACTCTGTTGCAAAACTATGGTGGGATTAATTTTTCTGCAGTGTACTGTGTTACTAAGCTATGCTGGTAGTAGTTACTCTACAGTGTACTGTGTTACTAAGTTATGCTGGTGGTAACATAGGTGAATGAAATGTACTTTGATAGCTCTTTAAAAAAGATTAACTTTTTTATTTGAAAGGGAGATAGAGAGAAAGAGTTATTTTCCCTCTGCTGGCTTACTCCCCTAAATGCCTGCAACAACTGGGGCTGGCTAGGAACTACATCTAAGTTGCAGGAACCAGGTACTTTGGGCCAACATCTGTTGCCTCCAGGCACATTAGTAGGAAGCTGGATTGGAAGCGTAGAGTAGCTGGTACCTGAACTAGCACTGTGGTATGGAATTGGAGAGTCCCAGGTGTTGACTTAACCCACTGTACCAAAATGCCCACTCCTAAAATGCACTTTTGAGATGACATTTTAAGTTATGGTGGGTTTATTAGGGTGTAATGCCATCATAAGACCAGGAGCATCTGTACTTGGAAACCGTGGTGCAATCTATCATAGGAGGCAATTGCCATATTCAAGGCCAAAACGAAGCTGGCTCGGGCAAAGGTGGTACAGTTGAAGTGGTGAAGACTTGCTGATTAGATAAATGTGGAGTATACGAGAAGGAAAAGTTAAGGAAGACTCCAGGATTTTGGTTTGAACCCCTTGGTGAACAGTGGTAACAGTTGCTGAGTTGGAGAAGATTGGTGGGAGAGCAGGGTAAGGGAGGACTGGGATTAGGAAGTCTATTTTGAATATGTTAGATTTGAGATCCTGATTAGAGAATCATTTGATTTGGAGATAAACCATGAGAGTCAACAACATATAGACTGACTTTGAAGCCACGAGGGTGGATGAAATCAAATGGAGAATGAGAGGTGAGCGAAGGAACAAGAAACCTCTGAGGTTGAGACTTTGGGCACTCGAGCAGACACATGGTCAGGAAGAAGAGAATCCAGCAAAGAAGAGAGGGGAATGAGGAAAACAAGAGTGCGAGGTGGCCCAGAAGTCCAGTGAAAAAAAGATTTCATGAAAAGAGACACTGGCAACATCAGCTATCAGTTGCTGTTGAGATGTTAAGTGAGATGAGAATGGAAATCCATTGTTGGATTTGGTCAGAGGTCACTTGTGACCTTGACAAGGCATCGGTCACCTTGTTATGTGATGAGGGTAAAGGTCAGATTGGAATGGATGGAGAAGAGCCCACATAGCCTTTTGATTTCAAGTCCAGCGTTTCCTTTGGATTGTTACACTGCAAGGGAAGTTCTCATGCACAGAATGGAGTTATTGGAGGTGTTATGGAACCAGGGAGTTTCTGCCTCATTCTTTGAATGACTCAACCCAGGAAGACATCTGCTTAAAAATGTGATAGCCATCTGAGTACACCTAATTCTCTCCTTTTTCCTTTGTGAGTGTGTGGAGTCCAATTTGTGCAGAAATCTTCGTTCTGGTTGGTTTGCTCTAGGAAAAGCCTCTATAAAAGATGGGACATGATGTAAATTTGTTAGCCCACTAGCCATGGTAACAAGAAGGGAGGCTGGATGCTAGGATTAGGAAAAACAAAAATGTCTCATTTGTTGTCTAACATCAAATACAGGAAACGAGATCTGCTTCTAAGAGCAACACATTGAATTAAATGAGGTAATTTTACTCCAAAGCAGCAAAACAGAGAGCAAAAAAACATATGAAATAGAGTAAGAAAAAGGTAAGCAACAGAAAAGGAAAGGGGTACATCGTTGTTTGGTCTGCTGACAAGTGATCTAGCTGTGTGGGAGAAGTCCCCATGGAGGGTTATCTGCCACTTCTGGGCCTATGTCTGTATCCAAAACAAGCCAGGTTGGCAGGGCCAGGAAAGCAGGCTGGGGTAGGGGTGTTTTTGCTACACTTGAAAGACTTGCAGCATTTTCCAAAGATGGTTATAATGATTGCTTCTTATAATTGTGTGCTCCCAGGCAGGGGCAATATTCCAACTATTTCATAACCATAAAAGAAAAAGCCTTGAGTAATTGGAATGGGCACCAGACCAGTCAGAATAGAGGTCGACTCTACCCAACATTTTAGCTCCAGACGAGACTTGTTTCCCAGCTCTAGTGATGAGACCATGGGTTCCAGGGTCCTTAAAAGTTGAGTTCAATCTTGGATGTGTTCTGAAATCCCTTTATAGTTCTGTCTTTGAGTACGTTAAAGTGTTGCTGATCTTCATCTATAAATGGAGAAAATAATACAAGGATATTTCCAAAAGCTTGTGGAAAATGGAATTAAAGGCAAGTTTCTTTTGGTGCAAAGATTTTTGAAAGCCATGCCTGTGATGGGTCTTCAAAAAGTTCATGGAAATATGTATCATGAAATAAATGCATGGATTTCAACTTTCTTTTTTTTTGCATCAAGATAAACTTATCTTCCATTTTTTCCTCCTCCATAGACCTTTCCAAGTACCCTTGTACTTCCTTATAGGATTCTTTTGAAAATGAAATGAGATTTGTTTCAGTTTCTATGATTACATTGCAAATCATCCAGATACTTGGTAGAGCACGATTCAATAGGTCAAGAATCCAGGCAGTGCTCAGCTTGGTGGTTCCTCTGACCCACGTGTTCTGTGCTGGGACTCATTCACTCAATCATTATAACCATTTGCCTGGCAGCTGGGCTGGGCAGAGAGTTCCAGAAAAGCCTCATGCACATATCCGGCACCTTGTGGCTCCTCCACATGGCCTTTCTCCCCATATGGTATCTCATCCCTCAGGAATCTGAGCTTTTTCCTTGCATGCTTACTGACATCTCAGAGCCAGAGAGAAAGCTGCCTGGTGTCTTTAAGTTTAACCTCAGGACTGGCACAGTGTCAGTTCTGTCACAATGTATAGGGTAAGACAGTCAGGAGACTAGTTGAGATTCAATGGGAAAGGGAAGGGGCCCCATTTCTTGTTAAGTGGAGCATGACAGGTGGACAAGGAGGGAAGGGATTACTGGTGGCCATTATTGGAGGATGGACACCTGAAAATGCATTATGTGAAAGGATTCCTAGTGATTCAAATCCTCCATGGCTGCCAACATTTTCAGGCTAGTATCCAAATTCCTTGGCACAGCATTTGAGGCCTTCGATAGCATGGGCCCTGCCTATCTCTCCAACCTCATTTCTCAGTGTTCCCTCCCTCACAAGTTCTACTATAATCAAATAAACCCTTTGCCATGATTCATCTACCTCTGTGGCTTTGCATATGCTATGCTCTCTAAACAAAACCCATTCATTTCACACCTTTCTAGCTCCTGATTGTACTTCAAAATTTTGCCCAGTGGCCACCTCCTCTGGGATGCCTTCCCAACTCCTTGCCTCAGCCTCACTTCTGTAGCCTCACTGAGCATTGACCTTCACTTGATCAAAGGCTTCATCTCTCCATGTTCCTTAAATCATTTGCTTAATGTGCTTTTCCAACCAGAGTCATTAAGGACAAGAGAAAATTGAAAGAGTTTTCTGTAGGTGGGAGTTGACTGACATGAACCAACTGTTAGCTTTCTGTCACTCAGTGTGACTTGGCATAGAGATCTATTAATTTATTTCACACGAATGGGTGGCTGGGATGAGATGCAACAGAATATGGCTGGAGTTAAGGAGCCAAAGAAGTGATAGACCAGCTTGTGGGATGTGTCATTTATGGGACATTAAACTCACCAGGAAAGATAAGAGGGACTGGGAAGAGGTCAACAGTCAGCCAGCCATGGAAGTGATCAGTGAATTATGCAGAGGGGCTTGGGGTCAGGAGAAGATGAAGAGAAAGGACAATAAGGCCAGAAAGCTCGGTGAAGCAAGCAGAAAAGAAGTGAGTTTGTTGTGGCTGTTTTTACTGGAGGGAGCTTACTGTAGTGGGAGTTTGATGGCTTGTTTTTACTAAAGCAACAAGGAGAAATTGCTTGGAAGAAACCAGTGGGGAGCCAAGAGGATTCCTACCCCACGTCCACATCCCCAGGCTTAAGGGTTATGGGAGGAAAGACCATCATCTCTGGTAGAGAGGACTGGAATAACCAGGGGCTGGCTACTTTTTGGTTAGTGGCAGAAGGTGGTTGGGATATTCACAGAAGAGGGTGAGGATGAAAGGGAGTTTGTTGGTGAAGCCTGAGTTCCAGAGGGCTCTGTGGGAAGATTTCCAGGGAGACACGGGGCAGGAAAAGGTTCTAGTGAGAGGATGCCTGGGAAACAAGGAAATAAGTGTCCATGTGACATCCAGTGGAGCCTGAGTGGATTCAGGATGTGAAACATGAAGGGGTTGCTCTCTTAGGTCATTGGCTGAGTATGGCCCAGTGTTTAGTTGGGGTCACCAGAACTCTGTCCTGTGGCTCATAGAGTTAGGGTATGAAGTAGGCAGGGGACATAAACAGGTAGCTCACAAGTTGTGGGAACTTGTGGGCAGGACTTGGTGACAGTGTGTGTCTCTTAGCCAGAGTGGGAGCAGCTGGAGCTGTGACAAGGTGAATGTTGTGGGGCAGTGGACTTCCCTTCAGTTGAAAGAGGATAATGGACTTGAGCAACAGGATTGAAGTTCTGGGTGTCTCTCATGGTTGGAGTGCAGCATCCAAGAGTTCAGAATGCGGGCCATGGTTTGTTGAAGGCCACACAGCCAGTAAATGTCAGACTTGGAGTTCAAAACTCAGGTTTTCTGATGCGGGCTGATTTCCTTTGGGGGAGGTGTGACAGGCCTAAAGGGAGGGAAAGAAGACTGCTAAGGAAGGAGAGAGGAGCAAGGAGATGGAGGGTTTTCTAGAAACTTCAGAGATTTTAGGCATCGTCAACTCTTGTTCTGGATTCCCAGGATCTACTGAGAAGTCCAGCCTAGTGGTGGCACTTGCAGTGGGTGAGACACTGTGGAGGGGGCAGCTCCATCGAGGGACTGAAGCAACACTCCTGGCTCTCTACAGTTGTGAATGGAGTAAGAGGCTAAGGGATCCTGGAGTTTCCAGGTGACCCTCAGAGGATGTAATAGGTTTAATTGTGGCCCCCAAAAGAGATGACAGAGTCTTAATCTCTTTGTACTTATGAATGTGACCCTAGATGGAAGTAGGGTCTTTATGGATGAACTTAAGTTAAGGGTCTGCAAAGGAAGTCATCTTGGATTCAGGGTGGACCAGTATCCAGTGATTGACATCCTTAAATAAGATGTTAATAGTAGGAGAAGCCGGGTCTGGGTTGTTTGGGAACTCTTTGTACAACTCTGCAATTTTTGTTTTGTAAATTTAAAAAGATTCTGAAATAAAAAGTTAAAAATAAAAAAAGGAGAAGGGTATTGAAGCACAGAGACACAGGGAAGATGGTCAGTCAAGGATAGAGGCAGACACTGGAGAGATGTTGTCACAAGTTGAGAAAGGTCAGGACCTACCCAAAGGTGGAGGAGGCAAGATAGACTTTTCCTGAGAGTCTTCAGAGGGAGGGAAGACCTACTGACACCTCGATTTTGGACTTTGGAAGCTTGTGAGAGAATGCATTTTGGTTGTATTAAGTCACCCAGTTTGTGGTGATTGATTATGACAGCTCTAGGAAATGAATAAGATGAGAGAGATGTGGAGCCTAAAATAACTGCTAGGTTGGCAGAGGTCATGATGAGAACTGATTATATACAGACTTGTCATTTGCAAGCAGGAGATCAAGACCAAAGGCTTCAGTGAGTTGTTTCAGTTTATTACCCTGAAGGACAAGTAGGGACTCACCATGCCCCAGGAGGCACCCAGGGGTCAGCTCAGCCCAGCAGCTGCTCAGGGAAGACTTTCCCCCTCCGGAGGCAGCCCCACCTCTGAGATCTTGTCGCTAGGCACCATGAGATGAATGCTGTCATCTGCAATCAGGCAGGGGGAAACACCTGAAAGACTGAGCAATTCCCTCCCAGCCACTCAGCTTAGAAGATGTTGCTTTAAACTGGATGGAGTTGAGAAGCCTTCAGTTGCTAAGTTAATGCTTTCCCCCACTCCCTTGTGGAATGGGATTCCCGAAGAAGTTGAGATCAGGGACAGAAAATAGAAGAGTGAGTCTTTTCCTCCTATGATTGAAGTGCCGTCTCCCTTAGTAATTGCAAACCCCTTACCATGGCAACGAGAAACAAAAGGAATTTTATTCTGGAGCCATGCTGCAGTTTTCCAGCTTGGGAAGGAAGATCTTCCATGGGGTGAGTGGCTAGGCTATGGGATTACCCGCTGGGGGCTTGCTGGGGTGGGGTGGGGAGGGCAAGGGGAAGCAGTGAAGGAGCAGCATCAGGTGGTATTACTGCCCTGGGACTCAGGCAAATTATGCAATTGTCATTTGCTTTCAAATCTGCTCCCCTTCCACCCAATATTTTTGCTGAGGGGACAAGTGAGATTCCAAAGCTCAGTTTGCTGGAGTGTGCAAAATGCTAAGCAGCTTCTGCAGGCTTCGAAGTGGCCAAGGGGTGGGTCTCTCTGGAGAGAGGAGGAGAGGAGCAGGAGCCAGGGGAGGCTGACCGAGCAGCCTTGGACAGGCACACTGTCTGCCTACCCCATTTCCAACGCAGTGACCTCTTCTCAGCGGTCAAGGGGAGGACTCACAGCAACTGTGCTCTTTTTTTTTTTTCAACCAAGAACGGTGATGAACAAGGGAGGTCATTCACAAGATGATCAAGGGTTTAGCTCTACTGGGAGATGCTAATTTGAATAAATGCTTCTCTATCTCTACAGGTGTGTTATTCTTGGTCTCCTCTTAGAATTCAACAAGATGTTGGAAGTTGTCTATTGCACAGTGGCTCACAGCCTGGCACCTATTAGATGCTCTATAAATCTTAGCTAAATGAATGAATGGATGGATATCGGTCAAGCTACTCAGTCAGCATCCAGGCGGCGGTAGAGTCAGGACTGTAAGAGCCAGTGCTCTAAGGGCTCGGCTGGAAGTTTCCTTTCCATTTCATCTTGTGCTAGGACAATGGCAACCATCCAGAAGGATGCTCCAGTACTCTTGAAAGTTCTCTGGCTGAATGTTGCTATGATACGGTCTTGCAAAGAACCAATGGCTCAGTAGCAAGGGCAAGTGTTTTTATGTTGGGTGAGTCAGAAGGGATGCTGCCCTGCAGCTGCCATTCGGTAGATGCTTATGGGCATTTTGTGAATGTGCACAGACTGGTAAGTGTCACCTTTTAGTGGCTGTGAAATCTCATGGCTTTTGAATTAAAAATCTTTCCCTCCCTTCATATACATCTACATGAAGAAGGAACAAAAAAACAGCAAAAAAGCATGTATATATAGATGTACAGTTATATATACACACATATGCACACATATTATATACATACCCAAACATATAAACATACACAGATATATGCACACACATATATGAAGATGCTTCAAAAATGCCATAAACATGTGAGTGCAGATATTTCTTTCATATGCTGATTTCTTTTCCTTTGGGTATTTTCCCAGAGGTGAAATAGCTGGGTGATATGGTAGGTCCATTTAGTTTTTGGAGGAATCTCAATACTGTTACCTGTAATAGTTATACTAACTTGCACAATAGCAAAGGTATGGAATCAACTTATATGTCTATCAACTGCTGAATAAAGAAAATGTGGTATATATACACAATGGAATATTACTCAGCCATAAAAAATGAAATCATGAAATTTGTAACAGAATGGATAGTACTGGAGATTATTATGTTAAGTGAAATAAGCCAGACCCACAAAGATAAATATCACATGTTTTCTCTTATTTGTGGAAATTAATATGTATAGAGAGAATATAAAATTGTGTGGATGTCATATTTCTTGGTGCAGAGTTATAAATATTGTTTCACTGAATTAGACCATATACATACAATATACCTTTCTTCCCCGCCTTTGTTGTCATTCATGAATCCCACATTTTGTGATATTAATATTTCTGTCATTAAGACAAATAGTATATAAGTACACATTTAATATTTACATATGTCACAAATATGGCAAATTATTAAACATTGCTAAATCTTAAAATAAAAAATAAAAAACCAAAAAATCCCATAAAATTTAATTGAAAAGTGATATTACAAGATAATATGAATTTTCATTATCTTTTTGAAACCCCTTTACGTGTATGCATGTGTGTATCTATCTATATCACCAATGTGTTAAAATTAAATTGACTTAGAATTTTTGAGAAATTTTATAAATATCTCTTCAGGTTATTTAAAACTCTAAAGCTAGACTGGGGCTCATGGTCTCAAACACTTGCTTATAAGGGTTTATGGCTCTGATGATATTGTTAGTTAATCTGTTATTTGATTTTATCCCACTTATTTGCATATGGTTTTAGAAATCGAGTTAGTTGCTCATAAAATTGTACATAATTCAGCCCATGTGAGGTGGAATTTGTCATTGTCAGCTAACTGTCATCATATATTTCTGTTTATACAGCTCAATATTAAAGTTTGAACTTCTGAAGTTTGGCAGAGGAGTTTTGTGGGCTTGATGGACAGACTTCTCCAAGTTGAGATTCTGGCCCCAGAGTGGACAGAGAAGGCCAGCAGTGTGCTTCCTCCTGTGATGCCCCCAGTCACGTTCCCAAGGGTCTACAAAGAGAAAGACCACACTTATGCATAAAACACCACAGTGAGGGAAAGGGACAGCCAATAGTGCCTAGCAAAAAGCTTAGTGCACAGTACTCACTTCAACATTTTGAAATGAATGAATAAGTAAATAAATTTTATTGCCTTTATATGAGAAATGATTCAAGAGTTCTTCAAAAAATTCGTGGGAAATGCATACTATGGAAAAACTATGCATGAATTTGAAATTTTTCTTTGCACCAAAATAAATGTCTCTTTTAATTCTGCTTTCCCATGCATTTTTTTGAATTACTCTGATAGATTATTTCCATTGGATACTTTCTGGGATTAATACATTGAAGGAGACAGGGAAAGTGGTCAGGACTCTCCCGCTCCTCAAAGATTCAATTTGAGAATACACTCAGGAAATCAAGTCTAGGCTCCCGTTGGTCCTCTCTCCATTTACCTTTTCGGTTTTATTTTTAAAGATCACCAATTTGAATTAGTGAAACAAGAAGGAATTCTTCTGAGCCACTGAGGAGCTAAAGACTGCCCCAGACTCTTAGTGATTCCACCTAGCAGGAAAATCTCACTCCAGGATGCCAAGCCAGAGTGTTACGTAATGTAACCATGGGAGTGACTATCCCATCACCTTTGGTAGTACAGCTAGCTAGAAGCAGGCACAATCTCTCCATGAGTGCAAGGGGATGGACTACGCAAGGGCAGGATGCCTTGAGGACCATTGGGGTGTGCCCAGTACAAGGAGTATAACTTCTCCAGCATGCCTGCTTTGCTGAGTGATTCCATACCTTCCTCCACTGTCTGTGGCAGCTGTTCTATTTGTACCTCACTTACACTTAGTGTGAGCACTCAAACTTTCAAGAGCCACCCAAGATGCCCATCAACACTACCTCCTATGGTTATTGCCAGGGTGTTAAATCATTTTCCAGTATGCGTGCACTCTTTTTTCTAATTTTACTTTTAGTTTTTTATGAGAAAGGATGAAAGAAAGAGATGGGCAGAGAGAGCCCCCATCTGCAAGTTCCCACAATGGCTGGGGCAGGGGCTGACAGAAGCCAGAAGCTAGGAACTCAGTCTGGGTCTCCCAGGTGGGTGGTAGGGACCCAACTACTTGTGCTGTCACTTGCCCTATCCTAGGGTGTGCATTAGCAGGAAGCTGGAGTCTGGAGCCGGGCTGGGGATCAAACCCGGGAATCCAACATGGGATGTGGGTATCTTAACCTATGTTTTAACAACTAAGCCAAATCTTTCACCCCCCCCCCCCCCCATAAACTCTTCCTAACCCAACTTTATATTCTGTCATCTGGATCCAGACTGTCAAGGCCCAGTCCTATAACATCTTTCTGTTTCCTGTGGGTGCCATCTTGGCCAGGTCCAGCATCTCCTTTGGTATATGGGCCTCTCTTAGCAGAGCCAGAACTTCCCTGGACCAATTGTGTCATGACTTGACCCTAGGTTTTGTCTGGTCAGTCTGGAGAGGTGGGGTAAGAACCCAAGAAAGGTGTGTGTTGTCTTGCACCTGTACTCAAGAGGTCTTCAAGCAAGGGAGTGGAGGGACTGTTGACCTGTAATGGGGAGGAGTGGGCCAATTCTTCAGAAAGATCTGATGTCTCAAGTTTCCTGGGTGCACTGACCCATTGTCCTCACCCCAGTATCCAAGCACCAGCCTCCAATTCCTTCCCAGTTTGAGCTCTAGCCCAGGCATGGAAGCTGTGCTTGGAATTTCAACCTTCATAGCCGCTGAAGGCCCAGAACTGATGTTCATTTTTTTCTGTTCTCTGGCTGCAGGAGATTTTTCCTTTCTGCAGATAAGGCCCTCTGACTTTCACTTCTCACCTTGTTAAGGTGGTGAATCACCTTGGCCCTCTATTGTCTTTCTCTAAGGTATTTATGGCACTCAGCAGCAGTCATCTGATTCCATTGTACTCATAGTTATCACTTCTCTTGCCTCACTTATCTCTCAAATGCTTAATCTATTCACACCTCACAAATGCTTAAGTTGCCAGCCAGTGCATTCCCTTCCATAGGTATCTCATCCAATTCTGAACAGGTGACAGTATTAACAATTGCAATGCCAACATGTGCAGTTTTTAGTATCAATGATGGAATTGTTATTCCAACCAACTGGTGAGGAGATCAGTTTCCCACATCTTATATTAGAGACTGCTTCCCTGGACACCTCTTAACAAGATGTCCCAGCTTATATTCCTCAGAGACAGATGGAGAGTTGCGTGCAAGAGTTTTACTGGGGAATGCACTTGGGAACAACACCTGGAAGAAGTGAGAGAAACAGGAACACTAGGATGCAGTCTCTCTGGAGGACTTGCTGATCCTCAGCCAGCTTTGGAGATGGAAGGCCTTGCACAGTTTTCTTGCCTTCAGGCAAGGGGGCCAGGCCATTAGTGTCCCAGTCACTGGATATGGGCTGCCCCTAGGGAGGCAGCATTACCTGCCATGAGGCAGGTCTCTTCGGCCAAGGGCAATTTCCAGAGAGGGCTGCCTCTATGATTACTCAGCTTCCAACATTTTCAGTTTCTGGGATAATGAGCTCTGCTGGGGGCAGCTGAGCAATAGCCCACAGTGTCCATTATCCCAAAACTCCTCAACTGGGGATATGTGGAAATAGCTGGAGACATTCATGGTTATTAGATCTGGAGGGGCAGGGTTGCTACTGAGAAGTCTTGTGCTGTGCCGTCCTTCCTTGGGTCAGCTCCCAAATAAATTACTCCACCAAAATCCTTGCCTTATGGTCTGTGCTTAGAGAGTCCCAAACTAAGACAACAAGATCAAAGCTTCAAGAGCTGAAGTAATTGGGACAGTGAGGACTGGAATCCTGGGCTTTCTGGCTCCTGAGCCCATGTCCTTCTCTATGTACTGTACATAACTAGTGCCATTGTAGATGCATGGAAATAAGTAACTCGTGACATACAGTGGTTGCCTTAGGGCTGTAAAGGCTAATTCTCTTGCACAAATCTGATGGATAATGGCTCTTTGGAAATAGGTATTCCTCTCAACTTATTGAGCTTCCATTTATTAATGTACTTATTGATTCATTCTATCTCACACCTGTTTATTACTTCATTTAACAAGTAGTTTAGCTTAGGAGTAGACATTGCCATATCATAAATATAATATTTTAGAACAGAAAGTGAGTTGAATTATCACTGTCACATGATTCTACATGGAATTGAGAATCTAGACTGATTGGGTAATTTGCTTAGGTCTTGGAGCTTACTAAAGTCACAGTCAGGATTAGAACCATGTTCCAGAAAGGGGCAAATGTGCCTATGGATAACAACAATATGATTCTTTACCACAAGGACATAAATACATGACTCATCTTCATTTGCCTTTTATTAATATGCATGTCATATTAATTTTCTCTGCCCACACCCCAGAGGTGTGGATAGAGCCCTTCCTTCTGCCTACATTTCTCCAAAAGCTGTGTGCCACTGGGCACTTTCGAGCTAGTGGAGTTCATGGTCCTGGTTTTGACTTAGTTTGAGCTAAAGTGATGGTCTGCATCTTACAACCTCTTTTTCCAACTATCACTCAAAGTACAGGAATGTGAATATTACCAAATATCTGGGAAATGAAAGTCCTACCTTGCCATTTAGAGAGAAACCTGTGAAACTCTCTGATCTCCCCAAGCACTAGGCCAGCTCATGGCTGACCTGAACTGGAAGCATAGAAGCCATTGTCAAGAGGACATTAAATTGAGGTTCTCCTCAGGCTCAGAACCTTGAATAGAAACCACAATGCTTCCTGTCTCAGCCCCAGTCCCTGTGTAAACTTCATTTTCTTATTCTTCTGGGACTGAATTATGTCCCCTTTTGTTGCCAGAGCATTGCTGGGGAGAAATCTGATTTTGTTTATACTGACACACACACCAAGTTCACTCTGGCCAATTCCCAGTCTAGTTACCCAGTCGAGGGTACTGTACCATCATTGCCACAAAGGTGGCCTTCCCTGGTATTTGGGTATTGGCTGTATGCCAGAAATTAACATGATCCAGGAGGAAACTAGTATCTAGTGTGGAACTTAGAGGAAAGTTATTTTGATAGTAAGCACTCTTGCTCCAATTTTTAAAAAAGATTTATTTATTTGAAAGTCAGAGTTACATACAGAGAGAAAGAGAGAGAGAGAGAGAGAGAGAGAGAGAGAGAGAGAGAGAGAGGTATTCCTTTTGTTGGTTCACTCCCCAAATGGCTGCAATGGCCAGAGCTAGGCTGATCTGAAGCCAGGAGCCAGGAGTTTCTCCTGAGTCTCCCACTCGGGTGCAAGTGCGCAAGGACTTGGACCATCTTTCACTGCTGTCTCAGGCCATAGCAGAGAGCTGGATCAGAAGAGGAGCAGGCAGGAAACAAACCAGCGCCTATAAGGGATGCCAGCACTGCAGATGGTGGCTTTACTCGCTATGCAACAGCGCTGGCCCCTCTTGCTCCAAATTGACTAGCAGTGGATCTAAGCCTAAATTATTGACATTGAATTTCTATTATGGTCAACTCTTTCTTTGCTAAGGATTTACAGGTGAATCCTACTAGCACTTGCTTAGGAGCAAGGGGCTTTGCTGGCTCAGGTAAATGACTGTGTCATGGGTGGAACTCGGCTTTGTATCTGGAATCAAAGGCTGGGCTGCTTTCAGTGTTGGTCTGGCCAGTACATACTCATTAGGGGTAAGTGTGTCCCTAATCCTGCAGCATGCTCAGTTACGGAGATGGCGCCACGATGCTCACACTCTGGCCTCGGCCTCCCCTTTCTTTTCAGGGGAAAAGGATGTCCTACCTCTGACCCTTAATTATGGGAGAACAGGCTGGGCATTGTTCTTAGCCCAGGATTCTTCCTTTCAGGATCCCAGAGAAGATCGTCTTTTCTGTCCCTCTCTTGTGTTTGGGAGCAGACACGTGATTGTCCAGTATTTCCCAGGACTGGGTGGAAAAGTCTGCCTAACTCTGGGGTTTCCTATTACTCATTCTTTATACTTGCCCACAAATAGAATCAACACTCTCTAGGGGCACTGTTTTCAGTAATAAAGGTGATACTTTGGCTCCCATGGGTCTGATCTTGTCTCTCAGTGGTTTTGGGAGTAGAAAAAGAGGTGGTGTTGCCTAGGGCTGCTTCCGTCCCACTGTTTGTCTTTCCTTCAGCAGTTGTTTCTTGTGTGATCATTAAATGTATCAGGTGCAGAGAAAGAAGAGACAGTGCCTGCACACAAAGGGCAGGGCTCACAGATATCGTGAAAGCTGCTTCATAATGTATCTCCAAGACTGTGCACTCTCCATCAATGTGAGGAGTCTTCAACAGGTTCCCGGAAAATATACACTTAGTTCCATTTCCACGAATGTTTTGAAGTCCGCTTGCATTTGGTGAGTGAAAGAAAGAGTGGACAAACTCGTGTACGTGCAGAGGACGTTCACCCAGATCTCTCTCCATGACCCAGGGGCTCTGTCTTCCAGCTGCCAGGAGTTTTGGCTGCTGGTGGCTCTCAGTTGGGTCTGTAGGAATTGCCCTTGGTGGAAAAAGGCAGCCTAACTTGAGATGATGCCCTCTTCCCCCCAAGAGCAGCTGTGCAAGGCATAAAAGCTTGGTCCACATGTCTTAAAGTGGGATGACTCTGAATGGCCGTCTTAGTCCAGGCTCTCTATGGGACCATGCTGAAGCTCTAAGGTGACTGTATCACCATTCATCGTCTCTGCCCAGGCCTACCCCCTTTACTCCTTAGGCTGTTGATCCTGAGAGCACCGCCTTGAAATCCCCAGCCTGGCAACTCCCATGTCAAACTTTGTTGCCAGGAACCTGATCAAGACATGGTGAAACCAGAGTATGGTGATAGGGAAGGGGTTGCCAAGTCAATCTTGGGCCTTTGGAGAAGTGGAGGTGGTACTGGGGATGGAGGATGAGGGAAGCCTGGACAAAGTGTGGCAGGGGGCTTGATGGACAAGAAAGGGAAGGATGCTGTTTGGGAGGAGGGGCAGCTGGAGTGATATGACAGGAATTCATGCCCATGCCCGTTGCTGAGAGAAGGTGCTTCCCCCTTGCTGTTGTACTCAGTGTAGCCTTCTAAGGAAGCAGCCCAGCTGGGGAGTCAGGGGACAGATGCAGTAGTATCAGGACTTATCCATAGCAATGAGGGAAGAACAACTACGGGGTCAGGGATTTGAGGGCATTGGAGGGGGGAAGCATGGACTGGGAGTGGGGATTCCTGGGTGGAAAAGAACAGAGGCGGCAGATCGTCATGACCGACTCTGTAGGGCTGACTGCACCTGACTGATTTTGATAGGGTTTGCCCGCATTCCTGGGGTTCCCTGATATGATGCCTGGGCATGCACAGGACGCAGGGAGCAGAGAGGAAGCCAGAATCCTGCTGTGGCAACGCAGGGCTGGCCAAGATGAGCATCTGCTCCTTCCCTGGCAGGTGCCAAGCCAGAGAGATGAAGCCAGCAAAGGGCAAGCTGCCGAGAGGGCAAGAGACAGGGAGAACAAGGGCTGAAGAGGTGGCATGAGGTAGGGGTCAGGTTGACACAAAAGCCTCTGACTTCGTTTTCTTGGTTTTTCATATAAAACGTCAATCACTCCCCATCAAGAGCAACACACACACACACACACACACACACAAACACAAACAAAGCAATGAGCTTTAGCTCTCTAGGGGCTAACTATGTATTGCTTCTACCTAATATAAGATTTGTGACATCAGAATCCAAATGAAGTAAGACTGCATATTTTTTTGACAGTCAAAGTTAGTGAGAGACAGAGAGACAGAGAGAAAGGTCTTCCTTTTTCGTTGGTTCACCTCTAAATGGCTGCTACAGCCGGTGTGTTGCACAGATCTGAAGCCAGGAGCCAGGTGCTTCTTCCAGGTCTCCCATGCAGGTTCAGGGCCCAAGCACTTGGGCCATCCTCCACTGCCTTCCCGGGCCACAGCAGAGGGCTGGACTGGAAGAGGAGCAACTGGGACAGAATCTGGTGCCCCAACTGGGACTAGAACCTGGAGTGCCAGTGCTGCAGGCAAAGGATTAGCCAAGTGAGCCATGGCACTGGCCCAAGACTGCATATTTGATATAAGCTGGGAGCTGTGCTCAGCAACCTGGCTGGCTTCATTTAAGGAAGAAGCAGTACCTAAAATAATTCTCTTTAATGGGAATGGGATAAACATAAATACCATATACCATTTGGTTGACTGTCCTTACCTTGTTGTGGATGTTAGGTAGCTTGGCTCTGTCACAGCAAGGACCTTTTCATTCTATGAATTTATGAAATATAATACAGTACAATAATCTCCTGGTGGTCATTAGGGATTGGTTCCAGAACCTCCTGTTGGACACCAAAATCCAGAGGTGCTCAAGTCGCTTCCATAAAATGGAGTAGTGTTTACACATAACCTGTGCACACCCCTGTATATACTTGAAATCATCTGGAGATTAATTATGATCCCTAATACAATGTCAGTGCCATGAGAATAGGTTTATCTTGCACTTTTTAGGGAATGATGACAAGAAAAGAACAATCTGGGTGTGTTCAGTGTTGATGTAGTTTTAGTTTTTTAATATTTGAGACCCATGTTTGTCTGGATCTGCCGATGAGGGCCCACGAGTCAAGTGGGCTCACTGTTCTTTTGGTTTGGAGGTGGCTGAGGCCACCAGTGTCAGGGTCTGGAGATGCATGTCCTTGGAGCAATGGGAAGTGAGACGAGACTTGTGAGCTTGCCAGACTGAAAGTCCTGCATAGATAGACACACAAGACTCACCAACGGCAATCCCTGCCTCCTGAACTTCTGTTGCTCCCGGCCTAGTAACAATCCCACCCTCATGGGAATGTTCTAGCGAGGCTTCTGAATCAACCACAAGGTGATTCCAACTCAGTCTTCACTCCCGGTCTGTATTGGGTAGTGCAAATGTGTTTTTTTCTGTATTTCCTGGCTTTAGGTCATTTGGCAACTTTGTCACTGTCTGTTTAAGCCATCCTGTTAGCCATTAGTCAGACTATTTCATTAACCAGAAGAAAACTAGTCCTTCTTTAACCAAGTAGACTAAACATTTACTTTAGTCTCATATATGTGTTTTTCTCATGTACCGTTTGGTAATGTTATTTAAAAAGTTGCTCAACTTAAGGGTTTAGTCTTTTATTTGGTGATGAGGTTTGCTTTCACTACACATAAGGACCACAGATTTTGGACTGTTAGCTTTTAATGCACAAGGACAAAATTCTGTTCTTGGGTATTGTGAAGATTTGGGAAAAATATAAAAATGAGAAAAATTTTAGACTTTAACTTCCAGGAGAATTTGACCTTTGAACACGTATTTCTTTCTCTAAGAATTTGATAATGGGACATCTCCAAGTTGCAATCATTCTGTTTATAAATGTCTTCTTGTAGTTCATTAAATGCTGTCATTTAATCTCATTGCTGAATCTTGGATATACTCCAGTGCCCAATGGGGCTGCACACAATGTGACATGGCAAATATAATAGAGAGAGGATTTTCAGTGTTGGGTTGGACTCACTCTCATGTTGATTGCATTTTGGTTCTGTTCTTAGTGCTTCTCAGAGTCTTCCAGAAACAATGTCTTACAGACCCATCAGTGGTCCCAGGAATAACATTTGGTACTGGGGGTGCAGTTCCATACCTTAGTGACCTTCTGAGAGGACCATGGACTTAGCAATGAAGCTGATCGAGCTAAGAACATAAAGAGAAACCATGTTAGGGGAGATCATTTCTTAAGGTTCCTAAATCTCTTTTTGTGTTAAAGAAACTTAATTTTCATTGAAGCCTCACACCACTCCAGGAGAAGTAGAGCGACATCTGGTTGGGAGCTGTGAGAAGAGAAAACTGGGCACATGTGGATCCTAACCGCCCTGCCTCCTGTAGGGAATGAGCTGCGCTCAGAGAGTATGGTTTTCCTGGATTCTCCAGGGGAAGGCTTGCCACATTCACCCCAGCTGCCTGCATCAAGCTGGCTGCTTGCGCTTGGTTTACTTGGTTCACCAGGTTTTGTTGTAACCTAGACAAATGGAGATGTAAACAGAGACTTCTGGGAGCAAACTGTAGGCTGCCACTCACTGGATCTCAGGAGTCCTAAAGGGGCGTCTGGCACTCAGATCCATTTGGCTCCCAGAGGCAACAATGTCCTCTTATCTTTATCATAACAGAGGCGATATTTTTAACTCACCCTAGGAACACCTATTTTTCCACTTTGGACTTTAAATGTGGGAAGATGGAGCTATTTATGGTTCCTTCAAGACCTCAACAGTGTTAAAGGAAATCTGTGGGCAGGTGAAATAAAAATTGAAGCTGCAGCTAAGCATGCTATTTTTTATTATATAAGGATTTATATTTATTCAAAAGGCAGAGTTATAGTGAGACAGGGAGAGAGAGAGAGAGAGAGATCTTCTATCTGCTGGTTCACTCCCCAAATGGCTGCTACTGCCAGAGCTGGGCTGATCTGAAGCCAGGAGCCAGGAGCTTCTTCCAGGTCTCCCACACGGGCGCAGGGGCCCAAGGACTTGCATCTTCTACTGCTTTCCCAAGCCATAGCAGAGAGATGGATAGGAAGAGGAGCAGCCAGGACTTGAACCAGTGCCTATGTGGGATGCCAGCACCTTGGGCAATGGCTTTACCCATGATGCCAGAGTGCCTGTCCCAAGTATGCTATTTTTGAGTGTGGAGTACTATTAGAAGAGTGGAGACCAATTCAGTAGACTTTACATCCTTCATAGCACAGCCTAGTGCCAGGTTCCAGTAACACCTGATGCACTCCTCCCCTGGATTCACTGTGAGGTGCTCCTCCTCCATGTCTCTTTGTAACTATGGCTGCCTCTCTCATACAGTACTCATCACAACATACTAAAATTCCCCATCTACATGATTGCCCCTGGGCCAGTTTGGGTCCTCCAAGAAGCAGACACAGAGCTAGAATCAGAAGCACAGGAGACTTAATTGGGGGAATGCCTGTGAAGAGTAAAGGGAGAGGAAGGAGCAGTAGTAGAAGAGAGCCTTCAGACCTCAATGCTGGTCTGGCACCCGTGAAGAGAGAGAGAGAGAGAGAGAGAGAGAGAGAGAGAGAGAGAGAGGAGAAAAAAGCCCAAGACTCTCACACAAGTTTGAGAATGTTTTAGCCAGGCCAGGCCAGTGGAGAGTTCCTGAGCCAAAGTCACTCAGAAAATTTCCATACTGGGCAAGAGTGGTCTCATTGGTCGGGAGAGCCTAGGGGACACATGGCCTTGGCATTCATGGAGTTCGCAGCTGAGTGTGCCAGTTATGTTCCCTGCAGCAGGTTCTCTTGAAGGCTATGGAAGAGATGTGTTTCCATGGTCACCACAATCCCTCATTCAAACAGGAGGCTCTTTGTGGGTAGGGACTGAGCTGACAGATCTTTGCATCACCTTGGCTTGGACAGGAGGCAGGTTTGGCACACAGATGGCACTTGATAAATGTTATTTAAACATTTCCAGGAATCTGTTGCAAAGAGGTTTGAAGTTGGGTGAGTACTTTGAATTGACTTAGTAGGAAATTGAAAATTATTGAAGGTTTTAGAAGAAGATTAGAGTTGCATTTAAAGCAGATTGGATCTCAGTGGGACTCTCACTTTTGCAAGTGTATAAGAGAAGTGTGATTGGCAGCAAACATAGAAAGGAAGACAATGATAGCAAAAGATTTTGGATGCAGCATCTTTAGGACTTGGAAACTTATTGGGACTTGGGGGAAAGCGTGGAGGCACAGATGACAATGTGGTTCTCAAGCTCAGAATTTGGGTACATGGGAAGAGAGGTGAAGAGGAGCTGGCATTCCTGGAGGATGTGCTAAGTGGGTGTTAGATCTGCTATGCTGAAAGTGCTTTTAAAATATCCAGGTGGAAGCTTCAAACCGACAGAATTGCCAGCCAGGAAGTTGCTAGAGAGGTTCAGGCTGGAGATACACATTGAGCAAAAAGGTAATGAGATCAAGGCGAAAATAGACAATGGGGTTCAAAGATTAATTGAAATGGACCTGCTGGATTTTTTTGCAGACAGCTGTTAGGCCATTTGTGCATTCTTTCATACGTTTCAGTAACACAGAGTGCTGCTTTTCTCTTTCCTTTGATTCTTTGGTGGCAGAGATTTCTCTCATCTGTCTCTCTTTTTCCTCCTAAATTGTTAGCTTCCCAAGACTCTCTTTTCACCTTTGATGCTCAGAGATCAAGCACAGTGATTTGCACGGTTTGTGAATTCCTGTAGCCTAGAGACCTTGCTTGTTTATCTCTGTCTAATGTCTAAAATGATACCTAGAAAACAGGACACACTCAGTATATGTAGAATTGTATTATTTAATTTGTAAAATGCTTTATATTTTAGTAAGCTATTTTTGAAAGGTTTATGTATTTATTTGAAAAGCAGAGTTGATAAACAGACAGAGTGAGAGAGAACGAGATATTCCATGCTTTGATTCACTGCCCAAAAAACCTGAAATACTGGAACTGGGCCTGGCCAAAGGCAGGAGTCTTTGGTCTCCCATATGGGTGGCAGGGGCCCAAGTACTTGGGCCATCTTCTGCTGCTTTCCCAGGCACATTAGCAGGGCACTGGATCAGCAGCGGAGCATCTGGGACCTGAACTGGTGTTCATATGAGATGCTAATGCTGCAGACGGTAGCTTAATCTACTGCACCACAATGCTGACTCTGCACTGGTTCTTAAATCCTTTCATCAGGTAGTATATTGTACACTTTTTTCACAGATGAAGAACGCATGGTTCCCAATGATGGATTTTTTTTGTGTGTATTTTGCTCTGTCCTTATTGCCTAGACCAGTGCTTATATGAATGAAAAATCCAAGGTCAGTGAGCCAGTGACCAGAGGAGCCAGCACAGGAACCCAGGCAGTCTGATTTCAAGGCTCTTCCCCTGAGCCACTGCATTGTCATGTGACCTCTGGCCTCCATGTGGCACTTGCTAACCCTGAGGGAGTCTGTCTGTCAGCCTTGTTGCCCTCCCTCCCCCATACTATGGACACCTTGAGAGGCGGATGGTGCCCGATTCCTCTTGTACTTCTCTCTTTCTCCAAAGCTGGGTAAACAGTAGCTGTGAATTACATGTTAATTGGTTGCTTGGCTGCAGAACTGTTCTTGTACCCCAGGGAAAGTAGGAAAAGGCAGCCCCAAGTTTTGGCAGCTGGTTTCAACGCTGGGAGAGGTTCCATCTCTCCACGGGCCGCCTTCAGGAAACTGAGCCAGTGCACTTTCGCTGCTCCACTAGGGGGACCCAAACACACACAGAAAATTCTCTCCAGTCTTCAGTTAATGGGATTCCCACTGCAGCCCTCAGGTGGAGTTACTTGGCGCTGGCCTGGTCCAACCTCTGCCGGTGTACCTAGGAGCCCCTGCTCTGCTCTGGCTCTGCTTTCGCTTTGACTGCTGGCAGCCTGTACAATGAGGGCGTCTGGAGTGAATTCCATTCTTGTGGGGCCAGGACTGCTCAGTTCTTGGGATCCCTGCCGCTTCTGTTGGTGCTGACATATGGATTTGTCTTAGGAGCAGAGAAGATGGATTTTGAAGGGCTGCCAGCGTTGATGAGGCTGCTCTGGTTTCATATGGAAGCCCTGAAATCAAATCTAGTAAAGGAAGGATATTTAATCTCTCCCAGCTCTTTCTCCCTCTCAAAACTCAGGGGCCTTCACCACTCTGCTATTTCAGTGGGAGGCCATTCAAAGTTTAGTGCTTCCCTTCCTATAGCAACAAGGGCTTGGGACTTGGTTCTTGCAGGGTAACCTGACTTGCTGAGACTCCAAGGATCTGTTTTGACAACCAACCTTACATGAATGGACGTATTTGTGCAATATTGGACAGTTTTATTGTTTGCTTGTGTTTTAACACTGTGCTGTGGATCACTTTTTCTTACTTGCAACAGCTTGTAACATGCTGCAAACATTCGTGAAAATTCTGTTATATATTCTCCATGATAAAATCTGAGCAAAGTCATTTCTTCTTTTCTATCATTTCCAATTAAATAAAAACATGATTTGATTTTTGTTGTAGATATTTGATTTGTATTAAGATCTGATATTTTCCTTAAGGAAGAATCATATAGATGTTTTTAATGAAAACATTGTATTTTGGGTTATTGGTCTGTTTTCTATTGTTAATAACAGAAAACCACAGAGTGGGTGAGTTATAGACAAAGGAGGCTCGTTTGGCTCATACTTCTGGCCCAAGGGTGAGGGACTACATCTGGTTATGGTCTCTTTGCTGGCAGAGTCTAGATGTGGTTAGAGTGATCATATGGCAAGAGAGCAGACCTACCCTTGAGATAACCCATTAGCCTACTAATCAATTTATCTGTTAATCATTTGAATGGGATAATCCGTTCATGAAGGAAAGAACCCAATTACCTTTTGAAGGTCTTACCAGGTCCCACCTATTAATATCTAATTTTTCAAAGGGGACAAACTCTATTAAAGCTATGGTAAGAGGTTTGAAAAGGTTTTAGAAATACTGGGGTACACCCCAAATGGTGCTGGCAAAGGAGTTTCCATGATATCTGCCCATTAAAGATGGGGCACAGGAGATTGGCTGACATTAAAGCCAGGTAGGGCCAAATCATTTCATAGAATTCAACTCTAGAGGCGTCCACTGAGATTTTCTAGTTTAATGACAGAATTTGACAGATGAGCCAATGGTAGTCCAGAGGGGTAATGACATCTGGTCACAAAGCTGGGTAGGTGCAAAGCCCTATGGGTATCGAATCATCGCTTTTCATTAACTCACAGATTTTTTTTTGGTGTGAACTGAGGGCATCTGTTTTGTTTTCCTTCCTCTGCAACACTACCTGACATTTGTGTACAGCCCTTACATCTTATTTGACACTTCCTACATCAGCCAGGATTCTGGGTGAGGCTGGCTCACCCAGGTGTTAAGAGGACATTTTTGGAGAGATGCAGGTGGGTCACACAATTTCAGCACCAGACCTGTCCAGGGAGCAGGAATGAAAGGATAGTCTCTTCAGGGGTCTGGCTTTGCTTGGTGTTGGCTTTGACTGCCTTCAGTTTGTGGGTTATTCTGATCAAGATCTGCTCTCCAGGGTGAGGGTGTTTGACTGGCCCAGACTTGGAGTGCATGCACACTCCTTGGCCAAGAAACTATCGAGGCACCTCTTGTGAAGGACTCACAAAGCTGTATCCAAAGCAAAACCTGGGTGCTGTCGATAAAAGAAAGGGAAATCATGAAGAGATATTCCCTACATTCTCTGTGAGGTGGGAGGCAAACGAAATGATCACTTCCATTTGTGAATGAGAAAGCTGAGGCTCAGAGAAGTGAAGTGACTTATTTTAGGTCACACCACTATCTAAGGGTGCTTGGGAGAATTTATGGAAATGCACATTATCTTTGAATTCAATTGTCTGTGAACTTTCTGAGGCACCCTTATATATAGCAGAGTATGGTTAGGTCTCCAGATCCTGCTCTTTCTAAAAAAGGGTTTCAAATTAAGTTTGTATTCAAAATAATCCCGTCCTTTCTTACTGCTGGCATTACCCTCTTACTTCCCTCTCCTCTATAACAGCTCCTTCACCCCATCACCTGGCATCTCTGGACCTTGAAATTTAAGGCTTTTCTCCATTCCATGATCCTGAAATTTCCACATAGAAATGTAGTCAATTGAGGAATATTTTGCACTATGAATTGTATGAAAAGTCACTCCAGGTTGGCCTTTTGGATCCTCTCCCACTTCTGCTGCCTTGATTGACTTGTGAATCTGGGCCTGTAGGAGAGAAGATCAGGAGACTAAGGAAGTTACCTATGTAGGTTTCTTTGAGATGAGGTCTGCCTGCAACTAGGGTCTGGCCACGGATCCATAGCACCATTGTGATATCCTATAAGTGGATGAACCCTTAGGGACAATGTCTCAAAAACATATACTCTCTGTTATCTGTAGGAAAATGCCTGTATACCCTTGCCTCACTCTAGACATGCCACTTACTGATGCCTAAAGTATAGGATATTTCTGGAAGTCATTTGAATCTGAGCACAGTGGGAAAAAAATTTCATTCTCTACTAGTGATGTCTGCTAAAGCAATCGAGTGACGAGGAATGACGTCTGCTCTAGGTTTGATGATTCAGTCGAAGCCCTCCACGATCTTCTCCCAACCCACTGTTCCTGCTTCATCTTCCCTACCCCCACCCTCCTGATTCTACTTTTTGTAACCTCCTATGGAAATTGTATCCTATTTAAGTATACCTAGTCTTACCATCTTGTGATTTCCATTGGGTAGAATATTCTATCGCTTTGCTTTCAGTCTATGTATGGTTTGTAGGCAAACTAAGTCTCTTGTAGGGAACAGGGGGAAGGGTGGAGTAGATGGAGAGGATGGAGAGGTGCTAGTCCCAGGATATATATTTACAATTAGAAAGGAAGAATATAAAATGTGTCAAGAATACATAAAATATAGACAGGAAGCAGGTAAGTCATTGCCTGGCGTCAGGGCATGGTGGAAGAGAGAGGACAGGTGAGGATGGGAAGAAATGATGACTGACTATTAGTGGAAATGAACTTTCTTTTTTTTATGTGATCAAAATACTCTAAAATTGACTGTGGTGATGGTTACATAACTTCTAACATACTAGGTGAATTGTCTCCATGAAGTTGTTTAAAAATGGAAATTAACCAAATTGTTTCTTCAAATGAAATTGCAAACAGAAGCCAAATGTCTGATATAGTTGAAAGCCAAGTTACTCTAGAGATGAAATGGGGGGGGGGCATTTGAGGCCGCTGTGGCCCTGAGGCTCTACCTTCACATCTCTGGAGACAGTGTTGCAGCCCCAGTCCACTGGCTGCATTTCCCGGACTTCCTGTTCACTTAACCTGGAGTGATGACCTGCTTGCTTGTGGAGATCCCAGGCTGACCTCTCCCTAAGCCTTCCCCAAACCCCTCTAGCTGAACCCAGTCTCTGACAGCCATTACACCTTTCTTCAGCTTCCCTCATGGCCTTTGGAGTCACTCATTTGAGTATAATGTGCCCTGATGTGCTATAGACAACTTTGGATGGGTCCACGTATGATGAGCAAACTGATGTCTACCCAGTTACCTCTGATGAAAAAGGGAATACTTTCCACATATGGATGTTGTCCATTTTGTTTTATATATTTTTCAAACTCACTGCAGTTTTCCACCTGTAACAGCCCCTAACCTACAAAATTTTCTGAATTTTTTTCTTTTGTAAAATTGGGGTAGCAATTTGGACTTTAGAATTTCTGAGATGAGTTAATTTATGCAATGTACTTATAGTAGCACAGAGTATGTGCTCAGTCAACATAAGCTATTATTGTTATTGTCATTATCATGATCTCAACACCATTAAGATAACAATACTTCTCACTTTGACTTCATGCCCAGGCTCCTGCTGGAGGGGAGGCAGGCATTTCGTTTTCATAGGGATGCAGAAAGAGGTGACCCTTTTGACTCTTGGCTTGGCTGCTGGGTGTATGAAGTGAGAAGTAATCATGACACTTTTTACAATCTGAGAATGTTCACATTTTTGCACCTGCTTGGAGGAGCTTGAATTCAACCAGCATATTGTGCGTTTCGCAGTCCCAGCCTGGGGAAGAGTCTGACTTTAAAAATCCTGCACAGGCTTCCTTCCAAGGCTCGGTGACTTCATTCAGGAACTGGCCCCTCTGGGAGCTGAGTGAGATGAGTTCTGCTCAGACAGGAGAAAGCTGTGTCAGCTGCAGCTGTTTTCTCAGGCTGGGTGTGCCCATCCTGGGGTGCCCATCCTGGCCTGTTCCCCGAATGTGCATTCAAACTCAAGTAGCAAAAGAGCATCTTTTGTCTAACACTAAGAGCCATTTGAGAACACTCTCCTTTGAGGGGACATGTTGAGATACCAGGTTCTGGCCTGGAGCCCATCAGTGAATTTGCAGCCTGATCTGCTGCATATAAAGCATCCAGGTGGCTGGGAAGGGCTTTGGCTGGTTCTTAGATGTTAATTTTTTGGGACACTTTGTGTGTCCTTTGTCCTGTATGTTGGCCCTCCCAAGTGCTGAATAATTGCATTCCTATATTTATCATTTTCTATCTTACCTTTGAGTCTCTACCTAGAAAAACTGCCCTATTTCCTTCTCTCATGCTTCATTCCAGCCCTTTAGACTCCAGCTTATACACTGTTCTCCCTGTAAGTCTCTCAGGCATTGGAGGCTTTTTCAATACTCTCTTCCTTAAGTGTAATGTATCTGCCTCCACCAGGAGGCTAGTAACACTGGAGGGTCACCGCCTGTTTCCTTGTCTACCTCTTCTCCTGCTGGGGAGTTACCCAAAAGCTCACAGGATTGGCATTGTTTTGTTTTAGGTTGACATCCTGGGGCCTGGCTGGGGACTTGCTAAAAATGTACAAATACAATGCATGAAAAAAAAATCATGAACAGATAAAAGAATCAAGAATAAATATTTACATTTATCTCATGTTTTTTGGTGGGTTAAATACGTTTTTTTATAAAGCTTTTATTTAAATAATATAAATTTCCAAAATACAGCTTATGGATAACAATGGCTCCCCCCCCATAATTTATCTCATTTTTAATGATCTTGCCCCAGAATGAGAGTGAAGAGTGATACAGAAGAACAAATTTTAAATTTCATTCCACATCAGCACCTATTTTTATACTGAAATCACTTCTGTGATGACAGGAGGGGTCATAGTCAAATCTAGCTTGACTCCTCCTCTTGTTTTGGAGGTACCTAAGCTTCTTGGGCAAAATTCGAGAATGGCTGTCCCTAAAAAGATAGTTCTGCTTTGAAAAGAACTGAGCAGAGGGGACACACTCCAACTAAAGCCCCACTTCCCTCATAGCTATGGCTAACAGCACTTGTGACACGCGAAAGCTGGATTGGCTGCTCTGTTAACTGCTCTATGTCGATCTTTCATCCTCAGATTCATCTGATGTGGTGTGCACTGTCATCATGTCCACCTTAGAGAGGAGGAAAGAGATGTTATGTAGCTTTCTGGGCTTCCATGACTGCTGTGTGGAGTTGAGTTCCATTTCTGGATGCCCCAAGAACATCTGTCATCCACCGAGTGAGGCTACGGGTGGCTGTTGTGCTAAAGCCTGCACAGGGTCATTAGCTCATCCCGTCCTCCCCATGCCTGCTCTAAGGTAGGGACCCTCATTGCCCTGCTGTCACATTGGCACCGACTTCAGCTCTATCTGTGCTTTCTTACCAGGCCACCTTTTGCCAACAAGGTGATCAAGGAGAAAATAATAAGCCCATCTTTTGCATAGCTTTTGTAAAAGCTTTGTAAGAAGCCTTAAGAGAAGCATCGATTACTTGAGACCAATGATGCTAATTAGGTTTGGCTGCCTCAGCAGGATAAAATAAATTGATTTAATCTACTTTTTTGGAAGCAGAAGGGAAAGTGGCTACTGAACGAACAATGAACAAAGGGACAGATCCTTGTTTCTTAGAAATTGTCTTTGACAATGCCTCTAGATGAACCCAGAAAGGAAATCTGGCACACACGCCAGAGCAGGATGAAGCTTGCAAATCCTTTCGATATCATAACTTAGGTACCTCTTCCATCTGCCTCCTTTCTGTCTGTTGTTTGTAAGAAATGTAGTCCTCTGTTATCTTGGTTCTTATCACACAGGTCAGACTCCAGGATGATAACTTGAGTAAGAAGTGGGACTGCCTTTTCCAGTGGCAATTCACAGCCTCCTGATCAGACCCTCAAAAGCTGAGTGCTCTGTGCTAAGTGGTCTAACGAGAGGCACTTCTGTCAGTGTCTGCCTTCTGTCCTGTCTTCCTTCAAGGGGCTCTCTGTGGACCATGAGAACAGAAAGCTTTATCAGCCACAGTCAGAGAGGGAGGAATCAAAGGCAATGCTGTTCTTTATAGTAAAGATGAGATTATGACAGCATAGCATTCCTTAAGGGTGTTCATTAATATTTTGGTTCTGCTCTTGGTCCATGATAGAACTGTAGAACTCCACTAAAGTTAGGTGTGGCCGTGTGACTTGCTGTGGTCAATTAAATAGGAGAGACAGTGGGATGCATCAGTTATGGAAGGAAAGGTCCAGAGCCAGTGTGCTTTCCACACTCTCTCTTTGGCGGTACAATGATGGCCAATATTTGAGATAAGTGCTGAGCTTGGTTAATTTTGGTTTAAACTTGGCTAAGCTTAGGGTGCCTAGTGGTTTGGTTAAACACCAATCTGGACTTTGCCATTATGGGATTTTTGGATGAGATTAACATTTACATCAGTGGACTTTGAGTAAAGCAGGTTATCCTCTAGGATGAAGGTGGGTCTCATCCAATCAGGGGAAGGTATTAAAAGCAAAGACCGACGTTTCCCAAAGAGGGAGGAGTTATTTCTAAGAGCACAGCATAGAAACCCCATCTTAGTGTCCAGCCTGCTGCCCTGTAAATTTCAGACTCAGGACTGTGACCTTGACTTCTCTGTTAATTTCTAGACTGCTGGCCTGCCATGCTGGTTTTGGTGAGCCAGTTCCTTAAAATAGACCTCTCTATGTGTGTGTATTTTATGGGCTATGTTTCTTTGTTCTGTTTTCCTGATGGATACACTGAGTGAGGATGGATGGGATAGCAGCATTCAGCCAACTTATAATGGAAGTATATCATGAGCAAGAAAGAACCCTCTGTTGCTGAAAGACACTGAGATTTTGGGGTTTATTATTGTAGCATAACCTCAACTATGCTTACTGATAAGGACATTATGCATAGTGTGTTCCATTCATCTACTCATCTATGTTTTTCCTTATACTTTTTCAGGAGCACAACTCTATCCATTGGGCATTGTGATTCATCTTCCAAGAATTTCAGTCATGCCAATAACAGTTTGAAATATCAAAACTATCTACACAATAGTAACTGGAAGGATCACAAGTTAGAAGGAAATTAATGTTAGTTTATGGCTTTCTCCTGAATCAGGTACTGAGCCAGGTACTTGGCATACATTATCCCTTATTTCTAAAACCATTTTATAAGGGATGCATTATATTATTTTTTACAGATGATGATACTAAAGCCAAGGACACAGGACTATTGAATATCAGAGATAAAATTTAGGGTCAAATTGTGTGTTTTAGAGCTTGTGGTAATTCAATGAATTAGGATTTTTTAGAAACAATTTGTTTATTTATCTGAAAGTCAGTGTTACAAAGAGAGAGGAAGAGACAGAAAGAGAGAGATGCACACATATAGTGAATCTTCTATCCGCTAGTTCACTCCGCAAATGGCCACAATGTCTGGGGCTGGGCTAAGCCCAAGCCAGGATTCAGAAGCTGCTTCCGGATCTTCCATATGGGTGTTGGGGCCCAATTACTTGGGCCATCTTCCACTATTTTCCCAGACACATTAGCAGGGAGCTGAACTGGAAGTGGAGCAGCCGGGTCTCGAACTGGTATCTATATCTATATGGGATGCTAGCATTGCAGACAATGGCTTTATGTGCTATGCCACAATGCTGGTCCCAGTTAGCATTTTTAATAACAGAAAAAGACTGGTATTGCATTGAATAGCTTATAGATTTGAAGGGGAGAACTGGAGAACCAGGTTCAATAATGGGGCCAAGGATCTAGGAATCAGAAATGTTTCCATGGTCTCATTGGGAGGTATCTCTGGAATGAATGTGTCTTTCTGGTGACTTAGTTTCTGTAAAATTTCTTATCAAGTTCAAAGCCCTAGGTTCAGCCTGTACCTTGAAACATGGGCTTACTACCTGGCACTTGCATTGATGGTTCCAGTAAGACTACCTACCACTGGGGATAGCTGAATCCTCAGAAGGAAATCAAAAGCTTTTGTTAGGAAAAAGCATGTGTGTGTGTGTGTGTGTGTGTGTGTGTGTGTGTGTGTGTGAAAGAGAGAAAGAGAGAGAGAGAGAGAGAGAGAGAGAGAGAGAGAGAGAGAGAGAGAGAGGGAGGGAGAGGTGAGTGATTGTATGACTTGGTTTGGTTGGAAGAGATCCAGTTTTCTGCCTATTGTCCTAACATAGTTATTAATAAAAGCCACTCTTATTCTTATAAATGCTTGGTTGGAGGATAAATTATTGGGTCATTGCAATGGTTTGGATATAGTTTGTCTCCTCTGAAACTCATGTTGCCATTTAACATCTGCTGTAAGGTATTAAGAGTGCAGACTTAACTTGACTGTAGGGTATAGAGGCAAAGCCTTTGGGAAGTGGTTAGGGTTAGTTAAGGTCACAAAGTGGATTCCCCATGAGTGAGTCCTAGTGGCTTTATAAGAAGAGAGAGACCAAGACACACATACACACACATGTGCACTCCCTGCTTCTTGTCAAATGATTTCCTGTGCTAGTTTGGGACCCTGCCTGCAAGGTCACCGTCAGATGCAGCCGCTTCACTTTGGGCCAAAGAAAGCTTCTTTTCTTGATAACTTATCCAGTTCTGGTGCTGTGGTATTAGCCACAGAAAATGAGTTAAGATAGCTACCGAAGAGCATCTCACCTACACAACCCTGTTGTTCAGCTGGATCCTGGAGTGGCTGAAATGGGCAATGGGTCAGGGTTAGGGAGGCATTATTATAGAGTGGTTTATCTTCAGATTTGTTTTTGGCTTAGTTCTTGGCAGTGCATTTCTCAATCTCTGAATCATTTTTATGTGATTTGGTTATTATCTACTTCTACCAGCTAGAAATTATACGTGCTCTTTACTGAATTGTTCAATTACTATGTGACAGTTTGGTCTTCTCTGATGAGAAGGACTAGTGGCAATGGTGCTGGAACATGTTCCAAGATTTGTGCAGGATTTCAGTTGTTCAAGAAGCCATACCCAGGGCATGTGTCAAGTTGGATAAAAGCATGAGCAGGTCCTGTAGATTTATTTCCTAAATATTTGCTTTCCTCCATCTTCATTGCTAGTACTTTGGTTCAAGCTGCAATCACTTGTCACTGGGATTTCCAAGACTGCCTCCTGATTGACAGCTGACCTTCCCCATCAATCCACTCACCTTGCAGAAGTTAGAGTGATCTTTCTAGGTGAAAGCCTGATCACATCCATTCCCCAGCTCTGAGGGCTCCCAGTTGTTCTTCGTGAAAGCCTGAATGCCTTCATCCAGCCTGCAAGTCCCTGAATGATCCAGTCCAGCTCACCTTCCCAGCCTTCCCTCTCAGAGTCCCCACTTTGTGACCCTTCCTTTTCTTCTCCTTATCCTTACCTCAGCTTAACATTAGTAATAATCATCTTATTCATAGGTCATTTCCATAGAGATTTATTTATGTGCCAGAAGCCATGCTAAGGACTTCACACAGAGTCTCTCATTTAATTCTTTCAACAATCGTAGCTCGTGCTGTGGGCACTATAATCATTACATCCCAATTTTCCAAGTCAAGAGGCTGGAGTACAGAGGAAATAAATGTCTTGCCTGGATACACAGCTAGTAAGAGCTGGAGTCAGGATTTGAACCTATGGAAGCAGACAGAGAACCCTTTTCTTAAACCCTGCTCAACATGGCTTTTAGAGCATTTCCTCCAGGTGGACTTTGTTTTCCTTGACCTTGTAAATCTGCGGTAGGTGGCTCTTCTTGGTGCTGTCATAGTATGAAACTTTATCTAGATTAGTCACCACCACTCTGTACTATAAAGATCTAATTTCTTCTGGAATGTAAGATCATGAGTTTAGTGCCCTCTTCTTACTCAAGTAGGCATGCTGTGCCTGAGAGAGTGCAAACAAAGGAGGACCACACACTGATAAAATTTGACAGTCCTTTATTGCTGGCGGTTCAGCACAGGCTCATGCCCTAAAGAACTCTTGACCCTGAAGGTCAATGCAACAGGGTTTATAAAGGCAAAAACCACAAGAAGTGGAGAGGTAATACATGATTACTAGGGTCAAGCTGAGATAAAACATATGGAGATCTAATATCCATTGCAATCTTAACAATACCAATTACAGTCCTGACATTAATCCAGGTACTGACCTAAATCATATGTGGGATATAGACAAATTACAATTTTAACATTAATCCAGGTGTAATCTATCTGTTTTAAGCTTGAGAAATCATGTTAGGAGATTTCTCTAAATCATGTTAGGAGATGTTCTGCCAAGTGGAATGTAGTGTAGTGTCTGAGTTTTAGACCACAGTTAGTGTCAAACCATACTCTCATGGTAGAGGGTGCTTTCTTAAGATGGAGTCTTGGGTGCTCTAAAATGGAGTCCCTATTGTCAGGGTGTCACTTCAGGCATAGTTCTTATCTTAGAGTAGGTACTCAAGAAATGCAGGTTGAATGGATTATTGAACTGAAATGTGGACACTTAGATCTGGATAATTCATCTCCCACTCTCTTCTATACTCAATTCCTCAGGTTATTTTCCATCACCATTGTCTCAGGAACTGTTTCACCTAGTACATTAGCTTTTATGTTTTTTAAAAAACTTATTTATTTATTTGAAATGCTGAGTCACCAAGAAATAGAGAAGGTTCAGGGGAGAGAGATATTCCATATACTCCCCAAATACCCACAGCAGCTAAGGCTGGGCCAGGCTAAAGTCAGGAGCTGGGAACTCCAATTAGGCCTCCCACATGGGTAGCAGTAACCCAAGTACTTGAGTCATCATTGACTGCATTCACAGGCTTATTAACAGGAAGCTGGGTCAGAAGTAGAGCAGCTGGGACTCAAACTGGCACTGATAGGGGATGCAGACATCCCAAGAAGCGGCTTAGCTCACTGTGCCACAACACCTGCCCCCTACATTAGCTTTTAATATTTCCCTCCTCTAGGCCATTGCCCATGAGATTTCCTCCATGCAGAACTCTTTCCCATATTCTTGCTCAAGCCAATAAGGCATAAGTATGCTTTGATTTATTCATTTGATTTCCTATTCTTTTTAAAGATTTATTTATTTATTTGAAAGTCAGAGTTACACAGAAAGGAGAGAGAGAGAGAGAGAGAGAGAGAGAGAGAGAGAGAGAGAGAGAGAGAGAGAGAAAGAAAGAGAAAGGTCTTCCATCCATTGATTCACTCCTCAATTGGCCGCAATGGTTGTAGGTGTGCCAATCTGAAGCCAGGAGCCAGAAGCCTCTTCCAGGTCTCACTTGGGTGTAGAGGTCCAAGGACTTGGGCCATATTCCAGTGCCTTCCCAGGCCACAGCAGAGAGCTGGGTCAGAAGTGGAGCAGCCGGGTCTCGAGGCACCCACATGGGATGCTGGCGCTCAGACCAGGGTATTAACCAGCTGCTGGCCCCCTCATTTGGTTTCCTTTATCCAATCCTCCTCACTTGGAAATGGCTTTGGGTGTGGCATAAACCCATCTTTTCTCTCCAGTTTTTCTTTCTTCTTCTTCTTTTTTTTTTTTTAAAGATTTATTTATTTATTTGAAAGTCAGAGTAGCATAGAGAAAGAATGAAAGGTAGAGAGGTCTTCCATCCACTGGTTCACTCCTCAATTGGCTGCAATGGCCAGAGCTGTGCAGATCCAAATCCAGGGCCAGGAGCCTCCTCCAGGTCTCCCATGTGGATTCAGAGGCCCAAGGACTTGGGCCATCCTCTATTGCCTTCCTAGGCTGTAGCAGGGAGCTGGATTGGAAGTGGAGCAGCCGGGACTTGAACTGGTGCCCACATGGGAAGCTGGCACTGTAGCAGTAGGCGGCAGGTAATGGCACAGCACTGATCTTCCTTCCTTCCTTCCTTCCTTCCTTCCTTCCTTCCTTCCTTCCTTCCTTCCTTCCTTCCTTCTTCTCTTTCTCTCTTTCTCTTTCTCTCTTCTCTCTTTTTCTTTCTTTCATTTATTAATCTATCTGAAAGACAGAGCTTACAGAGAGGCTGGATTGGAGGTAGAACAGCCAGGACTTGAAACAGGGCCCATATGAGATGCTGGTGTTGCAGGCGGTGACTCTACCTGTTATAGCACTATGCCGCCATCCTTTCATCCTTAAGGAAATAGCAGACTGTTAATGGAATGTCTCAACTCTCCTTTGCAATTGACTTTAGATTTTGACTAATGAAATAAAAGTTGAAAATAAAGTCAAGAAATGTCCTTAGAGGGAAAAGGCATACCTCTCTTCTTTCTTCCCCTCCCCGATACTGTCAAATGTGCAGGCTTGAGCTCTGGAAAAGCATCTTGAAGCATGAGTTCCAGAATTGCACTCCATAATGTTGTCATGATATCGCAACATGCTAGCGAGAGTCCCAGACAACTTGGTGTTGCTTCTATGCCATCCTTAGATTGTCTACTGTTGACTTTTTTTTTTTACATCTGTGAGCAATATGCACACTTATTTTTAGCTTCTCTGTTTTGTATAGCCAAATGCAATCCTGTATGACATACTGACCCATTGGAGACTCTGTACCAGTCTTCGGATGCTGGTTGGTGACTCTATAAGTAGTGGGTGGCAGATTCCAGGGGAAAGATGCAGATTTCACTCTGCTATTTAAAAGGTTCTTAAAAGACCAGCATCTAAATGTGTTCAACAAGTCCTGCAATGGTTTTGCTATGAGGTAGGTGTCTGTATATCCACGGGCAAGATACATCACCCCTCTAGACTTCATTTTCCCACTGGAAATGACTGGTGGGTAGGTGAAGTTGGACCATGATATTGAGAAAGGTCTAGTGTCAAAGGTCACTTCCTCAAGGTGAGAACTGCAAAAGGCAGAGTCTTGGGCCCCTCACTCCCCTTGCCTTGAAAAAAAATCCTGATCTTGGGGAGAAATTCACATTTTTCTCCCCAGAGGTTTCTATGCTTTTCCCAGATTTACTGTCTGGGCCCTTGTGCCAGCCTTGTTAGAGCAAGTAAGAGAAAGTAATGTGGTTTAGGTTAGAGTAGGTATTGGTGCTATTTGTGAGTGACAGCCCTGACCCTGCTGTTCAGCATTTAAGTGTCTCTTAGATCCCAAAGTCTGATCTTGCTCTCCTGTTCTGCCCCAGACTCCATTTCTCTCAAGTGCAATAAAAATGTTTCAGTTCTGAAATGATCTTCCTCTAATAAGCTCAAAACGAAAACAAAGCTGGTAGGGCCACCCTCTTCCTGTGTATACACATACCTCCTCCTCCATACAACCATCATGTAAATTGTTTGCTCTTTAAGGTTTTCCTAACCTTTATTTGACCTAGCTTCATAGGATTGTTGTTGTTGTGTGTGTATGTATATGTGTGTGTGTGTGCGCACAATTGTGTAAGTCTGTGAGTATTTGGAAGTGAAGGGAGAAGACAGAGGAGACAGGAATGGAATTATTTTTTGAGGTTAAAATGCGGTTGTCCCTGGTCTATATCTTTCCTTGAGATAGACAAGTCTTGTATACTACTTTGGATATTTCTGCATTAGAAATTGTACCATTCTATGTACCTGGGTCATCAAGCTGTGTGATAACAACATTCAACCTCCCCATTCTCAATTATCAATATTCCCATGAAGACATTGTTCATCTATCTCCTTCCTTTTTTTTCTATTTGAACAGAATAATGTCTCAGAAATTGGTTTCAACATGAGTCATCCAGGTGATTTTTAATAGTCAATTAAAATTGACCCCAAATTGCACTGGGTGGTTCTGATCCCCTCTGTCCCCCAAATAGAGTGTGTACTTTTCTATAGCAATTATCTGTGCCAGGTGTTGTTCTGGGCAGCCAGTGCACCTCTGGGACATATCACTGGGAAACTGAAAATCGAAGATTAGCTGGTAGATTCTGAAGACTCACTGAAATGACATTTCTCATCTGTCTCAGGCTTCTGTGTTCTTTATAGTTCAACTGCTTTTGGGGTGTTCTTTCCAAAGTAGAAAAATAGAAACTCTGAAATTGGGATTAGGTGGATTAGCTTGAAGGTAGTGTGAACAAGAATGACATGAAAAATGTGACATGCCAGTGGCAGAAGGAGCCCAAGATCCTAAGTCATACAAATTCTGCATGTGTTGGTTGGTTGGTGATCCTGTCCCTAAAGATTAAGCTACACATCCATTTCACACTATACATACTTGTACTACCTTAATGATAGGGAAGTACTGCGTGGACCCCTTCAGGTTCCATTGCTGATGATCAATAACACGCCGTGTGGGCCTGTTGATGGAGCGCAGTCAGGCATTTATATTAAAACCAAAATAAAATAAAATAAAATAAAATAAAAAAACACCCAATAAATTCAAAACTGACTCAGATGGGTTCTAGTTCAATTTGTTAGGATAAATTGTCATATCTGGTTTACTGAAAACAAATGCCTTTAATATTGGTTTATCTCAGGATGACACACAGTAAAATGGGTGAAGGATGAGCTGTTGAGAGGTAGGCCTCCTAGCAGGATGGTCTCCTCTCTGTGTGCTCCTGCCTGCGGTGACAGCCATGCAGTCCAGTGGCACACTCAACTGTGTTGGTTTAACATCTGCCTTGTGTACTAGAGTGCAGCGGGTGTCAGGCTGTCACTATCCACACAAATTTTAATAAGAAACCTTTTCCAAGGGAGCATATTTGGACTCTCTGCTGTTTTTTTTTTTTAGAAAGCTTTTATTTAATAAATATAAATTTCATAGGCATAGCCTTTGGAATATAGCGGTTCTTCCCCCCATACTCCTACTCCCTTTCCCATCCCATTCTTCATTAAGATTCATTTTTAATTATCTTTATATACAGAAGACCAACTCTGTACTAAGTAAAGATTTCAACAGTTTGCACCCATACAGGCACACAAAATATGAAGTACTGTTTGAAGACAAGTTCTACCATTAATTCTCAAAGTACAACTCATTAAGGACAGAGGTCTTACATGGGGAGCAAGTGCACAGTGACTCCTGTTGTTGATTTAATAATTAACACTCTCATGACATCAGTGATCACCTGAGACTCTTGTCATGAGCTGCCATAGTGATGGAAGCCTTTTGAGTCCACAAACTCTCGGTATTTAGACAGGGCCATAAGCAAAGTGAAGTTCTCTTCTCCCTTCAGAGAAAGGTACCTCCTTCTTTGATGGCCCCTTCTTTCCACTGAGTTCTCACTAACAGAGATTTTTCGTGTAGGCCATTTTTTGCCACAGTGTCTTGGCTTTCCATGCCTGAAATACTCTCCTGGGCTTTTTAGTCAGATCCAAACAACTTAAGGGCTGATTCTGAGGCCAGAGTGCTGTTTAGGGCATTTGTCATTCTATGAGTCTGCTGTATGGCCTGCTTCCCATGTTGAATCATTCTCTCCTTTTTAATTCTATCTATTGTTATTAGCAGATACTTGATCTTATTTATGTGATCCCTTGACACTTATTTCTATCTTTATGATCAGTTATGGATTTAAAATGATTACTTTAACTAGTAGGATGGCATTCGTACCATCCAACCTAATGGGGTTTGGAGGACTCTTTGCTTTTAAAACCTCTGAACCATGACTTGGAGCTAGCAGAGTAGGCTGTAGCTGTGGACTCCAGCACAAACATAAACATAGCTGTTCAAGAAACCATGATTTATGTCCTTCCTAAATTGTAAATGTTAGTCTTTGTTTTTCCCAATAAAAAACCATTAATTAAAAAAAAAACAGGGTCCTACTTCTATAAGGTTGATGGCTTTATAAGAAGCTGAAAAGAGAGATCTTTTTCTCTCTGTTATGTGAAGATAGAGTGTGAAGGTGGCCAGGCAGAGAGCACTTGTCAGAACTTGACTGTGGCAGTACCCTGGTCTTGGGCTTCTACCTACAGAACTGTAAGAAAACAAATTTGCATGGTTTATGTCCCAAGTCTGTGGTGTATTGCTATGGTTGCTGGGCAAGACTAGGACAGACTCTTTGTAACAGAAACCAGAAAGTATTAATTTATTTCAGAGATTTATCTTATATATCAAAGGAGATAAGCGGAGGCACAATGGGGCTGGTACAGGAATGATCTTTCAGAATCATTAAGGAGCCATTCTCCTATTTTTCACCTCCAAGGCATCAATGTCAAGAGCACCTTATGGTCCAGGGTGGTTGTTGGAGTTCCAGCTGTTACAACAACATCTCAGGTAGAGAAGATGAGAGGCAAAGCAAAAAAGATTGACCTTTCTGCCTGAGTCAGCTCCTGTAAGCAATGCTCCTGGAAGCTCCCACAGCCTGCTAGGCATCTCTGGCCAAATGTTTTGGCCTTGTCTAATCTGAAAGGAGATGAGAAATTCAGTATTTTATCTGTATGAGTTTGTGCCTCAAAAAAATTGGGATCTTGTTTCTAATGAGTCATGGATTTATAGATAAGCAGCACCCTCTGTCACAGGGGCCTTTTTTATTTGAAAAGATTTATTTATTTGAAAAGTAGAGTGACAGTGAGAGAGGGAGAGACAGAAATTTTCTCTCCACTAATTTACCCTCCTAATAACCTCAACAACTAGAGCTGTACCAGGTCTAAACCAAGAGCCTGGTATTCCATCTGTGGCTGGAAGAGAGTCAAATACCCAGACCATCATCTGATGCTTTCTCATGTATATTAACAGCAGCTGGGACTGAAACTGGCATTCTGATATGGGGATGTGGGATGCAGGCATCCTAAGCAGTGACTTCCTTAACCCTGGTGTGCCACAATGCATCTTCCCATAGGTGGCTTTTGCATACCTGTTTGTGCACTGTTTTTGTTGAATCGCTTTTCTTAAAGGCAACTGGCAAGCTTGGGTGATTATATTGCTCAGTAAATCTTAAATGGGTTATTGAATTAGAATGCTTATTAAACCAATGCACTGATTGAAGGGCAGGGGAAATGTGAGCTCCTCTTTTTGAAGCTCTGGTGGTGAGGGCCAGAGCAAACATTCCTCATAATGCTAACCTGGCTTGCAAGAAGCACCACTGTTCCAACAACTCAGCATGGGTCAGAACTTGATCTTTCCTTTGTTGCTGCTTCCCATGACAGTTATTCATTAGTACATTTTGCAAGGTGGCTACTGGTGCCCTAGGAAAGAAGTTTGTGACTCATGAAATTACTCCTTATCCAGAAATGTATTAAGTAGAAGTAATGAGGCAATGACTTTTTAAAATCTATATTTTGTAGAGTACTTGACAGTGATTGCTCAAGGAAAGTTGGCCTTGACATGAAATACCAGGACTTAGTGGATGTTGCAAGATATTTTAGGGTCACCCCTAACATGGAAAACTCAGACCATATGTATCAGAACGTTAGAAGCTCCACTTCATTGATTTATGCTTTGAGGTGTAGATCATTCCAGTAGAAATAGTGTGGAGCATATGTGGTGTCATAATGTTTTTAGGGGGCATCTACAAAGAACAAATGTTTAGTTTTTGCTTTCAAAGACCTTACCGTTTACCAAAGGATATAGATTGTGCATGGATGGTAGATTTAAGCAAGATGGAATAAAGGGTAACACTAATGTGGGAGCAGTGAGAAGCAGAGCAAGGAGGTTGGGGTAGGCTTGGGAGAGGGAGTCCAAGGAAAGCAGTATGGGAGAAGTAGAGATGAGGAAGTTTGAACTGATGGAGACTAAGGTTGAGAGAGTGGAGGAGCATTCACTATGAAAGTAACAGTAGGAGGAAAGCTTGAAGATGGCCTGGGGTTTCTTGGGAAGCTGCTGAGAAATCTAGCTGTGCTATGTAGATGTAAACACACACTCTGGGAATAAGAGCCCCATAAGCAAATAAATGTGGGAAAATGCCAACGATTTTAATTCAATATTAGCATATTGAGGGCTCTGAGGAGGTCCTTACTTTAAAGGCACATTGACATTTATTTAATTCTGTTAAGCAAGCAAATTCATATGAGTAGGAAAGAGCTGTTGTACCCAGAACTACTATTTGCTGAATGTTTTCCTATAATATTAGTTTGGGAAATATTGATATGCCTAGAATAAAGATTTAGGCTCTTTATAAATGCTACACAACAATGATAATTGTATTAAGCATAATTAAATAAAAAGATTTAATTTTGACTGGAACACAGGGAATATAATGTAATTTTGAGGAATAATATTGAAAAGGTACATTGGGATCAGAATGTAAAGGGCCTTGAGTACTCCATGTACTAGTCAGGGTTTTCCTTAGAACCAGAAATAGGATATCTATAAGGACATGTGTTATAAGGTATTGGCTCACATGACTATGGAGGTCAAAAAGTCCCATGATCTACTGTCTGCAATCTAGAAGACTAGAGGAGCTGGTGATGTAGTACAAATACTTGAGGTGTGGATTCCTACTGGGTCTGAATGACTGACAAGAAGGAGCACCAAGGGCAGGACATAGATGCTCCAGGTCAAGCAGTGGGTCTGAGCAGGAGGCCAACCTTCCTCTGCCTTTTTCTTGTACTCAGGCTCTTAAAGGACTTTAAAGGGCCAATCTGCTTTACTGGCACCATGAATTCAGATGCTAATCTGTTCCAGAAACGTTTTCACAGACATACCCAGAAACAATGTTTAGTCAGATACCTGGGCATCCCACAGCTCAGCCAAGGTGACACATAAAATTTACCATCTCACTATGCAAAGGTGTTTTGGGTATTGTCTTGTAGACAGAGGGAATAATTACTATTACCATCACACCTGGGAAGTGTACCCTGCATAGACTTTCTACAATAACTTATGTTAAAAAGATGAATACCTAGATTTAACTTCAATAGACTTCCCATCAGTGTAGTTGGACCCTTCAAGGATAACAAGTTACACTTTATTCATGAACCAACATGATTGTTTGATTACATAAACTGAACCAATTGGTCAATATACAAGTTAGCTAAATTAAATTTGACCACAGTTTTTGTGTTCATATGAAATTTAGACTGATACATGTGTTGTAAGCAAAGCCATATGTGAGGGATGAGAGAAGGCCTTCCAATGTGGCAAGAACACACTTGTGAATCAAATTTCCGCCAGGGATGTTAGTAGGTATATATCAGGATAATCAGTGATTTCTCTCACACCCCACACCCCACACCCCACACCCCACACACATCCACCATGTGAGTACACATATTTTTTACTTACTCAACATTTACTACAGTTACTCTTGGTTAGGAGTCTCTTCTGGGCAGTCCCTCTAAGAAGCAACTCAGCATCTACCTGCCTTGTGACTACACCAGTTTTGACACATGGCTTAAAGTTCATTCTGGTGTCATCAGCTGGCAGATGAGAAGAGAGAAGTGCAGAGAAGGTATGCTGCTCTTAACCACCTTGACCTGGAAGGTCACATCACTTTTTCTTGCTTTCCATTGGCTACAACCAATCTATTCAGATGCAGAATGCTAGAAATATGCATTTTTCAGAAGAAATGGGTTTTCTGGGTATCCAGCCAGTCTCTGCTCATTACCAAACTACTCAGACTAACATGTTGACCCAGTGACAGGATAGGGTTGAGAGCCCAACATTTTTCCTTTATCACCAATTCTATTGTTTATCTAAAAAGAAAGTAAAAAATAGTGGTTTTCAAAGTTTTTGGTCCTTTGTGCCATAAAAATATTTTGCCAAATTATGCCCCCTCTTACACATTTCTTAAATTGGTATACTTTTTTCTTCACACATTTAAATAGTTTCAAAGAATGAACCTCCTAACATATTATACATATTGAGCAGTTTACTATAAACTGTATTACTCTGGGGTGAGCATTCTGCCTAGTGGTTAACATGCTCATGTTCCACATTGGAGTGCCTGTGTTTGCTTCTCTGTGCTACCTCCAGAGTCTAGATTCTTGTCAATGCAGACCCTGAGAGGCAGCAGTGATAGCTCAAGAGTTGGGACTTGCCACCCATGTGGGACACCCGTATTGAGTTCCTGCCACCCATGCTCTCCAGAGCCATTACTGGCATTCAGGGAATGATCTAGTGCATGGGAATCTCTCTGTTCATCTGTCTCTGTCTGCCTCTTCAATGACAAACAAACCAACACAGTAGTCTTTTAAATTAATCCAGTGCACAGGCAAAGACTTCTTGGCAAAGACCCCAGAGGCACAGGCAGTCAAACCCAAAATTAACATTTGGGATTGCATCAAATTGAGAAGTTTCTGTGCTTCAAAAGAAACAGTCAGGAAAGTGAAAAGGCAACCAACAGAATGGGAAAAATATTTGCAAACTATACAACATATAAAGGATTAATAACCAGAATCTACAAAGAGATCAAGAAACTCTACAACAACAAAACAAACAACCCACTTAAGAGATGGGCCAAGGACCTCAATAGACATTTTTCAAAAAAGGAAATCCAAATGGGCAACAGGCACATGAAAAAATGTTCAAGATCACTAGCAATCAGGGAAATACAAATCAAAACCACAATGAGGTTTCACCTCACCCCAGTTAGAATGGCTCACATACAGAAATCTACCAACAACAGACGCTGGTGAGGATGTGGGGAAAAAGGGACACTAAACCACTTTTGGTGGGAATGCAAACTGGTAAAGCCAGTGTGGAAGTCAGTCTGGAGATTCCTCAGAAACCTGAATATAACCTTACCATACAACCCAGCCATCCCACTCCTTGGCATTTACCCAAAGGAAATTAAAATGGCAAATAAAAAAGCTGTCTGCACCTTAATGTTTATTGTAGCTCAGTTCACAAGAGCTAAGGCCTGGAATCAACCTAAATGCCCATCAACAGTAGACTGGATAAAGAAATTATGGGACATGTACTCTATAGAACACTATACAGCAGTCAAAAACAATGAAATCCGGTCATTTGAAACAAAATGGAGGAATCTGGAAAACATCATGCTGAATGAAATAAGCCAGTACCAAAGGGACAAATATCATATATTCTCCCTGATCGATGGCAACTACTACATCTCCCAAAAGGAAACCTGTTGAAATGAAATGGACACTATGAGAAATAGTGACTTGAACAGCTCGTGTCCTGACTGTTGATGAACAACTTAATACTTTATCCTTTTTAGTATTTTTTTATCTACTTCATACTCTTGGTTGAACTCTGTAATTAATACACAATTATTCTTAGGTGTTGAAATTTAACTGAAAAGTGATCTCTGTTAACTATGAGAGTGGGAATAAGAGAGAGAGAAGATGTATAATTGGGAAATGCTCAAGCTGACTTGCCCCAAATAGTAGAGTTAGAAACGTGCCAGGGGCTTCCAATTCAATCCCATCAAGGTGGCATGTACCAATGCCATCTCACTAGTCAAAGTGATCAGTTTCAGTTCACAATTGATCATACTGATCAGTCTAAGAGTCAAAGGGATCACATAAACAAGACTAGTGTCTGCTAATACTAACTGATAGAATTAAAAAGAAGAGAGCGATCCAACATGGGAAGCAGGATACAGAGCAGACGCATAGAATGGCAGATGTCCTAGATAGCACTCTGGCCTCAGAATCAGCCCTCAAGGCATTTGGATCTGCCTGAAGAGCCCAAGAGATTATTTTAGGCATGGAAAGCCAAGACACTCTGACAAAAAAAAAAACACACACACACACACAAAAAAAAACAAACAAAAAAGACCAAAAAAAAAAACCTCAATGGAAAACCTCTGCAAGTGAGATCCCAGTGGGAAGAACGGGCCATCAAAGAAGGAGGTAGCTTTCTCTGAAGGGAGGAGAGAACTTCCATTTTGACTATGATCTTGTCTAAGTAAGATCAGAGTTGGCGAACTCAAAAGGCTCCCATAGCCTTGGCAGCTCATGACAAGAGCCTAGGGTGATTATTCACGCCATAAACAAGAGTGTCAATTGTTTAAAAGTCAACAACAGGAGTCACTGTGCACTTACTCCCCATGTAGGATCTCTGTCCTTGATGTGTTGTCCAATGTGAAGTAATGCTATAACTAGTACTCAAACAGCACTTTATGCTTTGTGTTTCGGTGTGGGTGCAAACTGTTGAAATCTTTACTTAATATATACTAAATTTATCTTCTGTGTATAAAGATAATTGAAAATGAATCTTGATGTGGATGGAATGGGAGAGGGAGTGGGAGATGGGAGGGTTGTGGGTGGGAGGAAAGTTATGGGTGGGGAAAAAGCTACTGTAATCCTAAAGCTGTACTTTGGAAATTTATATTTATTAAGTAAAAGTTAAAAAAAAATAATCCAGTGTCACAGAGGTGTTACTTCTATCATCTAATATTAGCAAATCACACCTTGAGGCCTTTATTTAGCAGTAGGTCATTCTACATTGGATTTTGCATCTTAAATAGCTCATTTCCATTCCACTCTTATCACAAAGTTTTTTCATATTGTAACATAATTTTATGTTTGATGCTCTTCTACTGATCAACTATGAATCATTTATGCAAAAGAAAGTATGTTTAAAATTTGAAATGAAAATGTTTTCCTGTGACTTTAAACTACATTTCAAACAAAATTCTTTTGGATTGCATTATCATTGTCATAATTAGTTTATAATTGATCAAAATGACATGTGTATGTACTGTATATTTTAATAAGTAGTCATAGACATAAAATAGTATTAGATGTATTTTTCTTAATAGGAAAATATTGAGTTTAGGTTATATTTCCTTACTTTAGTATTTTTGTTTATCTGATTTATATTTATAAAGTTTAGTTTATGCATTTGAAAGGCAGAGAAATGCAGAAAGAGGCAGATAGAGGTCTCCCATCTGCAGATTCACTCAGGTTCACTCCCCAAATGCCTGCAACATCCAGAACTTGGCCAGGTTGCAGCTAGGACACAGAAACTCAATCTGGGTCTCCCAAATGGGTTATAGGGACCCAAGTACTTAAGTCATATCCTGCTGATTTTCAGGATGTGCACTGGCTGGAAGCTGGAGTGGAGAGCAAAACCAGGTACTCTGACAGGAAACATGGGTGTCAGTTTTTTTAAGATTTATGTATTTGAAAGATAGAGCTATGGAGAAAGAGAGAGAGAGAGAGAGAGAGTCCATCCTTTGGTTCCCTCTCTAAATGGCCATAATGGGCAAGGCTGGGCCAGGCTGAATCCAGGAACCAGGAGTTTCATCCAGTTCTCCCATGTGAGTGGCAGCTGCCCAAGCACTTGGGCCACCTTCTATTACTTTTCCCAGACCAATAGCAGTGAACTGGATTGGAAGCAGAGTAACCTGGGCTTGAACCAGTGTCCACATGGGATGCTGGCATTGCAGGCAGCAGCTTTACCTGCTACACCACAATTTCCTGTCCTATAATTTCCTAGTAATGAAGACTTTGAGATCTCTTGCTTTGGCACCTTGGTTTTGGTACATATTTGATGTGGCTGAGAAGTATGCCTTTTTTTTCTCAGAATGAAGAATGGAGAAAGGCCTGGAAAAAGAGAATGCATTTGCTGCCTCACAGTGCTTTCCCAAACAGATCAATTTTATGAAAGAACACACATTTGGTAACTGTGGTCTGGAACTGGCTTCTTCCAAATCTGCTATTGGCCCTCCTTCTCTAAGAGTTCTGCATCCATGGTTGTAATCAACCATGGGTCAAAAACATTTTGTAAGAAGTTGCATCTGTATTGAACATGTGTGGACATTTTTCCTTTGTCACTGTTCCCTAAACCAAGAAATATAACAACTGCTTACACAGAATTTTCATTGTATTATGAATTATAATATAGAGATGATTTAAAGTATGTGGGAAGCTGTTTGTAGGTTATATGCAAACACTACAGCATTCTATGTAATTTGAGTATGTGGATTTTGTTGCTGGAATAAATTTTCTGTGGATATTGAGGGTAGAATATATTTTATTTGTGACCACTTATGCCTAGTGAGATCTTCACGTGAATGTAGCCTCATATGAATTGACCCTGGTTCAGGATGCCTCATTTTGCTCATAGCTGACTGCATCCTCTTAAGCAAATTATTATTTATTCTTTTTTGTGCTTTTTTCACAAAGAAACCATTTATTTAATGAGTACAAATTTCATAAGTATAATTTTAGGAATATAGTGATTCTTCCCAGTATACCTGTCCTCCCACCCCACCTCCTCCTCCCTCTGCCATTCCCAGTCCCATTCTCCATTAAGAAAAAAACCCACCTGTTTCTCAACAGTCAAGACAAGGGCTATTCAAGTCATTATTTCTCAAAGTGGCAATTTCACTTCTACAGATTTCCTTTTAGGTGCTCAATAGTTATCACACATCAAGGAGAACATATGGTATTTGTCTCTTTAGGATTGGCTTATTTCACTAAGTATTATGTTTTCCAGATTAATCCATTTTGTTGTAAGTGACTGGATTTCATTTTTTTACTGCAATATAGTATTCCATAAAGTACATACCCCATAATTTCTTTATCCAGTCTTTAGTTGATGGGCAGTTAGGTTGATTCCATGTCTTAGCTATTGTGAATTGAGCTGCAATAAAATGGAGGTGCAGGTACCTCTTTTATTTGCTGATTTCCTTTCCCCTGGGTAAATTCTGAGTAGTGGGATGGCTGGGTCATATGGTAGGTCTATATTCAGATTTCTGAGGTATTACCAAACTGATTTCCATAGTGGTTTTCCCAACAGTGGATTAGGGTCCCTTATCCCCCACATACTTGCCAGCATTTGTTGTTTTTTGATCTCTATGAAAACCATTCTAACTGAGGTGAAGTGAAACCTCATTGTAGTTTTGATTTGCATTTCTCTGATGGCTAGTGCTCCTGAACATTTTTTCTTGTGTCTATTGGCCATTTAGATTTTCTCTTTTGAAAAATATCTAAGTCCTTGGCCCATTTCTTTACTGGGTTTTTTGTTTTGTTGTTGTTGTGGAGTTTCTTGATCTCTTTATATATTCTGGTTATTGATCCTTTATCTGTTGCATAGTTTGTAAATAATTTCTCCCATTCTCTCAGTTGCCTTTTCATTTCTCTGAGTGTTTTGCAATACAGAAGCTTCTCAATTTGATGTATTCCCATTTGATGATTTTGGCTTTGATTGTCTGTGCCTCTGGGGTCTTTTCCAAGCTCTCTTTGCCTGGGCCAATGTCTTGCAGGGTTTCCCCAGTGTTCTCTAGAAATTTGATGGTATCAGGTCATAGATTTAAGTCTTTAATCCACTTTGAATGGATTTTCATGTAGGGTGTAAGGTAGGGGTCCTACTTCATACTCACGCATGTGGAAATCCAGTTTTCCTGGCACCATTTGTTGAAGAGATTGCATTGTTCCAGGGATTGGTTTTAGCAACTTGGTGAAATATAAGTTGGTTGTAGATGCTTGGATTGATTTCTGGTATTTCTATTCTGTTCTATTGGTCTATCCATCTGTTTTTGTACCAATACCAGGCTGTTTTGATTATAACTGCCTTGTAGTATGTCTTGAAATCTGGTATTGTAATGCCTTCAGCTTTGTTTTTGTTGTATAAGATCACCTTAGCTATTCAAGGTCTCCTGTGTTTCCATATGAATGTCAGCATCATTTTTTCTAGATGTGAGAAGAATGTCTTTGGTATTTTGCTTGGTATCACATTGAATCTGAAGATTGCTTTTGGAAGAATAGACATTTGATGATATTCCAATATTACATTTTGATTCTTGCAATCCATGAACATGGAAGATTTTCCCATTTTTTGTATCTTCTGTTTCATTTTTTGATATTTTGTAATTCTCATCATAGAGATCTTGGACATCCTTGGTTAAATCTACTCCAAGGTATTTTTTTTATAGCTTTTGTGAATGGGATTGATCTTAGAAGCTCAATCTCAGCCTTGGAATTGTCTGTGTATACAAAGCATGTTGATTTTTCTGTATTGATTTTACATCTGCTACTTTACTAAACTCTTCTATGAGATCCAACAGTCTCTTGGTTGAGTCTTTTGGATCCCCTAAATATAGAATCATGTTATCTGCAAATAAGGATAGTTTTACTTCCTCATTCCCAATTTCCTTTGATTTCTTTGTATTTGAGTCTATGTCTCCTTTTAGATTCCTTAACATTTCTTTTAAATAGCCAGGTGCCCTGTAATTTGGTCATATATGTTTATAATAGTCACATCTTCCTGTTAAATTGATCCCTTAATCATTACAGTGTCCTTCTTTGTCACTTTTAATATTTTTTGTGTTAAAGTCCATTTTGTCTGATATTAGGATGGCTATACCAGCTCTTTTTTGGTTTCTGTTAGCATGGAATATCTTTTTCCATCCTTTCACTTTCAGTCTGCATGCATCTTTGTTGATGAGATGTTTTTCTTATAGGCAGCAAATAAGTGGGTTTTGTTTTTTAATCCACCCAGCTAATCTGTGTCTTTTAATTGGAGAGTTAAGGCCATTTACATTGGAGGTGACTATTGATAAGTAATGGCTATGCCCTGCCATTTCATAATTGTTCCCATTTTTTATGTTGAATTTCCTTTGTACTTTTACTGGGAGCTTTTCTTCCTTTACCTTTTTCCATAGTGATGACCATGTTTCTATGTTTCTGTGTGCAACACATCCCTCATGATCTTCTGCAGAGCTGGACTGTTGGTGACAAATTCAATTTGTTTGTCATGGAAGATCTTTATTTCACCTTCATTCACAAATGAGAGCTCTGCAGAGTATAGTATTCTGGGTTGACAGTTTTTTTCCTCTTAAGATTTGGACTATATCTCACCATTCTCTGCTAGATTGTAGGTTTTCTGATGAGAAGTCCGTGTGAGTCTATTTGGAGATCCTCTGAAAGTAATCTGGTGTTTCTCTTGTGCACATTTTAGAATATTTTCTTTAGTTTTACTGTGGAGAGTTTGATTACAATGTATCATGGTGAAGATCTTTCCTGGTCATGCTTATTAGGAGGTCTATGTGCTTCCTATACTTGGATGTCCCTTTCTCCAAATGGGGACAGTTTCTGTTATTATTTCACTAAAAAGGCCTTCTAATCCTTTCTCTCTTTCCATGCCTTCAGAAATTCATAAAACCCTTATGTTGGGTCATTTTATAGTATCCTGTAGATTCCCAACAGTGTTTTTGGTTTCCTAATTTCTTCTTCTTATGTTTGGTCTGAATGTATAATTTCCTGTGCTTTTTATTCTAAGTTGGATATTCTTTCTGATTCTGTTGTTAAGGCTCTCCACTGTATTTTTTTTATTTTTCTATTGAATTCTCCATTCTCAAGATTTCATTTTGATTTTTTAGATCTCAATTTTGTGGAAGAGTTTTCTTTCATGCCATGTATCTATTTCATTAGCTCATGCATTTGCTTCTGATTACTTCTAAGTAATCCTATGATCAATTTTTTGAATTCCATTTCTGGCATTTCTTCAGTCTCATCACCTTCACAATCTAGTAGTGAAGTGTTGTGTTCTTTTGGGGGTGTCATGTCTTCCTTTTTCTTGTTTCTTGGATTGGTGTGTTTGTTACTTGGCATTTGTGGGGATACTCATTAGATTCTTTGATTTTTCGCGGTGGTGGCTTTTATCTTTGGACAATGTCTGATTGGATTAGTGGAATGTCTGATTTCAGGGAATACCTAGAGGTGTGTGGTGGGAGTTGCCAGGGAGCTCTGTTCAGTGCTCCAGGGTGAAGGGTGTGTCTGAGGTGACACCCAGGTTTGACATAGTAAATCTTCTTTTTTCTTTTTATCAGAGGGGAGGTTTCTTTGTCTTTTGGGGTAGACTCAGCTGAGTGCCTATCCTCCAAGGAGACCAGTGCCTGCCTGCTAGCCCCGGTGAGTATATTATTTGTCTGCTCTGCCATAAGGACCAAAAAATTATCTGTGCAGTCCTCAGTATAAGCTCAGATTTCCAAGCAATGTCTCTCACCAGGTAACAAGGGAGCCCTGATTGTGTGGAGCCACCCACAGTGACTGCCCCATGTCCCAACCACACCCTGATTCCTCCCAAACAGCCTGTGTGTTTTCACAGTCCGGGCACACAAGCTTCCCACAGTCACAAGCACTCAGCTCCTTGTCTGTGCTCCCCCCCCCCCCCCAGACTCAGGAGTCTCTACTTGGCTCATTGCTGGGTGCGGATAGGAGTTGGTGCAGCTGTTATGGATATCCAAAATGGCACCTGCTCTCTGTCAGCTTGTTACAGGACACCTTTGCAGGATGATTGGGGAAAGAGAAAATGTGCCCTCTCCCTTTGTTTTCTCTTCTCTAGTTTGGTGGATACACTATTCCCCATGGGGCTCCAAGTGGGATTCCCTCTAGGATCTTCCTGCAGCTTTTTTGCCAAGGGCTTGGGGTGCTGCAGTCTGGTTTCACCTTATTTTCTAATGTTGGTGCAGAGGCTCTCGGCTGGTGGGATCCTAAATTGTGTGCATCTTCTCCTCCCATGTAGGTCCACTGTGTTCCTCCAACTTACATAGTTTCTTCTGCTGTTTTCTTTGTAAATATTCCCTGAGACTGCACTCTTTCCACTTTTTAAAAGCTATCTCTCCTAGAATCGAGTAGCAAGCTCTCTCCTACCTCACCATCATAATCCACTTTAAACAAATTATGGGCCGGCGCCGTGGCTCAACAGGCTAATCCTCCGCCTTGCGGCGCTGGCACACCGGGTTCTAGTCCCGGTTGGGGCGCCGGATTCTGTCCCGGTTGCCCCTCTTCCAGGCCAGTCCTCTGCTGTGGCCCGGGAGTGCAGTGGAGGATGGCCCAAGTGCTTGGCCCTGCACCCCATGGGAGACCAGGAAAAAGCACCTAGCACCTGGCTCCTGCCATCGGATGTGCGCGGTGCGCCGGCCGCAGCGCGCAGTCCGCGGCAGCCATTGGAGGGTGAACCAATGGCAAAGGAAGACCTTTCTCTCTGTCTCTCTCTCTCACTGTCCACTCTGCCTGTCAAAACAAACAAACAAACAAACAAACAAAAAAAACAAATTATGTACCTCAAGGCACTCAGTCTGTTGTTCCAAAGAATATTGGCACCCTCCCAGCACCCACATTTTGATTCTCAGGTATCTCCCTGGACACAAAAGAGATTGTATATCTGAGGCTACTTTGTGGCTGACTACCTGTAGCAGATTATCTTTTCTAAGCAGTTAGATTTTGCAGGAACCTGGTTCCAATCTATCAAACAGATTTCTGAAATTAATCTTTGCAACCACTAGGGAGGCACATAAATGCAGGCATTTCTTTTCTTTTCTTTTCTTTTTTTTTTTTTTTTGGCTTGATTAGATATTTGATTCCCATAGCTTGCATGATTAATTCTGTGCTTCAATGACTTTATTATAATCTTAGCATGTAAAGATGGAAAATTCCCCCAAAATTTTCAGGGGACATTTATTACAGATTATTTTATACAACTGGACAGAATGGGCTAACTTATTTTTCACAAGAACAGAATTTGGCAGGAAGCCTGGCTTCCCTTATTCATTCTTTTGCCAAGAATCACTCTGGAGCCAGTCTGGAGTCCTCTTCATTGTTCCATATGAGGCCATGTTGAGAAATGGCTTGGGTGAGAGCAACCCTCTTGCCTATAAGGTCTGAAGAAAGGTGGAGGATCCCGCCTCACCTGTGCTTGCAAGAAATGCTAGGGAAAGCTTACTGATTCAATGGCCCTGGACAGAGAATGATGACATTTTACACATGGAAAAGTGGGAATCCTACAGAGGAACAGGCCATGTGCATCCTCTTAGCCAGCCAGAGGACATTTGGGAACATGGTGGACCCCAAGGTTTCATTCTGTACCTGTTCCTGACCCCACTGCTGCATCATCCCCTGCTCCTCCTCCACTCTGGTCACTTGATCCTCATCAGAAGACTCAGCCTCACTCTGCCTCCCAGGACAAATACTGACAAGAGGTAGGAGACCCTTAAGCCACAGGAGAAGTATAACCAGAGATGTGTTAGGATCAGATTTCAGCTTTCGATTTACTGCTCTGGTTACAGCTGTGTGGAGGATGTTCCGGCTATACTGGGGTGATAAAGCTGTTATTCTGTTGGAGAAATCCAATGAGTTTTACATGTGTGTTGCCTGCACTGTGTGGTGAACCCTGACAATTTGCTGCAGGAGGCGGTTCCTATGGTCATCTTTCTGGTGATGAGCAAACCAGGCTGTTTCTGGAAATGGGAATTTCTGATGATGGTCTCCAGTAAGTCGTCTTGGTAAGGCTTGAGCACTGGACTTAGGTGGTGCGTGTTCTGATCATGCACACCTCTGCCTACTGTGTGATCTTGATCCAGTTACAGAAACTGAACTTTTTTCTGTCTCTTCCTCATCTGTAAACTGGGGACAGATCGTTGAGACATTGTGTTCCTGGTCTGTACACATATTATGCTATTTTCTTTTCTTGACCAGTGCTCACGATAGCAGTTGGTATGCAGGAAGTTAGGACATGGAGGGTCTGATGTCCCTGAGTTAGAAGGGTAGAGATTCTCAGTATTGACTAAGACTGGCTCCTGGTTCTATCCATCTCAGTTCTATCTCAGACACATGGATTGATAGCCTAGAGGTTGGCAGTGGTCTACAAATATTTTTGTTTGGTCCCCATGATTAGAGGAAACTGAGTAATAATTGCTGGTCTCTTGCTATGTGTGTTCTCCAGAAGAACTGAACCCACAGGATATGTGTGTGTGTGTGTGTGTGTGTGTGTGTGTTGTGTGTGTACACATATATGAGGGAACTTCAAAGAGCTCATAGAAAAGTGGAATTAAAAGACAATGTGCATTTCCACACATTTTTGAAGCCCTTGTGTGTGTATGTATGTGTATCCAGAGAGTGATGCATTTTAAGAAATTGGCAAATGAAAGTCTGCAGGGTGGCCTGGCTGGAGACCCAGGAAAGGTTACTGTCTGCTTCCACAGGGAGTCTGTTGGAGAATTCTTTCTTGCTTGGTAAAGGTCAGTCTTTGTGCAACTGATTGGATGAGATCCACCTGAATTAGGTGAGATGCTCAACTTGAAGTCTGCTGCTCTAAATTTTTATCTCATCCAAAAAACATCTTCACAGAAACATTCAGAATCATGATTGACTCAATATATGGGCCAAATTGATGTCTAAAGTTAACCATCATAGCGGGCATGCCTAACAGTTTGCTGTGACTGGGATTGTCTTACCCCTGGTAAGACTCTTTTACTTATCTTCCTGATTCTGGTAGGTGATTGAGGTCATGGCCCTTACTCTAGCATCCCTCTTCATGATGATGGACAAGGGTTCATTGTTAGATAGCACATGACAGTTTGATCAGCTGGTGTCGAGTCTCCTATTTGCTATGAACTGACTAAACACCAGAAGAGGTGTTGGAGTCTTTGATTTGGATGGATGTGCTATAATCCACTTGTAGGAGTTATAACAGCAAGGCCTCGGGAATAAAGAGGAAGCCTGACAGCTGGTGGGTGCTGGGAAAGCTAACTGGCAGGAGCGACTGCCCTGGGGCCAGGCTGTGGACTCAGTTCACACTGTCCAAGGGATCTAGCAAGTTCTGTGTGTTTGGGCAGGTGTGTATTTGGACAGGAAAGTGCAGTCAGCAAGTCCTCCTGGAGAGGGAGGGTCCAGCAAGTTGGCAATAACCTTGGGTTCTGGGCAGTTCTTCATAGCAGACTCTGAGCAGGGAGCAGAGCAGTCTGAGCTACACTGAGTATGGATTTTCAAGCAGAAAGCACAGGTTTAGAGATGTGTCAAGCTTTAGCAGGAAACAGATAGGACCTGGACCCAAGAACGGCCAGAGGATAGGACAAGGACAGGAGCTAAGGCTTCTGGGGCTTGAAGGCTGCCTGGTGAGTGCCAGGGCTTCCCTGCTCAATGGAATACAGACCACAGGTAGTGAGAGGTACCTCAGACTTTGCTGCTGCTGCTGCTGCTGCTGCCCCAATTTAGACTGACAGAGGGTTGGGGATGAGCTGCCCATGAGAGACATGATGTCATGGTCGACTGGCAGGCAGCCAACAGGGTGCACATAGCATGTGTGTGGGAAAGTGTGTTCCAGGCTGTGGTGCAAGTAGAAGAGCCTAGCTGCTGGACAGAGGTTGATCTCTCCATGAGGTGGCGCTCATAGTTTGTCTTTGTGTGTGCTTGTCATTTTGCTTTATTAAAATAAAAATGCATACTGTAAATTATATTCTGCTTTAGAAGTCACAGAAATATGATTTGTCTTTCCTAATCTCAAAAGCAGATTGTGTGTACTTTCATAATTCCTAGGGGATCAGATTTCTAGTAATATGTTTTTCCCTGCTGGGATGTGGTGACAGAGGGAAGAAGAGAATATGTTGCAATCTCTCCCCCCAACACCCCTGGACTTTCCCCTCCCTAGGAGCTCACGTCTAGCTCGAATGGACGATCCATCCACTCATGTGACACCAGATGAGCTTTGAGATGTGCTATGTTAGAGATCAACCCTAAGATGGTATTCTTGGCTGATAGATGGAAGATGAGCTTCTTAAGGAAAGGCTGGGGACATCAGTCATGAAGAAAGGTTAATACTTAAGTTGGACATTTTTTTCCTGAAGATTGTGGAGTAGAGACATCACAAACAACCTAGTTCTCCCTGTGACAAAGTTGCCTATGAACTGCTTAAGACAGAGACCTCATTTGTGAGTCTGCACTTACAGAGAAGAAGATTGGAGGAAGGGAAGGGGCTTTGCAAAATCTGGAAAGTTCCCCAACTTTTGGGGAGGGGAGGGGATGTGTCAGGTAAATACCAAAGTGGAGCTTTAGGCAATGAGGAGGGGACATGCTCTTTTGAAGTTATGATAGGCAAGAGTTAACATGAGATAGTGAATGCACAGCCTGGGAGTTAATCAATAATAGGCAGCACTTTTATATCATACTTTAAGATTTAGAAGGCATGGTCCCATTGTATGGATTTTTGATATTTCTATTAACATGTGTGGAAGCCAAGGCTTAGAGAAGTGAGTTACTTAAAAGCACATAAATAACAAGTGGCCAAATCCTATTGCAAGAATGGGTCTGGAATAGTCCATCAGGGTTTTAGCAAATTGTGAAATTTTAGTTTTTCTATCTTCAGTAAACATTTATGAAGCATACACTATGTGGAGACAGCAGGAATCATAATGTTTCTGCCACGGATCCTACTATCTGGGAGCTCTTAGCTTAAGGAATCATTGTCAATCGGGTGACTATGCCTTCCAGGGGAATTTGGCAATGCTTAGAGACACTTTTGGTTGTCATGACTGGGGGCTTTGTGTCACCAGCATCTGGTGGATAGAGGCCAGGGATGTTACTAAGCATCCTACAATGCCCAGGGCAGTTTGGGCTGCTGTAATAGAATACTACAGATGACGTGCCTTGAACAACAAATATTTCTCCTGCAGGCCAGGCAGTCAGATTAATGGTAGATCTGATATCTGGAAAGGACCACTTGCTGGCTTATAGATGACATCTTCCCCCCTCACTTGGCAGAGAAAGAGAGAGAGAGCAAATTTGATCCTCCCTCCTCTTAGAAGGGCACTCATTCCACCACAGGGTTCTACTCTCATGTCTTTGTTCAAACTTAATTACCTCTCAAAAGCCCCATCTCCAAATATCACACCATTGGAGCTTAGGAAAACATGCAGTCCATGACTCTGTCCATGGTATAGTAGTGGAGAAGCTCTGGTCTGGCTCATCACTCATTCTGTCCTTTACTCTATAACATTTTTGAGCACTTGTAACAGACTAGGTACAGTTCTAAGCATAGGGCATGTAGTGGAGAAGACAGAAAGTCTCTGTTCTCTGATCATTTCCAATCTAGGTGCAGAAGAGTGAGTGGAAGCAGAGTTGGACATGAACAAGGGAGTGAATGAGCAACAAGGACAATGTCAGGTGATGATGAGTGCTATGCAGAAAATAAACGTGGTGGCTTTATGTTGGCTGGTCATGGGAGGCCTTTCAGAGGGGTCATATTTAAGATTAAATCTGAATGGCAAGAGATATCCAAGGAAGGGGCATGTTGGGCTGAGGGAACAGCGAGTGCAAAGACTCTCAGGTAGGAATGATGTTGGGAGTTCTTTCAAGGAACAGACGGGAGCCCAGAGTGATGGCAATGATTCTAGCAAGGGCAGCGGGGACAACATACTACTGGGGATTTGTTAGCCGAGATACAGAGTTTGGGTTTCCCTCCAAAGCCTTAAATGTGACTGTTCTCATGGTGGAAACAATAAGGATTATGAAGAAAATGGAAGAGTACGGTGGACAAGGGATCAGAGTGAGAGCAGCACTGAATTTGCTTCTCTGAGACTCAGATGTTGGAAGGAAGTCAGTTGTTAGAAGACCTGGGGGCATCTGTGAGTTCCCTGGGGTTATGGGCTCAGTTTTGGTTCCCCCAAATTCCTGTTAAAACCCAACTCCCTCTACTTCAGAGTGCTACTGTATTTGAAGACAGCACCTTTAAAGAGATGATTAAATTAAAATGAGCCCATTAGGGTGTCCTTAATAGAAGAGGAAATTCAGACACAAGAAAGAGAAATTAGGGTTGCACTCTCACAAAGAAAAGATCATGTAAGGAGGACAGAGAGAAGCCAAGGACAGGGGCCTCAGGAGAAACCAAACCTCTGAAGAACTCAATCTTGGACATTTAACCCACAAAACATGAAAAAAAAATACATTGCTGTGTTTAATCATGCAGCCTCTGATATTTTGTTTTGACAGCCACGGCAAACTAATATGTGGATTTTCAGTTTTCTTAGCTGTTGAGTAAGGGGCTATTGTGGGTTTTGACGTTAATCTTCTTTTTACTTCTATGAGACTTTGACTCCCAAGAAATAAATACCCAAGCTCCTTGTCCAGGCAGCATGCACCCTTGACCCTGAGCTAGTGTCCTTGAATCGGAGAATATAGACAGAGCAGTCCTCAGGGGAAGCAGAAGAGTGTTGGGGGAATTTGGATTTAGATAGGGGTTTCCCATCAGTTTCAAAGAGGGCCCTGTCTGGGAGAATCACTCAGTTTTACTGTTCTTCCCCATAAAGGGGATTTGAAACCCCACATGGGGATTCACAGGATGACAGTGGCATGTGTGTCGCCACTGGGGGACAGGCACAGCTCTGTGTCAGAGTTTCCAGAAGAGAGTTAGAACTTCAGGAATTTCCCGTTGGAAGGAGTTCACTAGAGCCTGAGGGACCCCCGGGGGGACATTCAACTCCCTTGGTGCTGGCTGGAATGCACTATTCTGGGCTTAGGGGAACCTCTGCTTTCTGTGTGAAAGGAGACTCTTGGCTCTTGTCTTGTGTTGGACAGGGAAGGTCTGAAGATGTCACTGGCTGTGAGACTCAGGAATGAGATAGTGGGAGCCTCAGCAAAACTCATGAGCTGCCTGCTTGCTGAAAAAAATTTGACCTAGGAAATGTCTATAGTGCCTGATAAACAGGAGTGTGATGAGTGATGGCTACTGCTTGAGTTGACTGTTGTTTCTAACTTGTTCTTCACCAGTTGGGATGAATCAGAACATCTTGAAAGGGCAGACTCTGTGCTTTGATGCCTAGCATTTGGTAGTTAGCCATCTGTCAATATATCATGAATTCAACAAATATTTACTAAGCAATTCACATTGCTTAAAATTTTGGGGATGGGTAGGAGGGGAAGGAGACAGAAATACTAAACCAGTATTGGGTGTGTGCGTGTGTGTGTGTGTGTGTGTTAACTGAAAGAAGGAATGAACATGAGGGAACAAATGATTGGACTGCACATTTCACATTTGAGATTCTATCTGTTTTCTGTGTTGTTCCATTCTGTATCCTCAACACCCAAAATAATACATGACACACAGTAGATTCTCAACTAATGTTTATGAAAAAATGAATGACCTTAACACAATAAATTCATCTCTCTTTGTCTCATTCATTCACTTGATCAACATGTGCTAAAGGCCACAGAGATAGTGAAGCTAATGTCTCTGCTGTTGAGGAGCAGTTTTCTGAGGAAAACAGGCACCTGAGGGTGCACTTACAAAGCACTGGGATGGTTGCCATGATGTTGGAGAGCAAAGGGAGTGGTAAGATCAGAAAAGGAACCAGAGCTGTCACGTGAGTAGAAGAGAGCTGGGCAAGAAAGGGGCTAGGAGATGGCATGGATGAAGAAGGCACAGAGGTGCAGGAAGCCTTGGAGTGGTGGTATAGAGTGGCTGGACTGTGGGCAGTTTAATGAGGTGAGAGTGTATTTGATGAAGATAAAGAGGTGATCAGAAGAGAGATCATGGAAGGCTAAAAATATTGAAAGGGGGAGGGTGTAGTGTCCACCTTGGGCATTGAGAGGGGATCATAGAGGTGGGAGAGAAATGAGGATAGAATCATTTCTTCTAAAATCAGATCTTATCTTCTTACTACAGGTTCCTTGAGTCCTAAAAAATTAAACCTGAGTCATTAACACACACGTTTGGGCCACATTGCAAGTTGCTGACCCAGAATTCATCCCCTTGTATTTCTTCCTTCTTAACACAATTCTGATTCACTCAGGTAATCACTCCAGACTCAAAGGAGGGTGAGCTCATCCCCAGCTCCATGGATACATCCTTATTAGTCTTGGCCACTCTGTGCCTGACAGTTTCTCATGACTGTCCCTGGTTCAGGGACCTCACATGTTCTAAAATGGCCCCATCAGATTGAAAGCAGTGTTTTCCATTTCATGCTGGAGGTGAACAAAGAAGATTACAGTCCCAGTTCCCACTCACAGCCTCAGGACAAAGCTGGCACTGTGGATGGCTGAGCAGAGAGGCAGAGGTTTTGGATGATGGTGATTGTTTTAGTCTATTTGGGCTGCAAAGGCAAAAGCCTATTAGACTGGATAAGTGATAAGCAACAGGGATTTATTTCTCACAGTTCAAGAAGCTGAGATCTGCAAGATCAAGGTGGCAGCAGGATCGAATCCTGCTGATGGTCTGTTCCTCACAGACGGTGATTTCTTGCTGCATCGTTGCATGACAGGAGAGGCAAAGCAACTCCCTTCCACATCATTTGTAGGGGCAATACTCCCATTCATGAGGGCAGAGTGCCCACCACTTGATCACTACCTCAAAGGCCCCGTGTCTTAATACTATCACATTGGGTATTAGGTTGCAGTATAAGAATTTGGGGGTACCAACATTCAGACCACAGAAGTGATAGATTCTATTATTATTATTAGATTTTATAGCTCTTTGTTCCTGCCTCATCTTTGCCATACTGAGCCATACCACTGACTTGGGCATTGGACAAGTAATGGGCTTGTGCCAATGGCTATGAGTAGATATTTCATTTTCCCTTTCTGAGCAGAAGCTGTAAGTGTGATTGGGTTGTGAATGGGGTGCTCTTGCTTCTGTTTTTCACTCTGGGAACAATCTGTCTGGGTTCCCCAGATAAGACATAAGGGCTGAATTGAGGTGAGAGTAGCCGAGCATGGTCAAGACCAGCTGAGTCCAGCAGAGCCCAGTCAAGCCCAACTGACAGTGTCATGAGTAAGAAATAAATATATTCTGTTGCAAAACTGTGAAACCTTGAAATGGTGTTGTTATGCAGCATAAGAAAAGAAAAGGCTGCTGAGTAGCTGAATCCATCGATCCAGGCTCACTCACTATATACTTTTAGATAATCAAGTAAAATATCCTCCTCACTTAAACCATAGTGAGCTATGGTTTTCTTCTATTTGCAGACAAAGTCATATGCCTCAAGTTGCACATGATTGACTTTTCCCTAAACATTTTGGGCCTTTGTTAGCATAATTTTCTGTCTCTGGAGATCCTTATTTTACCTGACATGCTTTTTGTCATTTCTTACAACCCAGATCAATGCGTTTTCCTGTGAGCAATCCTTGTCTCTCCTGAGAATAGTTTCACAGCACTTCAATCTTCTCTTATTATAACTTTTACCATGTTGCATTGTTGCTGCTTGCAAATATGTCTCATCCACCAGACCAAGAGAATCATCTGTGTCTTATGAATTTTTGTACCTGTTGTATCTTGCCTACAATGTAGTAGTTGCTCATAAAAATTTTACCAAATAAATAATTTCTCTTTTTTACATTCTTTTTTTATATATATATAAAGCTTTTATTTAAAGAATATAAATTTCCAAAGTACAGCTTATGGATTACAATGGCTCCCCCCTTAACTTTCCTCCCACCCGCTACCCTCCCCTTTCCCACTCCCTCTCCCCTTGCATTCACATCAAGATTCATTTTCAATTCTCTGTATACACAGAAGATCAGTTTAGTATATATTACGTAAAGATTTCAACAGTTTGCCCTCACATAGAGACACAAAGTGAAAATACTGTTGGAGTACTAGTTATAGTATTAATTCACAATGTACAGCACATTAAGGACAGAGATCCTACATGATTTTTTTAAAGAATTGATTAATTATCTATGCAATTTCCAATTTAACACCAAGATTTTTTAATCATTTGCAATTATCTTTATATACAGAAGATCGATTCAGTATATACTATGTAAAGATTTCATCAGTTTGCACCCACACAGAAACACAAAGTGTAAAAATACTGTTTCAGTACTAGTTATAGCATTACTTCACACTGTATAACACATTAAGGACAGATCCCTCATGAGATGTAAGTACACAGTGACTCCTGAAGTTGTTTTAACAATTTGACACTCTTGTTTATGGCGTCAAGAATCTCCCTAGGCTCTAGTCATGAGCTGCCGAGGCTATGGAAGCCTTTAGGGTTTGCCGACTTCGATCTTATTCCAACAGGGTCATAGTCAAAGTGAAAGTTCTCTCCTCCCTTCAGAGAAAGGTACCTCCTTCTTTGATGGCCCCGTTCTTTCCACTGGGATCTCACTCGCAGAGATCTTTCATTTAGGTCTTCTTTTTTTTGTTTTGCAGAGTGTCTTAGCTTTCCATGCCTAAAATATTCTCATGGGCTCTTGAGCCAGATCCAAATGCCTTAAGGGCTGATTCTGAGGCCAGAGTGCTATTTAGGACATCTGCCATTCTATGAGTCTGCTGTGTATCCCACTTCCCATGTTGGATCATTCCCTTTTTGATTCTATCAGTTAGTATTAGCAGACACTAGTCTTGTTTGTGTGATCCCTTTGACTCTTTTACCAAATAAATGATTTCTAAAAATGCATTCCTACAAGTCATTACTGAGAGGTGTTAAAATATTTTCTCCTATGAGTTGCCAGTCATGATGAAGTTAGGCCACACTGGGCAGAATCTTCTAGAAGCATCAGGCCTCTCTACCTCTCAATGGAAAGGTGGAGAATATTGACACCTCAGGACTGTATTATTTTAACCAATACATTCCAATAAGTCAGCAAACCCTGGGATTTAGTAGAAGTTTTGTATATTCAGGGACTCAAAGAATTTACCAACTCCCTGAGAATCACTTTTACAGACTGTGAGACTTTTGTGTCACTACAAATGGCCTGAAGAAGTGTATGTCAATGCACTCCACTGAAGTCTGATTTTTGTCATCTAGCTATACAGTTTGAACCAGCTATATGTTGGTTCCTACCATATTCCAGATGCTGTGCCAAGCATTCTGAATAAAACCTTCTTATAATGCCAGATATCCACTTTACAGATTGGAAAACTGAGAATAAGGGGGATCAAATAAGAAACTCAACATCACAAAACTCATGTGGCACATTTGACCTATGATTTTCTGACTTCAAGTCCAATTTTTTGGTTTGTTTTCTTGACTGCAAAAGGGAGATAACATTTAATTTTATCACCTTCCAGGGTTTATGGATCTAATGTGATTGTATACACATGGAGTTCTTATTTAGATAGTGTTAAAATCAGCGAAACTTGACTAGAGTGTGTTTTTAATGTTTTCACCCAAAGGACTGAGAAACATGAAGACTTTTGGAAGTCTAGCAAGTGGGAGAATATATTTTGTGGGAAGAATGGGCTGCCCAACCACATCACATATCCCATAATGGAACAAGATATCTCATCTGCCAAGATCAATGTAGCAGATATCCAAAGATCTGTTGCTTCTCCTGTATTATTTTTAGTACTGCAACAACACAGGTCTTGCATTTTCTTTTTACTAAGGAAGATAGTGGGTTTTGGAGAGGTTAAGTAACTTGTCCAAGGAAACACGGCTGATGAAGGAAACTTAACTCTTGAGTCTAAAGAGCAGGATCAACCTATAGTGGTGCTGTTTCCTTATTCTGATGGCTTACAGAGATGGTTCTGGGTGACTACTTATTATCATAACTTAGGATTTTTTAGATTTTCAGTATCTTTAGGTGAAAAATCTGTGGTTTTGTTATTTATTCTGTACACATTTTAAACCTAGTTTCAGCTGTTGTGGTTCAAATGTTAAATTTGATTCTGTGTGAGTGGGTGGTTTGCAGCCGAAATTTGAACATACTCATAGGTTGAACAAGAACATTTAATGATTTGAAAATTAAATGGATGGCAAGTCATTGCCTCTCACCCTCCCCCCATCTTAATCAACTAATGCTCAGTCAGTCATTATATGAACCATGAAGAAGGTAGATGGGCATAGGCGGGCACTGGAGGACACCTGCTGGGGTTGGCCATTAGTGACCTGGAGGCCAAATCTGAATGCCACCTGTTCTTGGATGGAAATGGTTATTACATTTATACGTGGTTGGAAAAATTCTGGAAGTTTATTTTCCTGTTATTTACACAGCCCTCCTCATAATTTTTTGATTTTGCTTCCTGGTACATAAAGCCTAAAATATTGCCCCTCTGTTGCCTTATGGTGAAAGTTTGCCAACTACTAACACGGGGAAGAGTGAGCATCCCTTTTGTGACTGGAGCCTTTCTGTGCCTTCTTGCATTCCATGTGGCAGGCATTCCCACAAGGGCTTTGGCCCACCGCTGCCCAGTGCAGTACGGAAATGAATTGGACGAAGCTCTTGGACTCTATGGAATTGCCTGCAACTGAGAAAGAAGGTGTTGTTCTGGGAGGAAAGGTGAAAGTTTCAGGGGAAACAGTTGTACAACGAGCAGAACAGACTCAGTTGTGAGCCCCTGGCTTCCAATCACAGGCCCGCTATGAGCCTTTGCCTGATCTGGCTCCATTATTGCACAAATACCAGGAAGAACTTTTATTTTGCTGGGAAAAGAAAGCATTCCTCTTTTTCTGTGGGAGAGAAAAATTGGTGGAGCAAAATCTGAGGAAAGCTCTGCTCTTCGCACCAAGAATGAAAGGGAGTGTGTTGTTAGCACAGGCTCTGGTCAGAATTGGAGCTGACTGCGCTCTTGGCTGGTCAGGGGGCCTTTTAGCTTCCTGCCGTAGCAAAGCCTCCAGCTCAGGCCTCCTGGCAGTGTGGCCTCTTCAGAAGGCCCACATGGTTGACTTTGAAGGCTGGGGTAAGAGCTCAAAGGGACTAAGCCCAGAGCATGGCTTCCTTCAGATCTGTGCTTCCAGCCAGTGAGAGCCCAATCAGAGCCCCTGGGCAATGCCTGACAGCCTTTAGAGATGGGGCAGGGAGATGAGGCCTTGTGACACTGGCATCCAGTCACCCCGCAGGCTGTCTGCTCTCCTGTCCTTCCTTAGTGGAGACACAAAGTTGGATTTCTTCAGAGAGGTTTAGGAAACCTGAGCACTGCCAGGCCCTTGCTCTGTGCTGTTTTGCTGGCAAATCGGTTCCATGTTCTTTTCAATGCAGGGCCCCTCTCGGTTCTTGAGACCTCCTTCCCCATCCTTGCAGCTCCCTTCCTGCCTCACTACTCTCTGTGTGTCCCTCTTCCATCACTGCAATGGATTCCTGGCACTTAGCCTCATCCGCTAAACATCAAACATCCTAGGAACGCAGGGAGTTGGGGGCGGGGTTTCTTTGACTTTTCCTTTATTCCCCAGGGCTGGGACACACTTGTAATACATGGAAGAGTACCTAGCTGTCATTGGAATGTTCCAGGCCGAGGGTACAAAGTAACATCACAGTAACAGCAGCAATGGGATTGTTTCTGGCCCTGACCTTCTTACCCAGACACCCTGAGAGTCCTGTTGTGCTGCCAGAAGTGATGGCCGTGGCTTTCGTGGGGTTAGAAGTTCCATCCTGGCTGGGCTGCTGGCTGGGCTGCCTGCCTCCTGATCTGCTCTGGATTCCTGAGATGATGGCCCCTCGCTTAGGCCTTGGAAGCTGAGTCTCTTCTACAGTGAGGCTGCTGCTGGGCCCACCCATCTCGCTGAGCCCTGGAGGGCCAGAGCTGGGTGGCTGCAGAAGCCTTGCCATGCCACTCAGAAGATAGGAGGCCTCCTTCCTTCCACCCAGAGGCCAGTTCTCATCTCTTCTGTCTCATGTAGGCAGTCTTGTGTTGTGACTCAGTGAGGTTTTCATGGAAATGGCTCTTTTGTTTTCTAAAGCTCCTCTCTCTAAGACTCCTCTCTTGGGGAACCCGCATGGGAGCCCAACACAGGAAATGCTCTGTGGAAGCCTTCCTTTACCTGGCAGGGGCTTCTTTGGGGATCCAAATGTGGGTTGGCTCCTGGCTCTTACTGTAGGTGCCAGCCCCCTGCCTAGGGCAGCTTCTCCCAGCCTTGAGAACTAGACTCATGGCCTCCCTACCCCACCTCGTCCATCCTCTGGGCTTCATGAGACCTAAGAGACAGAGACAGCACTTTAGTTGCCGTTCCGGGCTCCTGCACATACACAGCTCTGCCTGTGGGTGTAGACAAAACTGACTTCTTGTGTCTATTGTTTAATGTCTAGACTATCAGCAGCCACTGAGTCTTACTAATTTTGAAATCTTCAGTGATAATCAGACTGCCTCGTACATAATAGGTGCTCAGTGAACATGTGTTGAACACAGTATGACTAAGCCTCCTTTGTGAATCAGAGGCATTCTGAGTTTAATTATGAGTGAGGAACCAATCCAGAGAGTGGTTTGAGATTTAAGTAGAAGCTGTCAAAGACTGGGCAGGAGGCAGCCCAGGGAGCCAGGTGAGGAGCAGGCCGGAGGGCTGGGGTACCCCCTAGAGTTCTTTGATATTCAATAATCCAGGCTTCGATTGCCATGCATGAGGCTCAATTGCTGCCTTTGTATAAGATTGGTCCAAGGGAGAGGAGGTCTTTTTCAAGTGGGCTGTCCAGTGAAATCCATACAGTGGGAACAGTAGTTAAGTCTACAGTTTCAGCTGCTGTTCCTGGACACGTATCAGAGGAGACTCGTGCAGGATTCAGGGGTCGCCCAAGCAGAAACATGCCTGTGGTTACTAATGCCAGTCTGTGGAAGCTGGAAGGGTATGGGCTGGCAAGCTCTGGGGGCTGGGCTGGGGGATTCTTTGCTCTGATTTCCTGCCAGAGCTTGTCAAAGTAGGCTGTGGACAGGAGTCTCATGACAGCAGGATTGTGGGGCTGGGGAGGGAGGAAAATGCCCTCACTCTGCTTCTAGAGAGGCATTTGTGACTTTTGAAATCTTAGCAGAACTGTCAGAAAAACATGACGAACCTGGCTTTCTAAACTGGGGAAAATCAGGCCTTTGCTTTGGCTGTTGCCTGACAACATCGAACTTGTAAGTTGTTGTCTACACAGAAAAAGAAAAGCAGTGAGCCCTGTGCTGTGCAGACATGAGCCTGGTATCCAAGCAATCAGCTTGCCTGTTCCCTGAGCTTCCCCTCTGCCCCTCCCTATCATGTTGGGCATGCTGTGCCAATATCTACAAGGGTCTGAAGTGACAGGTTGTTGCCTTCTCGTGGTTGATTGACACTTTCTGATCTTTGCATTCATGGCTGCTCAAGTACCTTGTTTAGATCTGTAATTTCAAGGCTCATGCATGCTTTAACATCCTCAAATTTCACCAGTATGGGTTAATTTATCCTTGTGCATAACCATGGAAAATCTTTTTGGGGGGGCTTGATATTGTCAGTATGGTCAATGACACCAATGAACTACAGAGTATAACGGCAGGAACACTTGAAAGGAGTCTAGTCATACATGTTATTAGCCATATGACTTTGTAGAATAAAACGATTGCACTGGACATCTATTTCTTCACATTCAAGTGAGAATATTGGAGAAGGTTTGGTCTGTCCAAGTTGTTATAACAAAATACCAAACTGGGTGGCTTAAACATCAGCATTTATTTCTCACAGTTTTGGAGGTTGGGAAGTTCAAATTCAAGGTGCCGGCTGATTTGATTCCTGGTGAGGACCTGCTGGCTGGCTTTGTGATGTGTGTCCTTTCATGGCAGAGGGAAAAGAGAGTTCTCTCATATTCTTTCTCACAATGGCACAGATCCCATCCCAGCAGCTCCAACCTAACCACCTATCAAAGCCTTCACTCCCTAATACCATCACATTCATAATATGAATTTTAGAGGGCATAATTCAGGCCATAGCAGGGAAAGTACATCGGGTGGAAAGATGAAAGGTTGATCAACATTTGACTTTTTTTTTTTTTAAAGATTCATTTTATTTATTTGAAAGTCAGAGTTACAGAAAGAGAGGAAGAGGTAGAGGGATCTATCCACAGATTCACTCCCCATTGGATGCAACAGCTGAAGCCAGGATCCAGGAGTTTCATCTGGGTCTCCCTTGTGGGTGCTGGGGCCCAAGTACTTGGGCCATCTTCCACTGCTTTTCTCAGGCCATCAGCAGGGAGCTGAATTAGAAGTGAAGCAGCCAGGACAGGAACCAGCACCCATATGGGATAACTGTGTTTCAGGAGGTGGCTTAACCTGCTTGGCCAGAATGTGGGTCCCAACATTTGACTTCTAAGTTATGCTCATCTCTGGAATGGAGAGACTTTATTAATTTACTTCTAGAAACTGAGATTATGACACCATGCATGCCTTGGCTCTATTAAGATAACAATGGTCTCAAGAGGTATTTGTCATCTCAGAAACTGAAAATGACAAACCTCAGCCCTGAAACTGTTAGGTTGTGGCTCGTTATTTCCATAGTCAGTGTCTGAGGGATGTATGCTCCTCTTAGACTGACTGTGTTGAGATGCACACACATGGCCACTTCCATGGGTGGGAGTGGGTAAGGCTTCAGCACATTCCAGGCTGACATACTATGTCATCAGAGGAGGATGCGTGGAAACTGGCATCCTTACCCGCTCCTGGGGCCTGTGGAAATTGGTTCAGTCCTTGTGGGAAGCAATTTGGCAGCATGTGCAGAGAGCTATCAAAATACTCATACCCTCTGACTCACTCACTTCTGGGAGTTTATCCCAAGAAAATAATCCAAAAGAAATAGAAAGTTATTCATGAAGGTGTCACTGGAGCATTATTTTTTAGTGGTGAAAAATTAGAACTGTATATGCCAGAGGTTGACAAACCATTTCTGTAAAGGGTTGGATGGTAAGCATCGCAGGCTTTGCAAATAATGCCGTTTCTGTCTCTTAAACTCAACTTTGTCATTGTATTGTGCAAGATGCCATAGATAATGTGTAGCTGAATGAGCAAGGCTATTGTAGAGAGGACATGAAATTTCCCCTCTGCCCTCTGAAGGTTTGCTGGAGTGAACCAACAATAGATAATAGCATCAGCAGGAGACAAGGCTTCCAACCTTCTTAATATGCAAAGGGGGAAAGATCAGAGCACAGGAGCACCACAGGGGTGTGACCACCTGTGTCCCAATGTGATTCAGCAATGTATACAGCCTTTTCATAGGAGAGGCTAAGAAGCGCAAAGTCAGGGACAGAGTGAGTGATTTCTAGGGAACTCACTGGGCCTGAAGAACATGCAATGGCATGGGACAAAATCCAGTGGGCCCACAGGACAATGGATTGTAAATGATTCTCTGTGGGGCTGACTTTGGGAATAATGGTGTGTGACAAAAGTTGACAGAAGTTTGTCCAGGTGTATTGACACTCTTCAATCTTTCTGTAATAGACAGTGACTTAGTCCATGAACACTCAGGGGAGGGACCATAATTTTTTCTTCACTATTGGGCCCAGAGTTGAGAACTACATGGGAACTTTGCAGAAAGTCTCTGGGTTTGTTGGGGGAGAAGTAAGACAGGTTAGGGGGTCCCCTGATTCTGAGCCTACTTTTAAGATCTTTTAATTTTCTTTTCAAAGCTCATCATGTCAACAAAATGCCACATTACTAGGCTGTTGTTCTCTGATCCCCAACACTATGTTTTTGTGTAAACATACATTTTACATTTATAATATGGCTGCCTAAGCATGTTATTATTTTGTTATGTCGTAAGTATATACTTAGAATTTTTTTTAAAAAAGCCCACAGACTGATTTCTGTAGTAGCCATATCATTTTTATATTCCTACCAAAGAATGAGAAATCCAATTTCCTTACATCTCATTAACATTTGATAGTGTCGGTGTTTATTTACTTTTTAAGCTATCTTAAAAGATGTGCAATGGTGTCTCATGGTAGTTTTAATTTGCTCTTTACTAATGTCTTTCCATGTACTTAATTGCCACTTCCATATCTTCCTTATTAAATGTCTACTTAAATTTCTTGCTCATTTTAAAATTCCATTGTTTTCAGACTACTTAGAGAGTCCTTCATATGTTCTGGATATGATTGTCAGGAAACATGCAACTATTTTCCCTCAAATGGTGGCTTGTTTTTCAACCTTTTAACATAATCTTGGAGAAAGCAAATGTTTTTAATTTTTATGAGGCAAATATATCTGTTGTTTTCTTTTATGGATGCTGCCTTCAGTGTCAAAAGCACAGGGATGACATTAGCATCGACAAAGCCATGCTTCTGAAAAAGGATCCTTTGCAATATTTTGCTAAAACTGCAAATCATTCTGTTTTGGGAGAAATGAGAGAGTACTCCAACATTCATGGGAAAATTGTATTAATGAAATTTATTTTGATACATCACATTTTGAAATCTATGCTTTTTTAAAGAATTATTTATTTTATTTGAAAGTCAGAATTACACAGAGAGAGGAGAGACAGAGAGAGGAAGACAGGGAGAGAGAGAGAGAGAGAGAGAGAGAGAGAGAGAGAGAGAGAGGTCTTCCATCCATTGGGTCGCTTCCCAATTGACCGCAACGGCCGGAGCTGTGCAGATCTGAAGCCAGGAGCCAGGAGCTTCTTCCTGGTCTCCCACATCTTCTACTGCTTTCCCAGGCCATAGCAGAAGGTTTGCTGGATTGAAAGTGGAGCAGTTGGGTTTTGAATCAGCACCCATATGGGATGCTGGTGCTTCAGGCCAGGCTGTTAGCCTGCTGTGCCACAGCGCCGGCCCTGAAGTCTATGCTTTTTTTCATAATATGCATTTTCCAAGAACTCTCTGAAGAAGGTCATTCGTATGCATGGATTTCAATTTTTTTTTGCCCCCAAATGAACTTATCCTTAATTTTATCTATTTTGTGAACTTTTTGAAGTATCTTTGTCTTTCTGTATGTCTAGTCTGCAATATCGCTGGAGAACAAAAATGCACACCATCTTCCTATTTTTAAATAAAAGTCAGCAGGGTCATGTTCTCCAACTCATACATAGGAGCATGTACTGTGGTCTTGCAGCTGGAGAGTCACCTTTCCATCTTGGCTTTTGGTTTTCATTTTCTTTTACTGTTCTAAATTCGGGGACTTTTCAGAAAATTGTTTTATGCTGAAAATGATGGGTTGGTTTAAAAATTAAAACATTGGTATCAACATTTAGCATAATTGAAGTGCTTATTCTGTGAAAAAGCTTTCATACTCATTATCTTATTTAATTTTTGTTGTGATCCAACAAATTAAAAAAAATTCAGGAAGATTAAAATCTTGCCCAAGATCGATAGTTTGTAAGCAGCAGGGTCATACATGTACCTGTTGTGGACCCAAGCTACTCTATTGATGATCTCTCATGATTAGTTGAAATTTTCAACAGATAATTTCAAACTCATTGATCAACAAGTTCTTGGGGACCTTTTCCAGTTCTTTCCAAACCAGCATTTAACTGTTCATTGAATGATGGCTTACTGAAAACTAGTGACACAAATGTGCCTGTGACCTAGTTTCTGTTTTATTAGTATAATCATCTAAGAAGTATTTACTTATGTAAATAAATACTACACCAAGAGTTAATAATAGAGTCATTCATGAGCCATTGGGGTGGTACAAGTTGGCTGTTCAGGAAAAATCTATGAAAGGTGAAGAGATGCATGAGTTGCAGTGCATTTCAAGAAGTGGGAACAGGCGCCAGGATTGTGATGAAGTGTCTGAAGCCACCGTTTGTGACACTGGAATCCCCTATTGGAGTGCTGGTTTGAGTCCCAGCTGTTCTACTTCTGATTAAACTTCTGCTTATGCACCTGGGAAGACAGTGGGAGACAGTCCAAGTGCTTGATTCTCTGCCAACCACGGGAGATACCTGGATGCCATTCAAAGGCTGACTCAGACTTGGCTGTTGTGGCCATCTGGGAATAAACCAGAAGATGGCAGTCTCTCTCTCTCTCTCTCTCTCTCTCTCTCTCTCCCCTCCTCCCTCTCTCCCTCTTCTTCCTCTTCTTCCTCTTCTTTTGCTTCTTCTCCCTCTCTCTCTGTTGCTACAACTTTCAAATAAATAATAAAAAAATAAATATTGAAGAAAGAAAGAGGGACCAGCATGGGCAAAGGCAATGTGAGGTAGCCCTGTTTCCATGATGAACTGCAAGTGTTTTACCACAGCTGGAGCACAGGTGCATGTCAGCTGTGTTGGGTCAAGAAGATGGAGATGTAGTGTTGAAGGGGTGTAGAAGATGATCTTGCATGGTGTCCTGAGGAACTTGGATGTGATACTGTCAGACCAGTGTTTTCTTCTCATCTTCAAGCCATGGATCAGTGATATATTGCCATAACATTGCCACATTTTAATCACACAATCTCAGTAGCACACAACTCTGAGCACTCATTGTTCATATATTTGGGATTGTTGGCTTGGTGTTTGATTCATCCCCATGTTTAGGAATTGACTGGATGTCGGAACATTTCAGATAGCCTCTGCCAAGATGACTGGGTAATCATCACCTTTCATCCTTTGTCAGAGTCGCCTGTACTCTTGGTGATGGCAAAATCATTCAAGTGTTATTTGAAGTCTCTGTTCATGCCACATTTGTTAGTATTTTATTGGTCCAAGCTAGTGGATATTCAACACATGGGAAAGTAATCTGTACTCTGGTAGTGGGAAGAACTGCAAAGTCCCATGGCAAAAGGTGTGGCTCCAGAGAGGGCAAATAATTGTGACCTTTGATACAATCAATCAGCTTTCGAGTATCTGCCTTGGAATCATCAGGGCGGTGTTCATTAATGTAGTGCATGGACCTAGTAATATTTAGGCTCAGCAAAAATTGCAGATGCCGAATCTAAAGGGGAAGGGTCTCGCAAGCATTAGCATTTTTTACAAGCTTGCTGAGTGATTCTCACCCACAGCAAAGGGTGAGAATTGTGTTTCTAGTTAGCTCAGAAGAGACATGATTGGATTTGCCTTTAGAAAAGTTACTCTATGGTTGGAACATGTGCTAACCACAAAGATAATGAGGTGAGGTGATGCATATGTTAATTAGCTAGATTTCATCATACCACATGGACCTGGGTTTGGATGTCTGTGTCCTGGGGGCTTCCATGTGCCATTTGTGTAGCTAAAACCTAGGCTGCTAGTGGGGACTGGTTGCTTGGATGCTAAATTTGTGTCTATGGGATGTCTCAATGAAATTGCCCATCATAAGGGCTTAGATAGGTCTTGACCTAAAACATTAATTATGCAGTAGGGAAAAGCCCTGGGGAAATGAGGGGGAGGGGTTTTTCTTAGAGTCCCAACCTGTGTTGGGAGGGGTTTATGGAAGTAACCAACTGGGCACTGCTGACCATAGAGATGGTACTGGAGTGGAGAGAAGGTCTCCAGGCCACTGCTGTGCCATCTGTTGAGAACAGTGCACTTCCTATGACCCAGGCTCTGGGAGTATTGCAAGCAGGCCGGCTGATTAATTATTTCCCTGGGGTCTCCCCAACAGAGGGTAGAAACTGATGCTCGGTGGGCGTGAAAGAGAGGCCAAACCTTTCAACTAGTGGGGAATTTGTTTCCTGGTCTAACTGCAGCCACATGTGAAGGTATTGAAAACATATGTGCCTCTGATAAAAGATCACATTGAAAGTAAAGACTAGAAAGGAACCAGCATCCTGTTTCTCATCAAACCTCACACCCTGCGTGCTCAGAGGCTTTGTGTTACCAGAGGATGTTTAGAAGTGTTCAAACAGGGCTGGCTCAGGTTCCATTAGCACCTTTGACACGTTTCTAAGGCCTACCCTCTGTACCCAGCGAAGTAAGTCACTTGCAGTTCTTCCCAAGCCTGGCAGTCTCTCAAGCCCATGAATCAGAATCCACAGGAGTGGCCACTAGAAACTGAACTTTTTAACAAGCTCCTCTGGCTAATTCTTATGCAGCTGGCCTTGAACTTCTCTGTGAACTGAGAGATGAAAAGCTAGAGGTTTAGAGTGGATATGCATGAATAAGTAACTGTGCTGAGTAACTGATAGCACACACACATACACACACACAATATTCCACATGAGTTTTCTATCCGTGTGTAGGGTAAAGGGTTGGGAGAAACACAGAAGGTGGCAGGGAGGAAGAAGAGGCACTGAAAAGAGCAGAGGGCCATTTTAAGAGCAGTAAGTCCACCACGTGCAGGAAGTCTTTGAAATAATTAGCTACCAGTAGATGTCTTTGCTAATGGGATCATCATTCATTTAATCTCCCAAGATAGAAACCTTAGAAATATTTGCTATAAGAGTGGGAATAAGAGAGGGAGGAGATGTAAAATTTGGGACATGCTCAATCGGAACGGCCCCAAATGATGGAGTTAGAATTGTGCCAGGGGATTCCAATACAATCCCATCAAGGTGGCATGTACCAAGGCCATCTCATTAGTCCAAGTGATCAATTTCAGCTCACAATTGATCACACTGATAGGTCTAAGAGTCAAAGGGATCGCACAAGCAAGACTAGTGTCTGCTAATACTAACTGATAGAATGAAAAAGGGAGAGAATGATCCAACATGGGAAGCAGGATACACAGCAGACTCATAGAATGGCAGATGTCCTAAATAGCACTCTGGCCTCAGAATCAGCCCTTGGGGCATTCGGATCTGGCTGAAGAGCCCATGAGAATAGTTTAGGCATGGAAAGCTAAGACACTCTGAAAAACAAAACAAAACAAAACAAAAAAAGAAGACCTAAATGAAAGATCTCTGCGAGTGAGATCCCAGTGGAAAGAACGGGGCCATCAAAGAAGGAGGTACCTTTCTCTGAAGGGAGGAGAGAACTTCCACTTTGACTATGACCCTGTCGGAATAAGATCGAAGTCCACGAACCCTAAAGGCTTCCATAGCCTCGGCAACTCATGACCAGAGCCTAGGGAGATTCTTGACATCATAAACAAGAGTGTCAAATTGTTAAATCAACATCAGGAGTCACTGTGTACTTACGTCTCATGAGGGATCTGTCCTTAATGTGTTATCCAATGTGAAATAATGCTATTACAAGTACTGAAACAGTATTTTTACACTTTGTGTTTCTGAGTGGGTGCAAACTGATGAAATCTTTACATAGTATATATTGAATCGATCTTCTGTATATAAAGATAATTGCAAATGATTAAAAAATCTTGGTGTTAAACTGGAAATTGCATAGACAATTAATCAATTTTTTTAAAAAAAATCATGTAGGATCTCTGTCCTTAATGTGCTGTACATTGTGAATTAATACTATAACTAGTACTCCAACAGTATTATCATTTTGTGTCTCTATGCGAGGGCAAACCGTTGAAATCTTTACATAATATGTACTAAATTGATCTTCTGTGTATAAAGAGAATTGAAAATGAATCTTGATGTGAACAGAAGGGGAGAGGGAGCGGGAAAGGGGAGGGTAGGGGGAGGGAGAGAAGTTGTGTGTGGGGGGAGCCATTGTAATCCATAAGCTGTTCTTTGGAAATTTATATTCTTTAAATAAAAGCTTTATATATATAAAAAAAAGAAATATTTGCAACCCCTGCTTTGGTTTTCTTTCCTTCTATTACAAGTGATCAGCAAATCTTGTTCACAGGATTTTGTTAGTCACAGTTGGTTGCTAAGTCAAGAGTCAGTCTGCATTACTCAGCCTTTTGTCACTATAACAAATACTCAGGATAAATTACTTACGAAGGGAGGAGGTTTATGTTGGCTCACAGTTTGGGAAATTTGTAGTCTAAACTGGGGAGGATCCCATTTATTTGGCCACTTGGTGAGGCCAGGAGATGGCGACAGTAAAGCGTGTGCCTATGTGGAGGAAGGATCACATGGAAAAGCTGGAAGGAGAGAGAATGGCTGGGCCCAGCTTGGCTTCTATAACCAGGCCTTTCATGAGAACTGCCTTCCAGGGACATACCTCCAGTGACCTAAGGCCCTCCTACTAGGTCTACCCCTAAATACCTCTATTGGATTAGGTTTCTACCCTGTGTCATTCTGGAATCAAGCCTGGACACCAAGACCTATGTCCAAACCATAGAACAGTCTTTCCTCTTCCCTTGTCAACAGACCTTTGGGTTGCTGCGGATCAGGAAGTGTGTCCAGTTGGACTCCTGCAGTAGCCTCTCCCATGGTCTTTGGCCAGTCGACTCTCCTTTCACTCATCCTCCACTGCATCTTGGGAGTAATTATCCTTTTATATATATATATATATATATATATATATATATATATACACACACACACACACACATATATATATATATATATATAGATTCATTTTCAATTCTCTTTATACACAGAAGATCAGTTTAGTACATATTACGTAAAGATTTCAACAGTTTGCCCTCACATAGAGACACAAAGTGAAAATACTGTTGGAGTACTAGTTATAGCATTAAATCACAATGTACAGTAATTATCCTTAAATCTCTTCTGATAAACATAGTTCTCTCTTTAGGAAAATAATCCTTTTTTTTTTTTTTCAGATCAAACACGAATCCCTAGAGATGGTTTGCAAGATCCTCTGATCGACTGTGAATTTCTTCTCCAGATTTATGTCTGTGGTGAATTAAATGTGGTAGCAATTCTCCCATAAAAAGATAAGGTCTGTGTGACTTTTCCTTGTTTTTGGGTGCTTTGTGACTTTTTTTTTTTAACCAATATATTGTTCTGACCCAGGCTTTAAGAAAGTATGCGCCGGCGCCACGACTCACTAAGCTAATCCTTTGCCTTGTGGTGCTGGCACACCGGGTTCTAGTCCCGGTCGGGGCACCGATTCTGTCCCTGTTGCCCCTCTTCTGGGCCGGCTCTCTGCTGTGGCCAGGGAGTGCAGTGGAGGATAGCCCAAGTGCTTGGGCCCTGCACCCCATGGGAGACCAGGAGAAGCACCTGGCTCCTGCCATCGGGTCAGCGTGGTGCGCCGGCCGCAGCGCGCTGGCCGCTGAGGCCATTGGAGGGTGAACCAACAGCAAAGGAAGACCTTTCTCTCTGTCTCTCTCTCACTGTCCACTCTGCCTGTCAAAAAAGAAAAGTATGCATTCCATTTCCTGCATCTTGCAATCTATATTTTTTTCAGGGAGAGCAGAGATGCATGTGGGAATTTCAGTCACCCTGACGGGACAGGCACAGGAGCTTCACTCATGTTTTCCTCTCTGCTCAGCTCTTTATCCACATTGCCAAAGTGCCAGACATACTGAGCAAAGACTTTGGACTCTACAGACTAGATCACCTACCAGCTGAATATCGATGAGTGGCCTCCTTGATGCCTTTTGGAACATAAGAGTATGTTTAAGAGTATAATTTATTAGGGGTAAAATCAGAAACAAGGAACTCAATTGAGGTCTGCTATGTGCGTGACAGAAGCCTGGTTGCTTAAGCCATCACTGCTTCCTCCTATGGTCTGTCTTACCAGGACACTGTTGTTAGGAGCAGGAGCCAGAAATTGAACCCAGGTGCTCTTAGATGGGACATGGGCAGCTAAGCAGGCATCTTAACTATTAGACCATATGCCCACCCTAAGCCCTCATGCTTTCTGGATCAGGAGTGTCATTTCTCATCCTCCTCACTTGGCATACTACTGCTCATTCTTCAGATACAACTCAGACATTGGGTCTCCCTCAAAGTCATTGTTGAATGAATGAATTTATCAGGTAAATCTTTTCTGCTCAATTCTGTGTTGTCACAGGTTTTTGCCAAGTCTTTTAAAGTGACATAGCAGTGAGATTTCAAAAGTATCATCTTCTTCAACTGTTTGACAATTCCTGAAGGGTAGGAATTGTGTCTGGTCACCCTCGTATATCTAGTGCTGAGCATGTAATCTGGTCTATACAAGAAGACTTCAAACGTTTGTGGAAAAGTGGAAGTACAACATGTTTATTTTGGTATAAAAAATTTTAAAATTCGTGTTTTTTCATAATACACATTTTTCATGAACTTTTGGAGAACACTTATACTCAATGGATATTTGTTCAATGAAGAGAAGGCTCAATAAAAAAAAACACGAAAGAAGAATTGTTCTCTACATCTTTTGAAGATTCTTTTACTACTTATAGGCTTCTTTCTGTTCGAGTCTCATGTGAAATAGTGTAATACTGGATCCTTTTGTCTTTTGTGAAATTCCTGGTTTTTGAAAGCCTGGAGAGTTAGATTGGCTTGTCAATGTGTTGGGAAACAAGAGTGTCATGCCCCAGAAGGTGGAGCTGCTCCTGGTATGTAAGTCTGGTGGGTTGAATGTGGTGAATTACATTTTCTGAAATCTAAAGAGACAGCAGGATACACTAGAATGAGCTTTGGCTTGGGAAGAATTGTGAGGGAGTTGGCCATGTGGCTTTAACTCTTTGAACCTCAGTTTCTCTTTGGGAAATAGGGGAAATAGCCAGAAAATGTGTCAGTTGATCTCCTAGCCTTGGCATTCTGTATCCATGGCAGTAACCTGGACTCTTCCACTTTATTATTTAGCCAGGAGAACTGACTCTCAATTTCAACCTCATTCCTTTTTCTGATTTCTGATCTCTTTGTGCCTTGGCGGTGGTTGTGGAGAATTATTTGTTTTAGAGAATCTTCACAGAGTAGAAGTTGCTGTGTGGATGTGGATCAGTCCTGTGCAGCAAAGTTGACTTGATGTATGGTCAGATTGTCCTGCCAGTTGATCTGAGGCATTTCTGAGAGTCTTCCTGCAATGCCATCATCACCTCTCCATCAGTTCCTTTCACATTAGCTTACCAAGGGTCTGCAGTGCTGCTTGGAGTTAGTCTCTTAAGGGTTTGAAGGTCTACAATTCAGGTGCAGACACCATTAACTCATCAACCATCAGCAGGCATTAAAACCTTACTGAGTGAGCTCCCTCACACTGATCTCCCTAGAGCTTTTGTATCAAAAATGCTAATCCATTTCAAATCCAGGTATCCAACCCAGTTTTCCACTTCCTAATTCTTTATAATACTCTTTCCAAAACATCACATTGCTCTTACTGGCAGGGTCCTAAGAGAAAGATAAGGACAGGTAAGTTTTGGAGGAAAGGATGAAGGAAACAAAACAAAACAAAACACAACTCCAAAGTCTGAAGAATTACTGAGCAAGAGATCAGCACGGAGGCGCCTTCTATCTAGAGGGAATCAGAAAGGAACTTCAAGAAAGATTAATGGAGGGGCCGGTGCTGTGGCACAGTGGGTTGAAGCCTCGGCCTGAGGTACCGGCATCCCATATGGGTGCCGGTTCAGGACCTGGCTGCTCCTCTTCCAATCCAGCTCTCTGCTGCGGCCTGGGAGAGCAGTGGAGATGGCCCAGGTCCTTGGGCCCCTGCACCCACATGAGAGACTGGAAGGAGGCTCCTGGCTCCTGGCTTCAGATAGGCACAGCTCCAGCCATTGTGGCCATCTGAGGAGTAAACCAGCAGATGGAAGACCTTTCTCTCTGTCTCTACCTCTCTCTGTAACTCTGTCTTTCAGATAGATAAAATAAATCTTTTTTTTTAAAAGAAAGATTAATGGAAGGACATAGAAGGTCAATATGGTATAATGAACACAGCACTAGAATTTGAAAAAGAATATCTAGGCATGCCTTCCTGACAATGTGACCTGAAGAAACTACTTAATTTCTGTGAACCAAGTTTCCTCAATTGAAAAAGAAGGATCATTGCATCTACCTTGTGGAGTTACGGTGAGGATGAGACAATTTATATGCAAGTACTCAGAAATTGTTCTTCCTACTCTGGTTAATATCAATATAAGTGTTATTGCATTATATGTAAAATTCCTGATACTAACTGTTAGGGTGACACAAATTTAGGAGAGAGCTGGATATGATGATTTTTCCTTAACAGTAGGAAAGTAGACAGGATGGTGACTCTGTAGGACCATGATTTCACTCTGATTTCAGTATTATTCTTGCCACTCTCTAATGTCTTCTACTTTACTTCATAGAGTATTGATAAACAGGGATGTTGTTTGAAGTTCATGTATTCATCAATTATCACTGGGGCAGCCATTTGGCACAGAGGATTACATCATTGCTTGGGCACCTGCATATTGAAGTGTCTGACTGGAGTCCTGGCTACTCTGCTTCTGGCCCAGCTTCCTGCTAGCATGCATCCTGGGAGGCAGATAATGATGTGTTTGAGTCCTTGCTCTCTACTTGGAAGCCTGGATGGAGCTCCTGGTCCTGGCTTTGGAATGGCCCAGCCCTGGGCATTGGAGCAGTGAACCCATGGATGGAAGATTTCTTGCCAATCTGTCTCTCTTTGTCCTTTTGCATTTCAAATAAACATGAAAAAGAAATCTTAAAAAGTTATGAAAAGTAAATTTTTGCTGCCATTGGTAAGCTAGGAACCAGGCAGAAATTCTGACTGAAGATTTATGTGTAGCAGTGTCAATACCTCAATTCCACCATCCTCTATCCCTTTCTCTATGTCCATGAGTTTGATGTCCCTTCTTCCGGAACGTAAAACCTGATGTGCTGTCTATTTTCTATATGTAATGATGATATGTGGCTGCTGTGTAGAGAGAGTTTTAGTGAGTGCTATGAATAAGTTTAGAGGAAACCAGAAACACTCGAAGCAGGTCTTAGAACACAGGCTTTGCTTTTTAAAAATTGAGATGAAACTCATTTAGCGTAAAATTAGTCACTTTAAAGTGAAAGTGGCAGTTGGAACACTTACAGTGTTGTGCAACCACCACTTCTGTACTTCTAAAATATTTTCATCACCCTCAAGGGAGACCTGTGCCCATTAAGCAATCTCTCTCCATTCTCACCTCCTCTAGTCCTGGGCAGTTGCCCATCTGTATCCTGTCTCTCTGGATTTACCTATTCAGATGTTCGTGTAAATGGAATCACAGCATACAGGCGCTTTTTTGATGGACTCAGGCCTCGTAGCTTGGTGATTTAGCAGAATGTTTTTGAGATTTCTCCACACTGTGGCATTATCCCTACCTTGTTCTTTTGAAATGGTACGCTGGAGCATGCGCAAGTAGGAGGCTGTGTGTATTTCAGCAGAGTTCATGTTCCGGTTCAGGTTGGTTGAAGCAAAATTTATTGAGTATCTCTCCTGTGCCTGTTACTGAGCTAGGCACTGTTCTATTTCCTTGCTGACAATGGGTACTGGATGAGAAGGAATGGATCTCTGGGCTCTTTCTCCCATTCAGGAGCCTGTACTAAAATTCATGACCCCTGAGTTCAGCCTTACAACACACTGCAGCTCTGAACATGATTTTACCCTAACAACTTTAGTCGATCGTTTACCATTTCCTGGAAAGAGGTGGAGATGTATAGCGGGAAATGTAAGACTTATATCAGGAAAACAACCCAGAGAAAAAGAAGGCAATTTCATGACACCTTTGGAATTCACTTCCACTCACTGCCAGGATGTCTCCCCATGGGAGGGATGAATAAGCAGCTCAGGTCACACAGCAGAGCACCAAGCTAGGTCGTCTCTGCATGAATCTCTACAGCATGTGAAAGTGAGCTTGGGACTTACCAAGTGCATGAATGTCTGTATGGGAAGTTGACACCCATTTGCTCCTGGAATCTCCTTTCATTTGTCATTCCTTGTGCACTACCACGGAGGCACCCCTGAGGGCTGCTGTACCAGTGGGAATCAGAATCCAATGAGAGTTATGACCTTCAGTGTTCTTGCATCAGCCTTTGTAGCTGGGTTTCCCTTCAGCAGAGAAATAACCAAGCAGGTGAACAGTGAGCCGCTGTGTGTTGAGATCTGGCTGTGAGTGAGCCCTCTGACACTAGCACTGCTTTATTCATTTAAGCCTCCCAACTACTCCAACGGGAGGGGATTATCACCATCTCCATTAAAGATAAGGAAATTGAGGCTCGGGAAAGCAAGTGAGTTTCTAAGGACTCACATTTAGTGACTGCCAGAGCTGGAATTCAAACCCAAGGCAGTTTGCCTGCACGTGTGCTGTTCTTGACGAACATCTTGGGGAGAGAATGGAGCCTGCCCCTGCTGCCTGGAACTGCCAAGGGCTAAACAAAAATATCCTTTGGATTTTAGAGCTTCGAAGATCCAAGGGTCTTACTGTGCCAGGTATGCAAGGGAGTTCTAAATTTTTGTGCTTTCAGATTTTGGAGGGGTTCTCCCATACAAGAAACAATCAAGTATGGATTTAAAAGTCAATTAATGCATTGAGACAAGGGACCCCAACATACAGCTGGAGAATGGGAAAGCTTGCCAGGAGAGGCCTTCGTCTTGGAAGTAATTGCATATTTTACTTGGCTTTGGCTTTCTGGAATGAGATCTTTGAAAAAGGGCTTTTTAACTTTATATCACTTTCAATCCAGTGGTGTGGACTAGGTCTGTGCGTGAGCTGTGCTGGGGACATTTTTCTCAATAGAGAATGGAGACTTGATTAGCCATTGCCTCTCCCACTCAGCACCCTATGTTGGGTTTTCCTGTCTTGAGGCTGTAGGTGGACACTTTCCCTGTCTACTGGACAAAGGGCTCTGGAAGCCAGGTCTGGGGGTGCAGCCTGAGCTTTCCTGCTGGGTAAAGGTCTTGGACTTCCTGTTCTCTCAGGTACACGCTTCTCTCCTGCAGTGGGTGAGCTCTGTGAAGGGCACATTTGCTGAGTCCCTGCTGTCTTGTGGCAGCAGCACATGGCAGATCTATGAAGCTGTGAAGGACATTCTGGCTCCTTGGACATTTTGCACACACGTTGAACCCCAGATCTGCCCCCAAAAGTTTGGGACCAGTTGGGTGTCAACTTGCATAGTTGTCAAAGCTGGCTCTGCTCTGGCTCCTTTGGAGGTTTTCATCTCATCTCCTGGAATATCTTCTTCCCTTGCTGCCTTGCTGTCCTTATCATCGTTCTCTCATTTGCTCTTCTGTTATCCTTCAACTTACTCTTCCTCTGATCAAAATACACTCTGCCACAAATTCTTCATTATAATTAAAGTAGATCAAGTTCACATCAAATATGCCTAACAAATCCTGCAATCTGGAGCCTGCTTAACTCTTTGTCTTTGGCTTTGATACAACACCGTCTTCCTACTCAACGACAGTTTGAATTGAACACTGTGTGAGTTACTCTCTGAACCCTCTTGCACCAGGGCCTTTGCACATGTTGTTGCTGCCGCTAGAACTACCTTTCTAACGCTCCTTCATTGTGTCACCTACGATGTTCTTCCTTCAGGAAACCTAGTTCTGACCCCCCCACCCCTAGGCTAGACTGAGTGCCTGGCACAGTCTACTCCTCTTTCTCCATGTTGTCTGTTTTCTTAAGTCTCTTTCATTAATCGGTGAGCTCCTCAACTGCAGGGATTATATACCCCACACCTGGAAGAGTCACTCGTTTAATATTTTTGAATGAATGAGAAGTGAATGATGTATAACTGACTGCTATATTTGTTTCTTACAGACATCTGCACTTCTAGATGATGAATGCTAAGGTGCCTTTGGACAAATAAAGGATTTTGCATTCAACTCCTTTCTTCACTTATTTGGGAAGATAATAGCTTCTGAGATAAGCTTGCAAGAAAAGAGATTACAGAACCCATCAGCACCAGAAGGAACTTAGCTTTAAAAAGATAAGGTAACCAGATCAAAATATTTAATGTGAAAATTCATGGTGGAGAGCAATGATACAGGAAATAAGTTTTGAAGGGTATGCACAATATAGATAGACTTCTCTATTTCATTTGCTACTATGCAGCTGGACACTAGAAACCAAGACTCTTGAGGTAGTGGCTCTAGGAAAACCAAATATCTCCATTATTGTGGATGGTAGGACTCTGCTTCTTGGCATTTTTTACTTCTGGGTATGATGGGAAATGTTTTCTTGGGGGAATCCTGGTTCAATGGGAAGCCCTAATTGCAAAGAGGTTTGAGAAATGAAACCTTTAACTTTCTAGCCCAGTGCATGGGAAGGTATCCTACTCTGTGTGTTGGGGACTAACTGAGCCAGATTGTTGCAAAGATGAAAAGTACAACTTGGGTGAGAAATTCAGTATAAATATTTTAAGATAGCTCTAATTCTGTATGCACAAAGCATAAATTAATTAATGTGATCCGACTTTAGTGATAGAGAAAAAAAAGATCCCATATGTGTATATATGTCTGCATATGTACTGATTAAACTTATTGTCCAGTTGGCTATTACTTTTCAATCTGCTTAGAATAATATTCATATATTTATATAATCTCCTTGCTTAGTTTTCCCATGTATTTTTAAATAACCAGTGATAGAATATTTCAACAAAATGAAAACTTAGTAGATCACAAAAATGTTTTAGAGCAAATTGATGAAGCTCAAATATCGTAACTACCAGGTGTGGATGGTGTGTGGGCTGAGGGAGAAAAATATAAGATCAATGAGCATATGAAACGTTACATTCTGCACTCACTGAAATGAGTGATGGGAGGATCTAGCCTGGGAAGGAAAGAATGTCCAAGGGGAAGCTCATTTTGACGACTTGTCTTTCAAGGCTGTACTATGTGGTGGTCAAGAGAAAGGATTTGTGCTGAGCCATCAGGATTTCAGTCCTGGCTCCATCACTCACTACCTTTAAGGCCTGGGAAAATTTACTTAACCTCTCAGTGTTTGATCATCTTTAAAAGTAGGGCAATAAAGATAATACTGGCTTCAAAGTGTCATAATGAGTATTAAATGAAGTAATTTGAGTAAAAGTGCTTAGCCCAAACAGGTTAACCAGTAAATGCTTCATAAATGCTGGATATAATTGATGTTACGTTAAGGTCCTTGGCATGGGAAGAATCTTGGTGGCCAGAGTCAGGGGCATGATGCAGGGGTCTGGTCTTTGATACTCCTGCCTCTTTTAAGAGGCATATGAACCACAGGAAGGGAGACAATAAGAAACCTAAAGCTTACGGTCAAACTGAAGAAATACATTGCAAGATCCACTATTTACTGTGGTGGTTGAAGATCACATTCCATGGACCATTGTCTTTTGGAGGAACTTAATCATTCAAGAAATCATCTTTCTGGTTTTTTTAAAGATTTATTTATTTATTTGAAAGAGTTACACAGATTTAAGATTTATTTATTTATTTATTTTTGACAGGCAGAGTGGACAGTGAGAGAGAGAGACAGAGAGAAAGGTCTTCTTTTTTGCCTTTAGTTCACCATCCAATGGCCGCCAGGGCCGGAGTGCTGCGGCCGGCACACCGTGCTGATCCGAAGACAGGAGCCAGATGCTTCTCCTGGTCTCCCATGGGGTGCAGGGCCCAAACACTTGGGCCATCCTCCACTGCACTCCTGGGCCACAGCAGAGAGCTGGCCTGGAAGAGGGGCAACCGGGATAGAATCCGACACCCCAACTGGGACTAGAACCTAGTGTGCTGACTCCGCTAGGTGGAGGATTAGCCTATTGAGCTGTGGCGCTGGCTTGATTTATTTTTTTTATTTGAAAGAGAGAGAAGGAGAAGCAGAGAGAGAGAGAGAGAGACAGAGAGACTTCCATCTGCTTGTTCACTCCCCAGTTGGCCAGAGCTGCACCGATCCGAAGCCAGGAGCCAGGAGCTTCTTCCTGGTCTCCCATGAGGGTGCAGGGGCCCAAGCACTTGGGCCGTCCTCCACTGCCTTCCTGGGCTACAGCAGAAAGCTGGGCTGGAAGAGGAGCGGCCGAGACTAGAACCCGGTGCCCATATGGGATGCTGGTGTGGCAGGTGGAGGATTAACCAAGTGAAAAAAGGCACCAGCCTCCCCCACCACCTTTTTAAAGATCTATTTATTTATTTGAAAGAGTTAGACACAGAGAGAAGGAGAAACAGAAAGAGAGAGAGAGAGAGAGAGAGAGAGAAAGGTCTTTCTCCCCAGTTGGTCACATTGGCCAGAGCTGTGCTGATCCAAAGCCAGGAGCCAGGAGCTTCTTCCAGGTCTCCCATGAGGGTGCAGAGTCCCAGACACTTGGGCCATCTTCTACTGCTTTCCCAGACCATAGCAGAGAGCTGGATCAGAAGTGGAGAAGCTGGGACTCAAGCTGGTGCCAATATGGGATGCTGGCACTGCAAACAATAATTTTTTCCAAAGCAACTTAAAATAGAGGACAATTGTACTACAAGGCAGATAAAACTGAAATTTAACATTGAGACAAAATAAACCTATGTTACAAATAGAGATATTTGTGACTGAATATCAAGGTTCTGTTAAACAATCTCTAAAGACAAATGGAATGCTTTAAATTTTTTTAAAAAATTAAGCTTTTGATTATAATGTAAGTTCAAACTATGTTATCTCAAAAACTAAAAAGGAAATAATGGGCTGGTGTCGCCACTCACTAGGCTAATCCTCCGCCTGCGGTGCCAGGACCTCGGGTTCTAGTCCTGGTTGGGGTGCCGGTTCTGTCCCGGTGGCTCCTCTTCCAGTCTAACTCTCTGCTGTGGCCCGGAAAGGCAGTGGAGGATGGCCCAAGTGCTTAGGCCTTGCACCTGCATGGGAGACCAGGAGGAAGCGCCTGTCTCCTGGCTTCAGATCAGCACAGCGCATCGGCTGCAACGTGCCAGCCGTAGCAGCCACTTGGGGGGTGAACCAACGGAAAAAGGAAGACTTTTCTCTCTGTCTCTCTCTCTCTCTCACTGTCTAACTCCGCCTGTCAAAAAAAAAAAAAAAAAAGAAAAGAAAGAAAGACAGAGAGGCAAGTGGAAACAGAAGGAGGAATGGAACATCATTACATTCTTAGAACTACATCTATGAACTACATTGAATCTTTTCTCTTTGTATTAACATCATATTAACATGAAAAAAATAAAATGAAAAAGAAAAACTATGAACTCATCATTACTTCCCATAAAAATAAATGTTATTTATTTATTTTTACTTTTTAAACTTTTATTTAATAAATATAAATTTCCAAAGTACAGCTTTAGGATTACAGTGGCTCCCCCCCCCAACTTCCCTCCCATCTGCAATCCTCCCATCTCCCACTCCCTCTCCCATTCCACTTACATCAAGATTCATTTTCAATTATCTTTATACAAAGAAGATAAATTTAGTATATATTAAGTAAAGATTTCAACAGTTTGCACACACACAGAAACACAAAGTGTAAAGTACTGTTTGAGTACTAGTTATAACATTACTTCACAGTGTACAACACATCAAGGACAGAGATCCTACACGGGGAGTAAGTGCACAGTGACTCCTGTTGTTGACTTTTAAACAATTGACACTCTTGTTTATGGTGTCAATAATCACCCTAGGCTCTTGTCATGAGCTGAAAGGCTATGGAAGCCTTTTGAGTTTGCCAACTCTGATCTTATTTAGACAAGGTCATAGTCAAAGCGGAAGTTCTCCCTTCAGAGAAAGGTACCTCCTTCTTTGATGGCCCGTTCTTCCCACTGGGATCTCACTTGCAGAGATCTTTCATTTATGCTTTTTTTTTTTTGTCAGAGTGTCTTGGCTTTCCATGCCTGAAATACTCTCATGGGCTCTTCAGCCAGATCCGAATTCCTTGATGGCTCATTCTGAGGCCAGAGTGCTGTTTAGGACATCTGCCATTCTATGAGTCTTCTGGGTATTACATATACATTCTGTGTATCCTGCTTCCCATGTTGGATGGTTCTCTTCTTTTTAATTCTATCAGTTAGTATTAGCAGACACTAGTCTTGTTTGTGTGATCCCTTTGACTCTTAGACCTATCATTGTGATCAATTGTGAACTGAAACTGATCACTTTGACTAGTGAGATGGCATTGGTACATGCCACCTTGATAGGATTCAATTGGAATCCCCTGGCACCATTTGGGGCAAGTCAGCTTGAGCATGTCCCAAATTGTACATCTCCTTTCTCTCTTATTCCCACTCTTATAGTTAACAGAGATCACTTTTCAGTTAAATTTCAACACCTAAGAATAATTGTGTATTAATTACAGAGTGCAAACAATAGTATTAAGTAGATCAGAAAATACTAAAAGGGAAAGTATTAAATTGTACATCAACAGTCAGGACAAGGGCTGATCAAGTCACTGTTTCTCATAGTGTCCATTTCACTTCAACAGGTTTCCTTTTTGGTGCTTGGTTAGTTGTCACCAATCAGGGAGAACATATGATATTTGTCCCTTTGGGACTGGCTTAATTCACTCAGCATGATGTTTTCAGATTCCTCCATTTTGTTGCAAATGACTGGATTTCATTGTTTTTGACTGCTGTATAGTATTCTATAGAGTACGTGTCCCATAATTTCTTTATCCAGTCTACTGTTGATGGGCATTTGGATTGATTCCAGATCTTAGCTATTGTGAATTGAGCTGCAATAAACAATAAGTTGCAGGCAGCTTTTTTATTTGCCAATTTAATTTCCTTTGGGTAAATGCCAAGGAGTGGGATGGCTGGGTTGTAACCCTACCATCCCACTCCTTGGAATTTACTCAAATAAATTTTATTTATTTGAGAGAGTGAGAGCGAGAGCGACAGTGAGAGCGAGAGCGAGAGTGCATTCCTAGCCACCAGTTTACTTCTCAAATGCCTGTACTAGCTAGGACTGGATCCAGGGCCAAAGCTAGGAGCCAGGAACACAATCCCAGTCTCTGGCATGATGGAAAGAATCCAATTACTTGAGCCATCATTACTGTCTATCAAGGTACACATGAACAGACTGAAGTCAGAAGCCAGAGCTGTGAACTGGACCAACGTTCTCTGATGTGTGATGTGGACATCAGAAAAACTAGCTAAAAGCCTATTGTCTGTTTCACCTATTTTTAAAAATTTATTTATTTATTTGAAAGTCAGAGTTACAGCAAGAGAGGGATGAAGCAGAGAGAGATGAGCAAGATCTTCCAATTTGTTGGTTCACCCCCCAAATGACTGCAACAACCAAGGCTGGGCCAGGCCAAAGCCAGGAATTTTATCTGGGTCTCCCACGTGAGTACAGGAGCCCATATACTTGCGCCAACCTGTGCTGCTTTCTCAGGTACATTAGCAGGGAGCTGGATTGGAAGTGGAGCAGCAGGAACTTAAACTGGCACCCATCTGGATGCTGGTGCTGTAGATGGTAGCTTAACCTGCTGTGCCACAGCTCCAGTCCCTGGCTTATCTATTTTTAATTGAGTTTTATTGCAAGTGTAATGGACAAAAGATGAAGAAGGCTGTTAGTAGAGAAGAATGTGTTTTGCCCATGGCTAAAGGAAGCAGGAAAAGTAGGCAGGGCATGGTAGAAGAGGTGTTAATAAGTTGGGATTTGGAGTTCGACAGCTTTTAGTCTGTTAGAGACAAAATGAACAAGGGCATTAAAAGAACACTGTCCAAAGAGAAGCAGCAAGATTATAGAAGTTATTGGGCCAAGGAGAGGAGATAGCCAGGATTTCCATGACCAGATATCAGGCCAGAGATCCAAGCCCTGCTTGGGCCGGTCCCTGGAGCTCTTTGGCTTTGTCCAGGAAAAGTACAAATTTGGATTTGTACCTGTCTAGTCTGAATGACCCAGAGACAACATTCTTCCTGGAACATGGCACAGATACCCCCTGGAGAAGCAGTTAACATGTCCAATATTTCTTTCATAACCTTTTATGACTTCCGCAGACCCTCTTCAACTTACTTGAAACATTCCATCATTTCCATTCCTGTCTAGAGTAAGGTTTTTTACAAACCATGTCCTTTCCTTATTTAAAAAGCTCTTTCCTTTTTAACCCTTCTTACCAACAACACTATTTTCTTCTAAACCTTTCTTACCAAGCACACATTTCTATACTTGTGATGTTTTCCATAGAGCCTGGTTGGCTCTTTCTACCTTACTGGAAGACTGAGGTCTCCATGCAGAGTGAAAGTCCCTTAAAAATCCCTTGTGTGATCTAGAGCTCTGGTTAAGGCAATCAGTTCTGCTAACTGAGCAAAAGTTCCTGGGGGCAAAGCACGCTTCAATAACGTGCCATGCTGTAACTGTTGCATACCCTGAGAAGCAGGTCTTGTCTGACAAAACTGTTTCTGTCTGTGAACCAAACCTCATCTGCGTTAGTCAGGAGGCTGTCTCTTAGGTCCCTTCTGCTGGCATAGATCAAGTCTATAGTCTCAGTACAGGAATGGAGGGGACCAGTTTCCCCTGGAACTGGCATTAAAGTAGCTGGGTTTAGAGTAGAGCAATGCCTTATTTTTACCTGAGGGTTTTCTAGAAGGAGGACCTGATACATTAGTATCCTACTATCTGTGAGCCAGTGAGAGCCCTTTTGCTCTAATAGAAAATTTATTTGATGTGAGGTATAAAGGATGATATTTTGCCCCAATATAATTTTAGATACCTCCTCTGTCAGCAAGGCAGCTGCCGCTATTATCCTTAGACAGTGAGGGTCGTCAGACAAGGCTTCCAGCCCATTCCACTGGATGACCTGAGCAGCCCTCTGGACCTAGCAGCACAGTCTTTCCAAGGCCACTGTCCTACACCATAAGACAGATAGCAAGAGGAAATACCCAAATCCCCCTCGATGCCCACATGCCAGCTTTGAAGAAGTTACAGAAAACGGATCTCCATCCATAATCCCAAAGAAGAATTTTGGGTATTGCCTCTTGAGGGGGGAATGTTAGGTAGGAAGTCAGTTATGAGCTTATGTGTGTGCGACATAAAGGCCTAAAGAGAAGACATTTATGTCCAGCATATGCTGCATCTCAAGGTCATCCCAATGGTGTTTCAGGGGCAGCCTGATATTCACATCCTGCCCTGCCCTGCCCCCTTCCACCTGATAACCTGCCAGGTGTGGGGGGGTCCCCACCCCTTCTGCCTGACAGTCTTCTACAATCTCCCAGGTGCAGCCCAGTATCTGCATTTCAAACACCCTGCTCCCAATTCTCTAGGGGGTCCTGCCCACCCTTCCTCCTGTCTGATAACATTTGCATCCATAAAGTCCTTTGTTTCAGACCTTCAAGAGAAAACTAAGGGAGGAGCTTCTTAACATTTGCATCCATAAAGTCCTTTGTTTCAGACCTTCAAGAGAGAAGTTTTTCTATTTACATCCAAAAAGCCCTTTGTTCCAAGAGGAGCAGAGGTGGGGAAGCAAGACCCATCTCCTTAAAAACCCCCAGCCTCAACCAGATGGCACACTCAGCCCTCTGCCTCTCTGCTGAGCCGGTCGCCTGGTCTGGCCAGGTGTACTCTCTTCACTCAACCATGCAACCTTGCTCCTCCCCCACCCCCCGAACGACGGATGTTCCTTCCCTAATAAACTTTGCTATTTTACCTCCCACTTAAAAAAAAAAAAAAAAAGTTGGGATTTACTAACGTGAAAGCAGTTTTAAATGTAATGATTTTAGTTAATATTTTGTAAGACTGTTTAACAGCATAATGGAGGCTTCTTCTTCTACTCTAATACCTGACCATATCCCTTCCTGCCAAAGTCTGTCTGTCTTATCTTGAATGGATTATCTATCTATCTATCTATCTATCTATCTATCTATCTATCTATCTATCATCTACCTATCCAATCTACCTATCATTTGTATACTATTACTATCTTTGATTAAAAATAGAGAACACACACAAGGAATAGATATTCAGCAAATGTTTCTTTGCTAGGTCATTGGAACCTATTCCTTTGAAAGTCAAGAGATGAACTCTGCTTTGAGCTGTTTTCCACTCTAATAAACACTATTCTTGTCTTTCATCAGCTCCTTCCTATAAAAAGCATGGTTAACAAAAGTAGGATGACTGAAGAAAAAAATACATTGATTAAACAATGACCACTCACATGATCAGTCTATTTCCAAAGTCTTCCCCTCAGACCCTACACAATCACCCCATGTTGGCACCATTTGTTGAAACACATCTGAAACTTTTCTTCTGAAGCTGCCCTCATACGGCTTGTCAGTTGGACCTGATGGTTTCTGAGGTGTCAGATGTCTTTCCTTTCACAGTCTGTTTCAGTTTGAGATGTAGCCAGAAGTCATGATGGGGCAATTTAGATGAAACTGAGGGTTGTAGTACAATATGGACATTTTTATTTGCCAGAAATTCTAAGATGGTTAATGACTTGATCAGGTTCATGGTGTTCAAAGTTGTTGCTGAAATTCATAAAACTATAGATGAACTGGAATCAATCATTCAGTTTTGCTGACATACTCCTGATGGAATTTTCTTGGGATGAATTGTGTTCACTGAAATTCCCCATTGACCTTGTGCTCACTAATTATGAGATCATTAGTTGAACTTTACAGTAGCAACACTTGAGGAGTCATTAACTTTGATCAACCTGGCCACGTTTTATTGCCATATTGCTTGTTTCTTAAGCATAGATTTCTTTATGTGAGCATGTTACTAGAATTAACCTGAATCCTTGTCCTTTTTCCCCTCTCTTCTCTGCTGGCACTGTGCCATATTAAGTCCAGATGCCATTAGCACTCTGTTGTCCCTTAGAGATTCAAGTGGAATTTATTCAAATTCTACTTCTATGTCTTGCAGCAGTCTGGCATCTTTGCCTTAGTTTATGTGATTCTTACCTTTTACATGTTATTTTCTCTTACTTTTGTCTTCAATGTCATTGTTTTTGCGTGATTTATTTCCTTATTAGTTTTGGATGGAAATCTCTGCTAATCACCATTTTTTTCATAAGAAATACAGTAACACTAAGCACTTAGTATTTTTGAAAGAGAGTGGTGGTGGAGGTTTTATCCTGAATGTATGGACAAAGTATATTTGTGGATTGTATGCATGTATAATGGGGGGATGTTCACAGCCTACTGTGGATCACTTGGTCTCTCTTTGCTCTTTTTTGCAGAGTGCTGATCATTCATCCCTTATGATGTTTTCTATTCTATAGCTTTTCAAGGGCATACACTGTATAATATTAAACTGGCAGCAATAATCCTCCAATTTATAGTGACTTAAATATGATAGAGGATGAGTTTTTGCTGATTTAAAGTTTCAAATGGTATCCTTACTCAGAGATGCCCTCTTGCTGTGTTCACAAGCTGAGTCAATCATTTAAGCTGCTTCCATCTCCTGGCTCAACTCTTTTCAACACACAAGGGCAACATGCCTGCACACATCCTGCTGATGGGAGGGAAAGCACTCTGGTAATGCTACACCTCACTTTGTTCATGTTTTTTGGGCTAGAACACAGTCAAATGGTCACTGCAGGGGGACTGGGAAGTATGATCCTGGCTAGCTCTCCTAGAAATGGAGTATGGTTGACAGACTCCAAGATGGCGCTAGTGCTTCAGGTATTTCTGCTCTTTGGTAATCCCCTCACCTTAGTGTGGGTGATATAGTGATTCACTTTTTTATTTTACAGGTTTATTTAATTGTTTGAAAGGTGCAGTTACAGAGAGGGAGAGGGGAGAGAGAGAGAAAAAAAATCTCTTCCATCTACTGGTTCACTCCACAAATGGATACAATGGCCAGGGCTGGATCAAGTCAAAGCCAGGAGCCTGGAACTCCATCTGGATCTCCCATGTGAGTGCAGGGACCCGAGCACTTGGGTCAGCTTCTGCTGTTTTCCAGGCACATCAACATCTGAGACTCGAACTGGCACCTATATGGGATGCCAGCATTATAAAATGATGTATACGATTTCTGTGATTAGGTTACAAGAAACCATGACTTCTATTCTAGAGTATTCTCACCCTTGCTTGCTTTGATGAAGCAAGCTAGGCTGCCGTTTTGGAGGGGCCCAAGTAATATGTAGCTGAGAGGGGTCCCTGGCTAACAGCTGCCAAGGAATTGAGGTCTTCATCCCAAGAACTAGGAAGAACTGAATTCCACCAACAACCACTGAATAAAATTGGAAGTGGATCCTTCATCATTGAGATGAATTGAACCCAGTTGACACCTTCATGACAGTCTTGTGAGAGACCCTGAAGCAGACAATCTGGCTAAGCTATGCCTGGGTTCTTGGCCCACAGAAACTGTGTGATGAAATGCATGTTGTCTTAAGCTTCTATGTTTGGCAGTAAGTTGGTATGCAGCAATGGAGAGCTAATACAGAGAGGAACCCAGATTATGAAGAGTTTGCCTATCCCTTCTCAAGGGTGAACAGACCCTTAGGGCTTCTCTAGTCTCTCTGGTTTTCTTAGATTGCTGGTGAATGCATGTACAATACAGCTTGACCACCACCTGGTGCATAGCTTTCACATACTGACTGCATTAGTTTCTTACTGTATTGCTACTGTAACATATCACCACCCACTTAGTGACTTAAAACAATGCAGATTTATTCTCTTACAGTTATATAAGTGAGAAGTCCAAAAATGAGTCTTACGGGGCCAAAGCCAAAATGTTGGCAGGGTTATGTTCCTTTTAGAATCTGTAAGGAAAATCTGTTTTTTTTTTTTTTTTTGGACTTTTCCAGCTTCTAGAGTTCACCTGCATCCTTTAGCTCATGAATTTTCCCTCCGTTTTCAATGCCAGTAATGATGCATCCTCAAATCTCTGACTTTCCTTCCTCTCTCATAGACAAGGGCCTTTCGGATTCTACTGGGCTCACCTGGATAATCTGGAATAATTTCCTTATGTCAAGGTCCTTAGCTTAATTTTGCACCTACAAATTCTTTTTGACAGATAAGGCAATATTTACAAGTTCCAGAAATTAATATGTGGGTTTCTCTCTCTCTCTCTCTCTCGTTCTCTCTCTCTCTGTAGAGGGACATTATTCTACTACTGCAAGGTAGGATTTAATATTCCTTCCTGGTTTCCTCTTATTTAATAAGCTGATAACCTGAGTGATAACTTGGGAATCACTACCTCTAGGAAAGACTTGGAAGTTGGGGAAATTTTGTTTTTGTGTCCTGGGTCCGTTAAGTCTCTGTTCTTTGCTTGGTTCCCAAAGTTTGTGTTAATCTCAGGTTAATCTCAGCTTCTTTGGGGGGAAGTTCCACTCTTGGAGCTATTAAAAGGAAAAACAGATTTTCCAGAATTGAGGTTAAACTAGAGGGTAGTGAGGATTTGACGGATATAGCAGCTGAGGTTTTAACAGATTCCACAATTTGTCCAAGCTGAACTTGAATCAGTATCATTGGCTCTGCCCTTCCTGTTCCTTTTATCTGATCAACTTTGGAGTTCATTTTAAAAGAAGGGAATGAGAACTGATATTTAAGCCATGTTTAAAGTCCTAATCTGATATCAAACTATCAAAAAAGGTGAGACATAGGAAGACATTTAAACTGACTGCCTACAAATGGTGGAAACTGGAACACTAGTTTTCTACTTACAAACCAGAGTGGTTTAATTGTGAAACTGAGAAGCAGGAAATACACTAATCAATATCAAATATATTTAAGACTTATGAAGGAAGGCATAGTAAATATTTCTCTCATACCAATGTTTTGACATTTCAGCCCCCCTCTTGATGGACAGAAACACATTACCCTCTACAACAACTCCATGATAGACCCTCCGTCTACTGGCGAATCCTGACATCACCTACACATTCAGCAATCAAGATAGTGCCACATTTCATATTCTGTACCTTGTATGTTTTATGGAAATGCATTCTTTTTCTTCTCCAACTGTAAAATCCAACTATAATTTTGGATATTTTTTTTTTTCAAATCATCCCAGCCCTCCCAGGGCTGGGGTGTGTGTATCTGCAGGACTGAACCATCACGCAGAGTGAGGAAGGTTCTGTGCTTGGCTCAAGTGTAAATGTTTTGAGGATTGAGATCGTTTGCTCTGAGGAAAATATAATTTATTGCTTCTGGCATAAAAACAAAATTAATAAATGATATAGCACGTAAACTCGTCTTGGCCTTGTACTGCTTAGCTGTGTTCTAGAGACTTACATTTCAATGAATGGGAAACATATGGACGAAATGTCCCTTGTGGCTACTTCTGTACTCAGAGATGGAAGGGCGGACGTGCTTAACCAAATGCACCATATTTTCCTGAACACCATGTTTGAGAACACATTTGGACATATTCCCTGGAGTCAGTAGGAGTCTAGCCTTTCTCCTCTGTCCCTGAAAATGCATATTGGCAGGACTGGGTGATGCTCCCCTGCGTCTGTCTTTCTTGGGTTGGTTCTTTATGGACAGCAGTGGGATTTTTCAAGGTGTAATAGTAATGATTAAGTTTTGTTTATTCCTCTAATACAAAACTGTACTCAAACAACTCTTCTGGCAAAGTAGATTTCCAATGAACTGGTGCAGCAGGAGCATCTCAGAGCCAGGATGATGGCAGAGCCTCTGTGGGTGAACTACCAGGTAGGATGATTGGTTGATTGATTCCACCATATATTGGGCATCTCAGTACCATGCTTTCAAACCCAGTCTTGTTTTAGTGATAGAGGGAGGCCCCAAAACTCTTTCCATCATCTAGATTAGATATGAAGGGTGCTTTTCACTCAATTCTCTTTCCTGGATGCCTCACAAGCAACTACTCAAGACAGGTGATGTTATCCAGTTCCAATAGATACAGAAATGCAGCTCAAGGAGAAAAATGAGCCCACCCAGAGTTGCCTTGCTGGCCAACTGCAGGGTGAGGCCCTGCAGTTCTTTCTTCTTTGCTGTCTTTCCGTAACAGTCACACACATGGCCTGGCACACGCTCAAGATGCTGTGAGTAAACCTGCAGGAAGATCCCTATTTTCACCTCTGTTCTCCCTTGAGGCCAGGTCCCAGGGCTTTCTGCTTCTCTGACAGCCGCACTGGCCTCTCTCCACTTCCTTCTCTTTCCTGCCCGCTGAGTCACCCAATAATAACAGTCTCAGTGAATAGGCCAGTGTTTACAGCCTGCTCTATTCCTGCAGACAGATCCGAGGGTGAAAATTCCACACAAGCAGGTGAGCCGTCAGTACTCGGCTTAGTCCTAGATTCCTCTTGGAACATCAGCTACATTCAGTGAACGACTCCACCCAGCTCTTGCTGGTTTTCTTCCAGTCAGTTGCTCACCTTTGTAGACCCAGGAAGGGCCTACAAATGGACTTCAGTTTCAGGTTCAAATAACTCTGTGGGCTCTCACAGGTAGTTACTTGTTTCTCTGAGAGTCTGGCCAGAGTCCGCAGACCTTAACCCTGAATCAGTGCACCCCAGTTGTGACGAGACCCCTTAGTCTCTTCTTCAGTTCTGTGACATGGATTCTACTCTCCTGTTCATTGCCTATGACTCTTGCTTTTGCTTTTGTCCAGGCTTTCCTAGGACCTGTTAATGAACTTCGTCCTGTCTTTTCTCAGGTGGTGGCAAACCCTTGGCCTTCACTTACTTCTAGTTACCTCTGCACTTATGTGGCCTGGGTTTATCAATTTCTTTGTTTACAAACAGGCATAGCATGCTGTATTATTGTGGGGAATAAGATGAGCTACTATGGAAAATGTCTGTAGTAATCATTTAAATGATAAGTGGACCTGCCTTCCGTTTAGTTACTAAAGGAAATTGTAGAACTTGAATGAGTGACATAGGATATCATAGAACAAGAGTCTATCACCAGAGGGGGATTCAGCCCCTCCCCCACCCAGGATATTTGGTAATGTCAGGAGACATTTTGGCTTGTCCCCTTGGGAGGGCAGGTGCTATTGGCATGCAGCAGACAGAGCCCAGGCAGAGGCTGCACACCCTAGGGTAGACATGACAGCACCCACAATGAAGAATATCTGCCCCAAAATGTCAGCCGGTATTGATAACCAGTGCCTTACGTGATCAACTGTATACTTTGGGCTCAAAGACATAAACAAGTCTTGCTTGATCTTTGTAATTTAAATACCAATGTTTATAAATAATTAAAATCAATATCAATATTAATGTGGCAGCAAACATTTTTATTAAGCACTTATTATTGGCCGTATTCTAATGTATTGCGTCATCATAATGAACCATTTAAAAGTTACTTTTATTACCTTTATTTTATATGGGATGAAAACAAGGCTCAGAGAGGTTAGGTGACTGTCCCAAGTCACACATTCTGCAATATGTCACCGGCTAAGAGAGGCCTTTAAATATTACTGGAGTCCATCTTCCATCCTGTTACACTGGGTATCAAGGCTCGATGGGAGGAGAAAGATGGGGACGCCGTGGTCAGCAGGAGGCTGTCTAGGTCTTCAGAGGAGCCTGGTCCAGCTGCTGCATGTCAGAGAAGCAGTGCAATGAAGCCGGCCCCTGCTCACTGGCGTATCTGGCACTTCTATTGGATTTCCCCCTCTCAAGGGCTATTTGGGACTCTCCTGTGTGTGTGTGTGTGCACGTTGGGGATTCCTCAGTTGCCGTTAATCCCCACTAGAGGGAGTTTCCTCAGCTGTTATTTGGAGGAGATGAGCATGGATGAGCTCAGGGTAAAGACAACGTGAGATGGAAAACACCTGTTGCCAAAAGAGTCTTTCTCTCCTTACTTTCCTGGTGATGGAGACCGTCTCTGAAGGCCCCTGTAGCTCCGAGAACAGTGGTGGCAAAGAGCAAACTGGGGTGCTTTGGACTCCCTAATTATGTGGAGGCGGGAGAGGGGAGAGAGGTGCACGGATAGTTCCTGAAGCCTTGTATGCTTCCCTTTCCAGAAGTTGTTGACTCTCTAATGAGACATTTACGGGGAGGAAAATCCTTGAATGTATTTTCGCATGGGAGGACTTCCTGTGGCAAAAGGAGTCACATATGTGTCGGCACCCTCTGTTCATTGTGTGAAGGCCTCTGGCCATCTGGACCACCCAGGGCTCGTGTTTTCCTAAGGAGGGCAGGACAGAGGAGCGGCGATTGACACCTCGGCCCCAAGGTGATTGCCAGATGGCAGAATGCTTGTTTTCACTGCGTGATTCAGAACACTGCGTCGCCCCCGGAAAGCCAGTTTGACTTGGTCTTCAGCATGGAGCTTTTCCCCTTCTAAGATGTGTGCTCACTCTCCCCGACACACAACCGGGAAGTTTGCCTCTTCAAGGCTGAAAGACGATGGTCTGACTGGGACACTGGGAGTGCGGGTCAGCCTCTGCTTCCTCCGCTGGAGTGGCTGGGAGTCTAGATGGACGGTTCCTGCACTCGGCAAGGTCCCTCAGCCTGGACCAAGAAGCAGAGGGTAATGACCTACAAAAGAAGCTCAACCTGCCCGCATGCCGTGGTGGTATAGGCAAGTTACCTCAATCTAGAATGTTACAAAATGGGGTGATAACCCCTGCCATGCTGGGTTCAATGACATATCACATATGTGTGATGTGCTTCTCCTTGGTGGACTCTCAGTGGCATTAGCTCCTCTCCCGTCACCACGCTCCACCGACCCTGGGAACAACTGTCCAGCACTCTACTGAAGGGAAAGTTCAAACAGGGTTTCAGGATGCAGATATTTCATTGGCTCCTAAGTCTTAATCATTCAGAACACATGTGCAGTCACACATGTATGTGCAGACACACGTGTGTGTGTAGGCACATGCATAAGGCCCGTTACTGCAGTGCCTTGTCCCAACTCCAGTGAACTCCAGCTCTTCTTTCATCTTGCATTTCTCTGCCCTTGTGCCCACGCCACTGCCCTGCCAGCCCCAGTGGCTTAAATGGGGGAAATGTATGTGACCATGTCTTGTTCATGAGTCTTTTCAGTCAACAGAAGTTATCTTTAATTTTAAATATTCTTCCCTTAAAAGTTTGTTTTGCTAAGGCTCAGAAATCCTACCATTCTTGATTCTTCACAAGAAAACGAAGAAGATAGGGCATGCAGGGACCTAGGACTAGGGCAATTCTATCACAACCATCCCTCCCTGCTCTGGCACACACTCATTTCTTGCAGTGAGTCCTTGGACCAGCAGAGGGCACCAAAGCACAAGGGACGGGAGTCAATGGCACCCAGTGCGTTCCTATTTACAAGCAGGTGGGCTCAGAAGCCAGCTGCATTGGGTCTAACCCTTTGCTTCAGTCAGTAATTTCCTTCATCTGATACTTAGCCTGCTGGGTGCATCAGCTAGGGAGTAAGAATGGCAGACAAAGATAGAAGGGTTTGAACCCTGATTGCCTCAGTTTGCTGATCTGAAATACGAAATTACAACTACTACAACATATGAAGTGCTTCTGGAATGAAGGGTTTATATGTCTTAGGTGTAAAACTCATTTAATGGTCATGGAAGTCCAGGAAGTCATCCCAATTTAATAAAGTGACTGAGACACAGCGGCACTTGATATTGGGAATATAATAAGGTTGTGAGGATTGAAGGCAAACAACATAATTACTTTGGGAAATATATACTTGATAAATACATAGGAGTTGTTACAAATTAACTTGATTTTAGAATTTTTTACACTTGAAGGGGAATATCCAACATGCACAGGGTGTATTTCTCTGAGTACTTAAAGAAGATACTGTGGACCTGATGTTGTATTAAGTAAAGGGTTGAGTATTCTTGTTACTTTTACTTTCTTTGTCCTGCCTTTTCTCTGCTTCTGTACAAATGCAGAAGTGTGGCATTGAAAGGAATGAAAGGTCTGGGGGTAGTAGGAGAGGGATAGTAACACCTGCTCTCCTTTCTTTCTAGATCACTGTGTTTGTGGCACTCACTGAGCATTGTCTTCCGGCTGGAACTGGGCTGTGTTACTGGGATTGTCCTGTGAATTGTGTCGGTCACTCTGGGGCTCCTCAAAGTTGTGCTCATTGGTTTACTCAACAAACATCTATTAAAACACAACTCCTGCTATGCTGGGGATTTAACTGTAAGAAGAAGTTTTGTTCAGTCTCGAAGAATTCACAACGTATTGAATAAGAAATAAGGGTAGAAGAGCTTGGATGATGCTGTCTTGCATGATGCTATTCTGAATACAGTAAGGTTGGGCACATGATGCTTCCTAGAGGAAGGAGTGGAGTGAGGGAAAAGCCAGAGAGGACTTCCTGGAGGAGAGGGTAATACGTGAGCTGAGTCACAGAGAATGAGTGGGAGGGAACTATTTTAAGCCAATTATTCTTGAAAATGAATGGAGAAATAAGCTTAGAGTTATGATGTGGAGTCCCTCATAGCCTTCACTTACATTTGTAAAATGACTTAATATGATTGTGGAAATAAAAGCAGGCACCATAATTTTGCCTCCCCAGTGTAAGCAGCTGTTATTATTATAAGCATACTATCAATAATTATAGTGCATCATTCTAGAAATTTCTACATAATTGCAAGATCAATGCATACTGCACTTTAAACTTTTTAAATTTAGTATTTTGACACATTGAACATAGCACAGGGAGCAAGTTCACGGGCTCAGAATCAGTCTGTCCTGGCAGAGTGTCTTAACTCTATCCCTTTTGAAGATGAACTTGGGTGTGTTGCATCAATTTTCCACGCCTTGGTGTCCTCACCTGTGGGATAGAGCTAATAAGAGTAACTGCCTTATAGAGTTGCTGTAAAGTGGAATCACTTGATTTAATACATGTAGAGCACTGGCTCTCAGTTAGGGGTGATTTTGCTTGCCAGGGAATATTTGGTTGTCAGCACTGGAGGGGAAAGTTCTACTGGCATCTAATGGGTAGAGGACAGAGCTGCTGCCCACCACACCTACCACACATGGGACCAGCCCCCAAGAGCAAAGAATTATCTGTCCCACAAGATCCACTGTGTTCAGCTTGGGAAAGCCTGCTGTAGCTGTGAGAACAGTGTCCGGCACAAAGGAAGCCCCTACTCCTGAGCCTTCCAAGTCTGTAAGCTGACAAGGGTCGGAGTGACTCCAGTCACATTGCTACTCTGCTCCCTTATACAAACCACAGTCTCTTCCAGGTGGGTCCATGGGCCATATCCTGACTGTGTTGTCCCATCCTAAGTTTGAATCTCAAACCCTCTACAGGCACCTCTCCTCTCTTTAGCCACAGCAAAACTCTTTTACTTCCTTCCAGATCCATTTTCTCTGTGGAAGCTCCAAAGTGAGTATGAGCACCTGGGAGCGCATGGGGCCCTTTGTACAAGCCACTCTCATGACATGTGTATGCATTTCCTTCTGTATGCAGGCCTGTTCCTTCTTTGTAGTCCTGGGCAACTTTTCACGGGGTTAGCTCTGGGTCAGGCCCTGTGCTATATCCCGGGAGCACAACAGTTAGCAAGGTACAGTCTTATCTTCAAGGGGCATGTACTGTGGCTTACTTGACTGAGTATGTAGTAAGAGCAGATTAAATACACCAGAGGTTACAAACTATAACAGAGTGAGTATTGGGGTCTGGTACACTGGGAGGGGTTAAATCTAAACTAAATCTAAACTCTCATCTTTTTAGCTGCGTGATCCTGTTCTAATAACCGGTCATTAGATTATCATCTTAGTAATGGACATGATAGGCATTTCCAGGGAAGTGGATTGAATACTTAACCACTACCTAAAAAAATATTATTTTTTGTGGCAGACATTTGGCACAATGGTTAATATGCTGCTTCAGACACTCACATTCTATATCCGAGTGTCTATATTCCAGCTTTCCACTAATGTGCACCCTGAGAGGCAACAGCTGGTGGCTAAAGTAATTGGATCCTTGCCACCCACGTGGGAGACCCAGACTGAGTTCCTCCATTGTTGCTGGCATTTGGGGAGTGAACCAGAGGATAGGAGCTCTCTGTCTGTTTCTCTGCCTTTAAATAAGTAAATAATAAATGCTAATACTTTTCTATTCTTGTTTACTTGTCTGTTTCATAAGTGCCCAACTCTGTTCTAGCTCTGCAGGAGTCCCTGGTCCACTCACCACCACTCCCACGCCTGTTCTTCTCCAGGGTCCAGCCTTGTCCCAGTAAACATGCGCTCCCCTGCCTCAGGCTGTCACTCAAAAATTCTGTCCAGGTTGCATGTCTGTGGTGTTGAGCCTGCGCTATGGCCCTTAAGTAGAATTCCAGGAAAAGTGGAGCCCTCCGTGGATCTGCACTTGGCTGAGTCTGTGTGTTCCCTGCTCATTCTTTTTTGTGTATCCAAAGTACGCTCTAATTCTGCCGGGGAGATTCCTTCTGGGTTGTTTCCACGCAGCTGGGGGTAGAAAGAGCTTTTCTGATTCTTAATGTATAGTGCAGATGACATGTGTTTTGACTTACACCGTGCAGCATCTTCTTTGCAGAGTCAAAAATCATGTACGTGTTTTTGGTTAAGCTGATCACTAGACTTCACATTTGCAAGACATGGAGCTCAGAGAGAGGACCAAATGGCACAATGTGGCAGCCAGCCAGAGGTGAGGATTGCTTTGTTTATTGAATGGGTTTGGGTGCCTCTTCTCAAGTCGCTCATCCTCTCTGGGCTGTTGGAGGCAATTTACAACAGAGTTTGAAATTAGGTTCATCTGTGTCTGCTGGGTGGCTTTGGATAAGTTACTTACCCTTTCTGAGCCATAATTCTCTCTTTTGTGAAATGCAGAGGGCAACAACAAACAATAAACATGGAACTGTTGCAAGGATTGGTGGAGGAAAAGCTCAGGGCACTCCAAGCACAGCAGAACAGACACAGTATGTGTGCCTACTCCCACCCTGGAAGTTACCTGCGCACTGACAGCTTCCTGTGCCCTTGTTCCTCAGAGTGATGCCTGGCGTGGGAGGGTGCTCAGTGTATGTGCCAGGTCAGGAACCTGAGGGTGCCAAGGATTTAATGCTGCAAACTCGAACACACATGTAGCAGGGACTGGTGTTAACTTGCTCACTCCTTAGTGGGATAATACAGTCTCAGGAATGACCTGGGGGATTGAGCCCCAGTTGCCCATAGTGGCAACTTCCTCATTCTTACTGGTTTGCCTACATTCCCTCTCTCAGTCTCCCACTCTCTCCCAGCGCTCCCTGGGATCACATCCCAGATGAACTGTGCACCCTAACCTTTGTCTCAGTTTCCACTTTTGGGGGAAATATAGGTCAGTGATAGCTCTGACACCTGCATGCTGTTGGTATGAAACTGTGACAGCATTTTGAAAATGATAATCTGCTCCCCACATGTACATGTTAATTCCATTTCTATGGACCTAAAGTGCTGCTGTTGTTATTTAGTCAGTGGTACTACAGAGAAATTTCCACATACTTTGCAACCAATTGGTAATAGCAGGTGATATAAGTGTAGTGCAGCTTACATTTTGAGGCCTAACCTCGATAGTCTTGGGCGTTGCAGGTATGGAGGTTTTGGCTAGGTTGCAAGGGCAGTTGAGAAATACGATTATTTTGACATTTTTCACCAAAAATCCTTCTATGGTCATATATAAATTTGTTTTTTATTATGTGAGAGGCAAAATAGTCAACATCAAGCTGTTTTTTTTTAAAAAAAGATTTATTTATTTACTTGCAAGTCAGAGTCACACAGAGAGAGGCAAGGCAGAGACAGAGAGAGAGAGAGAGAGAGAGAGAGAGAGAGAGAAAGAGAGAGAGAGAGAAAGAGAGAGGTCTTCTATCTTCTGGTTCACTCCCCAGTTGGCTGGAACAGGCAGAGCTCTGCTGATCCAAAGCCAGGAGCTTCTTCCAGGTCTCCCACACGGGTGCAGAGGCCCAAGTTCCTTGGGCCATCTTCTACTGCTTTCCCAGGCCATAGCAGAGAGCTGGATCAGAAGTGGAGCTTCTGGGTCTTGAACCGGTGCTTGTATGGGATCCTGGCACTGCAGGTGGTGGCTTTACCTGCTATGCCACAGTGCCAGCCCCAACAAGCTCTTTTGGTATAGCCAAGATGACAGCAGTAACACCCGGAAGGTGGCCACGGATTCTTTTCCCATTGAGCGGTGGGTTCCACGCCCCTTGCGCTGCATTTTGTGCTGGCCTTACTGAATTGTATCCAACAGAATGTGCTTAAGTAATGCTGCATGTCTTCAGAGGCTAGGCTAGAAGGAGTCATGCAGCTTCCAAATGGAAACCCTTGCTCTTGGGAACTGCCTTTTGGGACCCTCCTTCCACCAATCCACATGGAGAGGCCACCTGAGGATGGCCTGCTTGATAGTCTTGTCTGACTTCTCAGTCTGCTGCCAGCATCAGCTTCCAGCCTCATGAATGAGATATTGTGGATATCAGTCCTATGGAGCATTTAGACGACTACAGTCTCAGTCAAAATCCCACGGCAATGTAGAAGAGACCTCTAGCTGAGCTCTTCCTGAATCGTGGGTTCACAAAATCGTCGACACGATGAAATGGTTGCTTTGAGTCTCCAAGTTTTGTGAGGATGTTTTTCTGAGCTGGTTGATAGTCAAAAGAGATGAAAAGATGTATGGAGTGAAGTCAGACTCACATCACAGGAATACACAATTTATATAACATCCTTAGCAGAGAAATAGAGGTAGAAATAGAAGTAGAGAGAGAATGATTGGGCCCTTTACATAGGGTGGGCAGTCTCACTTCTTGGATGTGCATGAGTCCAGAAGGTGCTGTGGTGATGTGACTCTTCTCAGTGAGTTAGTCTCAGTGACTGTGTGTCTCCCACCTTGCCATGCTGGACATGGTTCTGGGACTTAGAATTCCGTGTTTTCACATGTAGTGTGCTCAAAACTCAAGCAGACTTTTCACCTGCTACTTGAACAAGAACTTGTTCTTAAATCAGAAGAAATTATATGCTGTTGAGTTTCTTGGAGATTGTTTCCTAATCTTTAGTACAATGTCCTCCACAGAGATTTCTAGTATGAAAGTTTAGCCTTATGACCTGAACTCAGAACGTAGTCATCAAATCAGATATGACTCAATGGGATTATATTTCTTTGCATCCACCACAGTACTTACATAAGTTATTCACAGAGCAGCTGTTTGATAACTATTGGTTGGCAGAATCAATTAGGTTCTAGGGAAAGCCTTTTACACATATTTACACTGAAAGTTAGTGTTGGCTCATTTGACAATGATCCCACTATTGTCAATTGCAACAGATAAGTTGAAGGTTTCTCTGTTTTAATGATTTTTCACTTGAACTGTGATTTTTTTTTTTTTTTTGTACTAGACAAAATTTTAACCACTTCCAGTATGGAGAAATAGGATTGTATGGAGAACAACCGAAGTGCTTACTGGAATAATTTAAGTAAGGCTATAAGATGAAGATGTAATCTTGACTCACATGGAGTTAAACAGTTAAGGAGGTAGGCAGTGATCACCTGCACTCATGTGGGAGACCCAGAAGAGACTCCTGATTCCTGGCCTTGGCCTGGCCCAGCCCTGGCTGTTGTGGCCATTTGGGAGATCAGTGGATGGGATCTCTTTCTCTCTCCCCTGCCCCATCTGTCTCTTCCTCTTGTGTAACCCTGAATTTCAAATACAATAAATAAATCTTTTAAAGAAGAAAAGGACAATAGTAACATACTTGAAATTCAAGTCCAGGTTATTATAATTCCCAAACCTGTGCTCTCTCATCATGTTATGCACCTCTTTTTTAAAAATATTTTTTCTTTTGTTTAAAAAGAATTGGGAGAGGGAGGGAAGGAAAGAGAGAGAGAGAGAGAAAGAGAGAGAGAGAAAAGAGAGAAATAGATATCGATCTTCCATCCACTGGTTGACTTACCACTGGCCACAACGTCTAGGCCTGGACCAGACTGAAGCCAGGAGCCTAGAACTCCATTTTAATCTCTAATGTGAGTGGCAGGAGCCCAAGTATTTGGGCTGTTTTCTGCTGCTTTCACAGGTACATTAGTAGAGAGCTGGATCAGAAGTGGAATATCTAGAACTCGAACTAGTACCCGTAAGGAATGCCTGGATTGCAGGCAGTGACTTAACTCACTGGGTCACAACACTGGATACCCTAAAATATCTTTTTAAAGTTTTCCTCAGAGCAATGAAATCACGTAACTGTTCATCACAGAAGTATTTGGTCCATTGTGTTATCTTGCTGATGACAGAGGCTTGGTAAAAATGGCTAAATGGTGGATAGGTACTCTTCAGTCTGTATACAGATTATTCCATGTGCTCTTATCTTACAATGGTTATTATTTTCACTCATTTCTACTAATTTTAGCTCTTTTGTAGTTTGCTATGCTATCAAAAAATCATACAATCTAACTGTTATCCTAAGAGTTCTGAGAATCAAGTGTTTCCTCTGGTACGGCTCTTCATCTGGTGTTAATACTATTATGAAAATGCTTTTGGAAGCCTTGGTATTCAGAGGCATCTTGTTCCTTTGGTGGATGTCTGGGAAAGATCAGAATGTGCAGTGCCAGCATTGTTGGAGTCTTTTATTCCGCATGAATAGTCTACTTTGATGATGTTCTCTAAGGAGTTGTAGGCATATTATTTCACATGGCCAAGGTTACTTGCTTTATAGTATTTTACAATTAATTTTTATTCATGTTTGGACAGTTCTTCTGAGGAGTACCCAGCCCTTTGGATATTAAGTTATAAATGTTTCAACATGCATCTCTGGAGTTGAGCAAATGGAATGTGTCCAGTAGTTGTTGATGCTGTACTAGGTCTTCCTGCTTCAAATGGAGAGTGGCACAAATAAACACTCTCATCATTTTAGTCCGCAAACCCTGGGGTCAGGAAGATGGTGCAACCAACATCTAAACAGTTATTGACTCTGTGCAGGTTTGTGAGGGTTTAGGCACCTTCTTTTTTTTTTTTTCCGACTTCATTCATCCATTCAACAGATATTTATTAAGTTCACATGCATTTGGCACCAAGCAAAATGTTGAACAAGAAGAGACAGTTCGTTGTCCCTATGGAGGAGACAGATATAAAATAATTTTGCTGAGAAATTAGTAACTGTTAGTTGAAGTAGTTTCTGTGAAATAAAGGAGCGCAGTACTGGAAAGCAGCCTTTCTCAAACTGGGTGGTCAGGGAAGGCTCCCCGGGGAATTATCTAGGTTTGGTATTAACAGAGGAATCAGAAATGATAGCTGGGTGAAGGTGATAAGAAGCTAGAATATCCAGAAAGAGGAAGAGTATGAGCAAATTGAATGGAAGTCAGTGGCTCAAAGCACACCTTTCCTTTTCCCAGATTGATTCCTTGTGTTGGCCATTTGGCATGGATTTTGCAAAATCAGATGAGACTTTTCTAGCTGAGTTCATTCTCTCAATACATGCTTGCATGAGCAGAGTGGGTAAAATATGAGAAGAGTTTGTAAACACTCTTATGTCTGGTGGGGACCTGGGGCCCAGAGCCTCAGTTGAGGAAGAGTTTCCTAAGAACCTGGGCTGGCCATGGTGATGGGTTGCAGCAAGTGGTACCCTTGGGCTGCTTCAAGGTGACCTTTGACAGACTGTTCTCAATCTTCAGTTTGATAGGTCTGGAAAGAAATTGAAAAATACTGAGAAGAGCACAGTCTTAAGGTAAAGGGTGGGAGATTCAGAATGGTCAAATTCCAAAATTCAAAGAGAATGGATGCATGTATGTTCTGAAGAGTGCTGCCTTTGACTCAGGGAGCTGTTAAAGTCAATGATGAATGCTAGACTTGAATTACAGTTGAACTCTTAATGGAAGAAGACATAACTTCAGTCATCAATCTCTTCTTTTTAATTCTCCATGACTCTAGTCATTAAAGGTTATGAATAAGCTAAGCCCACTAAGTGCTTAATTCCATACTTTAGCTTATCAGAGAGTCATGACCACCAGCCTCTTACCCAGGGAAGCTGATTACTTTTCACATGATCTCATGATGGCTTTACTTGCAGCCAACCCTCTCTTCTCACTTATATCTCCAATGTAACAACATTGGACCTCTTGTTCTGTGTTTTCTCTTCCTTTTCCAGCTGACACACTGACTTGGAAACATTGGCTGACTTCTGCTCCTCTTTTCTTTCTCTCTCTCTCTCTTTGATTAGATTGATTCATTTATTTGAAAGAGAGAGAAAGAGAGAGAAAGAGAAAGAGAGAGAGAGATTCAACTTCCATCTGCTGGTTTACTCTCCAATTGGTTGCAGGGGCCAGAGCTGAGCTGATCTGCAGCCAGGAGCTAAGCTTCTTATGGGTCTCCCTCATGGGTGCCAGGGCCATCTTCCACTGCTTTCCCAGGCACATTAGCAGGGAGCTGGATTGGAAGTGGAGCAGCCAGGACTCGAACCAGTACCTGTATGTGATGCTGGAGCTGCAGTAAGTAGCTTTACCTGCTAGGCCTCAGCAACACCCCCCCCCCCTTCTTTCTAAAATGGAAGTGTTTTCAACCCTATGATCTAAAGAATATGCATGAAAGCTTGTCACGCCTGCCTGGGACATTGCCTGTGCTCAGTAAAGATCAGTTTGCTTTACTCCTAGAGTTGGGCTGACTGTACTCTAAATCAGTGTGTTATCTGCTCTCTTCTCTTCCTCCTTCTTCTCCTGCTGATCATCATCATTTTTCTCAACCTGCTCAACCTCCACAAGCTTTCATTTTGAATACTTGCTCTCCCCTGGATTTTTTGCTAAGTGAGTGGTCCACTTTATGAAAACTACATTAACTTTAATATGCAGGCATTTTACAGATTAGAAGGACCTTTGAAATCATACCACTCAGGGATAAGCATTTGTCACTGTGGTTAAGATGTTGCCTGTGTTGTCCAGGTCCCACATTGGAGTGTTTGGATTAAGTCCCAGCTTTTCTTCTAATTCTAACTTCCTGCCAATGCACACTCTGTATGGCAGTGGTGATAGCTTAATTACTTGGGTTCCTGCCACCCACATGAAAGACTCAGATTGAGTTCCAGGCTCTTGGCTTTGGCTTGGCCCTAACTTGGCTGTTGCAGGCATTTTGGGGAATGAACCAGATGATGGAAGATCTCCATCTGTCTCTGCCTCTGTATTTGCATGTCTCTGTCTGTCAAACATAAATAAATAAATACATAAACAAAAAATAAATAAAATAATAAAAGAAGCCACATCACTCAGCCTAATTTATTTAGAGACTCAAAAATTGAAGTTTTAAGATGATAAGAGACTTAGCTAAGGTTGCACAGTTGCACAGTTGGTTCGTGGCTTATCGGCAGAGCCTGACTGAGCAATTCCTGCTCTGGAATGCTCCAGTTTACACGTTGCTTTGTCCTTTCTCTCAGTTTTGTTGATTGCTTCTTACTTCAGTGGCTCAAGATGGTTTTTCTCTCCCAACTGCTATCCCAGTTGCACCAATGAGCTGACTTCCCTGCTAGCCACTCCCATTTCTTTCTCTTCTTTCCTTTCTTCCTTCTTTCTTTTAGTACAAACTTTTACTGAATGTAAACCCATAAGCACAATAACCATGCTGGTTATTGTGGGTGTAGAATAGAATAGAATGCAATCACTTCCTTCAAGGAGCTTGAGGTCACCAAGGGAAAAATAGCAACATTAATAAAAATAATAAAAGGGGTAATAGCTGCTAATATTTACTAAACATTTTTTGGATCACTTATTGTGCTAAGAGGTTTAGATGGTGAACTCACATAAACTTGACCACAGTCTTGTGAGGTAAGGAGTGTTGTTCATCCATTTTATAGATGAGGACTTTGAGATGAAGAGAGGACAAAGGACTTTCTTAAGGTTAGGGTCACATGGAAGGGAAGTGGAGGTCAAAAACTGCACTTGAGAAGGATGAGGGAAAGAAAGATGGAGTCAATGTACACCCTCACACATTGGCAAGTGGACTCTTATCTCCAAGCAGTTGTAACCTTGAGTTTATAAAAAAGGGGAGAGAAATAAAGCTCCAGAGAGGCTCAGCAGGTCTTCATGAGCACCCTGGTGTACAGAGGCTAGTGAGGGAGACCATAAAGGAATTCTTTTCCCCTCAGGACTTGAAGACTCTAGCTGCGCAGCACTTTTGATGACTAATTTGGGTGGATCTCAATAGGGTTAATCAGCCTAAAGAATTTGCTTCTGTGGTGGGTGACAGGAACATGCCAGGCAAAAGGCAGAGGCCATGATTCCTGGGACTCTGATGGCTTCTCAGAATGAGGAGTACACTTGGAGCCTTGATCTTGTTGGGCAGGTCCTATGGCCACCATGCTAACACAGTCTGCTGTCACTTTCCAGGACTTTTTTCAACTTCTTGTGTCTCTCTCCCTGGCTATGTCCTATGTGGTGAGCCCATCTGGTACAGATCCCTGGACCCTCCTCTGTGGTTTCTCTCTGGCTGTGCCCAGTTGGGCTGTTCTGAGAAGCTTGATTTAGAAATGGAAGACAAACAGCATCTTTTTCCAATAGAGGAAGACTGTCTATATGTGAGCCAAAAATGTACATTTTGGGGCTTTATAGGATTAAATATGTTTTGGCAAACACTGTAAATACAAAAGGAGGTTGGAATAAAAGCAGCCGATCAGCCTTTAAGGTTCCTATCATGTTCTCTTCCTGCAGGATGAGTGATCATTTCAAGATGCGTCATTTTGTTCAACTCATCTTTAAGGAAACAAAGATCACGAATATTCATAAACAAGCAGAATGAGAAACACCCATCACAATCAAACCACACATATGCATGTTGGGCAGAGCCCATTCCCTCTTCCTTCCTTTTCTTTGCCCTGAATGCTCAGAGACCATAATGACAGCTGTTCCTGGTCTTCATTCATTACATCCAAATAGGGTTAACATATTTTGGCACCTCTAGCCTGTTTACAACAAAAAGCTCTTGTCCAGCTCTCTCTAACACTGCTGTGTGGTTTCCGTAGAGCTGCCTTTGAGTGATGAAAATGGGAGGCTGTTTGGGGGGTGAGATGTGTGTGTTGGCGGGGAGGGGGTTGTTTTGTTGCTTTGGGTGGTGCTGCTCCTTGGGCAATTTGTCAGCAAGCCATTCTCTTCAAGTGCACATTGTGAGGTTTAAAGTGATAAGTAGCACTTCCCACCACGCAGAGTAAAAAAGAAGTACTCCCCAAGCTCTGTGACGTGAGTTGTTGGTAGCTGGGGTGGAGCTGTCCTGACCAGGCGGTCAAGGAATGTGTGGCTTCAGTGTTTGGTCACCCAGGGAGGCCCCACAGTGAGTTCAGGAAAAGTGCCCAGGACTGGTGGAGATGCAGCTCAGCACAGAAGAGCCCAGAAGGGAATAAGTCTAGAATCATTATCCCCTCTTGTTTCTTTTTGAAATTGCTTATCATTGTCTTTTGCCCTTATTTTCCCCATTTCTTTTTGCTTTCTCTCTCCCCTGCCCGATCATTCTCATCAACATTTAAGCAAGTTCAGATCTCTAAAAAATTAACCATCCTTTAACCACACATTCTCCCTATAGTTAACTGTGTGAACATAGTTCTCTGACTTGCTTTTTATGTTTTCATAGCCCTCATTCCTTCTGCAGTCACTGCATTTCGCCTGTGCTCCAAAATGTCAGCCCAAGCTGGTCTTTCCAAGGTGAAAAGATCTTTGGGTCCTAACTCTGCCAGACTACAGAGCCCTATTTGATTCTGCTTCCTATGCTTTCCTTTAGAAGTGTTCTCTTCCCCCACCATCCATGTTATTTGCTTCCTCTGGATTCTCACCACCTTTCTGGCACAGGCAGTCTCTGTGGTTGTTTCACTTTACACAGCTTCTCTCTTGGAGAATGGTACTTTTTCAGGCTTCATGCTTGGTTCTGTTCTGTTTGTGCCCACTCTCCTTGGTTGAACCTCTCTTCAACCTGTTGAACCTAGTTGCAACCTCTATACTGAAGATTCAAGTAGCCCCTAACTCATCTTTCTCCACTAACATTCAGACCTTTAAGTCTGACTTTCTTCTGAAATATTTGGTTGTCACATGGAAATTCCAATGCAAAATATCCAAAGTGATATTCACCCCATACCCTAAATAGTCTACTTTTCCCATGCTACCATTAGCAATAAATGTTACTCCTATTTTTCAGTTTCCTCAAGCAGAAATACGAATCAATCTTTTGAATTCTCTTTTCCTCACATTTTTTTTTACATAAGATGCAGATAATTTAGCTTCTTATTATGTCTAAAGTCTGAATACTTCTCCCTATCTTACTGCTACCTTTCCATGTGAGGACTTCAGCTACTGTCTGTTGAATTAACATATGTCTTGATAGATTTCCCCACCTCTTCACAATGAAGCAAAGCAGAGTTTTCTAGAACATAAGTCTGATAATGTTATATATTGGAAAAAGTTCAAACTCCTTAACATGACTTACAAGGCCCTTAGTTGGGTGGTCCTATTATTTCTGTCAAGTTTCATTGCTAGCCACTTCTGCCTTTCAGTTTACTATTGGATAGTACTAAACATCTTTAATTTCCTTATGCAAGTTTCTGATTTCACTTCAAAACTTTTGAGATGTTTGTTCCAGTAAAATCTTCCCTCCCTCTCCTATTCATATTGATTTGGGGTATTTCCTATACACTAGGCACTCCTATCCTATATTAGTAATTTCTCTGTGATGGAAACTTTTATTCCATATGAATAATTGTTATCCATTCTTCAGTGTTACTCTTGGATGATTCTGCTTAACTCTGCAAAGACTGACCTAGTCTCCTCCAAGTGGACTAAGTGTCTCCCTTCTGGTCTTGCATGGTCCTTTGCTACAGAGATGGCCGCCAATTTTTTCACTTCTTTCTCCATACATGCCCTTGGGCAGTATCCTCCCACAGTGAACTTGACCACATGATTTGCTTTGGTCAATGAGACAATAAAAATGTTATGCAAGTAGATACTTGAAAAATGCTCACATTTTGGAGCTTGTCCTTTTTCACTTTCTGTCATACCCCCTAATGAGTAAGTTTATAGTGGCCTGTTTCATAATGTAAGAAACACCACCCAGCCATTCCTGTCACCATAACTGATATCTGATCAACCACTAGACACCTAAGAATCCTCCAAGGACTTTGTTCTTTCCCTTTGACGCTTTCTCCCACCCTGCAGAAGTCAGCATAAAGGTCAGTTTCCTAGAGAAACTTTCTGCTGCCCCCTATATATCAGTTCTCTCTGGCATAAACTCTCATCGAATCTTTCACTTCTTTCACAACACTCTTTACACATTGCATTCAATTGAATTGAGTGATTATTGCTTTAACTAACAGTACACTTCATAAAGGCAAGGAACAAACTGATATCCCAAAGCTCACCATGAATGGATAAGTGAACACAGAAGTTATTGTTCAAGGTGAGAGGCTTTGCAGTTGGAAGGGGACCATGTGGAAGGGCACTGAGCAACCATTGTTTCAGGCTGGCTTGTTTTCTGCAGTTCTTCCGTCGTATATCTTGTCACTTGCTTGCATGTTTCATGCATTTTGTAACAAGAGGTTGTACCTAGGGTGAATGATCTCCAATTCTCCAGTTCCATGACTTTTAGGAATCAGGATCTCTCAACTACATTAAGTTTTTCTGGCCCTTGAGTGCAGTTAGAATCTTCATATCCATCTTTTTCCATCATAGATGAAGGAAACCAACTTGGTATGGGAGCAAAGATGGGGTAAAGAAATCCAAAGGCAGGGGCTGGAGATGCCATTTCTGACATATATCAATTGTGTGAGTTTGGGCAATTTCTCAACATCTCTGAACCTGTTTCCTCATTTTAGAAATTATTATAAAGATTAAATATAATAACATAAGCAAAATGTGTAAGATAGCTTAGTAATGCATGTATCTTGTCAATGATCCTTTTTCTCACTCGGCTCTTTTTAGCCTGTTTTGTCTTAGATTTTCTTGATAACAGAAGGTATATGATAAATATTGATGCAGTGACTGAATGAGGTAACTGGAGCATGAATAATTACCTGCTCCCCATTGTCTTCTCATCAATGGTAAGTTTTAGTACATGGTACAAACCTGCAGGAAGCATATCTTGGTCTTTTCCTCCTCAATGTGTTTCTCAGGAGGAGTTCAGCCATTCAGTTTTGATAGAGATTTTTTGTAACCTGTCATTTGTTATGTGCTATATCTGTGAAGTAAACACATATGGCACCTTGTTCTTCCTGGAGTTGAGAAATCCAAGGAAATTGCATTCTCTCTCTACTGGCAGCAAATTATCCACTTGCAGAAGAGAATCAGAGAATGCTGCTTAAAACTAGAATTCCTGTTGACTATGTTTAAGAGTTTGAGGAAAAAAAATAAAATTCAAGAAAATTATCTGGCTCCAAGCCTAAGGCTTTTACATTGGCATATAAATTGAGTGCTATGTCTTTTGCTTTTAAGTTTTCACCTCTCAGTGTTCTGTCTTCCTGAACAATCTCATATTCATCCAACAACCACTTCAGTGGTCCCCAAATTCCCGGGTGAGAGCTATGAGCCAATTTAGGGAGATGATGAGTCTTCAAGGCCTTGACAGTTCTGCTCCCTCATTGCCTCTCACTTGTCTTTAATATCTCAGGAGACAGGAAAGCCTTGGGCAGTTAACAAGCAGGCTGATGGGAACTGCACCAAGAACATGGGAAACACAGAAAAAGTAACTCTGTCTCTTCTCTGGAACTGGAAGTGGTCTAGAAGGGACACCTATGGTCCCCAGGGCTTCCATAGATCATGGAGAGAGGGAGCACAGAGGTCTGAGGTGACTGTGATCTAATGCTGTAGTCATAGATATCCCAGTTGTAAGACATTTTCTCTGGAAGATTATGGCCAGAAGTAGATTCTGTACACAAAACGACAATAGCTATTTTAATAATCATTTTAAGTTCTGTGTTCTTACCACTCATCACACAAGTAAGAGCTGTGAATAGGCATTCCTTCCAGTCAATTTGTAAGCTCCAGAAAACTGAAGATTTGTTCTTACTGTTCTCTTAAGTCAGCACAGGGCACAGCAAGGGACTACTGTAGAGCTGTTGAATGATGGATTTATCAGCAATTTCATCTGTGAGCATCATCCTCACTTTATGAGAATGATAATGACATAAACTATTTAATGGAAATAAACAAACATATGAATCAATGAACCATATACATGTGAGTAACAAGTGTGACGAAGGGGAAAGTTATGATGCAGGTGTGCAAGAAATCAACGCTGACTGCTGCATGAAAAGTGCTAGTAAAGTATTGAATGATGCTTGTTGATGTACTTGAGGAAAACAATGATTGCAGTGGAATCTGAGGACTTGGCTAGGTGAAACTTTGCATGTGTGTCCAGCTATTTCTTTGTGTTGACTCTATTAATGGCAATTAAGACTTTGTGTTTTCATACAAGAAAAACTCAGTATATAAGCAAATACTTTGAATCAGGAGGAGGAATATAATTGGCAAGGCAGAATCAGGTAGTGAAAGGAGACAAATTCTAGTACTGTCTCAGACAGCTGTATACTTCTGAATGGGTGCTGCAATCTTTTGGAGTCTATTTCTTTACAAGTTGTTACCACACAATTTTCCTCAGAGAGTTGTGGTGAGGTTTTGTGAGTCCAAGTGTCCCAGGGACTGTACATAGGACAGTCAGTAAATGTTAAGATACTTTCTTTCCTTTGACCTTCTGGTTTTCTTTCACCACTTCCAGCTCATCCCCAATAGTAATGCCTTAAGTAACGCTTATTTCACCCTCCCATTAAATATAACCTAGACAGATCCATCAATGTTTATTTGATTTGTTTCTTCAGGGCTATGAAATCTGAGAATGAAGCATTGTATCAGTCAGGGTCCAATGAAGAGCTAGAATAGGAAAAGTTATTAACAAGAGGTTGGAGAAAGGGAGGAGCAGCTGCTAAGAGGTAAAGAGAACTCCGAACAACAGAGGGATAGCAGATACAGGAGCCCTACACAACCCGTAAGACTGGGATAGTACACATGCGAGAGATCCTGACTCACACCAGAACAATTGAATAGAATCTGGAGATTCATTTGAACCTTCACATTTGAGATCCAGCAGTGAATCTCACTTGATTCTTTTAATAGTCCTAGAGGTGGGCATTTGGTTCCGTGGTTTAGAGGCCACTTAGGATACCCACATTCCCTTTGTAGTTCCTGGGTTCAAGTTCTGACTTCACTTTCAATCCAGCCTTCTGCTGATGTGCATGTTGGGAGGCTGCAGGTGATGGCTCAAGTAACTGGGTCTCTATCACCCACTTGGGAGACCTGGATTGAGTTCCAGGAACCTGGCTTCAGCCTTGCCCAGATCCAGCTGTGTGGGCATTTGGGGAATGAACCAGTGGATGGAAGATCTTTGTCTTGCTCTCTCTTTGCATGTCAAGTAAATTAAAAAATGCAAATAAATGAGAATAACCCTACAAGGTAGATATGAGCAGTGTGGCACCCATTTTACACATTAAAAACTGAGGACAGAAAAGGTAATTGACTTGAATAAACTCTGTCAACCTAAATGACAAGGAGGTTCTCTGACTTCTGGACTGAGGACAGGCAGGGCCTATGCCTCTAACAAGCAGGAAGCAGCTATAGTAGATATGATAAGTCTATGCCCTTCAACATCCCTTAACATTAAGGTCTGGAGTCTCTGAAGGAGGAGTGATATAGGAAGGCAGATAGGATAAATTATATTAGATTTGTGAGCTGGAAGACCATGCCCGCTGTGTGATCTCATGGCCCTACCTGACTCTACCTGTATGACTACTTGCCAATCAGACTATGTAGCCAGTCCTCATTGGGAGTAATAAAAGGCCTGGAATACACTGGGCCCTTCCCTTGCTGTACCGTGCCTTTGGGCATGAGGCCTTCTGGCCTCCACCCTGCCCCTGTGTTACTGCCTGCATGCTTGTTCCACGTGGCACTGGCTTGCTCTCTGCCTGGTATGGACCCGACTTAGCTTCCAGACTTCTTTCTCTTCCAATGAAAGCCCTTGCTTTCCTGTGCACTTCTTTCACTGAATAAAGATTAATAGATTCATCTAGGAGTGACTATTGCAATGGGAGGTGTGCCACAGTAAACTATATTTGTATTCAAAGGAATTGAGGCAAGGGGGAGTTTCAAAATGCAAAATGAGGAAAATTTTATAAGCTGTTTTGAAATAATAATCCATGGCCATAAGGATCAATAGCTAAGATGGAATTGGTATAAGGTTGGGTAGGCAATTGCTTGACAGATGTCCTTGCAGAAGTACTTTTTATATAAAAGGTTGTGGCAGTCTTTGTGCAAGGTAGTGACAGTTCTTGTTATCAGTTCTTGTTATGAGATCTTCTCCTTAATAGCTTCCTGATTTATGTATCATTTTGGTTAGGATTTGACAGTTCAGTTAATGACAACTCTGATTAGTGCAAGAAAGTTGGTAGAGGCTGAAATTCTAGAGGACACCATCTCCTTGCCTGTGAGTTCAGAACATGCATTACGTCCCAGATCTGCATAACTTGGTTCTTAATATTTTCATCTTGATAACATGTTGCTGGAACCAGATGATTTCCAATGTTTTTTCCAGGTTCCAAAATCTGTAACATTAAAGTGAGCCTGTTTTACATATGTTCACTTTTTGAAGAGTGGGGGTCCTCTGAACTTGAGTAATGAAAGCATTTAAAGTTCTGGAATTATTAGAAAAAGGATTGTTCTGCAAATGGACAGCTACTCCTTTGCTTGCATAACCAATATGGTATTTATTGCTGACTAATAGCCAACATCTGCCTGTTAGGAGGAATGATGCTTTCCTTCCTCTCTTCCCCTACGCCCCAGTGGGAAATAAAGTCAACCTATGGGAAGGAAAAGAGAAACATCTTTGGAACCATGAAAGAGAGTTTTAAATAATAGTAAGAAGTTGTTGGAATGAAATAAAGGGAATGAAATGAGATGCATCTTTGCATCTTTGTTTGGCCTTTATACCTTCAATAGTATCTTTTTGGAAGAAAAAAATGTACACATCGCTTAAATAGGAGCTGTCCTGTAGTTGTGTTGGGTTCTTTTTTCCTGCTAAGGTTACTAGTGATTTCATTGAATGAATTGTTATCAGCCAATAGGAGTAGAGAGCAGGAATGGGACAGAAAGCTCAGAACGCAGCAAGTACAGTGGTAGAGCTGTATGAGACCTTACAATACAAACTGATTTTTTTTTTTTTTACAGGCAGAGTGGACAGTGAGAGAGAGAGACAGAGAGAAAGGTCTTCCTTTTGCCATTGGTTCACCCTCCAATGGCCGCCACAGCCGGTGCGCTGCAGCCGGTGTACCACGCTGATCCGATGGCAGGAGCCAGTGCAGGGGTGCCCAAGCACTTGGGCCATCATCCACTGCACTCCCGGGCCATAGCAGAGAGCTGGCCTGGAAGAGGGGCAACCGGGACAGAATCCAGCGCCCCGACCGGGACTAGAACCCGGTGTGCCAGCGCCGCTAGGCGGAGGATTAGCCTAGTGAGCCACGGCGCTGGCCTTACAAACTGATTTTAAAAATATTTATTTTATTTAAAGAGCAGAGGGGGAGACAGAATGAGACATCCCAGCTGCTGGCTTATTCCCTACCACAACAGAGAGGGCTGGGGGTCAGACTGAAGACAGGAGCCCAATCTGCAGCTGTCCTGAGCCATCAGCTGCTACCCTCCATGGTGTGCATTAGCAGGCATCAGAAATGAAGAGGAGAGCTGGGAACTCGGCTATGGGATGTGGGCATCCCAAAGAGTGTCTTCACAGCTGCACCAAATGCCTTCCACTTGGATGCATGAGAAAACTGAGGTTCAGTTGAAATTGTCCAAGAGTACACAAAATGTGACACAGCCTAAACTAGAACCCAGGCCTCTGAACTTAGAGCCCTAATTACTGCAGCATTTCCTACAGTGCCAGAAAGATGTCTGCAACAGTCAAAATGGGATACAAATGAATTTTTTAAAAATGTATTTTTTAATAATTCTAATCTTAATGATGGTGTCTTTCATTAATTATAGTGTTACGATTTTCTTTGAAATCGGTATCTTTAAGATATAGTTATGGGCCGGCGCCGTGGCTCAACAGGCTAATCCTACACCTTGCGGCGCCGGCACACCGGGTTCTAGTCCCGGTCGGGGCGCCGGATTCTGTCCCGGTTGCCCCTCTTCCAGGCCAGCCCTCTGCTGTGGCCTGGGAGTGCAGTGGAGGATGGCCCAAGTCCTTGGGCCCTGCACCCCATGGGGAGACCAGGAAAAGCACCTGGCACCTGGCTCCTGCCATCGGACAAGCGCGGTGCGCCGGCTGCAGCGCGCCAGCCGCGGCGGCCATTGGAGGGTGAACCAACGGCAAAAGGAAGACCTTTCTCTCTGTCTCTCTCTCTCACTGTCCACTCTGCCTGTAAAAAAAAAAAAAAAAAAAAAAAAAAAGATATAGTTATGAGCAAGCTAATATGAATTAAATAGCAGCATAGTAACATATTAGTTTTATAATATAATATAGTTATGAGTAAGTTGAAGTATTAATTTAATAGTAACATAGTTGATACTCAGATTATTAGAGTCGCAAAAAATATCTGAAGTTTAGAAATAGTATACAATCCCTTAAGGAGTCCAGAAGCTCTTGGTATTTGACTAACTTGTGTTTTATGATTGAAGAGGGAGGCACACATGGAATATTATAATTATATTTGGCTCAGCAAGTATTCAGTTCCTCTTTATCCTATTCCCAGTGTGTTAAGGCAGGCATCAATCTGGCTTTTGATTGCACAGCAGGCAGTGTAGGTTACATTATGCTGTGGTAACAAATGATCTTAAAACCTCAATCATTGATTGAGTAGAGAGTAGACTGATGGTACCAGGGGCTGAGTGGAAGCTGGGGAGTTGGGAAGATATAAGTCAAAGGCATGAAATTTTAGTTAGGAGGAATGCTTTTAGAAGATCGTACAACATAGTGACTATAGTTAATAATAATGTATTGCATACTTCATAATTGTTAAGAGAGTGGATTTTAAGTGTTTTCACCACAAAATATTTGAGGGAATGAAAATGGGTATGTTAATTAACTTGATTTAGCCATCTCGCAATGTGCGTGTGTATCAAAATATCATGTTATACACTATAAATATATGCATTTTTTATTTGCCAATGAACAAACAAGGTCAAATGTTTGGTCTGGCAGTTAAGCTATTTGGGATGCTGCATCCCATAATAGAATGGCTGGCTTTGAGTCCTGGCTCCACTCCTGATTTCAGCTTCCTGCTGGTGTACACCTTGGTGGGCAGAGGGGATGACTTGAGTTCTTGGGTCCTTGCCATGTGGGAGATCTGACTGGGCTCCTATTTTCTTCCCAGCCTCAGGTGTTTTGGGCATTTTGGGGGTAAGCCATCAGATAAGAGCTTTCTTTCTGTTTTTTTCTGCACGTCTTTTTCTGAAATAATAAAACAGCAATCTTGGTGACATATATCACAGATTAATTCCAGCTTACTATATATTTCCATCATCAATCTGGTTTCAGTTTCTTCTCAGAGACCCAGGCTCATGAGCAGCCCCTCTGAGAGGCACTGTTGGTGTCTTGGCAGAAGGGAGTGAAGGAAGCAGAACTGAAAAATTCCATTCAGAATTAGCAGATGTCAGATCACTTTCACTCCCATTTCATTGGCCTAAGCACTTCACTTCTCCACAGATGATACCACGTGGGTGGGCAGTCTAAACTTCTGAGAGGGAAGAAGCCAGTGAGGAGTAGTAATGCGTATTTTGACAATAATATAATCTGCCTCTAGTTAATGAATATTGAAACCATCTAGTGAAGCGTGCATGTCAGTGACAGAGTCATTTATAACTGCCTTGTGCATTGGTGTCCTTCAGAACGATAGTAGAGAAATACCTGGTGTTGTTAGTTCCTCTGTGTTTAAATCTCACTTGGGGCACATCATCCACAGTTCGACTGGGGACTTCTCTGCTGGCCTCTGGGATTACTGAGCACTTTTGTCCTGATGTGGAGGATGGTTGAGGTGGTGACAGTTGCCTTAATGTGGTTCTTCCCATCTTTATGAAGTTGGGAAGGAAAGAAACAAGGCTGGACCACAGTGAGCATATCCTCCTATACCACCAGCAGTGGTTCTTTTGACCTATGTTCCTCCTTTAAAGTTTTGAATTTGAATTGATGGACTTTGTATCCAACTTTTCCCTGTTAGCTGCTGATCAGGTATGGAAGCGTGAGTAGACAATAGTGTCTGTTCTACATAAACCTGGCTTCCTTTAGTAGTTAACTGAGACACATATCACAAACTAGCTTCACATAAAATACTGATATTAATAAAACATTAACAGTTATTTAAAAGGCATTGAGGACTGAGACATGGTTTTAAAATTCAGACACCTTGGATTGAGTGATTTTCACGTTAAGTCTTATGTGGGTTGACAACCTAAATTCTTCACGGATTCTAAGTGCTTTGGGGACACGAATCCAGGCACACTTGTACTTTGGATCCAAGTAGAGGCATCTTTTTTTTTTTTACCCTGTCCTTTCAATTCTTCAATAATTCTGCAATGGAAATGGCATTGAGCATTCCTGAGTACCTGCCTCTGAATCCCGAGCTTCTAATGAAGCACAGACAAAGAGAAGAAAATGCTGGAGCAGACTGTGTCCCTACTAGGGACTGCTGGGATTTCATGTTCAGTTAGTGGCACTCCTGGTCTCCAGCATTAGAGTTTTCCTAAGGTTATGTGTCGATCTTGAAACTTCCTTTAGATTTACACGAAGTGTATGTCCTTTGTTACAACTGCAGTGAGTTTTCAACTCCCTTGTCTTGCTGCTATCCAGTTTTTGAAAAAGGGATTATTTTCTTCCATTTGAAGGTATACTTTAAACATTATAAAATATGAATTTTAAGGGCTTTTCCATAGGCCTTACGAAGTGATTTCTACACAGACCCTTGGGAATCCAGGTGGCTGAAAGGGAGGGATCTTCGAATTGGCCCTGTAAGATATGGCTGAAGCCCAGCTGGGGAGCTGTACTGGGAAATCCCCTAAAGAGAATTTAGAGCCCGTGAAGGAAGCTTGCATTCTGAGGCTGTAAGAAGCACACTCCACTTTCCCTTCCAGTCCCCGTGGCAGATTTTGGAGTACAGAATCCCTCCCCTCTGTGCCTCCTCCTTCAGCATGGGAACTAGCTGGAGAGTCTCACAGGGAAGACAAGAGGGGCTTCTTTCTTCCTCATTCAGAAAAAATCAATGGCACAGGCCTCTTGAATAGAAGGGGAGAGCAGGGCACTCTGGGTGATTCTGATCACATCACTCATCATGCTTGGCTTTGGGCTCCTTAAATCACTTTTTTCTCTTTTTAAAAATCATATTTCTCAACTATAGTAGAATTGAAAATATTCACTTCTTTTTATGCCTCCCAGAAACTTAAATAACACAGGTTTTCAGAAACAAATGGTGACTGTTTGCCTCTCTCTTAGACTCTGTGTCTGACCGTCACACACTCATCCAGGTACTCAGGGATCACTACTCTTCATAGCAGAGTGAATGTTGTGTTCTTTTTTTTTTTTGACAGGCAGAGTGGACAGTGAGAGAGACAGAGAGAAAGGTCTTCCTTTGCCGTTGGTTCACCCTCCAATGGCCGCCATGGCTGGCATGCTGCAGCCGGCACACTGCACTGATCTGAAGCCAGGAGCCAGGTGCTTCTCCTGGTCTCCCATGGGGTGCAGGGCCCAAGCACCTGGGCCATCCTCCACTGAACTCCCTGCCACAGCAGAGAGCTTGCCTGGAAGAGGGGCAACTGGGACAGAATCCGGTGCCCTGACTGGGACTAGAACCCGGTGTGCCGGTGCCGCAAGGTGGAGGATTAGTCTATTGAGCCGTGGCGCCGGCCGAATGTTGTGTTCTATATTTGAGTTTTCTTCCAGGTTATCATCTCTGTTCAAGTGGGTGTTGTGAACTTGAGCAGTGAAGATTTGTAAGTGTGCTCTGCAGAAATACTCCTTTTCAGACTTCCTTGGGAGGGTTATTAGTCAAACTAGAAGCTAAGTTTATTTCCTAAAGAGGGCTCTCAAGATGCCCTCAGGTAGAACATTTCTGATCCCTGTGGGAAGCCCCTTTCCATTCCAGCACAGGACTTGTGACTTTGTCTCTCCTTCTCTTGCCAATCTTCCCATGTTTAAGACTCCTCCCCTTTAACAATTTTGAACATTGAATTTCTCCCACTTCTTTAAGGCCCAGTGTATTAATTACTTATTACTAGATCAGGAATCACTCCAAAATGTAGGCATTTAAAAATAAGTGTTTGTTATCTCAAAGTTCCTTTGGATTAAGAATTTGGAAGTCATTTGGCTTTGATGTCCTGGCTCAGGTTCCCTCATGAGGTAATAGTCGGGATGCTGGACTGGGGCTGGAGAATTTGCTTCCAGTGTGGCTCCCTCACAAGTTATTAGCAGGACATCTCAGATCCTTGTCACGTAAGACTCTTCACAGTGTTGTTTGCGTCTTCTCACCATGTAGTAGTTGGCTTTCCCTGGAGGGAGTGCTTAAAGATTGTGATACAGAAACCTTAATGTCTTTTAGGATCCAGCCTTGAAAGTCATACTCCATCATTTCTCCAGTGTCCTACTGACTATACAAGTCATCCCTGTTTACTGTAGGAGGGGACTACAAAGGGCATTGCAAATTAGCAGGGAGGGATCACTGGTGGCCTCATGGAGGCTGGTAACCATAAGCAGTGCAGCTCCTGTGTCTTCTCTTTAACTTGCTGTTGTGTTTCTACCTAATCACATTCTCTTCTCTGGACTCTATTAGCACTTCTTCTTCTTCTTCTTTTTTTAATTTCTGACTTGCTATTGTGGCCCTATGAGATTTCGCCTTTGTCATTTGATTAAGTGTTTTGGCTTAATTGATTTTCATTATAAAATGATTGGAGGATAGGGCAGCTCTTTATGATTGCCTGGGGTGGGGAGGATGGAGTGATAGGTAATGAGATCCTTAGGTACTCCAGAGTGAGTCCCTACCCCACTAGACAAACTCTTTACTGTATTGCACCTACACAGCCTGGAGGTGGGTTGTGGGTTAAGAGAAAGCTGTAATATGGGTCCTTAGGAAGTGTTTAAAAGAAGAATATATAAGAGAATAAAAAGTTTCTCCTGGTATCTTACAGAATTCCATATGGACTCAGTAGTATTTTGACATTCTCCTCTTGTTTTAGATTTCAAAGTGATTCATGTCCTATGGATAATTTCTAGTCTTGATGCAATTTCGAGTGCCCTCTCACCTCTGTGAGTGGATCAGTGATGCTGGCTTTGGGAGCTGGATGTAAATTTGGTGTCACTCCTGCCTCATTCCGAGGAGTTTCTGTGGGTTTGAAGGTAGAGAGGTGTTTTGGGGAGGGTCTGTCCCTGAGCTGGGTAGAACAGGGTGGGAGTCATCTACTTTCTGGGCACAGACCTGCAATGGGACCAGCAATCAGGGAACAGACTCTGGACAGAGGGACACTGTGAAATGAGCCTCCAGCTGCCTCAGCCTTCACCCTCCCTTCTCCCCCTGAGGTTCAGGAGAGGTTGCCGAAGACGGTACATGAGAGTCCAGGCTGGGAAGGGCTCCATGGGCAAGCGGCTCCAGCTGCCTCTGCTTAATTGTTGCACCCATTTCTCTGTGGGAGACCCCATCACTTTAATGAACAAGACATGCACTGGACATGTATCAAACCACCTCAGCCTTTATTTGGCTTCAGGCTGGGCCTTTGTAGAACATCTGTGTTTCTGGGAGATTAAAATTCTTAAACAAATGTGTCTAGTGGTTTCAGCTGAGCTGACACACTCTCGCTGGTGTGCAGGCCTGGCCAGGCAGAGGAGCTACAAGCAACCTTCAAGGGCAGGAGTGAGGAAAAGGGGTTGCTCTGAGCTCAAGGAGAGCAGGGTGCCACCTGTCTGGCCTTAGAGTGCTTCCCTCCTTTGCTTCAAATGGTCAAAATTACCTGTTAGCAATCCATTCCTTTGGAATCAAGCTTGCTTAATAAACATCATAGTAGAAGGAAGTTGCCTCTAACACACTGATTAAAACAGCAGTTCTGGGGTCCAAGAGACCCAGGTTTATATATCAGATCTGCCACGTTTTACCGGTGTGACTTTGGGAGACGTCCTTATCTTCTCCAAACTTTGATTTCCTGATCTGTCAAAAGTTGATAATGGGGCAGGCCCCTGGTGCAGTGGCTAAGATGCTATTTGGGACATCCCTATCCCATATCAGAGTGCTTGGGTTTGAGTCCACACTGTGCTTCTGATCCAGCACATTCTGGGAGGCTCAAGAGTTAGGTCCTTTCCACCCATCCAGATTAAATTCTGGGCTCCTGTCTTTGGCTTGGCCCAGCCCTGACTGTTGTAGGCATTTGGGCAGTGAAACAGCAGATGGAAAATCTCTATCTTTGCTGCCTGTCAGATAAATACCATAAAAAGAAGAGTCTCAGCAGAGATGGTAATCCATCTAAGGCAGTTTGTGGGGGATACTGATGTATATTATGGTTTCTTGCAAACTCTAGGTTTTAGTGAGTGGACTATCCTGGCTTCACAGTATGAGCTGGGGAGTATCCTTTCCTCTTGTATTTTCTGGAAGAGTTGTACAAGATTGGTATTTTTCTCCTTTCTTAAAAATTTGATAGAACTTAGCAGCACAACCTGCAGTTTTCTTTGTGGGGATGTTTTTGATAACTTTTAGTGTTTTAGTGTTGTTACTACTAAGAACTGCATGGAAATTATGTGATTTTTTTTTCCCTGGGAGAGTGAGATGCAGGCTGGCAGCCAGTGTGGGTGGACTCCCACTGAGCCTGCCTAGACAAGCCTGCCCAGCTACCTTGTGGTGTCCTTGCACATGCAGGACCTGCAGTCTGTCCCTCATGCACTGCCTGCATAGGAGGATGCCTGTGAAAACAGACTGGAGGAGGTTAAGTCAATTAACAAAATCACACAGCTAGTAGATTATGGGATAAAACCATGATTTCATCTCTGTTATTTTGACTCAAGTCCCAGGATATTTCACCAGTCCCCAGCTGACATCAATTGATTGCATTGGGCCTTCTGATGATGGCATTCTCTCTTCTGCTCTCTTTTTGGTCCCTGGGAGCTGGAATCAGAGAGTTAGCTCTTTGTAGATTCCTTGAGAAATCATTGCACTATGTGTCTCCAATGCTCCATGCAAGACTCACTGCAAAACAGGTAAAAAAGAAGCTTACTGGGATGTGAGTGCATTTAGAAAGGTTCAGGGGAGAAGAGAATCTGCTTAAAATGATGGGTGGGTCATAAGGAACATCGTTCTCCAGCTCCACCCAGAAGTGGAGTTCACAACTTCCAGGAAGTTCTTCTGCAAGTCATTCATCTTCCTAATCGTAGATGACATTAGATTAAGCAATCTTTTCCCGGAGAGCCTTCCCCTGACCCCAGATGGGTTCTCTAACATTTATGAGACAACATTTGGAACACATCACAGGGAGTGGGAATTACTCAGTAGATGGGCAGGGCGACATCCCTGTCCAAGTGGGGCAGCTAAAGAATCAAGAGGTGAGGAAGGGTTGTGTGATTTCTCCTGTGGTTTCTATCTGAGTTAGCAATTCTGTCAAGGGGATAGCGAGGTATGTGTGAGAGCATAACTCCATTGGATGCCACAGGTAGGACGGGACCAGAGAAGTCATGGATGTTGGCAGCACCAGCAGAGGTACAAGCAGGTAGAAGCAATGTTGCTAGGTGGCAGGAATTTGTGGCTTAGCTGGATGTACACACCTGCAGTGGACTGAATTAGGACAGTCCCCCTTCTCTGCCCTTGCCCCTGTCCCAGGCTACTCATATATTGAAACTCTAATCCATAATGTGAGGTGTTTGGAGTTGGGGGCTTTGGAAAGTAATCAGACTGAGATGAGATCATAAGGGCGTGACTCTCAGGATATGAATGCTCTTACAAAAAGAGACTCTAAAGATCTTGCTTTGCTCTCTGTGGGAATGCACTGAGGAAACATCACGTGAGCCCGTGGTGGGAGCATGGCCTGCTGCAAGGCAGGAAGAGAGTCCTCACCAGAAAGAGATCTGCTGGGGCCTCAATCTGGGCCTTCAAGCCTTCAGAGCTGTAAGAAAATTAGTTTCTATTGCTGAAACCATCTTACGTATGGGACTTTGCTAAGGTAGCTCACACTGGCTGAGACAGTACCCATGCACTCACATACACAGATGTACAGCCCAGAAGAGAAAACACAGGTCCTCAGACACTATGTGCTTGATTTGTTAGAGATACTATCACCAGGTTAATTTCTTTCTTTCTTTTGTTTTTAAGGGAAAGGGTTTATTGAGGGAAACCTGACAGACTGGAGGGAAGGGGCAAAGAAGGAAAAAGAGAGAGAGGAGAGCGTAAGAGAGAAATTGAGAGAGAGATCAAGAGACAGGGAGAGATCAAGAAAGAGACAGAGAGATGGAGAGAAAGAGCCATGTATTCAGGAACAGGTCCTCTTAAAACTTTGCTGGGGGGGGGGCAGGCAGGGAAGTAGGAGCAGTAAATCCTATTAGGCTGGGGGTGGAGCTGACACCGATGGTTGAACCACGTGGTCACCTGGCTTCCAGCAATGGCGGCAGTGGCTAAAGCCTAGAATGGTGTCTGGGGTGTAGATTGCACCATAGATAAAACTGCGCCACTTTACTAACACTCCCTCCTTTTGTTTTTTATAAAGCAGGAGTTGTATGGGATTACATTAGCCCCAAAAGTCCAGGAGTGGTAGAGGGAATATGATCTGTCTTTAGAGCTACTTCCTGTTGACATGGGGTGATGAGGTACTCTCTGCTGGTGTGGGGCGATGTCTCAAGCTGTTGTCTCCTGGGTGGGGACCCGAGGATATCCCTGTAGCAGCATTTGGTTGGCTGCCTGGTCATGTTCATTTCAATAATGTGATAAATACTAGGCCATTCTCAGGCAGAGGTTTCTGATCAACCAAAATCACATTTGAAGGCTCAAAGGAGAGTGTGTAGAAGATTCATTTAGGCCCAAAGAGCTAATGATCCACTTGTGGGTCTGAATTTTGAGTTCTTAGCACAAGGCAAGATAGGACAATACCATAGACCCCTGGTATCCTTGGGAGGTAAGTTCCAAGATCCTAGTGAATACGCAAAACTTTGGATAGTACCTAGTCCCACAGATACTTTGCTTTTCCTATGCAAACAAACCTATGAAAAAGTTTAATTCATCCATTAAGCATAGTAAAAGATTAACAAAAACAACAGAAATAAAATAGAACAATTATAACAATGCACTGTAATAAAAGTTATGTAAATGAAGTCTCTCTCTCAGAATATCTTATTGTATTGTACTCACTCTTGTCCTTGCATGCATTTATTTTTTCTTCATATTTTCATGGACACAAGATTTGTTGATTTGTTCTTAAGGATCTTAGCACGTTCTACATATAATTTGCTTTTTATTAAGACACGAAACTAAAAGATGCACATTGTGCCTTCTCTTTGGCATACCTGGATTGCAAGTGTCACCACTCTTGTGCTTTGAGACCTTTATTAAGTGAAATAAAGGTTAGTAGGACAATACCTGCAATGGTTCCTAAGTGCATAATGGGTGGGCAGCCTATACGGTGTGGATACACAAGGCAAAGGGACAATTCATGTCGTTGGTGGGATGCAAATGGGTGCTATGAGATTTCATCACACTTCCCAAAAAAAAGTGTGTAATTTAAAATTTATGAGTTATTTGCTTCTGGAATTTTCTACTTCATACTTATAGGCCACAGTTGACCACAGGTAGCTTAAGCCCAGGATAAAGGTGGAGTATAGTAAGAATATTTAGCAACAGAAGCTACAGGTTATCAGGGATATTTTTGGTTCCAGAGACTGTGGCACATGCTTTATGTACACCAAGGAGTTTAACGTTTTACTGCTGACTCTGATCCAAGCCACCACTGCCCTCTCACTTGGACCATCCCAATACCTTTCAAACTGGAGGCACTCTCTGTGCCTTTGCCACCACAATTATTATTTTTTTACACGGCGTCTGAAATGATTATTTTAAAGTTTGAATGAGATCAGCTTTGGCTCATGTCTTCCCATTTCATTCTTACAGCAAAGTCCAAAATCTTTCCATCGGCCCAGGCTCTCAGCTTCCTTTCAGTATACTGCCAATGATGTTCTGATGATTTTTAGTCATCCAGGTTTCCTCTGTGGTTCTCAAATCTGTCAGGGGCACTCCTGCCTCTGAGTTCCTGTGTCCACTCTTCCCACTGATTAGAATGCTTTTTCCTGGGAATTCTCTTAGCTCATACTCTGGTTCCTTTCAATTGTCCAATTATAGCTCACCTGATTCGAAGAGCCTTTCCAGTGGACCCTTCACTAAATTGACCCAAGCCTCTTAATTTACAGTATGAAGGTATTTCAAAAACTTCACAGAAAAATGGAATTAAAAGAAATTTATTTTGGTGCAAAAATTTTTTGAAATTAATCTTAGTTTTTTCATAATACTCATTTCCATGAACTGTTTGAATTTACGTATATATATATGTATTTCTATATATATATATATAATTTTTTTTGACAGGCAGAGTGGACAGTGAGAGAGAGAGAGAGAGAGAGAGAGAGAGAGAGAAAGGTCTTCCTTTTTTTTCCGTTGGTTCACCCCCCCCAGTGGCCACTCCAGTGGCACACTGTGATCGGCGCACCATGCTGATCTGAAGCCAGGAGCCAGGTGCTTCTCCTGGTCTCCCATGCAGGTGCAGGACCCAAGGACCTGGGCCATCCTTCACTGCACTCCCGGGCCACAGCAGACAGCTGGACAGGAAGAGGCGTGACCAGGACAGAATCTGGTGCCCCGACCAGGACTAGAACCTGGTGTGCTGGCGCCACAGGTGGAGGATTAGCCTAGTGAGTCACAGCCCGGCTATATGTATTTATATTATGTTACTCTTAATTATTATTTGAAAGGCAGAGAGACATAGATGAGAGAGGTTGAGAGCTCCCCTTCTCTGGCTTGCTTCCCTGCTGCCTGCAATGGTTGGGGCTGGGATGAACTGAAACTAGAACACAATCTATGTCTTGTGAGAGACATGCAATTACTTAACCATCTCTGCTTCCTCCCAAGATGCGGATTAGCAGGGAGTAAGGGTCAGGAGCTATAGCTAGGATTTGAACCCAGGCACTCTGATATGGGATGCCAGTGTTTTAACCGCTAGGTTGAATGCCTACTTCTATAGCTACTTCCGATCATTTTAATTTAGTTGTCTTTGTAGAATGGTTTTGATTCTTACCAGATTCTTTTGTAAAGACCATGTAGAACAAACTCCTTAACAAATTGTTTTTTCACTCTGTTTTATCATTCATATATTTAGTGCTTGCCTTCTGTGTTTTAAGGACCATCTAAGAAACTGGGATACAACAGGAAACAAGAGGGGCGAAGTCCCCATTCTCAGGGGCCTGAACACATGAGGACTCAGTGGCATTTGTCATCTAAGATCCTGGTGCTCAGAAGGCAAAGACAGGCAATAACTTTCTTTTACAATATGTTCCATGTTGCCTGTTTCTAGCTGGGATCCTCAGCCTTCCCAGAATAACTAAGGCAAACATATACTCTATGGAAATGGAGCCAAAACACTGCAAACAGATTCTTGCCTGTTTGCAAGCTTCGGGGCATGAACTGGATTTTCCTTTTATCCACTGTGGCACTTGTTACATCCCAAAGGAATCTGGAATATGAATGATAAATGATAGAACCTTGGAACTGGTAGTATAAAAAGAAATTGGCTAGCTTATATAGGCAATTATAAATCACACTTCAAAAGTAACTATCAATGATATCATAGTGTTGACAATTTTGTAGGTAGGTGGGTGGGAACCCAGTTCAGATTTTCATATATTTTCTTTCCACCCCTGGAAAAATTGTGTCTCAGATACTTTTCTAGCCCTCTCCTTGTTCTCTCAGAAAGCCAGAAAGGCTATATCTAGCATTTTTTGAAAGGAAATAATGAAGATTGCTTGATATTGAAATTCATGTAAAGCTTGTTAGATTGAATAATTCTTTGAAATTAGTGTTCTCATTTTATAAGTGAATAAAAACAGGATCAGTAGAGAGCTGTTGTTTTCATGATTGGGATTTCCTTTTTCTTTTTAAAAAGATTTTATTTATTTATTTGAGAGGCAGAGTTACAGATAGAGAGAGGGAGAGACAGAGAAAAAGGTCTTCCCTCCTTTGGTTCTTTCCCCAAATGGCCGCAACAGCAGGAGCTGGGCCAATTTTAAGTCAGGAGCCGGGAGCTTCTTCCAGGTATCCCACATGGATGCAGGAGTCCAAGCACTTGGGCTATCCTCCACTGCTTTCTCAGGCCATTAGCAGAGAGCTGGATCAGAAGAGGAGCAGCCGGGACACGAACCAGTGCCCATTATGGGATGCTGGTGCCACAGGTGGAGGCTTAACTTACTGTGCCACAGGATTGGTCCCTCCTTCTTCTTTCAATGACAATATTCTGCCTCTTCTGTAGGGAGCATCCATGGAGTCCAGGTGAGTTTTGGTCATTGTGTCTCTTCCTTGCTCCCCCATGGCTAGAGGATTGGCTATGCTACTCCAGTTGGGGCAGCTGACGCAGGTTATGTCTTATGCACTCTTGATACATACAGAGTCCTATAACCTGGGTTAGTCAACCAAATCTATTTTCTTGGACCAAGGACCAGTTCCCCCCAGTGCAATCTGCCTTGATCATGTTCCTTTTTCCTCTACCTTTTTGTATTTTCTATATTTCATGTCTCCAAACTCCTTCTGATTTCCTGGATTCATTACTTGCATTCAATCCTTATCTGGAGAACTGCAAAACATTGCTGACTTTGAGTAGCTCTGCAATTTAGATCCTTCAATTAGAATGCAAACTCTTTGTAGGGGGAGGTTCACTTAGTCCCCATTTTGTCTTCTTTCTCTTTTTTTTTCTATTTATTTATTTGACAGGTAGAGTTATAGACAGTGAGAGAGAGAGACAGACAGAAGGGTCTTCCTTCTGTTGGGTCACTCCCCAAATGGCAGCTATGGCTGGCACCACACCGATCCAAAGCCAGGAACGAAGTGCTTCTTCCTGGTCTCCCATGCGGATACAGGGGACCAAGCACTTGGGCCATCCTCCGCTGCCCTTCTGGGCCACAGTGGAGAGCTGGAATGGAAGAGGAGCAACTGGGACTAGAATCCGATGCCCATATGTGATGCCTGCACCTCAGGTGGAGGATTAACCAAGTGAGCCATGGCATTGCCCCCGCCCCCATTTTGTTTTCTAATGGCTCCCACCTAACTAGAATGATGATTTTCATGCTGCTGCTCAATAGGTATTATTAAATTCAACTCCTTATATGGGTTCCATTTTTTTCCCAGTGATTTTTCTGAGGTGTGTGTGTGTGTATGTGTGTGTGTGTCTGTATTTGGCAAAGAAGTGTCTGCAAACCATGGTGGTGTGGACCCCTCAACTCCCTGTTGTGGTGTGATGTCTTGGATATCAGTGTTATCTACAGCCAGGATTGCGTAAGATTCCTGCCTGCTTACATTGGTCATGCCTGGCTGTTAGTATCCATAAGGGGTCTTTCTAGACACTGCAGAAAAGAATCATATAGTCCCATCCCTAATGAGCTCTATAGCAATTACTCTTAATCTGTTTGGTCAAGAATTCACTTGAGACTCTAATAAAAAGCTATGAGTTCTTCAGAAAGAAAGCACATATAAATATGATTTTATACATAGTACTGTGAACCCTTTAAATACATCTAAGAAACCTCTTAAATAGCATTTTTCGAATAGTCCATGGTAAATAACAGCTTTATTTAGTTTTTAAAAATTTCAACCTGTTAAAATCAATGCTAGCTTTCAACTCAAACCATGAGAGACTCCCCCACAGGTGCGACATACCTGAACTGGCCTACATCCACTGATCCTAGGCTGGGGTGTCATGACAGTGTCAAGTGTGGAAGGGCCCAGTCTCAGTTCTGGCACTTACCTGGTAGACTGGTCTCTATGCTGTGATCTGGAGCCCACACTTTGGGTGGGATGACTCATGGTCTAAAGACTATCAAGTCAGAGTGCCTACATCAAGGACTCCCCAGTCCTTACAGACTGAAGCTCATTTTCCCAAATTAATCCCCTTATGTTTCCCACTCCAGGTCCATGCATCCATGTTTGTTTCCTTGTCATCTTTTTCATATCTCCTTTACTGTTCCTTTAATCTCTCCCATCTCCCCATCTCCCCTCTTGTCACCTTAGGGAGGATTTCTTGTTTCTCACCTGCATTCCCTTGGCATGTCAAAGATACTATTGATCATAAAATATTACAATTCCATATTAGGAGTCTTTATCCACCTGAAGATAGTAATCTCACTAAGAGTGGGAGATGGTAACTTCACTAATTTTTAATTTTTTTTTCTTTTTGCTATGAGACTAGCTGTTCACAGAGTCTGGCACATAACAGGTGTCCAGTAAATGTTTGTTGAATTGAAGTAAGGTGAATCCTAGGTAAGTGGTCAATGAGGGTGGGGGAGCACTGATGTTCAGTTGCTAATGAGGCCTGTGTGTTCCTTCACTGGTTCCTGTCACTGGGGAGAGATCAAGGGCTCAGCCACAGGTGTAGTTGATGAGGAAAGCAGAGAAGATTTAGCTTTGGCCAGTGAATAAGTTTGTCACTCTCTTGGCAGGGATTTGGCTTTGGCTGGAGGAACGTTGATTTAGAGTTATCCTAGGTCTCTGGGGGCCAATCTCAATGGAAAAGGGGGTGGTGGGAGCATTTTAAAGCTTAGGTCCACCTGCTATTTAGCAGAAGATACCATTTCTTTTCATAATGTTTTACTTTCCAAGAAAGCGCCCCTCACTTCCTGAATGAATGATTGATATCACCTCCAGGTGGGAAGGTTTATCTTTCACTCCTGTGGCCACAGCTATTGAAAATAATCTCTATTCAAATGTCAAAGGGGACATGGGGTCATCACCTTGGCTAGAGTCAGGGAATGAACTTGAATTACATTTATATGGGGAAATGGAGGCTTCATGGGACTTGGAAGCTAGAGCTCTGACCAGCCCAGAGGTGGAGGCTGGGGTGGGGGTAGGTGAGACAAGAGGCATCCCAGGTTGCTGAGGCAAAATGATTATGCTAAGAATTGACACTATGAAGAATTAAAATTTTAGACATTCTGGAAAAGACATGAAGGCATTTTAAAAGGAAGATGTGTGTTGAGAATTCTGGGTATAGAATGGTGAGAGGAAGGGTTAGGGATAACTACTGGAAAAACATTCAAAGCAGAGCAAGGCAGTTGAAGAGTGAGAAGATCCCTGTGAGAGATTTACGATATTTCTTGGCTCACTGATATTTCTTGGTATTTATGGTATTTCTTGGCTGACTGGGAAGGCTGACTCAGGGTAGATGTCTCTCCTGGGTGCCAGACTTGGACACTCCACTGCTGATAGAAGCATCTCCACTAGAAGTCCACTCAGGACAGTGAACTCAACTGATATCTTAGGTTATATTAACCCTGACCTTCCTCTATTGCTGTGTTTTCTATCATTGTGAATAGAACGAGCTGATTCTTGCGTAAGCCAATTTTGGGTGTTTTGGGTGACTACCAGTTTCTCTGTCTCTACTTAACAGTCATCACCAAATATTATTGATTCAATCCTCTAAATTTTCTTATGTGATTCTACCCATCTCTTCCAATCTTTGCTGGAACAGTGTAGGTCAGGTTGTCACTGTTTTATGCCCGAGTTAGTCTTGCTCCCTTCAATCTATTCGCCAGTTTACAGTTCTCTTGGACTTCCCCAAAACATATCTGATTATGGTATTTCTTGGCTTAACACCCTTGAGTGATTCCATCTTCCTCTCTGGATAAAGTCCAACTCCTCCCAAAGGTATGCTGAGCATTTTGTGGTCTGCATCTCTCCCAGACCCTCTCCTGCACAGTCTTCACTCCAGCTCTGCTAAACACTCACTTTTCCATACCACATTGTTCCTGAGCATTTTCTTGTGTTGTTTTCTGCCTCACCTATCATTTTTCTAAAGCACCATTCTTTCATATTCTGTAAGTCTCACCCGGACATCATTGTTCTTATCTTCTGAGGATAATATTTGTTGCTCCTCATATAATTCCATTGTTATTCTCCTTCTTTTCCTTATTCAACATTGTTTTGGCTTATTCATCTTCTTTCTTTCTTTATAGTGCAGACAGATACTAACAGCAGAAACTCTGTCTTAGTATTACATATACAGTAGTGATATCTTTCAGTCTTCAGTAAATATTCTTTGAATAATTGAATGAATAATTTCAGAAAAACTCATGGAGAAGCTGTGTGAAGACCAAGGGAAGAGATAATGTGTGTAGAGCCTCAATATTATCAGCTTGTGTCTGTGAATCTGATAACTATTTATAAGTCAGGCAAATGAAACTGGATTTGTCCAGCCAAAGGAAAATGATCACTTTACTGAGAGACTGAGGAACTGAATGTAGACTACGTCTGGTATATTAATTAGCAGATGCTCTGTTTTGAATGTTTTCATCCCCTCCAAAATTCATGTATTGGAAACTTACTCCCAAGTGCAGCAGTGTTGGGAGCTGAGGCATAATTGGAGATGTTAAGTTGTAAGGGCTGGGTCCTTATGACTGCCTTTTTTTTTTTTTTTTTGAGAGGCAGAGTGGACAGTGAGAGAGAGAGAGACAGAGAGAAAGGTCATTCTTTTGCCGTTGGTTCACCCTCCAATGGCCGCCACAGCCGGTGTGCTGCGACTGGCGCATTGCACTGATCCGAAGCCAGGATCCAGGTGCTTTTCCTGGTCTCCCATGGGGTGCAGGGCCCAAGCACTTGGGCCATCCTCCACTGCACTCCTGGGCCACAGCAGAAGGCTGGCCTGGAAGAGGGGCAACTGGGACAGAATCCGGCTCCCCAACCAGGACTAGAATCTGGGGTGCTGGCGCCACGGGCAGAGGATTAGCCTATTGAGCTGCGGTGCTGGCCATGACTGTCTTAATGTTACTGTAAAAGGACTTATGAGATTGGGTTTGATTTCTTCCAGTCTTCTTCCATGGGAGGACACAGACAGAAAGCCCTCACTTGATGCCAGATACCATGCCTGATCTTCAACTTCCCAGCTTCCAGGATTGTGAGAAGTAATTTCTGCTCTTTATAAATTACCATGTCTCAGGTAATCTGTTCTAGCTGCATGAAGCAGACTAAGGCAGTAGAATTCTAGAGGGAAACAGTTTAATTCAGATGGTTTAGCTGAAGAGATTTAAATAAAGGAACTACTACAGTGTGGTAAAGGTTAGGGGAATCAGCAAAGATTGTTGAGGCTGTCTTGGCCAGTCAATAGTAGGAGGGCCCTGCCTCCTCCAGGGCTGAATGAGGCAATGGGATGAAAGAGTTCAGTGGAGTAAAGCTTGTGTGAAGAAGAGGGGAAGTTGGACAGGAGCTGGAGTGTGGAGGCAGCACTGGAACAGGGAAGATTCACCCCAATCATTCCCTGCCTGCTGCTGACCCCTTTTAGCTAAGCCCAATAGAAATATGAAGACAGGGGAGCCCATGTGACACAATTCCTCCAGTGATGTTAGTCTCAAAGGACTCAGTAGGACATAAAAGGCTGGAGAATGGAAATGAAAGCACAAATCAAGATAAAACAGCAAGTAGGTCGTGAAATGAGAGAAAACTGGTAATACCAGAAAATGCCTCCAAGTGCTGGAGTTAGAGGAAAATTATAAATTATGATCAGACTAGTAAGCATCGGGGAACCATTAAACATGCACCATTTGAACTGGATAGTGTCCAACTGGACACATATGGTTTTTCCCATGGATTGAGTGTGTGTTTGGAGATGGTGTTTGGAAAGGTCGGGTGCCTTTGAGTAATTGGGCTGTTGACCTGGAGAAGGGGTGGTGCTGCCAGAGAAGCAGTATGGGTGTGGAGGATGATAGAAAGGGAGGGTCAAGGACTTAGGCTTGGAGCAGAGAGCAACTACTTTGTATATTGCTGGTAGCAGTCATTGCTTATGTATGCATGTGTGTGTATGTATACATTGTATGTGTGCGTGTGTGCATTTAGGCTTGTATATTGGGGATACACTACTCTGTTCCTTTGTCATACATGACCTGGAAGAATTTCTCCAAGGAATGTTATTCCTCAGAGGGTATTTTGCCAGTAATCCACTAGTTTATTACCTTCTGTCTGGACAGAACAAAAAGAAAATGGTCCAAAATGATAGCAAGAAGAATTTAGTTTAGACTTAGGGATGGCTTTTAACAACTTGTGTATTGGATTTGCTTTTGACACCAGAGACATCCATTTTCTCTTAAGTGTGAATTACATCACATATTCAAGCAACAAGAAATCCGCATTTCACGCAAAAACATTAAACAATTGATGTACCAATTGTCTTCAAATTAATGACTGCTATGACTGAATATCCAGGTTGCCCATATTGTGATCATTGGTGCTTGTTTGGCCAAGTTTCTCCTTTTTCTTCTTGCCTGTGAGATGCAGAAAGCAGAGGTTCAATTCCTGCACCATAGCAGAGGGCTCAGAGAGACTCTGGCACCATCTCCTTTACCTAACATGGTTGATCACCACTTCTTTGACTTTTGTCCTCTTTCTCCCCCTCACTCTCTGAAATCCAAATGTGTTGGCCTCCTAGGTGTTCCCTGGGAGTCTCCTTTGAGGCTACTATGCTGACTCTTCCTTCATTCTGGAAGGCTCCTCTTGCAGGTGTCTGTATGTACTGGATGCTGTCACCTCCTCAGTGATGCCTTCTCTTTCATCCTAGCTGGAAGGCAACCTTGGTCTCTCCCTGATCCTATTATGGGACGAATCAACTATTACACATCAGTCTTCTAGTTGTTTCTTTATTGTTTGTTTCCCCAATCAGATTAAAGGTTGATGAAGAAACCCCCCCCCTTTTTTTTTAACGATTTAGTTATTTATTTGAAAGGCAGAGTGATTGAGAGAGAGGGAGAGAGAGAGGGGAGAGAGAGAGAGAGAGAGAGAGAGAGAGAGAGAGAGAGAGAGAGAGAGAGAGAATGAGATCTTCTACCCCCTTGTTCATTCCACAAATAGCCACAATGGCTGGAGTTTGGCCAATCCGAAGCCAGGAACCAGGATCTTCTCTGGGTTTCCCATGTGGATGCAGGTGCCCAAGTACCTGGGTCATCTTCTATTTCTTTCCCAGGTGCATTAGCAGGGGAGCTGGATCGGAAGTGGAGCAGCCAGAACTTGAACCAGCACCCATATGGAATGCTGTTACCACAGAAAGAGGCTTTGCCCACCATGCCACATCACTGGCCCCAAGAACAAAATTTTGTGCATACTGTCAGTTGTTGTCACTCCAACATCCAGAACATGTCTAGGAATACAGTGTGTGCTAAGTCAAGATTTAAGAATGAAAGAGTACATACGAAAGAAATAGTTTGAGTACTTGGGCCCTTCCTAGGTTTCATTGTTTGAGATACAGAGATGGGATTTCTCGCTTCTTGATCATTATCGTGCACGATTGTTTCTGTTATGCTGACCACCTACCTATGCTGGCTGACGGAAGGCAGGCAAGATGGTGGTACTTCCTCCTCCCCTTGTGAGCAGGCCTGTTCTGCCGGGCTGCTCCGCTCCTCTAGGATAGATACCGCTCCTGCTGTCCATGAACTGTGTCAGATAGTGGCTACTGCTGGCTAAGCCTTTCTAATTCTAAGGTTTGGTGTTTGGGATTCATTCAGCCACAGATATGAGCCATTTTCTACAGTATTATTTCATTGGTAATGATATTTTGGTTCTCTATCTGCAAGCTCTTTGATCTTATTTCTTCTTGGGCAAGAACTGAAGGATAGAAAGGAGAAGAATTTGTGTTAATGAGATTCTGAGACTATCAGGTTTGCTCCAGGTCTGTCTTGGAGAGTGAACATGAATTCCTTTTTCCTCACAGCTCTTCATCCTTGGAAACTACTGACTTAGGACAAGTGTGGAGTGCTGTGTCAGCTTTGCAGTCCATGGGATGCTTTCTGGGCTGAAGGAATGGGAAGCTGGCTTGCAGACTGTGGTGTGACTAGAGCACTGAAAGGAAGGCACAGTGGGAAACATAGGCTGCAGCTTCTCAGAGTCCAGGTGGTGACTACACACCTTGACTTTCATCCACATAGATGAGAGAGGGAAAGGCTGTGTCCTTGCAAGATGCATGGCCTCCAAATGAGCTGAAGATTTTGAACCTGCTGTATTCGAGACCCTAGACTGTTCTATAAAGTTAAGTAAAGTAGCACTATATTGACAATCCTTCAATCTTATGTTTCATTGCCAATTTTAACACATTGCAACTCCTGCATCAAACTAGAGAAAGTCTCATTAAGGCCCAAAAGTGACCAGCTTTGAGAAAGTGACAGAGAGAAATTCTCAGAAATGGTACTGTCTGGAGGAAATGGGTTAGTTTAAGACTTAGCAGCTGTCTATCTGCCTCAGTTCCTTAGTCTTGAGAATGTGGTTATTATTTTTAATAAATACTATCAATGTTATTGAAAATGATAATTCTTCATTATATTTTTCTGTTTTTAAAACAAAAATTCTATTAACAAATAATTTATTACCATCCAATTCACCTGTTTAATGTATGCAATTGAAGAGCTTTTTGTATTTCCAGAGCTGCACAATCATTAAAAGAACTTCTGCTTACTGCAAAACAATTCCACTCTTACTCCAAAACTTCATACCTGCTCCTAACCAGACTGAATCAACCACTAATCTGCTTTCTCTTTCTGTAAGATTGCCTAGCTTGAATATTTTATATGTATAGAATCATAAAATAAGTGGTCTTTGGCTGGCTTCTTTCATTTAGTATAATGTTTTCAATGTCCATCCAAATGTTGGCATATATCAAAACTCTATTCCTTTAATTGCATAATGGTCTTCTATTGCATAGATTTACCACATTTTATTTATATATTCATCAGAAGGTGGACATTTGTATTTTTTCAACTTTGAATTTTATAATATTGCTGTGAATATTCACATATATATTTTTCGGTAAACCTATGTTTTTGTTTATAATTCCTGGGTCATATGGTGATTCTGTATTAAAGTATTATAAGAATCTCAAACTTCCTTCAAGTTGATGGTATAATTTCATTCTATGTTCTTCAGTGTATAAAGGTTCCAATTTCTTCACATTTTCACCAACATTTGTTCTTATATGTCTTTCTCACTACAGCCATCCTAGGATGAGGAAATGGTACCTCGTTGGAGTTTTGATTAACCTTTTCCCTGATGGCTACTGCTATTGAGCACCTTTATGTATTCATTTGTCATTTTTGTTTTTCTAGAAACATCTATTAAATTTCTTTTATACAATTTAAAAGGGGGTCATATCTTTTTATTTTTGAGTCTAAAAGCTCTTTTATGTTTTCTAGTTGCAAATCCCTCATCAAAAATATAATTTTCAAAGACTTTCTTTCCACTCTCAAATTATATTTTTTGATTCTGTTCATTGATTCAGAAATATTTTGAATTTTGAGGATATCTAACTTATTTATTTTCCTTTGGTTCTTTGTGTTTTTGGTATTTTAACTGAGAAGGTTTTTCCTCTATCAAAGTCCTAAGCAGGTACTGTTATATCCTTTTCTAATGTTTTAAGTTTTAGCTCTTAGCCATAGGCTCACAATCCTTTTTCTTTTTTTTTTGCTAATTGCCATATCTATGGTGAGGAAAGGGAGCATGATTCTTTGCCTGTAGATGTCCAGGTGTCACACTACAGTTTGTTGAACAGTCTATTCCCTCCGTCCCCCGCCACTGAATTGTGTGGCCACTTTTTTGTGGAAAAGCAAATGATCATATCTATTCCATTGATTTATAAGCCTACCATTATCTAAATTCCACACAGTCCTTATTACTGCAGTGTTTTAGGAAGTTTTGAAATTAGGAAGTCTCTCAAATTTTTGCTTTTGTGAGATTGTTTACCAGGCAAGGCTGACGACAGCTAGCAAAAGCATAAAAATCATTAATCATAAATATTGGAATTAGTTTTGTAGGATAACATAATCATCTACTGTTAAATATTGCTGTAGCCTTACACAACATGTTCTTCATTTTCCTTAATAGGAAATTGCTGGTTATCAGTTTTTTGACTCTTCTTTTGTTGAATGAATCCATCAGTGTTGACATCATCATCAACAACACTGCCATACAGATTTTCTGATATGAATATTTCATTTTTTATGCTTTTTATTTTCTTCTAACATTAATGAAAAATTCATCCTATGGATACATTTTATTACTTTATTCAATAAAATGGCTTTTTTCATTAAAGTGGGCACAATTGTCATAGTTGTCAATATATTCATATAATTTACAGGTTTAGTACTTATGATATTCCATTGATGACATAACTTTAATTTATAATAAATTTGTGAGTTATCATATGTCTACCAAATATAAAATGTTACTCTTTTAAGTAACAATCAGGGCTTTCTCCTCTTTTAGAGGGCATAACAAGTCTTTTTTAATTCTCATGTTTTCTTCTTCTTCTGGGTACATGGAGGACTCCCTGCAGAGGAGTCATGTAAGTATTGGATGGGCGAAGGACAGCTTACATGATCTCTTGAACTTCTTGGAATGCCCCTTTTTATTAGCTTGAAGATATAAGGCCCTTCCTTGGATTGGCTTAATGGATTCTAATTCTCATTATTTTGAGTCTCAGCATTCCTATATCCAGACATGATTTCATGAATCTGAGAAAGTGCCTCAGGCCTCACATGTGCTCCTAGAGAACCCCTTCACAAGTTCCTTGGGTTGTTTAAACCATCATCCTGTAGAGTTTCACAATACAGAGAATCCCATTTACATTCTGCCCAGTGGATTTCTTAATGAATCTAATTATAGATGTGTTGATGCCATTGACAAATACAAGTATAAATCTTTTGAATGCAGATAATGGGAAATCCAAAATTAGTGGTTCTGATGTCTTTCCAAATTTCTGGAAGGAAGTAAAGCATCTCTTGGTAGATGTTAGAGTTAGAAGGCTGAATGTATGGAACTTTGAAGGCAAGACAAGATTTTATTGACCACTGTACTTGACATAACTGGTGGAATGAGAGACTCTGTGTGTAAAGGTGAAGAAAGGATTGGGGCTTCCATCTTGGCCCAACTCTAGCCTAGATCTCTGATGTTGGTCTAATTCTAACTTCTGTGAAACTCAATTTTCACGTTTATGCAATAGCAGTAATAATAAGAATTAGATAAGAAGGTCATTGTGGGGTCTTGATGAGATAATGTATAAAAAGCAGTGAACAGTGCCTATAATGTGGTAAATTTATAATAAGCATTAGACAGGATATTGATATTTTTGTTGTTATTCTGGTAATCATTTAAGTTGCATTCCTTGGATTTGTCTGGGTGCTGGGAATTTCCACATCTTCTTTCTTCTCCCTATGGTACATTTTCCCTGCTAGGTTCACTCTGATTCACTCTTCAAAGCTGTCTCCTGCTGTGAGTCCACTTAGGTCACCATATTACAATAGTCTTCATGACACTTTGGATTCCTTGGCCGGTAACAGTTTCTCAGTCTTTCTTTCTTTTCCAAGATTTTTAAAGTGCTGATAAAATAATTTGTAGGAATGTCCCTTAATTTAGGATTGCTTGTACTTGTTTTTCTCATTCTGAATTTGGGAATTTGAATTTACGGAATGGCATACTGCATATTGTTCTAGCAGGTTTCTCTGAAGACGTTGAAAATGGGAGTGTGTCTATAGCTGATGAAGTGTCCAAGTGGATAAAGTTTGGATTAGGCTGAAGCCTAAAGGTGCTTTGTTTCTTGTGTGTTGACTCCTTAGGCATCTCACAGTCAGAGTGACAGCACAGAGTCACCCATGTACCTCAGTACATGAGAAAAGTTGTGCAGTTCTCTAACACTGCGTGCCCAAAGGAGGCCTTCCATTCCTGGTGCCTCTTCTCATAAAGCATTCAGAGGGTGGTGTTTTTATAAGGGATGCTTTTTTTTAAAAAACATTTATTTGACAAGTAGAGTTGTAGACAGTGTGAGAGAGAGACAGACAGAAAGTTCTTCCTTCTGTTGAATCACCCTCCAAATGGCCACTACGGCCAGAGCTACGCCAGTCTGAAGCCAGGAGCCTAGTTCTTCCTCCTGGTCTCCCATGTGAGTGCAGAGGCCCAGCACTTGGGCCAGCCTCCACTGCCCTCCCGGGCCACAGCAGAGAGCTGGACTGGAAGAGGAGCAACCAGAACCAGAACCCAGTGCCCGTATAGGATGCTAGCAACGCAGGGACAGGATTAACCAAGTGAGCCTTGGTGCCGGCCTAAGGGATGTTTTTGATTGCCACTGTGAGAGATCATGGGATTATACAGCCAGCAAGCAGAACTTTTCTTTCTTCTTCTTCTTCTTCTTTTTTTTTTTTTACTTCATTTTTCTTTCTTTTTTTTAAACTTTTATTTAATAAATAAAAATTTCCAAAGTACAACTTTTGGATTATAGTGGTTTTTCCCCTCATAACCACCCTCCCACCTGCAAACCATCCCATCTCCTACTCTCTCTGCCATCCCATTCTTCATTAAGATTCATTTTTAATTATATTTATATACAGATGATCAACTTGGTGTATACTAAGTAAATATTTCAACAGTTTGCACCCACACAGACACACAAAGTATAAAGTACTGTTTGAATACTAGTTTTACTGTTAATTCACATAGTACAACACATTGACAGAGATCCTACATGGGGAGTAAGTGCACAGTGACTCCTGTTGTTGATTTAGCAATTGACACTCTTATGTATGACATCAGTAATTAGCTGAGGCTCTTGTTATGAGTTGCCAAGGCTATGAATGCCTCTTGAGTTCACAAACTCTGACCTTATTTAGACAAAGTCATAGTAAAAGTGGAAGTTCTCTCCTCCCTTCAGAGAAAGGTACCTCCTTCTTTGATGGCCCATTTTTTTTTAAACTTTTATTTAGAATATAAATTTCCAAGGTACAACTTATGGATTACAATGGCTTCCCCTCCCATACCTTCCCTCCCCCCTGCTACCCTCCCCCCTTACCCACTCCCTCTCCCCTTTCATTCACATCCAGATTCATTTTCAATTCTCTTTGTATACAAGAGCTCAGTTTAGTATGTGTTAAGTAAAGATTTTAACCATTTTCCCTCACATAGCAACACAAAGTGAAATATACTCTTTGAGTACTAATTATAGCATTAAGTCACATTGTACAGCATATTAAGGACAGAGATCCTACATGATATATTTTTTTAAATTGATTAATTTTTTATGCAACTTCCAAATTAACACAGAGTTTTTTAAATCATTTTCAATTATCTTTATGTACAGAAGATCGATTCAGTATATACAAAGTAAAGATTTCATCAGTTTGCACCTGCATAGAGACACAAGGTGTAAAAATACTGTTTCAGTACTAGTTATTGCATTACTTCATATTGGACAATACATTAAGGACAGAGAACCTACATGAGGAGGAAGTACACAGTGACTCCTGTTATTGACTTAACAATTTGACACTCTTGTTTATGGCGTCAGTAATCTCCCTAGGCTCTAGTCATGAGTTGCCGAGGCTATGGAAGCCTTTAGGGTTCGCCGACTTCGATCTTATTCTGACAGGATCATAGTCAAAGTGGAAGTTCTCTCATCCCTTCAGAGAAAGGTACCTCCTTCTTTGATGGCCCATTCTTTCCACTGGGTTCTCACTCACGAGATCTTTCATTTAAGTAATTTTTTTTTTTTTTTTTTGCCACAGTGTCTTGGCTTTCCATGCCTGTGAAACTCTTATCGGTTTTTTAACCAAATCTGAATGCCTTGAGAGCTGATTCTGAGGTCAGAGTGCTGTTTAGGGCCATCTGCCATTCTATGAGTCTGCTGTGTATCTCACTTCCCATGTTGGATCGTTCTCTCCTTTTTAATTCTATCAGTTATTATTAGAAGACATTGGTCTTGTTCATGTGATCACTTTGACACTTAATCCTATCTTTATGATCAATTATGAACTTTACTGATCACTTTATCTGCTAAGATGGCATTGGTACATGCCAACTTAATGGGATTTGGAATCCCCTGGCACGTTTCTAACTCTTCCATTAGGGGTAAGACCAAGTGAGTGTGTGCTGAACTGTACATCTCATCCCTCTCTTAGTCCCACTCTTATTTTTAACAGGGATCGACTTTCAGTTAAATTTAAACACCTAAGAATAATTGTGAAGCAGCACTTTTCTAAGAATGCTTCCTCTACAAATATATCTGAGGAGAAACCAAAGTCATTGCCATAGAAAAAAAGAGGAGATAAATAAGTTAGAATCAGTTGTATCTTCTCTGAAACAATTTGAAGCTTATTGTCCCCTCAAGCTTCATATGTTCCTCCACTTTGCTGTTTCTTCTGATGTTAAGGAGCATTTAATTTTTGCATCCTTCAGTTATTTCACCTTGAGGAGTTAACTGCTTGCTCAGTGTGCTTTCCCAAACAACTGGACCCATTTCAGTTTCAGTAGTGTGCTTTCCCAAACAACTGGACCCATTTCAGTTTCAGTAGAGAGACCTGGCATACAGAAAAGGGAGCACGAGGCCTGCAGCTGAGGGGCTTGATTTGCTACATCATTCATCATGGTAGCTGGTTATGTTTTTTGACTCTTGTTGTTGTTGTTGTTGTTGAGTGAATCCATCAGTGTTGTTGTCAGCAGCAGCAGCACCATCACAAAGGTTTTTTTTTATTTTTCAGGCAGAGTGGACAGTGAGAGAGAGAGAGACAGAGAGAAAAGTCTTCCTTTTGCCGTTGGTTCACCTTCCAATGGCCACCGCGGCCGGCGTGCTGCGGCTGGTGCACCGTGCTAATCCAATGGCAGAAGCCAGGAGCCAGGTGCTTCTCCTGGTCTCCCATGGGGTGCAGGGCCCAAGCACTTGGGCCATCCTCCACTGCACTCCTGGGCCACAGCAGAGAGCTGGCCTGAAAGAGGGGCAACCAGGACAGAATCTGGTGCCTCAACCGGGACTAGAACCCGATGTGTCGGCGCTGCAAGGTGGAGGATTAGCCTGTTGAGCCACAGCACCGGCCCACAAAAGTTTTCTGATGCCAATTTTTCATTATTTTTGTGCTTCTCCCTTTCTTCTAACATTAGCGAAAATTCATTCTAGGGATAAATTTGTTACTTCATTCAATAAAATGGCTTATTTTCATTAAAAATGGGTATGATTGTCATAGCTGTCAATAAGTTGTACAATTCACAGGTTCAAATGGGACAGTACTTTCGTTACTCCATTGATGGTGTATTTTCAATTTATAATAAATTTATGAATTATCGTGTCTGTTACATATAAAATGTTATTCTTCTAAACACCAATCAGGACTTTCTCCCTAATAACAAATTCTTTGTTATCTCCCCAGGTCTTCACCTATAAAATGGGAGAGTGGAATGGAGCCCATGGGCGTGTAGCCAAGACCATAGTGAAGTGTATGTGGAGAAAGTTTGATGAAGTCCTGTGCAATGCTTTCTGCCACCTCTAGAGATTCCTTCTTCTCTCAAAGGCAGAAGTGTTGAAATTATATGGAAGAAGAATAAGTATAACCACATGGGCTAGTCCCCTGCCTGGAAACCAGAGGGAAGATGCTATTTGTGGATGAAAGAGGGAGGAGTGAAGGAATGGAGTGGGCACCACACTCAAACATTTTCCCCTCTTGGCCTGCAGTAGTCTGAGTCTCTTCCCAGACCTTGCTAGTGTCCCTGAGTTCTACCCAGATGCCTGTTTCCCAGGCAACTCCAAAGTTCTGAGATCTGCCAGGACCAGAGCTGAGGAAACACATGATCGATGGAAAAACATTTGCTGAACACTTTGATCTGGGGGTGAGGATGTAGAGCTTGTTGGAGCTTGAGTTTTATTATACACCTTTCCATCTATGCCTTTTGGCCCATAAGAAAGGATAGTATTCAAAAATTTGGGCCCAAAGCAGAACACAGTGACTACCACCACCTTTCTCAAATGGACAATGTTCTCCTGTCTTAAACCTGAATGTCCATATCCCTCCAAGTTCTTAATTGTGTTTCAGGCCAGGTTTCTGAGAGCATGGACTTATACTGATTGTGGGAGAGTAAAGAGAGTAGTGAAGGTAGGAAAATGTTGATTTTTGGGAAACTAAGCTTTTTGATCTTGGACGCATTTTGCAAAATTATATCCCAAACGGGTTTTTGGAATCTCCTACTAGCCACCCACACTTTCACTGCCACTGGGGTTATGATCCTTGTGTCTTGTGGTGGACGCTGTTTCTTGACCTCCCATAGAACTTATTTTAATGTACACAATTCTATTCAGTAGCACAACAGTGAGGTGATGATTGGCTTACCTGTTGGGAGTTTTGATTCTGTATTATAGTCACTAGTGCACTAAGGAGCCTTGTTTACAGTCAGCATTTTTCCTGAGTAGAGGATTGATATTGAGCTCATTTTCACATTTCTCATGATTCCTTGCTGAGTGCATGACACATCAGAAGTGCTCCTGGTATTTTAGTTGAATAAACAAATGGCTTAAAAGGTGCTCTTCTATATTTTTGTTAATGGCAAAATTTGTTCTAGAAGCATTGGATATTAGCAGAAGGGAAAAGTATCGGTGACACTTTCAAACAAAAGCCTTAAATTCATGGGCTACAAAAGAAAAAAAAATCTCATTTTGCTCAAGCTGTTGCATTTATTGGATTTCATGGATTAATGAGTTCTTTGGAATTCTGCAGTCCTTTTGGAAATGACAAAAAAGAATCAGAGTCAACCATCCCAATTTTGAGAAAATGAGAACAGAGAGAAGCATGGGAAGGCTGGGAGATGGGGAGCAACTCTGAGCTGATCTAACAGAGGCTAAGGTGTAAATTGGAAGAATCATTGTCCAAGACTAAGCACAAGTACAGTTGCAAGCCTCGAGGAAACCTAGTCCATCTAAAGAATACTGGGCACTAGGCCATTTTGTTTCTTTCTCAGGGAAGACTTACAGTCCCAGTGACTGGAAGATTGTGTAATTTTGAGACCTTGGGCTTTGATGCTGCCAGGCATGGTAATTTGGTAACTAGGCTCCATTAAAAGGCTGAGTAAACTATTGCCTCATATCTCCATTTTTCTTTGTGCAGTTCTGACCTTTTGTTTTCCGGAGCCATGAGAATGACTTGTGTGCTGGACCTGTGAGCCAGCTGATGTCGCCTTCTGCAGGATAGCATATGAGAAGGCATAGCTTTCTTCCTTGATGTCCCTGCCAAAAGCTACAGAGTGCTCTTACAACTGCATATATGAAATACATGGATTTGTTTCCCTTACATACTTAAAAAGTTTAAAAAATAAAGAAAAGGTGTTATTAATAGACACTGGTGCACCTGCTGTATTTGATGTCTGGCTGGCAAAGTGCTTCCTGTCTGATATACAATGCGATTTAATACAATGGTTCGGAAACCTGCCTGCTTATTAGCCTAGCCTGAAATAGTCTAAACAAAACAAAACTGATACATTATTCTCAACCAATTAAATCAGAATTTATGGAATGTGGTTTGAGATACATGAGTTACAGGTAATTTTGAGGCATACTTACAAGTATGGTGATGCATTAGTCAGCTTTCCATCACTATAACACATATTGGAGAAGATCTATCTAGGAAGAAAGAGGGTTTATTTCAGCTCACACTTTTTTAGAGTCATAGCCCAAGACTGGGTGGGCCTGTTGGTCTGGCATCTGAGAAGGTGGAGGCTGGCAATGGTGGAGTTTGTGGAGAGGGATGATCACATGGTGATCCAGGAAACACAGAGAGAAAGGGGGGCATGTTTGGCTATGTTGTGAAGGCAAGCCCCCCAGTGACCTAAACACTTCCTGCTGGGTTACTTCCCAGACACCATAATTGGATCAAACCACCATTTTGAATCCATCAACCATTAACATTAATCCATTAACTATTAACATAAGGCAATGATGTTTCAACACCATATCATTTAGGGGAGCAAAATCCTGTCCAAACTGTAGGAAATGGCACCCTTGGTATGCCTGTCAAATGACCCAGCCCTCTTAAATCCTATTTTCTTTGAGTGTAACTTAGTGAGGTTGTTATTGGACATATTTTCCCATATTACTTGTAAAAACTGCACTGAATTCAGCTCTTTGCAGTCAAATAAGATGTATCACTTTCCATTCTTGAGTATACAGCTTTACTGTTGCTCCCTGGCATTTCTCATATGGACAACTGCCACCACTTGAGTGTAAGATGTATGAGGGGATTTTTGTCTGTTTTGTTCTTTGATGTATATCCAACTTCTAGAATAGTGTTTGTCACAGAATACAAGCTCAATATATAGTAATTGAATGAAGCAATGGCTATTGTGAGATCTCCAATGTATTAGTCAGATTTTCTCCCAAACAACCTCAAAATGTCAGTGGTTTAAAGAACAGTCACTTTTTTTTATGCTCATAGATGCTCAAGATGACTGTGGTTTGCTGGACATAGGCTAGTCCAGCTGGACTTAAGGCTGCTTGTCAAGGCCATATCTGCTTTGTGTCTTCTTATTCTGAGGCTTAGGCTAAAGGGACACAGCCACATGGGGTGGATCTAGGAACTCCCAAGGGTGTTTGATTCCTTTGAAAGCCTTGGCTTGGAACTGGGACATTGCCACTTCTGCCTGCTTTCCATTGACTGAAGCAAATTTCATAGCTAAACACAACATCAATAGGGTGGAAAAATATCTTTCTATGTTAGTGGGAAGTTCTGAAGCAAACAATAACCTGTGTTACTGGGAGGGAATAAATAATTAGGAATGGTAACTCAATGTGACGCATTTATTAACCACTCACTCATATTTGTAATCTCGTCACCTTGCCTGGGTAAAGAAGCACAGCATCTCAATATCTAACCCACTTCCTAAACCCACTCTTTCTCCAATCCACTGCTTGACTTCAGGATCTAGCCCCATCTGAGTTTCTGCGTTTAAGTTTCACCAGACTTCTATGTAAATTCTGTACTTCCTCTTTTGTTTTCTTGTTGAACTCTTTGGAATATTTATGAGTTCATTTAATAACTTCCTCTGGCAGAATTAATCATCACTATATTCCTAAAGAATGCTATATTCTAACACTTATAGCATTTTTTATATGAATGAATTCAATCCTCTTGAGAATCTAATTATACAAATGCAAGAATTGAAACACAGAAAAGCTAACTAATTTGCACCCAATTCCAAAGCTGCTAAGTAGCAGAATCATGCAATTAAGCCAAGCTGTTAATGCTACTCTGTTTCTTTTAACAAGGATACTAAAAGCGTTGTTCTGTTGGATGTATCTGTTTCTCTATTTGTATGTCCGATTGAACTGTAGATTCTTTGAAGCCCAATATGGATCATGTAGAACCTATCGCAAAAGCTCTCATATCTAGTACAGTGTCCAACTCATAGAAGAAACATGCACACTTTCTGATTAGATTAATGTTAATGAAGTCAACAGGTAGATTTTAAAATAACTCACATATATCCCAAATCTTATCACTAAATCTCCTGAAGTTTGTAAGAGAGACTTTTCTATTAGTGAAGGGAGTCCTAAAGTTCGTAAAAAAGTTAGAAAGATGAGTGAGTGAGAGGGTATAAATTGTGCCTTTCTTCATCCAGACACTGGCAGAAAGTGGCTCTTTTTGAATTAAACATGATGATCCATGTAAAAGATCCCAATGCTGTGCTTGTCACACAGAGGACAGCATGTAAATGTGGCTCCCAGCACTCTTTTTTGCTGACACTTGGATGGTCAACATGAACATTGCTGGGGAGCATGAATGGAAGGTGAGAACCTCTGCTCCAACAATATGCACACTTGGAAATGCTATTTAAACTCCGTGAATCCCTCCTCTTTACTCAACAAATACTCTTCTATGTCTATTTGTAATGAGATATTTTATGTATTTCTCAAGCAAGTCTTACTCAAGAAAAAATATGAAATCTGGATAAAAGGATTAGGTAATGTTCTCACTTAGATTTGAAGAATCTAAGGTTGGAAGAAACCTTACAAGTTATCCTCTGCCTTCAACTGTTTTCTACTTGACAACATCAACAAGCATTGTGGCTAAAATATGTTGAGCACTTTTCCATCTACATCTACTAAATCCTTTCTGGAAGCTATGAGATGATGCTCCTTATATTTCCATTTTATTGAAAAGAAAACAGGCTTCATAAGATCAGTTACTTGTCCAAGATTTGCATAGTAAAACATGGTAGAGCCAGGATTCAAACTTAATACTGAGGTTCTCAACAAGGAAGGACATTCTTTTCATCTCTGTCCTGCAGATACATTTTACAAATGACTGGGGAGAGCTCTGGTTGTCACAAGTGGGGATGGTGGATGCTACCAACAATGGTGCCGCTGAACATTCTATAATGCACAGTGTAGCTCTTCACAACAAAATAAGTAAAACATTAGTAGTTCCAAGTTCGAGAACATGGTTCTAGAACTTGACACTTTTCACCATGAAAATGGTCTCGAATTATAATCTATCTGAAGGTTTTCAGTATGAGTTTGAGGATTTTGAGGGGTAAGGAATTTGTTTCCTTCTGCCCATTTCCTTTTTGGACAGCTCTGACAGTTAGGGAGGCCCTTTTTTATTTTGAGATATAATCTGTTTCTCTGGAGTTCCCACTCACTAGTATCGTGAAAAGTGAGATGCTTGTATCTCTATAAAGTGATAGTCCTCTGTCACTCACTATTCACTGACAAAGCCACTTTCACTATAGCACTGAATACCCATATTATAATGATTTTTGACTTCTTCACTTTCGACTAGAACATCCCTTGAGGGCAAGGGACGTGTCTGATATGTATCTCCAGGTTATGGCTTTGTCGCAGTGTTTGACATAAAGTAAATACTTGATAAATACACTGTAAGAGAAAAGCAGCCAGGTCAGCCATGAGTGGACCCTTTCCTGAGGAAGCAGCCCTGATTCCCTTCATCAGGTTTTTGTGGCAAATCCTGGTTGCTTTTTGGTGAACATTCTCTCTGTTCCTCTTGGGAGTGATTGTGCAGACAGCCTTGAGGACTTGGTCAAAGGTCTTGAATTCTTTCATAAGAAGTTTCTCAGTAGCCATCTTGTCATTGTACAGTACACAGGGGCTCAGCTTACACAGCATTGGTAGATAAACTGTTCTTGAGGACCACCTGTTTGGACCAGTGTTAGTATCAATTTTGCTTATAATAACAACTAGCAGTGGATTTTTGATGGAGTAACTAACTTCTATTTTTTTTTTTTATTTTGACAGGCAGAGTGGACAGTGAGAGAGAGAGAGACAGAGAGAAAGGTCTTCCTTTTGCCATTGGTTCACCCTCCAATGGTTGCCGTGGCCGGCGCGCTGTGGCCAGCGCACCGTGCTCATATGATGGCAGGAGCCAGGTGCTTCTCCTGGTCTCCCATGGGGTGCAGGGCCCAGGGACTTGGGCCATCCTCCACTGCACTCCTGGGCCACAGCAGAGAACTGGCCTGGAAGAGGGGCAACCGGGACAGAATCCAACACCCTGACCGGGACTAGAACCTGGTGTGCCAGCACCGCAAGGTGGTCTATTTGTTTTTATTCATGTAGATCACTAAAATAAAAGCTTTGCAGCAGAATTGTTTTGATGATACATACTTCTGTGCATGTATGGTGATATATGTGAATGAATGATGTGGTTTGTTCATAACTTCAGTTCCAAACCAACCAACTTTGACAGGGAGTACTTTGATTCACTGGCAGATGCTGACACTACGGTGTGATGGGAGGAACCTCCTTTGGAATTTTATTTTTCTCAGTTGTTGGGGTAAGTTTCAGTTGTCTTGGGCTGCTATAACAACCTAGCATGGACTTGGTGGTAGACTACAGCAATGTATTTTCCTATAGTTCTAGAGCCTGGAAGTACCAGATAAAGGTGCCAAAAGATTCAAATTCTGGCTTGTCAATGGCTTCACCGTGCACTTACAGGAACTTTCAGTGTACTTGGAGAAAGACAATAAAGAAGCTCCCTACTTCTTATAAGGACAGTGATTTCGCTGGGTCAGAGCCTCACCCTTATTATCTCATTTAACCTGAATTATTTCCCTAGAGGCCTCATCCAAGAATATAGCACTGTTTTAAACTCAACCTTGAGAAAACCTAGCTAAGGAGAAAACTAGGACTATAAAGAGGATCCAGGGATCCTCATGGATGGGGCTGGGAGAATACTGGAGAAAATGAGAGGAAGACATGAGAAAATTATATGAAGTATTTACAGGAAATTTGGGCTATGGCCTCAGTTGTACTGTTAGCCAAGTATATAATTCCAGGAGAGTCATTTAGTATCTTTGAGTTAGTCTCTTCAGCCAGTAAAGCTTCTCAAAGATGTGGGCTTATGGATGAGTAGAGGTTGACTGGGTAAGAAATAACTATAGGAAGAGGAGAAAGCAGTATCACACATAGAAAATGGCATGCATAAAGAACAGGAGGAAGACAGAACATAATTATTTTTGGATATAGTAAATACACTTTTGAGGGTATTGACAACCACTGTTTTTCCTGAGTACATACTGAACACATACCTTGTTGGCATGGTATCAGGTATTGTACTTGTTTTTGCTGTATAAAAAATAACCACAACCCAGAGTCCTTATGGTTGTGCAGGTCATTGTCTGGGTGTGGCTCAGTTGGTTTCTCCACACAGGATCTCACAAGTCAGGCATCAAGGTTTGTCTGGGTTGTGTTCTCATCTGGAGGCTGGCCTGGGGAAGAATCTCCTTCCAAGCTTATTCAGTTGATGGTAGAATTCACTCCTTGTAGCTGTGAGAATGTGATTCCTGTATTTTTGCTGGCTTTTTTCTGGCTGGAACCTCTTGTCTCCTAGAAGCTAGCCTCAGCTCCTAGGCACATAGCCTACCCTAACCACATAACATTTTTCTTCTTCAAAGCCAACATGAGAAAATCTTTTATTCTCTTCCTTCCTTCCTTCCTTCCTTCCTTCCTTCCTTCCTTCCTTCCTTCCTTCCTTCCTTCCTTCCTTCCTCTCTCTCTCTCTCTCTCTCTCTCTCTCTTTCTTTCTTTCTTTTTTTCTTTCTTTCTTTCTTCCTCAATTCAAATCTCTCCCTTCAGGATGAGGCCAGAACCTCTTTCATGAACTCATCAGATAGACAGGTCCACTAATGATCAAGTCCATTTTGATGAACTCAAAGTCTATTCATTAATAACTTAATTACACAGGAGTGAAATACCAATATTTTCATAAGTCCTGATCCCACTCAATGTAGGAGAATTTACAGGGAGTATACACTAGGGACCAGAATTTTGAGGAGCACTGTAGAACTCTGCCTATCACAGGTGCTTTGTTTCTATCATACAATTTAATTCTCACAACCCCCTCTGAGGTAGGTAGTACTATTTCCATTTTTCAGGTAGTGTTGTGAATGTTTGAGTTTATACATTTAAGAAGCCAATGAGCCAGATAAGGGTCAGATGTGTTTTACTGCAGTCCTTTCCTTTATTTATGGTTCTGCAACTCTCTCAACAGGGTTTGTGAAACTCAAGGTGATGCCCATTAATTTGGGATTTTATTAGCATTGGTCTACAAAATGGGGCCCAGAGCCATAATAGTTACTTGGCTTTGCGTTTCCCAAAGTACTGTCACATGTGTCATCTCATTTGACCTTCACAATAGCAAGAATTTAGCTTCAAAGAGAGTACGTCATTTGTCCAAAATGTGCAGTTAATTTCAGATGTTGAAAATATTCCTTCTGAGCACAGCCAGTTCAGCATCCCTTTCACAACACTCTAAACCAACAAGTCTATAAAGCTGCACAGTGTCTTCAAGTGGGTCAGAGAGACAGTGGCTGGATCCCTTTGTGTGTGAATGAGGGCATGGATGACTACATGTGAGTCTTAAATTTGGAAGGAGTTGTCACATGTGGAGGAAGCTTGGTTCCATGGAGGAGTCTGTGGCTGACAACTGGCAGCTATGATGAAAAGTGAGAGGTTCACAAATCCCAACACGGCACTAGTGTATATACAGCAGAATCTCAAGATGAGACAGTCCCAATGGAAACTCAAAGGGAAGAATGTCTGAAGTACCCTGAGGGCCAACGTCATCATTCATGCCAGGCTTGACAAGAACAACTAGGCAATGATTCAAGACAGATATGCCTCCTGTCAAAATGAGCTCTGCATAAAATAGTGTTACAAAGACAGTTTTAGGGGAATATCATTGAGCCATGAAAAGTATATGAGAATTTTTTTAGTATTGATTGATTTCCATCCTGCTGTGTATGTTTCAAGAGGATTGTGATCTCATCAGCTTTGGTAGCCATTACTTCCTTGCTGCCTAAGAACTGTGTCTGGCAAATAGTAGATGTTGAGTAAATGAGGATAGTACAAAAATCATGGAAAAATGAAGTTAAAGGTAATGTGCTTTTGCTATGAGCTTTCTGAAGTTCTCTTGTTTATTTTTTGAAATAAATTAGGGTGAAAGAAAAAAAATATGGTAGATTGAGTATCCACTTAACTATACACTAGGATTTCCTCATTTGAATTCCAACTTTAGTTTCTTAAATTAAGAAGAGTAATAGAAGATTCTTAGCAAGGCTTTTCATGAGAATTAAATGGCTGAATTTATGTAAAGTGATAAATTCAGGTTTACTCATAGAAAATCTTCAGTTTTTGTTCCTATTGTTTTTATTCTAAAAATTTGTTCAAGGAGTCAATGGTTACAGTATTTGATTTTCCATAAAAACATAGAAAACATTTTTCTTATTATTCACAAGTATTCTAAATATAGCTTTCTAAAGAAGAACATAGAATGACTATTTTTTTGTATTAACTATGACTATACATATAGAGAAGATACTATAGAAAGTAAGTGAAGGTTCAATTGTTCTAAAGGTTTATTTTCTTTCTTAAATAGAAGAAATTTCTTTTCCTCTAATAACTTTATAGTCTTGAGAAGCAGCTAGTATTATCTTATAAATTTGTACATTTCTGTCTTAAGACTCAATAATCTTAATCCTAGGTATATATATTTAAGAGAAGTTCATATCCGTGTCACTAGGGGGTGCATACAAGGATGCTCACATAAGAGTATTCAAATAGTGAAATACTGGAAATATCATTAAGTGTTCAGGAAAACAGAGGATCCAAACATTGTGATGTGCACCTAATGGATCATTATACTCCTGCGAAAGTAGATGGACTCTCCTTATGTTATTATCACATTTTATCATAGGAGATCCAGTGCAGCATGTCATTTCAGAAATGTCAAACATAAGTCAAATTAGACAATTGAAAAATGGAAAGAAAGAAATATAAGAAAAGAGAAAGAAGGAAGGCCATGGCAAATGTTATAAATGCATCATCCAGAGGAAGAAAAGGAATGGGGCAGGAAAGAACACACGGGGAAGACATAATTTAGAGGAAGTGCTGAAGTTGTGAGATTAGTAGGTTCAAGGTGTTTATTATATTAGTTTAAAATAAAATATAATGAAAGAAAAATTTTGTGCAGGCTGATGATGGTAGTGTATCTTGAAGCAAGGACCATAACTGATATAATTCTGTGCTTCTGAGGCTCCATAGCAAATAACAAACAAGCTTTCAGGAAAGAAAGTTGAGGCAGAAGTGGAAGCATTATCTCTGAAACTTCATTAAAAGATGGTGAACAGAGATATTAGAGCATTTAGAAAGAAATGTGTATCAGTAGGAAGGTAGAAAAATGTGCTTTTACAAGATGGGGATTTTTCTCTTGAGGTTACTGAGACAAAGTCAAATTAAAAAAGACACACACAAGCACACACATGCACACACACAGTAGTCTCCTTGTCTGAGAATATGTGTTCCAAGATGTTCCATGGGTGCCTGAAAATATATACAGGACCAAATCTCACATATACTGCATTTTTCCTCTAAGTACAAATGAAATGAAAAGGTAAGTTTATTTTTACGCAAAAAAACATTTTTGAGACTCAGTCACAGTTTTTCACAATATGCATTTTCTGTGAACTTTTTGAAAACTCATTATATATGTAAATAATAAGTTTAATTTATAAATTATTTATGCTAAGAGACTAACAACAACTAATAATAAAATAAGACACATAACAGTGTTCTGTAATAAAAGTTATTTAGAACTTATGATATATTTGTTTCTGGAAATTTTCATCTAATATTTTCATGCCACAGTTTACTATGGGTAGCTGAAACTATAGAAAGCAAAACCATGGATGAAGAGAGCAATTGCATTTAACAATGAAGTAATAGATTAGCCAGGAGTAAAAAGCACACATTTGTTGAGCATTTTTGTTTTTTCACATCATTTTTTCTTTGTTTTTAAACATTTTTATTAATATGAAAAGAACTGACTTCATGTGTTTCATGGTACAATTCTGAGAAAATAGCCATAGTTTTCTCCTTCTTCTTCTTCCTCCCTCAATCCCCTTCTTTCTTTCCTTTCCTTTTTTTCTTTAATTTTTGCAAAAACATAATTTCAATCCACTCTAATCACAGGCTTAATACACTACTAACCAAAATATTTAACAAGTAATCAGTAGAAGGACTTTTTTGAGATTTACTTACATAATCAAAATGACCCCATTTCAAATGTAATGTTTGATGAATTTTGACAAATAGGTACACTTGGGTAACCATTCGCACAGCACAACTAAGACATAGAATAGTTCTATCAACCCCTACTTCTCCAGTGCCCCATGTCAAGTTTTTACCTTCCTGCCCCTAGACCCAGGGACCGTTGATCTGCTTTCTGACACTATTTATCAGTTTTGGCTTTTCTCTGCCTTCATACTAATGAAATCACATGGTATGCATATTTCTGCTGGCATATTGTTTTTGAGATGTGTCTAGGTTTGGTGTGTATCAACAGAGCATTCTTTTTCATTACTGAGTACTACATATGATCCTTGACTGATGATGAGATTACATTCTGATAAACCTGATATGAATTGAAAATATTGTAAGTCAACAATGCATTTAATGTACCAAACAACATAACATCACAATATGCTAGAGAGGACTGGTGGTTTATCCTTGTGATTATGAAGCTAACTGGGAGCTTTGTGAGACTATCACATTGCAAGTTTCAAGCCGGGGCAAAGACGAAGGTACAAAATTTGAAGTATTGTTTACCTGAATATCTATCACTTTCACAGCTTTGTGAAGTTACTACATTGCACGTTGAACTATTTTAAGTTGGGGCCATCTGTATTCAATAATGCTAATGTACAATTTGTTATTTATTCTGCTCTTGATGAATATTTTAAATGTTTTTAGTTTGGGGAGAGAATTAAGAGTAAAACTACCTTGCTCACTCAATCGGACTTGCCCCAAATGGTGGAGTTAGAAATGTGCTAGGAGATTCCAATACAATCCCATCAAGGCTGCATGTACCAATGGCATCTCACTAGTCCAAGCGATCAATTTCTGTTCACAATTGATCACAATGATAGGTCTAAGAGTCAAAGGGATCACACAAACAAGACTAGTGTCTGCTAATACTAACTCATAGAATTAAAAAGGGAGAGAACAATCCAACATGGGAAGCGGGATTCACAGCAGACTCATGGAATGGCAGATGTCCTAAACAGCACTCTGGCCTCAGAATCAGCCTTCAAGGAATTCGGATCTGGCTCAAGAGCCCATGAGAGTATTTTAGGCATGGAAAGCCAAGACACTCTGCCATAAAAAAAAAAAAAAGACCTAAATGAAAGATCTCTGCAAGTGAGATCCCAGTAGAAAGAACGGGCCATCAAAGAAGGAGGTACCTTTCTCTGAAGGGAGGAGAGAACTTCCATTTTGACTATGACCTTGTCTAAATAAGATGGAAGTCAGTGAACTCAAAAGGCTTCCATAGCCTTGGCAACTCATGACTAGAGCCTAGGGAGATTACTGACGCCATAAACAAGAGTGTCAAATTGTTAAGTCAATAACAGGAGTCACTATATACTTCCTCCTCATGTAGGTTCTCTGTCCTTAATGTGTTGTCCAATATGAATTAATGCTATAACTAGTACTGAAACAGTATTTTACACTTTATGTTCTGTGTGGGTGCAAACTGATGAAATCTTTACTTAGTATATACTAAATTGCTCTTCTGTATATAAAGATAATTGAAAATGAATCTTTTTTTTTTATGACAGGCAGAGTGGACAGTGAGAGAGAGAGAGACAGAGAGAAAGGTCTTCCTTTTGCCGTTGGTTCACCCTCCAATGGCTGCCGCGGACGGCACGCTGCGGCCTGCGCACCGCGCTCCTCCGATGGCAGGAGCCAGGTGCTAGGTGCTTTATCCTGGTCTCCCATGGGGTGCAGGGCCCAAGCACTTGGGCCATCCTCCACTGCACTCCTGGGCCACAGCAGAGGGCTGGCCTGGAAGAGGGGCAACCGGGACAGAATCCGGCGCCCCAACCGGGACTAGAACCCGGTGTGCCGGCGCCGCAAGGCGGAGGATTAGCCTGTTGAGCCACGGCGCCGGCCGAAAATGAATCTTGATGTGAATGGAATGGGAGAGGGAGCGGGAGATGGGAGGGGTGCAGGTGGGAGGGAAGTTATGGGCGGGGGGAGGCCATTGTAATCCAAAAGCTGTACTTTGGAAATTTATATTTACTAAATAAAAGTTTCTGAGCTTCAGTATTCATATAGTGGAGTGGGTTTGGAGGCTCCATTTGTGTGACCAGCACACTGCTTTAACTCATATATGGTATTTGGCATGCACAGGATGCAACAACAAAATACTACAGGCTAGATGGCTTGAGCAATAGAAATTTATTTCCTCTGTGCACTTGTTTCCTTGACGTCTTATTTTGTGTACAAATTTCTTCTTTTTATAGGATACTAGTGAGACTGGATTAGGCCCATCCTGAGGGGCTCATCTTAACTTAATCACTCATTTGAAGTCCTTGTCTCCAAATAGTGCTGTTCTGAGGTACTGGACGCTAAGGTTTCAACATATAAATCCTTTGTGGGACAGTGGAGACTGGGACAGGACATAATTCAGCTCACAACTCTATGTATGCTGAGGGCAGTTTAGGCAGAGATAGAATTAAGTGTGTAGATAAAGTCAGCCTCAGTCTTTCTTGATATTCAGCAGAAATAGTAGTCCAAATTCTGTATTTTAATCTTTTCTTGGGCTTATGATATGTGGTATGATCTTACCTTGATGCTAGAGTCACAACTTTCAGGTAGTCTGTGATTGTGAGGCTAAAACCCCAGATACCCTACAGTTTGTTGCTGAGCTAGGATGCTTTGAGGGTTGAATGCATTATATGAATTTTAGCTTGTTATATTTCAATCTATGATGGGTTTATCACAACATTAAACCCATTATAAGTTGAGGAGCATCTGTAGTTGAAACTTGTATATCTATGACTCAGCCAATGTACTTCCAGGCACATACCTTAGATAGACTCTTATTCATATGGGCATGGAAACATGTTCAAGGTGTCCAGTGTATCGTTATCTATAAGAGAGAAAAATCAGAAATAGTGCAAAAGTTTTTCAATAGGAAAATAGAAGGTAGATTGTTGTACGTTTACACAGCAATGAAAATAAATTAGATTTATTATGTATCCACATGACTAGATTGTTAAAATATGATGTTTGGTGATTAACTGAAGTTGAAGGATAATCTGATCTGATCTGTCTATGTCTGTCTATCTATACAATTTGTCATCTATCCTCTATCTATCTATCTAGCTATCTATCACCCATCATGCACAAATTATTTGGAGAGACCAACACAATAAAATATGAAACATGGAACATGGAAGGAAAGGTTACATAATAACTTTGATGGTGATTGACTCTAGAGAATGAACAAGTGGACTTGTTCCAGGAAAGGGAACAAATAGGTTGTTTACCACATCCACTCCATTCTAAGGATAAGTCTTTCTTCAGAGAGGTCTTCCCTTAGAGCCTCCATCTCAGCCACTCCTCCCAAATGAACCAGATCTCCCTGTAAAGTATTCTCATTATACTCTATCACCTGTGGTTTCCCTTCAAGCATTTATCACAAGTTACATTTGGATATTTATTTCTGTGCTAATTTTTTAAATGTCTGTTCCTCATTAATCTGTGTACCTGGTAGGGGTGGGACCTGTGTTGTCTTTCTTGTTGTTTCCAGCATGTGCACTTGTGCCTCGCTGGCACCTGGAGAGTGAACAGGAAGTGGGAGTTGGTGGATAAATGTATTGTGTGATACCTGACTCTGGGATCCACTGGTGCACATCTCTGTCCTCCCACTTGGGTTAAGGCTTACTTTTCACCCCTTTAAAAGTGGTTGAAAATACTTTCATTAACCAGTGAAAATGTCAGTAGTTGCAGGGGTTTTGGTATGAGGGGATCACAGGGGATTTTTTCTGGCACTGCAATTCTTCTGTATGAAATTCATAAGGTGATTTTGTACTGAGAGTGAACTCTGATGTCAACTATATACCTTTTTTTTTTTTTGACAGGCAGAGTGGACAGTGAGAGAGAGAGACAGAGAGAAAGGTCTTCCTTTGCATTGTTTCACCCTCCAATGGCTGCCGCAGCCGGTGAAATGCGCTGATCTGAAGCCAGGTGCTAGGTGCTTTTCCTGGTCTCCCATGGGGTGCAGGGCCCAAGGACTTGGGCCATCCTCCACTGCACTCCCTGGCCATAGCAGAGAGCTGGCCTGGAAGAAGGGCAACCGGCACAGAATCCGGCACCCCAACCGGGACTAGAACCTGGTGTGCTGGCGCCGCAGGCGGAGGATTAGCCTAGTGAGCCACGGCGCCGGCCCATGATAATTGTTAATACATTATTATTAACAAAAGTATATAGTTGGATTAACAAAAGTATATAGTTGGCCAGCACCGCGGCTCACTAGGCTAATCCTCCGCCTTGCGGCGCCAGCACACTGGGTTCTAGTCCTGGTTGGGGCGCCGGATTCTGTCCCGGTTGCCCCTCTTCGGGGCCAGCTCTCTGCTGTGGACCGGGAGTGCAGTGGAGGATGGCCCAAGTCCTTGGGCCCTGCACCCGTATGGGAGACCAGGAGAAGCACCTGGCTCCTGCCTTCGGATCAGGGTCAAGCACCGGCTGCAGCATGCTGGCCACGGCGGCCATTGGAGGGTAAACCAATGGCAAAAGGAAGACCTTTCTCTCTGTCTCTGTCTCTCTCTCTCTCTCACTGTCCACTCTGCCTGTCAAAAATAAAAAAAATAAAAAAGCAATTATCATGAATTGCAGCATATGAGGATATTTCAAAAAGTTTGTGTAAAATGAAATAAAAATAGGTTCATTTTTTTGCAAAAATCTTGAAATCCATGCATGGTTTTTCCCTCATCATGCACATTTCCATGACCTTTTTGAAAATTCTTCATATGAACCACACTAATGCAATATGTTAAGAATAGGGGAAATAGGAGTAGGCAATGGGGAGTATATGGGAACTTTCTGTACCTTTGCTCAATTTTTCTGTAAACCTCAAACATCTGAAAAAAGGCTAGTAGTTAAAAAAATTCTTCCTTGGAGGACAGCTGTGGGGATTAAATGCTTAGTACACTACCTGGAATGCATAAATTACTCTGTAAGTAAGAACTCTCTCCCTGTCAGGAGCATCTTGGTTGCATCTAGGTAATTTAAATTTCCTCAGTCTTTGTGGTTAACAGAGTTTCAATGTATTCCATATCCACACGTCTTACCAAATGAGTTTTAGATTCATTTCAAAATTAGCTGCAATGAATCTGACATCCAATGCAGAACCCATCAGAAGTATTTATTTTTGCATTTGTTGTGAGGTAGCTCCTGTGTCTTCATGTGCCAAGGGAAGCTGTCAGAGTATCAGTGGAGTTTGAGTGACAGCCTGGTTCTGCATCTATGTGTAATGCAGACCACACAGGTTCCAACTGACACAGCAGACATGAAGCCAGCTAGCAACAAAAGACAGGCTGGGGCAGTTCTGGGACTGATTTGGAGTTGATTCTACCCCCTGGTCTCCTTGGAGAAGTTCTGTAATTGGCAATTGCAGTGCCTGTCTTAGAAGTGGGATGGGGGCATGAGTTTGTGGAGAGTCTCTCTAGCTATGCTCCCCCAGGATAGCTCTTCCTTGTCTTGTCCACAGACTCACAGACGATTTTTTTAAGACTATAGGGAAGGTACATTGATCACAAGGGAAGAAAAACCAGAAACTGAAAAAAGGAAGAATAAATAGAGTAAATTAAGTCTAGGGAGTCTGAGTTTTCCTGTGGCCTTGAAGTTTGATTTCTAATCATACTCAATCTGATTTTGGGTTAAAAATCAGACTGTTAGAACTGGGGGATCAGTTTGCCCAATTCTTTATTTCTAGAGCAGGTCTCAAAGTCCACAGAGTTGGCACAAATTGTAAGGGCAGCTCATAGCTGATCCAGCAGGCAGATTTCCCGTCTTTTCTCTTTTGAACTACACATTTCATACCTAGTTTTTCTCTAAAAGTCCTTTTCTCTAATAATACACTACTTCTTTCCATAGACCTCAGGGAGAAGCAAGAAAAGATTATTTGCCAACAGACTATTGACCTCAGATGTATTGCTTTAGCCTTACTTTTCCTCTCTATTTTCTTCTTACGGTAATAATTCCCTTTTTGTTATTGTGAAGAAACCACCATGTGATGCCTTTTCAGTACAGTTTCTGCTGAGGATGTTGATGAATTGTACAAATGAATTTACCGTGACAAGTTGGGAGTGGGCTGGTGATATTAATGACCTTTCAACTTTAGTGATGAGACATGGTGCTAGAGACCCGAAACTGCAGGGTCAAGGTAATGCATATTGATTACTAAGTGTATACCAATGAGTCAGTCTGAAGACCCTTCAACAAACACAGTGAAGAGTAAGTTTTGAATGTAGACTTAAGGTGCTGGTAGCTTTTTAAAAAAATTTATTTAAGGTATACAGATTTCATGTATATCCTATATACAGATTCAGGAACATAATAATACTTTCCACCCTATCTTCCCTCCTACCTACATTCCCACCCTTCTTCCTTCTTCCTCTCCTATTGCTGGCAACTTTGTTTTTAAAGATTTATTTAAAGATTTATTTTATTTTATTTGATAATCAGAGTTACACACAGAGAGAAGGAGAGGCAGACAGAGAGAGAGAGAGGTCTTCCATCTGGTGGTTCACTTCCCAGTTGGCCCCAACTTTTTTTTTATTTGATAGATAGAGTTAGACAGTGAAAGAGAGACAGAGAGAAAGGTCTTCCTTCTGTTGGTTCACTCCCCAAATGGCCACTATGGCCAGAGATACAACGATCCGAAGCCAGGAGCCAGGTGCTTCCTCCTGGTCTCCCATGCGGGTGCAGGGGCCCAAGCACTTGGGCCATCCTCCACTGCCTTCCCGGGCCACAGCAGAGAGCTGGACTGGAAGAGGAGCTACTGGGACTAGAACCTGGCACCCGTATGGGATGCTGGTGCCGCAGGCAGATGATTAACCAAATGAGCCACGGCGCTGGCCCCAGCCGCAACTTCTTGACTTTGGCTTTGGTCAATAGACTATTGCAGAAATGATGGTACGCGTATGCTAATGTTAGGTTTTAGAAGCTTTGTGTGTGCTTAGCTTGTTTTGATTTTGCTATTGCTCTGAAAATATATCCAGTTTGTTGATCCCGGGAGTAAAACAAGAGTCATGTTGAGCAGACACTTCAGGTAAGCTTTCTTGGCAAGCCTACAGATGTGTGCACAAAAGCAACAGGAATCAGAAGAGCCACATCCTTGTGGAGTCCAGGCTGGAGTACCGACTCTTGGCTGACACACAGACATTCAAGATAAGTCAAAGTTTATTGTTGCATACCACTGAGACTTTCTGGTCATTGCTTATACAGTAAAATCTAATTAACACCTTGTCACTCCTATCACAGTGATAGGAGTTGACCGTATAAGAATCTGAACCAAGATTTGTCTGAAAACAAAACTATACTGCGATACTGCGATCCCTTTTTCCCTTTTTCTCCTTTATTGCCTTTTTTTTTTTTTTTTTTTTTGCCTTTGCTGCCTGTGCCTTTGAGGTGTGTGGCCTTTGGCCGGCCACTCCCTTCTTTCCTGCCTGCATGCTTGCTCCACATGGCTGACTCCTGGCCTGTTCTCTGCGTGGTGTAGACCCTAATTTAGTCTCTAGACTTTTGTTTCTCCCTTAGATAGAGCCCTCACTCTCCTATGTATTTCTCATACTGAATAAAATCCTTAAAACTTAAAAAAATTTAAAAAAACTATATTATTATGCCATGCTTGAGGACCTTTGTGGGAAACATGATCCGGGAAGTCTCTGATGGATGGTAATTAACAACTGCTATCTTTTATAGAGCACTAGTGATTCTCTTACTGAATCTTTGCTGCAAGCCAGAGCGGTAGGTATGAACCCCCCATGTTATTGATGAAGCTTGGAGAGACTAAGTAATGTGCCCAGTGTTCACAGAAATATGATGTGACAGAGATAAATTCACACCCATGTCTCTGTAACCCTTAAGCCAATGCACTCCTCTTCTGCTGCATTTGGGAAAGTTTCCTGCCTGATCAGAATTCATCCTCTAAGGCCAACTTCATCTGAGTTCATTTGCTAGCAGGTCAAAACACTTGGTGTATTTGGATTCTGTGTGTGTGGGTGTTTGGATGAACTGCTGTGGGTTTCCCCTTCTGCTTTTTGCCTTTTTTTTGGACTGATTTGGCCACAAGGTGAGGAATCAGTTATGAAGACAGAGTATATTCCCCAGCCAAGAACTCTGCTGTGTTCTGTAACTTCTACCATGGGGAAAAAGTGTTAATTTCCTTTATTTATTATTCTTTCTATTACATTCATTCATTTATCAATGGATTCTATTGTTCAAGTTTTCAAGTCATCTCATTTTTCCCTTGTGACAATTTCTCCCTTTTCTCAACATTAAAGGGCAAAACATGCTGCATCTTTTACAAGGATTTTTCAGGAGGCATAATGTATACTGTTCTGCCAGCAAGCTGCTGTGTTGAAACCATTGTCAAAATGGGGCAACCTGCCACTGGTCAGAAATTTATCATTATTCCAAAGACTATTGTGGAAATTTGTCTTGTAACTGTATCTCAAATCAGCAAGACTTATTTTCCTCTCCTTTCTGCATAGTTCCAGTTCTCTCACTTCTTTTGGTTGTTTGTATTGTGAAAAACAGCTTTTAGAGGTAGGGACAGTGTGGTTGTGTGACAGAGAAAAGTCCAAGGAGATGGAATGTTCTGTGGGAACATGTCTCCAATGGGATTTGTGATTTAAAGGCATTTATGGCCCAAGTAGGAACAGGCATGTTGGAAAATCTCTGTTTACCACTGGAGTCAAGAGCACAAGAGACTCCAGGGATGATGGGATATTGAGGAGTACACACAAACTTGGGAGCTAAAGTTGGAATAGATTGCAGCTCTGCCACTTGGTGTACACAGGAACAAATTCAAGTTAATTGACCTCTTGGTATTTCACGTGCCTTATTTATAATACAAGTGTTAGTTGGGCATCTTTTAATTTCAAATGATAGAAGGAAATGTGAACTTGCTTACGAACACTGGTGTCTATCAGCTCATAGGCTGGCTTTAGTTATTGCTGAAATTCAGGTTAGACTGGCTTCAAGCATGGCTGGATTCAGGGGTTCAGAACACTTCATCATGGTTCTATCTCCATTGCTCAGTTTTGCTACCTATTTCTGCTTGGTCCCTTGCTCAGCCACAGCACTTCTCAAATATGTCAATATTTGCCTGTCTAAGTGCTTCAGACAGAATGTTTGCGTCTCCCCACTCCTTACCTCTGAACTGAATTAGATAGACTCAAGAGGGCTTTCTAGCTCTCTACAATGTGAGGATCTAAGGAGTTGACTCCCCCTCATCAGAACCCAACCAGGCTGCCACCTTGATCTGTAACTGCTAGCCCCCAACACTGTGGAGAACAAATGTTTATTGTTTAACATCCAGTTCATGGTGATTTGTCATAGCAACCTGAGCAGAATAAAATGCTAAGGGCTTTGCATTTATCATTCCTTTTGGGATGTTCTTCCCTGCCTTATACAGCAGACTTCTCTTCATTCTTGTATATATTCATGTTTCTTTAAATGAGGAATCTCTATCTTAATTTGTTCCTACTTCTGTAATAAGACATCTTGGACTATGTCATTTCTAAACAATACAAATTTGTTTTTTGTAGTTATGGAGGCTGGGAAATCTAAGAACAAGCCTCCCGGAAATTTGATGTCTGACAAAACTTTGTTTCTCATTGATGGTGACTTGTTATGCCCTCACATTGTGGTTGGGCAAAGGGCTCATTGAAGCTGTTTTAATAAGGGCATTAATCCCATTCATTAAGGTAGAGATCTATTAGCCTCAAAACCACATCTCACTCTTTTTTTGAAAAAAAAAAAAGATTTATTTATTTATTTGAGAGGTGGAGTTATACACACACAGAGAGAGAGAGAGAGAGAGAGAGAGAGAGAGAGAGAGGTCTTCCATCTGCTAGTTCACTTTCTAAATGGCAGCAATGGCTGGGGCTGAGTCCATCTGAAGCCAGGAGCCAAGAACTTACTCTGGGTCTCCCACATGGGTGCAAGGGTCCAAACATTTAGACTATCTTGCACTGTTTTCCCAGGCCATATCAAAGAGTTGGATTGGGAGAGGAGCAGCTGGGACATGAACCAGTTCTTGTATGGGATGCCAGCACTGCAGGTGGAGCTTAACCTACTACACCATAGTGGTTAGCCTACTACACCATCTGTGGTGAGGATTAGATCTTGACATATGAATTTTGGAAGGACCCAAACATTTGGTCTCCTATCATCATTCACTGATTCCTTCTTCTTCTTCTTCTTCTTCTTCTTCTTCTTCTTCTTCTTCTTCTTCTTCTTCTTCTTCTTCTTCTTCTTCTTCTTTTTGACAGGCAGAGTGGACAGTTTTCCTTTGGTTCATCCTCCAATGGCCACTGTGGCTGGTGCGCTGTGGCCGGTGCACCACACCAGTCTGAAGCCAGGAGCCAGGTGCTTCCTCCTGGTCTCCCATGGGGTTCAGGGCCTAAGCACCTGGGCCATTCTCCACTGCACTCCCGGGCCACAGCAGAGAGCTGGACAGGAAGAGGAGCGACCAGGACAGAATCTGGCACCCCAATCAGGACTAGAACCCAGTGTGCCGGCGCCACAGGCGGAGGATTAGCCTAGTGAGCCGCAGCGCCGGTCCATTCTGTTTTCTTTGTTAGCATTAATTTCTACCTGATATATCATAAGCTTATTTAATTAACAATAATAATTTATTTAATTAATCTCTCCCCTAATAGGATATAAACTCCTTGAGAAAGGCTATTGTGTTGGAATGTATTGCTACTGCTTCATCTCCTTTGCCCAGAATTGTGCTGAGTACACTGTAGGTGCTCAATAAATACTTTTCAAAACAAAGGAGAAATGAGTGAATGGATGACGTGATTAGGGAATGTTTTCTTGCTGGACCAAGAAGCAACTTCAGAGTTCTTCTCATTGTGCACCAAGGAAGCCATGAGTGATTCCTGGCATTGGCATTCTGGATGAAGCCTGGTCACCCTGCTGCTGTAGATAAATCCTCTGCCCCATGGCCTCTGCAGAACATGGGTCTCTAAGGGAGTCTGAGGAATACCCAGTGTGGTAGATTTTCTAATGATGATCTTCATCAGGTACATCCCTCCCTCTGTGTACATGGTAATCTCAGTTAGAAGTGGAGTCTACTTCCCCTCTCCTTGAATCTGGGCATATCTGTGATTTGTTTTTCTGCTGATGAAATGTGGTAGACATGTTGGAACAGAAGGCACATGGAGAGGCCCTGGAGGATGAAACATCCTAAGAAGTACACATGGGAAAGAACTTAAGCCTCAATCAATAGCCAGCATCAAGTCTTAAGCTTCCAGAAGCTTCCAAGCCAACCCAGTATTCAGGTGGATGAGGCTGCATAAGTTTGGATGCCTTACTCTACAAGATTTTGAAGTGGATTGTCTTAGAGAACTATAATTGACAGCTCCATCTTCTCCCATCTCCCCATCCTCTGCTGATTACCACCTTGCTCGTCTTGTCCAGAAAGCAAGGGCAAGCTACTGGCCCGCTGTGCACCTCACACCAATTCCCAGAGGCCAGAGTTGAGGAGTTCTGGCCATGGGGCCTCACTTTCGGCTCTCTGCACAGTTCTGAGAATGTGCTAACAGAGATGGGGGCTGTATGATGGGGCCTGTGGTCAGGTCAAGCTGAGATTCAGTCGCTACTGGGCTGCTTTCCTACTGCTGAGTAGCTGCAGAGTTATTTGCATCTTGAGCCTCAGTCTCCTCTCCTGCCAACATGGAAAGTCATAGTTACATCAGCAAACTCTTGTGAACATTAGAGGTTGTGTGTGTGTGGGGGTCTGTCAGAGTCAGACACAGAGATTAAAAACAGTGAGTCAAACAACTCATCCCTCCATGTTCCCCTAAATAAAGTTTCGTGTCACTTTCAAAGAGCTTGATATTTCCAATCAGTCAGAAGGAGGAGAACTGAGACCTGCATTCAGGCTTGTGAGGAATCTGAACTCTGGCCCCAGGGCAAGTTCTTTCAGAGGCCTTGTTGTAGCAACAAATGAGCAAACAACCAGGAGCCCACTCACAGGAAGTCCTGCTCTCTGGGCCCTGTAGTCAGGCTCCTGCACAATAGGGTCCTGTCTACTGATCACCATGGCAGTGACACACAACTTTGAAAAGCATATCTCATCTCCTTGTGGAGGCTCTTTTCATTTGGTCTTCCCAGGAGGATATTTTCACTAGCTTCTTTATTTAAAATTTTTTTATTAATACGAGGAGGAGAGATTTCATGTATTCCATAGATAGAATTTTAAGATCCATACTTCCCTCCTTCCCTCTGTCCCTCCCTCATTTTTTCTCCCTCCCTCCCTCCTCCCTCCTCCCTCCCTCCTTCCCTCCTTCCCTCCCTCCCTTTTTCCTTCCTTCCTTCCTTCCTTCCTCCCTTCCTTCCTTCCTTCCTTCCTTCTTTCCCTTTAATTTTTGCAATAACATACTTTATTTTAATAGGGGGATGGCGAAGACAAAAGTTCTTCAATTAATTGTCCATATAAGTCTACTTTATTCTTCTAAACATTACCTTTACCCTAATAAAGCCAGTATGATAAGGAGGTGGCTGTGTGCATGACAGCTGAAAGTGAGTGCTGGCTGAAGTTCAGGGTTAAGAAACAGAATATGTTGAGTTGGCTTTTCTGTTAGGAAGTTGATGCCACCCAGGAGCCTAGGATGGGCTGGTGTAGACAAACCAGACATTACAAAACACACACGGGGATTAGGAGGTCCCCAGAGTTGGCAGATGCAAAAATGAGGGCACATTGCTGTCCTCTCAGCTTTCCTAGGAAAGGAAAGATATTAGTGGGCATACAATAGGATGGCACACCAAACAATGTCTCATTCATTTCGAGTCCATTCTGATTGGTCAGCTGGTCAACCTGTACTAAAGCGCACCTCTCAATGGAGAGAAAGACCGAATCAAATTCTTTCTATTTGACTCTAGGGCTGGGAACTAGAAAGCACTATCCATTTAGTTTCTTTGAAAGCTTCCTTAGAGGGGAAGTAGCAAAAATTGTCAGAGGAATGAATGCCTTGCCTTGGGAGCAATCATAAAAGTGTTTTCATTTGTTAGATTTATGACTGCCAAGTTCAAATAAGGAAAAAGCATTTATTGAGCTTGGTAGAGACTGGTTTTCTACCAATATCTAGTTTATCCTTTTTTTCCCAATAGCAGAAATTCTGAATTACATTTTGATTAATGATCAATTTAGAGTAATGATTCCATTGCTGCTGGGATGTCTAAAAGAAGTGCATGACACACAAACTGCACAACTGTCCAGAATTTAATAAAGTGACTATTTGCAAAGGTGTATTCAAGATTCTTAGAAGCCCAGAGAATATGCAGAGTTACCACCTCTAGGCTTGAAGGGCATGGAGAAAAAAAAAGCAGTTTGATGTATTGCAGTTATAACACAGCTACTTTCCACACCAAGCACTATATTTCATGCATCAAATTATTCTATGGCCATAATGAATCATGACAATGAGGTTCCCAGGGGTTCAAGCTCATACAGTTGGTAGTTGCTGGGACTAGATCTGATTCCAAATCACAGTTCTTAATCACATTTTACTCAGTATCATTTGAAGTACTACAGCCATGGATTTGAAACATCACTTAGGTTTATATGTGAGATCTCCACAAAGTTATTATTTCTAAGTCTCAAATATTTTTAAAATCTCTTTTCCAAAGCCAGTCTTGGCAAGTATAGCCGATTCCAGAGTCTTCCTTTAGTGGGTAGCACCCTCATCAGATCATCTCATGGTAGGGGCAGAATATTGGAATTGAGGAGAAGTATTGGACTTAAAATACTAAAATTTTTACTCTTCCACTTTTTAACTGAGCTGGTGCAAGCTTCTTAACCACTTTGATACACTCAGAGATGATTCTTTGTCTTTACAATACACATCTACCCTATAAAACTATACAATATCATTCAGAGTCTCGAATGATCAGCACAGAAAATTTTATATTGTAAATTACCATATGCTACATCAGGTAATTTGTTATACAGTAACCATTTTTTTAATCCATGGAAAAATGGAATCATTAGCAGCAGAACAAATCTATGACCTGGAGGTGTACTTCTTTCTCCATCAACTAGTGGTTACATTACTATTGAGTTACATAGGGATGTTTGACCTTAATATACTACAGTTTGACCATATTATATTTCATTAAAATTGTAAAATAGTATCCATTGAAGAGGAAGCTGTCATAAAATATATACATTGAAGTTTATAAATAAAATTGATTTTCATATATTTGGCTGAAATATACATCCATAAGAGGTACTGATAAATATACAACAAATTGCTTCAGTGTGTTATGTGTATTATACAGAGGCACAAGAATCTGTAATTGATGAATTAAATTCTCCTTGCCTGATCAGATGCCAGCATTCTGATTTTCCCCTTTCTGATATAGTATAGTGTTTGGCTCACTGGTGTGGTTTGATAGTAGGTGTGTGGTAGAGAGGTAAATGGTGCCATAGAATTGATGATACAAGATCCTTGGTTCCCATAAGACACAAGGTATGGAAACCCACAATAAAAGGCCTTGGGGGCTGGTGCCATGGCTCAATAGGCTAATCCTCCACCTGTGGCGCTGGCACACCGGGTTCTAGTCTCAGTCGGGGTGCCAGATTCTGTCCCAGTTTCCCTTTTTCCAGGCCAGCTCTCTGCTGTGGCCCAGGAGTGCAGTGGAGGATGGCCCAAGTGCTTGGGCCTTGCACCCACATGGGAGACCAGGAGAAGCACCTGGCTCCTGGCTTTGGATCAGTGCTATGTGCCGGCTGCAGCGCGCCGGCCGCAGCGGCCATTGGAGGGTGAACCAACGGCAAAAGGAGGACCTTTCTCTCTGTCTCTGTCTCTGTCTCTCTCTCTCACTGTCCACTCTGCCTGTCCAAAAAAAAAAAAAAAAAAAAAAAAAGGCCTTGGGAAAGTTGTTTCCTTATTCTCATCTGAGTGTCATTAAAATTCCATTTAATAGATAAGAAAATGAGGCATAAACATGTAATGTGATTTCTATGATGTTGCCTAGAGCCAGAAGCACCCATCTGAATTTTCCAACAGATAACTCAAACTCTAACACGTTCTAGAGAAACTCAGATACATATGTGCCACGTGAACATGGCCTTAAAAATGAATTGTTAAGAGAGAAATTACAGATCTTTGAGATGACTTTCCAAGCTGTAGCTTTTATTGCTTTCTGCAAATGTCCCTTTTGGTGTCACTATAAGACAGAATACAGACCTGAAGTGGATCAGTAATTTCCCCTCTTCTTATATTTCAGAAACATAAGAAATGTACTTTGAAAAACCACTGTGAGAAAATAAAAAGTCACTTTCCTCAAGTTGGGGTCTGTGCAATATTAATTATGTTATATTTTTGAACTAGGAATCATTGAACTTGGTTCCAAGGATAAGATAGATCAAAATAAAAACTGTTGCTAACCTAGCTTATTTGTGAGATGTTTGCCAAATATCCTCGAAGATATTTTATATCTATAATGGATTCCAATTTTGAGGGAAGAGTAGACAATCTATTTGATGATACTGCATTCTCATTCATGGTTTTGATGATTAAACTAAGAAGAAGCAGAGGTAAAAAACCTAATTATAGGTCTTTGGGGGTTTGCTGACCTAGGCTGGAAAACACCCAAACCTCCTCCAATTATTTAATTTAAGTTGCATGTTATCCTTCTGTCACAAAGTTTAATGTAAAACTTTCTAAAGTGGGAAGAGCCCAGATGAAGTTCAAATAAAGTTCATGTAAGTTTAACCCTCCACTGCTAGACAAGTCAGACTTCCATAAGGGAGACTTGAGATTCATCCCAAGTTCAAAAAGGAAGCTACAAAAATATACTCTGTCCAAGTTTCTGCCTCATAGATGATATGCTTATGTTTTTTGCTTAAAAATTTTTGTTTGAACTGATTTAATTCAGATTGGTCTTAGTCACTTCTGAAAGTTTTAGTAGATTTCCAATGCACATGAGTTTCTTGAAAGAGTGGGATCCCATAAGGAATTTTCTGATATATTATTTCACACTAATTCTCCCATTTGTTCTGTAATTCACAAAGCCATCACATAATGACTAGTTGTATAAACCTTGTCACCATTCATCCATATCAGATCTAACCTTTGTAAATATGGGTCCTTATTGAGAAGAAACAAAACTCTGTGCCTTCAATTCCTCAACAGTAAAAGGAGATGATTATAGTAATACCTACTTAATTACTTAGTGGATGGAGTGAGCCTCAAGCTCAAGTTAGTTGTTTGATAAATAATAATTTTTTTCCATTCCCCATCCATCCATCCATCCATCCATCCTACCATTACCTTTCATTTTCCTGCCAACTATTTCGTAAGATCCTCCAATAAGCCTATGTACTAGGGATACAAAATTGCTTGCTGTTCAGGCCTTCTAAGTTTGTAGACAGTTACAATACAGTATGGTAAGTGCTGTGACAAACAATAACTAGATAAACTGTTGTTTTTTATTTCCTTGAGGAGTGGGGTAGAGTGAGAATCTTCTTTCCTCCTGGAGAAGGAGAGCTCATAGGCTGTGTTCAGCAGAATATGTAAGGTCAGGGATAGAGACATATTTTGACTTTAAATATGGAGATTCTTGGTAGTAGAGAAGCTGGAAATTAGGAGCCATGGAAAGTAATGGTCTTTGTCACTTGAGAAAACACCAAATCAAAGCTGGAAGATCAATTTGCAGAGAGATATTTAAGAGGGACCTCATGCATGGGATAAGTGATTGACTGGATGACTTAAGATCCTGTAGAACTCTGAGACTCTGTGGCTCTTGAGAGAACTAGAAATAGTTAGATGAGCTTCTCTGGGGTAGCTAAACCAGAATGAAGGATGGTTGCTTGGGCAATTGAGAAACCTTGGTGATCAGTAACCACCAGGATGGTGACATGTTCCTACTATGATATAATTGATTACCTTTAATTTCTCTTGATTTAATAAAAAGCACAATACCCCAAGTGCACTTCTGTTACTGAAAATTCAAATATTATCAAATCCTAAAGAGTAAAATAAAGCCCATTTCCTCTCCCCTGCTTTCTCCTCTTTCCCTCACCCCTTCACTTCATAGCACTCTCCACCCTCTTTTCCTCCCTGGAGACGACTTTGTCTTTCGTTGCCTGTCCTTTCAACCTCTTTATATACATTTCTGTGCCCACACATGGACATATACACATGTTCAGGTTTTTAAAGAAAATGTAAAAGGGGCCATACAATAAATTCTATTAATCAGCCTTTTTTCATTTAGTATTAGCTTTACAGAAGTTTCCATGACAGTACTTACAAATGTTTCTTATTTTAAAAGTCTTTCTCTCAAAAGATGCACTGTGTTCCACAGTTTGAGTATAATGTGATTTGATAGTTAGATTGTTTCCATCTTTTTGCTGTTATAAACAATACTATAGTGAACATCCTTGTATATACATCTTTGTAAATACACGTGCAGTTATTTTGGTAGGAGAATTTTTATAGATTCATTGAGGTTTAATTACTCATCTAAGTGGATACACCATGTAAATTCTGATGGGTAATGTTACATGTTCTTTTAAAATATTGAAACAGCTTATATTTTCTTTCTTCACAATATTTATTGACATAATAAAATTTAGCAATATCTACATTTGTCAAGCTATTAGATAAAGTTGATGTTTAAATTTTTAATTTAAATTTCTATATTTAATCATAAGACTGATCATCTTTTAATATATTAGCTGACTTTTAGTAAATCTATTACTTGCCTCTGGGTATTTTTTGCCCATATTTGCATGGGAAACACTTAATTATGGTCATTAATCTCTTTTATGTGTCTACATATAAGGCAAATATTTTATTTACCATATGAATTATTTTGTAAGTGCATTGTGGTCTTTTATTTATGGCTTATTGCTTTTGATCATTGATTTTTTAATCTGTGCAATAAATATTGTGATGTTATCTCTGAATGAAGATATCAATGCATGAAGTCCCATGGCAAAAGAGAATATCATCATGATTTACTACCTTTCCTTTCAGATTGTTTTTCTACCACTCACTTTCCTTTTTATTTTTTAAAGATTTATTTATTTATTTAAAAGTCAGAGTTATGCACAGAGAGAAGGAGAGGCAGAGAGGGAGAGAGGTCTTCCATTCACTGGTTCACTTCCCAATTGGCCACAATGGCCAGAGCTGCTATGCCAATCCGAAGCCAGGAGCCAGGAGCTTCCTCCAGATCTCCCACCCGGATGCAGGAACCCAAGGACTTGGGCCATCTTGTAGTGCTTTCTCAGGCCATAGCAGAGAGCTGGATCAGAAGTGGAGCAGCTGGGACATGACCTGGAGCCCACATGGGATGCCGGCACTGCAGACGGCAGCTTTACCTGCTATGCCACAGCGCCGGCCCCAACCACTCACTTTCATGCCCTACGGTCTCAAGATTTAGGACACTTCAGCTCTTTTCCAAACCTTATGGCTTATGAACTTCTGTGTCTGAACTTTTACACTGGCTGTGCTCTTCCCACTCCTGCCCCAGGAAGGTCCTCCCGGTACCCCACTACAGCAATTTTTACATTTCCCTTAGGCCCTCAATCAAAAGGTATTTTTTTTTTTTATACAGGCAGAGTAGACAGTGAGAGAGAGAGAGACAGAGAGAAAGGTCTTCCTTTTTGCCGTTGGTTCACCCTCCAATGGCCACCGCGGCCGGGCGTGCTGCAGCCGGCGCACCGCGCTCGTCCGATGGCAGGAGCCAGGAGCCAGGTGCTTTTCCTGGTCTCCCCATAGGGTGCAGGGCCCAAGCACCTGGGCCATCCTCCACTGCACTCCCGGGCCACAGCAGAGGGCTGGCCTGGAAGAGGGGCAACCGGGACAGAATCCGGCGCCCTGACCGGGACTAGAACCCGGTGTGCTGGCGCCGCAAGGCGGAGGATTAGCCTGTTGAGCCACGGCGCCGGCCTCAAAAGGTATTAATTTTATACATCAGCTTGACTGGGCTAAGGGATGCCCAGATGGTTGGCAAAATATTATTCCTGGATGTGTCTGTGGAAATGCTTCTGAAAGAGATTAACATTTAAATCAGTAAAAAAAAGTTGTTCCAAAGAATTAAGGAGCTTCTACCAGAAGCTCCAACATTGGGACTTACTGATGGCAGGATTCTATGGAATATGGATTCTAAGATTTGGACTTCAAGCCTTTGTATGTGCTTTAAAAGACCCTGACACAGAAACACTGTGCTGGACAGGGGAGCTACCAAAGGTGTTCCAAGGAATTAGAGAGCTTTTGGCAGAAACACAAATATTAGGAATTCCTGAGCAAGCCCTTCATAGAAAGATCCTCTTCAAATCAGTTAAATGGAAGAGACCTTACCAGTTGCTACTGAGCATGACTACCTCAATGAAATTAGGGTTACACTTCTAGTTCCTAAGTCTTCACAGGTGAACTCAAAAGACATGTCTGATTATTCCTGTAAGCCAGAGACCTTAAGTAAAAGATAAGTACAGCTTTCGCTTTCCTCACATCAACACTGCTGCACCTTAAGGCAGACATGCTGTACCTACCTCTTTTGATTCTCTCTGGGAACTGTTATTGACAATAAAACTCCTAATGTGTTCTTCTATTATAACCCTCTATGCTCAATCTAAATGGGCTCATAATCTACATAAGGGTAGCCAATCAACACCCACTATTTGGGAGTCTGTAATATATGTTCTTTTCATCTTATGGGGCACTCCACTTGCAATTTGTTTTGTTCCAGTTTTTCTTATGCTAATTAATTAATTAATTAATTTCAGGGCTCAACTTCTGGGAATAACTGACCATGCAGGGGACACAGCCATTGGCAGTGACTGAGACTCCTCCAGCTCATAAAATAAATTTGTTAGATGAGATAGGCAGAGACTTCCAGACCCAGGACAGGCAGGGCCTGAACTATGCCCTTCATAAGCAGGAAGCAACTATAGAAGATACAATGATTCTACGCCCTTCAACAGCCCTTGGGATTAAAGGCTGGAAAGTCTCTGAGGGGGGAATGTTGTAGGTAGGCGGATAGGATAACATAGATTAGATCTGTGATCTGGAAGACCATGCCCTCATCATGCCCCCTGTGTGATCTCATGCTGCTAGCTGACCCTACTGGAACATGGTGGCTTGGCTTTTTTCCCCTTTTCTTTCACCATTCTTGGCCTTTTGTTGCCCCGCACCTGTGGGGTGCGAAGCCTCTGGGCCGCTCGTAGGCTCTATCTTTCCTGCTTCACTGCCTGTGGTAAGCTGCTAGTAGCTGCTCATAACCAGATGCTTGCTGCATGTGGCTCTTGGCCTACTCTCTGCTCTGCATGGATCTAGATTTCCCTTTCTCTCTTAAATAGAGCCCTCATTCTCCCAAGCGTTTCTCTCATTGAATAAAAAGCTTAAAAAACTTACACAAATAGATCAGTAGACTGAATCAAGAAGTCCACCCTCACCAATGTGGGCAGGCATCATCCACTGCTGGGACTCAGGACAAAAAACAAAGGAGGGCACATTTTCTCCTCCCTCTTCTTGAGCTGGGACATTGCAACTCTGAGCCTTGGGACTAAGGTTCCTGGAAATGGCATCACTGGCCCTTTGGTTCTCAGGCATTCAGACTTGGACTGAGTTACACTTTTGAGTTTCCTGGATCTCTGGCTTATTGGTGGTCATTGGTGGACATTGTGGTTTCAATAACCTCATGAGCCAATACCCATAACAAATCTCCTCTTACACGTCTGTCTGTGTCTCACTGGTTTTGTTTCCCTTGGAGAGCCCTGACACTTATAATTGTCAGTTTCTTTGGTAAAATCTTCCATGGCTATTCCAGAAAATTGAGAAGAAAAAACTTTTCTCATTTTGTCATTAGAAGGATTGTGTTATATAAGACAGGTGAAACAGAATGGCGAGGACATGGATGGTTCTCAGTCACAGTGTTTTGCTTCTCAGAGCAGGAGTAACTGCAGCAAGCACTGACAATCGTATTGCTTACTAATATGGGTGTACAAATCTCTACTCCTTTGTGAGCTCCAGCACAATGTTCTTTTATTGCCTGTTGTGGACACTCAGTGTGTATCAAAGGAGCCCCAGGGAGCTCTGTATGGGCCAGTACATTGGAATACAATCTTTCATCTTGTAACAAATGCAGTGCATTTCCTCTTTTCTCTCCTTGTCCCCAAATATGAGTTGCTTAACAGTTTAGAGAAAATCATTATGGTCAAAAGTAGTAATTAACTAACCTCAAGCACTTGGAAACATCTGTTCCCATTGTTCCCTTTACCTAATTCTTATTCTGTGTTTTTGCAACTTTATTGGATTTTGTAATATGCTCACTTTTTAAAATTTGATCCAAAAATTTTATAAGTGTGTTGTACATTTTAAAATGTACATAAATTGAAAAATTAATATTCTCTGGTAGGTTCCATCAATTATTAGTATTTATTTTTATCTCAGATCATTTTTAGGTGATGTAACTTATTAGGAGAGCAAATAATAGCAAAATTAATAAGTAAAGAAATAGAATATAACCACTCCCAACCCCAACTCTCACATTGTGGTGCATAGGACATGGAAGTAACACAACTTTGTGTATTTCCAGGGATATTATGATTGAGATAGTTGAACTTCAAATTTGGTCCTGAACTTCCTGGATGGTAAGGTAAAAGAGAAACATGACTTTTTCCAAGAAACATGACTGTTGGCTTAAAGTATTTCCTTGCAGTGACCTCTCCTTTTTTTTTTTTTTTTGAACGCCATTTCTTGCTGACCCACATTGATGCCAATAAACAATTTTTCTCAATTTGTGGGACAGAGAGGAAAGAAAATGCCTCAGGGGAGGTCTATCTATGTATCTATCTATCATCTCTCTATTATCTATTATGTCTTGAGTACATGGGAGATGGTTGTTGGGAAAGTACAGAAATACTTGACGGGGCTTTTCATGGGCTGACTTTCTGTATGAGTTGTAAGAGTCAAGTTGGAGAAAAAGCAGCTTTCTTGTCCCTATATTTGGTTCAGTGGTTGATGCTAAGCAAGACTTGCTAAAATAACTAGTTAGGAGGCATTAGGCTGAGATGGCTCCAGTTCCTTGACTATTTATGTAAGGAAAATCAAACCCAGCTCACTGTAAATAGTAAAATAAACATATGCTTAACCAATCTGAAACTGCCAACCAACTTTTAACTAGGGGTTTTTCATTTTACCCAATCAGGTCTTTATCTTGCTTCTGCAAATTCTTATAAAAGTTTCCCCTTTGCGCTCCCTTGGTTGAGTCCAAATCTCTTGGGATTTAGTGCTGCCTGATTCATGAGTTACTGCTTGCTCAAATAAATCCTTTAAAATTATAATGCATCTATATGTATCTTCTCAGAGAGGTAAATGAATTCCCAATTCATTTATCAAACTTTGATGCCTGGATCACGAGTTTGTGTGACTCAAAAGCATATATTTCTAACCACTCTGAGCTGTGTGGTGTCCACATAGCATGGCTTATGTCAGCCAATCAGAATGGAGATGAGCTAGAATTTGGAGCTTGGATTCGGACTGTGGCATTGTTTCCTTACAGGCAATGCACATCTTTGCTCTAGGATTTGGTTTGGAAAGAATAAAATAGTCAACCCATCCACAGCAGCTATGAGTTTCCCACAACACATTTATTTCTGAATAAAGTTGTAGCCATGGATACAGCAGAGACCTTCTCCCACCACTATTGTTTTCTCTAAGATTTATTCTAAGGGAGTGCCCATGTGGTCTCCATCAGCATTTTCTTCTTGCACCTTTGGTTTCAGAGCCTTCTGGAAATTGAGTATGACTGGAACATTATGTTTTTTAAACAAATTTAAAGCATGTGTTTAAAATACAAAATGAGGGGCCGGTACCGTGGCTCACTTGGCTAATCCTCCACCTGCGGTGCCAGCATCCCATATGGGTGCTGGGTTCTAGTCCTGGTTGCTCCTCTTCTGGTCCAGTTCTCTGTTGTGGCCCAGGAGGGCAGTGGAGGATGGCCCAGGTGCTTGGGTCCCTGCACCCGCATGGGAGACTGGGAGGAAGCACCTGGCTTCTGGCTTCGGATCAGTGCAGTGCCAGCCAGAGCGGCCATTTGAGGAGTGAACCAATGGAGGGAAGACCTTTCTCTCTGTTTCTCTCACTGTCTATAACTCTGTCAAATAAATTAAAAAAAAAAAAAAAACAACTCAGAACTACCACAGGGATTGGGTCATTTGTAGTCCATTGTACCAACACACAAACAAAAATAGACACTAAGAGCCTAACTTCCCACCTGCATGTTCTCAACCCCAACTCCTATGCATCCTTCAAAACCAGGCTCTGGTGCCATGGCCTCTGATGGCTGCGTCGCCTTCCAGCAAAAAAAATACAAAATGAAATAAGGACAGAGAATTCATATTTATTTGGGGGTGCAGTGACTAACACAGTGACACATACCTGTAAGGGCTTAATGTAGTTAATCTTTGGCAGGTGTGCTTGCTGTCAGATGACATCTTGCTCAAAGAAAAAGAGTTCAAAATGCTCCATAGCATCATGAAAAGAAGCCTCATTACACAAGTGAGAAATTCTAGAGCTACACTGTCTAATAGGGTAGTCTCTAGCTACAGGTGATTATTTATTTAACAAACAATAAAAACAACATAAGATAAATATTTTTTTTCTCAGCTGCCCTTGCCATACATTGAGCACTCACTCGCCATGTGTGTTCTGTTGAACAGTGGAGACACAGAGCATTTCTGTCACTGTGGAAAGTTCTGTTGGACAGAATGGATTGGGTTGAAATAGGTAAGGAATATCAGGGTGATGAAATAGAACCAAGCCTTTTAGCTCTGCCATGACAGAGCTAGCTGGGTGGACGTGACATATATATATATATTTCTTATAAAATGAAGAAAATACTGCTTAGCGCATAGGATTTCAATGAACCAAGTACTCGCTGCACATAGCCTCATGGTTCCTCTTCTGAGAGGTCTCCCCAAGCACCCTATCATATATGGTCACCACTTCTGTAACTCTTATTCACAACAGCCTATCATTTCTTCACAGCACTTAATCATATTCTGCAATGATAGTCCTATCTATCTATCTATCTATCTATCTATCTATCTATCATCTCTTATTTATTGTGTCTTGTAACTACCTCCCTCCCAGTATACATATGCAAGGTGTGTTTTATCAAAAACCAGCCATCCTCCAATTCTATGACACAAACTGCAATTCAACTCTGACACTAACTACCTCGATGCAATAGTTTGTTTCATCACCATATTTAAACACCAGAGAAAACACACATTGAGAAAAGTTCAATTTGGCTCATAGTTGTAGAGTCCAGAATTAGGCAGGCTCCAGTGGTTCAGCATCTGGTGAGGGTGTCCTTGCTGGCGGAATTCCTGGGCAGCACAGTCACATGGCTCTCTCCTTATAAGGTAGCCATGATTCGATCACGAGAGACTCACCCAGCAAAGTAATCCAATCTAATCATTTCTCAAAGACCCTGCCTTTAGATACCATTTCAGTGTAAACTCAGAGTCATGTGAAATGCAAACAATTGTACCCTACCATGTCTACAGCATCCCATGAGATGCTAAGGGACCAGTGTATGGTGTGGGAAATAGCCAATCCCCTGTGGTGCTTCTGAGTTACTCCTCTAAAAACTTATAATGTGAGTCACTTCCCAGAAAGAACGTTGAGCAAAACTGAAGACCACACATTGTGGCATCAAAGTTGATTCTGAGTGGCACAGAATGAGGCATTGTAGACTCCCATTTAGTGGCTGGCAAAAAGGTTGCCACTAATTACCTGCCACTAATTGGTGGCTTCAAATGGTCAATGCAGCAGTGCAAGTCTGATGATTTTGGGAGAGAGATTTGGCCAAGACAGTGCTTTCTTTCTCAGTCCCCATGGTTGTGTCACCTCTGCTTGAAAGGAGCACTGGCAACTGTGGGAAAGGACTTTCCCTGGAGATTTTCTTAGATGGGTGGGATAGTGAGCTGGGGTGGAGAACAGCTACAGTAATGGGGAGAACCTTTGCATTATGGGTTCAAGGTGCCTCATGCAGCTGTGGTCTGCTTTCTGTACAAGAGCAAAGATAAAGTTTACCTGTTTTGAGGAGGTTATAATGGTTTATTTTTTCCCTTAGAGATGATAATGGAGATTGCTGTGTGTCAGATAGTTTTGAAAATACCTTAGATATACTAACTCAATTACATTTTTTAAAAACGATTTATTTATTTCTTTGAAAGGAAGAGAGAGAGAGAGAGAGAGAGAGAGAGAGAGAGAGAGAGGTCTTCCTTCTGCTGGTTCACTCCCCAGATGGCCACAATGGCTGGAACTGTGCCAATCCAAAGCCAGGAGCCAGCTTCTTGGTCTCCCACGCAGGTGCAGGGGCCCTAGGACTTGGGCTATCGTCTACTGCTTTCCCAGGTCATAACAGAGAGAGCTGGATGCTGGGCCTAGAATTGGCAACAATATGGGGTGCCAGCACTACAGGCAGTGGCTTTACCTGATAAGCCACAGCGCTGGCCCCTTAATTAAATCTTAATGACCCTATGAGGTAACTACCAATATTACCACTTGAAGAGAAAGGGACAGGCACAGAAGGTTTAAGTAACAATTAACATTGCTTTTAGTGATTAGCTGGCTCTGTACATACCAGTTCATTTTGTAATTTGTTCATAAGCAATTGAGGTATATAGTAGTCTTTTGTTCTTCTTTTCTTTATTAAATGTTGATTGCTAATTTAACATGATGGATTTCTTCATAGAGGTGCCATTGACACGCTGGGCTGGACCATTTTTTGTTTTCTAGGACTGTCTATGCCTTTTGGGCATTTAACATCATTGGCCCTCGCCTCTTACATGCCAGTACTGTATTTCTCCTGCTTGTTATGACAACCAGCCTGCTCCTACAGATCCAACAGCCTCCAGCAGAGTGATTCCACATCTGGCTGAGAACCTCTTAAGCAGCTTTTGTGTATTTTACTTTCTAGGCATTTTCATTAGTTGTTTTTAAACATCGAAAGTTTTTAGTCATGGGATCAGAATTCACACAAAGTAGGACATAAATCATTTCCCTTTATTGGCAAGGGTAGGTAACACTCCACCTTCTATTTTATCTGCCTAGTCCTTTCCCCTTGAACCTACATCCTAGAGCTTCTGTTTTCACCCTCAGCCTCAAGTATTGGCTCTACTGAGAATGGAAAAAGTGTTTACAGTCACTGTCTGTTTACTACTATTATGTGCAAAGTGTTTAGGCCTCAGGAACATCTTTTAATTCTTTTTCTATCTGAAGAAAAAGATGGATGCGATCTATCTTACATCATAGTTGTCATTAAAAGAATGCATTCACAAAATGTACTTTTATGAACACACAAATGTATATTTGATGGAAAAAAGAGTCATAACTAGAAGAATGTGGACCTGCTTACAACCAAACTCTGGCTTTATGAGCTGCTGGGACTGGTGGTCCCACATTCACTAGGCAGAGCATGGTACCATAAACATAACTGCAACGTTCAGCTGGGTTGGCTTCTGCCAAGGTAGACTGAATTCAATGGGTTGGTTCAGAACTCAGTGCACCATGAGATTTTCTTATAGCTTTTAACAGAAATTCTGTAACTATTAAAAAAGTTACACATTTTAGGAAAAAGTATCTTTATGACCCCATTTGTAGTTTCTTAAGCCAAGTCCATCCTTACAAGCAACACATCCTAGCTAGTTATTAAAACAAGCTACAAAGCCAGATGGTGTCTGAGATCATATCTCCAGTTGAAGGTTCCACCATTTAAGTCTGGAACTACTAAATTCCCTTCTGTTCCAAAATTTGACTCCAACTTCAATTTCTACTTCTGGTCTTTCATAGATGTTTCAACTTCAATTTCTACTTCTGGTCTTTCATAGATGTTTTTAATTCATCCTAATTGTATTCAATAATTAGATGTTCAAGCTCACTTTGGATTTCTGGTTTAGCTCATCCCTCTGCTTTCACAAGTGCCATGTCATAGATGGATGCTTCCTGCTTTAAGACTCTGGTCTGTAAGAGCACCCTGCACTCGAAGTCTCTTCTTTATGGATTCAGACTCCCAAAGGAATCCCCCAGATGCACCCAGCCTTCATTTAATTGGAGGTAGTACAGACTCTTGTGTGCAGCCTGATAAATTGCCTTTATTGAAGAAGAGAGAGCCTCTTGGCTCATTTCAGCATCCCACTAGGAATATTTTGACAAACATTTTGACCAAGGTTTTATAATTGTAGAAAAATTATACTGTAATGATGCATTTGCACATTGGTTTCCTGAAAATACATTGTTTTGATTTTATCATCCTTCTAGAAAATGTGTGTTTACATTGACATTTATGGTTACAGCCTTGAGACACAGCCAAACCACAAGTCTAGATTGGGAGTAATGAGCGTGGAGCTACAAAGAAGGGTCATCCCATCAGGAGAGTAAATCAAACACCGACCTTGTGGCTGCTTGACCTGCACTGAATGAATGAGAAAAGTAATGACTTGTAGGTTGTTTTTCCTAGGGCTGATATAAAACCCCTTTTCTCTCCCCTTAAATTTGATTCTTTTGGCTACCAGCCCAGCTTAAATGGTTGTCAGGGCTTCTGAGCCAATGAAGCTTAGCTTTGCACTCAGTTCTTGGTCTTCAGGACATACTTATGCTTAAACTCGAAGGACTGTAGAATCATGAAAGTGAGCTGCAGAGGAGCTGGGGATTTTGCATAGACAAGAAATAGGAGTTCTTAGGTTTCAGATGTTCTTTTGAGGGAGATCATGGTTTGTGTTTAGAAAGCCTACAAAACTCCTTAGATTCTATGTAAAAGTAGTAGGAACACATATGTGCACTTCTGTCCTTGAGAGAAACCTCATTAACGTCCATCAGATTCTCAAAGTGATCTGCAATGCCCCCAAGTTTTGGAGTAACTGGAACAGGTTAAATGGAAGCAGATAGGAGCAACTTAGTGTTCTGAAGCTGATGGCTGAGATCATGTGATCTGTCTGCCAGGCATCAGGGTCTGCAAATTCCCAGCAGACAGGTGCATCCTCACTTGTTTTTGCTTTATACCTCTACATTTTAGCACACTGGCTATACCTTGGATATGTGTTAGCAAGCTACTACACATCTTTGCAAAAGAAAATTCTTTCTGTATATATCTAGTGTAATAGTTACTTCACTCCTCCAATTTTGTATACTAATTTTATTTCCCATGATTATTACTATAAATGATGCTATGGTGAATGTTTTGAAAAATGTTATCTATAAAATAATGTAATGTTGGTGAAAATTTCATCTATGTTATAGAAAAGACCTGAAGGATATGCAACTAAAAATTAAAGAAAAATAGTCACTTCAGTATCAGAAACATTGAAATGTGAAAAGGTTGATTTCAGAACTGAGAAAATATGACAACATAAGCTTATTTTATTCTTTGTTGAATGAATGAATGACTACATGATAATCAGCATGAATAATCATAACCATAGATCATATTTATGAAGTATTTATTCTATTCCAGGCAATTCACTAAGCCCTCTGCATGCATTATCTCATCATTGGGAATTTCGACACTGCAGAAAAGTATTATTATCTTAGTTCTGCAAATAAGGGAATTGAAGGTTGGGAGAATAAAGAACTTTTAAAATGCCTCAGTACTCATAAAGTACAGTACAGAATTTAAATTCAGGTTTGTTCAAATACAAATCTCAGTCCCTCAAGGGGGTAAAACAACATAAAACAGTCTATATATTGATCTCCACTATCCCCCCTGTCTGAAAACACAGAATTATTGATATTGTCTTGATGACAACTTGGTTTCTTTCAGACACCTCTCTCCACCCTGCCAGTTATGTTCTATTACATTCAGTCTGAGACTGAATAGAACTTTAAGCCACACAAATGCCTGCAGATCTGACAAGTAATAATCACTAGAAATATAGCTAAAGATATTTTCTGAGGAGGGCAGAAGGGTGGATCTTGCATTCTAAAAAGATCAGAGAAAATCTCCATAAGGAGTATGCATTAGGATTTATTGCAAATTATTACACACATGAGTGAGTGTGTGTGTGTGAAGCCATCTGTTTTCTTTATATTATACCAGTGGGCATATAAGCAGGAGAAACGCATTGCCCTTGTAAATATCCTGAATTTAGAAAAAAAATGCCTAGTACACTCAGGCTATTAGTTATAACGATATTTAAAGAATTTTTTCTAATAACTGAAAGTAGAATAATAGAATTGTAAATTGAGAAAGAAATTAAGACAGGAAATTTTAACACCATAGGCAAAAATACTCAAAAATACTAGAAGTATTTTAGTATATAATTTGGGAGGGTAGACGAAAACATAGGTTAATCTCCACTTGTATATATCACTCACTGGTACTTTCTCTAAGTGAGCAGGGAGTGTGTAGCTTTAGATGTTCATAACTATTTTAAATCACTCCAATTTTACTGAATTTCAACCCCATTCTTAATCAATACAAGCACTTTTTTTAGGGTCAGGATTCCGAAATCTTGTGTTGTTTTGTCCTTAATAAGAATCTTTATATCTCAATTATGATGATAATGTAGAGCAGGCTTCCTTTGTGAATCTATAGAATCTCTTAGTGTAATTCAGATTGCTTTCTTCTTTCTTGTGTTATTGTATTTGCTCCATACAGATGGGCACATAACTTGAATCTAATGTTTAGCATATTTTTGGACTTCAAGCTACTTCCTCCTGGGGAGTTGGCAAGAAGTCCAGTGAAAATTAATTTTGAAATCTTGCAAACAGAGATTTAGTTTAATTGAAACCTCTTTGGAGCTCCCTCAAGTTAAAATTATAATTTCTTAGTGCTGATAGTGGTAGCCTGATTCTCTGGATAATACATATATACTTTCTTGGTTGACTTCAGAGATTACTTAAAACTACTAATAGTAGTTTTAACAGTAGTTTAGAAAACATATTCTTGTGGTCCAAGGTAAAAGAGATCCTTTAAAATATTTTTCACTTAATGTGTATGTTATATTTATTTATTTTAACTGTAGCAGTTAGTTTTTCTACAAAGAATTTAACATTTTTCTTTTCTTTTGAGTTGAGTATTGGTGATTTATTATAATGTAATTTCTCTCTTGGGTATAGTCCTCAATTTATTTGTATTTATTTCTTTAGTTTTGACATGATGCATTTGATTTTATTTGGGCTCTTTTATGTTGAGAATGTGTAGTATGAAATATGTGTGTGTGTGTGTGTATATATATATATATATATAGTTTGAAAAGCAGACACACACACACACAGAGAGAGAGAGAGAGAGAGAGAGAGAGAGAGATCTTCCATATGCTGGTTCATTCCCCAAATGCCTGCAACAGCCAGGGTTTGAGGGAGTCCAAAGCTAAGAGCCCATAACGCCATCTGGGGTCTTCCATGTGGGTGGTAGGGACCAACTACTTGAGCCATTATCTGCTGTCTCCCAGAGTGTGCATTAGCAGGAAGCTGAATTGGAAACAGAGGAAGGAGAGTTTCTGAAACTAGGAACTGAAACTAGTCACCCCAATATGGAATGCAGACATCACAAAATATCCTCTTAACCGAAATGCCCCAAACTTGCTCCATTGTCAGGCATTTAAGGAAATGATAAATTATCTCGGATCCCAGTCCTGTTCTCCAATGTGTGTGGCAAGGACCCAAGTACTTGAGCCATCACTGTCACTGGAGCCATGCCAATGTGGCTCCCTTGAGTTTCCATTAGCAGGAAGTTACAGTGGACAGTGGAGCTGGGATACAGGCACTCCCATACGGAATCCCAAGCAGCATCTTAATCACCATAACAAATGCCTGGTGAAACGCAATTTTATATGAGAGCCAGCAGAATTTGCTGATGGATTGGATATAGGTATGAGAGAAATTGAGGTATCAAGTTTAGTACTAGGTTATTGACTTGAGTCCTGTATATGCAATGATGAAGAGCACAGATGAATTCCTAACCCACATGGAGCCTAGAGTCCACTAGAAAATTTTTTTAAAAAGTAAACTCCATTTTAATTATAGATTTCTACTTGTTTGCAGTAAGTGATGTATGAAAAATAAAGAGCACTGAAGTAACAAAACTACCTTTATAGGCTGTGAAGAAAGGCTCATGAGAAACCTGGGAGGTCAAAAGTGAGAAGCTAGCCATGCAAGGAGTCAAGGCAGGAACATTTCAAATACAATAGCTACCCAAGGGCTCTAAGGGATAAGGGACTCAAGTTTTCATTCATTTATGTATTTATTTGAAAGACAGAGTTACAGAGAAAGGAGGAGGAAGAAGAGGGGGAGGAAGGAGAGAGAGAGAGAGAGAGAGAGAGAGAGAGAGAGAGAGAGAGAGAGAGAGAGAGAAATCTTCCAAGCAGTAGTTCAATCCCCAAAATTGCCTCAATAGCTAGGGGCTGGGGCAGGCTGAACCCAGGAGCCAGGAACTTCCAGGTTTCCCATGTAGATGGAGGGGCCCAAGCCCTTGGACCATCTTCTGCTGTCTGCATTATCAGGGAGCTGGACTGGAAGTGGAGCAAGGACTCAAAACAGCACCCATATGTGATGCCTGCATCACAGGCAGAGGTTTAACCTGCTGTGCCACAATGCCAGCCTTGGTACTCAAGTTTTAGGAATTGAAAGAAGATCTACATGTCTAGAACGCATTGAAGGAGATGGAGGAAAGCCTGTATAAAGTCACAAAACAAGCATTATAGAGTATCATATGGTGGTTAGAGCATTTTTTTTTCCTTAGTACAATGGGAAACAGTAGTCTGGGTGAGAAATCATGGTTGTTTGGATGAGGGAGGAGGCAGCAAAAAATGTGGATGATTGAACAGGTATAGAAACTAACTGGAAGCAGAGAATTCAGTATTTGCATTATATTATTCAGTGAAAGGATTCTAAAGGTAATTCAGTACAGGAATAAAACTCCTATTGCATCCTTTTTCATTAATTATGGTATCAGTCTTATGATATCATAAGACTTCAATTCTTGATTTTCAAGTTCCTACTATATGAGTTCTAGTTTACAAATCATGAGGCTATGAAAGAATCTCGATTAAGAAGAATTCATTGGTTCATGGATTACAATACAATGTTGAACAAAAAAAATTCAGAAAGGTAGGGACCCATTTGAATCTCAGAAGTCATTAGAGCCAGGTGATGGATGATTCAAGGATGGACTCATTGACTTTCACCTGTTTTTCTCTGGGTACCAGCTTTACATTCTGCATGGAGGCTCCTGAATTATATATTTTAAAATTTCTGCCAGGAAAGGGGGAAAGGCAGTGGCAGAGGGGGCGGTGAGGGGGGAGAGGAAGAGAGGGAGAGAGAGAGAAGGAGAGAGAGATTGCCTTATAGTCTTGAATTCAAAATCTTAGGGAAAAAGTCTGGCCCATCTTGGGCTACATACTTAACTTGGAATAAATCAGTTGTGGGCAGAGGACAGAGCCATGCAGCAATATGGTGGCTGCCACCAAAAAACTGAAGAAGCACTTGGATTCTGGGGGAGTGTGAGAGGGGTGCTGGTGTCACTATTTTAACTTATAATCTGAGAGTGTTGGGTTCCACTCACTAATTCATTCGAAATGTAATTACTGAAGATCTAGTATGCATTGTGTATTGAATGCTTACTATATAAGATGTCTCCTGAAGACTCCTTCAACCTTGATGTTCTACCATTGAATGAGATTTTAACATGGAATGACAATGTAGCCCATTATTCCTACACTTGTGCATTTTAAATAATTATTTTTAGATTTATTCCTCTTAGTAGTAAAATAAATACTTTAGATCCTACAGATAAAAAGAAGTCTTTAGCTTTCTAACTTCTTATGTCTTGCCTTTTTGTTTTTTAAAGAGATTTATTTATTTGAAAGGCAGAGTCACAGAGAGGCAGAAGCAGAGAGAGAGAGAAAGCTCTTTCATTCACTGGCTCCCTTCCCAGACGGCTGCAGTGGCAGGAGCTGCTCCAATCTGAAGCCAGGAGCCGAGAACCACTTCCTGGTCTTCTATGTGGGTGCAGGGGCCCAAGGATTTGGGCCATCTTCTACTGCTTTCCCAGGCCATAGCATAGAACTGGATCAGAAGTGGAGCATCCAGAACCCAAACCAACACCCACATGGGATGCCATCACCAGAGGCAGTGGCCCTATCTGCTATGCCACAGAGCCAGATCCCTGTCTTGCCTTTTGCTTTTTGACCAATTCCCTCCAGTGCTTTGTGCTTACACAGTACTAATATGAATGCTGTATACATAGCTTTCAGGTTTTTTTTTAAAGGATTTATTTATTTATTTGAAAGTCAGAATTATACAGTGAGAGAAGGAGAGGCAGAGAGAGAGAGAGAGAGAGAGAGACAGAGAGAGAGAGAGAGGTCTTCCATCTGCTGGTTCTCTCCCCAGTTGGCTGCAAAGGCAGGAACTATGCCAATGCAAAGCCAAGAGCCAGGAACCAGGAACCAGGAGCTTCCTCCAGGTCTCCCACATGAGTACAGGAGCCTAAGGACTTGGGCCATCTTCTGCTTTCCCAGGCCATAGCAGAGAGCTGGGATCAGAAGTGGAGCAGCCGGGACTTGAACCGGTGCCTATATGGGATGCTGGCACTGCAGGCAGCGGCTTTACCCATTACACCTTAGCTTTCAGTTTTGACTATGCTGTTTCTTGGAGGATGAAAAATGGGATTTTATATGTAATTCCTGATGAGTTTCTCTATTTGTGATGTTATTTGCTTCTTCATTCTTATTGCCATATTTTGGGAATGCATTTTTGCTTCTTCTTTAGGAAGTGCATTAGGTATTGGAATTTAGCATTTCTTTTCATTTGTTTTTAGTGGTTCCTCCTTTCCTCCTTCATAATAATTTTCATTCAGTTCTTTAACTTCTATTTTATTTATTCTCTTGGGTATCAAATAGGTTTAAATTACATGTGTATTAGATTCTTCTAACTGCCTATTTGACATCTCCTGATTCCCTGATAAAATTCTCAAACCTGATATATGCCAAACTGAGTTCCTAATCACTTTCCAAGGACCTGTTTTTCCTGAACTAGTCCTCATCAAGAAGAAAAAGCAATTTTATTCTTTCAATTGCTTAAGCCAATTCATGCTTCTATGTCTCTCACAGCAAATAACTAATCCCATCGGAGAGCCTTATTGGCTCTAGCCTTGACATTGTTTAGAGTGTCTGACTATTTTTCACCATATCCCCTGCTGCTATCCAGATTTAAGCCACTATTCTCTCTCACTTGAAATTTTTATTGGTCTCCTAACTGGTCTCCATTCTTCTGACATTTAATCCTATATTGTATTCACAGCACAGCAGCCAGGGGGATTCTGCTCAAACTTCAGTCAGGGTGTACCAATCCCCTGCTAAATTGCTTTCAGTTATTTCCATTTTACTCAAGTCCTTCAATCATCTGCAGGACTTACAAGGCACTTCAGTAACTCTACCCCCATCCCTGTGTTTCTGACTTCATCTCCTCTCACTCTGCACAAGTCACACTGCCCTCCTGGATATCGTTCTAACACACCAAGAACACGCTCACACAAGGACCGCCACTGTCACTTTTTTCTCTCCCTGGGAAGTTCTTCTTCCCAAACATTTATAAGTTTTGTTTTCTTACCTCTGTTAAGTCTTTGTTCAAATATCACTGCAAAAGGTACAATAATGGGCTGGCACTGTGGCTCACTAGGCTAATCCTCTGCCTGCGGTGCTGGCACACCAGGTTCTAGTCCCGGTTGGGGTGATGGATTCTGTCCTGGTTGCTCTTCTTCCAGGCAAGCTCTCTGCTGTGGCCCCAGGAAGGCAGTGGAGGATGACCCAAGTGCTTGGGCCCTGCACCAGCATGGGAGACCAGGAGGAAGCATCTGGCTTCTGGCTTCAGATCGGTGTGGCACGCTGGCCGTAGCAGCCACTGGAGGTGTGTGTGTGTGTGTGTGTGTGTGAACCAATGGAAAAAGGAAGACCTTTCTCTCTCTCTCTCACTGTCTAACTCTGCCTGTCCAAAAAAAAAAAAATACAATAATGTCCAACCTCAAGGTGCTAAGCCCTGAAACTCATGAGAATGTTAGGGTACGTGATGAAGGGTACTTAAGGTTGCAGATGGAATTAATATTGCTAATCCACTGAATTTCATTTTTTAAAGATTTTTATTTATTTATTTGAAAGGCAAAGTTACAGAGATGGAAGCAGAGAGAGAGTGGTGGTGGGGGATCTTCTATCCTCTGGTTCTTGCCCTAAATGGCTGCAATTGCAGGTGCTGGATTGATCCCAAGCCAAAAGTCTGGAGCTTCTCCCAGGAGCAGATGCAGGCACCCAAGCACGTGGGCCATCTTCCACTGCTTTCCTAGGCCATAGCAGAGAGCTGGATCAGAAGTGGAGCAGCTGGGACTCGAACCACACCCATATGGGATGCAGGCACTGCAGGCTGCAGCTTTACCATCTATGCCACAGTGCTGTCCCCCCTCCACTGAATTCAATACAGATGGGTTACCCTTGATTTTCAAAGTTGAGTCTAATGTAATCACAAGTCTGTAAAATGCGAAGAGGGACAAAGAAGATTCTGAGTCAGAAAGCTGTGTAGACATAGAACAATGTTTGGAGAGATGCAATGCTTCTGTTCATGAAGATGGAGAAAGGGGCCATACATTTAGGTGTGGGGGTGACCTCTGAAATCTGGAAAAAGGCAAGGAGATGGATTCTCCTCTAGAGACCCCAGGAAAGCACAGAACCTGATAACTCCCAATGAAACCTATAATAGAATCTTGATCTAATGAGCTGTCAGCCAAGACATGTATATTGCTTAAATCACTAAATTTGTGGTAAATTATTATGAAAGTCATAAAATCCAATAAAAAACCTGCCCTAAGGCCATCGCTATCAATCCTCTTTAAATTTCAAAATTTCTCCCCATCCAACATTGTTCGTTCCTCTTATGATTTCCGTAGCACCTGTTGCCATAATCACTCGTTTATTGTTCAACTCCCTTTCAATTAGAATGTAAACTCTTGATAGAAGAGGATTTCTGTTTTATTTACTAATGTGCACTCAATGACTGGCATTTGCCTGGCACCTAGTAGGTCTAGGTGCTGAGGATAAAAAGAAGAAGCCATAAAACTTATGTCAACCGAAGTGCAGTCTAGAGGGGATTGGAGACATGTAAGCAAATACAGTCCAGCAATTACACACAAGGTTAAGTACAAATATGACATCACATGGGACCATGCAGGTGGCCACACTGAGAGTAAGAGAAGGCTTCAGGTAAAGAAAGAGATCAGCTGTGGGAGAGGCAGATACGAACATGTTCATGCAACAAGTTGAATGTTATTTAAAGCTTTATGCTTGTCACTGTTCTCTTAACCCTTCTGCCTTCTCTAAGAAATTACAAAGCTTAGGAGGTCGTGGACCATAAATGTGTTGAAACAATCTGATGCAATCATGTAGTGATTCAAGATTAACTTAATATGCTAACTCCTTAAGTGTGCACAGCTCTGCAGAATTTACAAACTATTTTCATACATATCTCATTTAAGTATCATAAATACTCTGAGATGGATGTAGATCAGATATTTTAACCGAAATTGTAAACATACTGAAAGTTTAAAGTCTACATATAATAATAGTATAACTGGCACAAGTTTTCAGTTTTTAAACAGTGTTTTCACATATATTATCTTACTTTGTCTTACTACAGAGTCTTCGGTGAGTAGGTGAAACAAATGTTACTAACTAAGTTTGCCTGAACTTGCTTAAAGTGACAGCTGTGGATTTTGCATGGGGTAAGAAATGGAACCAGGACTCAAATCTGTTAGGAAAAGAATGCACCCTCCTCACATGGGGCACCAAAACGTTAGGAAAAGAGGCAGAGAATGGAGAGGAGGTAGGGTACAAATCTACAGCCAGACTGAATTTATTTAGAGAAAATAAATCCAAATTGGTGGGTGACCAACTGCTGGGATGCACAGACTGGACATGTGGCAGAGGGCCCCAACCCAAGGGGCCAGGTCTTTTTATATTAGGTGGGCTAGAGGTGGGGTGGAGGTAGAGAGAGGCAGGCAGAGGTGAATTCCTCTATACTGGTCTTTCTTTCTTTTTTTTTTTTATAATGCTTTTATTTAAAGAATATGAATTTCCAAAATACAGCTTATAGATTACAATGGCTTCCCCCCCATAACTTCCCTACCACCCGCAACCCTCCCCTTTCCCACTCCCTCTCCCCTTGCTTCACATCAAGATTCATTTTCAATTTTCTTTATATACAGAAGATCAGTTAACTATATATTAAGTAAAGATTTCAACAGTTTGCCCTCACATAGCAACACAAAGTGAAAAATACTGTTGGAGTAATAGTTATAGTATTAATTCAAAATGTATAGCACATTAAGGACAGAGATCCTACATGATATAATTTTTAATTGATTAATTTTCTGTGCAATTTCCAATTTAACACCAAGATTTTTTTTCATTTTTAATTATCTATATAAAGAAGATTGATTCAGTATATACTAAGTAAAGATTTCATCAGTTTGCACCCACACAGAAACACAAAGTGTAAAATACTGTTTCAGTACTAGTTATAGCATTACTTCACATTGGACAACACATTAAGGACAGATCCCATATGAGACTTAAGTACACAGTGACTCCTGAAGTTGATTTAACAATTTGACACTCTTGTTTATGGCGTTGGTAATCTCCCTAGGCTCTAGTCATGAGTTGCCAAGGCTATGGAAGCCTTTAGGGTTCGCTGACTTCAATCTTATTCCAACAGGGTCATAGTCAAAGTGGAGGTTCTCTCCTCCCTTCAGAAAAAGGTACCTCCTTCTTTGATGGCCCCATTCATTCCACTGGGATCTCACTTACAGAGATCTTTCATTTAGGTCTTCTTTTTTTTCCAGAGTGTCTTGGCTTTCCATGCCTAGAATATTCTCATGGGCTCTTGAGCCAGATCTGAATGCCTTAAGGGCTGATTCTGAGGCCAGAGTGCTATTTAGGACATCTGCTATTCTATGAGTCTGCTGTGTATCTCGCTTCCCATGTTGGATCATTCTCTCCCTTTTTGATTCTATCAGTTAGTATTAGCAGACACTAGTCTTGTTTGTGTGATCCCTTTGACTCTTAGACCTATCAGTGTGATCAATTGTGAACTGAAATTGATCACTTGGACTAGTGAGATGGCCTTGGTACATGCCACCTTGATGAGATTGCATTGGAATTCCCTGGCAAATTTCTAACTCCATCATTTGGGGCACGACTGATTGAGCATGTCCCCAATTGTACATCTCCCCCTCTCTTATCCCCACTCTTATATTTCACAGGGATCACTTTTCAGTTAAAATTTAAACACCTAAGAATAATTGTGTGTTAATTACAGAGTTCAACCAATAGTACTAGAATAAAAAAATACTAAAATGGATAAAGTATTACATTGTACAACAACAGTCAGCACAAGAGCTGATCAAGTTACTGTTTCTCATAGTGTCCATTTCACTTCAATAGGTTTCACCTTTGGTGCTCAATTAGTTGTCACCGATCAGGGAGAACATATGATATTTGTCCCTTTGGGACTGGCTTAATTCACTCAGAATGATGTTTTCCAGATTCCTCCATCTTGTTGCAAATGACCGGATTTCACTGTTTTTGACTGCTGTATAGTATTCATAGAGTACATGTCCCATAATTTCTTTATCCAAATGTATGCTTTGAATTCCCTGTGATCTTTTGCTGTGAGGTTCCCTTCGTTTACCTTCTTTCATGTTGATGGCCGTGTTTCTGTGTTTCTGTGTGTAACACATCTTTAAGCATCTTTTGCAGGGCTGGACAAGTGGCAACAAATTCTTTCAATTTCTGTTTGCAATGAAAGGTCTTTATTTTTTTTTGATTTTATTTAGAGAATATAAATTTCCAAAGTATAGCTTATGGATTCCAATGGCTCCCCCCCTCACAACTTCCCTCCCTCCTGCCACCCTCTCCTCTCCTGCTCCCTCTCCCCTTCTGTTCACATCAAGATTCATTTTCAATTCTCGTTATACACAGAAGATCAGTTTAGAACATATTATGTAAAGATTTCAACAGTTTGCCCTCACATAGAGACACAAAGTGAAAATACTGTTGGAGTACTAGTTATAGTATTAATTCACAATGTACAGCACATTAAGGACAGAGATCCTACATGATTTTTTTTAAAGAATTGATTAATTATCTATGCAATTTCCAATTTAACACCAAGATTTTTTAATCATTTGCAATTATCTTTATACACAGAAGATCTATTTAATATTATAGTATGTAAAGATTTCATCAGTTTGCACCCACACAGAAACACAAAGTGTAAAAATACTGTTTCTGTACTAGTAATAGCATTATTTCACATTGGATAGCACATTAAGGACAGATCCCTCATGAGACGCAAGTACACAGTGACTTCTGAAGTTGATTTAACAATCTGACACTCTTGTTTATGGCGTCAGTAATCTCCCCAGGCTCTAGTCATGAGTTGCCGAGGCTATGGAAGCATTTAGGGTTTGCAGACTTCGATCTTAATCCGACAGGGTCATAGTCAAAGTGGAAGTTCTCTCCTCCCTTCAGAGAAAGGTACCTCCTTCTTTGATGGCCCCGTTCTTTCCACTGGGATCTCACTCACAGAGATCTTTCATTTAGGTCTTCTTTTTTTTGTTTTTCAGAGTGTCTTAGCTTTCCATGCCTAAAATATTCTCATGGGCTCTTGAGCCAGATCTGAATGCCTTAAGGGCTGATTCTGAGGCCAGAGTGCTATTTAGGACATCTGCCATTCTATGAGTCTGCTGTGTATCTCGCTTCCCATGTTGGATCATTCTCTCCCTTTTTGATTCTATCAGTTAGTATTAGCAGACACTAGTCTTGTTTGTGTGAACCCTTTTACTCTTAGACCTATCAGTGTGATCAATTGTGAGCTGAAATTGATCACTTGGACTAATGAGATGGCCTTGGTACATGCCACCTTGATGGGAATGTATTGGAATCCCCTGGCACACTTCTAACTCTATCATTTGGGGCAGTTCCGATTGAGCATGTCCCAAATTGTACATCTCCTCCCTCTCTTATTCCCACTCTTATATTTCACAGGGATCACTTTTCATTTAAAATTTAAAAACCTACGGCTAATTGTGTGTTAGTTGCCAGATTCAACTCATAATACTAGAACGGATACAAACAATAAGGGGAGATACTAAAATGGGTAAAGATTTAGATTGTACATCAACAGTTCAGACAGGAGCTGATCATGTCTTATTTTCTCATAGTGTTCATTTCGTTTCAACAGGCTTCCTCTTTGGTGCTCAGTTAATCATCACCAATCAGGGAAAACAAATGATATTTGTCTCTTTGGGACTGGCTTAATTCACTCAGCATGATGTTTTCCAGATCCCTCCATTTTGTTGCAAATGATCGGATTTCATTGTTTTTGACTGCTGTATAGTATTCTGTAGAGTACATGTCCCATAATTTCCTAATCCAGTCTACTGTTGATGGGCATTTGGGTTGGTTCCAGGTCTTAGCTATTGTGAACTGAGCTGTAATAAACATTAGTGTGCAGACGGCTTTTTGGTTTTCCAATTTAATTTTCTTTGGGTAAATTCCAAGGAGTGGGATGGCTGGGTTGTATGGTAGAGTTATATTCATGTTTCTGAGGAGTCTCCAGACTGACTTCCATAGTGGTTTAACCAGTTTGCATTCCCACCAACAGTGGATTAGTGTCCCTTTTTCCCCACATCCTCTCCAGCATCTATTGTTGGTAGATTTCTGAATGTGAGCCCTTCTGACCGGGGTGAGGTGAAACCTCATTGTGGTCTTGATTTGCATTTCCCTGATTGCCAGTGATCTCGAGCATTTTTTCATGTGTCTGTTGGCCATTTGGATTTCCTCTCTGGAAAAATGTCTATTGAGGTCCTTAGCCCATCTCTTAAGTGGGTTGTTTGTTTTAATGTTGTGTTGCTTCTTGATTTCATTGTAGATTCTGGTTATCAGCCCTTTATCTGTTGCATAGTTTGCAAATATTTTTTCCCATTCTGAAGGTTGCCTATTCACTTTCCTGACTGTTTCTTTTGCAGTACAGAAACTTCTCAGTTTGATGCAATCCCAGTAGTTAATTTTGGCTTTGAGTGCCTGTGCTTTTGGGGTATTTTCCAAGAAGTCTTTGCCAGTACCTATGTCTTGCAGGGTTTCTCCTATGCTCTCCAATAATTTGATGGTGTCGGGTCGTAGTTTTAAGTTTTTGATCCATGTTGAATGAATTTTTGTGTAAGGTGTAAGGTAGGGGTCTTGCTTCATGATTCTGCAGGTGGAAATCCAGTTTTCCCAGCACCATTTGTTAAATAGACTGTCTTTACTCCAGGGGTTAGTTTTGGGTCCTTGATCAAATATAAGTTGGCTGTAGATGTTTGGATTGATTTCAGGTGTTTCTATTCTGTTCCATTGGTCTATCCATCTGTTTCTGTACCAGTACCATACTGTTTTGATTACAACTGCCCTGTAGTATGTCCTGAAATCTGGTATTGTGATGCCTCTGGCTTTGTTTTTGTTGTACAAGATTGCTTTAGCTATTCGAGGCCTCTTATTCCTCCATACGAATTTCAGCATCATTTTTTCCAGATCTGAGAAGAAAGCCTTTGGTATCTTGATTGGGATTGCATTGAATCTGTAAATTGTTTTTGGCAGAATGGACATTTTGATGATATTGATTCTTCCAATCCATGAGCATGGGAGATTTCTCCATTTTTTGGTGTCCTCTTCTATTTCTTTCTTTAAGGTTTTATAATTTTCATCATAGAGATCTTTAACATCCTTGGTTAAGTTTATTCCAAGGTATTTGATTGTTTTTGTGGCTATTGTGAATGGGATTGATTTTAGCAATTCTTCCTCAGCCGTGGCATTGCTTGTGTATATAAAGGCTGTTGATTTTTGTGCATTGATTTTATATCCTGCTACTTTGCCAAACTCTTCTATGAGTTCCAATAGTCTCTTAGTAGAGTTTTTGGGTCCCCCAAATAAAGAATCATATCATCTGCAAAGAGGGATAGTTTGAGTTCTTCCTTCCCAATTTGTATCCCTTTGATTTCTTTTTCTTGCCTAATAGCTCTGGCTAAGACTTCCAGCACTATATTGAATAGCAGTGGTGAGAGTGGGCATCCCTGTTTGGTGCCAGATCTCAGTGGGATTGCTTGCAGCTTTTCCCCATTCAATAGGATACTGGCCGTGGGTTTTTCATAAATTGCTTTGATTATATTGAGGAATGTGCCTTCTATACCCAGTTTGCTTAGGGTTTTCATCATGAAAGGGTGTTGTATTTTATCAAATGCTTTCTCCGCGTCTATTGAAATAATCATATGGTTTTTCTTCTGCTGTCTTTAATGTGGTGTATCACGTTGATTGTTTTGCGAACGTTGAACCATCCCTGCATACCAGGGATAAACCCCACTTGGTCTGGGTGGATGATCTTTCTGATGTGTTGTTGTATTCTATTGGCAAGAATTTTGTTGAGGATTTTTGCATCTATGTTCATGAGGGATATTGGTCTGTAATTCTCTTTCAATACTGCATCTTTTCCCGGTTTAGGAATTAAGGTGATGCTGGCTTCATAGAAAGAATTTGGGAGGATTCCCTCTTTTTCGATTGTTCTGAATAGTTTGAGAAGGATTGGAGTTAGTTCTTCTTTAAATGTCTGGTAGAATTCAGCAGTGAATCCGTCTGGTCCTGGGCTTTTCTTTGTTGGGAGGGCATTTATTACTGTTTCAATTTCCGTCTCAGTTATGGGTCTGTTTAGGTTTTCTATGTCTTCCTGGTTCAGTTTAGGTAGGTTGTATGTGTCCAGGAATCTATCCATTTCTGATAGGTTTTCCTGTTTGCTGGCATACAAGTCCTTGTAGTAATTTCTGATGATTCTTTTTATTTCTGTGGTGTCTGTTGTTACGTTTCCTTTTTCGTCTTTGATATTATTAATTTGGGTCTTTTCTCTTCTTTTTTTAGTTAGTTGGGCCAATGGGGTGTCAATTTTGTTTATTTTTTCGAAAAACAAGATCCTCAATTGGCTGATTTTTTGTAATGTTTTTTTTGGATTCAATCCTGTTAATTTCTTCTCTGATTTTGATTATTTCTCTTCTCCTACCTGCTTTGGGTCTGGTTTGCTGTTGATTTTCTAGATCCTTGAGATGAACTGAAAGCTCACCTATTTGGTTCCTTTCCAATTTCTTGATGTAGGCACCTATTGATATAAATTTTCCTCTTAACACTGCTTTTGCTGTATCCCATAGGTTTTGGTATGATGTGCTGTTATCTTCATTTACTTCCAGGAAATTTTTAATTTCTCTTTTGATTTCTTCTATGACCCATTGTTGATTCAGGAGCATGTTGTTCATTCTCCATGTGTTTGCATATGCTCTAGAGATTCCTGAGTTGCTAATTTCCAACTTCACACCCTCGTGGTCTGAGAAGTTGCATGATATGATTCTTATTCTTTTGAATTTGCTAAGGCTTGCTTTATGGCCTAGTATGTGGTCAATCCTGGAGAAGGTTCCATGTACTGCTGAAAAGAATGTAAATTCTTTTTCTGTGGGATAAAAAGTTCTGAAGATATCTGTTAGGTCCATTTGGGCTATAGTGTCGTTTAAATCTGCTGTCTCCTTGTTAATCCTCTGTCTTGGTGATCTGTCTATCTCTGAGAGTGGAGTGTTGAAATCTCCCAGTACTATTGTATTGGGGTCTAAATCTCCCTTTAAGTCCCTTAACAGGTCTTTTAAATAGACCGGTGCCCAGTAATTAGGTGCATATACATTGATAATCGTTATATCTTCCTGTTGAATGGATCCCTTAATCATTATATAGTGCCCCTCTTTGTCTCTCTTAATAGTTTTTGTGGTAAAATTTATATTATCTGATATTAAGATGGCTACGCCCGCTCTTTTTTCATTTCTGCTCGCATGGTATATCTTTTTCCAACCTTTCACTTTGAGACTGTATGGATCTTTGTTGGAAAGATGTGTTTGTTCTAGGCAGCAAATAGCTGGGTTTTGTTCCCTCATCCAGTCAGTAAATCTTTGCCTTTTAATAGCACAGTTCAAACCATTCACGTTCAATGTGACTATCGATAAGTAGTATCTTTGCCCTACCATTTGCCAATGATTTTCTTATGTATGCTTTGAGTTTCTTATGATCTTTTGCTGTGAGATTTCCTTCCTTTAGCTTCTTTCAAATTGATGACCATGTTTCTGTGTTTCTGCGTGTAGCACATCTTTAAGGATCTTTTGCAGGGCTGGACGAGTGGCGACAAATTCTTTCAGTTTCTGTTTGCAATGAAAGGTCTTTATCTCACCTTCATTCAGAAATGAGAGCTTTGCAGGGTATAATATTCTGGGCTGGCAGTTTTTCTCTCTTAGTACCTGGGCTATATCTCACCATTCCCTCCTGGCTTTTAGGGTTTCAGATGAGCAATCTGCTGTGAGTCTGATTGGAGATCCTTTGAGGGTAATCTGACGTTTCTCTCTTGCGCATTTTAGGATCTTTTCTTTCTGCTTCACTGTGGTGAGTTTAATTACAATGTGTCGTGGTGAGGATCTCTTTTGGTCATGTTTGTTAGGGGTTCTATGAGCTTCCTGTACTAGGATTTCTCTGTTCTCCAAACCTGGGAAATTTTCTGTTAGTATCTCACCAAAAAGGCCTTCTAGTCCTTTCTCTCTCTCCATGCCTTCAGGAACTCCTAGAATCCAAATGTTAGGTTTTCTAATAGTATCCTGTAGATTCCCGACAATATTTTTTAGATTTCTAATTTCCTCTTCTTGTCTTTGGTTTGACTGTTTCCTTTCCTGTTCTCTGTCTTCTAAGTCCGATATCCTCTCTTCTGCTTCACCCATCCTGGTTTTAAGGCTCTCTAGTGTGCTTGTCATGTGATCAATTGAATTCTTCACTTCATTAAGATTTTTTGTCACTATCGTAGCTTCTTGTTCTACTAGTTGCTTCGTTTCATTCTGATTCTTCCTTAATAATTCATTTTCGCGAGAGAGGTTTTCTATCTTATCCATTAAAGATTTCTGTAGTTCAAGTATTTGTTTTTGTGAACTTCTTAATGTTCGTATCAATTTTTTGAGATCTGCTTCTTGCATCTCTTCTATCTCATCATCTTCATAATCTTGAATTGGGGTGTCTTTTTCATTTGGGGTCATCATAGTGTCTTCCTTGCTCTTGTTAGGTCGGTGTCTGCTTTTGTTTGGCATTTCTCCACTCTGTCTCACCGGGTTGTCGATGTAACGGAGCTGTCTACAAGTTGGGATCCCTGGCTGCAGCACCCCCTCAGATTTATGCAGCTTCACTGCTTTAGAGGCGGGCGGGCTGCGCAGGGGCCTGCTTCCGACGCTACTGGGCGCAGGCGGGCAGGGTGTCCGAGGGCCTGCTTCCGAGGTGACCGGGCGCAGTCGGGTCGCCCGAGGGCCTGCTTCCGAGGCGACTGGGTGCGGGCGGGATGCGGGGGCCTGCTTCCGAGGCGACCGGGTGCGGGCGGGTCGCCCGAGGGCCTGCTTCCGCGGCGACCCGCGCGGGCGGGCGGGCGGAGCGCCCGAAGGCCTGCTTCCGAGGCGCCCGGGCGCGGGCAGGCAGGGCGCCCGAAGGCCTGCTTCTGAGGTGACCGGATGCAGGCGGGCGCGCGCGCGCCTGCTTTAATGGCGGCTGGCGCTGTTTCACCCCTCCTTGTCCCGCTAGACTTTCCAAGGTGAGCGAAGGGGGAGGCTAGTGCCAGTGTTGGTTCCCCCTATTTATTCGTTGTTTTTTTTTTTTTTTTTGCACTATCCCCAGTGGGATCTGTCTCTTCCCGCCAATGTCTCGAGTTACCGAGGGATCTCCTGCTCACCTCCCCCTCCGGCGCTGGCTCGCGGATTCCGCGGCTGCGTTCCCCTTCGCGTCTCCTTTCCCGCGGCATGGCGAGTCCGTTCTCCTCTGCGTCAGGTCCACTGGATCAGGGAGATTTTCCCCCGCATTGTTTCTTGAAGTCTTCACCTGGGGCTACCGTAACTCCTCTTTTATTAAACTATCGAAAGGTCTTTATTTTACCTTCATTCACAAATGAGAGCTTTGCAGGATAGAATATTCTGGGCTGGCAGTTTTTCTCTCTTAGTACCTGGGCTATGTCTCTCCACTCCCTTTTAGCTTGTAGGGTTTCTGATGAGAAGTCTGCTTTGGGCTTCCAAATTTGGGGAAGAATGCAGGGGGCATGGTGTAAAGACAATAGGTTATGAAACCAAATTGAGATTCAGGGACAAGGAATAAATTCAGATATTTATCTATCTTTTGGGCAATGAGTGAGGACGGCTGAGACTTATGTCTTTGTTCCATCAATCTTGACTCTGAGTATAGGTAAGGAGATGGGGCACTGAATGATTTCTTTTCTTTTTCTTTAATATTTTATTTATTTATTTGAAAGTCAGGGTTACACAGAGAGAGGAGAGACAGAGATAGAGAGGTCTTCCATCCAAAGGTTCACTCCCCATTTGGCTGCAGTGGCCAGAGTTGTCCAGATCTGAAGCCAGGAGCCAGGAGCTTCTTGCAGGTCGCCATGCGGGTGCAGTGGCCCAAGGCCTTGGGCCATCTTCCACTGTTTTCCCAGGCCACAGCAAAAGCTGGATTGGAAGTGGATCAGCTGGGTCTCGCATCAGCACCCACATAGGATGCTGGCACTTCAGGCCAGGGTGTTAAGCCACTGCACCACAGCGCTGGCCCCATGATTGATTTTTTCTGGCTAATTCCTGCTGATATAGGGTGTAGATGTGGGGCAAGGATTTGAGTGAGGATCTATACTTGGGATTGGATTGGTTGAAGAAGTTTTGTGTTTCTCCTGCCAGATGGCTTGAGATATAGCAGCTATTTGTTCCTGCAAGAACCTTTGGAATAAGTTAATTATAGATGGCAGAAAGAACAGCACAAAATTATGGAGATATTAGAGACATTGCCTACAGTGGAAAAGATGACCAAAATGAGGCAGAGTTAGCTTGTGTTTACATCTCCTTAGTGTGTCTTTTATGCATTCTATCCCATCTCTTACCATACCAGATTTATTGGTGTAAAAGCATCATTCTTCACCCAAAAAGAGGCAAAGTCCTCCTCTCTCAGCTGTGAGAAGGTGTAGTGCCCAGCAGTTCTGGAGAACTACTGCTGCCGGTGAATCCATGTGGTCCTGGCGGTGAGACAATTGCTGTGCTAGGTCATTTATGTTTTCTTTGAGACTGAGTGATAAAACTTCAATTTTATTTGCCTTGTCTGCTGAGATGGCTAGCTGTGTTGTTCTTGTTCCAATTCCTATCAAGATATCCAGTGAGATTATCAAGGGAGTGAGTCCGAAATCTCTCTTGACGTGGTGGGTTATAGGAACAGAAAATAGAGATTGATCTATGGTATAGGACAAAGGAGGAAATAGGGAGGTGAGTGTACAAGTCCCTGTCTAGTTGGTGGGGAGGAGAATGTGCTTGGTTACCACAGAGAAAGATGCCCTTGTTTCTGGCCCTATACATGATCACATGGTCACTTGCTAAGAGATAACCTTTAAGTTTTCATGCAGCTGGGAATATGATGAGCAAATGCCATTGCAGCTGCTTTCATTGGATGTGAGAAGTAGTGGTGGCTAGTAGGGGTGGGCTTGGGAGAATGACAACTAGGTCACAGGTGTCAGGAGCTAATGAATCCACATGTGGGAAGAAGGAAAGGAAGAACATGTGATGCATAAAGTGGCTTGATCAGTTAGTGCAGCTGTAGCAAAAATGTCTCAGACAGATGGAGCAGGTGGATCCTCCGGTTTTATTTCCATTTACAATAACGGTGTTTCTTCCTCTAGCTGTGCTGACATTTATTCCCAGGAATTCCAGAAAATATATATGTCCTGGAGTTCTTCCAGGAGAGTTCTGGTCCCATGGGCCTTTTCCCAGAGCTGGGTGGGGGTGGGGAGAGCTTGCCAGCCCTTGGGAGAGGAGTGTGTACAACATGAAGACGCATTGAGATTATCTTAAAAAAATAGGCTAGAGGAAATGTTAACGAGAGGTATGTAAGAATTTTGGTTGGGGGGCCGGTGCTGTAGCATAACTTGTAAAGCTGCCACCTGCAGTGCCAGCATCCCATATGAGTGCCGGTTCGAGTCCCGGCTGCTCCTCTTCTGATCCAGCTCTGTGCTATGGCCTGGGAAAGCAGTAGAAGATGGCCCAAGTGCTTGGGTCCCTGCATCCATGTGGGAGACCCAGAAGAAGCTCCTGGCTCCTGGCTTCAGATAGACCTATATCTGGCCATTCTAGCTATTTGGGGAGTGAACCAGCAGATGGAAGACCTCTCTCTCTCTCTCTCTTTCTCTCTCTCTCTTTCTACCTCTGTGTAAATCTGCCTTTCAAATAAATAAATAATAAGTGAATCCTATAAAAAGGGATTTTGGTAGGAAATGTGAATGAGAGTTGCGTGGGGATTGGAATCATGATAGGGAACTGGTATAGAAGCAGAAAATAGCAGAAAATATCCTATCCAGAACAGATTAAAGATTGCTAAGGGAAGGTTTTTTCTTTTTTTATATTTTTATTAATCACAAACTTAGTAAGTGGGGGCAATTGCTGTTAAGCCTATGGCCAAGGTTAGGACAAGGATTACAGCTGCAGACAATAACAGAGGGTGATAGTGCATTACAATATGAAGTATAAACAGAAGGTAAAAAAGGATATCTGTGTAGGTGTAAAGTCACAGAGATCTTCCTGCAGCCAGCGATCTGAGACGAGGTTGGGAATTTAGATTGGTCGAGATGAATATAGTAGCTATCCTACAGAATAATTTGGAGAAATCTGTGGAATTCAGAAATTGTCAGGGACATGAAGCAGTTCTCATATCGTGGGGCGCCACGTCAACATGAAAGAGGTGGGTCCTGGGTGGGTAGACTTATATGAGAGAGATGTTACTAGTTTCCATAAAGCAAAATGTACCCAGGGAGGGGTATCCTTTGAGTCTGGGCAGTGGGGGTAGTCAATATCACCTGCTAGGGAACACTCCATTTTGACTTTAGAGCAGGGTCATCTTGTTTTAGATGAATCCAGTCACCAGGTGAAAGGTAGGAGCGTAGTCGTGAGGTATGGAGTGCAGATTGGGTAGATGTGTGTCCGCATAGGTCCATGACTGAGAGCACATTTTGGTAAGAAGAGGAAAAGTGAGAGGAGGAGGAATAGCTTCAGAATTTTGTAGGGGAGGAAAGTTAGGTGAAAAACGAGAGCTTCCATAGAGAATTTTGAACTGGCTAAGCTAACTGCTCCCAGGGAAGAGATGGAATTCTTAACAGAGATAAAGGAAGGAGTCTAAGTGGACCTGGCCAGAGAGTTTAGTTAGAGCCTGTTTTAAAATTACATTCAACCGTTTTACTTTTCCTGAAGAGAGGGGATGACAGGGAATGTGAAAAATGCCATGAGATACGGAGAGAGGCAGATACTATTTGAGTAATTTGAGAGGTAAACTCCAGTCCATTATCTGATTGGATGGATGCTGGTAATTCAAATCTTCAGATAATACCATTTAATAGTATAGCAGAATTGGCAGAAGCTGTCTTATTAGTAGTAGGGAAAGCTTCCACCCACCCTGAGGAGGTGTCTGCAGTAACCAGAAGTGAATGTGTTTGCCTAACGGGTGGCATATGGGTGAAGTCAATCTGCCAGTCCTCTCCTTGGGGAGATCCACTGGCCTGGTGAATGGGGGTGGTCTGATATTAGAGTTGGGGTTAGTGGTTTGACAGATGCTACATGTCTGAGATATGTTATGCAGAGTTTCTCATATGGGAGGAGTTAGGTATATGTGTGATCTTAGGATGTGAAGAAGAGTTTGAGTTTGAGTGATAGAGAAAGTGAAGGTTTTTTTTTTAAAAAGGTAACTTGGAGAGAAGAAGGGAGTATTAGTTTTTTTTTATCTAGAAACCACCACGAGTCCTTTCTAGATGCCCCTTGTTGTTGGAACTGAGTTCAAAGCCTGAATATACAGGAGCTAAGTTAAGGAGAAAAGATGGGATGGTTTCCCTGAGAGTCGCTGGTTTTGCTGTCAGATGGGCCTGATTGTTGGCTTCAGATAGGTATTGTTTATCTTTCTGGTGGCCTTTGCAGTGAATAATAGCAGCTTATGTTGGTACCTGGGCAGCATCAAGAAGAGCTTTACTCAGCTTGCCATTTATTATAGGGGCCCCTTGAGCTGTTAGAAAGCCCCTTTCTTGCCATATCTGGACATTGAAATGGATGATATTATAGGTATATCGGGAATCTGTGTATATATGGACTGTGTTTCCTTTGGCTAATGTGAAGCCTTGAATCAGGCTAACAATTCAGCCTGTTGGGAGGTAGTGCCTGGAAGTGGGGGCCTGGCCTCTGTGATCCTATGGGTGGAAGAAGAGGAGGTATAATCATGGTACTCCTCAATTCTTTCATATCCAGTAGAAAAGGGGGGGGGGTTTAGAAGCACTGTTATCAATGAACCAATCCCGGGCTTTGGGAATAGGAGTGTCTGTGAGGTGGTGAAATGTAGTCAGGGAAAAATCAAGATGGTCAGTACAGGAATGGGCTTTGAGGGGATCAGAGAGGGTAGTGGGGAGGAGAGAGAAGCAATGGTGAAAGTGACAGTGAGCTGGAGAAGTAGAGTGAGGAACTAGGGCATGAGATGGTGATACAGATTAAAAATCCTGGTGGCTGAGAAGGTCTTGCAGTCTGTGAGACGACCAGATTTGTAAGGGTTGATAAAAGGTCAGGGCCTCAGGTATGAGAAGGGCTGCCATGGCCAGGACCCTTAGACATTGGGAGCAGCCTTGATAAACCCCACCTAATTTTTTAGAGAAATAGGCCACAGATGTAACAGAGTCTCTGGCCTTTTGGGACAGGAGAACAAGTGCTTGCCCTTTAGAGCTATGGATATAGAAGAGGAATGGGTTAAGTGGGTTAGGATGGCTTAGGGCAAGTGTTTGTAGAAGAGCTTTCTTTAGGGTTTGGAATGAGATTTCTAGGGAGGAAGTATTTTGCAAGGTCTTGTCTATATTGCCCTTAGTAGCTTCATAGAGAGGCTTAGCAATAAGAGAAAAGATTGAAATTCAGACACAAAAATATCTGAGTCACAAGAAAGAGAGGAGGTCGCTCTTAGTACATGAGAAAGGAAGAGAGTGTATGGCCTTTTTTCAGGCTGCAGGAACTGCATGAGTGTCTGGTGTCACTGGAAGTCCCAAGAAGGTGACAGAAATTGAATTTAGCTGAGTCTTCTTTTGAGATACCCTATAACCTTTTTCAGCTAGAAAGTTCAAAAGACTAGTGGTATGTTGGAGACAGATCTCCTGGGAGGGGCTAAAGAGGAGACGATCATCAACATATTGAAGCAGAGTGCTGGGTGAAAGGTTAATAGAGGCCAGATCTGCCTGGAGGGCCTATTCAAAAAGTGTCCACTGTCCCAGAGACCTTGGGGTAACGCTGTCCAGGCGAGCTGTCAAGTAAAGTGAGTATCGGGGTCAGGTAAAGGAAAAGAGTGGTTGGGAAGATGTGGAGTTTTGAAGAAAGCATCCTTTAGGTTTAGGACAGGAAAGAAAGAAGCTGTAGTGGGTATTTGCAAGAGTGTAGTGGTCCTATACTAAGCAATAAGAGCCATCTGGTTTTTTGGCTGGAAGTATAGGTGTGTTATGGTGAGAGTGGGTGCGAATAAGTGTATGAGCTCAGAAGAGTTGATCTATAATAGGTTTTAGACCTCTGTGGCCTTCTGGGCATAAAGGATATTGGGGAGCAGCAATAGGTTTTTGGGATCTTTTAGAGAAATGCAAATGGGGACATGGTGGGTGGTAATTACTGGCTGGGAAGTATTCTACACTACAGGATGAACCAAGGGAAGGGAAAAAGTCTGGGGTGGAGAGGTGAGGAGAGGAAGATCCATAATCTGAAGTATAAAGGTTTGTGCTTTATCCCAAATGGGAATGGAGATGGATGCGCCCAGGTGGTGGAAAAGGTCCCTGCCTAAAAGAGATGTGGGGAAGTTCATAAGGACGAGACAGGAATGCAGACAGTAATATCTGAAGGAGCAATATAGGGGAGGGGTCTTATTAGGCATTTTGATAAGGCTTTTTATGCCAACAACAGAGACTGAGAAAGGAAGGAGTGGACCACAATATTGATTTAAAACAGATAAAGTAGGCCCAGTGTCCACCAAGAAAGAAACTCGCTTGCCAGACACTGTCCCTATTACTCTCAAGTCCCTGGACTCGTCTGTGAAGGGGACTGTGGAGCCTGGGCCTCCATATTCTAAGTTTAACAGAGATGAGATGTCCTTGCTGGAAGGGCTTGAGCAGAGGGCTGTTTCAGAAAGGCGGGGGGGGGGGGGTCTCCCTCCATGGGGGCAGTACATCTTACAGTGACCCTATTGTCAGCACTTGGAACATGAGATAGGGGGAGGCCTTGGGTTAGGGCAGCCCCTGATCCAATGTCCAGTATTGCCACACTTAATACAGGTTCCAGGAGGACTAGAGCCTTGGGATGATGTGGACTTCTAGTTGGAGAAGACCTTGGTCCAGTGCCCAGCATTGCCACGTAGATAACATGGCCCCTGAGGAATAGAACATGGCTTGCGATTGGGGTCTTTGTGGATTACAGAAGTAAGCATCTGAAACTTTAGTTTTCTATTTCCTTCTGAGTCCTTAATTCCTATCTCTATTGTTAAAAACACAAAAAAGCTGCATCTATGAGGTCCCTCTGGGAGGTTTTTGGACCATCTTGTGATTTTTTTGGATTTTGTGATGAATGTCTGGGGCTGAAAATAGCTGTCCCTCTGGGGAATTGGAATCGGTGTTAATATTCTTTGTCATTTCTTCTGTAAGGCGGGAGATAAATACAGCAGATTTATCATCAGGTTCTTGGGTGACCTCTCAGATCTTCTCATAATTAACCTGTTTATTGCTGTTCTTATCCATAGCTTCCAGCAGGCATGATATCATGTAGTCTCAAGCCATAGCCCCAGGTCCCTGGGTTGGTAAGTCCAGTTCAGGTTAGGGTTGGCTCTGGGGATGGTTTGAGCAGCCTCTGGGTGTCTGTCTGGGGACTCGTGGTGCATTTCATCTGCCTTCTGTTTGTCAGCATGCCAGATTCATTCAAATTTATCTGGAGTTATGGTAAAGGATAGAACTAAATAGAAACTATTCCAGGTTATAGGATTGAGTCAGGCAGAGAAATCCCTTATGATGTTTGGAGGGATTCTCTGAGAACGAGCCTAGATGTTCCTCAGTCTGACTAACGTGATGGAGAGAAGGGCACACAGACACTAACTGGACCATCCACTCCAGCCACCTCCCTCAAGGGAAGGTGGGGTTTGGGTTGCACAGTTCAGGAGTATGTGTGAGGAGGAGATAGGGTAGCAGGAGGAGGCAGGGTGGGATCCATTGGGCAATTAGGTGTGCCGGTCTGAGAGGAGTCGAGAGACAGAGGCTGAGGCTACACAAGGGCCTGGGACAAGCGGTGGGGCGGAGGGACATCTGCAGCATCAGAGTCACAGAGGGGAGGGGTGAGGGAGGGAACGGCAGGGTGGAAGGCTTACGAGGGGGAGTTACTTCTTCCTTGGGGAGAACTGGGTAAAGAGATTTGTTGAGAGAAGAGGGTGTGTGTGGGGGTAAATGCTCCTGCTGGTGGGGTGGAAGAGGAGGAAGAACTAGAGAGAGGGGGGGATGGAGTGGGCAAAGGGCATTGTTCCTGTGTCACTGGCATCTTGGGTGGAGAGAGAGAAGGGAGGGCTGGGGAGGTGGAAAGCTTAAGGGGGGGCTCCAGGCCCTCTTCCTCCAGGGAACTTGGAGTGAGGGCAATTGGCCACCAAGGAGGAAAAAAGCCTGGATGTAAGAGACTTCTGACCACTTGCCATTTCTCTGTGTAGAACTATTGAGGTTGCAGAGAATTTGGAGATGAAAGGTGCCAAATTCTGGCCATCCTGAGCCACTGTTTAGTTCATATTGAGGCCCGATTTGAACACAGGAGTCAGTTAATTGCTTCTGCTTTATTTCTCCCTTTAGGCCCAGCTTGCACATGCTATTTAAGAGACAGGCCGGGGGGATTTGGGTGAAATATGAGAAATTTTGGAACTCATGGATTAAGCAAAATATGGCTTGAGGGAAAGGGGTCTTTTCGCAGGGTGTTCCCTGGGAAAGAATTACCCCAACTGAGAACCTAAGTTCTGAGTCCTCTAAGAGGAGAGGGAGAATCCCCTTCTAACCTGGAGAAGAATGTGGGGTTGGGGTGTAAAGACAATAGGGCGTGAGATCGAATTGAGGTTCAGGGACAAGGAATAAATTCTGGTGTTTATCTATGTTTTGGGCAATGTGTGAGAATGGCTGAGGTTTATGTCTTTGTTACATCAAAAGCAATGTCACAATCTGTCCAGGGGAATTATTTTTAATTCATTGATTATGATGAGCTATTAAGAGGCACACAAGGGACTATTCAAAAAAGTTCATAGAAAATGTATATTATGAGATAACTGTGGATTAAAAATTATTTTGTACTGGAATAAGCATATAATTCTATTCCATTTTCCCATGAGTTTTTTGAAGTACCCTTATAATGGATAGAAAAGAGTTCAGGCTCTGGGGTGGAGTCCAACAGCCTTCTGTCTTTTCCTTTACTTTCTATAAATCTATAAAACATTATATACAATTATATACAATTATATACAATGCCTAGTACAGTACTTGGTTTTCCAGTAGATATTTAATAATGAATTCTTATGATAGATAATAAAGATAATGCTAAGTAAATTCTGTGTTTATGGGCATGGAGCTCAGGGGAGTAGTCTAGACTGGATTTGGGAGATGTGAGCATTGTAAGGTCTAATACTTCTTTTTTTAAAAAATATTATTTATATGAAAGTCAGAGTTATAGAGAGGGAGAGGCAGAGGCAAAGAGAGAGAAAGAGAGAGAGAGAGAGAGAGAGAGAGAGAGGGGCCAGGCTGAAGCCAGGAGCTGGGAGCTTCTTCCATTTCTCCCACTTGGGTGTAGGGGCCCAAGGACTTGGGCCATCCTCTGATTCTTTCCCAAGTGCATTTGCAAGGAGCTGGATTGGAAGTGGACCAGCCAGGACTCGAACTTGTGCCCATATGTGATGCCAGTGCTGCAGGCAGTGGCTTTACCTGTTATGCCATAGCACTGTCCCCAAGGTCCAAAATTTCTTTGAAAAACCTTTGATAGAAAAATATATTTGTCCAAACCCAGAAGCACTGAAGCCTGCGGCCTTTATGTTGTCTACTGGGTGTCTCTGCCTCGGTCAGTGTGATATTTTGGCCAATTGAGAGCTAAACCTCTACCTGGCATTATCCTGTAGAGAAGAGACACCCACTTGCTCTGGCATTAGCAAGAAAGGGGAAAATATAATAAGTGTATTGAGATGCTCAAAGAATCTTAAAGCAGAATATAGTGAGGTTTAAGGAATGTAACAGGAAAAGATGTGTGAACAGATGTGACCACTAGAGGGAAGGAGTGTGTGAACAGGTGTGACCACTAGAGGCTACTCCTATGAGTCGGTGAGATCTTAGACTCCAGGAGGCTACGCTAAGAACTGTTTGCAAGACTTCTCTGCTCAATTTATTGATTCTTATGGTTTCAATCTGACCTCATGTAATGGAAAAGACTTCATTACAGGACACTCAGTCCCTCAAGAGCACTAATCTATTCATTTTTGGATCTCGAGTGCCTGGCATATAGTAATAGCTATCATTTGTTTTAATATTGCAGGCCCAGTGTTCAGCTTTCGTATTCACTATCTTAATTGATCTTCATACAAAAGACTAATGGAATGATATTATTTTTCAATTTTCTATGGGATAGTAAGGTGCAGAAATACTATATACCATGACCAAAGTCCACAGCTAGTAAGTGACAGAGGTGGCATCCACACTCAATTCTATCCAAACTCTTAAATGCCACACACTGTCTCTTATCCTTTACTGTTACTAGTGGTTCATTTCTGCCTTGTCAACTGTTTTCTGCTGCCCTAAAGTTTTAGTCAACTTCAAGAAACTGCCCAAATTCTCTCCTTGGGTAATAAATTTATTCCTTAAATTGATTTTAAAGTATGAAGTCACTGGATGCCTTTGGAAATAGCTTCTTTAGAGTCAAGAGGGTATTTGATGGAGTGAATGGTACAGTCTAGACAAGAAGATGTTGGAGGGTGGAATCTGTTTATCTAGGTCAGTCCATTTTTTCCAGTTTTTTTCAATAGCACATTACATGTATACACATACACTCACATACTTTATTTAGGGCAAATACTGTATTCAAGGCAAATCTCTCAAGGCCTGGGTTCTTTTTGTTCTGTCTGTGCTGCCTGGAGAAAGCAGCTCTTCATCTCAGTCCTCAATCCTCAGCCCCTCTCAGACCAGATACTGAAATTCTCAGGATGACCTTTCCTTCTGGGAGGCAAGAGTATACCACATAAGAAGCATCTGCAGAGTTAGATTTACCGACTTTCCAGGAGAAGGCTCTGCATTGTGCTGTAGCTTCTGCTGTTACAGCTGACGTGGGGAGGAGGCAGTACATTAAGTTTTAATACAACAGGAATGGTGTGGACTAAAACCAGTGCATCTATGAATGTAACAACCCAACAGGAGTGTAATCAGAGAACTGTGAATCTTAGTGAGGCACCATTCTTACTCGGAGCCTGTGGATTTTTTTTGTGTGTATTAGACTGGATTGTGTATTTAGCAGACACTTTGTGAGCCAACCCTCCCCTCCATCTGTGTTCTCTTATTTTCTCTTCTTTTCCTTCCTGAGACAAACTTATTACCTTCTTTGATCATTCTGGTCTTGTTTTATCAATGGAAAACTTATTCTTTCTACATCGGAGCTTTGTATGAAGAAGATACTGCAAGCACATCTTGGACGTGGTCTGTATTTACAGAGCTGCCTGATTTTCTCAGTGTGGGCATTACTTGTGCCACATTCTTAGTCATCTTCATTTCCTACAGCTTTCCAGTATTGATTAGTAAGTACTCAATGTCAGACATGTGGCCTATAGAGGGAGACAGAGGCTGTGTCAATGATTCAGGCCACTAAAGCAATTCTGATTTGGTCATTAGCTTCTGGTCCAAATGGTTACTTACTTTTCAGCATCTGTATGTATGACAGCAAGATTGTCACCCAACTATGCAAGTCCATCACAATTCACCTTTTGATGAAAAGTGAAAATTAAAATCAAGGTGTTTCTCAGAACCTTTTAACCTTCCATGCTGTGAGTAGCTATAATCAAAGGGGAGCAAGTACCAGCAGTCCTTGGATCCTAACTGCTTTTCTGTTGCTAGAGGAAATTCTCAATGGAATAGAAGATTACAGTTTTTTTTTTTTCAGATTGGAGTTGGTCCATTTTGATCACGTTCGGTGGGTACTCACTTTCTGGCTCAGTAACTTTCTTTATATTTCACCCTCATGTCTGCTAATGATATCACCATGGACTTAGTACCTTGTAGCCATAGTGAGAATCTGAAAGGAGATAGAATAAATGCTTATTGAGAATCCATAGCCAAGTTTATAAGTTGAGAACTTTCTTTAATTTCTTAAAAATAAATCACAGGAGTGTTGGAGACTGAGTGATAGCAAGAAAGGACTTGTTATGTGGGAATTAGAGTGGTAAATCCCTTTATCAGCATTCATGCATGGTTTTACTCCTCCCCCTCTGAGACCATGGAGAGTATCCTGGGGACTCTTTATTTATTTTTATTTAAAAAGTTATATATTGTATTTGAGAGGTGGAGAGACAGAGAGACACATTTCCCATTTGCTGGTTCATTCTTCAAATACCTGAAGTGACTGGGGCTGGGCTATAACTGGTGCCAGAGTTGGACATGCAGTTCAATTCACGTTTCCCACATGGGAAACAGGAACCCAATTTGAATCACCACTGGTGTCTCCCAGGATCTGCACTGGCTGGAACCTAGATTCAAGATTTATAGCCTGGGATAGAATCCAGGCACTGTGAGGTATGATGTGGGTGTCTTACCCATTAGGCCAAATTCCCCCTCTGTCCTGGGGACTCTTTAGATACTTGTTTTTGTTCTGGGACAAATAGGATGGAAGTCTTTGGGAAAGGGGCACCCTTTTGCCCAACAGAGTGACATTCTGAGAATCAGAGTGATATTTTGGTTTTTCATTTGGCGTTTTGTGCACTATCAGTGAGGAGAGCTCCCAAGAGGACTGGTGCTACTATGGGAAAGAACTCCAGATATGAAGCATTTTCAAAAAGATTATGAAAAATGCATCTTATGAGAAAAATTATGCATGAATTTCCAATTATTGTGCATTCAAACAATCTTCTCTTTTAATTCCACTCTTCCACAAACATCTTGTAGTCCTCTCGTTTGTCTTTGTACATTTAGGAACTGTTGGTATATAGGAATAGGGTGCTAGAGATGAGGATGCTGCTCTCAGATCTGTGAACAGACCATTGCAACATCTCAGGATCTTGGATGAAGTGGAGAGACAGGAGAGTGCGTAGAGAAGGTGACTGCATGGGAAGACTGCTGCCATGACAGCACAGCCCCACTTCATTAGAACTCCTTTCTTGAGGTGTGCTGGCAAATTTCATTTTTTTGCTTTGTCGTTTTATGTTGTGAGTTTTCTAGGATGAAATGTGTTAATTAAAAAAGCAGTATTTATTATGTTTAAAACTTATAATTTTATACCAAAATACAAACATGTAGAGGAAAGCCACCAAAAGTAAGTAGTAATAATGATTGGCTCCACGGTAGAAAAAATGTAAAAAAGATCTGATTCTTAGTGTTTGCCAGTTTTCATGATGTAAATACTCCTGGTACTCCCTCTGCAGGTGGTTTCCAGCTACCAATGAGTGAGACATCCCCACTGCAGAGTGATAGCAAAATGTGCATACCTGGCTCTTGTAAGGTGGTATGAACAGGCTCCAGCACACTACTGCCTAACCCTCCCACCCGGTCCTCTAGTCCTGCACACTCTGGGGGAAATGGATTAGCCAGCACAAGGCAGTTGACCTGAATCTTATCTCCTTTACTACTTTTGTGAACCAAGTTGGAAGAGCTTGGATACCTTCCCTCCTATTCTCTGGGACAAACAGTAGTATGAGTATCCTTCAAAAAGTTAATGGAAAATGCATATTAGAAAATAAAAGCTGTGCATGGATTTCATCATATCCTCCTTGCTTAGGACCGATATATGAAAATCTTTGAGGCTATTTCTTATTGTGGTGGAATAATGAACTTGAACTTCCATCTGAAGAACCAGGGCTACCCTCAAATGAGTTTTTTGTTTCATTTTGTTTTGCTTTGTTTTAACCAGGATGCTAGGGAGACCACAACACTGGCTACCAGGCCAGAGCAATGGTCAGGCAGAATCCACTGGACACAGGTCAAACAAGAAACACTGGGATGTCTGTAAATAAAAACAAGTTTCCTTTGTGAGGGTCACACTGTTCCCTGGTCATAGGACTGGGTATTAGGCTGTACACTGGGTATAGGAAGTAGCCATGAACTGTAAACAGCCACACCCAGCTCCCCCTTTGTTTTTTGTTTAGGGCAGGGTAAGGGGACACTCAGGTACTGGAAAACCAGGTTAGCTAGGGGCTTTCAAAACAGATGGGAAGCCATTTTCTCTGTGGACTCAATCTGGAAGATATTATTTGTATCAAAATACAACAGGCTATAAATTTCTCTCCTGTTACAGCAGAGGCACAGAGTAGTGGATTACTGGATATTGAAGCCAGAAAAAAGAAGGTTGATTTTTTAGGAGTAAATGAATAAAGCAGTCAATTCTAATATTTTAAGCGACAGGTGATAGAATTTTTGTGCAGCATATTGTTAGAAATTGAAATCTCATAAGAAATTTACTAGGGAACCATATTATAGTTTGTGAAGTCTGAACTTTGAGTTATTACAGATCGATAGACCAATAATGTTCGAAAGTAATAGTAAGTGCTCTGATATAAAAAGTGTAACTGTCATGATGAAGATTAGAAAGATGAAAAACATGAATATTGATTGAATGAAGTCAGAGAGAATTGTTGTAGATCCTGGAGCAATGATACCTTAAATGAAATATCACAGAAGGAGTTTGTATTAGAACAGTTTTGCAGGTGTGGCAGCTGCCTGTCAGGGCAGTGCACGTATTCCCCGGTGCCTACTCTTCCCATGTACTCGAGAGATGCCTCCAGCTCTGCTTGGGGACCTTCCCTCTGGCCCTAGGAGTGGCCATACTTGACCTACATCATGGCAGGCTGGAGGTTCTAGGGAGTTAGTGCACCCACAAACATTCAAGAATGGGATTTCAGGCCTAGACTTTCCCATTTTCCTTACCCTCCAGATGATACAACTTTGAGGTATGCTTGACATTGGTGGTTCTCAAAATGTGCTCTGAGGACCTTTTGAAGAGACACTAAAATTCTTTGAAGCAATCTATGACATGAAAACCCTTTTTAAACTAGTATCAATGTATGTTTTGCTTCTTCGATTTCTGCTATGTAACTAGGATACAATGGGATTTCCTGGAGGCTACAAAATGTGTAATAATGCCATTCTTATGAATTTCCATATCTATAAAATTTTAGTCTTTACCTAAAATTTCATGCAAACTAATTAAATGAGCCTGTAGTGATGAGAAAAAAAATTCTACAACTTGTGTGACTTACGCATTTCTGTTTGACAGCTAGTTGGATGTCCTCTGCCAAAAATACTACTTGGACTCATACTTTGCAGACTGAGTGTACAACATGTAAGACTTCCAGAGCTTGGGCCAATTCTCAAGGTGAGTGTCCTATGTTGAAATACAGAACACCACTAGTTAGCTCACATAAGATACTCTGGATGGTCTCTAAGAGTCTTTACCACCTATGATATGTCATATGTTGGCTTAGAGATATACTTTACTCCATGATCATCCCATCATGATTATTTTTTTCATTTTCAATTATCTTTATACACAGAAGATCAATTTAGTATATACTAAGTAAAGATTCCAACAATTTGCACCCACACTGAAACACAAAGTATGAAGTACATGCCTGAAATACTCTCACCCACCATGATTATTTAAGCATTTTCTTGGGAGCTGGGAAGACTTTTTAATTATTATTCCTGTTCTTATTTAGTCATTGGGAAAATTGACATCCCAAGTTTATCAATCTGATGTGTCATTTCTTTGAAATTTACAAGAAGGCCTATCTATAGAAGAATATTTCTCTCCATTTGCAAAATAACCTAAAACAAATCATTTTATGCATATATAAATATATATGCATATATATTTTATGCATATAAAATATATAAATAAAATAAAATATAAATAAGATATAAATATATAATATATATTATATATGTATTATAAATATATATTATATATACTATATATAATATAGTATATATTATTATACATATATAATATATATTACAAATATATGTAATATATTTATAAATATATAAAATATATAAATATATATAAACATATATATGCATAAGTGTTCATATGTTTTTGATCCACATTCACATGGAGAAGGATGGGCCTTGTTCTTTAAGTATATGAGGATCCCATTATTTTATTCTTTCTGGTAACTGGTTCATTTGGAAGTAAAATATGATAAATTGTCATCCAATTATAGTCTATGATCATTTTTAATGATTGTGATTACTTTTCTAAAACTTCATTTTATTGGCTTTAAGAGACCATTGGCTTTAAGACCCACTGTTATTTCACATATCACTAATAAGGAAGAAATGATGCTGCAAATTAAACTATAACGTTATTGGTTTATATTTGTTAAAAGAACACTTTGAGATGTCTGGAATATGTTTAGGTATATGAATTTGTATCACATATCACTTTTCTATATTCTCAATAAGGGAACCACAAAAAACCATCATAATGTCCCTAAATCTCTTTCATATTCTACATTATAATATTTTTAATAACTTAAACTCAGAATTGCTTTTTTGGCCACTAATGCTCCTGTACAGCAAACTGCTGCCACTTTTTCTAAATTTTTATGTTGTCACTTTCCTATTTGGTTGTCTTCTCTTCATTTGAATCTTATTTTGCCAGCCAGCTAGGAATTATGCAGTTTCTGTTCAAAGACATGGTGAAATTTTGACAAATTGATATTTGATGACATAATGGCAGCTCTGAGTGGTGCATAGCTCAGTTATACCAGTACTTGATTGCTTTGAAATTTCTTTAAACTACTTTGTGGAATTTGGCAAATTTCCCTGCTTTCAATCCCATTATTTTGTGTGTGATAGGAAATCCTTTGGTATCCATTTCAGGGATCAAATGTAACCCGCTTCATCTATTCGTGGAGATGCTTTGCCAGAAAATATGGAACTGTGGTTGTACAGTCATGATGGCCTAGCATGTATCAAAATCTCAGTGTCTTCAAACCGCAGGAGTTATTGCTTACTCATACTGTGTATTTGTCTAGGTTAGGCTGGAAGTTTTTCTCCATATTGTTCTCTCTAGGATGCATGCTGGTGGAGGGTAGCCATTATTGGCGATATCACTGGCCATGGTGGCAGAGAAACAATAATCACCCATTGCTCTTAAAGTTACCCAGACTACTAGTGCCCACATTTCTCTGGCCATGTCAAATGGCCACATGCATCTTCAGGGACAGCGGGAAGGGCAATTCTCTCAAATGCCTGGGGGAAGAGGCGGACATATTTGGTGGAAACCAATGGTGGCTATCACAGCCTTCCTTTCTGGTTACAAAAATTTTTCTTCACTCTACGACATGCAGAACATATTCTCTGAAGGAATAAATTCCCAAGTCCAATCCATTACATTTTCCCATCTTGAAATGCAGAATCAGTGATGATATAAGGTGGTTTTGTCATTGGAGGTGTGCAATGTCTTCTGTACCAGATATGAATGTAGCACCTTTTGATCAAGAGATCAACGAATTAACAAGACAACTTGCTGTGCGCCTTTCACCCACTCCGTACCCCACACGATTAATATACAAGACATAACAGGGGCTCTAAAACTGTCAACACTCCCATTCATTGAGGGGAATGGTGGGAGAAATAAAGTAATCACTCTTCTGGAGTCTTTTGAAATCCCCTTGGGCAGACATTACCAAGGTCTCCTGACATGGAGATGGGGAATCTTTCTTGATATACCCTTGGTGGAGGATATACCTCCCAACTCAGTGGTTCTTGCTGAACCTTAGGTTTACCCTCTGATAGCTGCCTTACATCACTGTCCATATTTAAATGATTGGGGAACCTAATATTGATTTACAATTTCAAACAGCCTAGTCACTTTTAATCTACAATGGTGGTTTTTTGGCAGTGTAATTCTACCACAAACATAGATAGATTCTTATTTATTTAAACCCAATTTAATATGCCAATAGATGCTATAGTTATAGACATTTTTTTTACACTGGTTTCTTTACTCTTTACTTAATTGTAGAGATGTTTCCTAAATCCTTAGTGTAAAATATTTTTGTTATTTGACAATATTTATCTGGTATCACTCTCTTAATGTGAAATGGTTCAGTACAGAGGTGACTGGTAAATATTCAACAACTGTCTTTCTCAAAAACAAACAGTACTATTCACAGTATTTTCTGATTTCCAGGAAATAAATACTCTCATGGAGCTCATTTTAAGCTACAAATGTGGCTGATGGAATCACTTATGATAATCTCTATGTCCCTTATAGAGTTACAATAGACATAAATGGCTCCAATAGCATACTAATAGCAAAATATGATACTATAATTAGGAAGTAATTAGTTTTGAGTATTTATTACCTTATTTAGTTTTTAAAAATGACTACATTTAACAACTGTCTTGCAAATTTCTAAAAATTGTAAGCTTTGACTCTTATTGAGCTGGTGTAAACCAGTTCTAGCACATCATAGCCTTATTTCATCAGATGGTACAACCTTGGATATAATGACCATATTCCTGGTTTTGTCCTTCCTATGAGGCTGAACTTTAAATGAGCACTGCTACTTCACCCATTTATCAGTTTTTACACTGATTGAAAGACAAATGCCTCAACAAGTCCTGGAACAGAAAAATTTCCCATTTTATGAATCATAACTTTGGAATTTTTTTTACATAGTATTATCTAGCTGATAAACTATACAGTGGATCTCTTCTGGTTGAAAGTGGCCCATACCAAGTGAAGACGTGCTTAGGGTAAAATGAAAGATTTGAAGATACACAGAATCAAAGCAGAGCTTTGGGAACAACAGAAACCAGAGCTTTCAGCACCACTGGAGTTCTGTTCACATTTGCCTGTTTTGTATGTCATTTTTTTTTTTCACTTACCAACTTCTTCCACCTCATAAATTTTAAAGTTTTCATATTGGAGCTATCAGCACAAAGAATAAAAAAATTTCTAATTTTTATTTAAATTGCAAGAAGATTGAGTTAACAGGATTTGTCCCAACCAAAAAACTGATTGAGGGAGTAGTGGTGGGGAGGCAGGTGCTCATTAGGAAGATTAGGCATCTATCCTTGGACTACGGAAACTGATACTACACCATCTAGATGGTGGAGTGAAGGTTGTGTGATTATCCTGACAAGACAAGGCTATGCATTACAGTTTACCCTGCACATATCTGCTTGTTACCACAGCGATGGAAGGAATTTTGTGTAGGTAGCTAAGAACTTACCTTTATTAACTATTTATTAATGTTATCCTTCCATCCTAATGAAGTAACTATTTTAGGTCTTTAAGGTAAACAAAGACAGGAAGAAATAATTCAGAATGGAAAGATCAAATAGGCATCGTGGTACAGCAATCTTAAAACTGAAGCCTAAAAAATTTAAAATAACCTGTTCATTGACACAGGCTTGCTTTGTTAAACAGCTAACCAGTTTTAAGTTATAGCTTGTTTGGATTTCTGTTTTCACACTCAAAAACTGAATTATGGCCAATATTTTCCTTGTTGAAGAAAAGTCTGCATGGTAATAATTCAGAGGGTGGGACTGGTGTGGGAATATAGTCTCTTATCCTGGGAAGGTTGAGACTAGATGTTGGTTCCTAAAGGGTACAAGGTCAAGGTCAAGGTCGATACACTAAATTAAATACGAGGCTGCCTGTACCACAGTTGAGGAAGAAGTTCAAAATTAAGGCAGAGGAAACAAAAGGATCAGGTGAGTAGGAACAAAGCAGGCAAATAGATTTACTCTGGAGGAATTTCACGGCAGACAAGAGTGTTGGCATCATTAGTGGTGAGATATGTTAATCTGGAATCATACTGCACGGGGGAGCCTGGTTTATCACAAGAACTGAACAGGGCAGATAGAATCAAGCATAGTTCAAGCTAAATATATGCTTATTAGGCAATGAAGACATTCAGTGTCAGCCTGGAGTGATACTGAAATAAGCAGTAGATGCTAAGGGCATGACGATGGCAGTTGGCTCAATTTGTTGGGCTGAATGAAAACAAGGGAGAGAAGATGTGTGTGTAAAATACTGATGGGCAAGGTTGACCATTTTTAATTTACTGGTCTGGTGATCAGGGCTACCTCCCCCTCATCGTTTGCTCCTGTCATGTTTCCTATCACCAGGTTTCCCATGGCTATTTGGTTGTGGGGACTTAGGGGAAAGACAGTCACAATTGTAGGGAGAGGATTGAATTTTAGAGTAGAAACTGTTTATTTCTCAGGAGTGCTCTGAGGATTTTTACTGATGGGATAGTTGAGAAGGTTATACACAAAAATTAAATGTGAATCATTTAAAACATTGTCTGCTTAGTCTTTCACTGGCTTTGGTAAGGCACAGATGCTTAACCATGCCTTTTTTAATATTTAGAATTTAGACAACATTTTGCTTCAAATGACAGTAAATGACTATGCACAATTATTTTCTTGTGGTAAATTAATTTGCATTTTATACCTTTTAAGGTGAATATTAACTGAACCTCTTAAGAAACATTCCTAACTTATGTGCTCTGCATTAATTATTTTAAAAATATTTGTTGAAAGAGCTAGTGAATTCACTTGCTCTGAATTTCTTCCAAATGCATTAAATGAACTTGTGGTATGATTAATCACAGTGGATTCGTTTTTAAACTTCCCTTAAACTAACATATCATATTTTGACTTAACTTACCTTTTTTTTTTTTGCTTCTTGGTTCCTTGTCCCCAATTCTTTTAATGAGAAACCGGATTCCTAGAGAAAACACTCCTTGGCACAGATACCATTTCTCGGAAACTGGTGGACTGTAATGCCGTTGCCACGGAATCTCCCAGTGGGAGGGGGTATCTGAAGTCAGGTTGTTTTCCAAAGTTTGACACCAGGGCCCTGGCTATGACACTACAGCCTCATTCAGTCTTTTATTATTCTTGCTTCGTAACCTGACTTTGGTCCAGGAAGAGGAAATCCATGGGCTTAATTGAAGACAATCAGCCTAAGGTCAGGAGGGTAATGCTAACCAGACTGGGGTAAAGGTAAGACATACTGGATTCAAAGATTAGACTCCAAGATGGAAACCAAATGCACCTGGAAAGCAGAATATATTTGAACCCTAAAATATACAGAGCCCTGGGGAAATATAAAAATAAATCAAACTTATTTAGTTTATTGCTTTTCTACTTCCCTGGTGGCTTGTCCAGCTGTTCCCCCAGTTTGGGCCAGCAGTTTGTGTGCTGGTGTTTTAGGTGTTTGTCGTGGGGTGCCCGTGAGAGCAGCTGCTGATCAAAAAACCCTCAATGCCTTCGTTGTACATCAGCTCCCAGACTTCACAGTTGCTGATATTAAATGGCTTTGATTGGAGATTATAATGTTTCATTTGAATTTTAAATGGCCTGTTATAATGTGCTTTCAGGTAATTTGTGATGTGCCTCTGGGCCTAGCACCATTTTTATGTTGGTGTCTAAATTGCACAGAGTGCAGGAATCCTGCAGAGTAACAGGAGTGAGCAGCCTGATGAGTGGGATCTTCTTGCAGGAGTTGCCCAGGCCTTTCCAGTGTGGCTACAGCTGGTAAACTCTCACATCAAAGTGATGGGCATTCAAAATGGCTTCCCTTCTGCAAAGGACATTGATCACTCTAAGTTTCTCCTGAAAGGTGGTTGTTTTTTCCACCATTTTACAGATGGTGAAACCAAAGGTTCTTTAAATCGGACTCATAAATTCTTATGGCCTAGCGAAGTGGTCAGAAAGTGCAGGTGTGGGACGAAGTGTTTGCACCGGAAGCTTGGCTCCTTTACTGACTATACTGCTCAGAGCAAGTTAGTTCTTTTTTTGTGCTTCAGTATCCACATCTGAAAATTTGAATGATAAGAGTTTTGGTCGGCACCATAGCTCAACAGGCTAATCCTCCACCTTGCGGCGCTAGCACATGGGGTTCTAGTCCTGGTCGGGGCACCAGATTCTGTCTCAGTTGCCCCTCTTCCTGTCCAGCTCTCTGCTGTGGCCCAGGAGTGCAGTGGAGGATGGCCCAAGTGCTTGGGCCCTGCACCCCATGGGAGACCAGGATAAGCACCTGGCTCCTGCCTGCGGATCAGCGCGGTGCTCCGGCCGCGGTGGCTATTGGAGGGTGAACCAACGGCAAAAAGGAAGACCTTTCTCTCTGTCTCTCTCTCTCACTGTCCACTCTGCCTGTCAAAAAAAAAAAAAAAAGAGTTTCCACATCGTTAGTGACAAGGAATGATGAGTTAATATTTCTTAAAGCACCTAGAATGATGCCTGGTACATGATAAGCACAATCAAAGCGTCCTTTGGATCCACGGTCTCTTCTGAAACCTGGAGGGACAAATGTGTTTTGGAAATCAGAAATTTTTAGATTTTTGAAAGGTAATTTGAAACAAAAGTTTATTTTACATAACAGCTACAGCAGGGTCTGAGACACCCTGTAATCAAACACTTGGATCATTCTGCAGTCTGACAGATGAATGGTCATGGTAAATGGAAAAAATGAAAAAATAAATAGGCTTACAATAGTTCAGGCCAGATTTAGGCCCTAAGTAATGACAAAAGCCTTGCAATTTTCAGAGCCTTTTGCATTTTGAAATTTGGATAAGGGATTGTGGATCTGAGATCACATTGACTGGCAGATAGATTATTGGAGCCCAGAAATTTCCAAGCTCCAGGCTAGAATTTTGAACCAAAATACTTCCTTTCATAGTTCTGCAAAATGAAAACAGAGAATTTAAGTGGTTTGCTCATGATCACACAGCTGCTTATGTCAAATAAGGGGCTAGATTCTTGGCTTTTTTTCAGTTGAGTACAATGTTCTGTGCTAAACACAAAAGTTTTCAAAAGCACATTCCCAAACAGTAATGCCATGAAATATAATGCTTGATGACATTAAAAGAAAGAGAGAAAGAAAGAAGAAAGAAAAAAAGAATGAATTCTGGGATTCTTTTTTAGTAAACCATTTTTTTTTAAATTAGAGCTTTCTCTTCTTAAAGAAATTGTGAATGTACAATGTTGCACATTATTGTTACAGTTTCTTCACTATGCTTTCCTTATTTTGAGAACATCTGACAGGAAATAGTAGACTTAATGTTTTCCATTGTTCTAAACAGTAAGAGTTTTAATAATCACTGTGTTGGCTGGATACAGGCAAGGTAGGGATTCCCATCACCACAAGCAACCCAAAAAATGTTTATGTTGCTCAGGACCCATTTCTTTCCAGGGGCATCATTCATTCAAAAAGAACTGCATGCTCACAGGACTCTATGAACTCTATTTCTAAATGAGGTTGATTTGATTGCAAATGCAGTATAATGCTCATAGTTAGGGGACCCAGGAGTCTCAATGTAGCAATTCTCAGGAATGTAAAGTCCTGATTAGTTATGGAAGACATCGTGCTAAACCATGTTTTCTTTTCTTTTTGCAAAGAATGTGCTTTATAGGTCAACAACAAAAAAAGCCAACTCATAAAAGTTGACTTCACTCTGTCTCCCATCCTATGAATGCACCAGAGGAACACAATTTCCTTATGCTTTGGCTATTGAAGAATTTCAGTTTCATCATTTTCACCACAAGGCAATGAGGGGAATGGTGCTTATACATCTGTGGGTGAATCTGTGGGTTTTGATTGAAATGAACCTCCTGGTATGGCTGTCCACATGCTTTCCAAAGAAAACATGGTTTCTTTTCATGTTAAGATATTCCAGAAACTTTACTCAAACCCTTAGAGATGAGTTGTTCTTTCTGAAGCAATACCACTTCTTTTGGACATGCTTTGGGGAGGTATACCATGGGCTTGAAGCATTTGGTTCTACTAAGGTATTATTGGGAAAATTTTGGATTAAAATTTGGCTGTTGTATTAAAATTTAATAATGCCCCATGATCTCATGAAATCTCCTGTCTTTTGATTACCTCCTGTAGTTCACTTCTAATCATCTAGCTTCCAAGTTCATAATAATCTTTTAAGAAAAATGTTGATGACTTAGGAAGCAAAGCTTGTAGGGGTGGACCTTACATACACTATGAGCAACATAGTACATTATGCTAAATTTCCACCTAAAAAATGTACTGACTTGGCTTAGTTAAGACAATGAAGGATTCTTTCAAAGTTTCTGATGTCCAGGCTACCCCTGGGTAACTATATCAGAATCTCTGGGGATGGTGTTAGGATTTAAACAGGATTTGGGTTCTTAATTCATGCAGCTGTTTAAACTTTAAAATCTTATGTTAATGATTCCTAGATTAATCATAATGGTTGATGGATTAAGGATAGCTGCTAGTGTCTAGAAGATGAATTTGTGGGAGATCCTCAGGTCATTAAGGGTTTGCCTTTAGAAGATAGTTCTTGCAAAAGAGTTAGTCATGTAAGCTGAGTTCGGCCCAGCTGTTCTCTCTACTTTCTGGCCTATCATGTGGTCCTCTCTTTGCACATATTCCTTCACCTTTATCAGACACAAGACTAATGAGGCTACCTGATCTTGGACTGAGAATCTCCAAAACTGTAAACTAAATACTCCCTCTTCCTTCCTATATAGCAGGTATTTTACTTATAGTAATGAAAAGCTGACTAATACAGATGGGATCTTCACATCTGTATTTTTCAGTGTCCAGGCAATTATGAGTGGCCCAAGTTGAGAAACACTACATGTTTCTAGATGATTAGTTTGTCCCACTTGACACAGGTATCTTTAATTGCATCTCTGGTTCTAGTTCTAGTTCTCATCTCGTGGCTCATGAGCTGAGTCCAGCCTGAAGACTTTTTGTTTGGCCAGCTTGGAATGAGGTGAAATACATTTGAATTACAAAACCCCTAGGCAAGTTCTGCACTGGTCAGTGGCCCCAGTATTGACAATTTCTGTTGTGATCTATCTAATCGCTTCTCACACTGAGATGCCTGGCTGGCTCCTACCGGCATTAGCATTTGTAACTACTGAAATACCTGCAGCTGTTTAAACTTTAATATCTTATGTTAACTTTAAAATCTTCAGAACACTGAAGGAGTGTTCTATTTGAAAACTGCATTAACACAATAACAGGGTTAACTGAGAATGACTGGACATTCATTAAAGGATGAAAATATTTATTATTTAAAGGACTCTCTCTTATAAAAGAGCTGCAAGTGAGGTGAAGAGGGATTCCTTGAGGTGTCATACAATCGGACATCCCAGGTAGTGTCTACTCTATGTGGTAGCAGAACTGGGGTGGGCAGAAACCTGAGCCTTCCCCGAGATGAGGGAGGCAGGCTTAATGTTGCATGTGAGGGAGACAAGGAGAAGAAGAATGGGATCAGAAATGTTAGCAACTGAGAGTGTTGAAGCAAGGTAGAGTCCAGATTATAGGAGGTTCTGGGATAGACGTGATGGAGCGGGGCAACAAGAGGAAGGAGTCTTTCATCTTTTTCTCCCTGGAGGGGCCTATGTGAGTAAGGCAGGGTGTCACAGCCTAGCCTGGCCTGCTGCTAGATCTACCCTTCCCTCTCTTTTCAGGTACTGCACATCAAGACACATATACCACAGTGCGTAACCACACGGTTTGTTACTCTCTCAGACACAGGCAGAACTTGGGGAGCCTCAAGGCAAGGCTTCTGCCAGCCAAAGGGCTTTGCGATGTTTGGGATGAGACAGGTCAGGTTATGGGGACACATAGGAGTGGGGCCTTCTGGTGAGAGTTTTCATAATACCAGGGACAGACTAATTTTCTGAGGCCTGTCCCTTTGTGGGGGGTAGATGAAAGAATCGCCTCGAATGAAACTTACGGGGATAGCAGAAGTGAGTTGGATAAGATAAACAGAGAAGAATCAGAGACTTTTAAACATATTTTTGACACATTTTATTAAGCAGCCACAACACTCTGTGCTGACACTGTAATCAATGACCAGAGAGTCAACACACAAGTAAATACATATTATTTGATGAAATGATAATGATGGGGTTAGGGCGTGGTGTCATTTAACATAGAGTAGTCAGGAAAGGACTCTGATCCAGGGATGTTTGAGCAGAAGCTGCATGAGGGAAGAGTGAGCAGAAAAATTTCTAGGAGGTTGAGGCAGAGTGTGCCAGGTAGGGGCACCAGGAAGTGCAAATGTCTGGAGTTGGGGCATTCTTAGTGGAGGAGAAGCAACTGAGTTTAGCCTGGAGGAAGCAAGGCAGGAAAGAGTGTGCCCTGTCCTTGGGGTGATGATGCCCTGATGATGTTGTAAGGAGTTGCAATATTTTTTTTCCGTGGGTGTGTGCATGAGAGAGAGAGACAGGGTGGGGAGAGATGAAAGTGGTGGGAAGATTTTGAGCAGAGTACAAGAAGAACACTCTGACCACTTGAAGAGGAGTGATACATGCTTATTGCAAAAGGAGTTGCGGCAGAGAGCAAAGAAAGTGGATCAGAACCATGAGAAAAAGCTGTGGGAGGGAGAGTAATTTATTCTCCTCCACTTCCCAAATAAACTCTAGTAAGGAAACAGAAAGTCTAGAAAATGGTCCCGAGTTAATTTACAGAAGGGGTTTGTTGTCTGAATAGTAAAGAAAAAAACAGAAGCATTCCACATAAAAGATTTACTGGTGAACAGCAAAAACGGACACATCTGAAGCGTTTCCAGTAATCTCACAGCTATTTTGATACAATGATTGCCCTTGGCAGTTGCAATCAATTGAGTAAGTCTGGTTTAGATCAGCCTGAAGAACACATGCTCTAAGATCACCGATCTGCTTCCAAAAGGCTGTACGTGTATCTTACTGTATCCTCTTAATGAAAGACAAGGATGGGGCTGTCTGCTTTCCTTCATGTGGTCTGTGAAGATCACTGTTCAGCCTGTGATGATGGCCTTCCCTGAGAGCACTGGCTTTAGGTCCGCTTTGGGTCCCTTTCCTTTTCATGCCCTTGGTTCTGTGTCTGAATCCCTGGGTCTCAGGTTTCCCCACTTTTGTCCACGATGAGTTTACCCAGGACTGGGCATTTTGCATTTGAAACTGACTGTATACTAATTACGGACAATATTCTTTCTCTTAATCTGTAACTATCAAGTGGAATCTTCTCCAGTTATCTGCCTTATCTGTTTAGCTGTGTATCTGTACCAGTCTACCGGTTTGTACCCTGACTGCTATGCTAACCTATGTGTCCTGAGAATGCACTTGCAGGACTGTGGACGTTTCAATGCTCGCTCTCTGCCTATGAATGCTTTCTACAGTTTCTGCTGTTTTCAAGGCAGAGTTGTTTTTTTTTTTTTTAATCATTTTTTCTACATGGAAACAATATATTTTTAGTACAGAGTAGTCTCAGCTACTCTTATCTCTGGGACAAAATGCTTTCATCTTTAAACATTTTTTCAAACTCTCCAAATCAAATGCCCCTGCTGCCTGGCTTCCGTGTTGGCATGAAGTTTGTCTTTGTGGCTTTCCCATTCACCACTTTCGCCGTGGGAGTCATGCTCATCTGTGAGGTCTGATGAACATCTCACTGTCATGGTTCTGAGCTGGGGTCACTCTTGCTGCAAACTTTGGGACTGACTAGGACTATCCCCAAATATCTCCTGATTTAATTGCTTTCCTTCTTTTACCAATATGGTCTGCGGTCACATCAAGGGGATTCTATTTAAAGGCGATTCACATTGTGTGAGATTCCTTTTGGATTTGTAATATACTATGTCTCTAATATATTGTTTGTCTTGTATAGTTTCCATGTCCTAGAAATATCTTTTACTTCTATTAAATTCCTTCAGTGCTGCTCCTCTCATTCTTCTCTGATATGGGTCAGAACTTCATTTCCCATTGGGATGGATGCGTCAAACCCCTCTGGTTTTCTGCTTCAGATCTTCCCTGGTCTTGTCTCTCCATCAGGATGTTAGTTCCCAGAGGACAGAAGGCTCTGCCTTATTTCTATTTCTCCATTGTCTCACACAATGCCATGCACAGAGTACACTCTTTTTTATTTCTAAAGTTTTTTTTTTATTTATTTGAAAGGCGGAGTTACAGAGAGGTAGAGGCAGAGAGAAAGAGAGAGAGAGAAAGAGAGAGAGAGAGAGAGAGCGAGAGCTCTTCCATCCACTGGTTCCCTCCCCAAATGGCTGCAACTGTTGGAGCTGTGCCAATCCGAAGCCAGGAGCCAGGAGCCTCTTCCAGGTCTTCCATGCAGGTGCAGGGGCCCAAGGACTTGGGCTATCTTCTACTGCTTTCCCAGGCCAGAGCAGAGAGCTGGATCAGAAATGGAGCAGCCGGGACTAGAACTGGTGCTCATATGGGATGCCGGCAATGCAGGCAGAGGCTTTACCTGGTATGTCACAGCTCTGGCCCCACATTAGGCTCTTAATGAGCCTTTTTAACAGAAGAAACGGTGCTTGCTCTATAGAGTTATTCTAAGTAAGAATCCCCTCCCCCCAAAAAAAAGTTCTGTGTGAGAATCTTTTTCATATTCTGTGCTTTAAATGAAAAAAAAAATCCCATGGGTAAATTATCATGGGAAACATTAAAAACCATTATCAATTGAAACTCTTCCTAGGATGTTTGCAATGTAGCTTAAATATCAAGAGTTGCAGAAAAAAAATACAACTTTGCTAACTCTTATCTCCCAAATGTATTTGACAATGTATTTTATTTTATTTCAAAGATTATTCATTTATTTGAAAGTCAGAGTTACACAGGGAGATGGAGAGGAAGAGAGAGATCTTCCATCCATTGGTTTACTTCCCAGATGGCTGTAATGGCCAGGGCTGATCCAGAACAGTCAGGAGCCAGACGCTTCATCCAGGTCTCCCACATGAGTACTAGAGGCCAAAACACTTGGGCCATCTTTTACTACTTTTCCCAGGTCCTTAGCAGGGAGCTGATTTGGAAGTGGACCAGCCTGGACAAGAAATGGTGCCCTTGTTAGATGCTGGCATTGCAGGTGGTGGCTTTACCCACTACATCAAATCACTGGTCCTTGTATTTAATTTTAAAATACAAAGAGACATTAGTATTTTATGGAATTAGTATTATGTGAGTTACAGGTAGGGATACATTATTCTGAATATTCTGTTTCCAAAATAGCTCAAGAATGATTACTATCACCAACAGTAAATTAATTTGTTAATTAAACTAACTGTTGAAATAATTCAGGTTCCCTTCGGCTCTCCCTTTCCTGGTCCTAACTAATATAGCATGCACCCAAGGGACTTACAGCAACAGTGGACAGAGCATTGTTTTTATTAACAGTTAGGCAGTGCTCACATTCTACAAACTGCTGATTGGTGGTAAGCTGCGTTGAAGGATGCAGCTGAGACAGGATGATAATGTGGGACCTGCTGTTGCTTTGTTCTGTTGAATTGAAGAAATCCAGGCCCACGATTGTCACAGGCATAAATACTGGCAGTCCTATGTGTTTAGTATCTGGATTCAAAAAGTATTATCATCTTTTGGACTTCCCAGTGATCTAGGAGTCACTCAAACTAAAAATTGGTCTTGGAACTTGCTCCTCTACCAAGGTTGAGAAGTTTTCTGCTCACTGGTACCTGGGTGTTCAGCCTCTCAGAAATCACATTGACTTCTTTCTCCTAGGGGAAATGGGGAAATGGAGACAGAGGGAAGCCAGAAGGGCTTACTCTAATACGCTAAATTGGAGCATAAGGAAGTACAAGCTGCCTTCCCTTTACACTCTCCCACAATGTGTACTGCTAACCACTTGGGTTGAGAAGCTGAATTTATGAAAAGCTTCCATCACTGTTGTTGGATTTCTTCTGCATTGGGGCTGTTTGCCACACACACATACCCATGTCTTCCACTGTCATTGTGAAGTTTTTTTTTCCTCTAGAAGCTTCTACAATGTACCATAAAGAGCATTAATTAAACTTCAAGCCTGCACTATACAATCCAGAAGGAAAATTCCTCATTTACTCTCCTATTTTAAATAATGCCAAGCCACATTTTCCTTTATGGCTTATCACAGAACTACAAATGAAAAAAGATGGCACAAAATAGCACAATAGTTTTTCAGAAATTTAAAAATGTCCCAAGGACAAGATGTTCTAATTATTATATTCCTGGACAGAAATGAAAATTAAATCAGGACCAGCGTTTTGGCGCAGTGGATTAAGCTGTTGCTTGTGACATTAGCATCCTGTAGCAGAGTGCTGGTTCAAGTCCTGATTGCTCTGCTTTTGACCCATAACCCCTACTGATGGGTCTGAAAGGGATCTGAAGATGGCTCAAGTACTTGGGCCTCTGATACCCATATGATAAATCAGGATGGGGTTCTTGGCTCCTGGCTTTGGCCTGGCCCAGCCCTGGCTGTTGTTCACATAGTGAAACAATGGATGGAAGATTTCTCTGTCTCTGTCTCTGTCTCTGTCTCTCTCTCTTTCTCTCTCTGTCTTTCCATTTTTCTGTCAAGTAAATACATGTTTTAAGAATAAAAAATGAAAATAGAAAAATAAATCTCCTTAAAATATCCAGAAAAACTAAACAGATTTTTTTTTTCTTTCAATTACAAATTCTGCTAAGTCTATACTTAGAGGAATAAGTATTCTCAAAACTGGTTGGATTTCAGGATATTTACTGAGATATATTCACCAATAATGAATCTCACTTATCCTCAATGGTCCCGGATGTGACACCTATTTTTTCTCTTTCATTGACCAAGATGGTAGAATGGATTCAAATTACTATATCCCAGAATCACCCAGAGATGTACAGTCTGTCTGCTGAAGGAGCCTATGTTTAGCAGGAAGCTGTAGAACTAATTTTAACCAAATTTGGAAGACCTACTCCATATACTTCTCAAGTTCTTCTGTTCCCCTCCCTCCCTCCCTCCCTCCTTCCTTCCCTCCTTCCATAATTGTACATTAAGACTCCATCACGTATTTATTTTGCAGCCATTGATATCTGCCCTTGTGGTGCTTATGGTAGCAGTGGAGTTTGCAGAGTAGACAAGTGTTGATTATTTGCTGCTCTGGATGATAAGATTTTCAGAGGGATGTGGAGACAATGAGATGTGTCCAAAGAAAGACAAGTACAATGATCATGACTGCAAGTTGCATCAAACAGACAGCGGTGGGAAGACAAAGGATAATATGGAGTCTGAAAGTTGAGCAGATCTCTGTTCTTGAGAGTTAGAAGGGCCACTGTGCAAAGAGAATATAAACTCATAGTAATTGTCCTAAGGGACAATTCTAGACACAGAGGAGAGGCATAACAAGGATAGTGTTGATATCAGGAGAAGCCATGTTGCCCAGGCATTGATTCCACACTATCAAGTGTAGAACTTCCAGGTTTGAGAATTACAAATGGTTACTATGAAAATTGCTATCAATGCTGCAGACAAAATGATGGATAAATGAGGAAGCTGAGCTAGATGGCATCTAGGTTCTTCAAGCTTTTAAGATGTTTTTCTATATGAGTTAAGAAGTTGAGGAGCATGGAATAAATCTTAACTCCTATGATCTGTGTCAGTTCAAATTCTGTGAGAAGCTGATACTAAGACAGAATTAAGAACACCTTGAAGGTAAAGTGGAGAAGTGGGAGCTTTGGACTGCATGGCGATTATGATCCCTGTGGTGGGAGAGAGGAAGGAAGGGAGGTTGGGCAGGAAGATCCATAGACCATGAGGTACCACCGAAGAAGTCACACTCAGGTTCGAGAGCCTTGAAGCAAAGATCATCTGCTAAAGAAGTCACATATTGGGATGAATATCCTGGTAAGAGTATTTCTACTGCGCTCAGTCACTGGTGGGAGCAGCCCAGAGAGAGTATGGCTGCAGCAAGAACACCACAATGACCAGGGAATGCAGCAGTGAGACCCTGCCCATTCACTCCAGAGAAAAAAGAGATTGATGGCAACCACATCTGTAGACTACCTGCAGCAAAATCCCTTTATCATAAATATATTTTATGGTGTTGTAACAATTAAGGTATGAAAACTAACGTGGGAAGTTTTTCAACCATCACTACTGAATCACATTTATTTTCACTCTATCCTCCAGATTCTGTTATTTTTCCATCTTTTGCTTCCTTGTTTTACAAGTTTTGTTATTTACCCCTATTGTAAGATATCAAGGAGCCAGAAATTTGTCTTGTAGTGTTTTATACTTTCAGCACCTGGTAACACTCAGAAAGTCATCATTCTTTAACATGTACTTGCTGTTGGGGCCAGCATTATGGAGCAATAGGTTAAGCTGCCTGTTGTGAGGCTGGCATCCCATATTGGAGTGCTGATTCAAGTGCCGGCTCTCCCACTTCTGACCCAGGTTCTTCTATTATTCATAATCTTTTCTCCATGTTCAACTAGGAGGAGATGAATTCTCTGTCCAGACGACCCTGGATTCCTACCTCTCTTCTAATCACCTGCAAGACATGTATTTATATAAACAGGACCTCTCCCAATAGACAGCAAACATCCAGAAGAAAGAATGGCACTTTGGTTCCTTGTGTATGCTTAACACTAAGAACAGTACCTGGTGTATAGCAGATGCACATTAAAGAAAAATAAAATGACTTCTAATTTACTGGGTCTTATGTTTGCTAAAAATAATTCTTAAGTAATTATAAATGGTCAAGTAGTTATAACCTCATTTATTTTATTACTGGATTTATTTTTCTCTAACAGCTTTGTGAAATAAAGTAATATTACCTGAATATGAGCTAAATGTTCTCAACAATATTTGAGCATAGAAACTGGTCGACACTCAGTAAGTCTCAGTAAATACTTCATGTGTGAACTGTGCTAGACTAAGAGTTGACTAAGAAGAGTAGTATTTACACAGATACTGTCTCTGGGAACTTGATGAAGTTTGCATATTTTTGCTGACACAGTTTCAAGTCAAGCAGCACAAAATCAATTTATTTACACATTTCCAATGTTTAGTTCTCTGTGCATAAATAGCTTGATAATTGTGTTTTTTCCTTTAATTCTAAATGTTTTGGCATCCAGTAGGCACATCCTAAAGTACTTTGTTAATTAAATCAATAAGCATTTCTAGAGAGCAGATAATTTGGAGATGCAGTCAAACAAGAGATTTTGCTGGGGGGTTTTAGTTGATAATCTGAAGGAAAAATCAATGATCTTTTGGCTTGAGTAACTTGTTGAGCTTCTTCCCCTTTCTTTCATAAGTGCTCACTCCAAGGGTACTTTCTAAGCAATATCCTACATACTAAGCTCATTCTTAGAGGATTTGGAACAGGTAGGAAACTTCTACCACATAGGGAATAGTTTGAACTCAAAGGGATAAAAATGAATAAGTGGTTATCATACATAAGAGATAAGTCATTCCTATTGCGAATAAAAGCTGATCTAGAATCTGTTGAACTTTCATTTGGTGGCACCACCTGGAAAGATGATGGATGCTAACAAAGTGGTGTGTGAAATGAGGACTAGCAGAAAATCAGGGCCAAATTTGTGTGTCAACCAAAGGAAAAGAAAGAGTTGCCTGAATTAAAGAGTCTGGAGTGGGAGAGGCCCATAGGGTAAATTTTCATGAGCTCTTGAAACCAGCACAAGAGAATCAGTTATTTTTAGTTATATGCCAGTTATAAAGAATCTAAAAAAAAAGTCATATGTCAACAATACCAGTCAATTAAGAATTTATTCTTTATCCTTTCTTCTTCCCTACTATCCAAACTTGAAGGTCTAGTAAGCTTGGTTATCAGGTCAAACATGGAGTAGAGATATGATAAAGGAAAGAGAAAACTCAGTAAGCCTATTCCACAAAGGATTGAGGCCCTACCTGGAAGAAGGGGCAAATGGCTGAAAAGTAAACTGTTTGTTGAAATACTGGACCTAAAATTGAAATAATTCTGTGTTAAAATTCCATGTTTGTAATTATTATTTTATAATTAACCTGATTGCAGAATTTTCTATTTACCCAAGAAATGGCAGAAAAACCATGCAGTTGCCTGGATTTTTGTCCAAGAACAGAGATGGAGAGAACACTAGGGCAGGGGTAAAATTTTCTCTGATGCTTAACAAATCGGAAATCCCAGATTATGCAATTCATTGGTTTCAGAATTCATGGTAGAATTTAGAGAACATATAACAGGAATGGAGTAATAAGAGCTTTGTGGGGAGCACACTTGTGGGAAAATAAAACTAAGTGTTAAGAGATGAGGGCCAATTAGGAAATGGGTGAAAAGAAAGATTGAAACTCAGTGTCTGGGCAAAGGGTTAAATGTTGGCAAAAATTTTCTCAAAAGAAAAAAAGAAACAAAATTAGCTCAAGGTAGGAGGGTTTTTTTTTTTTTTATATGAGTGGATAATTTCTGTATCTTAATCTCAATTCTATGGAAGAGTCACCCCTAACAAGAGACAGGGTGGGGTGATTTTGTACAAAGAGGGAGTTGGTGAGTTTAAGTTATATCAAAGAAAGGGCAGGGATAGGGCATTTAGAGGATCCTTTGAGAACTGAAAGGGACAACTTCAAGTTTTGGGCAGTCATATCCAACAGTGAATGGCCATGAGATACTCAGTGACCCACCCCTCCCTACCACATCTTCCATTATATATTAAGGGTTTGAAAATCCTCCCATTGATGTGAGCTATTCAGAAACATGTTTGTTAGCATATTGCTCCTGGCAGGAACTATGTATGTATAAGTTGGGTAGACAGATTATGTTTGGCTTTTCATTATTCATCAATGAGCATTTATTAGCAATCTGCAATATATTCACAACATGTGAGATAAGATCCTCTAGTTTTAACATCAGAGTAACTGAAAGTCTCATCCAAATTGTGCATTTAAACAAATTATTGACTGGGGCCGGTGCCATGGCTCACTTGGTTAATTCTCTGCCTGCAGCACCAGCATCCCATGTGGGTGCCGGGTTCTAGACCCTGTTGCTCCTCTTCAGTCCCGCTCTCTGCTGTGGCCCGGGAAGGCAGTGGAGGATGGCACAAGTGCTTGGGCCCTGCACCCACATGGGAGATCAGGAGGAGGCACCTGGCTCTTGGCTTCAGATCAGCACAGCGCTGGCCATAGTGGCCATTTTGGGGGTGAACCAATGGAAGGAAGACCTTTCTCTCTGTCTCTCTGTCTGTAACTCTACTTGTCAAATAAATTAAAAAAAAAAACCCAAATTATTGTTAAAACATCTTATATTTCAGCCTTTTTCTCTACTTAATGTTAATCAGGACTGACTTTGTACTGTAGGACGCAGATTACTTTTACAAAGCACTATGCATGTAAATTACTTCCAAAAGTAATACTTAGAACACTATTCTTCCCCAAACAAGAACAAGTAAAGCTTTTTTGACATTAAGCTTCTGACTCTTTTTCAAAGCTATTGCAAGCTTACATTTTTTTTTGACAGTGATAACTTGTAGACATCTATTACCTACTTTCAATCACTACTTGCATTAGTAACCAGATTAATCAAATATCTCTCTGTGGAAAACATGATACAATCCTCTCTCATCCCTTGAGTGAACCTCTGAAAATCCTATAAAAGGGCTAACTGTAGAAAGCTGGGGAATATTCCACTTCCGTAGGTGAATCATCTGATTTCACCAAGCCTCTGACTTCATTTCTTAATGGACTAGTCACACATTGCTGTACTTTGTGGTGGTTATGATCCTAGCATGCATACAAGCCTTTCAGGATGTTAGGGTGAGTTATGGAATGGATGTCTGGGGTGGTTCAACCTGAGAAACCAGACCACATCACAGTGCATGGGATATTTGGTTATAGTTCTGCCCTTTCTCACTGACCCAGACTCTGACTTAATTTCCTTGCAATTAAACTTTTCTAAAACATTTTCACACAGAAAGACAGTGTTATTTTGGCTCATGTCATTTGATAATGCCTTGATGACAAGGTACAGAATAAATTATTAACAGAATATGTTTTAAAAGAAACTTTGACAGTTTATCAACTGAGTGTGTAAGTAGAGTTATATGCTCAATGTCACTTGCTTCATTTTCTGCCGCTAGAAACAATACATTAGAAGTAGCAGGATATATTTTATTTGAAAATTTCACTTGCATCTTGGTATAACCATTAAAGGAATAGATTATATATACCACATTTTCTTTATCCAGTATTCACTTGATGGACAACTGGGTTGATTCTATGCCTTAGCTATTGTGAATTGACCTGCTATAAACCCAGGGGTACACACAAACCTTTCATATATTGATTTCATTTCCTTGGGTAAATTCCCAGGAGTGGGAGGGCTGGGTCTTATGGGAGATCTATTTTTAGATTTCTGAGGAATCTCCAGACTGTTTTCCACAATGGTTATACTAGTTTATATTCCCACCAACAATGTATTAAGATACCTTTTTCTCCTCTCCTCACCAGTATTTGTTATTTTTAGATGTTTGAATGATAGCCTTATCCAATGGTGGTGTTGGAATACTACTCAGACATAAAAAGAATGAAATACAATTGGAGACCATTAGGTTTAATAAAGTAAGCCAATCCCCAAAAGAGAAATATCACATTGTCTCTGATTTGTGGTAGCTAATACATACAGCACAAAAATATGTAGTGTAGATGAGTGAAACTGACATCTTGAGATTGGTTATTGTTTATAGCCCTTGCTTCTGCTCCTGAGGAACAGTGGTCTTTCTGTTTTCTACTTGTTGAATTTTTTATTTGTTGTAGGATTAAGCTTGTGATTATAAAGTAAAAAGTATGTAATTGCAAAAATTACATGAAAAATAAGAAAGTAAGGAGGAAGGGGAAGGAGAGTGGGATGTATGATCATATTCTTAAAACTGTTTATGAAATACATGAAATCTGTTTCTTTATATAAATAAATTATTTATTAAAAAAGAAAATAAAAATAAAGCAGATTTTATCACAAAAGAAAAATGAATAGTTTAAAGGGTTACTACTTTTAGAGGGGGCACATAAGACTTGGGAATTAAAATTTAGGGGCACGCATTTGACCAGGTGCTTGAACTGCTGGTTGGGATGTCCACATCCCATATCAGAGTGCATGTGTTTGAGTCCCTACTCCATTCCCAAGTCAGCATCCTGCTAAAGTACATGCTGGGAGACTTTAGGTGATGACTCAAATACTTGGGTTCCTGCCACCCAAGGGGAGAGTCCAAGTGAGTTTTGAGCTCCTGGCTTTGCCTAGCCCCAGCCCCAGTTGTTGTGGGCATTTGGTGAGTGATACAGTGGATGGGAGCTCTGAATATGTGTGTGAATGTCCATCTCTCTCCTCTCTTCTACAAAAAATACAATAACAAGAATAAAAAATAACTTGTGAAAGAAAACATCGGAATCAGAAATATTATAAATTATTGTTTATAGGGTACACATGTGGAATGATTCTTGTCAGCTGACCCTTGTCACTGATTCCTTAGAAATAATTGATAGTCCATTTACTGACAAATCAATCTGCTCTATCATCATTGTTTTAAGAAACTTGTTAGAAGCAAAATGTTTCAAAGCTAAACTGTATGTCATGTACTTTGTTACTGTAGTTTGTTAATCTCTAAGTGACTGCAAACAAATCATTTTACAAGCAGCATATGGCTTTTAGAAGATAATGGGACATGACAAGGGTGATTACTGACACCATAAACAAGAGTGTCAATTTGTTAAGTCAACAACAGGAGTCACTGTGCACTTACTCCTCATGTAGGATCTCTGTCCTTAATGTGTTGGACAATGTGAATTGATGCTATAACTAGTACTCAAACAATATTCTACACTTTGTGTTTCTGTGTGGGTGCAAACTGTTGAAATCTTTACTTAATATATACTAAATTTATCTTCTGTGTATAAAGATAATTGAAAATGAATCTTGAGCGAATGGAATGGGAGAGGGAGTGGGAGATGGGAGGGTTGTGGGTGGGAGGGAAGTTATAGGGGGGAAAACCATTGTAATCCATAAACTGTACTTTGGAAATTTATATTTACTAAATAAAAGCTAAAAAAATTAAAGGAGAGAATGGGAGATTTTAGGATTATCATCTTTGTAATTGTCTGATACCTTGGCAACCCCATGGTTACTTCATGAGAAAAGTGAAGCACAGAGAGGGTAAGATAGCTGTTCATAGTGTGGAGCCTGAAACTTTTCTGTCTCCCCCAGTTCCAGGTGAAAATTCTAGAAAGGATGCATAGTCAAAAAAGCCCGAGATGCTGTGTGGAGCAGTGGGATATCCTTTTGCTGTCCTTCCTGTTCAAATGTCTATTAAAGGAGATTGAGTTTGAATATACATGAAACAGAATTTTTTTATGAATCATAGTACCTAACAAAGTTAGAAGTTCTTTCTGAAAATAGCCGTCCAGGTCTCTGTATACTCCTTTCTTTTTTTTTTTAATTTTTTTTTTCACAGACAGAGTGGACAGTGAGAGAGAGAGACAGAGAGAAAGGTCTTCCTTTTGCCGTTGGTTCACCCTCCAATGGCTGCTGCGGACGGCGCGCTGCAACCGGCGCACCGCGCTCATCCGATGGCAGGAGCCAGGTGCTAGGTGCTTTTTCCTGGTCTCCCATGGGGTGCAGGGCCCAAGCACTTGGGCCATCCTCTACTGCACTCCCGGGCCACAGCAGAGGGCTGGCCTGGAAGAAGGGCAACTGGGACAGAATCCGGCGCCCCGACTGGGACTAGAACCCGGTATGCCGGCGCCACAAGGCGGAGGATTAGCCTGTTGAGCCATGGCGCTGGCCTGTATACTCCTTTCTAAATGGCTATCAATATTCATGAAAGAGTTCATAAGAGTTCTCTGTTAGGATCATAATCTTCTGAGCGTGGAGAGCTCAGGTACCATAGTATTCACCTCAATGATGCTATGAGCACACTTTTATTTCTCAAAGTTATTTTGTGCACATATATGTAGATTTGGCTGAGGATGCAATGCACCAAAACATAATTTGCAAGCTAAACTCATTTTAAATGAGTTTATTACTACAAATGAGTTAACTTTATTATGTTAGGGAAATTAACAACAATATTATTATCATATATCCAGGCACAGGGTGCAACTGGAAAAAAAAGAGTTTGCAGTGAAGAATGATGTAAATCTTGCCAAGACAGGAAATTTTATAAATTAGGGTTCATTATCTAATTACAATGAAGAACTGAGGCCATACTCCAGTCTGAGAATTGCATTGCATGGTGATTTTTTTCATAGTGCTTCCAAACCTTTTCTCTAACCACATCCCATTTAGTCTTTGTTTGTGTAAGTATCTCAAAATGGATGGTTGGCAAAGGGGAGAATTCTATAATCTCTGAAGTTTGGGCAGTTTCACCAGAGTTTGAAATCTTAAACCTGGCACAGAATATGTTAAATTCCTATTCAACAGTGCTTTTTAAAAATTTTTTGACAGGCAGGGTGGACAGTGAGAGAGAGAGACAGAGAGAAAGGTCTTCCTTTTCCGTTGGTTCACCCTCCAATGGCTGCTGTGGCCGGTGCACCACGCTGATCCGAAGCCAGGAGCCAGGTGCTTATCCTGGTCTCCCATGCAGGTGCAGGGCCCAAGCACTTGGGCCACCCTCCACTGCACTCCTGGGCCACAGCAGAGGGCTGGTCTGGAAGAGGGGCAACCGGGACAGAATCCGGCACCCCGACCAGGACTAGAATCCCAGTGTGCCGGCACCGCAGGCGGAGGATTAGCCTATTGAACTGCGGCACCGGCCTCAACAGTGCTCTTAAAAGTACAACCTAATATATCCCCAAATACACTGAGTTGATTTAATGCAAACACCCCATTTTATATTAAGAAGTGCTAGAGTCATAGGTAGTTGTCATCAGTTTGAACTCCTTTAGTTTCGAAATTTAAATACTGTGGAAATAATTCATCTTCCAAATATTTAGCAAGTATCTGGGCCTTCACTACAATCCAGAAACTTTTAGACACTGATGAGAATACTTAATTTTACTGAGGATCTATTTTGTACCAGAGACTGTTGTAAATGATTTACATGTCTTATCTTAAATAAACCTCATAGTTATTTTATGTGTTAGGTGTCACAATCTCCACTTTAGCTACAAGAATTTTGGGGCACAGAGAGATCAGGCAAGTCTCCCAATGACACAAAGCTGCAGAAAGTGGATCTGGATCTGAGAGGCAAGCAAGTCTGCTTTCAGAGTCTGCGTTTATAATTAATATGCTGTTCTGTTTCTTTAACACGAAGACACAGGCCTCTGTGCTCAAAGAACTTCTATTGTAATAAAGGAGATAGAAAGATGGCTGCATAGACAGTGTAGAAATTGCTGTGTTAGGAAGAGACCCTTCAAGAAAGCATGTAGGGGGACCTAGTCCAGTCTTGACCCAGCAGGGAGAATTCCCTGGATTGACAGGTTAGCAGAATCTTACAGTTTAGTTTGTCTTCCAAAGTTCTCTGTAGTGGACATGAACCATAGGCTCAAAGGATCCCAGAAAGCATTTACTTTAATTCCTGAAATATATAGATGAGGAAATTGAGGCTTAGTGAGGTTATTTGGCTACTGGTTGGCAGAAATTGGGCAAGAACTAAGGTTTCCAGACACCCAAATATTTTTCTCATTGTATCACATACTTAGGCAACATCTTTAAAAATAAATTAATGGTTTTTATATCTTGACTGATAGAATGTTTTCCCTTCTTCCTCTGCTACTTTGTAAATTTTTAAATTTTAATTTTAATGAATTTTTAACAGAGTCAATCTAATTTGTAGATACAATTCTAAGAACATAATGATATTTCCTTTCTTCCTTCCTCTCTCCCTCCCCTTCTCTCTCTCCCACACTCCTTTGGATTCTTTTTCCCTCACTGTGGTGTTTTTTCTTGTTATACTATGACTGTATTAAGTGGACTGTCTGCTTTTGATGGAGCCTTAGAGGCTTGAGATGGGTGTGGCCTGAGAGCTCTGGTTCTTTAGGGTTAAGGGTGTGCCAGAGGTGACACAACCAGGTTGGGTGTGGCTATTCTCTCTCTTTCTCTCTCTCTCTCCCTCTCTCCCTCTCTCTTTCTCTCTCTCTCTCTCTGATTCAGAAGGGAAGTAATTCTGCACAGCTGAGCAGAATTGAAGGTAGTCAGCTTCCGATCTCCGGCTCCTGTGGGTATAACATTCACCTGCTCTTTCCCAAGGACCACACAAAGAATCTGTGCTGTTCTCAGTGTGGGCGCAAATTCCCCTGCAGTCTCCCACCAGGTTGCCAACGTTACCAAATTGTAGCATTTCTGGAGAGTACTCACGTGAACTCTGTGAGTTCTCTCACCCATCATCTCTTTTTTCACAGTCTCAGTTCATTAGCTCCACACATTTCACTAGGTTCTAACCTCCTGTTATTTCACACCCTCAGAGTCAGGTTTTTCTGCTTGGCTGATGGTGGGCACTGCTTTATGTATGTCCAAAATGGTGCCTGCTCTTTGTCTTGCTCGCCTTTGAGAGGTGAGCGGGGAGAGAGAGAGACTCGTGTCCATACCATTCCCCCCCCCCCCTCCCTTTTTTTTCCCCTCTCTCCTCTAGTTAGCCTGGTGAACTTTCCCTCACGGGGCTTCAAGCCTTGTTCCCTCTAGGCTCCTCCTTCCACTTTCCCACTGGTGTCTCGGGCTACTGAGGTTTTGGTTCACCTCCCGTTCCAGTGTTGGTGTGTAGATGCCGCGGCTGGTGTCCCAAGCCTTGGGTGCCTGCGCCCTCCACGAAGGTCCACCATGAATCACTAGTTCCGGAAGACTTTCCTCTGCTGTTTCTTCCCCAACTCTTCCTTGATCCTGCAGTATCTGCACTTTTATTAAACTGTCTCTCCCCAGACTATCAGTGTGCTCCCTTCCTATTCCGCCATCTTGCTGCACTCTCCCACACTCCTTCTCCCTTTCTTTCTTTTTTGTTTTGTTTTTAGATAACATGATTTAAATTTGCATTACAATAAAAAGCTTAATACTTCACCAAATATGAAGTTTAACAAGTTAAAAAGCAAAAAGACTGTAGTTTAATGGGAATGTAGACTATTGCTATATAAACAATAATTTATTTCAGCCATATACAGTAAATTTTTAAAATAATGAAAAATCATTAAAAGTATAGTAGTATAACATTCCAAACCATTATTTTTCACAAAGGTGTAAAACAGTTTTTCAAAACTACATTTGCCATGATACTGAAACATAGGCATTTCTTTTCTTTTTCTTTATACTCTTTTATATGTATTTTTACTTTCTCTTGCTGTCATATGACCTTCAAACAAAATATAAAATGCCACATGTAAATTAAGTGATTTTACAATGTAAAGAAAAAATAAACATTGCTGCTTATGGATGCTGCTAATATACTTGTACAATGGTGTATTTTGGGGGTCATTTCAAAGGGCCCAAGCATTAGCAAAGACTCTTACTATGTTAGAATCTTAGCCTTTCCACTTGTAGCTAGTAAACTTTGGGAAGTTATTTACCCATTTTAGGTTTCGGTTTTCTCATTTGGAAGATGGAAAATAAGAATCACTTTACTGTGTCAGTGTTATTTGAACTAAAATACCCAAGAATAACTTCTTGGGAAGGAAAAAGTTAGTTCCAGCTTCCGGTTTGGAGATTCATAGTTCAGAATGAGGCAGCCCCGTTAGAGCTGTGTCTGGTGGAGACTAGCCATGGTGGAACAGGTGCAGCAGAGTCATCACGTGAGAAGCTGGGAAGCATAGAGAAAAATTGGGCTGAATTTGACTTAAATAACCAACCATATGGCAAAAAACTAGCTTCTGAGGGCAAGTTCCCAGTGACCTGAACACCTCCCACCAGGCCCATTCTTAAGACACCATAATTAAATCAAGTCTCTACCCTTAATCCTTAAACCATTAACATAATACTCTAGAGCTTAAACATGTCCATTACTTTGAGAAGCCAGGTCCTATTCAATCCATATTAACAGACATTGTAATTGGAGTGAGATGGTACCTCATCATGGTTTGGATTTGCATTTCCCTGATACTAGTGATAGTGAGTATTTGTTCCTAGACTTGCTGAACCTTAGTGTGGCATCTTTGGAGAAATGTCTCTCTAGGTCATTATGTGTGTCCTTTGTGCACCTGGGAGATTAGCTGCCTTTACCACTTCTGTGGGGGCAGCATTTGAAGTAAAAGGTTTTCTGGTGATGTGGTCTGGGCTATTTGTTGGATGTGCTTAATGAAGCACATCCTTGGTTCTAGGGTAAGCACATTAATGTAACATCTTCAGCTGTCATCAATACCAGCAATATGGATGGGGGTCTCAGTTTCCTACACAGCAGGAGTGGTAGGATTTAACTACCTGTTGAGATGCAGCTCTCTTAGGATCCACAGTATAATCAGCTGTGGGTGTTGGCGGTCTTATAGTTTCCAGAGAATCTGTGTGAGGGGAAGCTGCTGAAATAGGTTCTTTTTTTTTAAAGACTTACCTGTTTATTTGAAAGGCAGACTTACAGAGAGACAAAGGCAGAGAGAAAGAGGTGTTCCATCTGTTTGTTCACTCCCCACATGGCCTCAATGACCAGAACTGCATTGATCTGAAGTCAGGAACCAGAAGCTTCCTCGGGGTCTCTCACACGGTGCAGGGGCCTAAGGACTTGGGCCATCTTCTACTGCTTTCACGGGCCATAGCAGAGAGCTGGATCAGAAATGGAGCAGTCAGGACTCAAACTGGCGCTCATATGGGATGCTGGCATTGCAGGTGGTGGCTTTACCAGCTAAGTCATAGCACTGGCCCTTGCAATAGGTTCTTGTAGGTGTAGTAAAGTGTGCCCTTGATGGGGCAAGGCAGCCGTCAGCATCTGAGGCCCACATACGAGCAAGGCACAGATGGGGTGTTCTTCAGGGTCCAAAGACTGCATGAGTAACTCCAGGGGCCAACTTGCTCAGGAAAGATTGCTCAGCTTCTTCCTGAGGCTATGGGTGGTAGTGGAATGACCTGCTTGCTTTTCTGAAACTCAGTGGGCCGAGATTCTGAAAAAAGCCTGCCTGACTGTTTTGTGGGATCAAATGTAGGTGTGTGGAGTTGCCCAGCAGCTTCTGGGAAAGTTAGAGCGGTTAGCAGAGTTGAGTTGACCAAGCCACTGGTGAGTGGTGGCTGAGGCAGAAAAGCTCCCCAAGAAGGTAGAGTTTCTGCATTCTCCCACAGCTTGACTGTACAAATGGAAAACTGACATTCGGAAACTGGAGAACTGTGGTGGAATGAGAAGGCCATGCCAAGATGGTAACAGAGCTGTATGACAACAGGCTGTGATTGGATGGCTTTGGAAACTACATGATGATGGAGTCTGTCTGGCAACAGCCTGTGATTGATTAGGGCATAGACCACCCCATGACTGGATTGGCTGCCTTGGATATTTAAGCTGCTGTACCAACTGAAATAAAAGAGTCTAAAGGCTGCTCATCTCTGGCCTGCTTTCACCTGGCTCCCAGGGTCTGTGTGGTGACTCCACGCCTCTTGCCCCCCCGTGTTTCTCCTCTCAGAATGAATCCACCTCAACAGAGAACCAAGAATATTTGAATATGATCAGAGTGTTAGAAATAGAAGAAAGAAATAAAGAAGCAAAGAAATCCCAGAAAAGGAGTTACTGCTGTGTGTGCGTGTGTATACCTTTAATTGATTAGATTTTATCCCATAAACCAGAAAAACTCTATCTTGAGTCAGACAGAACATGGATGAATGTACCCCAGGGATTCTTGCCTGTCTGCTTCCCTAAACTGGAATCTTTCTCACCCAGGAAACCCTTCGTCACGATTCTCTGCCTCCTTCTTCGTCCTATATTTATAATCTCTGGATCCCCTTCTTCAGGTCTGTCATCTTGGAGTGGCCATGATTTTCTCCACTTGAAAAGAATTGGAGTGGCTAATTTCTTCTTTTGGATTTGAAATACTTTGAAATGGCAATCTCATTTTTGGCTGGCATATTTTTGCTTGTGTCTAAGCCACCTTTGGCTATTGAAGTAGTGAAAAGAGCCTGGCTTTGGCACTGAAAAATTAATTTCAGTTAATTTTCGGGGATTTGGCTGAAACATTTTTTTAACTGAAAACATTTTCAGTTAAAAGCAAAGTTGGACTTTGTGAGTTAGCTTGCCTAGAACTATGTTTAATGATTTTTAAGATCCTAAAGCTAACAGTTTTTTTACTGATTGAAATTTAATGGTTGCTTTATGTGTTTTGAAATATGAATTTAAAATGATTTCCAACTGTATAATCTGTGTTTTTTAGATTTTGCATGTTCTCCCTAAAGAGAATTGCAGTTAAAGTTAGGAAAACAGTTGCAATGTCTATTGGCAAAATCATCTGTCTCCTAATATTGTTTGGTAGCCTGAGTAACTATTTTACTGGTACACTTTCCTTGCCTAATTTGTGGTATATGGGTCATATCCTATAAATCTGTAATGACCCCAGAATCAAAATATAATCCAATCAATGGAACTTCAGATAAATAGTGGGTTTGAACATAGTCAGATGGAACAATACCAAGGTAGCAGCAGTGTGAAAACAGCAGGGATGGCGTGGGTTCAGAGAGATCTGGGCTGCAGATTGTTTTGTTAAAGACTAATAAGAACCTCTTCAGCAAAGTGATGCATCCAAAATATTGATCAACTCACGAGTTGATAAATAGAACCATTTTCTTGCATTCATTGACCACTGGCTTTAAGATGTCTTCTCCTTTTGCTGTTTTCTTTACAGACAGAGGTCAATGTAATATCTCAAGGTTCCATAAGCTCTTTGACTGTGTCAGTGGCCCCTGAGTAAGACAACAGGGAACTGTAGAGGTCAAGGAATCTGAAGGATGTTTTATTTCTAGGAACAGCTGATAGTGATTTTTCAGACAACTGGGCCATACAGGTACATGGCAACAGTAATGCTAGAGTGACTCTTCGAGAAATCCTAAGCTTTATATGAAATATCATGATTTAAAACCCTGTCGGAATAAGATCGAAGTCGGCGAACCCTAAAGGCTTCCATAGCCTCGGCAACTCATGACTAGCGCCTAGGGAGATTACTGACGCCATAAACAAGAGTGTCAAATTGTTAAATCAACATCAGGAGTCACTGTGTACCTATGTCTCATGAGGGATCTGTCCTTAATGTGTTATCCAATGTGAAATAATGCTATTACTAGTACTGAAACAGTATTTTTACACTTTGTGTTTCTGTGTGGGTGCAAATTGATGAAATCTTTACATAGTATATATTGAATCGATCTTCTGTATATAAAGATAATTGCAAATGATTAAAAAATCTTGGTGTTAAACTGGAAATTGCATAGATAATTAATCAATTCTTTAAAAAAAATCATGTAGGATCTCTGTCCTTAATGTGCTGTACATTGTGAATTAATACTATAACTAGTACTCCAACAGTATTTTCATTTTGTGTCTCTATGTGAGGGCAAACTGTTGAAATCTTTACGTAATATGTACTAAACTGATCTTCTGTGTATAAGGAGATTTGAAAATGAATCTTGATGTGAACAGAAGGGGAGAGGGAGCGGGAAAGGGGAGGGTAGCAGAAGGGAGGGAAGTTGTGTTTGTGGGGGGAGCCATTGTGGTCCATAAGCTGTACTTTGGAAACTTATATTCTTTAAATAAAAGCTTTATAAAAAAAAAAAAAACAAAACTTGTTTTAGCTTCTTAACATAATTTATTATATTTCTCATTGACCAATAACGATTGCATGTATTTATGGGTGTAATGTGATGTTATGATACATGGAATACATCATGGAATTACTAAATTTGGCTAATAAACATATCCATTACCTCACATACTCTCATTTCTTTGTGATGAGAAGCCTTACAATCTAGTCTTTTAATAACTTTGAAACATAAAATACATAAGTATTAGCTAGCTATGAATCACATGAAATAGATCACTAGGTCTATTAGATCTAATAGATCTTTCTGCTGTCTTTGTGAAACTTTGGATCCTTTGACCAACATCTCCCTGTCTCCCATTCCTCTCTTCCCCCCAGCCTTGAGCCTCTGATTGCCCTTCTGCTCTCTACTTTGGTGACTTCAACTTTTTAAAATTCCATGTTTGTTTTTTTAAATTTATTTTTATTTTTATTTATTTATTTCTTTTTGACAGGCAGAGTAGACAGTGAGAGAGAGAGAGAGAGAGACAGAGAGAAAGGTCTTCCTTTTCCATTAGTTCACCCCCAAATGGCCGCTGCAACCAGTGCATTGCGCCGATCTGAAGCCAGGAGCCAGGTGCTTCCTCCTGGTCTCCCATGTGGGTGCAGGGCCCAAGGACCTGGGCCATCCTCCACTGCACTCCTGGGCCATAGTAGAGAGCTGGACTGGAAGAGGAGCAACCAGAACAGAATCCATTGCCCTGACTTGGACTAGAACCTGGTGTGCTGGCACCGCAGGCAGAGGATTAGCCTATTGAGCCGAGGCACTGGCCTAAAATTCCATGTTTGAACACATGTGAGCTCATGCTGCATTTGTCTTTCTGTGCCTGACTTATTTCACCTAGCATAATGATCTCTAGATTCATCCTTTTTATTGAAAATGACAGAATTACCTTCTAAGATTAAACAGCATTTCAGTATCTATCTATCTATCTATCTATCTATCTATCTATCTATCTATCTATGATCTATCATCTGTCTTGGTGTCTTTATCCATTCATCCCTTTGGTGGTCCCTAATTTGATTCCATATATTGATGATTGTGAATAATACTACAATGAATATGAGAGATCAGATATTTCTTCAACATACTGATTTAAAATCCTTTCAATGTATGTCTGCTAGTTGCATTGCTGGATAGTATAGTAATTCTATTTTCAGTTTTTTGAAATTGGTCTGTAATTCTCTTTTTCTGTTGCATTTTTTTCATGTTTAGGAATTAAGGTGATGTGGGCTTCATAGAAAGAATTTGCGAGGATTCCCTCCCTTTCAATTGTTTTGAATAACTTGAGAAGACTTGGAGTTAGTTCTTTAAATGTTTGGTAGAATTCAGCAGTGAAGCTACCTGATCCTCAACTTTTCTTTGTTGAGAGGGATTTATTACTGATTCAATTTCCACCTTGGTTATGGGTCTGTTTAGATTTTCTATATCTTCATGGCTCAATTTAGGTAGGTTGTATGTGTCTTGGAATTTATCCACTTCTTCTGGGTATCCTGGTTGGTTGGTATACAGCTCTTTGTAGTAATTTCTGATGATTCTTTTTTTTTACTGTGTTGCCTGTTGTTACATTTCCTTTTTCATCTCTAATTTTATTAATTTGGGTCTTCTCTCTCCTCTCCTTTTTTTTGGTTAATTGTCCCAAGGGTATGTCAAGTTTGTTTATTGTTTTTCAAAACAAACAAACAAAAACAAAAAACAACCAGCTCTTCATTTTACTGATCTGTTTTATTGTTTTTGGATTCAATTTTATTCATTTCATCTCTAATTTTAATTATTTCTTTTCTCCTACTAGTTTTGGGTTTGGTTTGCTATTGTTTTCCTAGATCCTTGAGATGCATTGATAGCTTATTAATTTGGTGCCTTTCCAATTTCTTGATGTAGGCACCAATTGCTGTAAACTTTCCTCTTAACACTGCTTTTGCTGTATCCCATAACTTTTGATATGTTGTATTGTTATCTTCATTTGTTCCCAGACATTTTTTTATTTCTCTTTTGATTTTTTTCTATGACTCACTTTTCATTCAGGAGCAGTTCAGTCTCCATGTATTTGCATATGTTCTAGAGATTCCTGAGTTGCTGATTTCCAGATTCATTGCATTTGTTGTCCGAAAAGATGCAGAGAAGATGTCCGAGAAAATATGGATTTTCTTGAATTTGATGAGACTTGTTTTATGGCCTAGTGTGTGGTCAATCCTAGAGAAAGTTCTATGCACTGCTGAGAAGAATGTGTATTCTGCTACTGTAGAATGAAAGGTTCTTTAGATATCTGTTAGGTCTCTGGTTTGCAGTGTTGATTAAATCTGCTGTTTTCCTTTTGACTTTCTGTCTGGTTGATCTGTCCATTGCTTAAAGTGGTGTATTGAAGTCCCTCATTACTATTGTATTGGTGTCTATTTCTCCCTTTAGAACCCTTAACATTTCTTTTACATAGCCAGGTGTCCTGTAATTAGCTGCTTATATGTTTATAATAGTCACATCTTACTGTTGAATTCTTCCCTTAACCATTACATAATGCCCTTCCTTGTCTCTTTTAGCAGTTTTTGTGTTAAAGTCTATTTTGTCTGATGTTAAGATGGCTATGTCAGCTCCTTGTTGGTTTCTGTTGGCATGGAATGTTTTTTCCATCCTTTCATTTTGAATCTGCATGCATCTTTGTTGGTGAGGTGTGTTTCTTCTAGGCAGCAGGTTTTATTTTTTAATCCTGTCAGCCAGTCTTTGTCTTTTAACTGGAGAGTTAAGGCCATTTACATTCAGGGTGACTATTTTTTTTTTTTAATCTTTTTTTTTTTTTTAATATTTTTGACAGGCAGAGTGGACAGTGAGAGAGAGAGAGACAGAGAGAAAGGTCTTCCTTTGCTGTTGGTTCACCCTCCAATGGCTGCTGTGGTCGGCACGCTGCGGCCGGCGCACCGCGCTCATCCGATGGCAGGAGCCAGGTGCTAGGTGCTTTTCCTGGTCTCCCATGGGGTGCAGGGCCCAAGCACTTGGGCCATCCTCCACTGCACTCCTGGGCCACAGCAGAGGGCTGGCCTGGAAGAGGGGCATCCGGGACAGAATCCGGCGCAGGGTGACTATTGATAAGTAATGACTTTGCTGTCTGCCATTTTTCCATAAATAATCCTATTTTTTCTTTGCATTTCCTTTGAATTTTTCCTGGGAGATTTTCTTCCTTTATCTTATTTTGTAGTGATGACCATGTTTCTATGTTTCTGTGTGCAGCACATCCTTAAACAATTTTTGCAAGGCTGGATGGGTGGTGACAAATTCTTTCAATTTCTGTTTGCTATAGAAGGTATTTATTTCCCTCTCATTCATAAATGAGAACTTTGCAGGGTATAGTATTCTGGGTTGAAAATTTTTTTCTCTTAAGACTTGGAATATATTCTCCATTCTTTCCTATCCTGTAGGGTTTCTGATGAGAAGTCCACTGTGAACCTAACTGGAGAGCCTCTGAAAGTAATGTGGCATTTCTCTAGTTCACAGTTTTGAATATTTTCTTTATATTTTACTGTGGTGAGTTTGTTTACAATGTGTCATGGTGAAGATTTTTTCTGGCCATGCTTATTAGGAGTTCTATGTGCTTCCTGTACTTGGATATCCATTTATTCAAATTAGGGAAGTTTCCCATTATTATTTCACTAAAAAGGCCTTCTAATTATTTCTTTCTTTCCACACCTTCAGGAGCTCCTAGAACATTAATGTTGGGTTCATTTGATAGTATCCTGGAGATTCCTAAAAGAGTTTTTTACTTTTCTAATTTCCTTTTCTTGTTTTTGGTTTGACCATATCATTTCCAGTGCTTTGTCTTCTAAGTTGGGTATTCTTTCTTCTGCTTCACTGATTCTGTTGTTAAGGCTTCCCACTGAACTTTTTTTGTTATATTGAATTCTTTGTTTCATTTTGATTTCTCTTTAAGATCTCAATTTTGTGAAATTTTCTTTAGCGTCATGTGTGGATTTCATTAGTTTGTGCATTTGCTTCTATGTAATCTTATGATCAATTTTCTGAATTGCATTTCTGACATTTCTTCCGTCTCATCATATTCTCAATCCAGTATTGAAGTGTTGCATTTTTTGGGGGCGTCATGTTGTCTTCTTTATTCTCGTTTCTTGAATTGGGGCATTTGTTATTTAGCATTTGTGGAAATTCTCATTTGTTTCATCTTTGTTTCTTCACTGTAGTGACTTTTATCTTTGTACTAATCCTCTATAGGGAAGTGGAGTGTCTGCTTTCAGTGAATATCTAGAGGCCTGTTGTAGGTGTGATGAGGGAGCTCTGTTTGGTTCTCCAAGGTGAAGGGCATTTTTAATGTGACATACCCCCAGATTTGGCATGATAAATCCCCCACACCTTTTTAATATCAGAGCAGAGGTTTATTCTGCTCAGTTGAGTTCCTCTTCTCAAAGGAGACCAGCCTCTGAATACTAGCCCCAATAGGTATAATATTCATCTGTTCTGCCCCAAGGACCACACAGAGGATCTGTGTAGTCCTCAGTGTAAGCTCAGGTTCACCAGCAATGTTCCTCACAAGGTAACCAGGAAGACCTTAGCATGTGGCGTCTCATACAGTGACTGTCCAAAGTCCCAGCCACACTGTGAGTCTTCCCACACAGCACACAAGCCTCCCACAGTCATGAGTACCCAGCCCCTCTTCAATTCTCCCCACCAGACTCAGTAGTCTCCACTTGGCTGGTTACTGGGTGCAGGCATGAGCTAGTGCAGCTGTTACATATGTCCAAGACGACACCCGCTCTCTATCGGCTTGTTATAGGATGCCATTGGGAGGTGATCAGGGAGAGAGAAATATGTCTCTTTTTTTGTTTCTCCTCTAGTTTGGCAAGTATACTATCCCCCATGGGGCTCCAAACCAGGTTCCCTCTTGGCTCTTCCTGCACCTTTATCGCCAGCGGTGTGGACTGCTGTGGTGCAGTCTCACCTCACTCTTCAATTGAGATCTGTAGGCTCTCAGTTTCTGGGGTCCTGAGTTGTGGGTATCCATGCCCTCCACATAGGGCCACTGTGTCCCTCTAATTTGTGTAGTTTCTTCCACCATTTTCTCCCTAACTCTTCCCTGAGATTGCACTCTCTCCACTTTTTTAAAACTGTCTTCTCCTAGACTAGAGCAATAAATTCCCTCCCTAGTTTGCCTTCTTGGAAGCTGACAAAAGTTTTTTACATAGGGTTGTGCACATGATATTGTAGTGACTCTAATGTGCAGCAAATTTGGAAGTGGTTGTGTTTCCTGACTTGCTTCCTTCTACCAAGTGAAGTTTAGGGAAACTGGGAATCAAGGATGGTTGAGAGAATGTGATTAGGCTTCCCAATGAATTTTTGTTAGTTGGGTAGCTTTCTGACTCAGTAATCTTTCTGCTTGGTTTTTGTTTTGGGTTTTGCTTATCTTAACTTGTCTTTTTTCCTGTTAGGATACACAGAAAATTTTCTATTTCATTTTATTAAGATTATGATATTCCAAAACTGATCTCTGCACTACACACTTTATTCAAACATTCTAAATGTTTAATAATATACTTGAACATTGACATCTTTTAAAAGCGGAGGAATACAATACTGATAACATGTGACCTAACAATGACTTGATCCACTTATTCACTGGAGATTGTTGTCTTAAAACTCAGAGGGACCTGGAAAGGTTGAAAAGTTTCCTTTAATTATGAAAGGTCAAGCTGGAAACTTGCTTCTATGTTCTCTACTGCACATGTGAATTCTGGAGGGAGTGTGGTAATGTGCTCCACATTACAGGATACAGGAGGTAGATTTAGGGATTATAATCTGTGTTTTCTTTTTTTTAAATTTTATTTCTTTATTTGGGAGATAGAGTTACAGACAGAGAGAGGGAGAGACAGAGAGAGAGGTCTTCCATCTGCTGGTTCACTCCCCAGATGGCCACAATGGCTAGAACTGAGCTGTTCTGAAGCTAGCACCAGGCGCTTCTTCTGGGTCTCCCATGTGTGTACAGGGGCCCAAGCCCTTGGGACATCTTCCACTGCTTTCTCAGGAATTAGCAGAGAGCTGGATCACAAGAGGAGCAGCTGGGACTAGAACCAGTGCCCATATGGGATGCTGGCACCTCAGACAGAGGCTTAGCCCACTATGCTACAGTGCTGGCCCCAATCTATGTCTTCTGACTCCCTGACCAGCACTCTCTGTTCACCACTTTGTTAGTTCTCACTTTGTGATCTCTGACATCCTTGGGGTTTCCACCATGATTCAAGCACAAAGGTAATTTAGCAGCTTAACAGCCCATGGAATGTAGGATGCTTTCCCTTTTGTACCATTTATTTCTGTTGAGAAAGCCTGGGGAATATAAAAGTGAGTTGGAGGTGTCTCATAATCGGATCATTGAACTTTGAATTCAACTTTTCTGTTTGACTCATTAGGTATTTTTTAAAGCAATTATTTTCATGAGATGATTCCTTATTTTGTCTTATTTTCCAAGCTTAAAATGTTCCAGTTCTTACTCAGATCCATACACTGGAGACAAATTAAGAGACATACACAATTTACATGCTGCTTACTACATTGTTTTTACAGAACCTAAGCATCATACTCATCAATATATCATTGTGCATCTGCTTCAGAGGGGCAGCAGAATGTTTTTGGTGAGTTCTGTTCATTTAAAAAACATTCAATTTCTGAAACTAAATTCTGCTATTAATTACCTTCATTCAGTTTTATTTTCTAGTACCTTAAAGACTTAATAAGTGATTTTTGAACCAAGGAAACTGAGGGCTTTCTTTCTCACTTGGTTGGCCTTTAATATTTTTTGTTATTATTTTTGTTACGTGGTTATGGACTATCAGTTTCCTTGATGATATTCTTCATGTATATGTCTCCTGTTTGGATGGGCCAAGACAGTATAGAGTTAAATGGCAAATAGCTGCAGAAACTGGGGGTGAATCTAGAGGGACATGGATTACTGACCAGTTTTTCATCAAATCAATGCCTACTTTCTCTTGGGAATATAAGCAGACTTTTTTTAGGCTCCTTTTCTGTTAATGTTTCCTTGTGACTGAGTTCTAACCAATGGAGTCTTGTTAGAAATGATTTCAATCACTTCCAGGCCTGGGTGTTAAACACCTTTTGCATTCTGTTCATCCCACAAATATTTATTAAGTGTCCATCATGCCCTAGTAAATGGGACAAGTGACATTATTGATAGAAAGATGACAACACACAAGATTACAGTTTGGAGCCTACTCACAAAATGCCCACACACCACATCAGAGTGCTTGGGTTTAATTCCCAGCTCCAGCTCCTAATTCCAACTTCCTGCAAACAGTAGTAGCAGTTCAAGAAATTATACTCCTGCCACTCATGTAGGACACCTGGATCAGAATCCGAGTTCCTGAATCTAGCCCCAGCCTGGCCCTTCTCCAGCTATTTCATATGTTTGTGGAGTGAACTAACAGATGGGAGTTCTCTTTCTCCCCTTCTCTCTCTCTCTGCCTTTATCTTTCTGTTTCTTAAATAAAACCAATTAAAAAGGAATATCAAGTCTTTCTAGTGTAAAGAATACGAAAACTTATCTGCAAACTTTTCCCTTTTCCTCCTAACCCTAGGTGTTCTACAATGTCATAGCATAGCTTTTAATACTATTGAGATATTATTGATGCACAGCAAGCTGCACATATTTAATATGTGTTATTTGATGGGTTTGGACATATGCAAACACCTGTGATCACCACAGTTCAGGATTGGCCACAGCGTGAAAAATTCTCCATATAGAATCAACAGTATCATTGCTCATGCTATTTGAATTACACTTATTTAAAATAGTGACATTGTAAAAGCACTATGGAAGTCTTTATACTCCCTTAAAAATAGAAAAATTCAATGGGAAGTAGTACATTTCAATTAAGAGACTTGGTGGATAGTAAAATATATTAACTCCATGATCCCCAGTCAATTGGAAAACAGAAATACTCCTTAGGATTTGAGCAATAATAGATATTCAGGGATCTTATTTTTTACAAAAATGGAGCACTCAAGTAGTTTCTGTCAAGGGAAAGAAAATTCTGAGGAATAAGAATGTGTTAGTGGTTGGTCTAAAATGTGGAAGTGAGAGAAGGATATGTTATTGAGAAAAACTAAAAAGGTACAAATATATTCTTGTACTTCTGATTTTAAATTTAAGTCTTTTCTTATTTTTTCTTTTTTTTCTCTGGGAACCTGAATTTTTCTAATACTCAGAAGTATGTCAGAAGTATGAATACACCTTGGAGACTTCTCAAGTTAAATTCCTGATAAGATGGCTCTTGTCTAGGCTGGGGAGATACATGTGTTTCATTAAGCAAAGAATGAAACTGTTTGGCTCTAGTGAATATGGTGTGTACTAATGGATGCTAAATATTTGAGGTAGTTTATATTTTTTTAAATACATATTTCTCAAATGCACATTTTGAGAACAAGATAGACATGTTTACATACATTTTTGTCTTTGTAAGTAGTTTTAGCTATACAATACATAGCTTCCTTTATTGTGAGAAGTATTCACAAATATTTCCCATAGGTTTATCAAAAGTGAACATCATTGTCCCTTTCTTGCAAAGGGTAAAACTGAGACTCAAACAGGTTAGGCTATTTGTCCATGACTTCACAGAAAGAAAGTTATCATGCAGAGATTCAAATCAGTTTCTGGCTCCCTAGCTGTACACCCTATTTGAAGCTCAAATAGGTGGAAGTCAAAAGTGTTTCAAGGAATAGTCTTACAAACATAGGCCTAAACATGACAGCCATGCCCAGAGTGTGTTAGTACACTTCCCTAGTATTCCCTAAGTGGTCCAGCGGTGTACCGGGAATGTCACCTCAGTGTGACACATGCATCATCTCCATCTTGAAGGTATAGGGGGACCATCCTCTGCAGTGCATCATAGATGATGAGATGCTTATCTAGAATCAGTTGCTGTAATCCATTTGCCAAAAGCCATCTCTTTGTATTTTGTGCAGCTGACACAAACTGGAACATTTTTAGGAACTTTAACTTTTCTCCACATGAGCTCCTATTTCCAAGGCCTATCTTCTCTGGAATTCTTTCCCATCCTCAGATCTCATGTCCTCCAGGGGTTATGTTACAACCACAATCTGCACAGCCATCCATGGCTACAATTCCCTTGGGTAGTGTCAAGTAGGGCAGGAGGAGATAACACTTGGAACGGGCAATTTGAAGTTCAATGACTTACCATATTGAGAAGAGGATGCATGAGGAGGTAGACAACGTCCATGAGAGGATTAATTGGGCATTCGAATGTGTAAAGACTGCTGAGATGTGTGTTATAGTGTTTTGAACACCAGGAGGAATTAAGCTATTGGGAGTGTTGTTTCATATTCTCCAGATATCTCATGAGACCTGGGGCAGTGCAGGGATGTGTTGCCATGTTATTATTTGGATCCAAGAGTGTAAACATCAGAAGAAATATCTCTGGGAAGGGTTAAATCAGAACCAGGAGGCTGGAGCTGTGGCGTAGTGGGTAAATCCACCAACTGCAGTGCTAGCATCTCATATGGGCGCTGGTTTGAGTCCTGGCTGTTCCACTTCCAATCCAGCTTTCTGCTGTGGCCTGGGAAAGCAGTGGAAGATGAACCAAGCCCTTGAGCCCCTGAACCTATGTAGGAGACCTGGAGAATGCTCCTGGTGGCCAACTTGGAAATAAGCCAGTGGATGGCAGACCTCTCTTACTCTCTCTCTCTCTCTCTCTCTCTCTCTCTGCCTCTCCTCTCTCTGTGTAACTCTGACTTTAAAGTAAATAAATAAATACATAAATAAATAAAACAATAATAAATAATAAATAAATAAAAGGTGAATGTGGTGAAATAAAGTCAGTAGTTCCATAAAACAAAGAGAGATAGTCCAACCCAAACTCAAGACACAAAGAGTGGGGCACTGTTAGCAGACAGGATGAGAACATGGATAGGAACAGGGCAGGATGTACTGCTGTGGATAAGGTGTTTGTGGAGACCTTGCATTCAAACCTGTATGTTGGCATTGTTTAGCTGAGAGTTGGGAGTAAGTAAGAACATGCTCTTTTTATGTTTAAATTCTTCATGAGGGAATCTGTCATTTCAACGGAGAATTCTCTTTTCAGTTATATTAAAACTCAAGGATACACAGAAAAGCACACAATGACTCATCATCTTTCTTCCTCTTGCCTCTCTGCCAATATAAATGTGTCCTTCATGGTAACTCCTTGGAAAGTGGGGCACTTGGATTCCCTGTTGTATGAATAGATCAATAAGATATGAAAGTTTTGTTTCTGTGACCTGCAGAAAGATCATGTGTTTGAGGCATATCTGGTGCTAGGATTGATAGAAGAGAGGTAATATGTTTATTATAGAATGAGTAAATGTGTGTGTGTGTGTGTGTGTGCACCTCTGTTGCTCACAACATTCTGAATCCTCCATCTGCTGGTTCACTCCCCAATTGGCCGCAATGGCTGGAGCTGCTCTGATCCAAAACCAGGAGCCAGGAAACCCCTCCCAGGTCTCCCATGTGGGTTCAGGGGCCCAAGGACTTGGTCCATCTTCCACTGCTTTAGTAGGCCACAGCAGAGAGCTGGATCAGAAGTGGAGCGGCTGGGACCTGAACTGGCGCCCACATTGGACGCCGTCACTGCAGATGGCGGCTTTACCTGCTATGCCACAGCGTTGGTCCCCTTACTTGTTTCTACACTTACCTACCTCCAGTACCTTCTCAGTACTGCAGCCAGAACGATACCTTAACAATAATAGATTCTTGTTAAGAACTACACTAATAACAAGAAGCAAATGGAGACAGGTTTTGCTTAATTATTTTATGTACCTAATTAAGGGAATAAACCCAGCTTACTCTTTCTATTTATTGAGTATTTTACAAGTAAGTGTCAATACCTATTAATGGTAGTAGTAGTAGACACAGTGGCAGAAATAATTCTTTACCAAAGAAATTCATGTACTCTAAATGATTAGAAAATGGGAGTCTCAGTATTCATTATTAACACGATACAGCTGCAGCACCATAGTGAGCTAGCAGAAAGGTCTGCCCGGAGATACTTCCAGTTGGGAAAGTATATTAACATGGAATGTCTGAGTTCAGATGGGAAAGATGGGATTTTATCAATTGGAATGATTATAAATGTCAAATGATATAAATGATTATAAATTGTCAAACCAAAGCAATACAGTATGCTCATATTTATAGTAGCAATGTTGACAATAGATGAAAGGTGGAGATAACACGTGTTCATTGACAGGTGAATGGATAAACAAAATTTTATATAGTATTTTATATACTATGTATTTTATGAAGTATTACATATGATTATATATATCAAATAATTTTGTTGATCCATACACACATAGTAAAATGTTATTAACTTGGTAAGAACAGGCATTACACTTGATCATAGCCAAAAGGCTGAGCGATTAAAATGTTATTCAGCCTTAAATGAGAAGGGAATTCTGATATATACTACAGTTTGGATGGGAAGTTGTAATGGCAAGTGAAGTCAATCACAAAAGCACAGATGTTGTATGACTCCATGGATGCTGGGTACCAAATCAAAAGAAAGTAGAACAATGGTTGCCAGTTGTTGGGAGAGGGAGTTAGCGTTTAGTGGAATTGAAGTTTTCAGATGAAAACATTTTGGAGACACATGGTGGTGACAGTGGCACAAAAATGTGGAATTACTGAGTGTCACAGACTTCCTACTCCAAAATGATCAAAATGATAACTTTTATGTTATATGTATTACTATAAAAAGAGAAATGTACTTCTCTGGAAAAAATCCTTCTGTAAGTTCCTCATCTCATTCAGAGCAAATACCAATGTCTTTCCTAAGTCTTTGTAAGATGATGCGTCATCTGGTCTCCCTCCTCTGTCTTTCTAGCATCATTCCCACCACCTTCCCATGGCTCTACCCTGCTAAAGCTTACTCCAAGTTCATTCTTCAGCTCTTGGTGTCTCCTCTTCCTAGATATGTCTGAGTATGCTTCTTTTCTTTTTTTTTTCAGGCCTTTGTTCACATGCCACCTGAACAGAAAGGCTTTTCTTAGCAAGTCTGTTGATTTATAATCTTTGTCTCCAATTCTCTCCCTCCTTTCTGCTGCAACGCTTATTGCCGGACATATATTTTGCTCATCTCTTCATTTAATTAGTGTCTGCATTTCTACCTTCTCCCTCTTCCCCAGTGGAATGTAGCCCCATGAGAGAGCAGTATTAGTCTATTTTTGATGACTGGAGGCTTAGCAACTACAATGGTGATTGATTCAGAGTAGACAATGACAATTTAATTAATGTAGAGTAGGGTTGAGTGAAATCAAAAAGAAAGTGATGGGGCTGTGAGGAATAGGCAATATTTTACCACCTGAAAAAATTCAAATTTAAGGACCTGTAATACAAAAATGAATGAATTAATGAATGAATGAGAACAAAGTTTCATCCAGATTCGCAGATTATCCAGGATTTGAATCCAGAACTTTTTCTCTCTTTCAGGGCTCTTTTCTTTGTAATATGCTGTGCACTCGGGAGATAACGCTAATTATAATCACACCCTCCTTTCCTCTGCATTGTTGTCAAGACAAGCATCTTGATAATGTTTACTTCATTAGAGGCTCTTTGCTTTTAGTCTGTTCTCGAATAATTTATAACTATTCTACCATGGTGGCTGCATTCAGCTCATGCACCAAACATAGGAGAGCATTGTAGATAGAGGAATCAGGAGCTTATTAAATTCTGGAGTCTGAAACTTCATCTGATTCTACCCTCTAGTTTAAAAAAGTCCCACATGCAGCTAGTTGAAAGGCTGCTTTTTGAGGAAGGAGGTCTCTTTAATCACTTCCAGGACTTGGTTGGATGTGACTGCCATTCTGGGATTCTGGTGAGTGAGTAAGTTCCCTGAGCCTGGGGGCCAACTGGAGTTGGAATCTAGAGGAGGAAAACTATCCACTCAAGGCTGTCAGCACATCTTTCTATATGAATTACTCTCCCCAACCTATCAGTTTGTTACAATAGAATGGGGCTTATTCAGAATAGGTCACCACGAAAGTAGATTTCCTGGTTAATACGCATTTGAGCCAAAGTATACTTCTCAGTAAATAGGATTGGGAACAATTGGGATGGTTGAATCAGACAACATTTGTTATGTGGGATTTTTGAATGTGTTCATATTAATTCAGCCAAACAAAATCCTTTTTTTTTCCCTTCTGGCGCTCAACATGGGTGGCATGTTTGACTTGATAACCAGAACACAGGAGTTTATCATGGAAATGAGGTGAGAATGTGTCTCCAGTGGGGGAGTAGGAAAGGAGTGCATTAATATTAAGCCTGGCCTCCCCACATTGAAGGGCCTCCCCAGGGCTCTTGTAAGAGAAGGAATAGCATGCTAGGTGCAGAGATCCAACGAGCTTCATTTTTTTTGACGTTGGCTGCTACGCTGTGTGTAGACTTTGTAATCAATCAGGCTGATTCCATCATTCATCCATCACTGGCTATGAGGGTGGTGCCGAAACAACAGAAAAACAACTGAGTGGTTCAGGCTGCAGCTACACCAACCAATTCCTATCATGTTGTTATTTCCAAGGTTCCAAGGCGTGCTACAAACTTTTACACAGTAATCTTTTGATGAGTTAAGGTAGTAAGGACACTATTTTAAAAGAACTGGAAAAAGCACGCTGTTTGGAACTTCAAAAAGAGAAAGGATTGTCTATTTATATAATGCCTAGTTAAACAATGGGGAGCCCAAGAAATCATTCATCAGTTCATTTTGTGGCCTTTACAAAAATCAAACAGGCATTTTTGACAAGTTTTTTTAATTGAACAATGCTCAGGTTTCATGTAGTTTTTGAGAAACATTCTGCTGTGTTAAATTAAAAGTGAAGTTAGATTATTATTATAAGGAAGGGATATGCATGAATCTTCTTAATTAAGCAAATACAAGACTTTTGTTTTTCCTTTCCCCCTCACTCTCTTCCTTTCTTCTGTCTATTGTGGAGAGTGAAGCTGTTTGCAAGTCTTGTGAACACAGTAATGCGTTGTAAACCAGGGAGAATGTGAATACTTAGGTTTATAAGTTCTATGAAAAAAATTACACATTGAATTTCAATTTTTTTCATGGAAATAAAAATGTCCCTTAATTCCACTTTCCATGAAGTTTTTGAAATATCCTCCTCAGATATTTGCCATTTCGTCTAAGGTGAATGGCAAGTTTCTCAAACTTAACTCTTTTGCATCTGAAACTTTTATTTCCCTTAGTAATCTTTGTTTATTATTTTTTTTTTGACAGGCAGAGTAGACAGTGAGAGAGAGAGACAGAGAGAAAGGTCTTCCTTTGCCGTTGGTTCACCCTCCAATAGCTGCCGCGACCAGTGCGCTGCGGCCGGCGCACCGCGCTGATCCAAAGGCAGGAGCCAGGTGCTTCTCCTGGTCTCCCAGGGGGTGCAGGGCCCAAGAACTTGGGCCATCCTCCACTGCACTCCCTGGCCACAGCAGAGGGCTGGCCTGGAAGAGGGGCAACCTGGACAGAATCTGGCGCCCCAACCGGGACTAGAACCCGGTGTGCTGGCGCTGCAAGGCGGAGGATTAGCCTATTGAGCTGTGGCGCTGGCCTCCCTTAGTAATCTTTGACTCCTCAACCTTCTCCACTTCATTCATAGACTCAAGTGCCTCTCAGATTCAAAATAGAAATCTAGAAGTCCTTCTTGACCCTTCCTCTTCTCTACCATTATGTATTCCATCATCAAATCCTTTGTTTGTACCTACATAATCTTGAATGTATCCAATTTCTTTCATTTCTATCACATGCACTCTAAATCAGACCACATTCTTCTCTTACCCATACTCTTACGATAGCTGCTTGGCAAATTTTCCCAGTTCCATCCTTATTTCTCTCTAGTCTATTTTCCATAAAGGACCACAGTGTTCTCTTACATAAGTAAATTAGACCATTACCTTCCAAAACAGCAAGTCATTTGAACTCTGTAGTCTTCTTCTTGGCCTACAAAGCTCATCACAGGCTGGCTCTAGCTTAGTAGATTCTAATTATTTGTCTCTTTTTCTGATTTTTCAATGTATTGGACCAATTTTCCTCTTCACTTTGGATCTTTTCCTTATCTTTTCTGTTGTACTTTTATATGCCTTCATTCTCTCTATATTTAAATAAGAGCTAAATAGATATGTACCATGTGTTTTCTGTTTCAGAACCCTCTTACAAACATTATGCTTATATAATATCAATGACACAGATTTCTCTTGATTTAATATATGTTGTTTGTCTTCTTACTTGTTTTAAGCTCTGTAGGGAATAATTTTTCTATTTATAGATTGATACTCAATAACTGGCATCATACAAGATTCATCATAGAAATTTAATAAGTATATGAAAACCAGCAAGTTCAAAACTTAGACATTGGGGTGAGACATCTGATAAGGAAATATAAGACGATAAATAACCAATCAACAGTCCAAGACCTTAAAGGCACCTCACCAAAGATGCAAATTATGGTGCAATGGATTAAACTGCCATTGGGGAAGCTGGCATTCCATGTTGTAGTGCAGATTTGAATCCTGGGTGCTCTACTACTCATGTAGCTTCCTGCTAGTGTGCCTTGGAAAGTAGTGGAAAATTGCTAGTACTTGGGCCTCTGGCACTCATGTAGGAGACATGAATGGAGTTTCTGACCCTTGGTTTTGGCTTGGCCCAGCCCTGACTGTTTCCACCATTTGGGCAGTGAATGAATGAAATGGATGAAAGATCTTTCTTTCTTTGCTTTTCCCCAGCTCTCTGTCACTCTACCTTTCAAATCAATCAGTCTTTAAAAAACACAAAGAAATGCCAATTAAAACAATGAGTTTCACTACAAATATATTATAATGGCCAAAATTCAGAACTCTTACCACATAAATACTGGTGAGGTGATAGAACAGTCGGAACTCTCATTCGTTGCTGATCAGAATGTAAAATGCTACAGCCAGCTAGGTGAAGAGGGTATATCTGTTCATCTCTTTCTAGGGACCCCTGTCATGCACTAGCTGCACTCCCTCTCTGTTAGGTGAAGAGGGTACCTCCAGCTGGTTCTACAGACCTCTGACGTGGTCATGAGCTCCCCATGTAGATATGGTGAAAAATGGATGTCCACGTTTTCTAACATTACTTATCTTTCTACCTCCCACCCTGTCCCTTACATACGCAGCCTGCTGGAGCCACAGCCAGGAGAGGTAGCTCCCTTGGGGAAAGCATGACTACCCTGGACATCCGGCTGTGGTGTGGGACCTGGATCAGAGAATGCGCACAACTTCAGCCCTGTGGGCTGGGCCTTCTCATCACTCCAACGAAGCCTGGACTGGGCGCCCTGATCATATAGATGGAACTAACTGTTAAAGTGATCATATCAATAGAATTAAATGTTTACTGCTAATTATAAATAAAGAGGAGTAAATGCTCCAACGTGGGAAGCAGCCCACAGAGCAGACTCATGGAATGGCAATTGCTTTAAGTACCACTCAGTGACCTCAGAGTCAGATCTTAAAGGCATTCTGGTCTGGCCAAAAAGGCCTATGAGAGCATTCAGAAGTGGAAAGCTAGGACACTCCTGCAAAAAATGTCCCTACATGGAGAGTGTCCCTGGGGGAGATCCCAGGGAAAAGAAGTGGTCATCAAAGAAGGAGGTACTTTTCTCCAAAGGGAGGAGAGAACTTCCACTTTGCTTATGGCCTTGTCTGAATACTGACAGTGTTTGTGAATTCAAAAGGCTTCCATAACCTGGGCAGTGCATGTCAAGAGCCTCAGGTGACATCATGCATAAGAGTGTCAATTGTTAACAGCAGGAGTCACTGTGTACTAACTTCCTCTACAGGACCTCTGTCCTCAATGAGTTACAGTATTAGCATTAATGGCAAAACTTGTTCCCAAAGACTTACCTTGTTTTAGTGTGTTATATTCTTATGTGCCATGAGTTTCAGTTATGTGTGTCAGACTCCATTTCATGTATTCTTGGGCATTTCTTTAAAGTTTATTAAGTGTCTAAACATGAACTCTTGGATCCATGTCTCTCTGTGATATTACTATCCCATACATTTTATCATAAGGTCAAATACAGAGAACAGAATGGTTAAAGGCCTCAGGACTACTAATCAAACAGTTGTCTCGATGCATCTTCTTATGTGCTAAACCTTTGTCTAAGGGTTAATTTCTTCTGCATCCCTCAAAACCCTGGATCTGGGAAAGTGAGGATGTAGAACCTCCCAAAACAAAGCTCAGGTTCCTAAACTAGCAGTAGATTACCTGGGATATGTACTAACTCCAGAAAAGCGTACTCTCAGTCAAAAGAAGGAAAGTGATTTTGTATAAGTGGTCTTCACAGGCTACAACGGGCAGCTAAGGACATTCCTGGGAACGGCAAGATTCTGGAGTTTGCATGCCACTCCATGCCACTGTTGGCATGGGTGCTCTTCGACAAGAAGCACCAGAGGCAAGTTTCAGTGAACATGTCTGTTTTGTTAATGACCATACACATCTTTTAAAGGGAAGGCAGAGTGGCTGGAGTTTGGATTCCAAGCTTTTGTACATAGTTTTTTAAAAGCCCTGATGCAGACATTGCTGGAAAAGGGTAGCTACAAAGGTTGTTCCAAAGAATTCAGGAGCTGCTACCAGAAGGGAATTACTCTGTCTCTCCCTCTCTCTCTGTAACTCTGCCTTTCAAATAAAATAAATAAACCTTTCTTTTAAAAAAAGAAGAAAGTAAAGATATTATAAGTAAGGTTACTTTATATAATCTCAATTCTAATTTTTAATTTTATAGAAAAAATAACTTGAGAATCTAGAAGCATTTAATTCATAAAAGTCATTAAAGAAAAATGTAAATGTAAAACATAGAATCTAAGTGTCTCATCTATGAATTTATGCCTTTTTTAGACAATATTCAATAATCAGCCTTTTGGCTTTTATTTTATATTTAGAGCAATTTAAGATTAACAGAATGACTGATCAGAGAATGTAGAGATTTCCCATCTATCCCTTGCAACTCATGAATATTCATAATCTCCCACATTATCAACATTCTTCACTAGAATGATATATTTGTTTCAATTGTTTAACCTACACTGACACATCATTGTCACCTAGCTTCCAAAGTTTACATTGGAGTCCACATCTGGGAGCTGTTTACCTAGATGACAATTATAAGGCCCCTCAACAGGAAGTGGGGGTGCAGGGAATGTGCCTGGAGCCCCGCTGTCTGCCAGCAGTCAGGTCATATTAGGGAGTCTCAGTGTGCTGAGCCCTCAACCAGGGTTTTTGCTGGAGGGCATGGTGTACCTCCTGCATGGGCTAGGCAGGCAGTTTCCTAGCAAGACACAAGATCACCCACAAGAGTATATTTAGTTTTGAATGAAACAGCCACTTTGGAAGTTAGCATGGCAGAGAGGGATTAGGGGCTGCACCCTTGCTCACGTTACACATTCAGGCCCCACACTGGGTGCCAGTTGTGGGCTCATCCCATGAGGCCCGCCCATTATTGGCATGGGTGCTCTTCAACAAGAAGCACCAGAGACAAGTTTCGATGAACATGTCTGCTTTATTAACGACCATGCAAATCTTTTAAAGGGCAGGCAGAAGGGCTGGCGCTGTGGCATAGTGAGTAAAGCTGTTGCTTATAGTGCTGGCATCCCATGTGGGCTCCAGTTTGAGTTCTGGCTGCTCCGCTTCTGATCCAGCTCTCTGGCATGGCCTGGGAAAGCAGTAGAAGATGGCCCAAGTCCTTGGGCCCCTGCAACCACATGGGAGATCCAGAAGAAGCTCCTGGCTCCTGGTTTTTGATCTGCACAGCTCCAGCCTTTGGGGTCAATTGGGGAGTGAACCATCAGATGGAAGACCTCTCTCTCTCTCTCTGCCTCTCCTTCTCTCTGTGTAACTCTTTCAAATAAACAAATAAATCTTAAGAAAAGGACAGGGAGAGGGAGTATAACTAATTTAGGGCAATGCTAATATCCAGGATCTATTTGTTGAATGAAGAAATGGGCACTCCAAACAATCATAATGAAAGTCCCTGGAGACCTGGATTTTCAGTTCTATTTCTGTTCTCAAATGCCTTTTGCTGTAGACTTTCAACTGACATAACACTGAAAGGAGAGAATTTTCTCTGGTGTAGTTTTTCTCTCAAGTAAATCAAGTTGAAAGAATCTTGCTGAGAGCAAGTGTTAGGAGTTAGCTTTATTGCTGATGACAATCATGTCTAAAATGCCTTCTTCAATAATCATCTCTTTTGATCTTTCTTTGCCTTAGCTGTCCTCTAAGGTCCCTTTACCATCTGGCGGCCCGATCTTTATCATATATTCACATATGGTGTAATCTTCATTCAGGGGAGTGTGGTAAGAATAGCTTACCAGTTAGAGAGCCAGGAGGCTTGAGTGCTATATCTGGATCTACACTAATTCATGTGTTGAAAGCAAATATTCTATAATTTTTGGTTGCAGTGATTTAGGTACAGAGAATTCACACTAGGATATTCCACATTAAAATAAAAATTTCTAGAATATCTTGAAGACCTAGAATCTCCAAAGTTGCTGAGAAATTGTAAGTTGGTGCTGTGGGGTAGGTGTTCATCACAGTTCTCACTGCATCCCATTCACACTCATCCAAGTCCACTAATTTGTATCAACTGCCTGTTTCAATGTCAAGCCAATCACTTCCTCTCCCTAGGATTTTATATCTTTTTCAATTCAGAAGGTATATCTAGGATATTTAGGAGCATAAGTCAGATTTTATTAATGGTCTATTCTGTTTAGATATTAATTCCCAGGTTTTATTATTATTGCTGGCATATATTGTCTTTCCTATGTTTGGATCTGCTTGTCAGACAGCCTAGCTGTTACTTAAATTCTGTTGATTTTGTGCCACCATTGGTCAGTTAATTCATACAGAATGTTTACAAAATGTACATTAATTCAGTACTGAAGGGTCATCCCAGTTGAGTACATACAAGTTATCAGTTATCCAACCTTCCATTTGCTGGGCTTCCAATGTAGATTAACCAATTGAAGTACTAACTGTGTAGTAATCACTTTGGTTTGTTATTTCACTTAATTTTTACAACTGTCCTATGAAACAGTATCTCCATTTTAGGATGAAATGTCTCACCTCAGAGAAGCTGCACAATATTCTGAAAGTTGTACAACTCTTAGGTGATAAGATTAAAATACATTAATAATACATAGTATTTGGTGCTTCAAGAAATTAATAGTTTATAGGGGAAGACTGTGGACCTTGTTTCAAATTCAGCTAAGTTGCTTTGCCTAATCTAGCTATGTGGACACATCTCTTTTTCTAATCCTGAAAATAAATAATGCAGAGGAATAGTTTACTACAGGGCTATGTTTTATTTTTTTTATTTTTATTTTTTTTTGACAGGCAGAGTGGACAGTGAGAGAGAGAGAGACAGAGAGAAAGGTCTTCCTTTGCCGTTGGTTCACCCTCCAATGGCTGCCGCGGTCAGCGCGCTGCGGCCGGCGCACCGCACTCATCCGATGGCAGGAGCCAGGTGCTAGGTGCTTTTTCCTGGTCTCCCATGGGGTGCAGGGCCCAAGCACTTGGGCCATCCTCCACTGCACTCCCTGGCCACAGCAGAGGGCTGGCCTGGAAGAGGGGCAACCGGGACAGAATCTGGTGACCCGACCGGGACTAGAACCCGGTGTGCTGGCGCCGCAAGGCAGAGGAATAGCCTGTTGAGCCACAGCGCCGGCCAGGGCTATGTTTTAGAATGTTAATTAATATAGAAAAATTATCGGCAACATTAATTTTCATTTTAGTTTCTGCAGATAGGAACATTTTTCTTTTCCTTTCCCCCGAAATGCACAGAAAGTTCAGATCTTAGGAGTCCCTTTCGGTGAGTTTGGAATATATAAAGATGTGAAGAGCTTCACAATTTAGACTTCATATATAGCTTACCTTTTCAGTAAGCTATTAGCATATGTTGAAATTATTAAGGGTCAGGTGCTACTTTAATAAATGAGACCCTTTCTTGCCTTAGCTGACATACTTGATATATTCCTCTTCCTTATCCTTATAAAATCTTTTCTTGTTTTCTAGAAGTTAACTCCTCAGATTTGTGTAGTATCATATTGCATAAATTCACCTTGCAACTTACCATTTAAAAGTTGGAATGATTTCCTAGGGGAAAAGGTAATTTTTCCATTTTCTGGTAGCTACCAGTATATTCTCTCCAGATTCACTTTTCTCCTTTTTCTTATTTTTTGATCTACTTCTGTTAATGTTTTTTCCTTTGTGTACACATTTAGTTTTATTGTATCAAATCCACTTGTGTACATTTAATATCTAAAACTGAGCACAACCTTTTTTTTCCAGTGAAACAAAAAGAAAATATAAAATTAAATAGGAATGAAATTATAATGGAGAATATAAATTCAAAAATAATACCTTACAAGTTCTGCTGATTCTTTCATCAACTGACAAGGCTCAAACCCCTCCCCCTTAAAAGGGTACTAATCAGTAGCATCTAATCTTAAAACTCTGCATGTCTTTATTTCCTGGTACAATTTTCTTGGATTCTGTCTGATTATGACCCTTCCATACTGAAAATCCTTCCACTGAGCTTCTTAATGTCCGTTAGGATAAATTTCACGATCTTACTTTCACAATCTTAAGCAGTTCTTTATAACTTGTCCATTTTATTTCATGGGCTTCATTTTGCACCACCACCTAATTCCTTGAGCCTGGCATTCAATTTTCCCTTTTATTAAAAAATATTTTATCTATTTGAAAATCAGAATTACAGAGGGTGAGGGGTAGACCTTCCATCCACTGGTTCACTCCCCCAAATAGCTGCAATGACTAGGGCTGGGCCAGGTCGAAGCCATGAGCTTCATCTGGGTGTCCTTTGTGGATGCAGTGACCCAAAGACTTGGACCTTCTTCTGTTGCTTTCCCAGGTGCGTTAGCATGGAGTTAGATCAAAGGTGGAGCAACTGGGACTCCAATCAATGCCCGTATGAGATGCCAACTTTGCTACATTGTGCCATTATGCTACAATGCCACCCCCTCAGCTTGCATTTTGATTCATTCACTTCTTCAAAGGCAGCGGATGTTATTGGCTTTTGAAACTCTCCATTCTAATGCCCCTTTTGATTTTTTTACATCTATTCATTTACAACTAATTATTGTTATTCACGCTAGTTATATTTATAGAAATTGCTGCAACACTAAGTTGGTGTATACCAAACCATCGCTCCTGGATTATAATTTATGATCTACCTGCCTATCTATCATCTATCTAGTCTATCATATATATATATCACATACATTATCATATTAAATCTTAAAAACATTTCACCTTGTTAGAGTCTACCTTATTTTTTAAAATAGAAAACCAAGTTCAGATGTATTACTTAAGTTGCCTGGGGTTGCCCCATTGACAGATGTCAGAGTTGTGATTCAAACCCAGTGCAAATGACATAATGTTGGAACTTCATGAAGTATTCTTTTTTTTTTTTTTTTTTTGACAGGAAGAGTTAGACAGTGAGAGACAGAGAGAAAGGTCTTACTTTTTCTGTTGGTTCACCCCTCAAGTTGCCGCCATGGCTGGCGTGTTGCGGCTGGCACGCTGCGCTGATCCAGAGGCAGGAGCCAGGTGCCTCCTCCTCGTCTCCCATGTGCGTGCAGAGCCCAAGGACCTGGGCCATCCTCCACTGCACTCCCGGGCCACAGCAGAGAGTTGGACTGGAAGAGGAGCAACCAGGACTGAATCCGGCGCCCCAACCTGGACCAGAACCCTGGGTGCCAGTGCCACAGGCGGAGGATTAGCCTATTGAGCTGCAGTGCGGGCCTCATGAAGTATTTTATACAGCCTCTAAAATCTCCATCTTCTGTTTACCACTGTTTGAGAGCTAAAACAAGGAGACAGAGTGTCACACTATTTGAACTCACCTGAGAACATGTGAGTTGAGGCAGTCAAAATTGTTGGCACTCTGAATGTGTCTATGAATGATGAGAAAGCCTTCTGAGTATTGATTTTGAGGTTAAAATAGTTTTAGTTCTAGGCAACTTCACAAACAGAATCCACTAATAATGAGGAACATGGTACATGCCTCAACTGCTACTCTTAGACTGGCTTAAATATTCCAGCTGGTTGATCTTGAAGTATCTGTCACATAACCTTTATCACCTCATATTAGAATAGACTATTTAATTATCTTACACTACCCTTTGAGTGTATAATCCATAATATTAGGAACTTTTCTGTATTGTCCATGGTTGTATCTCCTGGTCATATTCTAGCACTTGATATATAATGTGAATTGAAAATAGATTTGTTCACTCTGGACTCAGAATCAGCCCTTAAGGCATCAGGATCTGGCTCAAGAACCCGTGAGAGTATTTTTGGCATGGAAAGCCAAGACACTCTGGGAAAAAAAAAAAAGAAGAAGTAGACATAAATGAAAGATCTCTGCGAGTAAGATCCCAACGGAAGGAACAGGGCCACCAGAGAGGGAGGTACCTTTCTCCGAAGGGAGGAGAGAACCTCCACTTTGACTATGACCCTGTCAGAACAAGATCCAAGTCGGCGGACACTAAAGGCTTCCATAGCCTCAGCAGCTCATGACTATAGCCTAGGGAGATTCCTGACGCCATAAACAAGAGTGGCAAATTGTTAAATCAACAACAATAGTCACTGTGTACTTACGGCCTATGTATGATCTGTCCTTAATGTGTTGTCCAAGGTGAAGTAATGCAATAACTAGGACTGAAACAGTATTTTTGCATCTTGTGTCTCTACACAGGTGCAAACTAACAAAATCTTTGCTTAATGTATACTGAATCGATCTTCCGTATAGAAAGACAATTGGAAATGATTAAAAAAATTGGAAGTTACATAAAAATCAATCAATTAAAAAAAATAACAATATCATGAAGGATCTCTGTCCCTAATGTGCTGTACAATGTGATTTAAAGCTACAACTAGTACTCAAAGAGTATACTTTACTCTATGATGCTATTTGAGGGCAAATGGTTTAAAATCTTTTCTTAACACATACTAAACTGAACTCCTGTATACAAAGAGAATTGAAAATGAATGAATGGGAATGAAAGGGGAGAGGGAGTGGGTAATGGGGAAGGGTAGCGGGGGGGAGGGGAGGTATGGGTGGGGAAGCCATTGCAATCCACAAGTTGTACCTTGGAAATTTATATACTAAATAAAAAAAATAATAAAAAAAGAAAATAGATTTGTTGACTAAAGGAGTTAGTGAAGACAATACAAAGCCTAATATAAACATGTTGTAGGAGATGATAACCCTCTATAACATTACCAGGATTATGCTACTCAGGCTGTGTTTCCCACATTTTCATGCTTATTCAGTAACCTTCAGAATGGGATTAACAAGTCTGTGGTTATTCTTACCTGATAAATAAAATGGGCAAGATTTCAAGTATGCCTTGATTGACTTTTAATTTTTTTTACATGATAGCAATTTATTAACAGAAAACATAATCTGGGGAGTTCTATTCATAGGTAGCAAAACCTCTTCTTATAAGTACTTTTGGCGGGAATGGAGGTGACACCTTCAATTCACACGATTTTCATACCTGAGTGGGCAAGGGCTCTGAGAGCTGCCTGGGCCTCAGGTCCAGCAGTCTTGGTCCCATTTCTTTCTGTAGCCCGGAGTTTTATGTTTAGGGTACTGATTCCCAGCTCCTTGCTCCTCTTGGCCATTTCCAGGGCAGCCGACATGGCAAGCATAAGGCAGGAATTCATCTCAGTCAGCCATCACCTTTATCCCACCAGTCCCTCGGCAGATGGTTTCCTCGCCAGAAAGATCAGTGATGTGGACAAAGATGTCACTGAAGGGTGTAAAGATGTGGCTGATACCAAAGACATTCTCTTCTTCAGCTGTCTGAGGTCCAAGGCTGATGACTTGCTCCTCCTTCTTTTCCTCCCCCTTGCCAGGTGCTGTTTCTGGATGTCTTTGCCGGACTCCAACACCAGAATTGACGACAAGCCAGAAACGCTGAAGGTCTGATTATTTCCTCAGTTATTTCCACATGCTAGTGAAGTCCCCAACATATGTCAGATGAGTTCTTATTTCAAAGGGTTCTTATGTTATCATGAATTAGTAGAGACATACTCTTTTCCTTAACACACCCATACAATAATAATTGTGCTCAAAGCATAAAACAAAGACTGACAAATTCAATTTCCAGGTCTTATCTTTGATATAGAGAATTTGTGCAAATGGCACAAATGATGAAATGTTAATTACTAAATTAATTTAATGAGGTCAAAGTCAAACTGAATTGTGCTGTGGCTAATTTTCACCATCCCTGTCTTCTATCAGAGATAATTATCATGTACTAAGGACAAATATATTGCAATATGAGAAATAAACTTTTACATCAATGGGAAAGCATTCATTTTTATACAACAAAACCCATTAAAAACCCAGGTCATACCTGACATAAAATGAACCCTTTGATGATGACTTTGATTATAACTAAACTTGAACAGACATTTCTTCTGGACCTCTACATTATTGTCATGTCAAAAGTGCCGTGAAGTGATTTCCCTGACCACATATCAAGTTTATAGGAACCAGGGACTGAATTCTAGTCCTCTGGCTTGCAGGCAAGTTCTTTGTACATAAGGCAGCCCTTCTGATGTCAGCCATGTTTACCATGATTTTAAGCTTGGCAAGATGTTCTAGTCCAAATATCATAGAAATATCATCATTACAAAATTTTTAGAAAAAATAAATGTTTCCTGATTTCAATATTAAATTACTTCCTGGGTTCTCACTTTCATTATTATGCATCAGATGAGTGCTGCAAAAATTATTTTTTGTTACTATGAGTAACTTAATTATAAAAATTAAAATAAAACATTTATTATCATAATTTATTTAATTTTTCTAAGCAAGAGGACTATTGTATTGGTTCAAGGTTATTTAGTAAAATGTGTTGATCTCTTGCCAGGGGTAACTGCTAATAATAGACAGTCAAGTTTTTCCTGCTGACAAGTCTTACCAAGGTGCAATTCATTGGAAATAATTTTCGTTGAACACATTTCCTTTCCCAAGATGGTCTATGCTATAAGAATGTTAATGTGAAAATTTCTAAGAATTGATTATTTCCAACATGTTATTAGTAAGCTGGCTTTTCAATTTTTGTCTCCGAAGAAGTAAGGCCACGTCACAATGTACAGAATGTTAGCCCATTTGGAAACCAAAAATTTGGCAAGTATGTTCTTTACCAACAGTGATAATTTCATTGAGCTTTAAAAAAATTACTTTGCCCCAAATTTTTCTTTTTAAAACTTATTATTCTTAGGTGTAATTGGTATTGAACCCTCCCCCAATTGCTTATAATTAGTCCCAGAGAGCTACATATTGCACATTTTCTTTTTCTTCTTTCTTTTTGTCTCCCATTCCTAATTTTTGCATGTATGTTTGTTAATTTTTCTTTCATTTCCTGTTCTCCTTTTTCGTCTTTCCTCACCCCTCCCACATGTCATTTGTAATCCAAAGAATTAAATAAAAAGAAGCTGAGAAATCAGAGCTTCTTCTTAGACATTTTTTTTTGTTTTGTTTTGTTTTTTGTTTTTTGTTTTTTATAACGCTTTTATTTAAAGAATATAAATTTCCAAAATACAGCTTATAGATTACAATGGCTTCCCCACCCCATAACTTCCCCCCCACCCGCAACCCTCCCCTTTCCCACTCCCTCTCCCCTTGCTTCACATCAAGATTCATTTTCAATTCTCTTTATATACAGAAGATCAGTTTAGCATATATTAAGTAAAGATTTCAACAGTTTGCCCTCACATAGCAACACAAAGTGAAAAATACTGTTGGAGTACTAGTTATAGTATTCATTCACAATGTATAGCACATTAAGGACAGAGATCGTACATGATATATTTTTTTAAAAAATTGATTAATTTTCTAGGCAATTTCCAATTTAACACCAAGATTTTTTTTTTTTTTAAATCTTGGTGTTAAAAGACATTTTTTTTTAACAACTAGAACCTCAAGTTTACTTTTGGAATGAAGTTAGAGTTTTAAATGATTCTATAGATAAAATTCAGAGGGTGTATTATTAAACATCATTATTGTTTTTGCATTTTTGATGAAACCAACAGAAAAAAGGTGGAACTGACCATGTATAGGAATATAGCTTTATTATATTAGTCAAAAATAAATACTAAAGAATAGGAAGTCAGAGGGTCAGATTTATGCAGACTATGAATTTTCGAGTTTTATTCTGCTTTTTAATTATTAGATTTTATATTTACATATAGCAATAGTTAAGAATTAATAGAAGTATTTGAAAACCAGTTAAAATTTTCTTGACACCATGTATATGATTTGTAAATGTATAGGAGAAGCATCACTCATTTTAAGATGCTTTTTCATAGTTCAGCATTGTAATAAATGACCAAATCATTTGCAATAATTTAGTGGTTGATTTGCTTTTTGGTACTGTAATATGTGTAAATTTGATTAAGCTGGTGTCTGTCAACTTCAACTGTCCTGAAAAATATAACCTGCTATTCACCCATTAAAGAGATACTTTGAAAGATGTAGTGGTGTAGTTATATTTTGAATAAAGGTTGTATATATTAAGTGTGATGCTCAGACATTGTCTGGCGTCACTTCCATAACAGTCAGCATTATGCATAATCATCACAATAAGCCCCAACACAAAAGAATCCTTCTTTCCTTAAAGACAATGATTTGTATACCTTCAAAGGTGAGGATTCTCAAGCATCTTGTTAATTATGACCTAAAACATGGAATCATAAACTTATAAGAAATGCCAAAGACTTATTGAGGAAAATATTTTGGCTTATATTTGACCTTGAATTTGGGTCCCAAAACTTGGTTGTGTGTTTGCGTGTGTGCGTTGTGTGCAACAGCATCTGTAACTACTCGATTTACTCTACCATAAAACATACTCATTATGATGTACTTGAAAACTGCAGTTCATTGGGACTAAAAATATTGCTTCTGAGGCATGCTTGTATGATTCTCTGGTGATTACAATGAGTAAATCATTTAGCTGTTTCCAATGTTGATACTCATTGTTTTCCTAGAACTATACATACTTTCTGTTAACAATGGCACATATGACATTGTAAATTTCCATTTACTCTAGCTTTGGAAATCAAAGAAAAAACTCAGCATCAGTCCACCCCTTTTCAATTCTCATGGGGTAAGTGAACATGGAGAGGGAACCGAATCTTTTTATCTTATAGAACCTAAAGAAATTTTAGTTCCTTTATTTATTCAATGGTTTTTGAAGAGAATTTATATTTTTGGAGGAATTTATATTTATGTCAATTCTTTTCCATTTGGAACTCAGGCTTGTCTTGAGAGTTTTCTGTTTGATGGGGGTACATGTTAAGCCCACTGTTCCTACTTGACTTTCAGCCGAATTTGCTGTTTGGGAACACATTCTTTTTTTATTTCCACAATTCGCTTTCCACAGATTAGTCAGAATGATTTTTACATGCATAAGTTTATTTGCAAACAGCTCCTGGTTAAGGTTCCTGAATGTTTTCAACTACATTTAGAATTAGAAATGAATTTGTTATACTTACCTGGCAGGGGAGTTATCATGATCATAAAGAAATAAATTTCTTGTCCTGTTAGACAAAGTCCTATGTGATTTCCCCATCATTTTATACTTATCACTTCCTGGACCACTGAGTTCCAAACAGTTCCTCAAACTTGACCTGAGTCTTCTTCCTGATGCAGGACTTTGAGCAGGCTGCTTTTCTTGCCTGAGCACTGCCCTTTCTCTTCGTCTTAGCCTCGATCTTTTCAAGGTCTTAGTTTAAATGTCATTCTGATTGTCTAGCTAAAGAACTTCCACCATTCTTCCATATATATGCTATATTTTCATAGTGTTTATTACAGTTCTAAATTATTCATTTTCCTGTTAAATTTTTGGTCTGTATTCAAAACTAACTTCTAAAATATTCCCTTCCTTCATGGACTTTATTCCTTAACCATATTCAATAAGCAATGAGAATAATCAATGAATGAATGAATTTCAGCACACACAGTCAAGAAGCAGGTTTGTACTGAGTAGAAAGAAGCCAGAGATTCTTCCCAAGAATTTTCTCACCTTAGTCTTGAATAGGAGAGGGAGGAGGAGGAAGGATGGGAATGTGGGTGGGAGGGAGAATGGGGTGGGAACTATCACTAGAATGCGTATAAATGGAATACATGAAATTTGGATACCTTAAATAAAATAAGAAAAAGAGAGATAAGCACTGAGGGAGTGGATGTTTTGTTTAGAGCAGGATAGATCTTATCATTGAAGGGGTGGCTGTCTCTGCTAAAATAATCCCAAGGAAGCTCTTTAAAGTTACCAAGTGAGCAAGAATATTTTCCTACCACAACCTGATGAGAGGCAATACATAGACCTGTTCTATAGATCTACATGGAAGGTTGGTCTTGAATTCACTTACGAAAGCTGCACCTAAGAAGCTGAAAGACAGTTTGACTTCAGTCCATTTCAGATAAAATAAGTGGAATTATATAGACCTGCCCCTTTCATACCGTGAGGAGGAAATAACTTCTCTCTTTTAAAAAGATTTACTTATTTTTTTGAAATACAGGCTTACAGAGAGAGGAGAGAGAGATAACTTCCATCTGTTGGTTCACTTCTCAAATGGCTGCAATGGTTGGGGCATGGCCAGGTAGAAACCAGGAGCCTGAAACTCTCTCTGGGTCTCCCATGTGGGTGCAGGGGTCAAAGTACTTCGGCTGTCCTCTACTGCTTTTCTAGTCACATTATCAGGAAGCTGGATCAGAAGAGGGGCAGCTAGGACTTGAACTAGGGCTCTTATGGAATGTTGGCATAACGGTTGGCAGGAAGTAACTTCTATTCTACAGTATAATTTGATTAATTCAGTAATAAATGTGTTTATTGAGGACCACCTACGTGCCAGGCTGTGTGCTACGGTGTGTCTCTATAGCAGTGAACAAAACAGCCGTGTTCTCTGCTTTTATAGAGCTAAGGGTTTAGTCAGGCCATTAAATGTGTTAAAAGAATGCTTCAAAGTGAGCTAAATTGACTGAGGTCAACCATGAGCAATTTCTTCCATATATTTGTTGTCCCTCATCACAAGTGTCCCTAGAAACAAAAGGTTGAAATAAAGACAGTTTTACCTAAAGGGAATTATTAATAGGATCCCAACCTCCCCAGAAAAAAAAAATGATGGGTATAGTGAAAGGGAAATCTTTACAAAAAGAAAAGCCTTTAATTCTGTTCCGCATTTTAGGGACATCTGATTTAAACAAAGTTGTAGTTAATGGCTTGATTTCGGCCCATTTGGAGTATCAAGTCAACCTGCTGTGACAATATTTACATTTTAGGCAAACAGGCATGGTTTTATTCAATAAATATTTTAACAAATGTGGTTTCCTATAATTTTTTCTAATTCTCAAGATTACATATCCTTATAACTGTTAAAACAAACCTCACTAAGCACTCCGAAATTTTCTCATGTCTCTGATGACACAATATAGAACAAATAGGGACAGAGTTTATTTACCCTGTGTGTAACTATTCATTTGTCTTTTTCTTATCTACATTCAAGTTGTAGTAGCCAGCTCAGGGTTTTGTCACATCTAGCACCTGAGCCCATTCTCTCAATTGTTTCAGAGGATTAGAGATTCTAATTTCAGTTGTAAATTCACCCAGAACTGAATTAAAGACTATGAATCTTATTAGATATTTCATCCCATATCTAAGGAGAAAGAAACTGAATCTCAGTTACTGTACAACTCTACGTTACTGGAAAAACAAACTTGAAGCTCAAGCTCATTACACAATAATTCACTATCTTACACCCATTGTTGTACGTTTTTGAGAATGTTCCACTCATTTTTTAATTTGCAGAATATTTTTCTGACTTAAGAGCTTCCATTTCAGAACATTCCTAAGTATTTCTCCTCTAGTTTCTTATTTATGGTTATTCATAAACTTCCTTTCTGGTCAGCATCTGCTTTTGTGTAGTAACACATTTTTAAGTGTGGATATACTCTTGTTAAGGTTGGTAAATTCCAGAATATATTGCACTGTGGTTAGATTTAAAAACAAATGCAATTATAGGCATTTAGGATGTAGGCAGAATTCCCAAACAGGAGATGTGTCTAAGAGGATGGCCCCCTTGGGATTCCTGCAGAAATTTTAAGTTCAGGAATTTGTGTGGGGTAATTGCCAAGCATCCAGGTTTTTAAAAACTCCCCCAGTGATTTTGACATACAGTCAAGGTTGAGAATTGCTAATTTCACAGCTATACTGATAAATTAGGCATAAAGTAAATAAAACCCCTAAGGCATTGTGTGATTTTTGTTTGTTATCTACCTACAGCTAGAGTGATCAGGCTATCCCAGTTTTTGTTGGACTTACCTAATTATAATAGAAATCCCATATCTTAGGAAATCCCTTCTTCTGGGAAAACTTTTGATGGTTTGTGCCCTGACTGAAGGTCTTATCACATAGGTAATATTTAAGATTTAGCATTTTTTATGCCTTAGAATGTTGAGTTTATAATTTTTTATTTCTTACAACATTGGAGGATTCCATTGAGCCCAAGTCAAAAAACAGAACTGTGTGAATGGAATTGAATGCACCACTGTCTATCTTCTCTCCACTTTCAGGCATTCCTGTTTTCTTTTTTCTTGTTTTCTATGCTTTTTTATAGATTCATTTATTTGAAAAGCATAGAGGCTGGCACCGTGGCTCACTTGGCTAATCCTCCGCCTGCGGTGCCAGCACTCCGGGTTCTGGTCCTAGTCGGGGCGCCGGATTCTGTCCTGGTTGCCCCTCTTCCATTCTAGCTCTCTGCCGTGGCCTGGGAGTGCAGTGGAGGATGGCCCAAGTGCTTGGGCCCTGCACCCGTGAGGGAGACCAGGAGAAAGCACCTGGCTCCTGGCTTCAGATCTGCAGTATGCCAGGCGCAGCAGTAGTGGCCATTTGGGCAGTGAACCAACCAAAAAGGAAGACCTTTCCCTCTCTCTCTCTCTCTCTCTCTCTCTCTCTCTGTCTAACTCTGCTTGTCAAAAAAAAAAAAACTGAGAAAGAAAGAGGGAGAAAGAGAGAGAGGCAGGGAGAGAAGGAGAGTGGGAGAGAAAGAGCAACAGACGGGGAGAGAGTGAGAGTGAGAGCAAGAGCAAGAGAGAGAGATCGAGAGATTTTCCATCTGTTGGTTTAGTCCTCAGATGGCCATTATAGCCTGGGTTGGAATTCCACCCAGATCGCTCATGTGAGTGGCAGAGCCCAAGCACTTTGACCATCTTTGCTATTAGAAGTGGAGCAGTTAGGACTCTACTAGCATGCTCTGATACCGGAAGCCAGTGTCATAAGTGGTGGCTTAATTCACTGTAACACAATGCCTGCTCGTTCCATGATTTTTCTTCAGGGTAGTCTTTTTTTGGAAGGTTTTGATTTATTATTATAAATTTTTATATGTACAGCTTTTAGGGATGTAGTGTTTCTTCCCCCTATTCCTGCTCTCGCACCCTTACTGTCATCCCACCTCCCACTCTGTCTCCCATTCCATTTTCCATTAAGATTCATTTTAATTGCTTTTATATACAGAAGACCAACTCTATACTAAGTAGAGATTTTAACTATTTGCACCCACATAGATACACAATACTGTTTGAAGACAAGTTTTACTGTTAATTTTCTTAGTGCAACTCATTAAAGACAGAGTTCCAACAGGGGAGCAAGTGCACAGTAACTCCTGTTGTTGATTTAACAACTGGCACTCTTATTTATAATGTCAGTGATCACCCGAGGCTTTTGACATGAGCTGCTAAGGCTATGGAAGCCTTTTGATTCCACAAATTCTGTCGGTTTTTAGACAGGGCCATATGCAAAGTATAAGTTCTCTCCTCCCTTCAGAGAAAAGTACATCCTTCTTTGATGGCCCCTTCTTTCCACTAGGGTCTCACTCACAGAGATCCTTTTGCAGAACCATTTTTGCCACTATGTCTTGGCTTTCCATGCCTGAAATGCTCTCATGTGTTTCCAGTCAGGCCTTAGGGGCTGATTCTGAGGTCAGAGTGCTGTTTAGGGTTTTGTCATTCTGTGAGTCTGTAGAGTGGACTGCTTCCCATGTTGGAATTTTCTCTCTTTTGTAATTCTATTTATTGTTATTACCAAGCACTTGGTCTTATTTATGTGATCCCTTTGACTTATAGTCCTATCTATATGATCAATTCCATACTTAATATGATCACTTTATCACATAAGAAGGGATTAGTGCCACCCAGCTAAATGGGATTTGGAGTCCCATGGCAAGTTTTCAGCTTCACCTGTAGGGGTAAGTCTATGGGAATGTGTGCTGATTTGTATAGCTCCTCCCTCTCTCATTCCCACTGTTATTTTTAGCTGGGATCTATTTTCAATCTATTGAATGCATCTATGATTAATTCTATGTTAATTAAGGAGTTCAACCAATGGTATTAAGTAGAGAAGAAAAAAAGAATAAAAATAAGTAAAATAATAAAAAAATAAATATAATAAATAAAAATAAAAATGATAAAAAATAAAATAATAAAGTGTTCCTCTACGGTCAAGACAAGGGCTGTCGAAGTAATTCTCATAGTGTCATTTTCACTTCTACAGGTTTCCTTTTAGGTGCTCTGTTAGTTGTCACAGATAAGGGAGAACATATGATAGTTGTCCCTTTCAGACTAGCTTATTTCACTAAGTATGATATTTTCCAGATTCATCCATTTAACTATAAATGACCGGATTGCATTTTTTAACCACTGTGTAGTATTCCATAGACTACATATGGCATAGTTTCTTTATCCAGTCTTCCATTGATGGGCATTTAGATTTATTTTACGTTTTGGCTATTGTGAATTGAGCTGCAATAAACATGGAGGTACAGATGACTCTTTTATTTGCTGATTTCACTTCCTTTGGGTAAATTCCAAGGAGTGGGATGTCTGGGACTTATGGTAGGGCTATATTCAGATTTCTGAGGAATCTCCACAAACTGTCTTCCATAGTGGCTTTACCAGTTTGCATTCCCACTAGCAGTGGATTAGGGTACCTTTTTCCCCCACATCCTAGACAGCATTTTTTTTTTTTGACAGACAGAGTGGATAGTGAGAGAGAGAGAGACAGAGAGAAAGGTCTTCCTTTTCCATTGGTTCACCCCCAATGAACGCTGCAGCCAGCGTACCGTGCTGATCCGAAGCCAGGAGCCAGGTGCTTCTCCTGGTCTCCCATGCGGGTGCAGGGACAAGGACTTGGGCCATCCTCCACTTCCATCCTGGGCCACAGCAGAGAGCTGGACTGGAAGAGGAGCAACCAGGACAGGATCTGGTGGCCCGACCGGGACTAGAACCCAGTGTGCCAGCACCTCAGGTGGAGGATTAGCCTATTGAGCTGTGGCGCTGGCCAGCATTTTTTATTTATTGATTTCTGTTCCACAGCCCTTCTAACTGGGGACTGGTGAAACCTCATTGTGGTTTTGATTTACATCTCCCTGCTAGCTAGTGATCTTGAGCACTTTTCCATGTGTCTGTAGGACATTTGGATTTCCTCCTTTGAGAAATCTCTATTTAAGTCCTTTGCCCAGTTCTTGACTGGGTTGTTTGCTTTGCTATTGTTGAGTTTTTGATAATTTTACATATTCCATTGAATGGATTTTTGTGTATGGTGTAAGGTAAGGGTCTTGCCTCATATTTCTGCATGTGGAAATCAGGGCAACCTTTCAATCTGAGATGTTCTTATTCTCCACCTTCATCTACTCAACTTTTAAGGTATTGAAGACTTTAGTGATTAAACTTGGAAGACAAAAGTAAGATGGACAATACCATTTGTGTTGAAAATCTACTTGTTGATGATTCCCCACCTCCATACACAAATGTAACGCTTACACCAATGTTTGGAATTCAAATGAGGATCACATGTATGTCCAAAATGTATTATATGTCGAAGATAATATTATAGAAGTCAAGGTATCCCATTCAAAATAGTGGTTTGATTCATTAACCAAGATAAATAAAACAAAACAATAGATCTAGTAATAATTAGAATTCCATTCTGCTGCTTGGCCTTTGGAAGGAATCAAGCCAACAAGAGTCTTGCTTTTAAGGAATGAAATTGTGTGTGTGTGTGTGTGTGTGTGTGTGTGTTGCTAGGAGGTGAAGATGGTTTTTCTTCTTTTTCCACCTTCCAAATATCATACCAGAGTTTCTCTGTCATTGTCTGCCTGTTACTGCCTGCTAGCAAGGAAGTCTGGGTTATGTGTTTTCTATGCTTTCAGATCATGTGGTACAGCAGAGAGAACAGAAGTGTGGATGGTACTGATTATTAGCAGACTGGCAATGTCTAGCAAAGCAGCACATTAACTTTAACTTTCTAACTAGGGAAAACAGCTGACTCCATGTAAGATGACTGGGAAAAGGACTTCTGGTAGAATTTGGTTTTAGTGTTAATAATTTGGGGCCATATAGTGGTGCACTTTTTGGTTCTTATTACTGCCCGGGGAACAGAATGAGGGAGGGTCACCACCAAGCTTACTGCTCAGCACATGTAACACACTCAATAAATGGTGGTTGTCATTATTATTAGAGCAGCGTGAAAGGCAATTAGCACTTGGCAGCATGGGGCAAGAAGGCTGAATCACTTAGGAAACTTGGGCATTGGCCATAGAAATCACTGTCACTACCACATGCAAAAGAAAGAGTGCACAAGGAACAGCTAATTGGAAAAACCACATGTTGAACCTGGGTCTTTTCACATCACACCCTACACCTCATTGCCTAGCATTGCCAGGAATATTTTTGATTTTCTACTTTGAGATATTCTCCGCCCCCGCCCCCATTCTCCCTCTCTCCATCCCTGCCTCTTTCTCTCTTTTTCTCCTTCTTTCCCTCTCTCCCTTTCTCCTTTCTCTTGTTGTTCTCAATCCATCCAACAGATGCTTACTGAGCACACTCAGCAAACCACTGTGCTGAGAACTAGGAAAACAGCAATGCAAGAGACACTCACTACTTGTGGGGGGTTTATAAACAACCTCAGAGATAAAATGTGTGTGTGTGTGTGTGTGTGTGTGTATCAGTGTATCAGTGTGTGCATGTGCATGTGTGTTGAGATAAAATGGTGCACATTATGGCCTAAGTTCTGAGTATAGAGCGTAAAAGAATATTTCTTCTCCTTGGGAATTTGTTGACATGATTGGGAAACTAAGATCTGTGGAAGGATTTGAACACTGATGAATTTATAAGCAGAGCAAATGTGTCCATGTTGGATGTACGTTTTTGTTTTTGACAGGCAGAGTTAGAGAGAGAGAGAGACAGAGAGAAAAGTCTTCCTTCTGTTGGTTCCCCCCAAGTGGCTGCTACGGCAGGTGCGGTGTGGCTGGTGCACCGTGCTGATCTGAAGCCAGGAGCCAGGTGCTTCCTCCTGGTCTCCCAGGGAGTACAGGGCCCAAGCACTTGGGCCATCCTCCACTGCCATCCTGGGCCACAGCAGAGAGCTGGACTGGAAGAGGAGCAACCGGGACAGAATCCGGCGTCCCAACTGAGACTAGAACCCTGGGTGCCGGCACCGCAGGTGGAGGGTTAGCCTATTGAGCTTTGGCGCCGGCCAGGATGCACTGTTAAAATTTTTAAAAAGGAGTCATGAGGTAAGGAGATGCTAATAAAATAATAATATGTCATATCCACTGGATAAAGTGCTAACTTAAAATGATTCTTTCTGACAAATCTAAGATGATTCCAGTGCAAAATAATCAACAATAGTGAAAAAGTAAGCCATAGATGCATCCTGATAATAGATATATAAACTAATATGTTTATAGTAGATAGATACATAGGTAGAGTGCCAACTTGTGAATGTATAGAGAGTGTGGTGGTGGAAAAAATCACCTTTTTGTAATTATCATAGTAAATATAATTTTAGGCAAAATTAACAATTAAGTATTTAATCAAGGCAGAATTCTTTTATAAGAAGCAGTATGTTTGTGTGTCCTTCAAGTCTTTCTCTAGAATGCTTATTTTCCTATTGGAAAATAAAAGAGTACTACATTATCCTTAGCAATGTATGAGTTATTTCATACTCATATATATTTGAATTTTAGCTACTCTATTGGATATGAAGTAATAGTTCATTACAGTTTTAATTTTCACTTCCTGGATGACTAACGATATTGAATACCTTTTTAGTTATTCCAACATGGCATGAAGCAGTTTTCAATAACTTTGAGTCTATAAACAGCTCTTACACCAGATTGTTCCCTGTGTGATAAGTGGAAACATATACTCTTCAAAATACTTATTCCTTTAGTTATGTTGAGCATCATTTGGATGCATGGTTGAAGACAGATTAGAGAGCCCAGATGAGTGAATTAAAGCCCACTTAGTTGGAAGTAGCAATTCTATGGTATTGATATTGTATTGAAATTCCGCTTTTTTTAATGTTTTGTCTCCCCCTTTCTCCTGTTTCATGCACACAAGTATCTCTTGAAAAATTAAAGTAGTAAATAATGATAACAATCAGTATAGTTTTTTGACTAGTTATGAAATTTGTACCTTACAAAAACATTGTACCAGGGGGCCGGTGCCGTGGCTAACTAGGCTAATCCTCCACCTGTGGTGTCAGCATCCTATATGGGCTCCGGGTGCTAGTCCCAGTTGCTCCTCTTCCAGTCCAGCTCTCTGCTGTGGCCCAGGAAGGCAGTGGAGGATGGCCCAAGTGCTTGGGTGCCTGCACCAGCATGGGAGACCAGGAAGAGGCACCTGGCTCCTGGCTTCAGATTGGTGTAGCTCCGGCAGTAGTGGCCATTTTGGGAGTGAACCAACGGAAGGAAGACTTTTCTCTCTGTCTCTTTCACTGTCTAACTCTATCTGTCAAAAAAACAAAAAACAAAAAACAAAAAATTGAACCAATACTTCAATATACTATTTCCCCAATATCTTATATTAATTTGTTCCAGGAAAGTCAGGGGGATAATTATTGTTATTTCCACTTTACAGATGAAGAAACTGATCGGGCAGTTTGTTACTCTCTCAGTCACTTGCTAGTTTCTGGTTAAGGACAAGGATGAGGACTCTTTTACTCTTATCACAGTGCCTGGCTTTAAAAAGAACATACTTAATGGTGATTACTGTCATGTTAACTGGAAAGATTTTTTTACTCTGTTGTCACAAACCCAGTCCATTGTTCCTCCTTTTAATCTCATTGTCTTTTACATTATCCTAGGGTTCCTCATAAAGTCCATGAAAAATGTGTGTGATCTTTTAATTCCATTTTCCCTGGAGAAGCTACTTCAGAAACAGAGCAAGGAAAGGGAGACGAAACAGATGCACATCCATTTGTGCTGCTCAGGGTGGATAAGAACAGTGAGAGAGCGGATTAGGGTCAGGGGCCTCCTTCCTTTCTCCCTTCTCCTTCCTTTCCTTTCCCTGCTTCTCTTTCTCCCTCCTTCTCTTCCCCTCTCATTCGTACAAAATGCTCGCTCCATACAAACTGTAAGACTTGAGGTCAGAAGCTTGCGTTTTATCTATAAAATGAGTATGTGAATTTCTGTCTTAAAGAATTTGTGAAACGGAACAAGATTCAGTGATCATGAGCATGCAGTTCAGGGGTTAAGTAACAACTTGTAGGCATCCTATTCTTAAGGAATTATCATTGTGTCTTGGCAACTTCTATTGATTCTTCCCATCATTTTTTTTTTTTTGACTGGCAGAGTTAGTGAGAGAGAGACAGAGAGAAAGGTCTTGTTTCCATTGGTTCACCCCCTCCCCCCCAAATGGCCGCTATGGCCGTTGTGCTGAGCTGATCCGAAGCCAGGAGCCAGGTGCTTCCTCATGGTCTCCCATACAGGTGCAGGACCCAAGCACTTGCGCCATCCTCCACTGCCTTCCTGGGCCACAGCAGAGAGCTGGACTGGAAGAGGAGCAACTGGGACAGAATCTGGTGCCCCAACCAGGACTAGAAGCCGGGGTGCCAGCACCGCAGGTGGAGGATTAGCCTAGCTAGCTGCAGCACCAGACTCTTCCCATCATTTAACTATTTAAAATTGTTAGGGCCTTGAAACCTGATTGACTTGGCCATGTGGGTGAATGACTTTGATATGAAAACATCTAAATCTGAGTTAAGGTGGAAAATGATTCTTCTTCACTCAGGTATGGGTTCCTGTCTTCTTACAGGACAGGACAAATAGACAAAAAAATACTTCAGTAGAAAAATAAGAAGAAATATCTTCTTCTGTGTGTGAACAGTGATATCTTTGTCTATGTGTGAGCTGTGATCTGTTCCAAGAAGTTCATTAGCAGGGAGCTAAAATGATGAGAAATTTAAAGCCTTTCTTTTTGCTTTTTTTCTGTTATTTTTCCATCTGTATTGACTGTGTTGGGCATGGAGGAGTTTTATGTTGTTAGACTCAAAGGCACCTATTTTCCAATCCCTGTAAATGAGGGAAATACAGTTTTGTAGGGGTTTGTTAAAAGACCAAGGCTGCCAAGGCTATAAGCACCCCACTGACACAGTGTGATTTTCTGGGTCTATTTTTTTCTCTTGCATTTACAGACAGGGATAAGTACTTGAAAATTAATCCCATCTCAATTCAGACACAGTTTTACTCGTGGGGATATCAATCCCCCTCAGAGGGAGAATGGAGAGACTCTGAAACATACATGCGTTAACCTGATAAGTCCTTAGGCAACTTTGCTGCCAGAATATATTGCCAAGAGCCTGTTAGTCATCAGACTTTCGGACTTGTTATAAAACGTGTTCTTATATGTAAAATCCAGTATGGGAAAGATTTGATGGTATACCAATGAGGAAGGTCAGTGACTAGAATACCTGCCCAGATGTGAGAAACCATCTTTACACAAGGGCTCAAAGGAGTCATTAAAAGAGAGAGCCCCAGATATCCATCCTTGAGGCCAAGAAGAAAATGGATGCATTAAGGCGCTAAGCTGTCTATTGGATGTGTAGGTCTGGATGGATCCATGCTCCAATTAGTTGGAGGGAGAAATGTAATGTTGCCAGGGTGTGTCTTTCTTTTCTTTGTTGAAATAGTGGTTTCCATAGGTTACCAGGAAAAGACGGACACCAGCTTTGTGCATAGTACATGAAATGGTCACTATCCTTTCTTTGTCAAAGCTTGAAAAGTATTTTATGTCTAAGTAGTTTTTCAAATTGTAGTATGTTTGGTAACTTTCAATGTGTTCTATGGCTATGGCAGAGGGCTCCAGGAGGGCACCTCTTGTCTTAACAGGACTTTTCAAGTTAACAAAGCTATTATCCATAGTGGGATTTTAACCATCCATTATTTTAAACGATGTTAGGGCTATGGTTTGGCTATGGTTTGATTGTATTCCTTAAAGTTTCATGTACCAATTGCTTGTACCTAGTGTGGTGTTGCTGAGGTGGTAAAGTAATTAACAGGTGGGCCTTGTGGAATGTAATTAGGTCATGGGGAGTGCCACCTCCTAGAACACATTAATGTAGTTCTCATGGGCAATGGTGAGATGCCGTGACAGCAGATTTTCATAAGAAGAGCAAGCTGGACTCTAAACCTCTCTTGTCTCTTGTCTCACCATGTGTCTTCTCTGTCCCTGTCATGTATACTCCCACCATGCTGCCATCTGTGTTGTGAAACAGCTAGAGGGCCCTCCCAGAGGCTGAAGAGATGGGACTGCCTGTCCTTGGATTTTCAGCATTCAAAACTGTAAGCTAAATAAGCTTTGTGAAGTATCCAGCCTCAGACACTTTGTTACAGCAACAGAAAATAGACCCATTTCATCAGGAAGCCATCTTTCTTTCCTATTTCTTATAAAGAGATGAGGTAATATGCCACTTCCTGTTTATGACAGAAGTTCTTGCGTTTTTGCTTATGGTGATTGTGAGTTTGGGACCACTAGACATAGCTAAGAGTGCAGAATCAGTATTCAGAAGGATCTAGTTTTCAAATCCCATCTCTATTGCTTAATTATAAGATGGGGACCATAGTATTTGCATAAAGAGATGATCCATGATTGGTACAGAGAAATGCTCAAGAATGTTATCTATTATTTTATAAACAATCTCACCTTCATCATTGTTGTTTGTGGGTGCTGCATTTTACCATACCTCAAACAAATGCACTTCTAATGATACTGTTTTACAACTTTTGGAGTTTAAACTTTCTGTTAAGTGAGACAGGAATAAATAATACAGAAAGCATATGGCAAAGGATGTTGAGAAAGGAAGAAAACAGGGATACTGTTTTAAGAATTCTTATGCCTTTAAGTTAGGTAGTAGAGTTAGTAGCCTTTCCCCAAGGAAGACTGGAATTTCCAGGCAATGGAAATATTGTTGTCTTAAGATTGGAGTTTTCAGATAATGATGCTTTGGAAACTTCAATATAAAGTCTTATCCTGTTCTATTGTCTTGCATAAAGAAATGTCTTAAAAATTGTATCTTTTTTTGTTTAGGATTCTATTTTATTTAGTTTTTGTAAGGAATTTTTAAGATGTTAGAGTCTCTGGCTCATGGTAAATGCATGATAATTACTACAACACAATTCTCATTTTGTTAATGTGATGTTAATACAAAGATAAAAGATTCAATGTAGTTCATAGACACAATTCTAAGAATAAAAAATGTATCTTAAAGTTATGATAACACTAGTATTTCCCACAAATTCTTCAGTTGTGATTTTCATAGTCCCATATGCAGGGTTATAAAATATTAAAATTTAAAACCACAAATGGTCATAATGACATTAGTGACATTAGTATAAATCTTAGAATTTATAGATGAAGAGTTGGAAGAAAGGAGATACAATAACATGCTTTAGTTCTTACAGTGGATTAGGACTAGAATTCCATGTCTCTTAACTTCCTAGGCTAGAAATTGCCCCCTCTACAATCATTCCATCTTCTATTTAACACAAAGTAGATAAATAAATAATCTCAAAAAGCTGTGTACACTTAAGAACAGAAATTTTACTTTTTAACTTATTTTCTAATTTTTCTGAATGTCAATGAATGATTGTCATAAAACAACAATTTTTTCAGTGTTTTTTTTAATTGTGGATATATACTTATGCACATACACACATTTGGATAAATATGTGTACATATATAAGTATATTATATATGTAATAATGTTTTAGTTCTGTGGAAAATGCAAACTTGTTTGCCTTAAATAAAAAATATGAGTCTGATGTAAGCTTATGATATAGTACTATGCCACAAAAAGATCACATTTTGCTACTTGATGTCAGATGGAAATATTTGTCGTTTATGTTAGTTGACATGAAGATAGTCCTAATAGTGTAAATCCATTTCTATATGAAGGCTGTATTTATATATTCAATATATATATAATGTTTATGTATAGAAGAAAGGTAATGATAATAGATCTAAATTATAATGATTTCCCATGAAATTACAAGTTATTTTCAAATATTTACTTTTGAAGATTTTACATATACATTAAGTTTACAATGCAAAAAATTATTAAAAACTTAAGGTAGGGGCCAGCACTGTGGTACAGTGGGTAAACTACTGCCTATGATGCTGGCATCCTATGTAGGTGCCGGTTTGAGTTCTGATTGTTCCACTTCTGATCCAGGTCTCTGCTAATGCAACTGGGAAAGTAGCAGAAGATGGCCCAAGTAACTGAACTCCTCCACCCATGTGGGAGACTCAGAGGGAGTATTAGACTTCTGGCTTCAACCTGGCCTAGTTCCAGCTATGGTGGTCATTTAGGGAGTGAACCAGTGGATGAAAGTTCTCTTCCTATCTCTGTAACTCTGCCTTTCAAATAAACACAGGAAAAAAAGAAGGAAAACATGAAGTTAACCTACTTTTTGTTTTTTAATTTGACAGATAGAGTTAGACAGTGAGAGAGAGAGAGAGAGAGAGAGAGAGAGGTCTTCCTTCCATTGGTTCACCCCCCCAAATGGCTGCTAAGGCCAGAGCTATGCCAATCCGAAGCCAGAAGCCAGGTGCCTCTTCCTGGTCTCCCATGCTGGTGTAGGGGCCCAAGCACCTGGACCATCTTCCACTGCCTTCCTGGGCCACAGCAGAGAGCTGGACTAGAAGAGGAGCAACAGAGACTAGAACCCGGTGCCCATATGGGATGCCAGCACCGCAGGCAGAGGATTAACCAAGTGAGCCAACGTGCCAGCCCCAACCTACTTTTGATGATTGTCAACTCTCCCATACTCTCATGTAAATCAGTCAACTCTGAACCCTTTCTAGTTTGGATATGGGTAAAGACAATTACTCAGAAATGTATCCCTTGGGTCTGTATCATTTGGACAGCTGATAAAAGTCTGTTAGGGGCCAGTGCTGCCATAGCTCAATAGGCTAATCCTCCACCTTGCGGTGCCGGCACACCGGGTTCTAGTCCCGGTTGGGGCGCCGGATTCTGTCCCAGTTGCTCCTTTTCCAGTTGCTCCTCTTCCAATCCAGCTCTCTGCTGTGGCCAGGGAGTGCAGTGGAGGATGACCCAAGTGCTTGGGCCCTGCACCCCATGGGAGACCAGGAGAAGCACTTGCCTCCTGGCTTCAGATCTGCGCGGTGCGTCGGCCACAGCGGCCATTGTGGGGTGAACCAACGGAAAAGAAAGACCTTTCTCTCTGTCTCTCTCTCTCACTGTGCACTCTGCCTGTCAAAAAAAAAAAGTCTGTCAGGAAAGAATGATGAACTATGAGACTTAACTACTGAATCAGGCGCAGAGCAGTCACCTGGGGATCTTGTTTAAATGCATATCCTCATACAGCCAAGGACCGAGGTTTCAATTCGATGAAACTTCCTGGGGATGCTGATGTAGCTGGTCCACAGACTACATTGTGAGTAGTAAAGAATTCAGAGATCAGTCTTGGGTGTGTTACTTAATCATTCTATGAACTCTGGTTATTGCTTATAAAAGGGACTTATTGCATTTGTATTCACATTAGAATTTATACCTATCTTTTTGCAGGATACTTTAAACACCAAAGCCAATATTTATCTTCAGTTTTACAGAGGCAGAGTGGTTAAGTGACCTGCCAGTATCACATAGCAGAGCTAGATCCCAATATTCAAGCTTAGCATTTATACTGTAGCACCACAGTGCTTCTTTGTTTTCTCTCATTGATGAAATGGGGATACAGTCCAGAAAATGCTGATAGAATAAACAGATGGCTTTGTTCAAAAATTGCATGGAAAAAATAAATATATTGGTAGCTATATGTACATTCCTTCATTACTTTGAAAATTATAACTAAGTGTAATTTGAGTTTATTTTTTGTCCTTATCTAAAAACAGAATAAACTTCATGCCCAGTTTGTTTTTGGATACATATTTTCACAGAGAAGTTCATTTTTTTTACCTTTTTGTCTTTATAGATTTATTTTTTCACATTTTATTTCAGAATAGTTTTAAATTTACAGACCAAAACTTGTGAGGTAATAAAAAAATTCACATATACCCTTCGCCTCAGTTCCCCTATTAAAATCTCATATTAGTATCTTTGCTATAACTAAGAAACCACACCAGCTTCCCCTGTTTTTAATCCCCACACCTTTTAACCTTCCCTAAGCCTTTAAAATTGCTATATGATCCAAAATTCCCACTATTGTGTATTACCCCACAAATAAACTGATTGTATCAGAGATACCTTCTTAATTCTATTTAGAGCAGCACTGTTCACAATAGCCAAAAATTGGAATCAACCAAGATGTCCATCATCAGATGAATGAATAAAGAAAATGTGTTATATATGCACAATAGAATACTATTCAGCTATAAAAGAAATGAAATCCTATCCTTCACAGCAAAATGGGTGAAACTGGAAGATATCATGTTAAATGAAATAAGCCAGACATAGAAAGACAAATACCCCGTGTTCTTCTTTATATGTGGGAGCTAAAATAAAAAAAAAAAAACTTACTAAATCTGAAGGCCAGATGTTGAGATGGAGAAAGTAAGCCCAGCTGCATGGATCTCCACTCCTTGCCAGGAGTCAGCGGATTCCCTTCTTCCGAAGCAGCACTGCCCTAGGCACGGCTGAGATCATCTCCTTTCATGTCTCCTTTGTGCTCTGGGTTGGTGAACTTCAACCTGCACCTTTGAAGTTTCAACTCACTCTATCCTCATCATGTCAGAACCTCTGATGTGATGACACCTGATCCAGTTGCTGTCCATGCAATGCACAGCTGTATCAGGAGGGAAAGCAAGAGGAGAAGAGATTGAGTTAGCAAGATAGAAGCCAGCCATTTGTAGCCTAATCTTAGGAATGACTTCTCATCACCTTTCTGGTGTTTTGCTTAGTAGAGACAAACACTGATTATAGCTCACATTCATGGGGGAGAGGATTGCAGAAATACACAAGTCCCCGGACACAGGGGTTATTTGGTCATTTGACTGGTTAAGCTACTGCTTCTCACTCTTTCATTCCGTATATCAGAGTGCTGTTTCTAGTCCTGATGATTCTGCTCCCAATCCAGCTCCCTGCTACTAAACTTAAGAAGGCAGAAGAAGATGGCTCCCATCCACGTGGGAGACCCAGACATAGTTCCTGGTCCCAGGCTTTGCCCTGGTCCAACCCCAGCTGTTGTAGCTTTCTGGGGTGTGAGCCAGTGGATGGAAGATCTCTTTCTCTGTTTCCTTGTCTCTCTGTCACTCTGCCTTGCAAGTAAATAAAATAAATCTTAAAAAAGAAGCTGCCTACAAAACAGCCCTTGAAGTCCTATAGCATTGCCTACTCTACATTAGGGTTTAAGAAAAATTATGCAGTCTAACACTGAACAATCTAAATTTGGAATATGGTCCTTGTGACTCAATTCTGAATCAATTTGGGCTTTAGGGACAGAATAGGGTAAAGCATCTTAGATATCTGAGTGTCCCTGGACAAGTATTTATTGAGTACCTACTAATTGAAGAGTTGTGCTGGGCATTGTGGAGAATACAGAAAGAAGAAAGAAAATTGACATATGACTGGCACTGTGTGGGCTGCTTCCCTGGACAAGATCTAATTCTAGGAAATGGTGCTTACTTCTCCTTTGAGAGATGGAAAATGAGGCTCAGCAGCATTAGCGGTTGTGTATGAAGATAAGGGATTTAACAGTGGGAATAATATGTAAATTCGGAGTTGCCCCACTGAAACTCCCTTTCCCCACTTGGTATTATCACATGGCCTGAAAAAAGAATCCCAGCTGAGCAAGCTACAAAACACATACAAAAAGCATTGTTCTCATCTCCACCACATCGGAGAATCTATTACTTATTTCAGATTTTAAGTCACATTTAAATACATGTTTAGCACAGAATCATTGTATATATCTGAGAATTTATTTTATTGAATTAATTTCAGCTTGGTACATCTGGCCATACTGAGGATTTTAAGAAATAACTTCCATCATGTGTTGATGCATCTTCCTTTCTCTGAGTCTTTTCTGGCAGGATTTTCATGTATGATCTTAGAAGTCAGAGCAGCTATCCTTCTAGCAGGTGGCTGTGTAGTTCTCATCTCACAGAGCAGATTCCAAACTGGAAAATGGTGGACCTTACCCCTGGCTATCAGAAGTCCAGATCCCAAAGCATGCAGGCTAGGATGATGGTAACCTTTAATCTCACTCTGACTCTTTTATGTTCTTACTCCTGGTTTCTTTTCTACTCTACTGCCACATTAGTTTTGAGTTTATACTTTCATTTATTCTTTTGGTCTTTACAGCAGTCTTGTAATACTTATGAAAAATATGGAATATAATCAATCAATAAAAGTTAAGTGTAATCTGCTTGAAACTGTAACAAACATTTTAGGTGCTATACTTTTCCACAACAATAGCTTCCGTAGGACTTCAGGTGGGTGGGGGAGCACAAGAACAAGGTGAGTTGGGACCCTTCTTTGGTTGCTCAGGGTACAAAATTGGCCTTTTTGCTTCAAGGGCAGGCTCCTCAGGGCTCAATAGGGCTTAGAAAATGATCATCTTAAATGGCAAGTAACAGGAGAAAACATGGTGTACACATCTAGTGAGTTCTTTTACTTGTCATTGGTTCCACGTTTGCCTCCTCAAGGGCTGTTTTTGAAATCTCTAGGAGCTTTGACTACAGCCATTAAAATGCAAAGGCTCAATGAAGTGTGGCTTGTCTGTCACACACTTAGGACTGGACTTAGGAATCCTGACACCAAAGCCAATCTGATTGATCAGATCACTTTTCTGATCTCAGATCATTTTGAGAAGAGAAGAGTCTATTAATGTTTTTTGTAAAACCTTCTCCAATCAGTAGGTGGAGCTTCGTGACTTATAGACAACCACTGTCTTCACTTATTACTTCTGAATCTTCTCTTCACTCATCCTCTCACTTTTTCAAATTTCTCCTCTTCTTCCCTTCTCCTTCCTTTTCTATGTTTCTTTCTTGGCTCACAACTGATTTTACTGTCTTGCTGCTCACATGAAATTTTTACCAGACCTGAACCCTGAGGTTTCTTGGCTAGATTGCCTGACTCTTTGGGAAAATTTCCTAGGACTCACTTCTCTGGACCAACACCTGCAGATTAGAGACACCTACCTGATCCTTCTCCACCACCTCTCTCTCTAGGCTTTTCATTTATGTGGGGCACTGAGCTTCCAATCATGAGGATCACAGTTCCCTCTGTGTTCCTTCCCTAAGACCCAGGCAGCACTGCAGGCCTGCATGAGATTAAAGCTGTTCCTGACAGACTGTCACCTTTTGCCTAAGGCACTTTTCACTACCTGATACAGGGATTTACTTATTTCTTGATTGTCTTTCGCTGCTGTTACATGAACTTCTGGAAAACACACACTTTTCCTTGTCTTGCTTGCCACCCGGATAGGTGTATAAGGGTGTACAATAGGATTTGGCGTATCATAAATCATACAAAACTGACCTTAGAGTCTTCGAGCTCAAAATTGCTTAGGTGTCAGCAGCATTGCTTTCCCTGGGAGCAGGCTCTGTCCCAGACTAACTAACTAACTAACCTGACCTTCATAAAATCCCTGTTGGGTCAGGTACCCTACATTAAAATATGAGAATCACTGACCTAGAGGAGCTCTTCTAGGGATTCAGCTGAAGCTAATTTGTCCGATTGCCACAGCATTGAAAATAGACTCTTGATGTTTTAATTCATGGATAAGAAGTTAGAATTTCTACCACCAGTACATTTTTTATTGTGATAAAAAAATACAAAATGAAATTTTACCATGTTCACCATTTTTAAGTGTACAGCTCAATAGCATTAACTATATGCTTATTTGTTGTACAATAGATTTCTAGAACTTTCTCAATTTACAAAATTGTAACTCCATACATTCCTTCAGTCAGAATTTCCCTATTCCTCCAGCTACTGGGAGCCACCATTCTTTGTTCAGTTTCTTATGATTTTGATTACATTAGGTGGCTCACATAAATAAAACCATGCAGTGTTCCCATTTTCTGCAACTGGCTTACCACTTTAGTTACCACTTTAGTTAGTGTAACATCCTCAAGATTCATGCATGTGTGTATCAATTTGACATGATATTCCTTATTATTTTTTTTTTTTACTTCTTAGTATTCTATTATATGTATAAATCAGTTTTCTTTATCCATTCCTCTGTGAGTAGGCATTTAGATGGCTTGCACTGCTTGGCTTTCTGAATGATGCTTCATGGGACATGGGACTGCAGATCTCTTTGAGATCTTGATTTTAATTCTTTTGCATGAATACCTAGAATAATGTCAGATTATATTGTATTCCTCTTTTTATTTTTTAATACCTTCCATGCTGTTTTCCATTGCAGCTGCGTCATTTTATATACACACTAATAGGACACAGTGTTTTGGTTTCTCTACATCCTCATCAACATTTGTTATTTTCTGTTTTTTTTTCTCTTTTTAAAGTTGATTGGTAGTGGATAGTATGATGGTTGTGGATTTAATTTGCATTTCCTCTATGATTAATGATGCTTAGAATATTTCCACAGGCTTGATGACCATTTATGTTCTTCTTTAAAGAAATGTCTATTCAAGTCATTTGCTCCTTTTACATGGAATAATGTTATTATTTCTGTTGCTATTGAACCAGGAGAGTTACTTAAAACTCTTAAAGTTAACCTCCTGCCAGATAATATAATTTTGTTGACAGGCATTGTGAACAGTGAGAGAGAGAGAGACAGAGAGAAAGGTCTTCCTTTTGCCATTGGTTCACCCTCCAATGGCTGCCGCGGCCAGCGCACCATGCTGATCCGAAGTCAGGGGCCAGGTGCTTCTTCTGGTCTCCCATGCAGGTGCAGGGCCCAAGCACTTGGGCCATCCTCCACTGCACTCCCCGGGCCACAGCAGAGAGCTGGCCTGGAAGAGAGGCAACCGGGACAGAATCCGGTGCCCTGACAGGGACTAGAACCTGGTGGGCCAGCACCGCAGGCGGAGGATTAGCCTATTGAGCTGTGGCGCTGGCCGGGATAATATAATTTAAAAATATCCATCCGTTCTATATTTCCTTTTCATTCTGTTGTTTTCATTGCTGTATATAGACATTTTCAAGTTTGATATAAACTTATTTGTTGTCTGTTCTTTTGGTATCATGCATAAGGAAATATAGCCAAATCCAATACCATGAAGCTTTCACCTTACATTTTATCATAGAAATTTTATAGTTTCAGGTATTACATTTAATTATTTAATCTATTTTGAGTTAATTTTTGTATATGGTTTAGGATAAGAGTTTAACTTAATTCTTTAACATGTGGCTATCTAGTTTATCGAACACCATTTGTTGAAAAAACTATCCTTTCACCATGAGTAGCCTTGGCACCCTTGTTGAAGATCATTTGTGTGGGTGGATATTTGACCCTGTGGTTAAGACATAGCTTGGGGTGCCCACATTTAGATGAGAGTGTCTGGGTTCATGTCCTGGATCTGCTTCCAATTCCAGCTTCCTGCTTATGTGTATCTTGGGAAGCAGTGGATGATGGTTCAAATTCTTGGGTTCCTGCCACCTGTGTGGTAGACCTGGAGTGAATTCCAGATTTGTAATCTCTTTGCAGGCTGTTGTTAGCAATGTGAGAGTGAACCTTTGGATGAAATCAATCAATGAATCTCTCTCTCTCTGCCTTCAAATAAATGCATCTAAATAAATAATAGTTTTAAAAAGAATATGCATGTTTTATGACCCTGTGAAGGGGTAATCATAGCAAAAGCTGGAGGAAGTTTTTTGCAACTCATTTCCAAATCTCATAAAGCCTCTTTCTGATACAGAATTTTAGCTGCAAGGGAGTCTGAAATGTAGTTTACAACTTTTCACTTTTCCTAACAGGGTGAGGGTGGACAAGGCTAAGTGAACTGGCTAAATATAGCCATCTCAGAGCTGGAGCAACATTGGTGCTCTCCTCAAAGCCCCTCTGGCCCCTTATACTGATCCTCTGCACCCATCATCTCAGTTCTGTGTGTTTTGCTGCTAAACTAGAGCCTTCAACTTTCTTCAGAGAATTACCCTGATCTATTGGAGTCAATAACCTCCCTGGTACTATCTGGGACTTTACCTATTGACTGCATGCCTGCCCACCATGAGTGGCCTGTACCTCTAAGTGCCATAAGGTTAAAGCTGCCCAGCTGACACTGACATTCTCCTGTAATTTCTTGTATTCTTCCCCCTTCTCCATCCTGCGTTTTGGCAGTCCCTCTGTCAGTCCCCGAGGGAGATTTCTTAATAAACATTTGGAACATAGACTTGCCTTGGGCTCTGTTTCCCAAGAAGCAGACTTGACAGAGATTGGGTGGTGGGCTTTGAGTATTCAAGGTTTATGTTAGATTTGTAACCGTGTGTGTTCCCATATATTGCTTTATTAAACCAGCTAGTATGCAATCCATATAACATATTCCTTCAGACATAAGTTCAGTGTTTTAGTTGAAATAATGCACATCACTTTCTTTTGTCAGTTGTATTTTGTGAATCAATGCTAACTGATCATAAGTGGATTATTCCCTGGATGCTTCAAATTTATTTCATTACTTCCTCCTTTAAAAGAAACAAATTCTTTTTTGCCTGTTGTTTTTAACTATGAAAATATTCAAAGATACTCTTATTAATGTAGCTGCATCCTTTTATAGCTTCTTGGTATATTTGAAGACTACAGTTTATCTCTTCAATGATTGATAGTTCTTGCATAGTTAGCATAAGATAATTTGAAATGGTTTTAATTAACTGAAAAATTAACATTTTTAATTTGTTTGCTTATTCACCTGGTTATTTCAGTCTTACAGTCCTATAGTCACTTTCATAGAGCTAGGCAATATGGAGAATTAAAAGAATTAAAAGGTATTATCTCTCTCTTTAAAACCAGATTCGTGTATTCGAGCCCATGAATCATCAGTTCAGTCCAGAGGGTGTTTGAGACTCCAGTTTTCCACTCAGTTGAATGCAAAATTAGATTACTAGATGGCTTCTGGTCAATTTCCATTTGGTAAACTAATTTTTATAATTCTTTTTTTTGGCTCAGTCTTATTTCCCATCTCCAGACTTTCAAAGAATAATAGATAATCACTGTCTCCACTTCTTTATCTCTCCTTGACTAATTTTTCCTATTGAGTCTTAATTCTGCCTCCCTAACTACACTGAGAATTCCCTGACATAGATCACCAGAGTGAGACAAAGAGAGAGAGGTCTTCCATCTGCTGGTCCACTCCCCAGATGGCAGCAACGGCCAGAGCTGCGCCAATCCAAAGCCAGGAGCTTCTTCCGGGTCTCCCATGCAGGTGCAGGGGCCCAAGGATCTGGGCCATCTTCCAATGACCTCCCAGGCCATAGCAGAGATCTGGATCAGAAGAGGAGCAGCCAGGACTAGAACTGGTGCCCATATGGGATGCCAGCGCTTCAGGCCAGGGCTTTAACCCGCTGTGCCACAGCGCCAGCCCCATGGGTTCCCACATTTCTAATACTCTTCACATATCTCCTTGACTCCTGAACTAGTCAAATGTTGTGTTAATCTTTATCTTGTCTTATACATCATACAAATCATACTGTTCTTGATCGAGTTTACTTTTTTAGGATCACGTTTATGTTTTAAAAATTTATTCAAAAGTCAGAGAGAGAGAGAGAGATTGAGGGGTGAGAGAGAGAGAGGACAGATTGAGATGTGTGTGTATATGTATGTGTGTGTATAGAAGACAGAGAGAGAGAGAGAGAGAGAGAGAGAGAGAGAGAGAAAGAGTTAGCTCCTCTCTGCTGGTTCACTTTCCAAATATCCACAACAACTGTATTTAGCAAGGCTAAAGCCAGGAGCCCGGAGCTCAGCACAGGTCTCCCACATGGGCAGCCTTTTCCTAAGAACTTGAGCCATCATCTGCTACTTTCCAGTGTGAGCATTAGCAGTAAACTGCAATGAGGGGGCCGACGCTGTGGTGCAGTAGGTTAAAGCCCTGGTCTGAAGCGCCGGCATCCCATATGGGTGCCAGTTCTAGTCCTGGTTACTCCTCTTCCGATCCAGCTCTCTGCTATGGCCTGGGAAAGCAGTGGAAGATGGCCCAAGTCCTTGCACCCCTGCACCCATGTGGGAGACCCGGAAGAAGCTCCTGGCTCCTGGCTCTTGGCTTTGGATTGGCACAGCTCTGGCCATTGAGGCCATCTGGTGAGTGGACCAGTGGATGGAAGTCCTCTCTGTCCCTACCTCTCTCTGTAACTCTGTCTTTCAAATAAATAAAAAGAATAAATCTTGGAAAAATAAAACTGCAATGGGGAATGAAGCCAGGACCAAACCCAGGGTACTCATATATGGGATGCCTGCATTTTAATTGGTGTCTTAATTGCTACACCAAATATCTGTCCAAATCTTGTCCATTTCTGTTTTATAATACAGTAGCATTCTAACAAAAATATTTAACAGAGTATAAATTCAGAAGATTTTCATGTTCAGCAAATCCAAATTAATCTGAAAAATCCCAGTGATTGGGTATCTGTGACTCACTTGCTGGTAGCAAACCTTGGTGGTGAATTTCTGTGATTTAAATGAGAGAAAACTGCTACTGCTGGGGAATAGATGTGTTCATAGTAGCATTTAGGTAATATGATGGTAAAAGATAACAGTTCCTCTTGAATGAGGATGATGAATCTTAAGCTGTTGATCTAAGGAAATTGAAGTGCTTAATTTGTATATATATTTTTTTAATTTACATTGCTTAGTTCAATCTTTAAAAAGCTTCCCCATCCTTAAGACCCTGTCACCAGCCCTCCTTTGGTTGCAAATGGTGGGAAACTCAACATGGAGTTGCTTTTAATTTTTTTAAATAAATGTATTTGCTCGAGTAACTTAAAAATCTGCCATACTGAACACGGATGGATCCAGGTGCTCAAGCATTTGAATCAGGGAGGTTGCCCCCCTTCCTCATCTCTGCTTTTGTCCCTGATAACATCACTCTTAGGTAGGCTCCTCCCACCTAGTAACCAATATGTCTACAAGTAGTTCCAGGTCTTCTATGTTTTATTAATTCAAGCAACCCAGAAGAGTTGTACTTTACTGACAGCTTCTACACACGATGTTTCTAGCTTCATCCTGTGTCAGGTGTCACTTTTGGAATTAGAGGATGAAATTAACATTATATGAACCTATTAAACTATTTATGGATTAGGAGCAAACCCATAATATATGCAAAGGGGAAGATAGTCAAACACACACAACATGTACACACACATCTTTGTCTCTCCATTTATATATTATAGTCAGGTCTTATTATCCCACTGTTGATTTTACTTTTTTATTAAAATGTTTTAACAGACATATACAAACTGTTCATACATACAGAGTACCATGTGATGCTTCAATACACATATAAACTCTGTAGTGTCCAGTTGGGACAAACATTTAACATTTCTTTTCTGTAAGATTTGTTTATTTGTTTGTAAGCAGAGTTACAGAGACAGATGGAGAGAGAGAGAGAGAGAGAGAGATCTTCTGTCTGTTGCTTCACTCCCCAAGTGGTGCAATGGCCAGAGTTGGGTCAGGCTGAGGCCAGGAGCCATCCTGGTCTCCCATGTGCATAGCAGGTACACCTTTTGCTGTTTTTCCCAGGCCATTAGCAGGGACCTGGAGCAGAAATGGAGCAGATGAAACATGAACCAGCACCCATTCGGGATGCTGTGGCATGTCACAGGCAGTGGCTTTACCCGTTATGCTACAAGGCTGGGCCCAACGTTTATCTTTATGGTGAAAACATTAAAATTATTTTAGTTTTCTTAAAAAAAAAGCAGAGAAACATACATTATCTATAGCAATGGAACCCCAGAAATTCTTACTCCTCAGTATAAGGTAATGAACCTTTCCTTACCTCTCTCCTTTATGCTCCCCAGCCTCTGGTAACCACTATTATACTTTTAACTTCTAAGTAATCACCCTCCCCCCTGTTTTACAGACTCTACATGCAAGTGAGATCATGTGATATTTGTCATTCTATGTTGGGCTTATTTCACTTAAGATCTCCAGTTCTATTCACATGGCATGAAAAATTCTACTTTTTTATGGTGGAGTAGTATTCCATTGTGTTTATGCAGCACCGTTTCTTTCTCTATTCATTAGTGGATGGACACTGAGGTTGTTTCCATTCATTGGCTGTTGGAAATTGTGCTGAGGTAAACATGGGAGTGCAGATGTCTCTTTGGCGTCCTGATTTCATTTACCTTGAATATATAACCAGAGCACGATTGCTGGATTATATGTAACCCAATTTTTAGTTTTTAAAGAAATATACATTTTGTTTTCCACAATGAGTGTGCTAATTTACATTTTCACAGACAGTGGGCTGAGCTTCCCTTATCTCCACATTCTTTCCAATACTGATTATTTTTTGTCTTTTTGAAAATTACCAACTAAACTGGTTTACTATCCATTTTAAAAATTAAAGTTATTTATTTTTGCTATGTGGTGGTTTGAATTCCTTATAAATTCTTTTAATGAACCCCTTGTCAGATTTATAACTTGCAAATGTTTTCTCCTTTTCTTTATGTTTTCTCTTTACTCTGTTGATTGTTATCTTTGCTGTGTAGGAGCTCTTTAGGTTGATAAAATCTCATTTGCCTATTTTGACTTTTGTTAGTGTTCAACAAATAAAAGGGAAAATATCATATTTCCACAGGAAAAGAGACATGGGCTATAAATAATCATCAATTTATAAAATTTTGGTTCCATTTTTCATTTCTTTTTTTTAAAATTTATTTATTTATTGGAAAGTCAGAGTTACACAGAGAAGGAAGGAGAGGTAGAGAGAGAGAGAGAGCGGAGAGAAAGAGAGAGGTCTTCCATCTGCTGGTTCACTCTCCAATTGGCCTCAACAGCCAGAGCTGCGCCAATCTGAAGCCAGGAGCCACCAGCTTCTTCCGGGTCTCCCACATGGGTGCAGGGGCCCAAGGACTTGGGCCATCTTCTACTGCTTTCCCAGGCCACAGCAGAGAGTTGGATCGGAAGTGGAGCAGCCAAGACTTGAACTGTTGGCTATATGGGATCCTGGCACTGCAGGCAGCGGCTTTTCCCACTACACCTCAGTATCAGCCCCCCATTTTTCATTTCTTTGGTTGAATTTATTCTTAGTGGTTTTTTTTTTTTTTTTGGTGACTATTTGAAATTGGCTTACTTTTCTGATTTATTTTTCAGATTATTTACTATTTGTTTATAGAAATTCTACTGATTTTTGCACATTGACATTGTATCCTGCAACACTGCTGAATTTGTTTATTAATTGTAATAGTTTTCAGGTGGAGTGTTTGGGATTGCCTATATATCTGTACATAGATGATGCCACTTGCAAACAGTGACAATTTTATTTTCTCACTTCCACCTCAAGTACTATTTATTTCTTTCTCTTGTCTAATTTGCCTGGACTAGGACTTTCACTGTTATGTTGAATAAAAGCAGTAAAAGCAGGCATTCTTGTTTTGCTCCAGATTTAGAGAGAAAGCCTTCAGATTTTCCCCCATTCCCTATTGTGTTGAGATTAATTCCTCCTGCACCTGATATATTCAAATTTTTTATTATGAAGAGATTTTGAATTTTATCAATTATTTTTTTCTGCATCTATTGATTTTTGTCTTATTCTGTTGGTGTGGTGTATCACATTCATTGATTTGTATATGTGGAATTATCCTTGTGTTTCTGAAATGAATCCCACTTTATTTTGGTGAGTAATGTTTTTAATGTGCTGTTTGATTCAGTTTCTTAGTATTTTTGATTGATTTGAAAAGCAGTGTGACAGAGAGAGGGCAAGCAAGAGAAAGATAATTTCCATCTGCTAGTTTGCTGCTCAAATAGTTGCAATGGTTAGGGCTGATTCTGAAACCAGGAGCCCAGAACTCAATCTGTGGCTCCCATGTGAGTGAACAGTGGCCCTAGCCCATAGGTCATCCTCCGCTGCCTTCTCAGGCATGCTGATAGGGAGCCAGATTGGAAGCAGGACAGTTGGGACTCAAATTGGCACTGGGATTTGGGATACAGGTATTGCAAGCAGCTCTTGAAGTCCCCCCTCCCCTTTCTCTGTTGCTTCAAGTATCTAAAGATGTTTGCAGCCTCGTCATATGAATCCGAAGGACATGATCTACTTGCTTTAAGAGCAGGAATTCTTTATGGAAGTAATTCTAACATAGGAAAGAATTAATGAGGCATGAGCAAGATGCGAGAAACCCTTCTATTGTATAAAATATCAAATTACTTCAAAATTCTAAGGATGTATCTTTTTCTGCCATGTTGAACTTAATTTCCTGAAAATGTCTTAGTTTTCTGGCATCAGAGGCTGTAAGGTCAGGTTCTTCAAAGGCCTGGCTTGCAACTGTACATTGTTCCACTGGTGGGGGATAATGCTGAGCTGGAACGTGCATTCTCTGTCTATAGGGAACCGCTTCTATTTGGCTTTAACTGGTTGTTGCACCATAGAAATCATCAACTCAGAGATTTAGAAAAAAGATTCAATCTGGATTCTTGCAAGGGTTTTGCAATCTTAAAATACATTAAAAATAATGTATTCATTAAAGAAACATGTCTGTAGTCTAAACAGGCCTGTAAGATGCCCATTTTTGTTTTCTGTTTTATTTACTTAGTGTGTGGTGAATGATTCTAGTACTATTGACTTTGTTGGATAACAGTTTTTTTTTTTTTAATTTTTCATTAACATTTCGTCTAAGCTCATAGAATGCATGGACACAATCACATAGCACACAACAGAAACTTTAAGGAGAATCAGAGATTATACCAAACTTATGTCGGGAACTGTATTTTTAGTTTTTTTTTTTTCTGTTGAAACTCTACTGAGTGCTTATTTGGCTGACCTTGTATGATTCTTTGTGATAACTTATCAGTATTTGGGTGTGTTGGTCTCATCTTATTAATCAAATAATTCTCTGTGGGAGAATGACCTTATATTCTGAAAAAAAAAAAATTAAAAGGAGACATTTACTACTTTCTCCTACATATTTCACTCCCAACATAAAAAAAAACAGTTCTTGCTTCCAAAACATGTTACATATTTGATTAATCCACAGCTTGTGTCTTTGATCCCAGTCTTGGCAAGTTCTCTTCTAAATACATAATGAATCACCGTTCATCCTCCTTATTCTCTGCCACTCTCTACTCTCCCAAAGAAAAGACTTAAATTTAAAAGGGCAATAAAGGCAGTTTGAAAATAGCAGTAAGTCCAGGAGAGGATTGGAAATTGCAAATGAAATCCATGTGAAGGTTAACACCAGACAAAGGAAAAGTGAAAGCAAAGGGAAGCATTCTGGTGACAAGTTTACCTGAAGGCTAATGCATTGCTTTTATTCTCCTGGATTTTATATTGAATATACCACTGGGCATTGACCATTTTCCCAGAAATGCCCTGGAGTAGGGTGGGGGTGAAAAGGTTTTGTGGCAAGAAAATAAGTGTGTGGGTGTAAGTGAGCAAGTTCTTATCAGTTCTCTAATGAGTTAACCTCCAGAAGGCTAAGAGGCTGCACTGAACGTAGTTAGAGGGTTAGAGCTTTGGGTTAAACTGAAGTAGATTTGGATCTTTGGTCCCTTTTGCATAATCTTGGCCTATTTACTTATCTTGTCTCAGTTGCATATCTGTAAAAGCAGAATCACACTATCATTTCTCTCTCAGGAAAAATGAGTTACTGGCACAAAGGAATTTCTCTTCAGCTTCCACTGATCTGTCAGAGTAAGAATTCTTGTAAAAAGCAGAGGCATGCCAATGATGCCATTGCACTTGCTGGATGCGGAGGTTGGATAACAAATTCCCTTTTTATTGAGAATTCACTCTTGTACTTAACAAATGAAGTCATTTACTTGACATTCATTAAACACCTGCTGGATGGATGTGAGAAAATGAGCTGCATGTATTAGTAAAAAAAATGTATGATAGGTTTTTGTGTCTATCTTAGCACAAAGACATCCAGCAAATGCCTGTTAAATGGATATCAGAGATAGTTAAGGCTCATAGTGGGATGTTGTCTTTCGTCCAGAAGGAACATGAGGTGGGTAGTCCCTGCTCCTATCAGCAGCTGTTGAATAGAAACTTCAGTTTGGGTCCAAGATTGATTTTAGTGGAAGCAGCACATTTCAAGCTGTCTTTGGTGGATCCTTTTATTCAACAGATAGAGTTCAGAGATTTATAAAATAATTTTCTGCTAAAACTTTTATGATATGAACAAACTGGTAAACCTAAAATTACCATGACTACGACCATGGCCAGAATCATTTTTGTTTGAATTAGTACTGAAGGAACTGCAAAACCACTAAGATCCTCAAGTCTGGCAGTGATATGCTCTTCCTTAATCCCCAAACCTTCTATAAAAATGGCCAATCTTCTTTGAAGTCCACTGAAGCTCAAGATATGCCCATATTTGTCAAACTTTCATTTTCTGTGTTCATGTTATCTTCAGATACATTTATTTCTGAGAAATGAATTCTCAGTTATATCTCACATAGATATTTCTTTTTCTGAAGAATTTAAGATCAAAGACTGAGCTCTCATTTTTTCGAGCTAGTGGCCATTTTCAGACAGTTAAGTTCTTGATGCCAAGAGATTTTGATTGTGAAGCTAATGAACCAATGCCTAGTGTGGTTACTTTCTAACTGCTAAATTTAATCCAAAAAACATGCCTGATTGCAAACAACCTTTCCAGACACAGACAAAGGGAGACTATTCATTAAAAAAGCTTGTTTTCCAATAGGCTTCAATCCAGATTTCACTCAGCTTTCTTACCAAGGAAGACTGCTTCTGTTTTCCACACACTGGGCAATAAGAGCTAAAAATATTTAGTATAATTTTAGGTGGTTGGGGAAAAATAAAGAGACAATTAGTATTTTGTATGCCTGGAGAATGATATGAAATTCAAATTTAAGTCTTAAATAAAGTCATGTTGGAACACAGCCATGCTCATTCATCTGAGGTTGTGTATGACTAATTCCATACAACAATGGCAATATGGCTCTGACAGAGCCCATATGGTTTACAAAACATAAAATATTTACCATTTGAGCTTTCTCAGAAAATATTCACTGCTTCCTGCACTAGAATAAGCCTCGGTTGTCTATCACTCTCAACCCATTTGGACATGGGACTGCATTCACTGGAATCAATCCAAGCAGATCTACAGGAAGGGACAGAATAAAGGGGAGGGGAACCAGCATCAGAGAGCTCTAAGCTTGAGTCTTGGGCCCTCCGTTTTGCTGTGCTGTGACCTTAGGTAAAGTACTAAATCTCTCTTAGTTTCCTCTGTTATTAATGGAGATTGGTAATTCTTCACTCTCCAAGGATTACTTTCAAATCTATCTCTCATCTCTCTCTCTCATCTCTCTCTCTCTCTCTCTCTCTCTCTCTCTCTCATCTATATTTTATGCTTCTAGCTTGCCTTGAGAATTCTGCCACCTTAATATATGCTCAAGACAAAGAGTTCCCTTTTTACTTTGCTTTCGCCCCCTAAAGTTTTTAGAGAAAGAAGCTCCATGACCTTTCTTGGTAATGTGTTTGCTCATGCTCACATTGAGGAATCTACGCTTAGCACCTTATGAAACTCACCACTGTGTGCATTATTTAACAAAAACTGAAAAGCTATTTTATATCAACAATCATTATCTGTAGGATGGAAAATTTTTATTACATATCTCATATTCCAGAATGATTCTTTTCTTTTTTAAAAAATATTTATTTATTTATTTGAAAGTGTGAGTTACACAGAGAGAGTGGCTGCAATAGCTGGAGCTGCAGCGATCCGAAGCCAGGAGCCAGGAGCCTCCTCCAGATATCCCACATAAGTGCAGGGGCCCAAGGATTTGGGCCATCTTCTACTGCTTTCACGGGCCATAGCAGAGAGCTGGATTGGAAGTAGAGCAGCTGGGTCTTGAACTGGTGCCCATATGGGATGCTGGTGCCTCAGGCCAGGGCGTTAACCCACTGCATCACAGTGCTGGCCCCCAGAATGACTTTTCCTAGGACACGCATTCAAAATTCCTGTGGCAGGGCAGATGTTTGGCCTCATGGTTCATACACCTGTTGTGAAGCCCACATCCCACATCAGAGTATCTGAGTTCTAGTTGTAGCTGATCTCCCAATTCCACTTTCCTATAATGTGCACCCTGTGAGGGACAGCAGATGATAGCTCAAGTAGTTGAGTTCCTCCCAACTATGTGGGAGACCTGGACTGAGTTCCCAGATCCTGGCTTTGGACTGAACCAGTCCTAGTTGTTGCAGGTATTTGGAGAGTGAACCAGTGGATACATCTCTCTCTCTCTCATCTCTCTCTCTCTCTCTCTCTCTCTCTCTCTCTCTCTCTCTCTCTCTCTATGTCTTTTTCTCTGTTTCAAATAACTTAATTTTTATTCTCTTCTTGGCAGTTATTTTTTTTTTTGATTAAAAAACTTTTAACTTTCCCTGGGCTTTATTCTTGTCTATTCCAATCTAGTCCACTGCACTGAGGGATTATTAACTGAAGTTATAATAAATTAACTTAGTACAGTTAACATACAAATTTAAATTCCATATTTCAAGTTAGAGACCCCAGTCATCAGCAAAGAAGGACCAAGTTATATTTGACCCCAAGTCTTAGAATGTCTGAGAAAGGGCAGACATGGATTGTTGTGCTTTTTACCACCAAACATGCACCCAACTTAGAAACTCTGGTAGTAAATATTAGTGCCAGAACCTTTTTTGTTTAAAAATCTAGTATTGGGGCCAGTGTTGTGGCGTAGTTGGTTGGACCTTCACCTGCTGCCATTTGGGGAGTGAACCAGTGGGTGGAAGACCTCTTTATCTCTCCCCCTCTGTAACTCTGCTTCTCAAGTAAATAAATTAATAAATCTTTAAAAAATTAGTATTAAAATCATGGCAAGACAGTTGGGACAATTGGGAATTTTTCAGTAGATCTAATCCAAAATGTACAAATGTATGATAATTAAAATGCATCATAGTTATAGCATATTTTCAAGCTTTACATGTTACAGAAATCCCACTTGTTACACAAGCAATAGGACATTTTCATGTTGGATAAATATATTGCATTCATTTATTTGAGTCCAGTCCAGCTCTATTTTCTAACTCAGACATTTGGAAGTCAAGAGACTCTTCATGCATGATGAACTTCTGATTCAGATTCAATTTAGCTCTATTAAACACCTGCTGTAGGCCTTGAATGAAATTGCTACATTGATATACCTTATTTAATTTTCATGCATCATGTGATACAGATATTGTTAGTTCAATTTTACCCTGAATTTTCCAATTTTTTTTAAAAAAATTATTTACTTATTTGAGAGGCAGTGTTACAGAGAAAGAGAGGGAGATATACAGAGAGATATACAAAGAGATCTTCTATCAGTGGATTCACTCCCCAAATGGCTGCAATGGCCACACTTGGGCTGATCTGAAACCAGGAGCCAGGAGCTTCTTCCAGGTCTCTCAAGTGGGTGGCAAGGGCCCAAGCATTTAGGCCGTTTTCCACTGCTTTCCCAAGCCATTAACAGGGAGCTGGATTGGAAGTGAAGCAGCCGGGAGTTGAACCAGCATCAATATGGGATGCCTGCACTGCAAGTGGAGGGTCAACCTGCTACACTACAATGCTGGCCCTACCTTTTCCTTCAAATTAATTAACCTTTTTGACAGTGCTTTAGTTGTATTTTATTTTTCCACATTTTATGTCTTATAAGATCCCATTGTAAGAAATCAGTTCGTATGCTCATTTTTTTTTGCTCTGGCACTATTGTGCCAGCTAGAAATACCTGTGTAATAGCATAAATATTTATTTACAAACACAAAGTAACCAGTGCTATCACTTGAAATCCTTCTAGTATTTTTATCTTTTATGAAAAATCTTTATTTTGGGTTTCTTCTTTTTTTTAAAGATTTTATTTATTTATTTGAGGGGTAAAGTTGCAGACATGAGAGGGAGAGACAGAGAGAAAGGTCTTCAGCCTGCTGGTTCACTCCCCAGCTCCTCCACTTCCTCTTTCTCTCCCAGATGGTAAACAGGCATTGGGCCTCTGCCCCTTGCATCTCTTTTGATTTTTTTAAAATTTTCTTCTAAATAGGAGCAATGACCCAAAGCTTTTCCCTGAGCTTTCTCTGTGATAGAGATGGGTTTCAGGGCCTTGGGACAAGTCCAAAGATCTAGCTCTTCAGAGAGACACTGAGACTTCCAGATTGGAGCCTCAGAGACTCAACAATTTCTGGGGTTCAGGCTGTATAAATCAGCTTGTATCATATGTGGTATCTGGAGATACTGAAACAAGGGGTTGGCAGACACAATGCTCTTTAGGCTGGAGTGGGTTACTAGATACTGGTCCTCTAAGCAGAGGATGTCTGGATGAGTATAAAGTTTATCTTTTAATTTCATTTTCTATTAACTTTTTAAAGTGTCCTTATATACAACAAATGTCAAATACATGCCATGCATCATATGAATGAGCAAGACAGAAGTAAAGCATAATTTCTTTGAACCCCACCTTTCTCACTGTGTCTTATTTGCCAATAGATTGATAGTCCAGCATTCTGCAGTTGTAGAATTTTCCTAAGAGCAGGATGAAACTATAAGTCTAAAATATTTTCCAGGTCATGGCATCAAGATGAAATAATGTTGTATAGAGAGAGCCTGGCAATCACTATGTTCTCTTTTATCTCTCTACTCATGAGCACATTTGTCAGCAAAAGATGTAAAACACTGAGTTGAGGCTGGAAAAAGAAAACTCTGTGAATTTTTCCCCTGGTGGCTATTTCTGCTCACTGTAGTTTAAAAAACTTGATACCACCCAACTTCCAAGTCAAATTGATTGGTAAGTTGAAATCTAATATTAATTAATAAGTAATTACACAGCATATGCCAAATTGGTATCCAAATCCAAATGAGTTATAATTCTTGGCAACTTGCATAATGAGTAGAAGTACAAGGGACATAGTCAAATTTCTAGCATTGAAATATTTAGTTTCCAAATACATACACTCTTGCTTTGAAATTTATAGAAGGCATTGGACCTTCTGGTAAATATTTTCATAATTTGTTATTTAACAGTTAAAATTGTTTGCTAGTTTTAATCTGATATTGTTATTGTCGGTAAGAAATCTGGAAGCCTAACTGGTTCCCTCATTTCTCTATTCTCTTCAAGATAGGAAGATAATTCTATTCTGAAGAACACTATAGAATATACAATTTGATATTTAGACTTTATAAAAGGGATAGGATAGCTAACAGTATTTTGTAATAATAGCATAGCCAAAATGAGAGCTTAAATTATGATTCAACAGCTAGATTACTTTGCCATGGGCTCAGTAAACAGGTAAAACCTCCCTTTTTTAAACCAAACAAAGGGAGAGAGATTTACTAATGACTTTGTACAATATAACAGGTAAGGTGGTCATCGTTTTTGACATAGCTTTCCTCACGGGCATTGTTTACCTCAAAGAAGAACCATCTGGTCTGCATTAACAAAAACCAGGAGGAAGAGGAAGCTAGGCCACAGAAGCAGTATAAAGATAGGTGGCAGGCCAATTAAAGGCTGCTTTACACAGTAACCTGCTATGAAAGAGACCCAACAGGCCAGTCCACTGCATTGGTTTTCAATGTGGAAAGCCAGGATTTCAGCAGAAGTAAGCTTATGAAGAGCCCTGGTAGCTGTGCCAACCGAGAGCTGGGTCACTGGAGACAGATCTGCCATGAGTCGAAGGGCTCAGATCATGGCCACAGACCTTCTTAGCTCTAAGTTGAAAGCCCTTCACTCGCCCCAGCTTCCAAAGCAACTACTGCTGTTGAGGGGATGGCCAAGTAGGGTCAACAACATTGTAGGCAGAACTGTAGATTCATTAATAAATGTTTTCCTTTTAGAAATGCCATGTACAGGGGCTGGCATTGTGGCACAGCGGGTTAAAACCCTGGCCTGAAGATCCAGCATCCCTTATGGGCACCAGTTCTAGTCCCAGCTGCTCCTCTTCTGATCCAGCTCTCTACTATGGCTTGGGAAATCAGTAGAATGTGGTCCAAGTCCTTGGGCCCCCGCACCCATGTGGGAGACCCAGAAAAAGTTCCTGGCTCTGAATTGGCGCAGCTCTGGCCGTTGTGGCCATCTGGGATGGAAGACCCCTCTCTCTGTCTCTACCTCTATCTGTAACTCTGTTTTTCAAATAAATAAAATAAATCTTAAAAAAAAAAAAGAATGAAAAAGAAATGCCACCTACCTTCTCTTCAAGCCAGCACTCCTCCTAGGACAGCTAGTCAACAGGGGACCTCCCTTTTGATGTACCACAGGTAAAGAGATAGATAGGTCTGAGCCTCATAAATGACAAGACCTTAAAGCCCACCTGATTATTTTCAAGCCCTTTCTGTCAGTTTGTATTTGCCTTTCAATGAAAAAACTTGCTCATGGTTTAGACAGTTTTCTTAGGGCCTCTGATAAAGACTCTATCCTTGGTTTTAGATCCTGTGAGTTTAAACTTCTTGTTGGATTCATTTTCTCCAGACTTAAAAAAAGTAAAATTCTAGGTGGCTATGCACATGAAACCTCTGATGGAAGCAGTTTCTGCACGCTGGCACTGCATCCCCCTGGAGAAGCCACCTCCTGTGGGAACCCTGTCTTGACTCCCCTTCCCAAAGCCAGGCCTTTTCAGCACAAAGCAACCAGAGCGATCATTGTCCAGCTCCCCTAACATATGTTAGGGTTTCCATCTTCAGAGACGGGAATGTGTGGAGTCAAATGAGTTAATAGATAGTCAGGGGATGCCAGTGCAATTTGGGGTGTAAAATATTTGCTTTCTTCCCCAAAATGTTATCTTTAGTAAGAACAAACAGGCCACCCTCCTTCCTTAGGAATCTCCATATTTACTATGAGAAAAGCAAGGGAGCTCTCTCTTCCTGAGCTCACAGCTTATTGTGAAAACAAGTTACCTATCCCATCCTTAGCAGGCCAGACCGGATGGAGAATTGTAAATGAGGTCTTTTGATGGTTTTTGTTGCTGCCTGGTAACTGAAAGCCAATCTGATTGTTAAGATTTTTTTCCTTCAAAGTTGTACTTAAAAAGCCCAAGGTCACTGCTCTTTTGGGTTTATTCCTCTCTTGGAAGCCCCCCTCCACGCCACTCTAATAAATATTGATGGGGCTGACAGGTTATTGGATTGGAAAGGGCAGCTGATCTCAGACTGGGTCCCAAAGATCCTTCCCCAGTGGGTACACCTGGAGCTGAGTGTGTCAACTGATGTTGGCGGTGGGGAGACCTTTAAGCAGAGCCAAGGTGTCCATGTGATGGCCCTAGGGGCACTGGAGCTGTCTGTCCAGGCCCAGCTGGTGACAGAAGAGCTGGCTCTATGTGGGAAGTGTCTGGAGGAGTTGTCTTTTTTTAAAAAGATTTATTATTTTTATTTGAAAGACAGAGTTACACAGAGAGGTAGAGACAGAGAGAAGGGTCTTCCATCCACTGGTCCACTCCCCAGGTAGCCACAATGGCTGGAGCTGTACTAATTCAAAGCCAGGAGTCAGGAGCTTCTTCTGGGTCTCCCACGTGGGTGCAGGGGCCCAAGGACTTGGGCCATATTCCGCTGCTTTCCCAGGCCATAGCAGAGAGCTGGATCAGAAGAGGAGCAGCCGGAACTAGAACTGGTGCCCATAAGGGATGCTGGTGCTTCAGGCCAGGGCTTTAACCTACTGTGCCATAGTGCCGGCCCCAAGAGTTGTCTTTTAATAGCTAGATGCAACTATTGCTGGTGAAGCAGGAGTCAGGCAGACCACACTATCTGTGTTTGGTCACTGACTACCTGTGGCTCTTCATGCTGTGTGAGCAAGTGTCTGAGGAACCCGACACCCTGCCTGCCCCTGTCCCCCTGCTGCTGCAGCACATCCTGAGTACCCTGGAGCAGCAGCACAGCCCTGATATCCTTCCCCAAGCCTTGGCCAGCCTTGAGGGCACACAGGTGGTCTGACTGTGGACCAGCTGCATGGAGCGTGGAGTGCCTGGAGGATTCTGCTCAGGGGGACTCAGAGCTGGGAAGAAGCAAGGCATGATGGTAACTCTGGAGACCCCTACCCTATGGGTTCCTTTGCATACCTTGTCCAGAGTCTGCACAGTTTTCTAGGAGAGGGCCTTCTGGAGTGCCCTGGTGAGTCTCTGCCTCTCTGATGGGCCTCTAAGGACAGTGCTCTGGGAAGATGCCAGGGCTGGAGAACACGGCACAAATTCTCACTGCAGGTCGGCTCTGGAAGATGTGTGATCCTCATGGCTCACCACACCTTCCAAAGTTGCTTTCTGGTGGCTCGAGGAGACATGACTCACCACTTGTTCCAGAGTGAGAACCAGGGCCTTCTTGCTAAGTTCCTCACCCATCTCCACATGGTGGCTGCGCACCTGGAATTGGGTCTGGTCTCTTGGTTCATGGAGGCTGATGCCCTCTATGCTTCTTCAGCCCCCGAAGAGGAACACAAGCTCACTGAGGCTGATGTTGCTGTGTTTCACACCTTTTGAGGCAGCAGGCAACAATCTTCAGCCACTACTCCCTTCCTTTCTTCCTTCCTTCTCCCCTCCTTTTTTTTTTTTAATAAGATTTTATTTATTTATTTGAGAGGTAGAGTTACAGGCATTGAGAGGCAGAGACAGAGAGAGAGGCTTCCTTCCATTGGTTCACTCCCCAAAAGGCCCTAACAGCTGGAGCTGTGCCAATCCGAAGCCAGGAGCCAGGAGCTTCCTCCAGGTCTCCCATGAAGGTGCAGGGACCCAAGGACTTGGGCCATCTTCTACTGCCTTCCCAGGTCACAGCTGAGAGCTGGATCGGAAGGGGAGCAGCCAGGACTAGAACTGGTGCCCATATAGGATGCTGGCGCCTCAGGCGGAGGATTAACCTACTGTGCCACAGCGCCGGCCTCTCTCCCTCTCCCTCTCCCTCTCTCTTTTCTCCCATCCTCCTGCCTGCCCTCCTTCCCTCCCTCCCTCCCTCCCTCCCTCCCTCCCTCCCTCCCTCCCTCCCTCCTTCCTTCCTTCCTTCCTTCCTTCCTTCCTTCCTTCCTTCCTTCCTTCCTTCCGCAAATTGAATCAGGAGAGTTTTCAGAGTGCCTAGACTGTCTGCTGAGCTTTGAGAATCCTAGTGGTACCCTAATATCAATAACACAGGTCAAACCTGAGTCTGAGTCCTCATTTTTGTGTGTGGACTCAGATGGGATGCTATGGAGCCTGGCTCAATGCATCCTTGGAGCATGGACCACAGGTAACATCTGGCAGAAAATAGCAGAACTTTCTGAAACCCAGACTCCAGGGACAGACCCAGCTATGTGCTCTGAATCAGAAAACAACTTGGAGAGCTGGCCAACAATCACACAGCTTATGATGCGACTGTGTACAAAGACCCACTAGGGCTCTGCCACAGCCCTCCATGTGCTGCCTAAAATCTACACTGAAAATGTGGCCCCTTAAAGTTCCCTAGAAATGCTATCTGGGGTGCCACATGTGCTACAGGAAATTGGGGTGCCATACAATTTCACCACGAGCTTATTACTAAATCACCAATATTAATAAGCCCGAGAGGGTTCTTGCCTAATATTTAGAGAAGAATTCTAAATACCGGCACAAATAACTGAGGCAGCATGGTACAATTTAAGCTTTTATTTAGTGAGAAAGATGCATAGCAGAGTGAGAGCTTTATTTAGGAGAGAGAGGTGAATAGGGGTTCATATCGAGCACCAGGAACCAGCCACGTGGATGAGCATCTAGGCCTGCATCTGGGCCAGGAAGCCTAGAGCACATGGCCCGAAGGCCATGCATCCTGGAGGCACGGGGCTACAGCAAGCCCCCTCCTGACAAGAGGCCAGGGCAGAAGAGAAGGCCTGGACCACACCATGCCCCAGCTTTTAACCCATTTCCAAAGGGTAGTGGTTAATTAAACTGACTGGGTAGTGGGCACCCAGGTGTGGCCAGGTAGTGGAATAAGGCCACACAGCGGCTGGCGAAGGCATCAGGTAGGGGCATGAGGTCACACAGAGGGGTGGTGAAGGCGTGGTCTTCCAGTTCACAAATCTAATCAATTTTAGCCTGTATGCCTGCCTACTTCAGTAGAATTACTGTGAATATCATTCTCAAACTCTTAAGGCTGTTGTTCTACCCCTATCCTGGAAATACAATCATCACTTCCATTCAGTTGTAGGAGTTATCTGTATTCACCTGTTTCCTTTTCACTCTTGATGTTTTCTCTTCCACCTGCTAAGAGTGACATTGCTGGATAAGGATAAAAACTGAGTGGCATATATAAACCAGTATAATCCTCAGTGCCTACCTCTTGATAGGTGCTCAATAAACCTGTATTGATGACTGCATGGAATTATTAAGTGTGTATTTCTTTATATGGTATTAATACTTCTCCATTCTGTGGCTCTATTTACCTCTCATGGCCCATGTCTTCTAACTGACCTAGTTTTCTATCAAGATGGAATCACAGATGAAACTCTAAAATAATATATTAAAATAATGCTTCATTTACCTGAGGCTTTACTTAAAAATAATCTTTTAGAAATATTTTATTGCAATTCTAGAAGTTATAAAGCTGTACGATAACTGTATCTGCTGTTCTATGGTGTGATAATCTTTTCCCTACATTGAGCAATTTTCATTCCACTGTAACATTAAGTACAAAAAAAGTTTCTATGGCTTGCATATTTCTTTGGGGAAAGATAGTTTATTTGAAATGCTTAACTGATGACAATCCTCTTTTCTTGCTTTACTGCACTCATGTGGGTTATGAAATGGGATTTTCTAGTTAATTTGAATATATTTAATGTAATTTCAAATTGGAACTAAAATAAATGTAATTTCAATATGAAAGTCACAATTTTTATAATTTCATTTAAAATAAATTATTGAAGTTATAATTGTGGCAATATTTACACAGCATTATTCATATTTTGTAAGTGTTGCCTACACACACATGATTTCCGACATATACAATACAGCTGTTGTGTGTGTGTGTACGTTGGGAGCACATTTCTCTGAATAAGACGTTTCTTTATTCCATTTTTGTGGCTCTTTATCTTTCTGATTTTAGGTTTATTTCCATTTTAAAGATTTGCTACATTAGTTTGATCAATGGCATTTTGCTGAAAGACTGAAATTTCTGTAATAGTTCCTTCAATGTGACATAATGCTTATGCTTGACTTTGTCTCTGAAAACTGGAACATGTAATGAAAATACTTATAAACACGGTAAAACAGAAGTCAATTTAAATGTAGAAGTTACCTAGATTTTGGCTGCACATAAATTTTGCAGGGTGGGCTGGAGAATGAAGTGAAGATTTTCACATGAATATCTGCGTCCCTCCTTCCACCTTAGAGCTTAATGGTAACTGATTTTAAAACATCTGTGTACTCTCATTGTTTTTACAGAGTAGCCTTGACTCCAGATTCAAATTCTTTTATTTATTTATTTTTTTGGGAGGGGCAGAGTTTGTTTCTTCTCTCTCAGGGAAGAGTAACTCATCCTCTTGAGAGCACCTTCTTGGGTTTACAAAATTCTTTTTTTCAGACCTAACATCTTTAGTCTTAATTGTGATTTTATTTTTTACAGCAAAGATTTGAAGAGTGACAACTTATTTAGAGGGTTGATTTGTTTCTCTTCAAAATTGATTAATGCTTCTGTTTGACAATTTTTTCAGCAAAAATGCAAAAAATTAAAAAGTCAAAAGTATAAAAAAAAATACCCCACTTACCCATAGATAGCCATGTGTGTATCTACACACATAGAATTGCAGTAGCTGTTAAAAGTTGTTTAAATGTCCAGGCCCAGCCCTCGTCTTGATAATGATAGAACTTTTGTCCAAGGAAATGCCACTCTTTAGTATTCAGAAAATGCTAAATAGAAGATTGGATGTTGTTCTTCTAATACTGCCTCCCTCCTTCCTCTGGTATTCTCTTGTGACAATAGCTGATTTTAAATGGTCTTTCCTCTATGTCCTATTCCATGAGTCTATTGCTCCTGGACTCAGGCAGGGAATAATTTGTGGTGATACAAAATATTGAAATCTTTCAAATTTGCTTGTGGATCAGTTTCTTGGGAATGGGTATCAGCAATGACTTTGCTATGTCAATTCTGGCCTTTTCACACGAGGCCCTAGCATTTGCTTTCTCATTTTACAGGAAAATCAAATGCAGTGAGAGAAAGTAGAAAAGCAACGGGTTACAAAAATAGCTTGGACAAAAATGGGAAGAAATTTATTTATTTTTGTAATTCTGCTGATCATAAAACTTCAGGCTTTGAATAAACTCTTAAGATCATCTATTTTGATCTTTCTTTCAGTGCTTGAATATGGTCTATCATGTCAGTGGTTTCTTAGTCTTTGATCACTATAGATATAGGGCCACTTGTTTTAGCTTGTCAACCAATTAGTTCAGTTCAAGGACTAAGATCTTTGGCTTTGAAGATAAAATGCAGGAAAGCCCTTTTTATGGCCGAGGATATTAGCTTGGCCAGGAGGAGATATGGATTAAAGTTCTTGTATTGCCACTTAGTGGTTCAATGCAAGTTTGTTTATTTCTCCAAACCTCAGTTTATTTACTTGTAGAATGAGATAATCATAACCTACACTGGCTTCACAGACTTATGTGATTCAAATATAAGAGTGAAGATAAAATTGTGAACTAGAAAGCATACACGACTTTATCACATAGAAAAGATCCATAGTATGCTCATTCAGGAAACAAACACAATAGAATGCTCGACTTTCTTGATGATAATAGAAATTTACAATCTGTAACCCCTAGTGGGTCAAATAATTGGTTATAAAGAAAACAGGGGCTGGCACTGTAGTACAGTAGGTTAAGCCTCCACCTGTTGCACAGCCATCCCATATGGGGGATGGTTTGTGTCCTGGCTGCTCCTCCTCTGAGGCAGCTCTCTGCCAAGGCTTGGAAAAGCAGAAGATGGCCCACGTGCTTGGGCTTCTGTACACATGTGAGAGACCTGGAAGAAGCTCCTGACTCCTGGTTTCTTATTGGCTCAGCTCTGGCCATTGTGGCCATTTGGGGAGTGAACCAGTCAATGAAAGACCTTTCTCACTGTCCCTCCCTCTCTTTAGTTATAAGTCTACCTCTCAAATAAATAGAAAAAATAAAAGAAAAATAAGAGAAAACATTTTACCCAAATATAAGTGTATTGTTTCTAAATCGAGAGATTAAGTAGGTGGCAACTGATAAGGAAGAATTATATTTTATTTCTTTTTTAAAAATGATCTGTACTGAGTCCTCTGTCCACTTAAAGGGTATTATGGGATGCAAGAAAAAACACTAGACCAGATTTGATGATTCATGGAATAGCGTAATAAAAGTGTGTAAAAGATCAACTACCAATAATTTTATCTCTTTCTGATTCCAGAGAATGAAGTAAAACCCATGATGACACAGTCCTTTCATGGCCAGTTCCTTTCTCTCTTAGTAGTACCAGAATTGGCAAATAGGAAGCTTAGTACACTGTTATTCCCTCCACTTTATCTCATAGAAATAACTCTGATTCAATCCCCTTTACTTTAAACTTGTACATGCTTTGAAAGTAGGATCAGAGGTGCAACTCAGGAATCTATACCATTTGATTAGAACTGACAGATGGCCCTGCCCTGTGTTAGAGAAAATCTATATAAATTGCTAGCAACACATAACCAGTAGGCAAGACCATCTTTACTTATTTACAGTAGCTTAGTCTAGATGTATCTAATTCAAGGTCTATAGGGGAATAACTGTTAGTGGGAAATCATGCATTGAGTTGTCCTAGCAGCCACAAAAGAATGTATTTTGGGCCACCCACATTATGTGGGAGCTCTAAGATTGATGCAGGCATTTGGATGAAGATTTGTAGCTATCAGCACTGCTAGCACAGGCTACATTCCATCCTAAAGTCCTGTAGAATTATTATGGAGCATGAGAATGTAGCCCTTCAGGCAATAACTCACAGTCATGGTGTTGATGCAGTCATTATGAAGAGTGGTGTCATGGACTGAGGACTTCATGAATCATATCCTGTAGGATGAAGTGTTAAAGAGGATGCCTTTTAAAGGAGAAACTTGGCTGATAAGGTTGTGGGTTACCATGGGAGTCTGTGTGCAGGCTGAGAAGCCCTGGTTATCTCCCTTCAGCATTTGTAGGGTTTCCCTCTCTTCTGTGAGTGATTCTGATGCCAAGTCCTATTGTACTTCTGGAACACACCACGTGGGGAGCAGATGGGGATTCCAGAGCTAGTGCTTCACTTCCCTCCAACTTTCCCTCTCATCTGTGTGGGAGCTGAGCAGTTACTTCAAAGGCAAGTCCCACCTACTAAAATATTCACTTTTGAATTAGACACATTTCCTCTGTCAAGTCAGGACATAAGAATTCCACTAAGATGGATGTTCCTCAGAAATGAAGAAGCACTCCACTTCAAAACCTACACAATTTATGTGACTACTGCCAGATTCCTTATTTTTGCTTCCTCATTTTTATTTTTGTAAGATCTAATTTTCATGTAGTGAAATGCCCAGACCTTAAAAGTGCAATATTATCAGTTCTTTTTGTCTGATTTGTTTTGACAAATACATATATATCACCAATGTAACTATCAAGGTATGGAGAACACTGATGTCGACCTAAAAGGTTTTTCAGGCTCCTTGTCAATCTCCTACCTTCCAGAGATAAGCACTTTTCCAATTTTTAGAAATCATAATTAATTTCACTATAAATACCATTCTTATTTAATGTAGCTCTATTAATAGAACCATACATTATGTACAATTCCATGTCTAGATTTTACTCAGCATAGTGCTTTTAATTTTTATATTTATTAATTGTGGGGCAAATAACTACAGAGAATAAGAGAATGAAATAAGCCAGTCCCAAAGGGACAAATATTATATGTTCTCCCTGATAAGTGACAACTAACCAACCACAAAAAAGGAAACCTGCTGAACTGAAATGGACACTATGAGAAACAGTGACTTGGTCAGCCCTTGTCCTGACTGTTGATGTACAATTTAATACTTTATCCTTTTTAGTATTTTTTTGTTCTAGTTAATACTATTGGTTGAACCTTGTAATTAACACACAATTATTCTTAGGTGTTGAAATTTAACTGAAAAGTGATCCCTGTTAAACATAAGAGTGGAAATGAGAGGCAAGAGATGTACAATTTGGGACATGCTCAATTGGACTTGCCCCAAATGATGGAGTTAGAAATGTGCCAGGGGATTCCAATAAAATCCCATCAAGATTGCATGTACCAATGCCATCTCACTAGTCCAAGTGATCAATTTCTGTTCACAGTTGATCATACTGATAGGTCTGAGAGTCAAAGGGATCACACAAACAAGACTAGTGTCTGCTAATACTAACTGATAGAATGAAAAAGGGAGAGAATGATCCAACATGGGAAGTGGGATACACAGCAGACTCATAGAATGGCAGATGTCCTAAATAGCACTCTGGTCTCAGAATCAGCCCTTAACGCATTCGGATCTGGCATTTTAGGCATGGAAAGCCAAGACACTCTGGAAAATAACAGAAGACCTACATGAAAAATCTCTGCGAGTGAGTGAGATCCCAGTGGAAAGAACGGGCCATCAAAGGAGGAGGTACCTTTCTCTGAAGGGAGGAGAGAACTTCCAGTTTGACTATGACCTTATCTAAATAAGATCGAAGTTGGCAAACTCAAAAGGCTTCCATAGCCTTGGTAACTCATGACTAGAGCCTAGGGAGATTACTGACGCCATAAACAAGAATGTCGAATTGTTAAGTCAACAACAGGACTCACTGTGTACTTATGTCTCATGTGGGATCTGTCCTTAATGTGTTGTCCAATGTGAATTAATGCTATAACTAGTACTCAAACAGTATTTTACACTTTATGTTCTGTGTGGGTGCAAACTGATGAAATCTTTACTTAGTATATACTGAATTGATCTTCTGTATATAAAGATAATTGAAAATGAATCTTGATGTGAATGGAATGGGAGAGGTAGCGGGAGATGGGAGGGGTGTGAGTGGGAGGGAAGTTATGGGGGGTAAAAGCCATTGTAATCCATAAACTGTACTTTGGAAAATTATATTTACTAAATAAAGGTTAAAAAAAGTAAAATCAGAAATACTTACAAATTTAAAAATATAAAAAGAAATTGAGCCATTATTTATGCAAATATTTTCCTTTTGCAATTTCTCATCCTCTATTGTGGTGGAATGAGAAGCCATGCCAAGATGGCCGCTGGCAATGGAAACTGCCTGGCAACAGGCTGTGATTGGATGGCTTCAGAAACTGCCTGGCCACAGGCTGTGATTGGTTAGGGCATAGACCGCCCCTTGAATGGATTGGCTGCCTTGGCTATATAATCTGCTGTACCAACTGAAATAAAGGAGTCTGCAGGGTGCTCACCTCTGGCCTGCTTTCACCTAACTCCCAGGGTCTGTGTGATGACTCCTTGCCTCTTGCCCCCACTATGCTCCTCCTCGCAGAATCCACGTCAGCATTCTATATTTTAAAGTTACATATTTATTACTACTTTGTACAACCTTGAGGCCATAGAATCTCTCTTTCCACACATAAATATGTTTAAAATTCATATATGCATGTGTATATACTCATATTTTTATGTGTATACACACCCACATATATGCATACACACAAAACAATACCCATATTATATACTTATATACAAGTGTTGGGGTAGTTTTCTGTTGTCCTTTGAATGCGTTAGCATAGTACTTGGGTTCATAGTTCAGAATTCAAAATTTTTATCTTCTGGATCCTTACTTGGGTCTCTACATGTTAAAACATTTTGAAAACATACTAAGAAGAAAACTGTGATGTTCTCAGAGTTGGAGGTTGGCCAGTCTAGAGAAGATACAACATTAACTGCATAAAGTCCTTTTTCATGGATTGTGACAACACATTTACCGTCTCTAACAGCATCATTTTTCATGTCTGATGTCTGAATTGTTTTGTTACCACTCAAAAATAGACTTATGTGCTTGATATTGGCCAAAGTCAAGTATGGTTTCTGTTGAAATGGGCATTTTGTCTGAAGTAACAGTAAAACCTTTTGGTAAAAAAAAAAAAAATCTTTTTGAGATTCTTGTGGATCTCCTTCAAAGGTGACTAAAAATCTATACCACGAGCTAGCCTTGATGATTGATACATTCTCCTGCCAAACTTGTGGATTTTTTTTTTCTTTTGCAGAGTGTTTTGTGGTTCCCTGGCAATGGACTGGTTGAGAGAAATCATCCTTTGTACTGATGCTAAGTGGACCTGAATGGACAGATCAGTTTTGTTGGACAGCAGCCCTTACTAACACTTTCTTCAGTTTTCTAACAAGGAACCATTATGTTCTGTCTCTTCATGGTGTCTCAAATTCCCACACTGCTATTTTGTGGAAAATGTAAGTTTGGACACAAGAACTGTAGATCAAGCTTTGCAAAGGCTTCTCTTCTACTCCATTGTTCTCTGAAGTAGCAGGGGGTCTTTCCTCCAAGGAACTCAGATACCTCAAGGTTGTGCTTCTTTATCTTTTATAGGACTTGTCACAGACTCAGATCTTCCTCACCCTTTGAGATACTTCACTTACCAGATGTGGCTCCATTCAATTTAAGATTGTAATCTGGGCTCAATTTTTGAGGAAAGGAGACATGGCCTTTTTATAATTGTTACTGGGTACTAATGGAACCTCACAGCTGCCAGACACTTTTGGATCTGATTTCCTTGAATAAGTTATAATTTTTCAAACTATTTACACATTTCCCTGTCCCTTTTTCCTGCATTTTATTGGAGTATCTTTTAAAGTTAAAAAAAGAACTTTTCCCACTGCCCTGATCATGGAGTTTTTCTATTTTTATTGTCTGATTGACTGTCCCAGAACACACTTGTCTCTTCCAAGTCAATTGTCAGCCCAGTCAGGAAAGCTCAGAATCTTGTGAGAAATATGTTTGTACAATTTCAAGAAATAGATAGTCAAATTGAGGAGGTTGAGTCAATGTGAAGAATGAATTTTTGGGGGTGGTAGATAGAGGATTTTTATTATGATTTGCAAAAATAAACTCTAAGAGACATTAGAGTTAGGCTGAATTTTAGTTTTATAACTACCATCTCTTAATCCATCTGGTCTCTTACAAGAAGTCACCTGCTAATTTTTGTGAACTAATTTTTTTGTGATTTTTTTTCCTTTATCTTGGTCATTTACAATTTTCCTGTGTTTAATTTCAATATCTGGCTCATTAAGGACACAATTATTATGAAGCCAAGCTTATTTCATGGAAGAATTCAATCTCTGCTAACTTCTGAGAACAGCTTTACAAGTTGTAATATATTGATGACACATTAATAGCTTTCAAATGGTGTGGTTACTCTGGAAACAAAGCTTGTCACTGCTATTATTAAAGTCATAAGCAATAGATTCGTTTCTCTGCTAGAGAAATGCTAAAACATGAGTTAATGTTAAAGCTATATCAGTGGTATGCAAGAGATCCAAACATATGGATTATCATATATCTGGGTAGTTGTTGAGTTTATCTTTAAATAATTGTAGAGTTTATTCTGCTGTCTTCTCTATTTGCTGGTGTTCATGTAGAAGGAGGTAGTGTTCTTAGCTACATTTATGATTTGACTATTAGCATGTATTTATTCTATACCTATACACCTCCCAACATAACATGTAATGCTCATGTTTATCATTTTGTAAAATGAAGAGATAATTTTTCAGTTAGTAAGCCTGTATTTTGTTGTTGGGATCCTTCTGAGACTTAAAAAGAATCAACAATATTTCCAGACAATAGGTATAAATCAGGACCGCGAGGACAAAATGTAATAGTGGTCACCTTAGTTAAGCACAGTCATTTACAATTCTGGTGATAGATTTGAGTAGGCTAACAAAAGTACAGCAGCTTTTTGTCTTATTGCTAATGTTTCAATCTAAAAAAAAAAAAAACATGAGTTCTGGGTAAGTTGCATATGTTATTCATTTGTTCACTCTACCACTCCTAATTTTCATGGGAAGTCAATGGAGTAAAGTAGACAGAAGAGTTGATAATGTTTAATGTACCCCTCAAGCATCTGGATGTCCATTTATCACTGTATTTATAGAGTTTGGAGACTTAATTACTAAACTTTTCTTCGATAAGGGCTCATGGGAAGGCTCTGAGATGGAGAATTTCATGCAGGAATTACCTTCATTACAATGAGCTCAGGATCTCAAGATCTTTGGGGAAATACAGAAAGCAGGATCAGGCAAATAAGAAGTTGAGCTGTGATGCAACTCTATTTGTGGCTTTAGTTCATCTCACTGGGTAATCTGAAATGGAGTGGCTTTGCAATATTTATGTAAACTAGGGCAAGAACCAGTTGTTGAATATGAGCTGATCCTGGGAAGAGGGTACAATGCTGGGTAAGAGAAATTCCTGTAGTCTTGGTCAATGCAGCTGTGATGCATCAATAGCCAATACTCCCAGGAGGTAGAAAAATAAGCACTTCCATTATGAAGTGGGCATGGAGTTGCACCAATGTATATACCCCAATGTATATTACTCTAATTCAATATCTTTTTTGTTTTTGTTCTTTTAATTCTTATTTCTAATTAGTTTTTAATACATTCAATGTGGTATGTGGATGCAACTCTTTTTAAAAGATTTTTATTTTTACTTGAAAGTCACAGTTACACACACACACACACAGAGAGAGAGAGAGAGAGAGAGAGCGTGATCTTCCATCTACTGGTTCACTCCCCAGTTGGCCGCAATGGCCGGAGCTGTGCAGATCCAAACCCAGGAGCCAGGAGCCTCTTCCAGGTCTCCTGTGTGAGTGCAGGGTCCCAAGGACTTGGGACATCTTTTACTGCTTTCCCAGGCTACAGCAGAGAGCTGGATCAGAAATGGAGCAGCCAGGACTCGAACCGGTGCCCATATGGGATGCAGGCACTGTAGGTGGTGGCTTTATCTGCTACACTACAGTGACTGCCCCAAGACCTAATTCTAAGAATGTTTTATTTGGATCTCTGCAAACATAGAAATATGTTAACCTTACTATTAATTAAGAAAAGTAAATTAAAATACTTGTTACTATAGATAATTTTCCTTGCTAAAAACAAAGGGAAACAGGAAGCAAGCTTGCTTTCTGTTTAATTAATTAGAACAGGCTTTGAACCCTACCAGAGACACTTCCAGAATGGTGCCTGATATATTGCATTATGGCCACATTTGCTCAGCAAAGTTAATTGGTAGAGATTATCTAATGAATTTAATAATGAGAATATTATATGTGATTTTTAAAACTACATGGTGGGAGTTTGGTAACAGATAGGATAATGTGTTGTCAACTCACTCTAGTTTTCTGTGGATTGTCTCTGTTTCATTTCTTAGAATTATTTACTCCAGGAACCTCCTCTCCTCCAAACTATGGTCAAGACAAGAATGTTGGACATCTTATATAGGAAACAAAAATGGGGATAATTGGCCAAGTCAATCTTGATCCTCTAGAATTTTACGTTGGAGATGTAAATAGATAGGAGGGAGAATGACTCATTTTATCTTCTATAAACCCAAAAGTCTCCCTTGATCATTCATTGAGAACTGAGTGTAGAGACTGAGCCATGCCTTACTGAATGAGTAAATGTTAAATACCGAGTGGTGAGTGGCAGAATGTCATTTTATATTTTTCTCCTTCTTTTAAAAATTTTCACTTGCCTAAAACTGATTGAAAATATGTAGAAGACTCTGAAAACTCAGAAAAAATCAAGTCTGTGCTGGTAGCGTTAGAAGCTATCCCTATCTCAATCTGTCATCAAAACCATCTCACATGAAAATTCATCACCTCAAAAGAGTTTAATACAGTTTTACATTTACTGACTGAGAACACTAGAACTTTCTCTGGGTTGAATTTCTACTTTGACATGACTTGTCTATTGTTATTCAGTAATCCTAGATTTGTTGGGCAATAGTAAATTGGACAAAGTAAACACCACAGAATTACATCTGACTCCACTGGGAAGTAAGGATGGGGATAAATTCAAATTTCAATGGATGCATTTTTGCAAGTAGAAAGGAGAGGAAGTGTCTGTAATCTGCTTTGGCAGGAGAACAGTATTGGTATGGATAACATCTTTCTTTAGGTTCTTTATATCATTTGTTTTCTGTCATGAATAAGCCAAAATATAATGAAGAGATGGTAGATAGGCACGCTTCAGTTCCATCTCAGCATTGCCTTCTCCAATGTCTTGAGCTGTTGAGGAGGACAGGATGAAAATGTAACTCTTTGTGAATTGTCTTCAAGAGTTTGGTCTGAGAAATCAATCTTGCTTTATAACACTTCAGACCTTGTTTTCTCTCCAACATGGAATACAATCTGGAATACAATTTCCTTGGCATCTTCTTAGTTGAAGAACAAGGTACTATATTTCCTGAACCAATTTAGAATATGGGAACAACTGAGCAACGTAAACTATACTTGATTTTATTACTATAAACTGTTTGTCTTACTCAAGGCTAACATAGTTTAATGTACCCAGTTCTATCACTCAGCTTTTCTACTTCCATAGATAGTATAATACCCCAAATTTATTGTGGACAAGGACTTTGATTGAAACTGGTTAGCTAGTTGGTTCCTTATGAGAAAAATCACTCTTGAATTTTTGAAGAAAGCGTTCTTCTTTGAGTAAGTAGCTCTTGGCTTATTACTGGGCTCAAGGAGAGTTCACCATTGACCTTGAGAAACTGATCATTCCAACAGAGTGTCTCATCATTTCCTTATTCACTTGGGTGTTTATTGTAGGCCAGGTGCTTTATAATTACTGAAGATAAAATAGGGAACAAAACAGATAAAATAAAAATTTCCTTACCATCTGATCTGTCAATAGATGTTACCTTCTCTATCTAACTGTGGTTAGGCATCTCCAGCAGTGTTACATCATCAAGTAAGAGTAATGTGAATTAGGGACGAATAGGATTAGAAAACATAGGTAAGTTTTAGGAATCTATAACTAGTCACAGCAAATACTAGGTTGCACGGTTATCATTGCTGCAACTCAAACATAAGGCTTTATGAAATTTAATTGTAGTTAACTAACTAAATATGAGAAAAATGCTCAATCCTGTTGTATAGATAACTTTGTATAAGAGTTGACAGAAACCTTTTATATTCTAGCCAGGTGTTGGTTTGAGAAACAATGAACAAGCATTTCTTAGAAGAAACAATTTCCAGTGATACATCTGAAACTTTGTATTTATGAAAAGAGATATTGTCTAAAGCAAGGATTTATACTGATTCACCGATAGTGACCAATATTTTGTTTAGATGTTTAAGAACTTGTAATGAACATTATTATTGGATTGGTGATAGGCAATATGGAAAAACTATGTAAAAAGTCTCCTTGGAATAACCACGCTTATGAAAATGTTAGTGTCTCTCATGTGTTTGCTTACCAAAAATTCACCTTTATAGAATATGTTCTTTATAATTAGATGTTTACAATAAACCACACCTTATGCCTGCCAGTTTTCTTCTCTAGAAATCTTTACTTGCCAATAGGATTTTTAAAAAATGACTTTATATAGATACTGAAATAATGCATATACTCCAAAATGCAGATTTTCCTTCCCCAAGGTTCACCTAGGTTTATTGTGGAACTGCAATACACCAGAAGCGGTGATGTGGTATTATAATCAAGAGGCACCAGAGGGCTAGTTTATGGGACATCTTCTATGACTGAGACTACATGAGTTATCCTCTCTGGAAGAGACATTCTAATGGAATTTATGTTTATTACAATTGCCTGTTAGCTTTTGTCAACTCTGCCAGCAATGAACTTACTGAATGTCTTTATTAGTAATCCTGAATGGAATACATTTGTAACGCAAAAGAGATGAAACAATAGGCTAATGCCAATGTGATTCTTTGGTTTTCTATTCACCTAAAAGCCATTGGCTTTACAAATGACAGAATGATATTATATTTGTTTTGCTCTCCCTGAGAATTTGGACTGTACTGCTTTAGAGCTTTGAACACCCAAGGAATAAATAAGTGTTCAGTGTATAATGTGAATTGGATGCTTAAACTTCCATGTTGCCATTTTGATCTTCTTGTGCAACAAAAGATAAAAAGAAAGTGTGTGGGGCTGGCATTGTGTCATAGCTGGTAAAGCCACTAGGTACCCATATGGGATTGCCATGCCAGAAATCCCATATGGGCACCAATTTATGTCCTGGCTTCTCCACTTCTCCACTTCCAGCTAATGACCTGGGAAAAGCAGCGGCAGAGACCAAGTGTTTGGACACCTGCCTCCCACATTGGAGACCTTGAAGAAACTCCTGGCCCCTGGCTTCAGCCTGCCCAGCTGTGGCCATCGCAACCATTAGGGGAAAGAGCCAGCAGATAGATTTCTCTCTCTTTCTCTCTCTCTCTTCCTCTCTTTCTGTAACTCTGATGTTCAAATAAATTTATAAGTATTTTTTAAAGGGAATGTGTTTGGAATTAGCTGAAGTTATTAATCTTTGCTTTTAAGTAAATATACAATAGCTTCTCTGAAAGTAAAGTAGGGAAGAATATCAAAGAAGTTCAGAGGATTCATGAGATTCCCTAATTTTGACAGGTACAATCATAGATAATAGGTGATCATAGTGTCTCCCCTGCCAGGTAAGTATGACAGATACAATCATAGATAAAGGTGACTAGAATTCAAGGCCACAGAGGCAGAATTCTAGAAAGATTCCATTCTCCATGAATGATGTTAGGTAGAGAATCATGATGATCTGAATGCTGGCTGAAGAAAATCTGGAGTGTGGTTTAAGCAGCAAAGAAGGAATTTAATATTGATCACATTCTATGTATGTTGATTTTCCTTGAATATAAGGGTTTCTTGTATTCCAAAATAATTGTATTTCTGTAATTTCATAACCATGGAGTCTTGTGCTTTTATAATGAAATAAAAATTCATATAATTTATACATTTTAGAGGTGGGATAATGATTAGAGCTCTTAAAGTATGATGGAATTTAACTGGATATTTGAGGCAGAATCATCACTGTGCTTCCAAAATTTATGAGCCTGGTTCTCTCCCAGTTATTGAATCAGTTCATCAGAGAGGTTTGAGGTGTATTTTTAGTTTATGCTAGATTCAGTAACTAGAAAATTTGAGATTACATTCTTTGGTAAGTGATTGAACTTATTAGGAGTGAAATCGTACGTTAAAGTTTGTCAATTGAGAACTACTGTGAGGATAAGGGCTAGCCATCCCAAGAAAATGACAATAGTGACACCTATTCAGATTATAATATGCCAGCATCTAAATCTCTTTTCTATACAGAAGGAATTCATAATTATGTTTGTGGAAGAGAGGCCTCACCTCCAAATATAGAATCTGTAAATCCTGGATGCCTTATTTCCCAAGTTTTCTTGTAGGTAGGGCATAAGTAGGCAACCTAGACTCAAATAATGACTAGCCTTGGATTTTTAATTGAAAGCTTGTATAGGCTGAGAAGCTTCTTGTGGATTTGAGTATATACTCTAACTAGGGAAATAGATGCACTAGTGCAAGTAATGGCATTTATTTTTCCTGTATTTTATTTCCTTTATCTCCCAAATTACATAGGATATTATCAGATACCTAGTAAAAACCTCAATAAGTAGCCATTAAACTGCATTGGGCTAGTAGCTATCTAATACTCATGATGTTTAAGCTCCAGAAGACTATGCAGTCCATATAACTTATACAATATTAGGGCAAGAAGGGCTGATAGAGGTCATTTTTTCTTCACTGATTCTTAACAAATAACCCTGAAGAGCTGTACAGTTTGGCACACATTCCCACGGAATTACCCCTAAAGGTAAAGCTAAAAACTTTTTTTTATATATATATAAAGCTTTTATTTAAAGAATATAAATTTCCAAAGTACAGCTTATGGATTACAATGGCTCCCCCCCACACAACTTCCCTCCCTCCCGCTACCCTCCCCTTTCCCGCTCCCTCTCCCCTTCCATTCACATCAAGATTCATTTTCAATTCTCTTTATACACAGAAGATCAGTTTAGTACATATTAGGTAAAGATTTCAACAGTTTGCCCTCACATAGAGACACAAAGTGAAAATACTGTTGGAGTACTAGTTATAGTATTAATTCACAATGTACAGCACATTAAGGACAGAGATCCTACATGATTTTTTTTAAAGAATTGATTAATTATCTATGCAATTTCCAATTTAACACCAAGATTTTTTAATCATTTGCAATTATCTTTATATACAGAAGATCGATTCAGTATATACTCTGTAAAGATTTCATCAGTTTGCACCCACACAGCTAAAAACTTTTGATGGGACTCCAAATCCCATTAAGCTGAGTGATACTAATGCAATCTTATGTTAAAGTGATAATGTTAAGTGTGTAATTGATCATATAGGTAGGTTTAAGTGTCAAAGCAATCACATAAATAAGACCAAGTGTCTGGTAATAACAATAGATAGAATTAAAAAGGAGAAAATGTTCCAACTGGGAAGCAGTCCACACAGCAGACTCATAGAATGACAAATGCCCTACACAGCACTCTGACCTCAGAATCAGCCCTTAAGGCATTTGGATCTGGCTGAAAAGCCCATGAGAGCATTTCAGGCATGAAGAACCAAGATACTGTGGCAAAAACAAAGGCTCTCTGTGAGTGAGACCCCAGCGGAGAGAAGCAGCTATCAAAGAAGGAGGTACTTTCTTCTGAAGGGAGGAGAAGACTTCCACTTTGCTTATGGCTCTGTCTAAATACTAATGGAGTTTGTGGATTCAAAAGACTTCCATAGCCTAGGCAGCTCATGTCAAGAACCTCCAGTGATCACTGACACCATTAATAGGAGTGCTAATTGTTGGCCAGTGCCGTGGCTCACTTGGATAATCCTCCACCTGCGGTACCAGCACCCCCGGTTCTAGTCCCAGTTAGGGTGCCAGGTACTAGTCCCAGTTGCTCCTCTTCTAGTCCAGCTCTCTGCTGTGGCCCAGGAGGGCAGTGGAGGATGGCCCAAGTGCTTGGGTCCCTGCATCAGCATGGGAGACCGGGAAGAAGCACCTGGCTCCTGGCTTTGGATTGGCGCAGCGCTGCCCATAGCGGCCACTTGGGGAGTGAACCAACGGAAGGAAGACCTTTCTCTCTGTCTCTCTCTCTCAAAAAAAAAAAAAAAATGAGTGTTGTTAAATTAACAACAGGATTCCCTGCACTAACTTCTCATGTACGACCTCTGTCCTTAATGAGCTATACTATGAGATTTAACTGTAAAACTTGTCCTCAAACAGTACTTCATACTTTGTGTGTGTGTGTGTGCATGTACAAATTGTTGAAATCTTTACTTAGTGTAGAGTTGCTCTTCTATATATAAAAATAATTAAAAATGAATCTTAGTGATGAATGGGATGGGAGAAGGAGTAGGAAGTGGGACAGGAGTGGGGTGAGAAGGCAGGTATGGAGGAAGAACCACTATAATCCTAAAGCTGTACCTATGAAATTTGTATTAATTAAATAGAAGCTTTCTTTTAAAAAAATCTCTAGAGGAAGGCTCTACTTCTCAGAGTACAGCAAAGAAGACAGAATCTAGGGTTGGTGTTGTGGCATAGCAAATAAAGATACTGCCTACAATGTCTGTATCCTACATGCACACTAGATTGTTTCTTGGCTGCTCCACTTCCAATCCAGCCCCTTGCCAATGATCTGGGAAAATTAGTGGAAGATGGCCTAAGGGCTTGGGATCCTGCCACCCATGTGGAAGACCTAGATGTGTTTCTCACTTAAAAAAAGCAATCAGAAGGCAGCTGACAATAAAATGTGGAAAATGCACTCTTCATTGCTCAACTCAAGAGTAAAAGAAGTGCAAAAAACAGAACTGAGCATAAATAGGCAAATGTTTGGCACAATGACTTGAAGCACACCTACTTCCAAGATGTGTAAGTGATTTCTGATGTTCACTACTTGCTAAAATCTAGAAACAGTCTTTCATTCTGTAGTCACTATGTGTTAGATGGAGAATGTTACTTCCTTGACTCCCTTACATAATCAAAGGCTAAAATGCTACAGGTCTTAGAGGGTCCTTTGGAAATGAGGAATGGTCAGCCCCCAGCATCTGATAAGACTATCTGTAGAGGGATTTGCCTAGTGATATGGTTGGTCTACATAATAGAATACTATTATTGGATTCATCAAGTGTTTTATTTTCAAAGAGAGATTTTTAATTTTGTTCACATAATATGAAGCAAGTTAAGGTTGAATACCTTAAATCATAGTTTTTCTTTTTCTGCTCCAGTTGTCATCCACTTTTATGGTCTTCTAGTTACTTAACTTAGTTACATATTACATACCTAGATGATGAACAAAAGGAATTTGCAAAGAATCCAGAGTACAAAAATGATGTATTTATGGGGTTGGCATTTGTGGTGCAGTGGTTTAAATCACTGCCTACAATGCTGACATCCCATAAGGATGCCAGTTTGAGTCCCTGCTGCTCCGCTTCTTTTTCAGCTCCCTGCTAATGCACCTGGGAAAGCAGTAGAAAACAGCCCAGCCTTGGGCCTCTGCCATTCATGTGGGAAACCTAGATGAAGCTGCTGATTCCTGGTTTTGGGCTGGCCTAACTTTGGATGTTGCAGTGGCCAATTTGTGGAAAGAACCAGTGGGTGGAAGATTCTCTCTACGCCTTTCCCTATCTTTCTGTAATTATGCCTTTCAAATAATAAAATGTATCTTTTTTTAAAAAAAAGAACAATGTAATGATATAGCTGACTTTTTAAAAAAGATTTATTTACTTATTTGAAAGCCAGAGTTACACAGAGAGAGGAGAGGCAGAGAGGGAGAGAGAGAGAGAGAGAGGTCTTCCATCTGCTGGTTCACCCTCAATTGGCTGCACAGCGGGAAGCTGTGCTGATCCAAAGCCAGGAGCCAGGAGCTTCCTCTGGATCTCCACGTGGGTGCAGGGGCCCAAGGACTGCTTTCCCAGGCCATAGCAGATTGTTGGATCACAAGTGGAGCAGCAGGGATTAGAACCAGTGCCCATATGGGATTCCGGCACTGTAGGAGGACAGGAATGTGGGCTTCACTGAGGTTGGTGGTGGCATATAGTATGAGTAGGGTATGTATGTACTGTTTGAAATTAGGTGGGATGCAATATTCTATGTAAATTAACAACAAAAAGCAGGTTCACACAAAGTCCCACTCATTGGGGAGGATTGACAAGAGCATGGTATGTGACCAAGACCTAGGCTAAATTGACTTTCAGATTAATAATCTACTCTCAGAAAAGGATTGAAGTGTTTAATACAAAACAAGGCCAAGGATAAGTCAACAAATAAGAATAGTGGTGAAGAGAAGGTTGAGGTTCAGTGGATATGCAGGCATACATAGTTTCTCCAGTCTCAGAACATTTAAGCTAACAGCATCACACACATTTCATTTTCATAAACTGATGCTCCTAAAAGTATCCTCTCCTGACAGGTATGAGATTAAGACTAGGGCAAGACTGAAAGGTGAAAAATTATGATGGAAAATGATGCTGCATGTTATTGAGTTGGTCTCAGAAGTCAGGGCATGGGTCTTGTTTCATTCCTGGTTATTTTCTTTCAAATTGATTTGAGGTATAATTTGTTCCACAATTTTTACCTTCTGGACTTTTGCATTTGACTTCTTAGAGCTTCTAGACCATATGTGCTTATCTTCACTAGTGTTAGCACCTCTAGAAATCCCATAGGCTGCATACTGTCCACTGGCAGGTTGACAAAGCCAGTGGTTTTCCCTGAGGATTATTATAGTGGATTCCTCCCTTAACATGGTGTTTATTATTTAACTTATTTAACTGTAATTATATATTCATTTTTAAAATATAATTATGAAAATAATTCTTGCTCGTTGATATTTTGAGAGTGTTAAAATGTTTAATGTAAAAACAAAAATTCAACCATTCCCTCTTGTTTATTGTACTCTTTTGGCAAAAGATTTGGTTACATGATGTTCTATAAATTTCTTGAGGAGCAGAAATTGCTTGCCCAGCATCTGCTGTCAAAGGAAATACATTCATTCTCTCTAAGGAAGGAGTCATCCTGCCCTTAGACCCTGAGAGTTTTAAGGGTTTGGATTTTAGATTTTGACAGGTGACCTTTCTTTGAGTGGGTTAAATAAGGGATGTAGTATTTGGGGAAATATGCAGGCAATTATTCTGATGTTTCTTTCATATATGATGCCAAACATCTGGAAATTAGAAGAGTTGCAAAAATGAATTTTCTCTTAATAACCTCAAAAAGAATTTATCTCCAGCAGGCTTTTTATGTTAGGGTTGTGATGAATCTAACTGCCTTGTCCTCTAAACCATTAGAAATATTGGGTAAAAGTTCTACACACTTGAAGTGGAATAATATTAGAGAATTGATTTTCAAAACATATAGATGACTGTTGTCAAGTAGACAAAGCCCTTGAATAAGTTAGTACATTTTCAATATTTCCCTAAGTAATTTGACTTCAGACAGTTCTTACTGTAGCCCTAGCCATTGGCAGAATATAATATTATCTGATCAGATCTTAAAGGCCCATTTTGTGATTGGAAGTCCAAAACATTTTCTTTATTTTATCAGATGTTCATTAAAAGAAACTCTTTCTTTGTGTCCCTGTATCAGATGTAAGAATCTTTTCTGCATCTATTGAAAAAAATCATATGGTTTCCATTCTTCAATCTGTTAATGTGATGTATCACATTTATTGATTTGCATGTGTTAAAGCATCTCTGCATACCAGGGATAAATCCCACTTGGTTTGAGTGAATGATATTTTTGATATATTGTTGGATTTGATTAGCTAATATTTTGTTGAGGAATTTTGCATCTATGTTCATTAGGGATATTAATCTATAGTTCTCTTTCTTGTAACTTTTTATGGTTTTGGAATTAAGGTGATGCTGGACTCATAGAAGTAGTTGGGAGAATTCTCTCCCTTTAATTTTGAATAATTTGAAGGGAACTGGAAATAGTTCTTATTTAAAAGTCTGATAGAATTCAGTTGTGAGCCATGCAGTCCTAGGCTTTTCTTTGCTGGGAGGGTCTTTATCATTGATTCAATCTTGTCTTGGTTATTGGTCTATTTAGGTTTTCTATGTCTTCATGTCTTAATTTTGGTAATTTGTATGTGTCCAGACATGTATCCATTTCTTGTAGATTTTCCAATTTGTAGGCATAAAGCTATTTGTAGTAATTCTTAATGATTCTTTCTATTTCTGTGATATCTGTTGTAACATTTCCTTTTTCACCTCTAATTTTATTTTTATGGGTCTTCTCCCCACCATCCTCATTTTTGGCTAGTTAGGACAATGGTATACCAATTTTGTTTATTTTTTCAAAAAGCCAGCTCTTAATTTCACTGATTGTCATATATATTTTTGTTTCAGTTTTGCTTATTTCACCTCTATTTTTATTATTTCTTTCTTCCTGATATTTTTGGGTTTGATTTGTTCTTCTTTTTCTAGGTCCTTGAGTTGCATTTATTTAATGTCTTTCCAAAGTCTGTGATTTAGGTACTAATTACTATAAACTTCCCTCTTAATACTACTTTTGCTATATCCTGCAAGTTTGAGATATTGTGCTGTCATTTTCATTCTTTCCTAGGAAATTTTTATTTCTATTTTGAGTTTTCCATTGACCCATTGTTCACTAGGGAGCATATTGTTCAGTCTCCATATATCTGCATATTTGTTAGAGTTTCTTAAGTTATTAATTTCAAGATTCATTCCATTGTGAATAGAAAAGATACATGGTATGATTTCATTTTTTTAAATTCGTTGAGACTTGTTTAATGGCCAACCATGTAGTCTATCCTAGAGAAAGTCAATCTAGAGGTCCATCAACTGATGACAGGATAAAAAATTTGTGCAGTATATACATGATGGAATACTTCTCAGCCATAAGAAAGAATGAAATCCTATCTTCCTCAACAAAATGGATAAAATTAAAGACAATTATGCTTAGTGAGATAAGCCAGTCAAAAAAGACAAATATGTTACCCTGATTTGTGGTAACTAATATGCAGAGTAGAAAAAAGGTAATGTATATGAATGAAATTGACACTTTGAGATTTGCTTTTTGTTTATAGCCCTTTTTTATATTCTTGAGGAACAGAGGTCTATTTACTACTTGTTGAATTACTTATTTAGTGCAGGGTTAAGCTTGTGATTATAAAGTAAACTGAAAGTATGTCATTGTGAAAATTTAAAAAAAATAAGAAAGGAAGAAGGAGGGAAGGATGGCAGTGTGGTATTATTATGCTCTTAAATCTGTACATGTAAAATACATAAAATTTATCTTATATAAATAAATAAAAATTCTGGTTAAATTTTATTCCTTTTTAAAAATTACTTTATTGTTTGAAAGGCAGAGTTACAGAGAGAGAGGAGAGACAGAGAGAGGTCTTCCATCTGCTGGTTCACTCCCCAAATGACCAAAACAGCCAGGGCTGATCCAGGAGCTTCTTCTGCATATCCCATGTGGGTACAGGGGCCCAAGACTTGGGTTGTCCTCTGCTGCTTTTCCAGGTGCATTACTAGGGAACTAGATCTGAAGTGGAGTAGCTGGGACTCTACCTGGCATACTTTTGGGATGCTGGTGCTTCAGGTGGCACCTTAACCCACAATATCACAACACTGGTCCTGTCAAAATTTTCTTAACATTTTTTTTTTTTTTGAGAGGCAGAGAGACAGAGAGTTCTCAATTGCTAATTTTTGCAGCAAATACTAACAGCAGCCAGAGCTAGGCCAGTCCAAAGCTAGTAGGCAGGGAACTCCATTCAGGTCTCCCACATGGGTGACAAGAACTCAGGAACTTAAGTCATTTTCAGTTGCTTTTTCAGTTATCTAAGATTTTCAAATAAAAAAAAAATTCATTCTTGTACTACAGCTGGTATGTGGAAGAGGCAGATTGATCCTTTTTTTTAAAGATTTTTTAAAAATTTATTTGACAGAAAGAATTAGATAGTGAGGAAGAGAGACAGAGAGAAAGGTCTTCCTTCTGTTGGTTCACCCCCCAAATGGCCACTACAGCTGGAGCTATGCTGATCCGAAGCCAGAGGCCAGGTGATTCTTCCTGGTCTCCCACGTGAGTGCAGGCGCCCAAGCACTTAGGCCATCCTCCACTGCCTTCCCAGGCCACAGCAGAGAGCTAGACTGCAGGAAGAGCAACCGGGACTAGAACCTGGTGCCCATATGGGATGCTGGCGACACAGGTAGAGAATTAACCAAGTGAGCCACGGCACTGGCCCTGAGGCAGATTGATCTTAATTATTTGGTGAGTTGGTTAGGGCTGAGATTGTCCAAACTACTGTGGTGGGCATGACAGTATGTTGGATCATTTGAAGTTATTAGAGCTATGTAAGGGTCGTTTATTGGGGCAAGTTTGAAGTTTTCTCTGGGGGACAATGGGGGCTGGGGCTGGGATGGAGAAATATGTAAATGCAATGTAACTCTCCAGAGCAGAGACAGTGGGTAGTAGATCAGTAGAATTCTGCAGAAGAGCAAGAAGACTCTGCAAGTTTCATTTACTTTTTTGGAAGAATAAGAAATTTAAAGCAACAAAAGAACGCCAGTAAGCATTCCTCAGTGTTGAACCAACAAAAGGTGAAAATAGGGCAACATGACAACTGGACTGACGGAGATATGCCTTGAGGTTTTGTTTTCCCATGAATTTTTGGAAAGGGTTACAGGGATTACAATGGATTTGTGCCCTGAGACATTTAGTGTCAAGAAAGGGTAAACATGCATTGAAAAAATTCCCTTGGACTAGTGTCCCCAGAATTCCTAATACAGTAAGTTTTTGTGCTTTGGAGATGACAGAAGTACAAGTAATCACTGATCTTGTCATCTGACCTTAGTACTTGATGCAAAATACCTTGCATATATATCTGAAAGCACTTATACACACATGCATAGCATAACTTTGTCAGAAATTCCATTTCATATATAATTCTCCAGTTTATAAATTATTTTAATCTACCATGTAATTCTAAAAATTATTGTAAGTCTTAAGGGTATTGTATTTTGATACAAGTAGAACTGGCATATGATTTGAATGTGAAATTGGGTAAGTCTCATATGCAAAATGAGAGTAAGAATAATCATCTAAATGGATTAATATAAAAATTTAATAATGCACCTAACCTCTGTATTAAAGTATTTATTTGATTGATTATATTGTACAACATATGAAATAGTTGGTTTCCATTGCTTATCAAGCATTAATATCTGAGGAAGTCAATATATTCATTAAGTATCTTCCATCATTGATTTAATAATTTGTGAATCAATCAATCATCAGAGCATGTGGGTCTCATGACCACCAACTAGCAGTGAGTTAAAAGATACTTAGATGGCCCATTAATATTCAAGAGAAAATTTTAAAAGAAAAAATAAATTTGGTGTTGAGGGGAGATTCATTAAATTGATTGAAACTATTTTTCTTTTTTTTTTTGATGTTATATAATTTTTTTTATTTTTGACAAGCAGAGTGGACAGTGAAAGAGAGAGAGAGACAGAGAGAAAGGTCTTCCCTTGCCATTGGCTCACCCCCCAATGCCACTGCAGCCGGAGCATCACACTGATCCCGATCCAGGTGCTTCTCCTGGTCTCCCAAGCACTTGGGCCATCCTCCACTGCACTTCCTGGCAACAGCAGAGAGCTGGCCTGGAAGAGGGGCAATCGAGACAGAATCCGGCGCCCTGACTGGGACTAGAACCTGGTGTGCCAGTGCTGCAGGCGGAGAATTAACCTGTTGAGCCACGGTGCTGCCTCATGTTATATAATCTTGAAAGTAAACATAGTCTTCCTATTTTGTGCTTCAAGAAAAGAAAAATCTTTAAGCAATATAGTAATTTAAAGCAAGAAGCAGCCCTGTGTGAATCAGACTTGCAGCAGCTGCAACTCCTCGTTCTCTGTACGCGATGGGACGCAGTGAGGGCCCAGGAGGCTTCCCTGGGGAGATGCTGAGTCAGGGCAGAGAAGTAGAGGGAAAGGGTGCATTGTGAAGAGTATAGAATATGTCGGCTGAACTTCTGGTTTTCCTCTCCACAGTGGATGTGACCTTGGACAAGGACATGGCCCACAAATGCCTGATCATCTCTGAGGACCGGAAGACTGTCCACTGTGGGCCCACCCCACTGGCTCGGAGGGAGCGTCCCGGGAGATATAACTACGTGTTGTGCGTCCGGGGCTCCCCGGAGTTCACTTCTGGACGCCATTATTTTTCAAATATGAATGTGATCCACTATTTGGAATATCTTTTAAAATGATGTTGTCAAGAGTGATCCTTTAGGTTTTGCACTATGGCCTTGAACAGGACTTGAGTGAGCAAATTCACTTTGGTTTCTAAATGCTTTTCAGATAATTTTCACTCAATGCACCTAAGATAATATAACAATGTGCCCTTGAATCTGAGTAGACTGTTAGATGGAATGAGAATTTACATTTAAGTTTTAAATCAAAGAAATTAATCAACTTTTGGGAGGATACATTGCAACCATGCTGTTTTATAAAATAAAGGCATTACATTAAGCTTCTGAGTTTTTGGAAATGAAAAGTGTTGGTGTCTCTTAGGGACCAGAGTTTACTGTGTAATTCATGGTAGCTCTGTGGGGAATTTGTTCTGTAAATTGAAAAGCAGCCTAAACATATATTAAGAATTGGCAGAAAGATGATTTCTATGATTATACTAGCATACGAAAGATAGAGGTTAAGTTCAGAATTCACTTTCTTACATGGAAAAGAAGGAGACTGTTGAATAGATAGAGGAGACAGAAGATGCCTGTATTTAGCTCAGCATCAAGGCATTACATTCAGAATTAGATTTTGAACCAGTAGATAAAAAAATCTATGACCGGAAGGAAAACTATATACAAAGAAGAACAGTTTGTAAGACAGAGATAGAGAGGAGGATGGATTGAGATATTAGAAGTAAATGGTGAGACATGTGGTCAGAGATAAACCAATAGATGTGGAGACAGGCAAAAAAAATTAGAAACAGGCAGAAAAATAAGAAAAATAAAATACAAAGACAGCAGAGATGTTCTTAGAGGACAGTATTCACCAAAAACATGATGATGAAAACCTATGAAAATTTTCCCACTTTCATAAAAACTGGTTGAGCCAGTAGCTGGAATATTTGGATGTACATCTTTTGAAACATGCACATAGGCTCACTTACACACTTTTTTCAATCTGATGATACAGGATTTCTGAAAACTGTAGATGTTCGTGAAAGACTCCATACTGGCGTACTCTGTAATTTTGTAAGAACGCATGTAAAAATATTTTCATATGAGAGTTCGAGGTATAAGCAAACAGTGTCCTCTATACTTTCTCCACACTCTTACATAACACATTGTGCTATTCAAAATCTGAACCTGAAGAAGCTTACAGAAGCACAGTCACAACAACAAAATATGAGTGTTTCCAAATCCATCATTTTGTAAGGGAAAGTAAGTGCAAAGAGTAAGACAGAGCAAGTCTGGATGTAGGCATAAGAAATTAATGCTCTGAAGTGTTTGCCTGTGTTTAGAAGACACAGGCTGCAGAATTAGCGGCACGCTTTCTAAAAGTCCTGATACAAAGGAAAACTATAAGAAGAGTAAAAAAATTACAGATTTTTAAAAATTCTAATGTGGACTATGAAGATCTCCTTCTTTGTAGGAGTGTATCTGCTATGCCCGGTTTCTTGGATTTCATGTATTCTTACTCTTGTCTACCTAAGAGTTACATAATCTGCAGATGCAGTGTTAAAAGGTACAAGGATATGCAGAACACTCACCTGGAATTTCAGTGTGTAGGATCCATTCAGCTAGTGCAGCCATGCTGGATCAGCTGAGACTTTCTCCCTCTAGAGCTCTCTGATGAACTGAAATCAGGCAAGGAAGCCTACATTGCCCATTATGCCTTGCACCCTTGCTTTTCCTAAGTCCTCATTATAATTGTCAGACTTATAGAGGTTATAGGGAGAATTTCAAGATTAAATGGTCCAGCCCTTTGCCATTGCACTATTTTGTTCAGCTATTGCTCTTCCATGACTGGCACTCCTGTTGTTTTAGGAGTCATATTCCCTAATCTATGTACACAGAGAGATTGGTGTTGGTAGAAGAAGAGGTAGGGGATACTCATTATTTTTGACTCCTTTGAATGCAACCTACTAGTCGAGTTGCTTCCTTCTCTGTTAAGACCCTGGATTTTTAATCAGCAATGGAAGAGTAGAATTTGGGAAGAGTATCTGCCTTGCTAATTTCAAGCAGACATAATCTCCTGGCCTGAGTTCTAGAAAAGAAAGAACAGAGGCAGGGACAAGCATTCACCTATTTCGTTTTTTAGGTGCTCTCAACAACATCCTTCTCCACTGCCTAATAGAACAAGAAAACTGGAGAGGTAGCTGTGATCCAGGGAGATCCCCGTGCTTGGCTTCCATCAGCCCAAGTTCTTGAGATGTTAGAACCATAGGCCTTAGTCATGCTTTGTAGTGACTTGGTTTCCATATTGGAATTTTGTAGACTTACTACTAAGTATGGCCACAATGATTTGAAAATGAGCCCAGGGCACATGGTCTGATGACTGCTATCCTCTGATTTGTGCATTTTTTTGGTTTTCCTTTACATTTTAATAACATTTAGTTAGTTAACACATTATTGTATGAAAATGTAGTTCTTAAAAGTAATTAGTCTATAAAATAAAGTCTGTGATAGAATCTAAGCTTTATGTGCTCATATTCTTTGTATATTTTTATCTATGTATATCTATCCTCATCCTCTCTAACTCTCTCTGTATTAGTCAATAGGTGCTGCTATAATAAAATACATCGGGTAATTTATAAAGAACAGATGTTAACAGATGTTTATTTCTCAAAGTTATAGAGGGTCGGGAAGCCTGAGATCAAGTTGCAAGTATTTGGTTTCTGTTGATGGACCACTCTCTAATTCCAAAATGAGAATTTTTGCTGAATTCTTATATGGCAGGAAGTAGAAGGGCAAGAACTGTCTAGATAGTTCCCTCCAGCCCTTCTATAAGGTCTCTAACCCCATTCTTGAGGCTTCATCTTCATATTCAACTCCTATCAACCAACCTTTTTTAAAAAGACTTATTTATTTATTTGAAAGTCTGAGTTACATAGAGAGAGTGAAAGACAGAGAGGTGGATTTTCCATTCAGTGTTTCACTCCTCAGATGGCTACAATAGCCAGCACTGGGGCCAGGCTGAAGTCAGGAGCCAGGAGACTCTACCAGATCTTTGATGAGGGTTGCAGGGGCTCAAACATGTGGGCCATCTTCCACTGCTTTTCCCAGGCTATTAGCAGGGAGCTGGATCAGAAATGGAGTACCTGGGACATGAACTGACACCCATATAGGATGCCAGCCTTGGAAGTGGCAGTTTTACCTGTCATGCCATATTGCCAGCCCCTCCAACACTTTGTAATACTATACATTGGCACTTACATTGCAAAAAGAATTCTGCAAGGGGATTAAATATTCAAACTATGGTTCTGTCTATGTGTGTATGTATGTATGATCTCTATCATCTATCTATCTATCTATCATCTATCTATCGATCGATCGATCTATCACCTATGTTATGTTAAAGAGCTCAAGAGTGTTCTGATCCATGCACGAATGGATTAATAGTAATATAAATTGTTTTTCTCAAGACACTGATCCTGTGAGACTGAGAAGGGCATAACAAATGTGGTTTATTCTGAATCTGCTGAGAACAGAGATGATTTGGAATGAAAACAACCCTCATATGGAGGTGGTTAAAGAAGTGTGCTTTTCCAGGTTAGCCTTGGCCCTAATTTCTCTCTAGCAGATACTGTAGTTATCAGTCTGCTAAAAAGATAAATAGTACTTTGGGCAGAAGTCTCTTGTGCCCCTGTTGATGCAGATTCTGTTGCAATCAATGATTGTACCATGTGAGTGGGTGACAATCTGAGAATCTTCTTTTTATTTTCCCTTTGGCTTACATTTATGGGAAATTCATGACTTGGACAGAATTCACATAAGCAAAGCCAATACATGGGCTGGGACTTCCTAAATGTGAAATTCAAAGAAGCATCGGTTCCACATTTAAAAATGAGATGCAATTTAAATCTTTACTACATTTCACACTACACAAAATATCAGTGGGATGGGGTAATCAGCATGGAGGTGCATTCACAATGCAGAACAAAATTCCTTATCTTATATTTCTTCACCTCCTATTCGCATAACACTGTATTCAGAATCCTCTGGTCTCCAACTTTAGGCTTTGCAAAAACACTTTTCAACCTAACACATAAAGTCGTTGTTTTCCTTCCTGTAGTTTCTGCTTTCCATCAACCCCACTCCAGGTTGTCTTTACCACAGATAGAGCAAAACAGCTTGCAAGATAGTAGCTTGCTGCATCCTTGTATGACTGAAGGTAGAAGGGCAAGAAAGGCCTCACTTGTTTTCTCCAACACTTTGATAGGGTATTTAATCCCATTCTTGAATCTTTACAACTTAATTACCTCATGGAAACTTTTACTTCTTAGTACTAAGTACTATCACAATGGAATTTATGGTCCAACATGATTTCTGCTGGGGACACAAGCATTCAAGCCATAGCCTTCACTGTAGCTTGTAACATAGACATTACAGATTTCTGATTTTTATAAATCTTCTGTATTCCACTGTTTCTTTCAGTTTTTAGAAAGAAAGGATGTCTCTAAATCCCATACCACTACTCTTGTCCTAGCAGAAATGGTTTGCATCAGGATGAAACAAGACTCCTCATCTCTCTATCTTTCCTTATTTGTAAGCTATTCATGGCCTTCAATATAACTTCATCACACAGACCTCTAGAACCCTGCATTACATGGGCCAAGAGACAGGTCAGAGGTCAGAGTACTTGTACAACCTTTCAGTTATATGGGTGAAACAATATGAGACTTGAATTCTTTCTTAAAAAATTAATGTTAATCAGTTTTTAAAATATTCAATATAATTAATAGAGACAATTCTACGAATATAATAATGTTCTCTCTCTCTCCCTTCTTCCCACCCCCTCATCGTACCCTTCCTCCATCTCCCTTTTGTTTTTGAGATCTCTTAAATTTAAAAATGGCTTACTGCTTCACCAAATAAGAAGTTTAATAAGTGAAAAGCAAGAAAATCCTAGTTTACTGGGGATATAGACAAAGGCTATAAATAGTAATTGAATGAAAAAAAAATGATCATTTCACCCACATATAGTAAATTTTATTTTATTTTTTATTTATTTTTATTTTTATCTTTTGACAGGCAGAGTGGACAGTAAGAGAGAGAGACAGAGAGAAAGGTCTTCCTTTTGCCATTGGTTCACCTTCCAATGGCCGCCACAGCCGGTGCGCTGGGGCCAGTGCACTGCGCCGATCCGATGGCAGGAGCCAGGTGGTTATCCTGGTCTCCCATGGGGTGCAGGGCCCAAGCACTTGGGCCATCCTCCACTGCACTCCCTGGCCACAGCAGAGAACTGGTCTGGAAGAGGAGCAACCGAGACAGAATCTGGCGCCCCGACTGGGACTAGAACCCCGTGTGCCAGTGCCGCTAGGCGAAGGATTAGCCTATTGAGCCATGGCGCCGGCTGAAAAGTGATCCCGGTTAATTATGAGACAGGGAAAAAGAAAGGGAGGATATGTACAATTTGGGGCAAGCTCAATCGGACTTGCCCCAAATGATGGAGTTAGAAACATGCCAGGGGATCCCAATACAATCCCATCAAGGTTGCATGTACCAATGCCATCTCATTAGTCCAAGTGATCAATTTCAGTTCACAATTGATCATACTCATAGGTCTAAGAGTCAAAGGCATCAAACAAACAAGACTAGCATCTGCTAATACTAACAGATAGAACCAAAAAGGGAGAGAATGATCCAACATGGGAAGTGGGAGTCATAGCAGACTCATAGAATGGCAGATCTCCTAAACAGCACTCTGCACTCAGAATCGGCCCTTAAGGCATTCAAATCTGGCTCAAGAGCCCATGAGAGTATTTTAGGCATGGAAAGCCAAGACACTCTGGAAAGAAAAAAAAAAGAAGACCTAAATGAAAGTTCTCTGCAAGTGAGATCCCAGTGGAAGGAATGGGGCCACCAAAGAAGGAGGTGCCTTTTTCCGAAGGGAGGAGAGGACCTCCACTTTGACTATGATCCTGTCAGAATAAGATCGAAGTTGGCGAACCCTAAAGGCTTCCATAGCCTCAGCAACTCGTAACTAGAGCCTAGGGAGATTCCTGACGCCATAAACAAGAGTGTCAAATTGTTAAATCAACAACAGGAGTCACTGTGTACTTATGTCTCATGAGGGATCTGTCCTTAATGTGTTGTCCAATGTGAAGTAATGCTATAACTAGTACTGAAACAGTATTTTTACACCTTGTGTTTCTGTGTGGGTGCAAACTGATGAAATCTTTACTTAGTATATACTGAATCGATCTTCTGTATATAAAGATAATCAAAAATGAAAAAAAAAACTCGGTGTTAAATTGGAAATTGCATAAAAATTAATCAATTTTTAAAAAAATATCATGTAGGATCTCTGTCCTTAATGGGCTGTACATTGTGATTCAACGCTATAGCGAGTACTCAAATAGTATATTTCACTTTGTGTTGCTATGTGAGGGTAATGGTTGAAATCTTTACTTAACACATGCTAAACTGATCTCCTGTATAAAAAGAGAATTGAAAACGAATCTGTATGCGAATGAAAGGGGAGAGGGAGCGGATAAGGGGGGAGGGTTGCGGGGGGGGGGAGAGAAAAGGTGGGGGGGAGCCATTGTAATTCATAAGTTGTACCTTGGAAATTTATATTTTAAATAAAAGTTAAAAAAAAGTAATCACAGTTCATTAAAACTGTAGTAGTATAACATTCTTAACCACTGGTTTGACAAAGGTATAAAGCAAAACATCACAAAACTATATTAGGAGCAATACTGATACACACACATGGGGTCTCAACAAAGTATGAGAAAAGTATACCTGGATTTCCAAAACTGCATGGATTGCTTTTCAATAAATTAAATCATCTTTTAATCCCACTTTCCCATCAACTTTTTGAAGTCTCTGTATATTTAATAGATCTAGCGACCAAGTCTAATCTCTTCAGCTGTCTGGGCCTTTTTTCTCTTCCCATAAAAGTTGGTGTAAGGATTGAACGAGAATGAACCATAAACGTATTGTGTTACCTGACAGTCCCAATTATTCATGGAATGTTGTTTGAAACTGATATTTAACAGAAAACCTCTCTCTTCCCCAGGTGGAGCTCTTGTTCCACTTCCAAACTATATTCTATAATGGTTACACAAACATGGGAATGGGCAGGGAAACTTTGTAGGGGAGAGAGAACAAGAATAAATTCCCATTGTCTTGCCTATTCAGTATTTCACTGATGGCTCCTTTAAATTTCCTCCCAAGTTTTGCTGGGAATCTTTGAGATTGAAGGAGAGAAAAGGAGAGATCACATTAAATCTTCCATGGAGGATGTATCAGACTCTGTGTTGAGGATTTCTGAGACATTTTCTTACATAATTCAGATTACCCCAGTAGGATCAAGTCAGTCCCTCAAGGTAATTGAGCCCACTAGAAGTAGAGCGGGAATGAAAACCCAGGTATCTCTAGATCCCAAGGCCAAGTATGCTCTTTGCATTATGTTTCCTGCATCCCATGTGAAATAGCCTGTAGACAGCTCTCTCCTTTATGCATTATTTAGGTTGGACTTCTGAACCAAAATAGTGACAGCTGTGTATTTACTTTGCTATTAACCAATGTTCAGTTTCCTCCAATATATGTATAAACCAAAGGAAAAAAAAATGAGGTACTTTAATTTCCAGGCCATCTTGGAGCCGTTTGAGTTGTTTCTCCTCTTTGTTTCTGCTAACATGTCATTTACGCTTTTTTCTTAGTTGCATGTTTATTATCAGGCAAGGACCCGATTTGCCTATCTTCATACCTCCTATAGTGGGAGATTAGAATTTTGAGATATTCATAATCTTATCCAGCTTTGACCACCACACCCGCTCTCTCCAACCTATCAACAACAACTCCAACCATGCGTCTTTGAGGCTCAGTGTTTCCCCAGGAAAAAAACAAAGCAACAACAGCTTAGGTTTCTGCCCAGTTGGGTTTTATGCATAGTCATAACAGATGTTATCCATGGAAACTCCTGTCAACCCACTAACATCTCATGCCTGCAAAGAAAGATGGATTTGTTTCGATGTTAGAAAAAAAATGCAGGTGAAGAAGCCATGAGCAAAGCTACAGTGCAGCTTTAGAGGCCAAGACAAAGTGAACAGCAAATACAGATGAGTCCCCTCATTTGGGCAGTGAAGTGGCATGAAATGTAGGTAAGAAAATGACCCTTAAATTCCTAGAATTTTGTTCCCTGGGGACACATTCTGTTCTAATTACAGATTGCTTTTTTACTATGTGTTTATTTGTGAACTGAAGTGACTTGCTGGTGTTCCTTGACGACTAAATATCCATGGCTCAGAATGTGGGCCTCCAGAGAAATCTGGGCATTGGCCAAATCCTCTTGAGCACACAGGAGCTGGTGAACCCCTCCGAGACACTCCTCTCGGAGCTCAGGTTCTTAGCTTGCTCTGTGCCATGTCGTTATCAGCAGAGGGACGTGTTTTGCTTTGTGCACTGAGATCCATCCCATGTCAGGAGCTGGTGTGTGCTCATTTTGTATGTTGTATACAGAAAAGACACTCAAGTATTTGTAGAACTTACATGTAGGACTTATTTTGAGTTTTTGGTTAGAAATAATTGAGTATTAGCATATTGAGTATGGACATTTATCTAAAGTTGGGGCTCCACAAACATTAATACTTCTTCAACTTGTTAATCAGGTGCCTTCACATGTTAAGGCATATCTTAACTTTCCAAACACATTCTCAATCATTTCCAATACATAGGAGCAACACTTTTTTTAGGCTACCTTACTTTTTACAACATTCCCACACATATAAATATATAATGTATATTTATGAATATATATTATAATGTGCTTTTGGGGCCAGCACTGTGGCCTAGTGGGCTAAGCCTCCACCTCTGGGGCCAACATCCTATGTGGGTGCTGGTTTATATCCTAACTGCCCCCTTCCAACCCAACTTTCTGGTAATGGCCTAAGAAAGTAGTAGAACATGGCCCAAGTGCTTGGAGACCTGGAAGAAGCTTCTGGCTCCTGGCTTCGGAATTTCCCAGCTCCAGTCATTGCAGCCATTTGGGGAGTGAACCAACGAATGGAAGACCTTTCCTTCTGTCTCTCTCTCTCTCTGTCTGTAACTCTACCTCTCAAATAAATAAATAAAATCCCTTGACAATATGCTTTGGAGTTTGGTGTTATATTTATTGGCCACAAATACTGATATGCACAAAATTTAATAGAAAATTTCAAACTCTGAAACTTATTACTAGAGCCTCAAAGACTCTAGGGGCAACAAATTGGAAATCATTTTCTAAATTTAGCTCAAGTACTGCCTCCTAAAAGCCCATTTTGATTTCCCTATGATTTATTGTTTTAAATAAAAACAAATGATCCATATAATAATCAAAAAATCTCTCTTTCCATAGAGCAGTGGCTTGATTCTTTCTTTTTATTCCAGGTAAGTAACCCAAATCGCAAATTCGCCGTGTCACAAGTTGATTCAGCAGGTTGGTTGAAGGCTACACGGTACATGACCCAATTATCTGGAAATCTTAAATCTCTCTCAGAGCTTCACGTCTTCCTCTTGGAATTTCAAAGTACTCTTATTCTTAACCAGACTGCTTCTTGCAGAGTCTTTTTTCTAGCCTGTTTTTTTTTTCATTTAATAAATGTAAATTTACAAAGTACAACTTTTGCATTGTTGTGGCTTTTCCCCCATAACCTCCCTCCCACCCACAGCCATCCCATCTCCCACTCACTCTCTCATCCCACTCTTCATCAAGATTCATTTTAAATTATCTTTGTATACAGAAGATCAACTTAGTATATACTAAGCAAAGATTTCATCAGACTGCACCCACACAACCGGACAAGCAATAGAACTGTTCGACTAGTAGTTTTTCCATTAATTCTCATAGTACAACACATTAAGGACAGAGATCCTACATGGGGAGCAGGTGCACAGTGACTCCCATTGTTGATTTAACAATTGACACTCTTATTTATGATGTCAGTAATCACCTGAGGCTCTTGCCATGAACTGTTAAGGCTATGGAAGCCTCTTGAGTTCACCAACTCTGAACTTACTTAGTTAAGGCCATATCACAGTGGAGATACCTTTCTCCCTTCAGAGAAAGGTGCCTCCTTCTTTGATGGCCCGTTCTTTCTGCTGGGATCTCATTCATCAAGATCTTTCATTCTGGTCGTTTTTGCCACAGTGTCTTGGCTTTCCATGCTTGTGAGACTCTCATGGGCCTTTTAGCCAGATCCGAATGCCTGTTTTGTGAGCATTGCATTTGCTGCTTTATCTGGTCCACATAGCCTGACCTCTTTTAATTCACTGTTGCAAAGGTAACTCAGCTGGTTTGATCCCTCAGAGGCTATAGTTGTTCTTTGAGACATCCCTTTAATGATGTACTTCAGAGTTACTGTCAGTCAATAGGCTTGCTACACTTGGGGTGTCAAGGACGTGCTCACATATTTCATATTTTTCACATTGTGTATTTATCACCTTTTATTGATTGACCACTATATTGATCACCCCTTTTGATCATGTTACAATGATGGCATCATACACTGAAAGGAAGAAGTAAGATCATTTTGAGAAGTGTCAGGTCCCAGAGTACGAATAACCTTTGTATACTTAGTATTTGAACAGAAGGCAATGAAGAAAGCCATAGGGACAGGAGGTCTCCCTGATCTTCTCTGCTTCTCCTTGCTCCACAGAAACAGTTCCGAGAAACATGACTTCAATATCCTAAAGGAAGCCATAAAACCAAAGCAGGTTGCTATCTGGCTTTCTCTATGTCATCTTACCTGCAGGCCCTCATGTGACAGGCATCTTGTTTGGTAACTGGGAATGTCATTCAGGGATGCAGCAAAATAATCTGAACAAACAGGCCCTGTTGAGTTCCCTCTAATTTATTAGACTATATCCCTTTACATCCAATTGTGATTTTTCACAACTTATAATTCTTGCTACATGATAGCTAAAGCAATTCTTGATTCACCACCTCAAAAAAACACCATTAAAGGTTAGAGTATAAATTAATAAATTATATAACAAAGCCAGAATTGGCTCTGAGTCAAGGTTAATGAAGTTGTTAACCTCTGACTTGATCAAATTGAACAAGAAGGGAGTAGATACAAATTAATAATACTAGAAATGAACTAGATAACATAACTCAGACGTGGCAAACATCAAAAAGATAAGAAAATACACTGCCCTACAAATTTTATGTCAGTTTACTTATGCAATTAGATAAAATAATGAAATTCTGAGGAAAAATGCAAATTACTAAAACTGATTCAGGGAGAAAGAGAAACCTGAATTGTCTAATTATTTTTACATAAATTGAATTAATAGTTAAAATTTTTCATACCAAGAAAATTATAAGGTTCAAAGGTCATTCCTACCAAAATTCAAATAACAGATCATTCTGATCTTGTAAGAACATATCTCACATCAAAATTTTTGATGGAAGACATTTGTGCTGTATCACACAAAAACATGTAATTGGTAGGATTCTCAACACAGTCTACAAATGGACTATCTAAAATACTCTTTATATAATTCCATTTGATAAAAAGCTACTAAAAACTTTATTTGTGAATATCCTAACAGATGATTCTCTATATAAGAAACAATGTAAAGTTTGTCCTTACATAATTCATAATCTCTTGAAAAATCTTGGAAAGCAAAAAAAAATTGCTAGCAATTATATCATAAAATATTGCCTTCTAGATTGGAAAGGGGCTTTCACGTCCCGATCACCCATAGAAAGTGTCACCTTTGTGGCCTCCTGAATTGCAAGTTGACTTTGTGAGGCAAATGTGAGAAGCAAACATCTTAGTACTAATAAGCAGTAAGTGCAAACTCTTGAGTGAAAAAGTTGATGACTCATTTGAATATTGCAAAAGCATTGAGAATGCCTGGGACTCAGATTAAGGGAAGATAAGAAACCCTAACAGATACTGGGCACAGAGGTTAGGTTTTGACTTGAGATGCCCACAACTAATATTGGAGTGCCTTGTTTCGAGTCTTGACTTTGCTTCAGATTTAGGCTTCCTGCTAATGCAGGGAGGAAGAAGATGATGGCTCAAATACTTGGCTTCCTGCCACCCATTCCTGGGAGACCTGGATGAAGTTCCTGGCTCCTGACAGGTGGAAGATTTCTCTCTCTCTCTCTGTCTCTCTCTGACTTTGTCTGTTTTTCAAGTAGAATGAAAATAAACAAAAGATTAAAAAATAAGGAACTGAGAACTGTCACTAAATCATGTAAGACAGATACAACTTGAGTTTTCAATCTGGGGAAGTCATCGTCAAATCTAATGAAGTTGAATTCTGACTAGAAGCTGAGTCAGATACTATATTCATGTCTATTTGTTTTTCATATTCCCTATGCTTGTCAGGTGTAAGCTTGTCTATGGAATTGACTTTGTTCCATGTCTGCTCATTGATCGTCACTGATTCATAGTCAGAAATCCTTACAATCTCAGTGAGTCCAAACCCCATTTGGGTGCTGGATGTTTTATATAGGAAACTTGAAATAAAATTTATTTAGTTTCTGCTTGAAATATCCAATGTTTTCTAGCTTATGAACTAGCACATCCTTTGCAGAGAGTTAAATATTGAAATTACAATTTATTAAGCATTTGTACTTGGGTTATGATAACAATCTTTAATTACCTGTATACGTATATCACTAATTATTCATTGGTTATACATGTGCAATGTGTTAGGTATGTTGTGGCACCAGGAAAAAACAATGAGCAAACTCAACATTTGGGCTCAGTGGCCCAAGCTCTTGGGACATCTTCTACTGCTTTCCCAGGCAGTTAGCAGAGAGCTGGGTCTGAAAAAAGTGGCAGCCAGGGCATGAAGCGGCACCTGTATGGGATGCTGGCACTTCAGGTGGAGGCTTACCCACTATGCCACAGCACCACCCTTCCTAATTGGTATTTTGAGTGTGGCCTCCTTACCAGGAATTTTGATGAAGTGATGAACAAAAGAGGCATGATCTTTGTCCTCATGGAGCATGAAGGCTAGAGACAAAATGTATCAGTTGTCAATTGTCACAGAAGGCTGTGTAACAAGCCACATCAAAACTTAGTGACTTAACACAGTGATGATTTTTTACTTATTAGGATCTGGGTAGTTGGCATCAAATGGACTCAAAATTCTTTCATTTGCCACCTCCTTTCTTTCAAAAAGCCAGCTCAGGCATACTCCGTTGGAAGTCTCAAACTCTGGATAAGGATGGTAGAAAATGGAACACACAGGGCCTGCATTGTGGCATAGTGGGTTAAGCCACTGCCTGTGATGCTGGCATCCCATGTGGGTACGGGTTTGATTCCTGGCTGCTCCACTTCTGATCCAGCTCCAAGCTAATGTGCCTGGGAAAGCAGCATAGGACAACCCACATACTTGGACACCTGCACCCATGTGGGAGACCCAGATGAAGCTCCTGGCTTCATCCTGGCCCAGACCTGGCTTTTGTGGCCATTTAGGGAGAGAACTGATGGGTAGAATAAATAAATAAATCTTTAAAAAAAATTGAAAATGGAACACAAACATGGTTCTTAAATTCTTTGAGTTTATTACTGTTCCCTTGGGCAAAGCAAGTCTCAAAGGCAAGACTGAAGTCAGAGAGGAAGGGTATTACAATGTTTTAGGTAAAGATCATGAATACATGGGGGACACTGATTGGAGCTACTAATGAAATCATGTTACCACAAGGAATGTATAGGACTTCATGTAATGCATGTTTCATAGTTTACAGATTTTTTTCCTCATCTTGGCCATCCAAACAGAATATACTAGGTTTATAATATGTCATTATCAATATAGAAATCTATCTACTTCATTACAGATATTTCTGCATAGATTAGATAATTATATCTGTAGATATGTATAGTCATTCTATCAACTCAGTAAGCTCTGGATGAAAATGATAAGCTGGACATTTTCAACAAGAATGTCCATGTGATATCCTCATAGTTAGTACTTTAAATGGAATGTAGATGGACCAAAGGAAAAAAATGTAGTGATGGTGACTTTATATTTGCCTTTAATTTTTTTTTTTTGACAGCAGAGTTAGATAGTGAGAGACAGAGAGAAAGGTATTCCTTTTTCTGTTGGTTCACTCCTCAAGTGGCCGCTATGGCTGGCGCATTGTGGCTTGCGTTCTGTGCTGATCTGAAGCCAGGAGCCAGGTGCTTCCTCCTGGTCTCCCATGGGGTGCAGGGCCCAAGCACTTGGGCCATCCTCCACTGCCTTCCTGGGCCACAGTAGTGAGCTGGACTTGAAGAGGAACAACCGGGACAGAATCTGGCACCCTGACCGGGACTAGAACCTGGGGTGCTGGCGCTGCAGGCAGAGGATTAGCCTAGTGAGCCGCGGCACCAGCCTGCCTTTAACTTTTGATAGCTTTGAAATTTGTTGAACATTCAGTGATCTCACATCCGATTTTCAAATCATAACTCATTATGTCTGTATTGTCATCAGTGTCATTTTAACACTGGCGTTAATATTTGTTCTGATCATTTGAACCATCTTTGATTTGAGTAATGATCTAGCGGTTGGGCAACAGACAAGCTGCAGGAACTCATTGTTGGAGACGCTGCTCTTTGATTGTGAACAGTGGAAGCGCAGAAGTAATTTCTGTGCTTACTTACACATTTCATTTGTTTGCTAGGGCTTCCTTTGTAAGGTACACGAGCTGTAGGGCCTTCACAACAGAAATTTATTATCTCAAAATTCTGGAGTTTAAAGCCTGAAACCAAGGTATGAGCAGGATGGGTCCCTTCTCAGAACTTAGAGGAAGCATCTTTTGCCTGGTGACTATTTCATTTCTGGTGGTTCTTGAAATCTTTGGTACTTCTGACTTTCAGAAGCATCACTCTGCATTAGTCTTTAAAAGGCAGTCTCTGTGTGTATGTATTTGTGTTCAAATTTCCCATTTTTTTAATGAAGGCACCAATCACATTGGATTATGCCCCAATCTAACAAGCCCTCCTGGACTAATTACATCAGTAAAATCCCCATTTCTAAATAATGTCACACGCTAAGGTACTGGGAATTAAGACTTCAATACATAAATTTTCGGGGGAAGACAGAACTCAACCAATTGTACATACTTCAAAAATTCATATTAGAAGTGAAGACTTTATTGTTTTTGAGAAATTCCCTGCTCACTGACAGTAGAAGTAGATGCAGTTGCTGAAGTAAATGTTGATAATTATCAACCATTTCTGGATTTCTGCTGCTACCAAAACATCCCCAATAAAATGGATCCTAGAAAGAAAGAGCTTCCATGGATAACACACTGAACTTGAGCCATGGGTCGTAAAATGCAAACCAGGGATGAACTTCTCTCTGAGTTTTGGAGAACATTTCCTTCTCTCATATTTCCTCTGTAGCTCCTTCATGGAAAATTGTCTCAGCCCCTTTTCTCACCTCCAGATTCTCAACTCTCTTGGAAGGAGAATGAGGATATCGGTATTCAAGGAGTCAGCCTAGGATGAACAGAGGAGCAAATAGAACAGCTGGGAAATATGAAAGTCATCTGACGAGTGGATTTCTAGCCCAAGTTCGATTTTGGACACAGACTAGAAATCAAGTAAAATCCTTCATTTTCCAATACCCTTAGTTCTTCCTTCTCTAACTCCAAACTCCCCAAGGAAGTCTGTTTTAATAGGAGAAAAAAGCAAGTGTCAGATGAAGATGGTGATACACCATGAGGGAGTCTATTATTTTTTCTTTTCATAATTGTATAACTGACAGAGGAGCGTTAGGCAAGGCCACTCTCAGACTAAACAGAAGTTGGTTGGCAGACGAGTGATGCACATGGTTTGTGTATGTGGAAGCAGGAGGAAAGGGGTTCCTCTTGGGAACAAATGTCCACATTGGTTGATGAGATTGGACATGGCACACACCCTCCTGTTTACACAGAAATGACCAGTGAAGAATGACTGGCATTCAAGATATTGAAATAAGTTTTATGCCATATCCCTATTGTATCCAATCTATATAGTTTGAGGTTCAACTAAAATTTCTTGCAATTACTCTCTTCTGTTCTAAATGTCTTTGTACCTTTGATCATTTTTCAATGTTAGGTATTTCTATGGGATACTAACTATAATTCCTATTTGGACAATGGGATGACTAAAACTCAGAAAAAATTATATAGCTTTCCATTTTGGAAAGAAGAAAGTTTATTTTTTTCAATCAATCAGTGCAAGTTCTTTCACAGAGACACCTATTTAAGTTGAGAATCTGATTTGGTAAGACTCTCTGGAGTGGCTGCTAAGCCTCCAGGACATCTTGTACAGACTATGGTTAAGTTTTTAACTTAAGGATGCTGGATGATGAAAATGTAAGAGAGATCTGGGGTTATAAGAAAGGTGATCTCATAGAAATTAAAAAAGTATAACGATGGCTAGGGTGAGGAAGGAAGGGTGAAGATTGATGAATAGGTAGCAAGTCATACCAAGACAGGAGTTGTGGAGTCTGCACAGTAAGGTGATGATAGCTAATGTTAATGTGCTATGTATTTCTCTACAAAAGCACCCCAGAAGATAGGATTTTGAATGTTTTCACCATAAGGAGATGTTAAATGCTTGAAATAGATATATTGATCCTGATTGGACAGTAAACATATGCTGAAATTTCACATGGTACCCTACAAATATGTATAAATTTTATGTCTCTTAAAAATAGCAAACTCAGCTGCATGCCCTGCCCTATGTTCCTATTTTCTCCACCCAGGTTATCAAAAATGTACTAACCCATTGAAGCGCTTGAGGCAAGTAGATAAGAAATATTTATTTATGTATTTATTTAGGACAGAGTTACAGAGAGAGGGAGAGACACAGAGAGAAGTCTTCCATCTGCTGGTTCACTCCCAGATAGCCACTACAGCCGGAGTTGCGCCAATTTGAAGCCAGGAACCAGGAGCTTCTTCCAAGTCTCCCATGTGGGTACAGGGGACCAAGGACTTGGGCCATCTTCTACTGCTTTCCCAGGCCATAGTAGAGAGCTGGATTGGAAGTGCAGCAGCCGGGACTGGAACCGGCACCCATATGGGATGACAGAGCCTCAGGCCAGGGCTCTAACCTGTTGTGCCACAGTGCCGGCCTGATAAGCGATCTTTAAGAGTTTCATAGAAAATAGGTATTATGAAAAAGCTGTTAATTAGTTTCAAAATTTTTCACCAAAATAAACTGATCTTTTAATTTCGTTTTCATGAACTTTTAAAAGTACTCTCAAATTTTATTTATTGTTTTTATTTACTGTGAACCATCCTTTATTTAGTCATTTTTGTTTGCACCTGGAACTCTGGGAACTCAAAATTAACATTCTTGCCTGTGAGCTTCTTACAGACACCAGAGTTTCCACCTTAGGCTGTGCTTTGTCCAGATGGACCTTTATGAGCTTGCTCCTATCCTATTTCACAGGGATTCTTGTGCCCACGATTTCACTTGGGAAGACCAAGTCCTCAAGAATTGCATCATGCACAGCTCTCAGAGTGTGACTCCTAGGGTGCTTTCTCTTATTTTTCATACAACTTTTTTGAGTTGGCTTAGGCAGAATTCTCCTCTGAGCAAGAAAGACAACATGTTTCCCACTAAACTTTTTCTCCAGCTCACGGACTAGCCAGACTTGAATTTTCTGGAAGGATTTTAGTTGAGGAATGGGAACAAAGATTATGACAGCTTTCTGGCCATGGCCAACTTGGATTTCCTTGGCAGCCATGATGTTCAGCTCCCTTAGTTGAGCCTTTAGGACTGAGTTCATCTCCAACTCCATATGCGTCTGAGCGAACCCCCATACGAACTGTCAGTCTTCTCAACATTGGGCTGATGATATTGGTGCTCAAGCTGAACGTGGCTTCTCCTGGTTGAGTGCCAGCTGAGGAAGAGTCAAAATTTGTTTTGAATTAGAGGCACTGGGTTTGCTTGTGAGATGATCATTTAATCTTTTTAAAAGGCAGTTTTGCATGAATCATGCAAAAAGAAAATAAGCCTGTAATAAAATTTTAAAATGTCTTAATGAATGAGAGAACAAAGTAGATGTTAAGCAGTTCCAAGAAAATTCAAAGGACATGTTCAAATTATAAAGCCAGTCAGAATTACTGAAATGATTTTCTGAATATATGCAAAATTGGATTCCTCAAGTGACAAGAGGGAATTATACCCCTGCTGATCAAAACGCATTTCTGTTTCAATGGGCAGGAACCCTTGGTATCACATAATTTTCCTACAACTGACAGAATTGTAAAAGAGTGCAAAGAAAAAAGGGCATAGATAACAGAGAAAGGTATACAATAAAGACCATCTAGTAATTATTCTTCCAATTTCAAGGTCATTTACAACGTTTTCTGACAGATTTTAGATTGGTGCGGGCAGCACTAAAGTAACCAGCTTGAAGTAGAGATGCTGAGTCAGAGAAATTCGAGGAAGGAAGCAGCTGGGAATCAATAGATGTCATGAAGAGGGTTTTGGGTTTGGAAAGAGGGTGGACTTGGGGTTCAGGCCAAACTTAACTCAATTGACATATGGTTTGCATTTTATCGTCCTTAGAATGGTAAGTAGGAAATTGGGATAGAAACCCCAATTTTTCTACCTTGAAGTCCACTGCAATTTTCACTTCAGTATACTCTTTCAAAATATCCTAAATAAGACCTTTTTTTGTGAGGTTAAATGATTATTGAATGACACTGAAATGAATATTTTCTGCTTAAAGCAATAAAAACCAAAATACTATGATGGGTCTCATGCATTTAAACGAGTAAGTGAATGTTATGGTTGAATTGCGTTCCCCGGCTGGCGCTGCGGCTCACTTGGCTAATCCTCCGCCTGCGGCGCCAGCACCCTAGTTTCTAGTCCTGGTCAGGGCACCGCATTCTGTCCTGGTTGCACCTCTTCCAGTTCAGCTCTCTGCTTTGGCCCAGGAGTGCAGTGGAGGATGGCCCAAGTGCTTGGGCCCCTGCACCTGCATAGGAGACCAGGAGGAAGCATCTGGCTCCTGGCTTCGGATCTGCGCAGCACTGCCCATAGCAGCCATTTGGGGAGTGAATCAATGGAAGGAAGACCTTTCTCTGTCTCTGTCTCTGTCTCTGTCTCTCTCTCTCTCTCTCTCTCACTGTCTAAACACTGCTGTCAAAAAAGAAAACAAAAAAAAAAGAATTGTATTCCCCAAAATGGTTGATTCAGATCTAATCTCCAATGCCTAGAATGTGATTTTGTTTAAACATAGAGTCTTTGCACATGTAGTCAAATTAATATGAGATCAAAGTGGGTTAGAAGGGGCTCTGACACAGTGACACAGTCACTAGTATCCTTAGAAGGACAGGAGAGGAAGGTTTGGATGCAGAGATACAGAGACAGAAAGGAAAGTGGGTTACTTGAAGACAACAACAGAACCTGGAGTGATGCATCTACTCGCTAAACCTGAAGGGTTTCCAGTAATTATCATCTGATGGGCTAGTGCAAGAAAGAACTCTTCTCAAGGAAATGACCCTGCCAACAGCTCCATTTCAGGCTGGTACTTTCCAAAATCCGAAGGGAATACATCTCTCTTGTTTAAAGTCACCTTATTTGTGATATTCTCTTTAGGGGCCGCAAGAATCTATTATAGTAGAGAAGAAGTTACCCTTTCTTTATTTTCACAAGCGACTTAAAGAAGCTATTCTCATATATAAGCTACAGAAAGGATAGTCAAAATAGGTAATAAGACACAGACAAAAAGAGAACAAAAGCTGTAGAAAAATGGCTCTAGATGCAAGTAACATATTTTTATTTTATTCCAGGTAAGAAATGCATAATAGAAGGTACAACAGACAAAAACTTCTGAGAACAAAGCTATATGATTGTTCTGAAGAATGGAGACCATGTTTTCAAGGTACATTTTCTATTGTTAAAAGAGATACCTGAGGCTTGGTAATTTATTACAGAGAAGAGATTTACTTTGGCTGAAAGTAGATTCAGAAAAGAGATTTACAGTGTTGGAGGCCAGGAAGCACAAGAGCATTGTGCTGGCATCTTCTCTGCTTCTGGTGAGGGAATCAAGCTGCTTCAACTCATGACAGAAAGTAGAAGGGAATGTGGGCTGCACCTTCTAAAAGCCTTGTCCTGCAGTCACTGACCCTGCAGTCCAGTCCCACCAGAGTGAGCCTTCACTCACACTCCACTCAGGAGGATAGAGCCCTCATGGACCACCTCTCCCTTTAGGCACCTCCTCCCAACACCACGAAACTATGATCAAATTTCATCACGAGTCTTAGAAGGGGCCAAGCCTTACTAAAACCATAGCACTATAGGACAATGAAATAAATTTGAGAGAAAGAAGCTAATGTAATGAAATGGAAGATCTAGTTCAAATTTTCCACTTCTCTCATGGACTAAATACTGTTTTGGAAAGTATAATTACAACATAAGTAAGGGAATATTTTAAATTTATTTTGGAATCTGTATGCACATTATTGGGGCATGAGTTATGCAATTGTCAATAGAAATTAATTTTCATGCTTCTATATTTGTGTATCAAATTGGGGATGTAAGTTCCATGAAGGAAGGAATCATGCCAGTATTGCTTATCCCTTGATCTTCCAGGGCCTAGAATTGTTCTTGTCAAGTTGTAGGCACTCCATCATTAATCATGGAACTAATAATGGAAAGAAAATGAATAACCTGAGAAGCTTTCAGTCAGCTAATGACAAAGCAGAGAACTGAGGTCTGATTAATTTACCAGCTTAATTGGTTATGGCTTCCGGTATTTGGCTGAAGTTCTTTTTTTGAAGCCATCTCTTATCTGTGTGTTTACCTAAGTTTGTTTTAAGTTGCTCTTACCTTAATTGGTGTTACACTCAGGTGGTATCTGACACTGTGAATCTATATGTATATTTTAACCTCAGTTGTGGAATAATTTTAGATTCCTGAAAAGTTGCAAAGATATTATACAGAGTCCATATGTTTCACTTTGTTTTGTCTAATGTTAACATTTTTATCACCATAGCATGTTTTTCCAAAGTAAAAAATTAACAAAAAAGGTATATTACTGTTAATTCAACTTCAAACTTTATTTGGATTTCACTACTGCATTGAGGATCTGTTTTCCCTTCTAAGATCTAATCTAGACTGTAGCTTTGCTTTTATATTGTATACCATATATGTGCTTTCATACAATGTATAAACTATATTATATTTACCAATTTTGGTGGAAACTTCTTTTAGTGACCATTTTTAGGTAGTCAGTAGCAACCAGAATGTTTCCAAGAGGAACACAGTTAATTAATCCATCAATTATGTAGTTCCAGTTCACTAGCTCTGAGTAGAATAAAGGCCACAAATGCAATCCATGTTTCTTCAAAGAGTCCAAAGAATATAAATCCAAGCGTTTAATAAATTAAACATTACACTTCCTTGAAGGTACATAAGCAATCAGTTAAGTGGCTAAACGTCTCTTCGTCAGTGATATTGCATTGCAGTTAGAGTCTGCATTTGATAGAGCTGTCAGATCAGTGCAGCCACTGAGGTGCTTCAGATTTGGATATTCCGCAGTTTATTGCCATAGATAGTGACAGTAGGGGAAATTGTAACTGCAATAAAGGGGTCTTCCTTTCCCTTCTTTCATATTTATGTATACTAACAACCAACTACTGATATTGTGAATTACCTGTGACTAGTCTGTGAATAGTAACATTTACATAAAGAATTTCAGGAGCCTACCAAGGGGAGAGGATTTGGAACCATGGAGAAAACTCCAACCAACTGATGCTGTGGAGCCCCTTTGTCAAGAGGCCTCCACCTGGCTGACTCTGGACTTCCCTGGACAAGTCTGATGGACCCTCATCAGAACAAAGCCTGAACATCTGCATAATTATCAATTACATAGATTCATTGTTTTACTTATAACTTCCCATTGAAGCTTTCTTTGTCCTTTTAAAAACCCTCTTGCATGGGGGCCTGTGTTGTGGCACAGCTGGTAAAGCCACTGCCTGCAGTGCTGGCATTCCACGTGGGTGCCAGTTCGAGTTTTGGCTGCTCCACTTCTAATCCAGCTCTCTCTATGGCGTAGGAAAGTAGTGGAAGATGATCCAAGTCACTGGGCCTCTGCACCAGGCGGGAGACCCAGAAGAAACTCCTGGCTGCTGGCTTCAGACTGGCCCAGCTCTGATTGTTAAAACCATCTGGAGAGTGAACCATCATAAGGAAGACCTCTCTCTCTCTCCCTGCCTCTGCCTCTTTGTAATTCTGCCTCTCAAATAAATAAATAAATCTAAAAAAAAAAAAAAGAGAGAGAGAAAACTTCTTGCTGGTTTGTTGAGTGAAAAAGAGCACATTTTGGATAAAGAGATCTCACTTTTGTCAAGATGCTGGCTTCTTGAAATAAACTCTCTCCTCTTACCAAAAAGAGAAAAATCATTAGTTCCGACAAAACATGCATGGTTGCATTGGCTGGAGGTGAGAAGTATCTGCTAATTTAGATAGACATGAAATCTTCGACTTCCCCTGTTGTTTCATTTCCTAATATTTATTGCACTCATATTATCCAACTAGTATGTATTATATAGCTTCACATATAATATAGGCATGATCCTTTCTGATCTTCGTAAAATCACAACAAAGAAACTATTTAGTTACATGTACAAAGGAATATGATTCTCAAAGTGATAAGGAGATGCAATCCCTTACAGAAGGTCGCTTTAATGTGTGCTATGCCTTCTGTAAGGACCGACTACTTTTACACTGGTAGATGCTGATTTTATGTATTTGTTGACCTAAGCTCTGCATTTGCAGTGTCCACACAAGCTCTCCATGGTTTTTATGTCCTTGCCTCCTACTGTATCACTTGTACTCTTTCCATGTAACATTTGTGATATCTGTGCAAGTGATTAGTTAATGTATTTGCTATAAATGAACAACAATATAGACATGATTCTCCACGGTCTATTTTTTTAAAGCTATAGCTCAGAAAACCTCTAAAGATTGACTCAATTTCTTGGGCAAATTATATGAAGAATGGATTCCAAGAACACATGCTCCTGGAGAAGTTTTATTTCTTCCAGATCACCTGGAACTCAAACAAAGTGAAGCTAGCAATTTTATCCGGATTTCAACAAAACCTGATTGCTGTGTTTAGCCATAAACCAGAACAATGAAGTATACAAAACTCTTTTATGACCTATTTATTCAATGGTTCAAGTCATCTGTTTGATATTATGTGTTTGAATTTTGAGAAGACAATAAAAGCCAAGCAAAATTGAGGGAATTAATTCACCTTAAGAAAATAATCTTGCAGAATTATTCCAGAATAATATTCAGCTATGGGAAAATTGTGTTTCTTGTTCATGGTGAGCCTATATTGTCTGCTAGTCACTGTCTTTTGTCAAGAATAGCTAAGCTGGTATTGCCTGAAGTAGCCCTGAACTATGAACATCTTAGATATTTTGAGCAACTTCTTGGCTTATTAAAACTTACATTAAGAGAGAGTTGGCTTATTTCCATGTAAGTTAGAAGATCATTGATTGGAGCCAACATGTGGAAAGCAAAATTATTATGTTCTGATTTAATGAAGGCTCTCATTATTCTCCAGGGACTTTCTCTGCTCTTGTTGGAAACAAAACGTTCCCTGCTATCATGACTAATTATCATAGCCTGCACAGGCTAAATTCATTCCCTAAACAGCTGTTCAGACCACCTGGGAGTCTAGGGGAAAACGCTTTCTCTTTTTCATATAATATCCAGAAAAATACTAAGATCTTCTCCTGGGACTCTGAATAAAATCAGAGCAGAGAGCGGCTCACCTTGAACCTGGGTTCACAGGCAGAATATTGCTGTATTGGAGGGGTGGAACCATTCATTATGGTGGATTTCCTTGCCAGCACACTTCCCACTTTTGCCTGGTTAGATTCTGGAAACTAATCCCAGGTTCCTCATTGCATTTCTGCATCCTATTCTTTTAATCATGTTGTATGACTCTTGCAATTAATCTTGACTCTGCCTGATATTGCTTTCTTTGCTCTTTTTCCACCTTACGTTGAAATTAATTTATTTGTTCAGGCAAACTTTTGTTTTACTTAAAAAATTTCTGTAAGGGAAACAAATTTTGTGTATTTCATATATACAATTTTAAGAGCATAATGATAATTCCCAGCCTACCCTCCCTTCCTTCTCATTCCCATCCTCCTTCTTGTTTTCTTATATTTCTTTTAATTTTTACATATTTTCAATTTACTTTATAATCACAAGCTTAAACCTCCACTAAATAAAGAATTCAACAAGCAGTGGAAAAACCAGTGTTCCTCAAGAATATAGGCAAGAGCTATAAACAATAATCAAATCTCAAAATGTCAATTTTGCTCATATACAAAAATGTAATGTATATGGGCAAACATTCTTAATCTCAGTAGATTAGTAGATTCTTAACAAGCTTTCTATTTGTTCATGGAACTTTTCTGTCCTGATCATAGGCTGCAACACATTCCTGTTAAATGTGCTGCATGCTATCTGTGTCCAAGGGGTTATGCTGTATTTCCTTGCACCACTTGGGGGCCATGCACACTAAGAAGGGTTAAACATTGTTGATAAAATTGGTGGCATGTAGTCATGGGAAGATTCCATACTAGGGTGCCAAAATTGGAATTTGCCACTACTTATAATTAGTTAACTGTTATACTAGTGAAGCCTTGTAGAATATGTTCAGGTGGGAACAACTAATGTAGTGAGTAAATAAGTTTACCGGATGAGCTCAAAATGTATGTGGACACTTCACCTAGTTCTTTGGAAAAGGGAAATAAAAGGTAAGTTTATTTTAGTGCAAAATTTTTGAAATCCATGCATATTCTTTTTTTTTTTTTGACAGATAGAGATAGACAGTGAGAGAGAGAGTCAGAAAGAAAGGTCTTTCTTCCGTTGGTTCACCCCACAAATGGCCGCTATGGCTGGCGCTGAGCCCATCTGAAGCCAGGAGCCAGGCGCTTCTTCTTGGTGTCCCATGTGGGTGCAGGCGCCCAAGCACTTGAGCCATCCTCCACTGCCCTTTCGGGCCACAACAAAGAGCTGGACTGGAAGAGGAGCAACTGGAACTAGAACCTGGAGCCCCAACCAGGACTAGAACCCGGAGCCCATATGGGATGCCAGTGCCGCAGGTGGAGGATTAGCCAAGTGAGCCACGGGGCCGGCCTGCACATTCATTTTATAACACACATTTTCCATCAACATTTCAAATACCCTTTGTAGAAAAAGGAAATAGACAGGGAGGTGAAGGGCAATGAATAAAATGGGAAAATGGTGCAGGGGCTCTATTTAACTTGGGCTCTTTCATTCCTACTTCTAGAAACACAGTATCTTTGCTTTTCCTCAATGTCTGCATGGGAATGCATATTGTGTGCAAACTATGTTCAGTATAGAATCGGCGGAACAAAGCTGAGAAGCTGTCCATATTGACCCTTCAGGCTTGCTGAATGTTTCCTCTCTAATGAAAGTTCATAACTTTTATGTTGCCTTCTGGCTATGAACGTCATTGTTTCCTCCTTGTCCTTTCTAGTATACACAGGCACACATCTGCGGGGCATGAGGGTGGCAAAGGTGGCACTGAGAGGAAGTTAGATGGGCAGAATCTGAGTTGTTTACAAGAAAACTTGACTGGGCACAAGCATCAAGAGAGATGATGTCAGCGCCTGAGTGGACCTTGTGGAAACCGAGCACATGATAAGGCAACCTTTAAAACTATTGGCTGGCTTCTCTTCCCCTCCCCTATAGCTCTGTGGTTTTTCACTTTAAAATAGACTTACTGCACAATAATAAATGATTTCCTTCTTGACTCGACTCCCGGCGGTGTCTGATTGTCTCTGGGATCAAGGGAGGCTGGGGAACTGATGGAAGGCACACTAACCTTTCCTTGGACCCAGTCCACCCTCGTTTGGGTGGGCTAAGACCCTGCACACATCACCCTGCATTCTTATTCAATCCTCTTTGTCCTGGCACACTGAGTTCCTTTACCATAGCTCTGAGCCCTGAGGCAGCAAAAAAGCAGAGGCTAGGAGGACCTGTGTTGCTACAAACGGTGGTCTGCAAGTGAAGTTCAAGAAGTAGAAGGAGATTGAGAAGGAACAGAAGGAGGAAATGCAGGTGAAGAGTAGGAATAGGAGGAAAGAGGAGAAGGAGGAGTAAATGGAAAAGGAGGTAGAGAAGGAGGAGGGGAGAAGAAAAGATTGTTTATTAAACAAGAGGGGTGAAATTAGTGAATGTCTGAGAGAAGAGATCTACAGGGGAAGTAATAAACTTAAGCAAAAAGTTTAAGTCATTGATCCAAATACAGAAGTGGACCAACCCAGTCACCACAGGTGGTTGTAGGACTAATTAATACAAATGATAAAATATGAAAATTAATTAGAATCAAGCACATAACAGGAAGAAATTGAGTTCTATTTATTACTGTCTATATAAAACCTTAACAGTGCAAATGCTTATGTGATTCAATGCTATAATGAGTACTCAAATAGTGTATTTCACTTTGTGTTGCTATATGAGGGCAAATGGACGAAATCTTTACTTAACACATGCTAAACTGATCTCCTGTATACAAAGAGAATTGAAAATGAATCTGGATGTGAATGAAAGGGTGGAGGGAGCAGGTAAGGGGGGAGGGTTGCGAGGGGAGAGGGAAAGTATGGGGGGAAAGCCATTGTAATCCATAAGTTGTACCTTGGAAATTTATATTCTAAATAAAAGTTAAAAAAAAGATTTATTTATTTATTTACTTGGAAGGCAGCTTGAGAGAAAAAGAGAGACAGAGAGAGATTCCATCTGTTGGTTCACTCTTCAAATTACAACAGTTGGGACAAGGCCAAGCAAAGCCAGGAGCCAGGAACTCTATCCATTATCCATGTGGATGTTAGGGCCCCACATACTTCATGCATTATTTTCTACTTCCTAGGCACATTACCAGGGAGCTAGATCAGAAGTATGAAGTAGCCAAGATTTTAACTCGCACTCCAACATGGGATGTGGGCATCCTCTGTGGAAGCTTAACCTGCTGTACCACAACACCTGCTCCTAGTAAAAATTCAAATATTTCAGGGCCAACTTGTTGGAGTACCACATGGTTCATAATAAAGCCATCTGAAGCTGGTTTTCCTTCAGAAATAGAGATAGTAATTTGACGTTCTTAACAGTGCTATGTATTCATAGCTGATACAAACTTATTTTAGGAATATCTTGATTTTAGGTAAAGATTCTTAGAGACTATTGGAGAATCTAACATCTATTCTTTTTAATTGTAAGGCTGTTGACAGGATATTAAGATCAAAATTGGCGACTAGGTGAGATGAGGGGAGTTGTAGCAATCACTTCCTCCAGGAAATCACTCATCCCTAGTAAACATAGTGGCTACAACCCAGAGCAATCACCTGGGTTGCATTTAGTGTTTGCAGGGTTTTGACAGTTTCCTGTCCTTGTTCTATGTGCTGTAGGTTCAGTTATCACCTGAAGATCCCATGTGGAAGCTGGTGGGCAAGAAAGTGCCTTCTGGTTCTGAGGAACTGAAAATAATTTGCTGTGTTTGGATTGCAGACTTGGAGAAGATACTAGAAGAAGCAATATGCAAGTCTAGGGAAAAAGCAAGGGCTGAATGATTTTACCACACTGGTAAGAGTTTCAGTAATTTGGTTACGGTTACATAACCAGTAACTTCTTCAAAATTTTCTAATCTTACTAACAGCTTTTCTCAACTTCTCTTGTCCCTTTTTGTCTTTTGGCTTGTTTTGATTTGTTGTTGATGGTATTATAATGTGGATATTTGCTTACGTGTTCCCCAAACCCTTTTTTGTGTAGGTAGAGGAATTACAGAAAATAGATTCTTGTGGTTGAGTATTTAAAGATGCATAATTGGGAAATGTCATCAGAATTGAGTATAAATGGAGGATATCAAGGACTAATTGCTGCAATGCAAAAAGCTTGAGGTGGTGGTACAATTATGGTGGAAGAGAATCAAGAGCAGCACAAGAAGAAGGCAATAGTTGGCGAACCCTAAAGGCTTCCATAGTCCCGGCAACTCATGACTAGAGCCTAGGGAGATTCCTGATGCCATAAACAAGAGTGTCAAATTGTTAAATCAACATCAGGAGTCACTGTGTACTTACGTCTCATGTGGGATCTGTCCTTCATGTGTTGTCCAATGTGAAGTAATGCTATAACTAGTACTGAAACAGTATTTTTACACTTTGTGTTTCTGTGTGGATGCAAACTGATGAAATCTTTACTTAGTACATACTGAATCGATCTTCTGTATATAAAGGTAATTTAAAATGATTAAAAAAAAACTTGGTGTTAAATTGGAAATTGCATAGATAATTAATCAATTTTTTAAAAAAAATATCATGTAGGATCTCTGTCCTTAATGTGCTGCACATCGTGAATTAATACTATAACCAGTACTCCAACAGTGTTTTTCACTTTGTGTCCCTATGTGAGAGCAAACTGTTGAAATCTTTACATAATATGTACTAAATTGATCTTCTGTATATAAAGAGAATTGAAAATGAATCTTGATGTGAATGGAAGGGGAGAGGGAAAGGGGAGGGTTGCGGGTGGGAGGGAAGTTGTGGGGGTATCCATTGTAATACATAAGCTGTACTTTGGAAATTTATATTCTTTAAATAAAAGCTTTATAAAAAATGTGAAAAAAAAAGAAGAAGGCAATAATGAGTGTGTCAGTTGTTGCTGCAAAGACAAGAACAATGAAAAGAAGAGAAGCTTTGAGATAACGGTGTGAGGAAGTAATGTTAGTAATTACAGAAATAAATTATCTGAGTAGATTTATCCTGGGCATATAGGAATATAGGAACAGAAGATAAGGAATATAATCAACCCTTTCTTGGAGTCTTATTCAAAAGACAAGCATTGTTATGCTGCAAATGCAATTTTGTCAAATTTTGTTTCATCTTTGTCAAGCCAATGGTTATGAATGATATACTATTAGTGTTTTAATGATCTGTGATTATTTTAGTTTACTGCATATGATTTACATGGATGTCTTTTCAGTTGATTATTACTTATAGCCTTTGTATATATTCCTATGGAAATGGGATCTTTTTACTCATTTAACTCCTTACTTAGTGGAGCATTAAGCTTTTGACTATAATATAAGTCAAATATACGTTATTTCAAAAATTCAAAAAAGAAGGAAAGAAAAATAGGAGAGGGGGAAGACGGGAAAGGTGGAAGATAAATATTATATTCTTAGAATTGTGTTTATGAACTACATCAACTTGTTCTCTTTGTATTAATATATTTTTTAATTTTTTAATTTTTAAATTTTTTTAGACAGGCAGAGTGGACAGTGAGAGAGAGAAACAGAGAGACAGAGAGAAAGGCCTTCCTTTGCCGTTGGTTCACCCTCCAGTGGCTGCTTCGGCCAGCACACTGCGGCCGGCGCACCACGCTGATCCGCAGCCAGGAGCCAGGTGCTTCTCCTGGTCTCCCATGCAGGTCAAGGGCCCAAGGACTTGGGCCATCCTGTACTGCACTCCCGGGCCACAGCAGACAGCTGGCCTGGAAGAGGGGCAACCGGGACAGAATCCAGCGCCCCGACCGGGATTAGAACCTGGTGTGCCGGTGCCGCTAGGCGGAGGATTAGCCTATTGAGCCGCAGCACTGGCCTATGTATTAATATATTACTATTAATATGAGGATAGATGAGAATTGTGTTGTAGTAATTATCATGCATCTACTGTGACTTTGAGAATCTAGCGTATTAATTAATTCCTTAAAATTAGTGATGTTCAACATGCATGTGTAAAAAAACAGACAAAAATGTTAACTGTGAGATGATTTGTTAATTTTCTTCACTATAGTAATTATGTTGTTATCTGTATGTGATCCATAATATCACATTGCTTACCTTGTACATACACAGTATAATTTATTTTTGGCAAAGCAATAGTAAGCATTTTGAGCAATATAATGTTAAATACAATAACATTAAGGGGCAATTATTTCAATTAATAAGTAAAACCAACCATGAAAAAGATACATTTTATAAATTTTATAAAAGTAATAATAACTTATTATAAAAATAAAAACAGAGATAAGCAAGAGCTAACTAAGATAAACTTCAGATGAAAATGGATTAAATAACTAGTTGTAAATGATCAGAAAATATCCTGTTTAAATTCTATGGGACATAGTGAAAATTGAGACTATCAATACATTCTGAAATAGTGCAAAGCTTTCATGTCAAAGTGACATTGCAAATTCACTGGAACATAATTGCCAAAAAATGTATTCATTTGGAAATTACAACTTTATAACAAAATGACAAAAATGGCTATTATAATTCAACCCCTTTGTTCAAGGAGGTAGAGGAAACCACAACATAATAGGAACGAATGGAAGATATAATGGAAGAGTCAGATGTAGCTTCTAGCGATGTGAAGTAGAACATTTGAAAGAAAGGACTGACTGCATGGGATTTACCGCTGATTAAACAATGCTGTGGAAGGAAGCAGGGCTATACTTGAACATCATCTCCGGCAAGCCCACTTTCCAACACTAGAGAGCATTCAACTGTCTGGTCACTTGGGTAACCAATTTTATTTAATAAGTTTGCTCTGAAATATGCTGAATGTATTCTCATGCTGGTGTCCCCACACAGTCATGCCCAGATATACTTCTGGATGTTAAATATGGAGAAGCTGCTGCTGCGGGAGGGGACAGACAGAACAAACAGGGATCCTTTCCCAGACTAAAATGTGTCAGTGCAGACTTAGACAGCTTTGTAAGGAATCTTGTGTTCTAAATGTGCTGTAGAAGCAGCAGAGTCCCAAGACATGAAGGATTATGAAGCCAAGAAAAAAGACAGACTATTGGGTCTTCACTGAAACTTTGCTTTGAAGGCTTTGGTATTTTGTAAAACTACAGAATGCTGTCACATGTTGGAAACTGGAAAAGCACACTAAAATTACATTTTCTTTCAGTGCAGCAAACTTTAACTTGGAAACAGATACCGAAGAATGAAGCATTAAAAAGAAGCTATTTTTTACTTATATCTAGTGTATCAACATTCATACCTTCTTCAAATATTCATTAAAGAATACACTAAATGGGTACTCGGGAGTATTTTATGGGTATTTCTTCGTAATCAAAGATTTCCAAGAATAAAATAATTCTGGAGGTTAACACTGTTTTATAGTGGATTAAGCCACCACTTGTGATGCATGTATCCCATATCATTGTGCTGGAGACTCCTGGTTGCTCTGCTTCTAATCCATCTTACTGCTAATGTACCTGTGAAAACAGCAAATGATGGTCTAAGTGCTTGGACCCTTGTAACTCATGTAGTAAACAAGGATGGAAATCCTGGCTCTGTGACTTTGACCTGGCTCAGACCTTGCTGATGCATTCACATGAGGGATAAAATTGCAGAGGGAAGATCTCTGTCTCTATCTTACTCTAGCTCTGCCTTTCAAAATAACAAATAATGAATATAGTATTTTTAAAATTCTTATTTTACATTTTAAACCACTGAGATAACAGACTCTACCACACACATTTATTATGATAACAGTTATGTTATTCTCTGTAAGATATCTTGATACTTTGGGAAATTTTGGACCAAGTGACCACAACAGACTAGAAAATGCTGTTAAAATATCTGCAGTTTTTGAGTCTTGGTAATTGCAAACAAATAGTTAAATGAGCCATAGACTCTAGGACTTTTGTCAATAGATACAAAGAAGTGCTATTGCATTGAAGAATCTTCTATAGAACATTATCAAAAGAGGAAAAAAAGATGCAAAACTGTTACTTTTTCAGTTTGTTATTTGCCATTTGGGCTGGTGTTGTCTGGGAAGGTACTTTTACATTATTTACTCTTGTTTGTTATTTGAAATATTTTGGTGAACCAATGGAACAGATAAAAATGAGCGTTTATTAGAACAAATCCCTGGTGCTTTGGTCCAGCCCCTTCACCCAAAGGATCACATATTTATTGACTCAAATAGAGGTCATACCACTGACTGATTACAGAGTTAATGCAATTGAATACGAAGTAAAAATCTCAGAGAATATCTTGAAAAATAATGATATTCTAAAGAGATTGATACTAAAGTATAAGGGATGGTGAAGCATAAAACAAAAGCAAAACAAAATAAAACCTATCCAACACTGAAGCTTCAGGATGAAACTTTAAAGTTCTGGTTTAAAAGTAGCTGATAATATCCTTGGAATTTTTTTTGTATAATGCTCCTACTTTCACTTTAATATTCTAATTTGAATGAAAAGATTTTTTAAATCTAATTGTTACATGCTATTTTCTGTTCTTGTTGTTTGTTAGCATTTTCTGCTGCTCAAAGACTTAATAAACCATTTCTTCTCTGTAATCATTTTGTTAGTGAATCAATCTACTGTTGATACAAAATCCCTATAAAGTATTAGGATATCTAATGGAGGTCAGCAAAACTGTTGTAATAATAAAAGATTATATGTATTACATCTTGTTTTTTCACGCTAGTTTTAATCCTAAAATTAGAATTATTTTATTAATGAAAAATTTTTGATTATGAAACAGTTCTCATAAAACATTCCTGAATACCTAGTTCTTTGCTTTCATGGTTCATCTCTTCAATCCAGTATTTCAGCTGCCTATGATCAAACACTGAACTCCATATTTCTCTTCTTTACCTTTCTGACTCTTTCTATCCAAAACAAGCTTCTTTTTTCAACCTACACTTTGGGCACTGATAGTATTTTTCTTCTACTCTTACAGGTCAAAAACACTGGGGTCATTTTTTCCCCTTCTTGCCTTGAAAAAAATTCATGTCATTTCTTTATGTGAAATGTACCTAGGATTTGTTCTTTTTATTTAAAACATCTCCACAATATTCCTTCTCTGTACTAGAGTCTTGCATTTGTACCATGTTTTTGTTTCTACAGCAATTCTGCCAGTAGAAATTCAGTATTTTGTTTGTTTTCTAGCCTAATTTTCCAACACTTGTTTATGTTCAAGAATTCACTAATGAGATGGCCTTGGTACATGCCACCTTGATGGGATTGTATCGGAATCCCCTGGCACAATTCTAACTCCATCATTTGGGGCAGTTCCGATTGAGCATGTCCCAAATTGTACATCTCCTGCCTCTCTTATTCCCACTCTTATATCTCACAGGGCTCACTTTTCAGTTAAAATTTAAACACCTAAGAATAATTGTGTGTTAATTACAGAGTTCAACCACTAGTACTAGGATAAAAAAAAAATACTACCATGGATAAAGTATTACATTGTACAACAACAGTCAGCACAAGAGCTGATCAAGTCACTGTTTCTCATAGTGTCCATTTCACTTCAACTGGTTTCCCCTTTGGTGCTCAGTTAGTCTTCGCCAAGCAAGGGAAACAAATGATATTTGTCTCTTTGGGACTGACTTAATTCACTCAGCATGATGTTTTCCAGATTCCTCCATTTTGTTGCAAGTGACCGGATTTCATTGTTTTTGACTGCTGTATAGTATTCTGTAGAGTACATGTCCCATAATTTCCCAAGGCCATCTCATTAGTCCAAATGATCAATTTCAGTTCACAATTGATCACACTGATAGGTCTAAGAGTCAAAGGGATCACACAAACAAGACTAGTGTCTGCTAATACTAACTGATAGAATGAAAAAGGGAGAGAATGATCCAACATGGGAAGCAGGATACACAGCAGACTCACAGAATGGCAGATGTCCTAAATAGCACTCTGGCCTCAGAATCAGCCCCCTTAAGGCATTCGGATCTGGCTGAAGAGCCCATGAGAATATTTTAGGCATGGAAAGCTAAGACACTCTGAAAAACAAAAAAAAAAGAAGACCTAAATGAAAGATCTCTGCGAGTGAGGTCCCAGTGGAAAGAATGGGCCATCAAAGAAGGAGGTACCTTTCTCTGAAGGGAGGAGAGAACTTCCACTTTGACTATGACCCTGTCGGAATAAGATCGAAGTCGGCGAACCCTAAAGGCTTCCATAGCCTCGGCAACTCATGACTAGAGCCTAGGGAGATTCCTGACGCCATAAACAAGAGTGTCAAATTGTTAAATCAACATCAGGAGTCACTGTGTACCTACGTCTCATGAGGGATTTGTCCTTAATGTGTTATCCAATGTGAAATAATGCTATTACTAGTACTGAAAGAGTATTTTTACACTTTGTGTTTCTGTTTTGGTGCAAATTGATGAAATCTTTACATAGTATATATTGAATCGATCTTCTGTATATAAAGATAATTGCAAATAATTAAAAAAGCTTGGTGTTTAACTGGAAATTGCATAGATAATTAATCAATTCTTTAAAAAAAATCATGTAGGATCTCTGTCCTTAATGTGCTGTACATTGTGAATTAATACTATAACTAGTACTCCAACAGTATTTTCATTTTGTGTCTCTATGTGAGGGCAAACTGTTGAAATCTTTACGTAATATGTACTAAACTGATCTTCTGTGTATAAGGAGATTTGAAAATGAATCTTGATGTGAACAGAAGGGGAGAGGGAGCGGGAAAGGGGAGGGTAGCGGAAGGGAGGGAAGTTGTGTGTGGGGGGGAGCCATTGTAATCCATAAGCTGTACTTTGGAAACTTATATTCTTTAAATAAAAGCTTTATAAAAAAAAAGAATTCACAATAATTTATTTTTTCCTATTGGAACTTGTCTAAGCCCTCTAATTAAGATTAGATTTTCTTTTGAATTTGATGGGACTTGCTTTATGGCCTAGTATGTGGTCAATCCTAGAGAATGCTCCATGCAATGCTGAGAAGAATGTGTATTCTTCAACTATAGGATGAAAAGTTCTATAGATCTCTGTTAGGTCCACTTAGTCTATAGTGTCGATTAAATCTGCTGTTTTCTTGTTTATTTTCTGTCTAGTTGATCTGTCCATATCTGAAAGTGGAGTATACTTATGTATTCTGGATATTAATTTTTTATTAGATGCATAGTTTGCATTTATTTTCTCCATTTTGTCAGCTGTCTCTTCATCTTATTGTTTTTTGCTGTGCAGAAGCTTCTTAGTCTGATGCAATCCTGTTTGTCTCTTTTTGCCTTGTTACCTTTGCTCTCAGGGTCTTATTCAAGAAGTCTTTGCCAAGGCCAAAGTCTTGCAGCATTTTTCTAGTTGTCCTTGTTTCACTGAAGAGTTTATCCAGAGCCTTGTACACTACATGCTGAAATTGTAGCTCACTATTATTACTGTCCACCATTAGATTAATGAAGAATAAGAAAAATGAGAGTTTTTTTTAAGTTTTCTTTTGCTTTTCCTGTCTTTTTGTGGAGCCAAGTTTCCAACCTATTTTATTTTTCTGTTGACTGAAAGGCTTCTGTGAGTATATTTTGTAGGTTAATTATAGTGACACTGAATTCCCTCTGTTCTTTTGTAGAATTACAGAGAAAATGAGTGAGAAAGAGAGAGATAGAGAGAGAGAGAGAGAGAGAGAGAGAGAGAGAGAGAGAGATAAAGGGATCTTCCATCCACACATCCACAACATCTGGTCTAGGACAGGACAAATCCAAAAGCCAGGATCTTCCTCTGTGTCCCCATGTATGTGCAGCAGTTCAGGTACTTGGACTACCCTCTGCTGCTTTCTCAGGAACACAAGCAGGGAGCTGAATTACAAGCAGAGCAGCTGGGAGTGGAACTGGCACCCACGTGGAACACTGGCACTTCAGGTCATGGTTTAACCCATTGCAGCACAGTGCTGGCCCCTATATCCACTCTTGACATTAAGATTTCTTCAGTAGTTATTTTCAGAGTGTCTTTGTCTTATAGTTATTTTAGCTCCAATCCACCATGATTATACTGGAACCCTGCTAGTCTAGGGACAAAATGTTAGCAGAGGTCATTTCTACAATATTATTTGATCTCATTCTTTCAGTAGATTAGTGTCTTAAAGCTGAAATTTCACAATGTTCTCTCTAGTGATACAATATTGTCCCTTCTCTAACTGCATTGTTCCCAATTTATTTCACTGAAGTCCTTACATATCTTCGCCCTCTAGTGTATTTTAAAGTCTAGTATTGTGATGCCTCCAGCGTTGTTTTCATTATGTAATGTTGCTTTAGCTATTTGGGGTCTCTTGCGTTTACATATGAACTTTAGCATCATTTTTTCTAGATCTATGAAGAATATTGTTGGTATTTTGATTGGGATCACACTGACCCTGTAAATTGCTTTTGGTAGTATGGAAATATTTATGATGTTGATTCTTCCAATCCATGAGCATGGAACATTTTTCCATTTTTTAATGTCTTCTTCTATTATTTTCTTTAGTGTTTTGTAATTTTCTTCATAAAGATCTTTGACATTCTTGGTTAAATTTATTCCAAGGTATTTAATTCATTTTGTAGGTATTGTGAATGCAACTGATATCCATGGCAGTATTCTCTGCTGTGGCATTGCCTGCATATGCTAAGGCTTTTTTCTGCATTGATTTTATATCCTGCCATTTTACCAAACTCTTTTATGACTTCTAATAGTCTTTCCATGGGATTTTTTGGATTCTATATATAGAGAATTATGTCATCTGCAAATAGGGATGGTTTGTTTTCCTACATTCCAGTTTGTATCCCTTTGATTTCTTTTTCTTGTCTAATGACATTGGCTAAAACTTCTAGGACTATATTAAATAGCCATGGTGAGAGAGGGAATTCTTGTCTGATTCCAGATTTAGGGGGAATGCTTCCAGCTTTTCCCCATTCAATAGGATTCTGGATGTGAGTTTGTCATAAATTACTTTGATTGTTTTGAGAAATGTTCTTTCTGTACCCAATTTGTTTAAGGCTTTCATCATAAAAGGATTGTATTTTATCCAATGCATTTTTTTTTGACAGGCAGAGTGGACAGTGAGAGAGAGACAGAGAGAAAGGTCTTCCTTTTTGCCGTTGGTTCACCCTCCAATGGCTGCCGCGGACGGCGTGCTGCGGCCGGCGCACTGCGCTCATCCGATGGCAGGATGCCAGGTGCTAGGTGCTTTTCCCTGGTCTCCCATGGGGTGCAGGGCCCAAGCACTTGGGCCATCCTCCACTGCACTCCTGGGCCACAGCAGAGAGCTGGCCTGGAAGAGGGACAACCAGGACAGAATCCGGCGCCCCGACCGGGACTAGAACCCGGTGTGCCGGCACCACAAGGTGGAGGATTAGCCTGTTGAGCCACGGCGCCGGCCCTATCAAATGCATTTTTTGTATTTATTGAGATAACTATATTGTTTTTGTTCTGCAGTTTGTTAATGTGATGTATCACAGTTACTGATTTGCAAATGTTGAAGCATCCCTGAATGTCAAGGATAAATCCCATTTGGTGTGAGTGAATGATCTTTCTGATGTTGGATTTGATTAGCTAATATTTGGTTAAGGATTTTTACATCCATGTTCATCTGAAATGTTGGTCTATTGTTCTCTCTGTCTATTGTATCTTTTTTTGCCTTAGGAATTAAGGTGATGAAGACTTCACAGAATGATTTTCCCTTCCTTAAATTGTTTTGAATAGCTTGATAAGAATTGAAATTGGCTCTTCTTTAAATGTCTGGTAGAAGTCAACAGTGAATCCAACTGGTCCTGGGCTTTTCTTTTTTGTCAGGGTATTTATTATTGATTCATTTTCATCTTGGTTATTGATCTATTTAGGTTTTCTATATCTTCATGACTCTTTTTTTCTCAATTGTGTGTGGCTAGGAATCTATTCATTTGTTCTACTTCCCAATTTGTTGGCATACACTGCTTTGTGATAATTCCTGAGAATTCTTTTTTATTTCTGTTCTATCTGTTTTTACATTTTCTTTTTCATCTCTGATTTTATTGATTTTTGTCCTCTTCATCTTTTTTTTTTGGTTTAATTGGGCCAATGGTATATCAATTTTGTTTATATTTTTTAAAAAAAACAGCTCTTCATTTCACCGATATTTTGTGTGTTTTTTTTTGTTTCAATCATGTCTATTTCTTCTCTAATTTTCATTATTACTTTCCTTTTACTAATTTGGGGTTTGGTTTGCTGTTATTTTTCTAGGTTATTAAGATTCATTGATAGCTCATTTGTTTTGGTATCTTTCCAATTTCTTCATCCAGGCACTGATTGTTACAAACTTCCCTATTCACACTGCTTTTTCTGTATCATATAAGTTTTGATATGATGTGTTATCATCTTCATTTGTTTCCAGAAAGTTTTTGATTTCTTCTATGACCCAATGTTCATTCAGGAACATGTAGTTCAGTTCTTTTGTTTGCATATGATCTAGAGATTCTTAAGTTGTTGATTTCAGCTTCACTCCATTGTGGTCAGAGAAGATGCATGGTATGATTTTGGTTTTCCTGAATTTTTTTTATTTTTTATTTTAATTTTTTTTGACATGCAGAGTGGATAGTGAGTGAGAAAGAAACAGAGAGAAAGGTCTTCCTTTTTGCCGTTGGTTCACCCTCCAATGGCTGCTGCAGCTGGCACGATGTGGCCAGCACACAGTGCTGATCCAAAGCCGGGAGCCAGGTGCCACTCCTGGTCTCCCATGCGGGTGCAGGGCCCAAGCACTTGGGCCATCCTCCACTGCACTCTCAGGCCATAGCAGAGAGCTGGCCTGGAACAGGGACAACTGGGACAGAATCTGGTGCCCTGACCGGGACTAGAACCTGGTGTGCTGGCACCGCAGGCAGAGGATTAGCCTATTGAGCTGTGGCACTGGCTGATTTTCCTGAATTTGCTGAGACTTGCTTTATGGACTAATATAAGGCCTATCCTATTGAAATGTGTATTTTGCAACTCTGGGGTGAAAAGTTTGGTAGATATCAGTTAGGTCCATTTGGTCCATAGTGTCAATTAGCAATGTTTATTTGTTTATTTTCTGTCTGGTTGCTCTGTGCATTGATGAAAATGGGGTGAAGTCCACAAGTCCTATTGTGTAGGAGTCTATGTCTCCCTTTCAATATGTTAACATTTCTTTTAAGTAGCCAGGTGCCCTGTAATTAGGTGGTGCATATATGTTTATAATAGTCACATCTTTCTGTTGAATTGATCCCTTAATCAATACGTAGTTCCCTTCTCTGTCTCTTTATCTCTTTTTAATTTATTTGACAGGTAGAGTTATAGACAGTGAGAGAGAGAGACAGAGAGAAAGGTCTTCCCTCCTTGGTTCACTCCCCAAATGACGGCCATGGCTGGTGCTGTGCTGATTTCAAGCCAGGAGCCAGGTGCCCCTCCCTGGTCTCCCATGTGAGTAAAGGGGCCCAAGTACCTGGACCATTCTCCACTGCACTCCTGGACCACAGCAGAGAGCTAGACTGGAAGAGGAGCAACCCGGACCAGAACTGCCACCCACATGGGATGCTAGCATCACAGGTGGAGGATTAACCTAATGTGCTGGCCCTGTCTCTTTTAATAGTTTTTTTATATTAAAGTCTATTTTGTCTGATAGTAGGATGATAACATCTGCTGTTTTTTGCTTTCTGTTAGCATGCAATATCTTTTTCCATCCTTTCATTTTCAGTCTGAGTGTATCTTTGTTGGTGAGATATATTTTTTATTGGCAGCAAATAAATGAGTTTTTTTTAACCCATTCAGCCAGTCAGTATCTTTTAACTAGAGAATTGAGGCCATTTATATTCATTGTGACTATTTATAAGTAAAGACTTGGCCATCTCATTTTTCCATAAATACACCCATTGTTCACTTTGGATTTCTTTTGTACTTCTACTGGGCAATTTTCTGCTTTCACATACTTTCATAATGATGACTATCTTTCTGTGTTTGTGTGTGTAGCATATCATTTAGCATCTTTTATAACACTAGATGAGTAGCAACAATCTTTTTCAATTTCTATTTGTTATGTTAGTTCATCTGCATTTATAAATGAGAGCTTTGAAAAGTACTGTATTCTGGGTTAACAGTTTTTTTTTCTTTTAAGACATGGACAATAGTTCACCATTCACTTCTAGCCTGTAGGGTTTCTGATGAGAAGTAAGCTCTGAGTCTAATTGGAGATCCTCTAAAAATAATCTGGCATTTCATTTGTGCAAATTTTAGAATATTTTCTTTATGTTTCGCAGTGGAAAGTTTGACTACAATGTGTGGTGGTGAAGATCTTTTCTAGTAATGTCTGTTAAGACTTCTGTGTGCTTCCTGTACTTGAATGTCCCTTTCTTTCTCAAAATTAGGGAAGTTTTCTGTAATTATTTTACTAAATAGAACTTCTAGTCTAATCTCTGTTTCCACAACATCAGAACTCCTAAGACCTGTATGTTGGAACGTTTGATAGTGACTTATAAATCTCCAACACTGTTTTTAAATTTTCTATTTTTTTATAATCTGACTGTAATACTTCCAAAGATTTATCTTCTAGTTTGAATATTCCTTCTTCTGCCTTGTCATTTCTAATGTGAAGGCTTTCTACTACATTTTAAAAATTTTATCTAATGAATTCTTCATTCTAATATTTTTTTTGATTTCTGTTCAGAATCTCAATTTCATGGGAAAAGTTTTCATTCATGTTGTGTATTGTTTTCTTAATTCATGGGTTTCCTTCTGATACTTTCAAGTAATCCTATAATTAATTTTTAAAATTCCATTTCTGAGGGCCAGTGTTCTGGCACAGCAGATTAAAGCCCTGGCCTGAAGTGCTAGCATCCCATATGGGTGCTGGTTCTAGTCCCAGTTGCTCCTTTTCTGACCCAGCTCTCTGCTGTGGCCTGGGAAAGCAGTAGAAGATGGCCCAAGTCCTTGGGCCCCTGCCCCCAAGTGGGAGACCTGGAGGAAGCTCCTGGCTGCTACCTTCAGATTGGTGCAGCTCCAGTCTTTGCAGCCATCTGGGGAGTGAGCCAGCTGGTGGAAGATCTCTCTCTCTCTCTCTCTCTCTCTCTCTCTCTCTGCCTTTCTGTAACTCTGTCTTTCAAATAAATAAAATAAATCTTTAAAAACATCCCATTTCTGGCATATTCTCAATCTCTTAATCTCCATTTTAATATTGAAATGTTGTTGTATTCCTTTGGGGTGAGATCATGGCGTCTTCCTTATTCTTTCTTGAATTTCTACATTTGTTTTTAGGTGTTTGTGGTGCTGATTTTCTTTTTCCTCTGATGACTTTTATCTTTGAGCTATCACTCTGTGGCTTAGTGGAATGTCTGTACTTTCAGTAAATACCAACAGGTGTGGGGTGAGTGTGGTCAAGGAGCTCTGGTGAGTACTCCAGGGTAGGGTGAGTATTCAAGATAACACTCAGTTTGGGTGTGGTGGATTTCAGCGCCCATGTGTTAGCTCCCAGTGTGTTCCACGCCTTTATATGAACCTCACAAATGATCTGTGCAGTCCTCACTGTGAGTGCAATTCCTGCTGCAATGACCTGCTCTAGGCAACCAAGGAGCTCAGAGCTTGTGAAGCTGCACCCAGTGTTTGCTCAGAGACCCAACTATACTCTGCACCTTCTCATGTAACTACTGGTACTCCACAGTGTTAGCATACAAAGCTTCCGCAATCGTTGGTGTAGAGGTTTCTCTCTTCCTTGCCAGCCTGTGCAGTCTGCAGAGAGGCAGATGCTCCCCAGGAGAGGTATCTCTAAGCATCTTTATCCTGGGAGGCTGTAGGCACCTCACCACGCTACTTGGTTGCCCAGCCACCTCCCAGCCAGGCTCTAAGTTGGTGTGACTTCAGATTGTTCTCTCCACTTAAATCTGGATCATGCATGTATGCAGAGCCACTGGCTGAATGTTGCTATCTCCTCACCACTGCCACCAGTACTGCTGAGTCGATGGCATCCTTTCCTGCCTCAGACAGTCACTGTGCATGCACACAAAGTCTTCTGCTGCTCCTGCCCAAACCCAAAATTGTGCCTACCCTTTCTCAGTTGGGCAGTATGTGCTGTTGTGGGGAAGTTGGGGCAAGACAACTGTATACTGTCTACTTCTTGGTTCAAGGGCAACCACTAGCACTTGCTAGCCCCTAGGGCCCCAGTCTACACTAACGGCACACTTTCCCTCTATCTATATCACCATGGTTACTACAGTCCATCTCTCCTCTGTCTACAAGCTGACACCTGCTCTGGCTTTCAGCTACTGCAGTTGTTTGTTATTTCTGTGTTCGTGCTGCATGTCTGCACCCTCCACACAGGTCCATGGTGTACCTCTTCCTCTTGTAGGATTTAAGTGCAGTTTTCTCTTCAATTCTCCCCTAAAAGAGCACTTCTTATACTTTTTTTCATGGTTCATCCCTAGTCTAGTGCAGTATGCTTTTCCCTAATGAGTCATCTTGGATTCTCCCCTATACTCAACATCTTTAGGAATGATTTTCCAGGCTGTCTTTTGCCTTTGGTTACAGGAAAGCAATTGTGTTTGTCACTTGCACTGGGGGTGAGGAAAGAATCATCTCTCAGCAAGAATAGCCCATCCACAAAGCTATACTTGCTTATTCCAATGGTTTCAAACTTTGTTGTTCTCTGAACATTTTTCGTTTGTTTGCTGTTGAGGACATTAGACTGGTAAAAGGACACTGGACAACATGAATGGCTTCTCTATTGCTTGGGGGTTTTGACACAGTGGTTTGGATAAAACCATTCAATCCACAGCTTTGGACTCTATTTATCACTTTCTTGGGGAAAATTACACATCTTATGATATTTCATTGTGTTTTGAATGATTAAAATTGTAGGATGAATTCAATTATAGGGAAGTGAAAAATTGTGAGCTCAAAATAATAGAAGATTAGATAATTTAGGTTTATGTTTTATTTAATAAAATCATTGTGATAAATTGGTTTTGCAGTGGATTAAATTCATCAATCATTTCTGTATCTATAACGTTTCCCCTGTGAGTGCAATTTCTTGTACTGAGGAGGCAGAGATATTTTTTCTTGCTTTTTGTTATGGAGTTTCACCATGTTCCTTGCTCTGGCCAACAGAACATTAGCAGATGTGGTATACGAACAGTCAGGGCTGTTTCTAACTCACTGCCGCAGCTGCTCCTACTACTCATCACCATGGACACGAGGTGATGTCTGACCTAACCAACTGGAGTGTCATGCTGCAGTTACTTCCAAAGTCCATTTAATTAATGTTTGCTTTCTGCCAAATTGAATTAGAAAGATTATTAACTCAGTTAGATAATTATTTTCTACTTAAGTTAAGGATTAGAATACATCACTGATGCTTCATTATCTTGGGCAATTATTCTTTGAAAATATTAGCTTTGCCAGGTAGAGATGATGGAATCTGGAATAACTCAGTGGTGATAGGAGAGAAATTCATTGTCTATGTTATATATATATATATATATATAATATAATATATAATTTATAGTCTGCATTATACTTACAAAAGCAGGTAAATAGGGAAAGGAAAACTTGACATTGTTATATTTCCAGCTCCGGTCTCTTCCTGAGATCAAACTGGGATTCTGTTTTATTTAATTTCCACAAGAAAGGCTGTATGCTTTAATATTCTCTTTTATGGGAGCTGGCATCGTGGCTTACTTGGTTAATTCTCTGCCTGCAGCACCACCATCCCATATGGGCACCGGGTTCTAGTCCTGGTTGCTCCTCTTCCAGTCCAGCTCACTGCTGTGGCCTGGGAGGGTAGTGGAGGATTGCCCAAGTCCTTGGGCCCTGCACCCGCATGGGAAACAGGAAGAAGCACCTGGCTCCTTGCTTCGGATCGGTGCAGCACCGGCCGTAGCAGCCATTTGGGGAGTGAACCAACAGAAGGAAGACCTTTCTCTGTCTCTCTCTCTCTCTCTCACTGTCTATAACTCTACCTGTGAAATAAACTAAAAAAAAATCTTTTATGATATAAATTAGCTTCAAGGAGATGAATATACATAACCTGATTGGTAAAACTTCAGTTCAGTCATTTGAATGCTTAGTTTCTGAACATGAGTGCCTGCAGTAAAGTATTAACTTCATCATATTTGCTCAGGGTTTTCTGTATTCAGCCCAGTTGCTCAAGATTTAAATCCTGGGTGTTGATTTATTTTTCTGAATGTGGTGAACAGAAGTCATACAGAGGTGAGTTCCTATCTCATTTTTATTATACCAGTCCATGGACTTGATAGGTGTGATAAGAATATTCACTGAACATTCAAATCAGAAAGAGCTCAATTTATAGAAAAAAATAAAGAAGTTGAATATTGTCACAATTTGATGAATTTTTTTGAAATATTTAATTATATTAGGTAACTGTTTTTTGAGTGTTTTATATTATTTACATTATTTATATATTTTACAAGTATTCTACATATATTATCATACATATAAAATATACTATATACATATTTGTGTGTGCAGATACATGTATGTATGTATATGTGTATATGTATGTGTATATTACATGTATATATATGTACACACACATATATATATGTATATGCAACTATTTCATTACCTTTGGACATATTCCCAGGGACAGGATAATTGGATCATATAGTAGTAGTTTTTGTTTTAATTTTCAGAGAGAATCTCCAATTTTTAAAAAATGTATGACTGCACTGTATATGTTCCCACTAAGTGAACAAGATTTTCCTTTTCTTCACACCCTTACCAATACTTGTTATATTTTGTATTTTTTTTGTTTTTTTTTGTTTTTGATTTTTAACAAGTATGAGGTGATATCTAACTGTTACTTTGTATTTCATTTATCTGGGGATTAAGGATGTTGAGCACATTTTCATATACCTGACCAAATGGGTAAATAAGATGGGGTATATATTTATAAAATATTTGATAACTTGCAACAACATGAATGAACAAAAAGAACATTATGCTAAGTGAACTAAGACAAACACTTGGACAAATACTGTACCATCTCATGCTCATGTTGAAACTAAAAATGTTGAACTCATGGGAGCAAAGAGTAGAACAATTTAAATAAGTTCAAGGTAGAGAAGTGAGGAGCTATTGATCAAAGGATACAAACTTGATGTTTTAAGATGCATGAGATCTAGGTATATAAACTATAGCATGTTGTGTACCTTGAAATTATATAATCTTCATCTATTAATATTAAGCGAAAGACTATTTCCTGAGAGCTGAGCATAATTTACTACTTTGCACATGAACTATAATCACTAGCAATGATTAGTTTTGATTCAATTACTTCCTCAAGGCTATGTCTTCTTTTCAATTTCTGTCATGAAATAGAACACGTTGCTCTGGGTGAAATGAAAATAGTATAGTGCTTATAGCACTTCATAAGAAGACAGAGAAAGTACAATTTGCTGTCTAAAAATAATGCCTGAGTGCTTCAATTCTCTAACTGCCTAATTTAGAAAGACATTTTCTTATATACCTCATTAAAGATTTTTTAAAAATTTAATTTCTGTCTTGAAAAATTTGTTATTCCACAGCTGACACGTTCAATCCTAAACCATGGCCTTCGATGAGCTTCTAAAGTATGTAGGCAAAGGTGGGAGGTTTCAGATTTTTAATGCAATCCTTTGCATGCTTTTAAATATCCTGTCATCCTCTCATGATTTTATTGAGAATTTTTCATCAGCGACTCCAGCTCACCGTTGCTATGTACAACTCCTTGACAACCTTACATCTGAAGCCAACATCACCATAAACCTTACAGCTGAAGCCCTACTGAGGGTATCTATCCCAATGGACCTAAACCAGAAACCAGAGCAATGTCGTCGGTTCCGCCAGACACAGTGGCAACTCTTAAATTCCAATGTGTCAACCACCAATAACACCGAGCTGGAAACAGAGCCGTGTCTGGATGGGTGGATATACGATCCAAGTGTTTTCACTGCTACCATAAGGACTGAGGTAATAGATGACTAGTTGGTGACAAGGAGTGAATTGGGAGTAGATGTCATGAGTTCATGAGGGATAAGAAACATTTCTAGTCTGCACAAAATACCTCAGATTAAGGTCACATGCTAAGTGCTTTAGCTTGTGTTAATGTATATAATTATAGCCTCAGGTCACTGCCATCCTTTACAGATATCCCTGTATATATTTAAAAAAGTATCATCATTTTCTTATATTTAAAATGAGAATAAAACTACTTTTTTCAAGACATATAATTGAATGTGTTAGAAATATTCAAGCATTGTGATTTGGAGGGAAGTCTCAAGTCAGATGATCTGTGTTCAAATCTTAGGTCAGTCACTCACAATTAGCAGTTCACTGCCTTAGTTTACCAGTGTTTAGGACAGGATGATTTTCTTTCTTGGTTGCCAAGGCAATCTCAGTTTTTACTGTTATTCTAACATAACTATTAAAAACACAAATTTTACACGTTATATGATAATAATTATTTCAGAGATTTTATAAGGATTAAATTAACAGTATGTATAAAAATTGGAAAATTGGCACTTGGTAGTGCTCAATGCAAGTTTATTTGTGTTCTGGTTTGGGTTCTGTGTCTGGGACATGAAAAAAATATCAAGTCTGGCTTCAACAAGGGTAGAAATGTAGAAAACTGAGTTTAGGAAAGGTTAAATTCTTCTCCTTTATTCCCATGTCTAATAAATATTATAGGAGGACTACATCCATGTATCATGTCAAGCCTGGAGTTAATTAAGAAATATGTCAAGTCATTCCAGGGTGCAACTTAATTATATAAAATGTTAATTCAAAGAATGTGAGGCGTTTCTAATAAGTTGGACAGAACCATTTGTACAAAGGAGGAAGAAGAGAACAAACAGCAAAGACAGACCTATTCAAAGCACTGATCTTACTGAATCCCAATGTGACCCTGAGAGATCTGTACTTCCACAGCTGTAATTCTTAAGGCCACATAGGATTTCAAAATTTAAATTATTTTTAATTTTTGAGATAACAAATTTTTAATTTACATTATAACCAATGGCTTAATGTTCCACTGAGAAGAGTTTAATGAATAAAAAGTAAAAGGACCATAGTTCAGCAGGAATATAGACAATGAATATAAATAATAATTTGATGAAAAGATGTCATTTCGTATTTTAAAAGGTAATATAATGTTTATGACATTTAATGGTTTGAAAAACCATTATATTTTTATTTTAATATTTAACCAGAAAATGTGTATTTTCACATTGTGAGGGATTAACATTTCAAAGGAGGCCGGTAGTTTGGGTCACGTTTACCTTAAATGAATTCAAGTCAGGTCAGAATTTGCGGATCAGTAATTCAGGTAACATCTATGATTTCAGAGCATTTGTACTTTACTTTTTTGGGTGAGTCAAACATTTTTGAAATTCATTTGTAGTTTTTTAAAATAATTTCTTATTTTCATAAGTTGAACAAATATCATATATACGACTTTAGGAGCATAGCGATACCTCCTATCCTACCCTCCCTCCTCCTTCCTTCCTTATTCTTTGTGTTGAGAAACAGGCACTGGATTGATAGCCCCTTTCATCAGAAGAAGAAATTTCATAGCACTTTCTGCAAGTGAACGACTTTAATGAAATTTCTCGCTATAAACTTCTTGCAGCCTCCTATGTCACAAACTCTGCTCCATCAGTGCAAATCAGTTACTCAAAAACTTGGCTGATACCTTAAAACTGTTTCATTTACCATGGTCCCTTAGTCACAGGGTTCTGCTCACTTTTCAGCTTCAATGTTTCATGAATAAGTTTCATTTCTCTGTCGCCACCTCTGCCCCCTAGATGTCCAGTCATCATCTCTCCTCTGAACTTCTCTGGTGGACGGCTTGTTTCCTCACTCTTGCTAAAGTGACCCTTCAGAAACATGAGTATATTGTGTTTCCTGCTTGAAACTCTTCAATGGACTTGTATAGCCTTTGGAAAAATGTAAAATGTCATTAATGTTGCTTACAGAGGGCTGGCAACGTAGTGTAGCCGGTAAAGCCGCTGCCTACAGTGCCCACATCCCATATGGACACCAGTTCAAGTCCCAGCTGCTCTACTTCTGATTCAGCTCCCTGCTAATGTGCCTGGGAAAGCAGTGGAGGATGGCTCAGGTCATCCCTGTACTCATGTGGAAGATCTGGGGAAGCTCCTGGCTCCTGGTTTTGGACTGGTCTAGCTCCAATCCTTGAGGCCATTTGGGGAGTGAATCAACTAATGGAAGATCTCTCTCTCTCTCTCTCTCTCTCTCTGCTTCTGTGGCTACTTTTCTGTAACTCTGTCTATCAAACAAATGAATAAATCTTTTAAAAATGTTTTTTATAAGATACCCCATCAAAGGTCCCATTCGTAATTCTAATCTCCTATAGTTCACACTCTCTACTACCTTTTGAGTTCAGGGGACCTCATTCACTGTCTACAACACCACTTCACCTACCAAAGTTAAGCTTTTTATTTTTATATTTATATTTACCTGGTATGTGCTCTCCTTAGGAAAAAAGAAGTCCTTTTAATCTAGATCCACACCGTTCCTAATTCCTGTCTCGGTTTAAAGAGCTTTTCTTCCTATAAGCCTATGCAATATGCTATAAAATCTGTTTACTGAACCTTTTTGATCCTTTGGACTTACAAAAAAAGTCCATTTTTCCCCTGGTTGTACAAATCTGAAGTGATATTATATCAAAGTTTTGCCTTGTGTTCAAAGTACTCATTTTAAATAAAATAGCTATGAATTCAAAGGGAGGAAATTTCTCTGAATAATGAAAGAGTAATTTGTAAAATGAAATAAAGGATGGTGAAACTCATTTTTATTGCAAATTTTTTCAATAGTATGTTCTTATTGCATTTGTTTTTCCTATTGATCTTAATTTTTATTATCTATAGTGTTGGCTATGTTTTTCCACATTCTGGTCTGGTGTTAGAATATAGCCCTTGTCAATGTTAAAAAGTAATTTTATACTCTTTTCTCATACTGACTAGTTACAGAATTTGGTCTACTCATTAATTATATTTATGGTGATGTGTTCAGTTATTTAAGCTGTGCCATTTTCTACCCAATCTTTTGCAGTGGAATTTAGTGTGTGAATATCAGTCTTTCAAATCCTTTGCCCAGGCCATCTACATGGCAGGGTTTTTGGTGGGTTCTCCTCTATGTGGCTTCCTTTCTGACAGGTAAGCTTCATTTTATGAACAAGAATCATCTCTAAATCTTGGTACATACTTGTGCACATTTATGCTGAGAATTATACACATTAAGGGATGTAAGTGGAAAGAGCATGGGAGCCAAATCATAGGTGGAAACTGAGGAAATGCAAAACTTTGGAAGGTTGAAATCCACAGCCTGGACTTCCGATAGGAGTGAAGCTTGAGATGATCCATAGAAAGATGGAAAACTTCCAGGTAGGAAAGCAGGTGTAAAGGAAGTGGGTAGGTAAATATGTTTAAAAAATGAAAAATAACAAATACATTTCATGAAAAAGTTTCACAAAAGGTAATTATAAAATAAAGTTAAGCTAAGATTTTTGTGAGAACTGAATCTTCATATTCTCCTTACATTTGATGACCAAAAAAAAAATGACATAGTCACATGAAAAACTGTATGTGTGTGTGTGTGTCTTTATAAAATGTACATGGTGTGCTTAAAATAGTTTTTTTGATAGACTTTAAGAAATAATTATAGAAACACAATGACTCACCAGGAACTATTAAAACAGTTTCTTGAAAAAAGTAGTAGACATAAAAGATTGAAAATTAGCAGACTGGAATTAATATTACTGATATTAATAATTAAGAAAGTAATCCAATTAGTAAATTGTATATTCATTGAAGTAGGAAGATAACACTAAGGATGCCACTGAAGGTGGCATTTATTTTGACATCAGTGGAACCAGAAATGCATAAATTCTCTAAACTGAGTTGAAATATGTCAAAAACACACAGATATGCACATCAGTAATAACTTTCATGGATCTTAACATTGCAATTAAGAAGATGGGCAGGCTATCAAATCCTTAAGCAGATCAATTATAAATTGTGATGAGTGTTGTGACTTCTATGCAAAAGGACTAGGATTTGCTATGAGGCAATGCTGAGCAGCCTGTGCTCTGTTTTCATACACTACTCATATTTAACACTCTTATCTTTAAGATGTAGATAATTGGTCGGTGCCACGGCTCAATAGGCTAATCCTCCGCCTGTGGCGCCAGCACCCCAGATTCTAGTCCCTGTCGGGGCGCCAGATTCTGTCCTGGTTGCTCTTCTTCCAGTCCAGCTCTCTGCTGTGGCCCGGGAGTGCAGTGGAGGATGGCCCAGGTCCTTGGGCCCTGAACCCATGTGGGAGACCAGGAGAAGCACCTGGCTCCTGGCTTCAGATCAGCGCGGTGTGCCTGCCACAGCGGCCATTGGGAGGTGAACCAAGGAGAAAGGAAGACCTTTCTCTCTGTCTCTCTCTCTCTCTCTCACTGTCCACTCTGCCTGTCAAAAAAGAAAAAAGATGGAGATAATAATTTTTAAATATTTGTAACTTCTTTTTCAGCTCAATGAATTACATGTGATGATACTTATAAAGAATTTAGAAAAGATCACAATTAGAGTTAATAAATATGTTATATTTCTATTGTTTTTAACAATGATGAGATGAATATGATGAATATATTGGGGGATTTGAGAAGAGATCACAGGTAGTAAAAAGATTTGCTTATATATCCAGACATGCATTCTGTTGTTCTAGTGTCTGCTTTGGTGATGTGAGAGCTCACTCAAGGATAAAAATTACAATATAAGCTCATACATCTATAATTTTACATTGTGAATTTTCTGTTAAAAATTACTCTGTGAGTTATATTTTGGAAACTGACATTGTTTGTCAAAAATTAATAAACAGTCTCCCCTTCCACCTCAACATCAGTATATTGATGCTTGAATTGAGAATCGGATAAACTAGTAACTTGACATTTTGTGCCTCATTAAAAAATTATACAAAAAAATCTGACAAATAGAATACACACAGCTTTAGGAGATGCTTATATAACAAAAATCCTTGTCTCATAGGTCATCATGGATTAATCTCGAATACCCGTTTTACAGCAGTGAGTGGGGTTCATTTCTTCTTGTTGTTCTTTTGTCAGGCAGAGTGGACAGTGAGAGAGAGAGAGACAGAGAGAAAGGTCTTCCTTTGCCGTTGGTTCATCCCCCAGTGGCCGTTGCAGCCAGTGTGCTTTGGCCAGCGCACCGCACTGATCTGAAGCCAGGAGCCAGGTGCTTCTCCTGGTCTCCCACATGGGTTCAGGGCCCAAGGACTTGGGCCATCCTCTACTGCACTCCTGGGCCACAGCAGAGAGCTGGCCTGGAAGAGGGGCAACCGGGACAGAATCTGGCACCCTAACCGGGATTAGAACCCCGGGGTGCCGGCACCGCAGGTGGAGGATGAGCCAAGTGAGCCACGGCGCTGGCCATGGGGTTCATTTCTTCTATCTTTATGAAATTATCATTATAATGATTTTGCCAACATATCGTGTGAATTCTGCTTTACTAAAACTCATGTGAATAGTGATTATAATATTTATCTTAAACATATCTCAACTTCATGAACACTTGGGGTGTGAGCATTGTGTGAGTGGCATGTGGAGAACAAGGAGCTCGAAATTCTGAGTCCTGAGATGATCTAATGATTTACAAAACTTTGTTGTAATTTTCACTAAGTTAACTGTTATCACCATAGAGTTGGACGGAAGCCATTGCTGCTGTTTAGTTGCTTGGCCTGTGGAATCCTGGGTACCTGCTGTGCGTTTGCCCCCATGTTCTCCATTTACTGTGCTTTGAGATTCCTGTTTTCTGCCTGCATGGGTACAGTTCAATTCAATAGCCTTATACTTGGTAAGTTTGCTTTGATTTCTACACAAATCTTATTAGATTTTTGAAGTCATTTTTCTCAAATGATATTGAATATCCTTGATTCTCTTCAGTTTTAGAAGGGACTTTACCGAAATGGCATCCCACGATTATCACAGTTTTTGGATTCTCTGTGAGCATGGGCCAGGTGTTGCTTGGAGGACTAGCTTATGTGTTCCGTGACTGGCATGTCCTCCAGTTGGTGGTTTCTCTGCCCTACTTCATTTTTTCTCTTTTTGTCTGGTATGTGAATTTTGCTATATACTAAGCCATTTTGCTTAAATATTTGTGATACATAAAGGCTTATCTCTAAAATTATTCTTTAAAGATTTATTTATTTATTTGAAAGGCAGAGTTACAGAGAGGCGCTGGCTCCTCTAAAAATATTTTGCAACTTATTCGTGCCCTCAGAGCTATTTGTAAGTGTAATTCTGAGAAAAAGAAAACTAGTTTTGAAATCTGAAAACTTAATTTTAAGAAAAGGAGGACATTGGTAAGTTTATAAAATTAGGACAATTGGTGGCTTATAATTTTTGCTTTACATATACTGGGAGGCAGCAGGGGATGGGTTAAGTAGTTGTGTACCTGTCCCCTGCTTGGAGGATCCAGACTGCACTCTTGGCTCTGGCTTTATCCTGAGCTGGTTCTGGTTGTCATGGGCATTTGGGAATTAAACTAGCATATGGAAGAGCTCTCTCATTCTGTCTCTCTCTGTCTCTGAATTTCAAATAATTAAATAAAAATAAATTAATAAAAATTAAAGTTTTCACTTTACCTACTTTTTTTTCCATTTGATTGATGATTTTATCTTCAGATAAACCCCAGAAAAATATCCCTGAGTTACATGGTTTCTTTTCTGATTTCAATTTAGGGAGTGATAAAATAGTCTTTCATTCCTGAAGTACTTATTGTAGTGTCATAAACTGTATTTAGTCTTTTCAGGGATAAAATGTTGGATATAACTTAAAATCAATAATATGAAACTTTAATTATATTTGAAAGTTCTGAGAACAAAGGTGTGTCTTTAAAAATTATAAATCCCCATAGTTGTCACATATGGAGATGGCAGTGACTTCTGAAGTAAGTAAAAAGAGAAGTAAAAGAATATTATATCCACCTTTTGAATCAAGGAATTTCTATTAGTTACTTGGGAATCAAAATAAGGTTTCCGAGGTATAGAAGGGATGGGAACAGGTTATGTTTGTGAAAATGTTGAGTAGGTAGAGGGCTGGTTACACAATGCAGATTAGATCTTTCTAAATAGAAGGGATGATGTATTCTGGAAAGATTGTTCCTTTCCGTAAGAGGACAGGAATCTGTCTGGACTAGAATGTGACATATTCCTCCAAAAACTGTATGTGTTGCCTCTCAAACAGTGTGGTATCAGAGTCAGTGCGCTGGCTCATTGCAACTGGACAAACAGAACGGGCATTAAAAGAACTTAAGAGAATTGCCTATATTAATGGAAATAAAGATGTTGCACAAAGTTTGACTACTGAGGTAAGAAAAGATAATTACTATTTCTTTAATCAAATTCCTTAAGCCAACAATAAATGAAAAATGAGTAAAATTATTGATGTACATAGCTAAGAAATGTAAGAATTCAAATTCTATTATTATTATTACCTTTTGTGTATAGCTTGTATTCGAAGATTAGAAAAAATGTATTGTAAGATGATTTTTGGAATTAAAAAAATTGATTAGGGCAGAGGTGCAGAGATTTTGTAAGTCCATTTCAAGTACCACTGGGTATTGAGGGCAATGAGGCATTACAGGTGTTTAATCATCCTTTATTTCTTATTTTCTGAAGTCAGGATCTATCATTGTCATAATTCTAACATGACACTCTTGATGATGGGTTGCTCTAAAAGATATTAAAATAATTGTCTTTGCCACCATATTGTAGCAGAAATAGACAAGTATCCCATGGCTCTGAAGTGATCTGGGTCCCTTTGAAGGACATGGGCTGTTGTCTCAACAAACTGACTCCAAACATAGAGTCCTAACTTGCCATCTATATGCCTAGTCAATATTTCCTAAGTTGGAAAGTTTGATCAAACAAAGAAAATAATGGAGTTTTCTTCTTAGGTGTTCTATATTTTCATATCTATAGTAAGCTAAGCTTTGTCACATGATTCATGAGTTTTGGTTGTCTTGATAGATTTATATAGATTTGTTAGGCCAATTTCAAACTTTATACTCATTTTAGATAAGATAAAATATAACACTTATAAAAGTTGATTATGTAAGGTGTCTGGCGCGTAACAGATCTTCCCAGGCAGACGAATCAATTAATTCACAGGCTTTTATTGGGATTCCGCTCCCAGGCGAGGTTCCCCAGTCCCAATATAGCAACAGAGTGGGGGCTGGGGAAGTCGCGCATCAGAGATTGGGAGAGCTCCTTTTATAGATTCAGGGCATGGGGTTAAAGGTTGAGGTGGGTCTAATCCTCATTGGTTGACCTTTAGGCACCCGCAGGGACCTTGACAAGGACTTTGCTTCCCTGGAAGTACAGGTAGGAACTTTCCGTTCCCGGAAGTGTAGGCCTTCCCTCCATGCAGATCCCAAAGATACCATCCTGACCTTTTGATGATAGGAAAGGGGGTGATGATGAGTCTCTCTGGCTACTTCCTGCTGACTGGGGACATCGGCTACAGGGGCCCGCTGGGAGTATCTTGGGGCTCCGCAGGGACAGGCATATATGGATGGAGAAGCATCTGGATGACTGCCTGGTTGCTAAAGGCCTTGGCTCATTCCATTATCACCTGCTGTAAATACTTAAACAGACACTGTAGTATACAAGTCAGGGTGAGAATAGCAACTGATGATCCTAAGAGTGGCATTAACCAGGTAATGAAAGAATTTCATAGAGGAGAGGAAATGAGGGGGGTCTCTGGACCCTTATGGGGACAGTTTGATGGATGTAGCTTAAATCTGATCCCAGACAAGACTGTGAGAAAGGCCACTCAACTTCCGCAGGTAGGGGGGTTTGTCTGTAGAGAAATTCTGAATAATCATACAAATTAAGTGGAGGAGTGGACCATCAATACACACAGGTTGGGAGTAGAGCCACTGATGTTAGAGTAGAAGTTATTATTACAAAGGAATGAGACCCAAGTGGGCTAGACAGGGTCTAGAACAAAGGACAGAATCATTACTAGAGGACTCAAGAAAGGTGCTGTCTCAGCCAAATAGAAACTGACAGAAGGGGCCAGATAATTAATCCAGTGGGCTTTAGGCCTGGTAAGTTTAGAGGCCCAGACCTATCTCTTCATAGGGTACATCTTAAGGGAGGTGTGAACCTCCTTGGGAAGGCACCCTGTTGACTTCCATTACCTACCTGGCCTGGGAGGAGAGCTGGCCAGGTGAAGGCAGGTGGCATCTGTAACAGCTCTGCCCACAGTGTTGCTGACCCTACTTGGCCGTCTCCTCTAAGCAGCGGTGGTCACCTTGGAAGCTGGGCTGAGGGAAGTGCTTTTCAGCTTAGAGCCAATAAGATCTGTGGCTCTGACCTGAAGTCCTTCAACTCCAGGGCAGGTCCATTTCCAGTGATCCAACTCTTCACTGGCAGAATTGACAGGGCTCTTCATAGCTGACTTCTGCTGAAGCCCAGGCTTACCACATTGATAGCCACTGCAGTGGACTGGCCTGTTGGGTCTCCTTGAGGGCAGTTCAGTGTACAGAACAGCCATTAATATAGGCCTGCCACCCATTGCTTCTGATGCCTAGCTTTCTTTTTCTCCTGATTTTTGTTAAGGCAGACCAGAGGATGCAAGTCAAGGGGTGCTCAAGTCCCAGATCACTGACTGACAATAGCAATATCAAATGAAAATTTAGAAAGCAGTTTCAATCATTAAATAACAAACATAGCAGTTTCAATACTAGCTTTTTAAACTCATTAACTGTTTTTCAATTTACCAATTGATTTGAATTACTTTCTGCTCTTAGTAACCTCAGCTAACCATACTTTCTCTCAGTTGGTACCTGTAATACATTATTGGCTTCATCTGTTTACAGCATCGTCCCAAAGCACTGAATACAATAGAAGTGGCTGCAGAAAGTCCATCGGGACCTATAGGAGGACAGCTAAGCACAGAACCAACAACACTTTAGTTTTATGAGCAGCAAATCTGATATATAAAACTATGGATGACAAAAGACTTTAAGTTGCCATGTCTAAAATTATTAACTTATTATAAACTCAACAAGAGGCACGTGCTTACTTCACATAGCATTTTTGAAAGCACCTGTAGGATTTTACAGAACATTTAACTCTTTAGGCCTCTGTGGCTTTCTCATTAGGATCCAAGATTTCTTTCGTAACCTTCTGTGACTTCCACATCCCCTCTTCAACTTACTTGAAACATTCCATCATTTCCATTCCATTCTAGAGTAAACTAGCCATCAGGATGAAGTCAATCTTACAAACTTTGTCCTTTCTTTATTCAAAATAACTCTTTCCTTTTAACCTTCCTTATCAAATGCACATTTCTATAACATTTTTTTTTTTTTTGGCAGGCAGAGTGGACAGTGAGAGAGAGAGACAGAGAGAAAGGTCTTCCTTTTGCCGTTGGTTCACCCTCCAATGGCTGCCAGGGACAGCGCGCTGCGGCCGGCGCACCGCGCTCATCCGATGGCAGGAGCCAGGTGCTAGGTGCTTTATCCTGGTCTCCCATGGGGTGCAGGGCCCAAGCACTTGGGCCATCCTCCACTGCACTCCTGGGCCACAGCAGAGGGCTGGCCTGGAAGAGGGGCAACCGGGACAGAATCCGGCACCCCGACCGGGACTAGAACCCGGTGTGCCGGCGCCGCAAGGTGGAGGATTAGCCTGTTGAGCCACGGTGCCGGCCTAACATTTTTAACACAAATTTAACATGCTGAGTATACAAGAGGTTACAATAAATTAGCAGTTACACCTAAATGACTTAAGATGCTGATATATCTCTACTTGAATTCAATTAAAATTAAAATTGCATTCATCTAAAACAAGTACTAATTACCCATTGCTGTGTCATTGAGACTGATTACCAGGAAACCTGTTAAAAAATTGCAAAAATAAGTTCAGCAAGTTACAAAGCAATATTTTCAAAGGTAGTGATCTTCTTAGATTCAAAGAAAGGAGACCAGACAAGGAGGCTAGAGAGCCACGTTCAGGAACAGGTCCTTTTAAAACTTTACTGGAGGGTGTCCAGGGAAGCAGGAGCAGTGAGTCCCATTAGAATGGGGGTGGAGCTTGACACCAGTGGTTGGGCCACATGGCTACCTGTCTTCCAGCAATGGTGGCGGGGAGAGGCAGGGCATGGGTTGGGGCAGGGCGAAAAAATGCGAATATGGGGGCCGGAGGTTCCTGGGTAGCTGTGGGATCTCCAGGAACTTAGGAGGGTCCAAAAAGGTGGAGGGTGGAGAGTTTGGCGGTAACACAGAAGAGGCATCCTTACGTGGTGGGGGCCCGATCTTGGCCAGCAAGACCTGGGCTGTGGAGCAGGCAGAGAGGAAAGTAAGGGAGAAGGGAGTAGGATGGGAGTGGAGGTCTCAGAAAGCCTGGACATATGGGACCTCTGACGATTTTCTCTCCCTGTGGCAGAAATTCTCAAGGTAATTAGGCCATGCCTGGGTGGAGTAGAAGATTAGGCGTTTACTCCGTAGGTCCTGGGCCAGTCCCAGTTTCTTCAAGTTATTTAGCAGGCAGGCCAGGGGGCATTTTGAATCCCACCCTCGAGATTGGCCAGATCCCATGGTCTCCCCGGTAGCCTGGATCTACTGAAATTCGGTCAAGGCATCCCCTGTCCTGGACTTCAGCAGATGGATTAGAGGTCAGTCCTCTAAGGGGCCAAGCCAGTGGAGGGACGTCTCCAACAACCACTGGGAGGCTAAACAGCGGAGAACAGAGGCCACGTGCGCATGATTTGGAGGTCTCTGTCCACACGGAGAGCTAGCAGGAGATCACAGAGACTGGGCCAACCCAGAGGAGGAAGGGAGAGCAAGGGAGGAGTTACTTACAGTTGGTCTAGCGTGGTCCATAGTCAGCCTGGGGCACCAGACAGTTTCAAGGAGCGAGGGGGCCTCAAATCCAGAAAGGGGAGGCGCCAACCTCAGCTCCCGGGTTTCAGCGCCATCTGCAAGGTGTCCGGCATGTAACAAATCTTCCCAGGCAGATTCATCAATTAATTCACAGGCTTTTATTGGGATTCCGCTCCCAGGAGAGGTTCCCCAGTCCCAACAGAGCAACAGAGCGGGGGCTGGGGAAGTCGCACATCAGAGATTGGGAGAGCTCCTTTTATAGATTCAGGGCATGAGGGTTAAAAGTTGAGGTGGGTCTGATCCTCACTAGTTGACCTTTAGGCACCCACAGGGACCTTGACAAGGACTTTTCTTCCCTGGAAGTACAGGTAGGAACTTTCCATTCCCAGAAGTGTAGGCCTTCCCTCCATGCGGATCCCAAAGCTACCAGATTAGATAAATCAATTTAATACAACTGAAGTAGTCTTTTTACTTGTTGAATTATATTTAGTAGAACACTAGCCTTTGACTGTAATGTAAATTAAAAGTACATTATCTCAATAATTAAGAAAGAAAGACAAGAAGAAAGAAAGGTAGGGGAGAGGGAGAGAAAGAAAAAGATAAGTATTATATTTTTAGAATGTGTCTCTGAACTACAATGAATTTTTTCTTTTTGTTTTAATAGCACAATAACATAAACATTGCTGAGAATTGTGTCATAGTAATTATCATGTATTTGCTGTGACCTTGAGAATCTAATGTATTATATAAATGCCTTAAAAAAGTAACAGAGATAATGTAACAAAAAGGGGTGCAGATTGATGCCTCCTCACACAGGGCACTAAATGTAAGAAAAAGGGCACAGAACAGAGAGGAGACAGAATACAAACTCACAGCCAGATCAAATTTATTCAAAGAAAATAAACTTGCAAAGGTTGACCAACTACCATCGTGCACACAGACCAGACATGTGACAGAGGGCCCAGACCTCAGCAGGCTAGGCCTTTTCATATCTTAGGTGAGCTAGGGGTGGCAATGGGGGGCAGTAGGCAGAGGTGAACTTCTCCATACATGTTTTTCAAGTTTGGCCTGATGGCTTTCCGAACCTGGGACTGGAATGCAGGGGATGGGGTGGAAACAATGGGATGTGAGGCTGAATTGATCTCTTGAAAGAAGGCAGGGTAACAAGAACCCAAGATGGTTGAGGCTTATGTCCTTGTTCCATCAGATAAAGAATATACAAAACATTTGAAACAATACAGTAGAAAAAGTTAATGGGAATACTTTTACTAGATAACTAAGAGCAGGGAGAAGATTCACCACTTTGTGTAATCAATGTAATGGGACATTCTTGGGGAAGATTTGTTGCTGTTTTCATAACAAGTCATGCATCAGTAGCTAGTTAGGTATGTGTTAAACAAAAGAGTACATCAGGGATTTCTAACCACCAACAAATAATTTTATAATTATGGAAAAGGATTTCTGCAGCATTTTATGTCATTTAGAAGTCAGTTTTACGATGTTTGTATAGTATATTTTAACCTGTTATTACACTGATTTTGTTCAGTGATTTAAATTATTAGTTGTGAGATATTGTAAATATGACCCATGCCAATGTGGTTATAGGAGATTATTCTTTTTTGTTTCATTCCAATGGAGATTAGCAGTGCATGTGGGAATAAAAGGAATAATTTTTGGAAATTAGGACCCTTTTTACTTAATCTAAATAGTTTTTGATTCATTTTTGTTGTTGAAGATTTTAACATACAAAATGAAGGAAGAACTGAACACAAGCGAGAGCAAAAAACAATTCAAAATAAAAGAGATCATTGTTAATCCTACAGTGCGCAGGATTGTGCTGTGTGGATCCTTTTTAGGGTAAGTAGTTCAACTTTTCCTCATCTAATACCTATTCAACAGCGCCAGTGTCATGTGAAGCAACTTGAAGAGTGTTGGTTTAAGGGGATACTTCCCCCTCTTTTGTTTGATATCACAAACAAAAGTCCAAAAGGAAGTAGGAAAGAATAAAGCGATCCAAAGGGAATCAACTGTTTGAGAATGGGTTTTCAGAAGGTGGTTATGATTTATAGGAATTGGAGGAAAGGAAAAATCAAAATTAAAAGATAAATTGGATCTCAACAAGGTTCCACTAAATGGGGAAGATAAAATTGATTTTCTGACAAATTGATCAATATTGTATAACATATAAATATGTGGAGTATAATATTTGAATACTCTATATGCATATTCAACTTCTACCAAAGTTTGACTATGTACTATTGGACACTATCCCTCTTTGATCTCCAGTTTTCAAAATACAGTTCACAAATTGTTCAGTTACATGAGAAAACCTGAATACTGTGCTACATACATTGATAGTGAATTTATTTTTAATTATTTTTCTTTCTTTATTTGACAGCAGATAGAAAACCCCCATCTGTTATTTCACCTTTGGTACCTGAGACAGCTAAGCTAAGTTGAGGGTGAAGCCAGGAGTTAGGAATTCAATTCCAGTTTCCAACTTGAGTGGAAGGTATCAAATTCCTTGAGTTTTCACTGCTGCCTCCCATGTTCTGTTTTGGCAAGATACTGGAGTCAGGAATTGAAGAAGGGTGTCAAACCCAGGTACTCTAATATGGGACACAGCCTCTTAACCACTAGGCCAATGCCCATTTTCAGAATGTAACTTAAATAGGAAATGTTAAGTTACATTTGTACATATTAATATACAGTGCTCATGTACGAGTCTATTACTCTGTTTGGTATTTTCAAATAAAAAATTTACCAGCATTTTGTTCCAAATTATAGAAGCCACATTTTATGTGATGCCAACTTTTTTTTTTTTTTTGACAGGCAGAGTGGACAGTGAGAAAGAGAAAGGTCTTCCTTTTGCTGTTGGTTCACCCTCCAATGGCCGCCATGGCAGGTGCGCTGCAGCCAGCGCATCACGCTGATCCGAAGCCAGGAGCCAGGTGCTTCTCTTGGTCTCCCATGGGGTGCAGGGCCCAAGCACTTGGGTCATCCTCCACTGCACTCCCAGGCCATAGCAGAGAGCTGGCCTGGAAGAGGGACAACCGGGACAGAATCCGGCACCCTGACCGGGACTAGAACCCGGTGTGCCAGCGCCGCAAGGCGGAGGATTAGCCTATTGAGCCGTCGCACTAGCCCAATTTTTAAAAATTCCAACAATATGATAAGCCTAATTAATGTTTTCAAAACATGTGAAAATCTAGACAAGTATGATTGTCTTCTCTAAATTTATAGAAAAGAACATGTGTTACCCTTTCCATCTTTGGAATAAAATGGTCTCAGTTTTCACTTTGGCTCCTGAAACATTCATAATGAGAATTTAGACTGAATTGTAGCATTAGATCTAATGTGTATCACTTTCGGTAAATTTATTTCTTTAACCTCTCACTGAATTCATTAGTGAGGCTTTCCTCATTATTCATGTTTTCAAATTTTTCTAAAATAACTAACTTTCCATTGCACCTTGAATTCTTTTATTTCATCTCAGAATGTTTTGGTCTTAATAATGTGTTTAAGGGAAATACTTACAAAGGTTACAAATACACACACTATAATGAAACACCGTGTTACCAAGTTAATGGAATGCCTCTGTACTTTCCTTCCCAGGTTTTCGGGACTTTTCAGTTCTCATGGCCTCATGCTGGATGTTCAGAGTTTGGGGGATGATATCTTCCTGTCCCAGTTTCTACTAGGAGTGGTAGAATTTCCCTCCAGATTATTTACATTTTTTGTAATAAGACATGCTGGACGTCGCCCTTCAATAGCTGTTTCATTTCTTGTGGCTGGAAGCTGTATTGTGGTCAATATATTTATATCCAAAGGTGAGATTTTTCAGTGTTTGAAATTCTCGTAAGCAAGGTATATCTTTGCAATAATCATGGATTTTCTAAATTGTCTGAATATAATTCACATTTATTATTAATGCCAAGAACACTAGAATTTAACATTTAGGTGTTTTGAGGGTCATACACTGCTCAATCAGTAACACTTCACATTTATAATTTTCTTGAAACAGTCATTAGAAAGATAAATGTTAGAACTATCATTTATCAAGCAGTACAAAACACTGATTGAAAAAAAATGTCTGTGAACTCTGTAGTAGCACTGTGTGTTTGGCACCAATGCATCATGGAGAAAGGTGTTAATTACAAACTTGCTTTTTAGGAGTCTCTCCATATGGCATTTGAGTGCAGTCATTACAGATAAATGAGGATTTGATTGATAAAGAAAGGGAAAGATGTTGTACAAGATAATGAGAACAGAAAATATGACTGAAAGATATTTTGAAAATGAGATCAATGTATAATTGGAATCTGTAGTGCTGGCATCACATATGGGCACTGGTTCAAGTCCCAGGTGCTCCACTTCTGATCCAGCTCTCTGCTATGGCCTGGGAAAGCAGTGGAAGGTGGCCCAAGTCCTTGGACCCCTGAGCCAACATGCGAGACCCAGAAGAATCTCCTGGCTCCGGGCTTCTGGCTTCGGATTGGCACAGCTCTGGCTGTTGTGGTCAACTGGGGAGTGACCCAAGGGATGCAAGACCTCTCTCTCTCTCTCTTTGCCTCTCCTTCTCTCTGTGTAACTCCGACTTTTAAATAAATAAATAAATCTTTAAAAATTATTTTTGAGGTGGTAAGAGATAGATGAGTACTTGATTACAGAATATTTCACTTTTCAGCTAATAGTATTCCAATAAAGTTCTTTTTTTAAAGGTTTATTTGAAAGGCAGAGTTACAGAAATGGGAGTGGGAGGAGAGAGAGAGAGAGAGAGAGAGAGAGAGAGAGAGAGAGAGAGAGAGAGAGAAAGATCTATCTTCTATCAGTTGGTTCACTTCCCAAATGGCTGCAATGGACAGGGCTAGCCCAGGCTGAAGCCAGGAGACAGGAACTCCATCTGGATCTCCCACATTGGTGAGAAGGTTCCAAACACCAGTGCCATCCTCTGTGCTTTGCCAGATGCAGTATTTGGGAACTGGATCAGAAGCTGGACAACCAGGATCAGAACCACTGGACCTATGATAGGGCATCCTGGGTCTCAGGTGACTTCTTAACCTGCTACTGTGCCACAGCACTGGCCATTAAACTGTCTTTTAAAATTAAAAAAAAAAGAGGAGCTGGTGCTGTGCTATAGTGGGTAAAGCTGCTTCCTGCAGTGCTGGCATCCCATATGGGCACTGGTTCGAGTCCTGGCTGCTTCACTTCCAATCCAACTCTCTGCTATGGCCTAGGAAAAGTAGCAGAAGAAGGCCCAAGTCCTTAGGCCCCTGCATCCATGTGGGAGACCCAGAAGAAGCTTCTGGCTCCTGGCTTCAGCCATTGCGGCCAGTTGGGGAGTGAACCAGTAGATCGAAGACCTCTCTGTCTCTACCTCTCCTTCTATCTCTGTGTACTTTCAAATACACAAATAAAATTTTTAAAAAATTAAATTAATTTTAAAAAAGAAAAAAATATATTTTAAGAGATAGAGAAAGAATCTTTCATGGCTGGTTAGTTCCCCCAGATACCCTCAACAACCAAGGCTGGTCAAAGTCAAAGATTGGAGCCCAGAACTCAATCAGGGTCTCCCACATGGAAGACAGGGGCCAAAATTCTTAGGCCATTACTTGCTATCTCCCAGCATTCACAAAGACAGGAAGTTGGAATTGAAAGCATAGCCACGACTTGAACAAAAATACTCTGTGCAGAATGTCCACCTTATTGAAGATTTCTGAATATATGGTCATCTGGAATAAAAACCTATAATTTTCTTTTCTTATGGTTCATGTTGGTTTCATTGAATTAGTCCAGAGATATTTCCTCTTTTTGAATTTTATAGAAAAATTTAAGAATGATGCTCTTTTAAAAATGCTTGATAAAATTCACCTGGAAAGCATGGTTCTGGGCTTTTCTTTATTGGTTGACTTTTGAATACTAAGTCAATCTCCTTATTTGTTATTGGTCCATTCTTGTGTCTCACTTGCTATCTTTATTTGATGATTTTTAAGCAATATACTTCATCTTACATAAAGCTGACATTAGAACTCTTACAGCTATCATAGTCTATTTAAGTTGATAAAAACTTCAGCTGAATGTGAAAGCTCTAACCTTTTACTCTCTACATACTTCCCATTATTTATGTCAGAATTTATTTCATTTTACATTGTGTATCCATTGACAAGTTTCTCCAGTATTAGTTAATAATAATACTTTTTCTGAGTAATCATTATAATTTCAAATATGTTAACTTCATGAAATAGAAGACATAGATCTTCGGATGTAGTAATGGAGAAATAGGAGGTGCTATTTAGGTAATTAGTAAATGGAAAGTATACTTTGACTGGTTTACTTGGAATAAAACTGGTGTTTAAGTGTGTTATGTTTTGACCCTGAGCACTATGAATGCATTCATCATTTGAGCTTTACTTACATCATTGCTGTTAGCTTATGAGTCTAACAGTAAGTGAGCCCTTAGTGACATTTTCTAGGTTTCTCTGGTCAACTAAGTATCCACTCTCCTTAAAACTAGGTTGTGGCCACTTTTTCCCTTCATATATATTTTATGTTCTGCTTGGTTTTGTTTTTTTATCAGTAGGGAGTCTCACGTCTGCAATTCCTTGTTCTTAATCTTTCTTTTCTTTTTTTTTTTTTTGCTGTCTATCAGATTATTTGATCAATGAAAATTTCAATATCAGGGAGTATATGAAGGCCAATGTATTTCTCTCTAGTCCCCTGATTTGAGTGTGTCTATGGGGATAGCTGAGTTACTGGCAGCAGCTAAGGCTATTCTAGGATTTGGGCTTCTAGTTTCCAGCCTCTTTAGGGGTACCTTTGTTCCTGGTCTTTCTACTTTTGTGTTGTCTTTTCAGATTAAGGGTTGTAGTGTTTGTAAACTCTGGATTATCCTTGCTTGTTTGTTTTCTGTTTTTGTACCACCAATCCATTTTAGGCTCTCAGTTTAATAATGTTCTGAATTATTTTCTCTTTATTGTAAATACCTAATTGGTTCCCATTTGCTTAGTTAGAACCTGCTTGTGAAAGCTTGATTCCAGATAATTTCCTAGTAGTAGTTAGAAAATATTTGAAAATGCAATGAATAATTAATGTTGACATAATCTCTGTTTTTGTTCCACAATTTTTGTTTATAGATATGGCCACTTTGCGTCTCATTATCTTTCTCTTGGTGAAGACATCCCTTGCATCCTTTATAATGATATATATAGCTTTCTCAAATGAACTTCTGCCAACAACACTCAGGTAATGAAAGAAATTGAAAATGGTCCAAGTTGATATACTGAATGATGCTGGAAGTTTCCAAGAACTTAAATGAGTAAAATAAAATTCACTTTAAGTTGTGTTTCAAAAATGTTTACAAATAAATGATTGGCATTTGAGCTGTCCTTGGCAGAATTCCATATATAAATATACACACACATATATATATATATATATATATATATAAATAAAGATTTATTTATTCATTTGAAAGACAGAATTAGAGAGAGAGAGAGAGAGAGAGAGGAAGAGAGAAAGAGAGAGAGGGAAAAGAAGAGGGAGAGATTTTTACTTACTGGTTCACTCTGCAAATGGTTCCAATGGTCTGGCTGGGCCAGGCTGATGCCAGGAGTGAGATTAATCTTGGTCTCCCACCTAGTTGCAGGGGTTCAATTCCTTGGACCATCCTCTGGTGCTTTCCAAGGCACAGTAGCAGAGAAGTGGGTCAGACATGGAGCATCCAGAACTCAAATTGGGGCCTCATATTGGCATATGAAGTGGTGGCTTACCCCTCTGCACCACATTGCCTGACCCTTCATTATATAGGCAGAATTTTTTAGTGAACCAAATTTTTCTGCAACATTTTCACAACTATGTCTATGTTATAGCAGTTTTAAAATTGTTAGTCACACAGAGATTTCAGGGTAGAGTTGTATGCAATACTAGTCATAATATCATATCTTTGTTTTTACTAGTGTGTAACATGTTGTTTTTTCCAATGAAAGTGTCTTGAGATACTTGGCAGAATTTATAGACAACATGACAAAATAAATATGGAAAATACTTATTTTACTTTTTGCTTTGGGTGTGGATATTTTTGAATTTTCACATGCTTAATTATTTATTTTGCTATAGATATTTAATTTAATTTTCCTATTAACACTGCACTATTTAAGTTAACCATGACAAAACCCATCTGTCACTCTTACCAAATATCCATGATCTTGGAAGCCAAAAGTCTTGTTATCAGTTGCAACTCTACGCTTCTCCATTCATGTGAGGGAAATAAATCTCCAATAGAATAGCCTTTTTTATATGTATTGGGAGATTCTATTCTCTTAAAGAACACACAGAAACATGGTCATCAATATGAAAGAAGGTAAAGGAAGGAAATCTCACAGCAAAAGATCACAGGAAGTTCAAAGCATATATTAGAAAATATCTTTGGCAAATGCCAGGACAAAGTTACTACTTATCAATAGTCACATTGAATGTTAATGGCCTCAACTGTCCAGTTAAAAGACACAGATTGGCTGACTGGGTTAAGGAACAAAACCCATCTATTTGCTGCTTACAAGAAACACATCTTTCCAACAAAGATGCATACAGACTGAAAGAGAAAGGCTGCAAAAAGATATATCAAGCCAACAGAAATGAAAAAAGAGCGGGTGTAGCCATCTTAATATCAGACAACATAAACATTAACACAAAAACTGTTAAGAGAGACAAAGAGGGGCACTATATAATGATTAAGGGATCAATTCAACAGGAAGATATTACGATTATCAATATATATGCACCTAATTACAGGGCACAGGTTTATTTAAAAGATTTGTTAAGGGACTTAAAAGGAGACTTAGACTCCAATACAATAGTACTGGGGGACTTTAATACTCCACTTTCAGAAATAGACAGATCAACCAGAAAGAAGTTCAACAAGGATACAGTAGATTTAAACGACACTATAGCCCAAATGGATCTAACAGATATCTACAGAACTTTTCATCCTACACATAAAGAATTTATATTCTTCTCAGTAGTACATGAAACCTGCTCTAGGATTGACCACATACTAGGCCATAAAGCAAGTCTCAGCAAATTTAAAAGACTTAGAATCATACGATGCAACTTCTCAGACCATAAAGGAATGAAGGTGGAAATTAGCAACTCAGGAATCCCTAGAGCATATGCAAACACATGGAGATTGAACAACATGCTCCTGAATGAACAGTGGTTCATAGAAGAAATCAAAAGAGAAATCAAAAATTTTCTGGAAGTAAATGAGGATAACAGCACAACATACCAAAATTTATGGAATACAGCAAAAGCAGTGTTAAGAGGAAAGTTTATATCAATAGGTGCCTACATCAAGAAATTGGAAAGGCACCAAATAGATGAGCTTTCATTGCATCTCAAGGATCTAGAATCTGCAGCAAACCAGACCCAAATCTAGTAGGAGAAGAGAAATAATTAAAATCATAGAAAAAATCAATAGGATTGGATCCAAAAAAATTACAAAAAATCAGCCAAACGAGGAGCTAGTTTTTTGAAAAAATAAACAGAATTGACACCCCATTGGCCTAACTAAAAAAAGAAGAGAAAACATCCAAATCAATAAAATCAGAGATGAAAAAGGAAATATAACAACAGACACCACAGAAATCAAAAGAATCATCAGAAATTACTACAAGGACTTGTATGCCAGCAAACAGGGAAATCTATCAGAAATGGATAGATTCCTGGACATATGCAACCTACCTAAATTGAACCAGGAAGACATACAACACCTCTACAACCCATAACTGAGTCAGAAATTGAAACAGTAATAAAGGCTCTCCCAATAAAGAAAAGACAAGGACCAGATGGATTCACTGCTGAATTCTACCACACATTTAAAGAAGAACTAACTCCAATTCTTCTCAAACTATGCAGGACAATCGAAAAAGAGGGAATCCTCGCAAATTCTTTCTATGAAGCCAGCATCACTGTAATCCCTAAGCCAGAAAAAGATGCAGCATTGAAAGAAAATTACAGACCAAAACTCCTGATGAACATAAACACAAAAATCCTCAATAAAATTCTTGCCAATAGAATACAACAACACATCAGAAAGATCATCCACCCAGACCAAGTGGGATTCATCCCTGGTATGCAGGGATGGTTCAATGTTCGCAAATCAATCAATGTGATACACCACATTAACAGACTTATTAAGAAAAACCATATGATTATCTCGATAGATGCAGAGAAAGCATTTGATAAAATTCAACACCCTTTCATGATGAAAACTCTAAGCCAATTGGGTATAGAAGGAACATTCCTCAATACAATCAAAGCAATTTATGAAAAACACACAGACAGTATCCTGTTGAATGGGGAAAAGTTGGAAGAATTTCCACTGAGATCTGGTACCAGACAGCGATGCCCATTCTCACCATTGCTATTCAATATTGTTCTGGAAGTCTTAGCCAGAGCTATTAGGCAAGAAAAAGAAATTAAAGGATTACAAATTGGGAAGGAAGAAGTCAAACTATCTCTCTTTGCAGACGATATGATTCTTTATTTAGGGGACCCAAAGAACTCTACTAAGAGACTATTGGAACTCATAGAAGAGTTTGGAAAAGTAGCAGGATATAAAATCAATGCACAAAAATCAACAGCCTTTGTATACACAGGCAATGCCATGGCTGAGGAAGAACTTCTAAGATCAATCCCATTCACAATAGCTACAAAAACAATCAAATACCTTGGAATAAACTTAACCAAGGACATTAACGCTCTCTACGATGAAAATTACAAAACCTTAAAGAAAGAAATAGAAGGGGATACCAAAAAATGGAAAAATCTTCCATGCTCATGGATTGGAAGAATCAACATCATCAAAATGTCCATTCTGCCAAAAGCAATTTACAGATTCAATGCAATACCTATCAAGGTAACGAAGACATTCTTCTCAGATCTAGAAAAAATGATGCTGAAATTCATATGGAGACACAGGAGACCTTGAATAGCTAAAGCAATCTTGTACAACAAAAACAAAGCCGGAGGCATCACAATACCAGATTTCAGGACATACTACAGGGCAGTTGTTATCAAAACAGCATGGTACTGGTACAGAAACAGATGGATAGACAAATGGAACAGAATAGAAACACCAGAAATCAACCCAAGCATCTTTAGCCAACTTATATTTGATCAAGGATCTAAAACATATTCCTGGAGTGAGGACAGTCTATTCAATAAATGGTGCTGGGAAAACTGGATTTCCACATGCAGAAGCATGAAACAAGACCCCTGCCTTACACCTTACACAAAAATCCACTCAACATGGAATAAAGACCTAAATCTATGACCCAACACCATCAAATTATTGGAAAATATTGGATGAACCCTGCAAGATATTGGCACTGGCAAAGACTTCTTTGAAAAGACCCCTGAAGCACAGGCAGTCAAAGCCAAAATTAACAATTGGCATTGCATCAAATTGAAAAGTTTCTGTACTGCAAAAGAAACAATGAAGAAAGTGAAGAGGCACCCGACAGAATGGGAAAAAAATATTTGCAAACTGTGCTACATATAAAGGATTAATAACCAGAATCTACAATGAGATTAAGAAACTCCACAACAACAAAACAAACAACCCACTTGAGAGATGGGCCAAGGACCTCAGTAAACAATTTTCAGAAGAGGAAATCCAAATGGCCAACTGACACATGAAAAAATGTTCAAGATCCCTAGCAATCAGGGAAATGCAAATCAAAACCACAATGAAGTTTCATCTCACCCCAGTTAGAATGGCTCACATTCAGAAATCTACCAGCAACAGATGCTGGCAAGGATGTGGGGGAAAAGGGACACTAACCCACTGTTGGTGGAAATGCAAACCAGTTAAGCCTCTATGGAAGTCTGGAGATTCCTCACTAACCTGAATGTAACCGTATCATGCAACACAGCCATCCCACTCCTTGGAATTTACCCAAAGGAAATTAAATTGGCAAACAAAAAAGCTATCTGCACATTAATGTTTATCGCAACTTAATTCACAATAGCTAATATCTGGAATCAGCCTAAATGCCCATCAACTGAAGACTGGATAAAGAAATTATGGGACATGTACTATATAGAATACTATACAGAAGTAAAAAATAATGAAACCCGGTCATTTGCAACTAGATGGAGGAATCTGGAAAACATCATTCTGAGTGAAATAAGCCAGTCTCAAAGGGACAAATATCATATGTTTTCCCTGATTGGTGACAACTAACCAAGCACAAAAAAGGAGGCCTGTTGAAGTGAAATGGACACTATGAGAAACAATGACTTGACCAGTCCTTGTCCTGCCTGTTGGTATACAATTTAATACTTTATCCCTTTCAGTATTTTTTGTCTACTTAATACTATTGGTTGAACTCTGTAATTAACACACATTTATTCTTACATGTTTAAATTTAACTGAAAAGTGATCCCTGTTAAATATAAGAGTGGGAATAAGAGAAGGAGGAGTGTACAATTTGGGACATATTCAATCAGACTTGCCCCAAATGATGGAGTTAGAAACGTGCCAGGGGATCCCAATACAATCCCATCAAGGTGGCATGTACCAATGCCATCTCATTAGTCCAAGTGATCAATTTCAGTTCACAATTGATCATACTCATAGGTCTAAGAGTCAAAGGCATCACACAAACAAGACTAGTGTCTGCTAATCTAATACTAACTGGTAGAATAAAAAAGGGAGAGAACGATCCAACATGAGAAGCGGGAGACACAGCAGACTCATAGAATGGCAGATGTCCTAAACAGCACTCTGGCCTCAGAATCAGCCCTTAAGGCATTCAGATCTGGCTGAAGAGCCCATGAGAGTATTTTAGGCATGGAAAGCCAAGACACTGTGGGAAAAAAAAAAAAAACCTAAATGAAAGATCTTTGTGAGTGACATCCCAGTGGAAAGAATGGGGCCATCAAAGAAGGAGGTACCTTTCTCTGAAGGGAGGAGAGAACTTCCACTTTGACTATGGTCTTGTCTGAATAAGATTGAAGTCAGTGAACTCAAGAGGCTTCCATAGCCTTGGCAACTCATGACTAGAGCCTAGGGAGATTTCTGATGCCATAAACAATTGTGTCAATTTGTTAAGTCAACAACAGGAGTCACTGTGTACTTACTTCTCATGTGGGATCTGTCCTTAATGTGTTGTCCAATGTGAATTAATGCTATAACTAGTACTGAAACAGTATTTTACACTTTATGTTCTGTGTGGGTGCAAACTGATGAAATCTTTACATAGTGTATACTGAGTCGATCTTCTGTATATAAAGAGAATTGAAAATGACCCAGGAGTGCAGTGGAGGGTGGCCCAAGTGCTTGGGCCCTGCACCCCATGGGAGACCAGGAAAAGCACCTGGCACCTGGTTCCTGCCATCAGATGAGCGTGGTGCGCTGGCTGCAGTGCGCCGGCCGTGGTGGCCATTGGAGGGTGAACCAACAGCAAAGGAAGACCTTTCTCTCTGTCTCTCTCTCTCACTGTGCACTCTCCCTGTCAAAAATGAAAAAAAAAAAAAAAGAAAATGAATCTTGATGTGAATGGAATGGGAGAGGGAGCGGGAGATGGGAGGGGTGCAGGTGGGAGGGAAGTTATGGGGGTGGGGGAAGCCAATGTAATCCATAAACTGTACTTTGGAAAATTATATTTACTAAATAAAAGTTAAAAAAAGAACACACAATAGTCCATTTCTTTAAAGAGAATTTCTGAAATATCTACCATGTTGCATGTTAATGATCACTGGATGAAAGATGCTGACATGGATAAAGAATTGGCTTTGCATGAAAAAAAAAAGCTTTAAATTCTACTTTATTTAAATATGATTGAAATACAAATAGCCATGTAGGTTTAATGTGTATAACCATATGAGTCTCCCAAAATGTCCTCTTGCCCCATTGTTATTACTGTTTATTATTATTGTCTGTGGTAAGAACACTCAATATAAAATTAACCCTTTGAGTAAACTTTAATTATACAGAAGTTAACTATAAATATTTTTCTGTTCAGTAGATACCAAAACTTGTTTCTCTTATGTAACTGAAATTTTGTACCTTTTCGTCATCATCTCCAATTTTCCCACTGAACTTGAGCCCTAGATCATCCTATCTATAATTCTGAGTGACTTTATGGTTTTTGGTCAGTCTCTGAGGCTCTATTTTCTGTTTTACAAAATAAAGACCACAATATATGTTGACATTTTTTACAGATTTTTATAAAAGTTAAATGAGAAAAAACATTTAAAGTTTCTTTTTTAAAGATCTTATTTGGAAGGAAGCACTGGGGTAGGGGAGAGAGAGAGCGAGATCTTTCATCTGCTGGTTCACTCCCAAAATGGGCGCGACAGGGCTGGATCAGGCCAAACTATTCAAGAGCCATCTGGGTATCCCACATGGGTGGCAGGGGTCTGATTTTTCTGGGCCATCTTCCACTGCCTTCTTAGGCGCATACGCAGGGCATTGGATAGGAATGAGAGCATCAGGGACTTAACCCAGGACTCTGATACGGGATGCCAGATCCCAAGTGACAGTTTAACCTGCTGTGAACACTGCGGGCCTCGTGAAATGGCTGCTTTATACTATTTTCTCTGGAGAAGTGATGTATTAGGATAACATGAACTATTGATCGTATTGTAATAGTTAATATTGATATTAGAATAAACAATGAGCATTCATATATGTTTAGGGTTGCTAAAAGAAGGAAGGAGGGAGGAAAGTAGGAAGGAAGAGAGGGTAGACAGAAGGAAGGAGCAATTATTTAATTTTAAACTTCACATAGATAACTTCTTTATCATAAATGAATAAATATAGAAATATTTCAAGCTGATTACCCATATTAACTGTTATTCATTGCTTATCTGAAATTCAAATTTAATTTGTTATCTTGTATTTTATCAAGTAACTCCAGCAATGTGCTATGTTATCTTTGAGTTGATTTGTGTCTTCTCCATTTTACAAATGAGAAAATTGAACATGACATGTGGGCTGATATCCTGTGTAAAATAAAGGACACCACTTTGAACTCCTTATAGAGTTGCTAAGGAAATAGCAAAATTATGTATAACATGAAGACTGCATGATGTGGGATTTGTTAGCAAGTATGTTGTATATGCAATGTACATGAATTAAAACTTGAAAGACTTGAACTCATAAGCTCAAATATTTAAAGAAATGTTTTCTCTCTTTGAAGGTTAACTCTACAGAGCATTTTCAATCTTGCTATCAGATCAGCCGCAATATTTTCTGCTTTAGTACTTGCAACAAGCAGTTACTTTGTGCACCTTCCCATGATTCTCTTTGGGATCTTCCCTATAGCAGCCTCCATATGTGTCTACTTTCTTCCAGAGACCTTCAGTCTTCCACTTCCTGAAACTATTGAAGACATGGAGAAAAGGTAAGATCCCTTGTAGCCCTTTTCCATGAAACAAGGCTGTGGAATTGTGACATCATTTAGCAGAATATGAATACAAACTCTAACTTCATGAAACTGAATAATAAAGTATCCTGGTTAATTTTGCTTGTCTCTTATGTAGTAATACATGGAGCTATTTTATAAGATATATATCTATGAAATCACTTTGTTTACAACTTTATATTTATTATATAAAATACATATATAATAAATAAAATATACATATAAAATATTCCTATTACATATACAATTTTATAATTTATAAAATTATTATATATAATCATTTCATAAACTATTTGAATTATGATTAGTGAGGATAAGGATTTTTTTTGTGATAGCTAGTCAATGAAATTAGGATATGTATTTGGAGTCCAAAATATTTGAAACCAAATTTTTTGTTTCCCCATTTAACAATGAATTTAAACACCATGTATTAAGTATTACCATTGCAATTGATTACTCAATTTTAATCTTTGCTAAATATTTTTAAAAATTATTTGAAAGAAAACTTTGATTAATATGTAATACCTTGCAAATTTTTAAAGGACACCTATACATCTCATAAACCTGTCTACCTGGCAACTAGCCTTTCTACTTGCTTATCTTTTTTTGTGTTTGGAATATCCCAACTTTGTTCCTCCACTAATATTGTAAACTATAGTCACCCCATTGTTCTATGAAACTCCAGAACTTGTAATTTCAATCTGTCTGTGTTTGGGTACTTGTCATCTAACCTCCTTTTGTCCTCCTTCCCACCCTTTCTTGATGATAGTAATCACTATTCTAAATTCACCTTGACCTTGTGAAATGTTAACTTTCATATATGAGACATAACATAAGATATTTGTCTTTTTTTGTCTAGCTTATTTCACTTAGCATAATGAAGTCCAGTTCCATTTATTTTGCTGAAAATATCAGGATTTCATTTTTAATGATTGAATACTATCCCATGGTGTGGATGTATACCACATTTTCTTTATCTGTTCTTCCATCAATAAATTGGCTATTATGAATAGTGCAGATGTCTCCTTCATACACTGATTTCATTTCCTTTGGATGTCTATCCTAAGGTGGGACAGATTACTCATATGATAGATCTATGTTTAGTTTTTGAGAAATTTCTTTTCTGTTATTCATGGTGGTTGAACTGATTTGGATTGAAACATAGATTTGCACAGGACAATAATTGTAAAAGGAATATCCTAGTTATTTACAAATGTGAATAAATGTCTGTATCTAACTAAATCTAGATGATTAGCTCTGTGAAAATATCTGAACCATCAAAGTTTTGATATGGTATTTTAATCATGGATGTTCTAAAAGCCAATAAATTACATAGGAAAAATATGGCTTATTTATTTATTTGAAAGTCAGAGTTACAGAGAGAGAGGGAGAGATAGGGAGAGAGGTCTTCCATCTACTGGTTCAGTCGTCAAATGGCTGAAATGGCCAATGCTAAGTCTGGATGAAACTGGGAGGCAGGAGCTTCATCCAGATCTCCCACGTGGGTGCAAGGGTGCAAGTGCTTGGGCCATCTTCTGCTGATTTTCCCAGGTCATTTACAGGGAGCTGGATAGGAAATGGAGCAGCCAGAATATGAACCAGCACCCACATGGGATGCTGGCATCAGAGGCAGCTGCTTTAATTGCTATGCCACAATGCAGGCCCTATATGCAGGAAATTTTTATAGGTTTATGAACAAGCGATCTGCTTTCTGAATCATCAAATGGAATTCTTGAACTGAGAACTCTGAGGAAAAGCTAATAAATATTTCTTTATGGGTCAGAAAGAATTCATGGTTTGCTGTGTTACATCGCATTAATATAGTAAAGAACAAAACCCATATGGTCATCTCAAAAGATGCAGTGAAAGCATTTGGTAAAATACAACATCATTTCATGATGAAAACTTTAATCAAGGCAGTGTATGACAATCTCACATCAGTATCTTATTGAATGTGGAAAGGTTGGAAGAATCCCCACTAAGATCTGGAACCCTATAAGGATGCCCATTCTCACCATTGCTATTCAGTATAATTCTGGAAGTTTTAACCAGAACCATTAGGCAAGAAAAAGAAATCAAAGGGATACAAATTGGAAAGGAGGGAGTTGAAGTACTCCTATTTGCAAAAATATGATTCCAAATGTACGGGGTCCAAAAGACTCCACTAAGAGACTTTTGGAACTCATAAAATATTTGGCAAAGTGGCAAGATATAATATTAACACACGAAAATCAATAGCTTTTGTATAGACAGACAATACCATGGCTGAGAAAGAACTTCTAAGACTAACCCCATTCAAAGTAGCTGCAAAAAGATTAAATATCTTGGAATAAATTTAACCAAAGATGTCAAAGTTCTCTACAATGAAAATTACAAAGCATTAAAGGAAGAAATTGAAGATGACAGAAAGAAATGGGAAAATCTTCCATGTTCATGGACTGGAAGAATTAATATCACCAAAATGTCAATAAAATCTGAAGCAGTTTACAGATTCATTTTAATCACAATGAAAAAACCAACAGCTTTCTTCTCAGACCTAGAAAAAAAAATTCTTATGGAAACAGAGGAGATTCTGAATAGATAAAGCCATTTTAAACCATGAAAACAAAGCTAGAGGCACCACAGTATCATATTTGAAGACATATTACAGGGAAGTTATCATTAAAACAGTCTGATATTGGCACCAAAAACAGAGTAGAAACCCCAGAAATTAATCCGTACAACTACAACTAACTAATCTTTGACAAAGGAACTATAATCAATCCCTGGAGAAATAACAATCTCTGCAACAGTTGGTGCTTGGAAAATTGGGTCTATGCATACAGTAGTATGAAGGAAGACTCTTACCTTATAACTTATACAAAAATCAGCTCTAAGTGGTTCAAGGATACACATCTATGACCTGATTCCATGAAATTACTAGATGACAACATCGGGGAAACTCTGCAAGACATTGGAATAGGCTAAGAGTTCTTGGAAAAGATCCCAGAAGCACAGGCAAAACAAAGCAAAAATAGACAAATAGGATCACTTCAAATTAAGAAGTTTCTGCACTGCAGAAGAAACACTCAACACAGTGAAGAGGCAACTGACAGAATTGTAGAAAATATTTGCAATTTATGCATTTGATAAAGGATTAATATCCAGGATCTATAAGGAGCTCAAGAAACTCAACAAGAATCAAACAAACAATCCAATTAAGAAACGGGCAAAGAACATGAACAGGCATTATTCAAAGGATGAAATTCAAATGGCCAACAGACACAAGAAAAAATGGAAAGGATCACTACCCTCCAGAAAGTGCAAATCAAAATAATAATGTGGTTCACCCCACCCAGTTTGAATTGATATAATCAAAAAATCAAAAACAATAAATTCTGTCAAAGATATGGGGTAAAAGCTACCCTAAAACACTTTTGGTAGGAATGTAAAGTAATACACCTGTTATAGAAGACAGTATAAAGATTCCTCAGAAATCTGAAAATGATTTAACATATGACCCAGTCATCTCACTCTTGGGAATTTACCCAAAGGAAATGAAGCTCTGTTACAAAAGTGTTATCTGTACCACCCATGTTTATTGCAGCTCAATTCACAATAGCTAAGATATGGAGTCAACTCAAACATCCATCAACTGATGACTTAATAAAGAAAGTATCATGTATATACACTATGGAAAATTACTCAGCAATTAAAAAAATGAAATCCTGTCTTTTGCAACAAAATTGATACAACAGGAAGCCACTATGCCTAGTGATATATGCCAGGCCCCCCAAAATATCACATGTTTTCTATGATTTGTGGTAACTAATATACAGAGAACAAAAAAAGTCATGTATATGAACAAAAAATTGCATTTGAGATTTGATCATTGCGTACAGCACTTGTCTATATTCTTGAGGAATAATGGCTTTGCTACTTGCTAATCATTGAATTCTTTATTTAGTGTAGAATTAAGCTTGTGATTATAAAATAAATTGAAAGTATGTCATTGTAAAATGACATGAAATATATCAAAATTTTCACATTATATATGTTATATTTTTTAAAAAAGAATGAATGAGTTTTGGGACAATATTGTAATACATTGTTGGCAAAGCCTGTACTTGGGTAAGTGTGGATACTTGACTAAATCCACATAAGTAACTCCATTTGAGCTTAAAGAATATTCTGGTAATAGAGGCTAATTCTGGCATTTCCCCAAAGAAATATTCCAGAACCACTTAAAAATATATAATTTACAAAATTGCATATTTTGTATGCTATCTCACCTTTCCCATATAAACTTTCAAGTTTTCATTCTAAAAAATTGATATTCCAGGGGCTGTCGCCTTGGCTCACTTGGCTAATCCTCTGCCTGTGGCAATGCATCCCATTTGGGTGCCAGGTTCTGGTCCCAGTTACTCCTCTTCCAGTTGAGCTCTCTGCTGTGGCCTGGGAAGGCAGTAGAGGATGGCCCAGGTGCTTGGGCCCCTGCACCCACATGGGAGACCAGGAGGAGGTGCCTGGCTCCTGGATTTGGATCGGCGTAGTGCCGATCGGCATTGGATCGGCATTGTGGCCATTTGGGGAGTGGGTCAACGGAAGAAAGATGTTTCTCTCTCTCTCTCTCTCTCTCTCTCTCTCTCTCTCTCACTGTCTGTAACTCTGCCTGTCAAATAAATAAAAAATCTTAAAAAAAAATTGAGATTCCAAATATTGTGAAAGAAAATTGCATCAATAAAAGATGTAAAGATTAAGCTACAATTAATTGAAAAATGTAAAAATTAGGCCAGCGCTGTGGCTCAACAGGCTAATCCTCCGCCTTGCAGTGCCGGCACACTGGGTTCTAGTCCCTGTCGGGGCGCCGGATTCTGTCCCGGTTGCCCCTCTTCCAGGCCAGCTCTCTGCTGTGGCCCAGGAGTGCAGTGGAGGATGGCCCAAGTGCTTGGGCCCTGCACCCCAGGGGAGACCAGGAAAAAGCACCTAGCACCTGTCTCCTGCCATCGGATGAGCGCGGTGCGCCGGCTGGAGCGCGCCAGCTGCGGCAGCCATTGGAGGGTGAACCAACAGCAAAGGAAGACCTTTCTCTCTGTCTCTCTCTCTCTCTCACTGTTCACTCTGCCTGTCAAAAAAAATTTAAAAAAATGTAAAAATTAAGCTACAAACATTGCAAAACTTCTTATTCAATCAATCAATGCCAATACAAATATCTCACATCTTTCCCTGTGATTAAAACATATATGCAGTTATGGTGACAAATGTATTATTGCTATCTCCAAATGCTCAATCTCTTTACAGAAATTTTTACTTTATCCTTAGCTTGTTTAGAACATTGACACAAGATGAATAAATTCCTTTGGCAGCTATGTTCTCACTTTATAATTCTGTGGCTGATCTTTGAAGACTGATGTAACTTCAGCATAGGCAAGTAGTTTAGTTTTATCTAATGAAAAGTATAAAGAGAACCACTTCATCAATATGCTTTAAAGAAGTTTCTGTCCAAAACTACACTTTAGAAAATGCTTAGTTAATGACTGAAGCTTACTAAAGGAAGAACAGGTAGTGTGCTAACTGATCGCTGCAATAGTTTTAACTTTCAGTCAGTTTCACCTCAAGATGAAATCAATGCTTCTTTTACCACAATATTTTCTGTTAAGTAATGGATATCCACATAGAGTCAAAATAATACTTTTTTAGGTATGCAGAAAGGAAGAACGTTAGCACATAATTCAATGTAAAAAATCCATACATGCTTTTAAATCAGTATGTCAATTAGACACAATTGGGATTTCAAAGTCTCTGTATAGTTCATCTTTAAAAAGGAAAATCTAATTCAGTGCTACTTCCACTTGAAGATGCTTAAAAGTATTAATGCATGTATAAGAGAGGTAAGAGAGGTATGAACCATAGTGAAATCAATCTTAATGTTCTCATCTATCTCCAGATCCATTATGGCTGCTTACTTGTTTATCTTTTGTTTCTTTTATTTCAGGGACAGGTTTAGGAACAAGGGCACAAGAAAAAAACAGAAAAAAGTTCTCTTGGAAACTACTGAGTGCTAAGAAGATCAAGTACATCTGTAGAGTGGAAGAGCTAGATAAACTTTCGCATAATTTCAAACAATAGACTGCATAATTCATTGTGTGATTGTGCCACAATCTATTTATCCCTTTTCTTGTCCATGTACACTTCTACTATTCAGAATAAAGATGATGATGGGAGTGAGTGCTTAGCATGACAGTTAAGACATCTATATTCCACATTGGAGTTCCTGGGTTCAACTCCTGGCATTGGCTCCTGACTCCAGTTTTCTGGCAATGTATAGCTTGGAAAGTAGTAAGTGATGGCTCAGCATGGGTTATGGCCATCCATGTGGAAGATTTGGATTAGTCCCAGAGTCTGGCATTAGCTCTAGCCGAACACAGCCTCACCTTTTACAGGCATTTGAAAAGCATACCTATGGATGGGACTCTCCCTCTCTCTCTCTGTCTCACTCTCATCTGTCTCTCTCATGTTCCTTCTTTCTGTATCTTACTTGCTCTGCCTCCCAAATAAATAAATTAAAACATTTTTGAAGTATAAAGTTTCAGATACACTAATTACCCTGTGTTGATCCTTCCCCAATATATACATAAATTGAAGCATAATATTGTTGTTGATTAATAGGTACCAATATTCTGTGTCAATAAAAATAAGAAGCTATGCCTTATACACATGATATCAGTAAATCTTCACATGTTGTGTTTAATGAAAGAAATCAAGCACAAACTTCATAGTTTCATTTGTATGAAGTCTTAGAATAACAAAAGAGATAGAAATTATGCCAGTGATTTACTAGTGGGAAAGGATTGATTAATTTATTACAAGGGCACAAAAATGTTCTGTGATGTTGCAGTTTTAATTACCTTTTTATGTACTTCAAATCTTGATTAGGGTAATACATACATTTTTCAAAACTTAAGCTTTTTACTTAAATTTATTTTATTTTGCATATTTTTATAAAGCTTTTATTTAAAGAATATAAATTTCCAAAGTACAGCTTATGGATTACAATGGCTTACCCCCACATAACTGCCCTCCAACCCGCTACCGTCCCTTTTCCCACTCCCTCTCCCCTTGAATTCACATCAAGATTCATTTTCAATTCTCTTTATACACAGAAGATCAGTTTAGTACATATTACATAAAGATTTCAACAGTTTGCTCTCACATAGGGACACAAAGTGAAAAACACTGTTGGAGTACTGGTTATAGTATTAATTCACAATTTATAGCACATTAGGGACAGAGATCCTACATGATATTTTTTTAAAAAAATTGATTAATTATCTATGCAATTTCCAATTTTTTTTTATAATGCTTTTATTTAAAGAATATAAATTTCCAAAATACAGCTTATAGATTACAATGGCTAGTTTTTTTTTCATTTTCAATTATCTTTATATACAGCAGATCAATTCAGTATATACTATGCAAAGATTTCATCAGTTTGCACCCACACAGAAACACAAAGTGTAAAAATACTGTTTCAGTACTAGTTATAGCATTAATTCACATTGGACAACACATTAAGGACAGATCCCTCATGAGACGTAAGTACGCAGTGACTCCTGTTGTTGATTTAACAATTTGACACTCTTGTTTATGGCGTCAGTAATCCCCCTAGGCTCTAGTCATGAGTTGCTGAGGCTATGGACGCCTTTAGGGTTCGCCGACTTCGATCTTATTCTGACAGGGTTATAGTCAAAGTGGAAGTTCTCTCCTCCCTTCAGAGAAAGGTACCTCCTTCTTTAATGGCCCCATTCTTTCCACTGGGATCCCACTCGCAGAGATCTTTCATTTAGGTCTTCTGTTTTTTTTTTTCCAGAGTGTCTTGGCTTTCCATGCCTAAAATACTCTCGTGGGTTCTTGAGCCAGATCCGAATGCCTTAAGGGCTGATTCTGAGGCCAGAGTGCTATTTAGGACATCTGCCATTCTATGAGTCTGCTGTGTATCTCGCTTCCCATGCTGGATCGTTCTCTCCCTTTTTGATTCTATCAGTACTAGCAGACACTAGTCTTGTTTGTGTGATCTCTTTGACTCTTAGATTTATCAGTGTGATCAATTTTGAACTTAAATTTATCACTTGGATTATTGAGATGCCGTTGGTACATGCCACCTTGAGGGGATTGTGTTGGAATCCCCTGGCACGATTCTAACTCCATATTTTGGGGCAGGTCTAATTGAGCATGTCCAAATTGTACATCTCCTCCCTCTCTTATTCCCACTTTTATATTTCACAGGGATCACTTTTCAGTTAAAATTTAAACAGCTAAGAATAATTGTGTGTTAATTACAGAGTTCAACCAATAGTACTAGGGTAAAAAAAATATTAAAATGGATAAAGTATTACATTGTACAACAACACTCAGCGCAAGAGCTGATCAAGTCACTGTTTCTCATAGTGTCCATTTCACTTCAACAGGTTTCCTTATAGGTAGTAAAGTTGATTTATGGCCTTAATCCATTTTGCTCATATCTGAGAACTTGTAGAAATTACCTATTTTCACTGCATCTTAATTTACTGTTCAAAAATGTGTATTATAATTACATATCTGAAAGAGCTATAACACAATAAAACATACTACATATTAGACTAGAAAAAGATGTCAAAGTCTATAAAAATGTAAATTATTACACTTTATCTTTACATTAATACTCTTATAATCATAGATTAATTCTAGTTTTATAGTGTCCATAAAGAGGATATTATGCTTTGACAGGAACTATGAAGTTACCTATTTCTGCTGATTAATTTTATCTGCACTGAAAATGAGTTAAAATACAAGTAGGGTTTTGAAACTGTGAAGCAGGAAGGAGCACATCTCTTGCCTAACGGCACTGAATGCTGTTCCCATGGCCTGTGAAGTAGGATGCCATCACAAAGCATCTGTGCTTCAAGAAGTTTTAGACACTTTGGGAAGCATGGGGATGTGGGTCATAATTGGAATCTTCATTATTTTAGTAAGCCTTGTAGAGAATGGTCTCCTGAATCCCTTCCCCATATCATGTAGCTACTGCTCTAGTCTTCATTTGCAGGATATGCAGGAGTAAATTTTTCAGAGAGACCAAATTTTGCTAATCCAGGCACAAAGACATACAATGTCATGTTTTTCCAAAAATAGAGTTTCAGTGGAAGTTTACCTACTGAATTTTGCGTCATTTGTATTGTAGCACTAATCTACACTCGTAATTCTCCTTAAGAAGCGTAGATGACACACATCCTGTCACTCTTATCAGAAAATTGGCATGAAGCACTCCTGAAAAAAGAGGATGCCTTACTTTACAAAACTGATCTCAGAAAATTCTCTATACAGACACATCATTTTCTTGGTGATTAGCTTGTTTTTCTTATACTGTTCATTTTCTTTTTTTTTTTTTTTTTTGACAGGCAGAGTGGACAGTGAGAGAGAGAGACAGAGAGAAAGGTCTTCCTTTTGCCGTTGGTTCACCCTCCAATGGCTGCCGCGGCCGGCGCGCTGTGGCTGGCGCACCGCGCTCATCCGTTGGCAGGAGCCAGGTGCTAGGTGCTTTTTCCTGTTCTCCCATGGGGTGCAGGGCCCAAGCACTTGGGCCGTCCTCCACTGCACTCCTGGGCCACAGCAGAGGGCTGGCCTGGAAGAGGGGCAACGGGGACAGAATCCGGCGCCCCAACCGGGACTAGAACCCGGTGTGCCAGCGTATACTGTTCATTTTCTATCATGGTCTTATAATCGTTCTGTTAATTTTTAAAAAGATTTTTATTTTATAAAAATAAAATTTATGTTTTTTGAAAAACATAGTCACTGACAGAGAGAGGGAGAGACAGAGAGGAATTTCTTTCACCTACTGGTTCACTCTCCTAATGGCCACATCGGCCAGAACTGAGTGGATCCCAAGCCAGGAGCCAGAAGCTTCTTCTGGGTCTCCCACTCAGGTGCAGGGGTCCAAGCACTTGGGCCATCTTCCACACTTTCCCAGACCATAGCAGAGAGCTGGATCAGAAGAGAAGCAGCTGGAACAGGAATCAGCACCCATATGAGGTGCTGGAGCCACAGGTGGAGGCTTAACCTACTATGCCACAGCATCACATCCTTTATGTTAATTTTAAAAATTCCTCTATGGATATTGATATCACTATAGATTGTTTCATTATATGTTAAGGTCCTAAACTTTGGATATAGGATCTCTAAGGAGATAATTTAGGTAAAAGGAGGTCACATGGGTGGGGCCTAATCCATTTTTACTGTTTTTCTTTCAAGAAGGGATTAGGATGTACAGACACAGATCATGTGAAGAGAAGACACAGGCAGAAGACAAGTATTTATGCCATGGAGAACAGTACTTGATCTCAGGCTTCCAGTCACTAGAATTGTGCGGAAATAAATTTCTGTTATTTCAGTCAACCAGTCTGTGGCATTTTAACCGCTAAAGCAGATTAATAGAGATGTTATACTAGCATTACAGAATACTTAGTTACAATCAGGCAAGTTGCTATTATGATCATATGATTCCTTACAATTGAATAGTGATTGATTTTCTCTATTGATTCCTTTACTTATATCCTCCATATATATAATTTCAACACTGTGCAGTGTGAAAAGTATTTCAGAAATGATTAGTATCATCTGTATACACTAACACTAATCAAGCTTGTGCTAATGCCAAGGTGCATGTTCTATCAAATATTTTACTGATAATTTTTTATTTTCCTAGTAAGCTTTTATTTAAGATATATAAACCTTATGTATTTCATACATACAAATTTAGGAACACAGTGATTCTTCTCACTCTACTCTCACTCCCACCCAACTCCTACCTTTCTTCCTCCTACCTTTCCTATTCCCATTCTTATTTTTTTACTAAGATATACTATACTAAGTGAAATAAGCCAGTCCCCAAAAGATGAATACCAGATGTTCTCCTTGTTGTGTGGTAATTAATAGAGTATGGAAAAAGTAATCTATAGACGTGAAATTGACACTTTGAGATACAAAGACTTTGAACAGCTCTCGTCTCAACTACTGAAGAACAATTTTTTGTACTATTTGTTTCACTCTTTATTTAGTGTAGGGTTACTCTTATGTGTATAAAGTTAATTGAGAGTGAATTTTAATAACTGATGATTTAAAATAAATACTCATCTTTTTGTTCAATTCAATTTGATTTTTGAATCATGTTGTAAAAAGCTAATTACTTATCCTTGTGTATTTCATCACCTGATCAAAACACTCATTTTTCAAAGAACCAAATAACTAGAAAGAACACTCTAGTGTTCTTTGCACATCCTCTGTGGCCTCTGAGAGTGGAAGATACAAAGTAGGACACACAGATGGAAGGGACAGTTGGGGGAGTGTCACACAGAATCACTGGCAGAGGTTCAACCTATTGTCTGGGTAGCCGCAGTCCTGTAGTCAGATTAGTAATAAATGCAATCACAGCCCGAGCCATGGACTTTCATAGTGTTTTAGTGGCTTCTCCTAGTGCTAAAAATGCCTTTTTGAGTAAGCAAATATTGTTTAAATAAAATCTTAGACATTACTTGATAATTTTTATCTTTAAAACTGTATTGACAATTTCAGTGCAAGGTCATCTTTCCCTCTTGGAACTTTATTAGTGTTTATCATGTATACTGAATCTGGTAGAAAAGTCAATGTAGTTATAACCTGCAATTTTGTTAGTTTACCTCTATAGTATTCCAGTGGCTTCTCATTGTGCTGAAAATGTAACCTATAAATGCCTTTCTGAGGTCATTAATATGTTACCTACTTGGTTCATGGTACTTTTTTCCCCTTGTTTGCTAATTATAATCACATTGTCCTTCTGAGTTCCCAGGTAATGTTCACATTTCACCACAACATGACTTTTGATTACAACCTGTTTTGTTTGTTTCACTTTATTTTAAGCCAGCTGTGTCTTAGTTCTCCTCCTGTCTGGCCTTTGAGTTATAGCTTAATACTTATCTACAAAGAGTGAGTCCTTCCTTAACTCACCTGGTTTCTTCACACACACCTTGCTCTTGGTCCTGTGAGAAACACTGTTTATTTAATGGAAAGCATCTATGTGAAGGTGGAATGGCTTTCTCTTTTACATGTTTACTCATCTACTACAACTAAATGCGACTAAAGTAGATCTAGAACAATGTCTTCAGTGTTTATTGTTTATCATTGGTGCCTGCTTCTGTGTTCATAAAAGTTTCTGAAATATTATTCACTTCTTTTCATTCCTTTCTTTTCCCTTTCATTCCTCTTGTCGTTTGTAAACTGCTAATTTCTTTGAGGTATAGTTCCCATAAACTTGTAAGGCATCAGTAATTTTACCATTCATCCACCCAAGCTTCACCATAAATTTAATGTTTGTTTTTGCATCAATTTTAGCAAAAATCATGTTGCTCAGATGGGATTCTTTTTCCAACCGATGTGCTATCTTCCATAATCTTTCAAACTAGACTCTTCTCAGACATGTTATAGCAAGCTAATGCAAATTTATTTTGGTGTAAAAAATTTTTCAATATCCATGCATAGTTCTTTTTTTTTTTTGACAGGCAGAGTGGACAGTGAGAGAGAGAGACACAGAGAAAGGTCTTCCTTTTGCCATTGGTTCACCCTCCAATGGCCGCTGCGGCCGGTGCGCTGTGGCCAGCGCACCGTGCTGATCTGATGGCAGGAGCCAGGTGCTTCTCCTGGTCTCCCATGCAGGTGCAGGGCCCAAGCACTTGGGCCATTCTTCACTGCACTCCCTGGCCACAGCAGAGAGCTGACCTGGAAGAGGGGCAACCGGGACAGAATCCGGTGCCCTGACCGGGACTAGAACCCGGTGTGCCAGCGCCGCATTGCGGAGGATTAGCCTGTTGAGCCATGGCGCTGGCCTCATGCATAGTTTTTCAATAATGCACATTTCCACAAACTTTTTGAATGCTCGTCACATATACTGTCAAACACTAGATCCAGATCTTATTTTTACTTTTAAAATGATATACATTCCTGCTTTGCCTCCTGAGAAAAACATGAAGTTTATGCACTGGCTTGTCTTGGGTGGCTGGTATGGTTCTGAAGATCTTTACAAGTTACACATTAGAGAGATGGCAGCTATCAGGAACTGTAGGAAAGACATTATCTACACATGATAGGATTGGCAGTGATCTTGATTTTCTTGGAACCATGTTTGAGAGAAGTAAGTTCTACCATTTAGATTGCAAAACTTTCAAAATGAAAATAATTTAAAACACACTGAAAAGCACTAGTGGAAAAAGAAAAACAACAAAAACTGTAACACATGCTCACTGACCTACATTTCCCCAGAATTATTTCAAATCCTCCTTGACATAATATCATAATCCTACTTAGGAACAAGATAGATATAATTTATGATTTTTTATACATTATATTTTCAACTTTTCTTCTTACTTGAGTTACTTGCAAGTCCTGTATGAAAGCTAAGCAATTGTATTTTTTTTTAAACAGGCAGAGTGAATAGTGAGAGAGAGACAGAGAGAAAGGTCTTCCTTTTTCTGTTGGTTCACCCTGCAAGGGCCGCTGCAGTCGGTGCGTTGCAGCCAGCGCACCACACTGATCTGAAGCCAAGAGCCAGGTGCTTCTCCTGGTCTCCCATGGGGTGCAGGGCCCAAGGACTTGGGCCATCCTCCACTGCCCTCCCGGGCCACAGCAGAGAGTTGGACAGGAAGAGGAGCAACCGGGACAGAATCCGGCGCCCTGACCTGCAATTTTTGATATTACTGCTGCCTTAAAGCTGGGGAGGAGGCTTAATTATACAAGGTTAAATAACGAATAAAACATCAAATTTTATGCAATATAATACTGCTTCTATACTAACTTCTCAAAAGGAGAAACTTTTTGTGTGTTCATGTGGCTCCTTGTTTACACCTCTATTATATCACCATTAGATTGCTTTAGTTAAGTGAATTTCTGAGTAGAATAGTCATAGCTGTACACTTGGTATCCAGCACACTGTTTATATAGGGGCTATTTGTGATTTATAAGTACTTCCAGGTCTTATAATTTAATATGGTCATTTACCTCCAATTGTCCAAAATGCTATAGTATATATTATTACTAGAAGGAGGAAAAGAAAGAAAACTGTGTTCCCTTCAAGTTGTTTTTATGTTTTCTGCTGCAATAATTTTATGTGATGGATTCAAGACCAAGTATGAAGTGAAAGAACCAGAAGAAACTTTATGGAGAGTGTCTGTAGCTTACACATTTGAGTTCCACTATACATGCATTTATATGCCACAGTTGAGATTAAACTGCAGTCTGTTATTTGTTAGCATTATGTTTTTCAATCATCATAGACTGTTAGCTCTTATAATTACGATTGTTCTATCATCAATCCATGGTAAAATCCAAATGATTACTATATGCCATCCCTTCAGTAGCAACCTGTCATTTGGCATCTTTACCATTCAGCACCACAGGCAGGTTTTTCCTGATAGTTTCCTTAAATACAAATGACTGAATAAAGAATATTTCAATGGAGAATACCTGTGAAATATAAGAAATCACTATGAAAGACATTGGGGTGAAGAATATCAGTGCCATCGTATAAATTCTGAAGTAGCTTTCTTGAACTGATAACTTCATAAGTCTTCACAGTGTGGTCATCTTGTCACATATAATATTCCACCATCCAGGCTTTCTCCAGCAGTATGTTAATAGTATGAAATTTTTCTTTCATTCCTGATTAACTGCATATTTCAAAGCTCAATATTATTGCCCATGTTTTGGTTTGTGGTTCTTGGTTATTGTGTGTTTATGCTTTGCATATGGCAGTGCAGTTTGATTTTTATTGATTTTTCCTTAGTAAGGAAGAAAATCTAAGATGTCACCATTTACCTAACTTCAATGTGAAGATATTCTCCAACATCTGTTCTACCATTTAAATGGCTGCTTTCCTCATTCCCTTTAATGCTTTATCCAACTTTCCAGAGAGGCCTCTGAGGCAAAAACGTTAAAGTGAAACAGGAGGCCAACCCTAATCATATAAGAGAGATCCCAGTTCCTTTGGTGGTAGGGGGTCTCCATGACACTGTGGTTTTCCTATTTAAAAGGTATGATTCTCATACGATGCAGCTTCTCAGACCATAAGGGATTGAAGTTGGAAATTAGCAACTCAGGAATCCCTGGAGCATACGAAAACACATGGAGATTGAACAACATGCTCCTGAATAAACAATGGGTCACTGAAGAAATCAAAAGAGAAATCAAAAATTTTCTGGAAGTAAATGAGGATAACAGCACAACATACCAAAACTTATGGGATACAGCAAAAGCAGTGTTAAGAGGAAAGTTTATATCAATAGGTGCCTACATCAAGAAACTGGAAAGGCACCAAATAGATGAGCTTTCAATGCATCTCAAGGATCTAGAAAATTTGCAGCAAACTAGACCCAAATTTAGTAGAAAAAGAGAAATAATCAAAATCAGAGAAGAAATCAACAGGATTGAATCCAAAAAAACATTACAAAAAATCAGCCAAACGAGGAGCTGGTTTTTTGAAAAAATAAACAAGATTGACACCCCATTGGCCCAACTAACTAAAAAAAGAATAGAAAAGACCCAAATCAGTAAAATCAGAGATGAAAAAGGAAATATAACAACAGACACCACAGAAATCAAAAGAATCATCAGAAATTACTACAAGGACTTGTATGCCAGTAAACAGGGAAACCTATCAGAAATGGATAGATTCCTGGACACATGCAACCTACCTAAATTGAACCAGGAAGACATAGAAAACCTAAACAGACCCATAAGTGAGTCAGAAATTGAATCAGTAATAAAGGCCCTCCCAACAAAGAAAAGCCCAGGACCAGATGGATTCACTGCTGAATTCTACCAGACATTTAAAGAAGAACTAACCCCAATTCTTCTCAAACTTTTCAGAACAATCGAAAAAGAGGGAATTCTCCCAAATTCTTTCTATGAAGCCAGCATCATCTTACTTCCTAACCCTGAAAAAGATGCAGCAGAGAAAGAGAATTACAGACCAATTTCCCTGATGAACATAGACGCAAAAATCCTCAACAAAATTCTGGCCAATAGACTGCAACAACACATCAGAAAGATCATCCACCCAGACCAAGTGGGATTCATCCCTGGTATGCAGGGATGGTTCAATATTCGCAAAACAATCAACGTGATACACCACATTAACAGACTGCAGAAGAAAAACCATATGATTATCTCACTAGATGCAGAGAAAGCATTTGATAAAATTCAACACCCTTTCATGATGAAAACCCTAAGCAAACTGGGTATAGAAGGCACATTCCTCAATACAATCAAAGCAATTTATGAAAAACCCACGGCCAATATCCTATTGAATGGGGAAAAGTTGGAAGCATTTCCACTGAGATCTGGTACCAGACAGGGATGCCCACTCTCACCACTGCTATTCAATATAGTGCTGGAAGTCTTAGCCAGAGCTATTAGGCAAGAAAAAGAAATTAAAGGGATACAAGTTGGGAAGGAAGAACTCAAACTATCCCTCTTTGCAGACGACATGATTCTTTATTTAGGGGACCCAAAGAACTCTACTAAGAGACTATTGGAACTCATAGAAGAGTTTGGCAAAGTAGCAGGATATAAAATCAATGCACAAAAATCAACAGCCTTTGTATACACAGACAATGCCACGGCTGAGGAAGAACTGCTAAGATCCATCCCATTCACAATAGCTACAAAAACAATCAAATACCTTGGAATAAATTTAACTAAGGACATTAAAGATCTCTACAATGAAAATTACAAAACCTTAAAGAAAGAAATAGAAGAGGATACCAAAAAATGGAGAAATCTCCCATGCTCATGGATTGGAAGAATCAATATCATCAAAATGTCCATTCTCCCAAAAGCAATTTACAGATTCAACGCAATACCAATCAAGATACCGAGGACATTCTTCTCAGATCTGGAAAAAATGATGCTGAAATTCATATGGAGACACAGGAGACCTCGAATAGCTAAAGCAATCTTGTACAACAAAAACAAAGCCGGAGGCATCACAATACCAGATTTCAGGACATACTACAGGGCAGTTGTTATCAAAACAGCATGGTACTGGTACAGAAACAGATGGATAGACCAATGGAACAGAATAGAAACTCCAGAAATCAATCCAAACACCTACAGCCAACTTATATTTGATCAACGATCCAAAACCAGTCCCTGGAGTAAGGTCAGTCTGTTTAATAAATGGTGCTGGGAAAACTGGATTTCCACGTGCAGAACCATGAAGCAAGACCCCTACCTTTCACCTTACACAAAAATCCATTCAACATGGATTAAAAATTTAAACCTACGACCCGACACCATCAAATTACTAGAGAGCATAGGAGAAACCCTGCAAGACATAGGTACTGGCAAAGACTTCTTGGAAAAGACCCCAGAAGCACAGGCACTGAAAACCAAAATTAACTACTGGGATTGCATCAAATTGAGAAGTTTCTGTACTGCAAAAGAAACAGTCAGGAAAGTGAATAGGAAACCGACAGAATGGGAAAATATATTTGCAAACTATGCAACAGATAAAGGGTTGATAACCAGAATCTACAAAGAAATTAAGAAACTCCACAACATCAAAACAAACAACCCACTTAAGAGATGGGCCAAGGACCTCAATAGACATTTTTCCAAAGAGGAAATCCAAATGGCCAACAGACACATGAAAAAATGTTCAAGATCCCTAGCAATCAGGGAAATGCAAATCAAAACCACAATGAGGTTTCACCTCACCCCGGTGAGAATGGCTCACATTCAGAAATCCACCAACAATAGATGCTGGAGAGGATGTGGGGAAAAAGGGACACTAATCCACTGTTGGTGGGAATGCAAACTGGTGAAGCCACTATGGAAGTCAGTCTGGAGATTCCTCAGAAACCTGAATATAACCCTACCATTCAACCCAGCCATCCCACTCCTTGGAATTTACCCAAAGGAAATTAAATTGGCAAACAAAAAAGCCATCTGCACAGTAATGTTTATAGCTGCTCAATTCACAATAGCTAAGACTTGGAACCAACCCAAATGCCCATCAACAGTAGACTGGATTAGGAAATTATGGGACATGTACTCTACAGAATACTATACAGCAGTCAAAAACAATGAAATCCGGTCACTTGCAACTAGATGGAGGAATCTGGAAAACATCATGCTGAGTGAATTAAGTCAGTCCCAAAGAGACAAATATCATTTGTTTCCCTTGAATGGCGATGACTAACTGAGCACCAAAGGGGAAACCTGTAGAAGTGAAATGGACACTATGAGAAACAGTGACTTGATCAGCTCTTGTGCTGAGTGTTGTTGTACAATGTAATACTTTATTCATTTTAATATTTTTTTTACCCTAGTACTATTGGTTGAACTCTGTAATTAACACACAATTATTCTTAGGTGTTTAAATTTTAACTGAAAAGTGATCTCTGTGAAATATAAGAGTGGGAATAAGAGAGGGAGGAGATGTAAAATTTGGGACATGCTCAATCGGAACGGCCCCAAATGATGAAGTTAGAATTGTGCCAGGGGATTCCAATACAATCTCATCAAGGTGGCATGTACCAAGGCCATCTCATTAGTCCAAGTGATCAATTTCAGCTCACAATTGATCACACTGATAGGTCTAAGAGTCAAAGGGATCGCACAAGCAAGACTAGTGTCTGCTAATACTAACTGATAGAATGAAAAAGGGAGAGAATGATCCAACATGGGAAGCGAGATACACAGCAGACTCATAGAATGGCAGATGTCCTAAATAGCACTCTGGCCTCAGAATCAGCCCTTAAGGCATTCGGATCTGGCTGAAGAGCCCATGAGAATAGTTTAGGCATGGAAAGCTAAGACACTCTGAAAAACAAAACAAAACAAAAAACAAAAAAAAAAGAAGACCTAAAGGAAAGATCTCTGCGAGTGAGATCCCAGTGGAAAGAACGGGGCCATCAAAGAAGGAGGTACCTTTCTCTGAAGGGAGGAGAGAACTTCCACTTTGACTATGACCCTGTCGGAATAAGATTGAAGTTGGTGAACCCTAAAGGCTTCCATAGCCTCGGCAACTCATGACTAGAGCCTAGGGAGATTACTGACGCCATAAACAAGAGTGTCAAATTGTTAAATCAACATCAGGATTCACTGTGTACTTACGTCTCATGAGGAATCTGTCCTTAATGTGTTATCCAATGTGAAATAATGCTATTACTAGTACTGAAACAGTATTTTTACACTTTGTGTTTCTGAGTGGGTGCAAACTGATGAAATCTTTACATAGTATATATTGAATCGATCTTCTTTATATAAAGATAATTGCAAATGATTAAAAAATCTTGGTATTAAACTGGAAATTGCATAGACAATTAATCAATTTTTTTTTTAAAAAAATCATGTAGGATCTCTGTCCTTAATGTGCTGTACATTGTGAATTAATACTATAACTAGTACTCCAACAGTATTATCATTTTGTGTCTCTATGCGAGGGCAAACCGTTGAAATCTTTACGTAATATGTACTAAATTGATCTTCTGTATATAAAGAGAATTGAAAATGAATCTTGATGTGAACAGAAGGGGAGAGGGAGCGGGAAAGGGGAGGGTAGGGGGAGGGAGAGAAGTTGTGTGTGGGGGAGCCATTGTAATCCATAAGCTGTTCTTTGGAAATTTATATTCTTTAAATAAAAGCTTTATATAAAAAAAAGAAAAAAAAAGGTGTGATTCTAGAAGAAGCTCACTCATTTTTCTCCTTCAACAGTTAATTTACTGATATTGATTTTGTTTTAATGTAAAAAATTTATAGTTTTATCCCATTTTTTCTACCACATTTCTTTTTTTAAGATTCATTTATTTACTTGAGTTACACAGAAAGAGAAGGAGAAGGAGGAAGAGAGGGATAGAGAAAGGGAGATGGTGAGGGAGAGGGAGAGAGAGAGGGAAAGGGAGAGGGAGAGGGAGAGAGAAAGAGAGAGGAGAGAGAGAGAGAGAGAGAGAGAGAGAGAGAGAGAGAGAGAGGTCATCCTTTCACTGGTTCACTCCCCAGATGGCTGTAACAGCTAGAACTGTGCCAATATGAAGCCAAGTGCTAGGAGCTTCTTCCTGGTCTGCCATGTGGGTATAGGGGCCCAAGGACTTGGACCACCTTCTACTGCTTTCCCAGGCCATAGCAGAGAGCAGAATCAGAAGTGAAGCAGCTGGGGCTCAAGCTAATGCCCATATAGGATGCTGACAGTGCAGGCAGAGGCTTTACCCACTACACCACAGCACTGGTCCCTTTATCACATTTCTGAAACAACTGTCAAACAGTAAAGATCCCCCTATCTTGCCTTAATTAAGTTCTATCATGTCTCTTGCAAGCTCGAGTTTCTTCAAATTATGGTTATTACTTAATTTCTCTAATCTTCTTTATTCTGTAACAAACATGTTCCTTATAAATTATTCCTTTGACAGTGTGTGTGTGTGCATGTGTATGTTTGTGTGTACTTATGTCATTTTAATAACCCAAACTAAATTCTTTTAAATTGATTAAGTTGATTTAATATTAATTTAGGGCATTCTTTAACGTTTTGAGATTTATCCATGGAGTCATTTTCTGAACTTCTTGAAAATTTCAATTGGGAAATGAAGAATGACTTGTACTTCATGTTTACTCAATTTAGCACTCAGTCTTTACAAAGGAAAACAAATAATTCTTCACATGAGAAGTGGAAATAAGGCAAATTGGGGCACAGAAGTGTAAACTATAGCATGTATCAGTCTTGGAAGACATCATTCAATCTAGCCAGTAACACCTAGACAGTGCTTATAAGCACAGACATCATTGGCATTGATTGATATCCATTCTATGACGTAAAAGTATCAGTAGCCAATCAGAGAAAGAGTGTGCTGGAATCTTTGACAAAATTAGATGTAATACATTTATTTCAGAGAAGTTTTACACATTTGTCTTAAGATGGAAACGACAGAAAAATTGTACCTAAGCATGTATGATTTGCCTGTCATTCCAGAATGTGTTTTGTCCCAGAGTTATTTTTAAATACGTCATTTATTTATTTATTTAATTTTGAAAGGCAGAGAGAGAGAGAGAGAGAGAGAGAGAGAGAATTTTCCATCTGCTGGATCGTCACCCCCACCCATAAATGCCCGAAACAACCAGGCTGGGCCAGACTGAAGCCAGAAACCAGGAGCTCCATCTCGGTCTCTCACATGGGTGACAGGGACCCAAGTACTTGACCGGTAACTTCCTTCCTCCAAGGATGCACATTAGCAGGAAGCTGGAATCAGAAGGAAAACTGGGACTCAAACCCAGACGTTCCAGTATGGGATGCAGGCATCCTAAGTTCTGTTTTAAGTCCTGTGCTGAAGGCCTTGATCCTTCATATTCATATCTGAAACCCTTTGGAACTGGGGCCTCCCCTTGCTCTTACAAACTGTGGGCATTCATTTCTGCTTCAAGCTCCTTAGTACTTCCTGTCCCTCCTGGACTCCATGCCATAATTTCTAGCTACTTCACCTTCTCAGAGCTGAGACCGCCTTCTCTCTGGTGCATAGCTGAGTTGTGTTTGGTGCCTTCCTCCACTGCAGTCTGGTGAGAACTTCTTTCTAATGCCTAGTTGATTGTAGGGCTCCCCTCCTTTGATCAGGTTGTTAGGGCTTAAGGTCCTACATTGTTTGTTTTTCAATGACTAAAAATAGTGGGAGGGTTTTCACTTGTTTTTTCTAGCCTTATAGTTGTTTACGATGGGAAGGGACTCCAGGTCTAAATTATCAGAGCCATGGGTGATATTCTCTGACTGTATTTTTAGAATGTTCTACTTGCTTTTCTCCAATAGTGAAATTTCTAGCTGAGGAATAATTCAGTTTTATTTCACATAATATTGTTTCCTAATCTGTGTATTGTTATTCTTAATCTTCTGCAAAAGGAAATTAGTCATTATCTATTTTAATCTTTTTATCTTTCCAAGGCTCTAACTAAATAGATGTTAGGCCTTACTCTTTTGTCCTGTATGTCTCTCACATTGTCTTATATAATTTTCTTTCCATCTTTTCTCTCTTCACTGAATCCTGGATTTTTTTTTTTATTTAACTGCCTGATCTCTTCTCGTTTTGGTCCATCACATTTACCTACAGTAATTTAAATCACCTACAGTAATTTAAATATTCAGTTTAGAAGTGATATCTTTTCTTAACACATACTAAACTGAACTCCTGTATACAAAGAGAATTGAAAATGAATCTGAATGGGAATGAAAGGGGAGAGGGAGTGGGTAAGTGGGAAGGGTAGCGGGGGGGGGGGGGGGGGGGGGAGGGGAGGTATGGGTGGGGAAGTCATTGCAATCCACAAGTTGTACCTTGGAAATTTATATTCTAAATAAGAAAAAAAAAAGAAACAAACAAACAAAAAAAGAAGTGATATGTGAATTTTCTCTACTCTGCTTTCTCTCATTTTTGAAATTAATTTCGATCTTATCTTTTAATTACTTCTAATTGTCTGTGTGTTTGTGTATGTTATGTGTTAGTGTATACAAAATTATTCAATTCTTTGCTTTTAAAAATTTTACTTATTCATTTTACGCCTATATCTTCCATTTCTTAGTCAATGTTTGATTATAGTGTTAGTTGAATTATTTTAGGTCTGTTATTATATCTATATCTCTTCTAAACCCAAGAAAATTAGTTTTGTATTTTTTTTCCTTCCACAGTTTCTCAGCTCCCTAATGGAGAGTACACTGGGTCTTTGAGCATTAACATATTGCAACAATCTAGTGCAGACTTATGTCATAACAATCACGCAGAAAACAGAGCAATTTTCAAGTTTTTAACATTTGAAAACACGCAACTTGTAAAATGAACTGTTTGAACTCCTGCTGGATAATTTCCCTATGTGTACATCTAATTTTATACTAATTTTATACTGCCTTGTACCTTTCATCTATCCTGTTTTCTCCTTTTAATGGAATTCTGTTTGTGATCCACAGTCACCTAAATCATTGTCGTATACAGAATCTGTTCTCCTGTAGGAGAGCTACATTGCTGGCAGCTGAATTTCATTATTTGTGTAGATGCGCTTGCCCCGCTGTAAGTGCTGTATGTGGGTATGAAGCTCATGCTGCTTGCTGTACTGTGAAGATTAATATTCTTTGCTTCTGATTTAGGAGACTCTTGTTTTCTATAAATGTCTGTAAAATAGTGTTGGTCTACTTTACTAGCATACAAGTGTAGTAAAATCTCAAACTCCTGGACTGGTGCTATGGCATAGTGGGTAGAGCCACTGCCTGCTGTGCCGGCATCCCATAAGAGAGCTGGTTCGAGTCGCAGCTGCTTCACTTCTGATCCAGCTCTCTACTATGGCCTGGGAAAGCAGTAGAGGATGATCCAAGTCCTTGGGCCCCTGCACCCACATGGGATAGCTGGAAGAAACTCCTGGCTCCTGGCTTCAGATCAGCCCAGCTTTGGCTGTTGCATCCATTTGGGGAGTGAAGCAGCAGATGGAAGATCTCTCTCGCTCTCGCTCTCATTCTGCCTTTGTTACTCTGCCTTTCAAATAAATAAATAATTCTTAAAAAAAAATCTCAAACTCTTCAGAGTTCTTCATAAGTCCTCCTTTTTTTTCAATTTTGGTTACTTAAAAATACACCAATTCCTTGACTATTTAAGAAGCAGTATAATAATGCAATTCTTGTCTATTTTACTGCAACACTTATGGTGTGCAATTACAATATAATACTTCCCTAAGACATTGAACTGAAATTTTTAACATTGATAGAGAACTTAGATAAATGATTTAATATGCTAAGAATGGTAATAATAATGTTATCTGGCCCTTATAGCAACATAATTATTTTAATTATTATCCTTCTGTTCTTCAAAAAATATAAAATGTAGCCAATAAAGTGGAAAAAAACACAGCCACACAACTAGTAAGTTACTAATGACATGTGCTCACAGGAATCTGTTTCCCTGTTATAGCTCACAAACACTTCAGCTATGAGAGATGAATCAGAATAACCCACATATATTACAAATATGAATGAATTCTTGCTCAGTATACGTAGTGTGGTTAGCTCTGAGGAACCCACCTATCAAAAAGATGAGTGAAATTCAGGCCCCGTCTTTTTCTGCTTTCCTAGGCTGTCTGGACAGCTCACCTGCAGGAGGCTGTCGCTCAAACAGCTCAGTGCAGCTGAGAAGCAACTTCCTCATATTCCAATGCTGGTGTCATTCTCTTGAGCTTTCATTCCTGTTTTGAGCTTTGGATAATTTGTGTATCCTTGTTAGCCAGTTTGTTACTTCCACAATGAAACACTTGGAAAAAAAAAAGGTTTATTTTGATTCATGGTTCTTGAAGTTCACAGTCTAATATCTGTTGGCCCAATTGATTAGGCATGGGGTAAGGAACTTTTTGCTGGCAGAGTTCTAAGGCTGCACAGAATATCATAGGGCAAGGGGGATCAATGGGGTCTCTTCATAAGGCAACACTATTCTATCATGGGAGCTCCACTCTAACAAATCACTGTCCAAAGTCCAGGCCTCTAACACTGTAATTGGATTAAGTTGTCATCCTCTTAGAACACATAGTGTAAGACTTTGGGCTCAAAGTCTTTAACACACGGACCTATGTCATTTAACACCCACACTAATATCCAAGGTATAGCAACCTGAATTGTCTGTACCATCTAAAACACTGAAAACAGATGAACTTTGTGATACACACAGCATTACATGCAATGCCAAATAAATAGTGGCATTTCATTTTTGACAAGCTTCCAAGTTCATGTATTTTTGATGGTGAAGTGGTGCCAATTGTGTTGGAAAACATAAATATAGAAAGTGAGCATATGACCAGAACAAACACCATTTTCACCTTAAATATACCTTCATGTGGTTTAATTTTCAAGTCTGAGTTGTGCAAAAGATGTTGACATTGAATATACCAAGAAAAAGAGAGGAGATGACAAAAGGTTAGTGACAGTATCAACAGACTGGGGAAAAGCTATCAAAAGAGACTTAAAATTAATATATTTATATCAATACATTTTTTTAAAAATAAAAGCATAACACAGGTGAGTGATTTTCTGTTATTCATTAGGAGATTCTATTGTCAGTTACTATATTTTCATTAAAAATGCAGTAATTTCTAAATTCCAATATTCATTTTGTTAGTTTATTTGGCATACTGTTACAAAACATAATAACTAGATAGTTTAAATCCAAAATGTTTTTTTCACACAGTTTTGAAGGCTGGAGAATCCTAGATCAAGATTATGGCAGATTAATCACCTGGTGAGGTGCGACTTATTGGTTCATGTACATCTGTCTTTTATGTCTTCACCTGATGGAAGGTACAAGGGAACTCTCTGGGTTCTCTTTAATATGAGCAGTAATCCATTCATGAGCCTCAACCTTCACGACGAACCACCTCTAAAGTTCCCATTTACCTAATGAGTTGTTTGAAGTCTCATCACTGTGCCACTCCAGCAGATGCTGAGTACAACTGAATCTGAATTTGAATTATAATCTCTTCAGAGATTCAGAGTTGAATTTCTCTTGCCTCTGCATTTTCTATTATTCATACAAGTATTCTCTTATTAATAAGACTTTTGTTGATGATTTGGTCTTGAAGGTTTTAATTATTTCATATAATTAATTCCTTTCAGAACGTGGCAAAATGCTGTTTGTGCAACTATAGTTTTGCCAGGCTGGTAAATTGATATTTCTCATATTACACACTGCCCAGGGCCTAGTTCTGGACTTCACAGAATGATTTCTGGCAGGCTTCTTTACATTTCCAAAACTTCTCTCCAATTTCTCCAAACTATTTGACTAGGCAGCAAAAGAGTCTACATTATTTAATTTCACACTCATGCAAAATAACCTTTAAACAGTTTACAGATCCGAATACAAAATTTGAAACTACCAATGCTTTTAGAATAAAACAGAAGAGAATTGATTGATGGTTAGGCTGAATTTTTAAATATGATAGCACAGCATGACCAAAAAGAAAGTATGCTAAACTGAACTTTATCAAAATTAAAAAAATTTTGCCTTGCAAATATCCCGATTAACTCACTACATCCCAAGTTTTGAATTCTGCAAATATTTCAATGACATAATATTTATTCCAGTATTATCATACATAGTATATTGTAGCTCAATTTAAGTCTTAATATATGTCCTATGAATAAGAATATGGGACATAATGTATTAAAATTAAAAGCTATCGACTGAGAAAAATATTTTCAAGTTTCAGGTATCTCACATGATTAATATCTAGAATCTATGATAAGTTATATATTTGCCACTTAATGTATTATATGCAGAATATATTATGCAATACAGAGAATATGATCAGAGCTCTAATGGAAGAAAAAAAGAGCTAACAATATAATTATAAAACGAGAATGCTACTGTGTCATTTCACTCCAGGACCTAGATAAGTAACATAAATAACATACAGAGATGTTTAATGTCATTAACTAGCACAGAAATGCCAATAAATACATCATGAGCTATTTCTCCAAACCTAAAAGAAAACTTAAAAAAAATATAAAAACAATACTGTCAAGGACAGAGGGCAACTGGCTGTCTTATCTATTACTGGTGGGAATGTAACATGGTTAAAATCAAGTTGGAAACAGTTTGGCATTTTCTTATCAAGTTTACCACATGATAGTATTTCGAAATATATATGAACAAACTGAATTAAAAGATAGGTTTAGAGAGCAGGTGTTCTGTCTTGAGATCAAGATGCCTCCACCCTCCATCGAAATGCTCTGGCTCCAGAATATAGCTTCCCACAAATGCAGACCACAGCAGACAGTGGTGAGAGATCAATAATAAATTCTATCACTCATTTGAGAGCCTGAATTGAGTTCCTGGGTCCTAATCTGACAGTGGCACAGCCTCAGCTATTGCAGGCAATTGGGGAGTAAACTAAAAGATAGGAACTCTACGTGTTTATCATTCTCTCTGCCTCTCAAACAAAAAATGTTAAAAATAAGCTTATATTTATATAAAAAAATGTTTGAGACCCATGCATTTTTGTGTGCTTTTCCATGAACTTTTTGAATACTCCTTGTATGCATGGATTTCCATGTTTGGCACCAGAATAAACTTATCTTTTAATTCTGTTTTCCAAAAAAATTTTTAAAGTACTCTCATATACTCAACATACAGCATAGCCATTCCCTGGATATTTATTCTGCAGAAATAAAAATATAAGTTTATAAAATAATCTGTGCATAGATGTCCATATCATATTAATTTGCAAAATCCAAAACATGGAATCAATCTGAATGTCCTTCAAAGTGTGGATGATATAAACTGTGTACACACGTGCAAGGGAATACCATCCTGCCTTAGAAAGAACAAACTATTTATATAAGTAATAATTTGAGAAATATGTTGAGTAGGAAAAAAAAATCCAAGCTCAAAAGATTAAAAGTGGAATGATTTCATTCATATAACAATCTCTTTTCTTTAATTTTTTTGACAGGCAGAGTGGACAGTGAGAAAGAGAGAGAGACAGAGAGAAAGGTCTTCCTTTGCCGTTGGTTCACCCTCCAATGGCCGCCGTGGCTGGCAAGCTGCGGCCGGTGCACTGCACTGATCCGATGCACAGGAGCCAGGGACTTATCCTGGTCTCCCATGGGTTGCAGGGTCCAAGCACTTGGACCATCCTCCACTGCACTCTCTGGCCACAGCAGAGAGTTTGCCTGGAAGAGGGACAACCGGGACAGAATCCGACGCCCCCAGCGGGACTAGAACCCGGTGTGCTGGCACTGCAAGGCAGAGGATTAGCCTATTGAGCCGCGGCGCTGACCAACAATCTCAATATACTAAGATCACTTGAAAAAAATGAGGGAGAGCAGGCCAATGGCTGCTAGTACTTTCAATTGGAATGGAGGAGTATAACACTAAAGGAATGGCCAAAGGGAGTTACTTGGGGTGAAAGGACAATACATTATTCTGATTGTATTGGTAATTGCACTAACACATAGAAGAGATAGTATTTTATAGAGTTATAGATAAAAAGAGCAAGATAAATTCATGTGAAAAATTCTTGAAAATCAAATAATTTGTCTATTTAAATTTTATTTAAGATATACAAATTTCATGTATTTCCTATATACAGATTCAGGATCATAGTGAAACTTTCCACCCTACCTTCCATCCCAACATTCTTCCTCCTCCCTCTACTATTGTCACTTGTAATGTTTACAAAGATCTAGTCTCAGATTTGTATTCATAAGATTAACCCTATACTAAGTAAAGAGTTCATCAAATAGTATGAAGAAAAACACACTGTTAGTAGTTCTTTCTCAGTAATGGCGCTGTCTATATATACAAAGGTTATTGATTTTTTTCTGTTAATTTTATATCCTGCCATTTTACCAAACTCTTTTTTGAGTTCTGAAAGTCTCTTAGTGGAGTCTTTGGTTCCCATTATGTGGAATCATGTCATCTACAAATAGGGATAGTTTGCATTACTCCGTTCAAATTTGTACCCTTTTGATTTCTTTTCCTTGCCTAATGCTCTGGCTGAAACTTCCAGGAGTATATTGAATAGCAGTGGTGAGAGTGGACATCCTTGTCTGGTTACAGAAGTTATTTAGAATTCTTCCAACTTTTCCACATTCAGTAAGATGCTGACTCTGGGTTTGCCATGCATTGCCTCGATTGACTTGGGGAGTATTCCTTCTATACCCGATTTGCTTAAGGTTTTCATCATGAAAGGATGTTTTATTTTATCAAATGCACTCTCTGCATCTATTATATTGAGATAATCATATGGTTTTTGTTCTTCAGTTTGTTCTTGTGATGTAACATTTACTGATTTGCGAATGTCAAACTATCCCTACATACCAGGATTAATTCCTATTTGGTCTGGGTGAATGATCTTTCTGATGTGTTGTTGGATTTGATTAGCTAGTATTTTGTTGAGGATTTTTGCACCTATGTTCATCAGGGATATTAGTCTATAGCTCTCTTTTTCTCTGTTGTATCTTTTTCTGGTTTTGGAATTAAGGTAATGCTGACCTCATAAAAGGAGTTTGGGAGGATTCTACATTTCAAAGGTTTTGAATAGCTTAAGAAGAATGGGAATTAGTTCTTCTTTAAATGTGTGGTAGAATGCAGTAGGAAATCCATCCAGTCCTGGGCTTTTATTTGTAGAAGGGTCTTTATATTGATCAGTTTCTGTCTTGGTTATTGGTATATTTAGGTTTTCTCTGTCTTCATGAATCAGTTTTGGTCAATTATATGTGTTTAGCAGTCTACCCATTTTTTCTAAATTTTCTAATTTGTTGGAATAGGGCTGCTTGTAGTAATTCCTGATGGCCCCTTTTATTTTTGTGGTCTCTGTTGTTACATCTCCTTTTTCATCTTTGATTTTATTTATTTGTGTCTTCTCCCTCTTTTTTGCTTGGTTGAGACAATGGGATATCAATTTTGTTTATTTTTTCAAAAAGCCAGCTCTGCATTTCACTGATTTTGCATTTTTTTGGTTTCAAATTTCTTTATTTCTTCTGTAATTTTAATTATTTCTTTCCTTCTATTAACTTCAGACTTTTTTTCTAGGTCTTTGAGATGTATTGATAGCTCATTTATTTGGTACCTCGCAATTTCTTGGTGTAGGCAACAATTTCAATAAACTTCCTTCTTAATATTACTTTTGCTAGATCCCATAAATTTTGATAGTTTCATTGTCATCTTCACTTGTTTTCAGAAATTTTTTGATTTGCCTTTTGATTTCTTCTAAGGCCCACTGTTCATTCAGGAGCATATTCAATTCAGTCTCCATATGCTTACATACGTTTAAGAGATTCTTGAGTTGTTAATTCAAGCTTTGTTCCATTGTGGTCAGAGAAGATGCATGGGATGATTTTGATTTTTTTGAATTTGCTGAGACTTGTTTTATTGCCTAGAATATGATCTATTCTAGAGAAAGTTCCATGCACTGATGAGAAGAATGTATATTCTGAAACTGTAGGATGAAAAGTTCTGTAACTATCATGTCCATTTGGTCCATAGTATTAATTTTTTTAAGCTCTGTTGTTTCTTTGTTGATTTTCTGTCTTGTTGATCTGTCCATTGCTGAAAATGGGGACTTCAAATCACCTATTACTAATGTATTTTGTCCATGTCTTCCTTTAGATCCGTTAACATTTCTTTTAAATAGCCATGTGTCCCAGCATTTTGCACATATTCATTTATTATAGCCATATATTCCTGTAGAATTAATCCCTTAATCAATAATTCTACAGGAATATATGGCTATAATAAATGTGTCAATCTGTGTGTCCTTTAACAGTTTTTGTGGTAAACTCTATTTTGTCTGATATTATGATTGTTACATCTTCTTGTTTCTGCTTTCCATAAGTATGAAATATCTTTTTCTATTCTTCCACTTTCAGTCTGTGTGTATCTTTGTTGGTGAGCTGTGTTTCTTAAGGGCAGCAAATAGTTGGGTCTTGTTATTTAATCCATTCAGCCAGTCTGTTTCTTTTTATTGGAAAATTTAGGCCATTTACATTCAAGATTACTATTGGTAAGTAACAATTGGACCTTGCCATTTTTCCATACATATTTCTCTTATTTATTATGGATTCTTTGTACTCTTACTGGGAGATTTTCTGTCTATACATTCTTTCATAATGATGACTATCTTTCTGTGTTTCTGTGTGTAGTACATCCTTAAGCATCTTTTTAAGGCTGGTTGAGTGGTGACAAATTTTTTCAAATTCTGTTTGTTATGGAAGGTCTTTATTTTATCTTTATTCATAAATGACAGCTTTGCAGGGTAGAGTGTTCTGGATTGACAGTTTTTTTTTCCTCTTTAAACTTGGACTATATCTCTCCATTCTCTCCTAGCCTGTAGAGTTTCTGATGTGAAGTCAGCTATGAGTTCAATTGGAGATCCCCTGAAAGTAATATGGAATTTCTCTTGTGCACAATTTAGACTATTTTCTTTATGTTTTACTTTTGAAAGCCTAACTGCACTGTGTCATGGTGATCTTTTCTGGTCATGTCTATAAGAAGTACTGTGTGCTTCCTGGACTTGGATATCCATTTCTCCAAAATTAGGAAAATTTTCTGTAATTATTTCACTAGATGGTTTTCTTTTTTATTATTATTTTTTTGACAGGCAGAGTGGATAGTGAGAGATAGAGAGAGAGAAAGGTCTTCCTTTCGCCATTGGTTCACCCTCCAATGGCCACTGCAGCCGGCATGATGTTCTGAAGCCAGGAGCCAGGTGCTTCTCCTGGTCTCCCATGTGAGTGCAGGGCCCAAGGACCTGGGCCATCTTCCACTGCACTCCCTGGCCACAGCAGAGAGCTGGCCTGGAAGAGGGGCAACCGGGACAGAATCTGGAGCCCCCAACTGGGACTAGAACCCAATGTGCTGGCGCCGCAAGGCAGAGGATTAGCTTATTGAGCCACGGCACTGGCCCACTAGATGGTTTTCTAATCCATTCTCTCTTTCCATACTTTCAGGAACTCCTATGACCCGTATGTTGGGTTGTTTGAAACTATTCCATAAATCTCCTATACTGTTTTTAAGCTTTCTAAACTTCTTTTTTCTTCTCTTTCTTGATCTTCTTCTCTCCTTTCTCCTTCTCTTTCTCCTCCTCCCTCTCCTCATCCCCATCCCTATCCCTCTCTTCTTATCTCCCTCCCCTCCTTCTCTGCCTCCTTCTCCTTTTTCTTCTGATTCTTATTCCACTTTTGGTCTGACTGAAAAATTTCCAAATATTTGTCTTCTTTTTAAGATACTCTTTCCTCTGCCTCACTAAATCTGTTGTTAAGGCTTTCCACTGTATTTTTAATTGATCTATTGATTTCTTCATTTATAATATTTCCTTCTGATATTTTTTAAAAATCTAAAATTCATGGGAAGATTTTTTGTTCATGTCATGTATGAGTTTTTAATTTGTGGATTTGCTTCTCTTTGCTTCTGAGTAATCTTATGATTAATCTTTTGAATTTCATTTCCAGAATTTCATCAATCTCCTCATCTTCACATTCTAATATTCAAGTATTCTAATATTCAAGTATTGTTGTGTTCTTTTGGCAGAGGGGGTGGTAGTGGTGATCATGTTGTCTTCCTTATTCTTGTTTCTTGAATTCTGGGTATATTTTTAAGCATTTGTGGTGATACTTGTTGGGTTTCTTTGTTTTCTCTCTTTCTGATGGCTTTTATCTTTGGACTATGCCTCTGTGGCTTAGTGGAATGTCTTCTCTTTGAGTGAATACCCAGATGTGTGTACTGGTATGGCCAGGAAGTTCTGGTAAATGATCCAGGATGGTGTGAGTATCCAGGGTGACACCCCACATTGTGTATGATAGAACTGTTGTTAACACATAGAGGGTGATCTGATCACCTCTGTTTGCATAATTACACCCTTGCCTCTTCCAATGTGATCAATGCCTGGGTGTTAATCTTCAGTGGTTGCAACACTCATCTGTGTTTCTGCATGAATGCCACAAAATATCTGTGTAGTCTCAGTGTGAGGAAAAGTCCAGCAGCAATGACCCACCCCAAGCAATCAGGAAGTTCTGAGTGTGTGGAGCCACACACAATGATTGCCCAGATCCCAGATACACCATGCATCCTCTCATGCAGTCAGAGTTTCCACAGTCTCAGCACACAGGACTCCCACATTCATGAGATGCAGAGGATCCACTCTGCCCTGCTAGGGCCTTCCATCCACAGAGAGGCTGAGACCTTCCCAGAACCTATGCCTGTGGGTCTCTGCATAGGCATTTGGAGCCCTGAGGTCTGTGAAATATTGAGAGGCTGGGGGCACCTTACAGTCATACATGAGTTCCCAGCCCCCATAAATCCAGCTAGCCAGACTCAAAGTCAGTGGGGAACACAGATTTTTCCCTCTGGTAAAATCCTTGGAAAACAAGTGTATAATAGTGACTGGCCACAGCCTTACTTGTTTCACAACAACATATAAAAGCCTCTGCAGTGGGTACTGATGTCAGAATGGCTCCTTCTCCTTGCCTGTTGCCCGTTGTGTGCACCTGAGCTGCTCTGGTTGCCTCTGCTGACAAGTTGCCATTGTCCCTGCCAGTTGCTGGGTGTGGGCACAATAGCTGCCACAGCTGCTACCTACTTATGTCCAAAATGGTCCTCTCCATTCTGTTTGGCAGGCGCTGTTGTGCAGGGGATGAGGAGAGAGAAATATGCTCTTTTTTCCTCTGGGTGAGCAAGCACACTGCTGTCCTCAGGGCTCTGGGCAAGCACATTGTTGTCCTCAGGGCTCTGGGCCAGACTCAAAGATTGCATAGTCCCCTATGCTCTCCCTCTGGCTATATCATCAGTGGCATGGGCTTCTGCAGTCTGATCTTAGCTTGCTCTCCAAAGTTGGTGGTTTCTCCAGCTCAGGGCTGCTGGGGTCATGTGTTGTGTCTGTGTTTATTGCTGTGCATCTGCATTTTCCATATAGATTCACAGCATCTCCACCGCAGTTTTCTCTCGAACTCTCCCTTAGAATGCACTTTCTCCACTTTTAAAAACATCATTTTTCCATAGCCTAGAGCAGTCTGCCTTTCCTTATTCTGCCTTATTGGAATCTGTGTGATGTCTTTTTCAAAACATAAATAAGTATCACAATTTGGGTAACAGATTTGTGATTTCTTCATTTTTATAATAAATCATGTTTTTTTAATGATCGCATTGGGGAAGGCTGTGAAAATGATACAAGCATTCTCTGAATTGATTCTGCAACTCCCTTAAAACTCCTAAAATTATGTTGAAAAGGAAAGTTTAAAAATCATGGTAAGTGGGCAGGCATTGTGGTGTTTTGGATAAAGCCACCACCTTTGGAAATGGCATCCTATATGGATACCAGTTTGTATCCCAGCTGTTCCATTTCCAATCCAGCTCCCTGCTAATGGCATGGGAAGAACAATGGAAGATGATGCAAGTATTTGGGCCCCTGCCACTCACATGGGAGACCTGAATGGAACTCCTGGCCCCTGGTTTTGGCCTGGCCCTGCCCTCAAGATTGTGGCCATCTGGGACTTGAACAAGTGATGGAAGATCTCTCTCTCTGACTTTCAAATAAATGAATAATTTTTTTTTCAAAAAAGTTATGATAGGGTTATGGCACTTTGGATTTTTCTTGATGTTAGACACTGTGCTTTCCATATAATAGGGCTCAACAATTTTTTTATGATTTATTGTGTAGAGGAAGAGTATATAATGACTACCAAAACACAGAAAGAAGTATCAAATTCTTAGTGCTAGTGGCATTATACTCACAACAATGTATAATATACTGTATAATAAACTGGAAGAGAGGATCTAGCAGGCATCAAACACAAAGAAATATTAAGGAAATTGAAATGCTAAACACATTTGATTAGGTTTCCATATATAAGTGATGAGATATTGCCACTAATATACACCATAAAAATGTACAAGTATAAATATAAATCAACGATTTGTAAAGTAAAATAGTTTATAAAATTCTCAATTTAAGCAGAAAATATAAAGATTTTGACATGATATGAACATTTTATACATACTTTAAAATAACATATTTTTGAGAGGCTGAATTTTTTTAAGCTTCCACAAGTGAGAACATGCAGTGTTTGTCTATATGTGTCTGGTTAATTTCACGTTGCAGTGCCTCCAATTCCATCTACATTGCTGCAAATGAGACCCTTTTTAAAAATTATTTAAAACTTTTATTTAATGAATATAAATTTCCAAAGTACAGCTTATGGATTACAATGGCTTCCCAACTCCCATAACTTCACTCCCACCTGCAACCCTCCCCTTACCCGCTCCCTCTCCCCTTCCATTCACATCAAGATTCATTTTCAATTCTCTTTATACACAGAAGATCAGTTTAGTATATATCACGTAAAGATTTCAACAGTTTGCCCACACATAGCAACACAAAGTGAAAAATACTGTTGGAGTACTAGTTATAGTATTAAATCACGATGTACAGCACATTTAGGACAGAGATCCTACATGATTTTTTTTTAAAAAAATTGATTAGTTTTCTATGCGATTTCCAATTTAACACCAAGGTTTTTTTTTTTTTTCATTTTCAATTATCTTTATATACAGATCAATTCAGTATATACTAAGTAAAGATTTCATCAGTTTGCACCCACACAGAAACACAAAGTGTAAAAATACTGTTTCAGTACTAGTTATAGCATTACTTCACATTGGATAACACATTAAGGACAGATCCCACATGAGAAGTAAGTACACAGTGACTCCTGATGTTGATTTAACAATTTGACACTCTTGTGATCCTTTCTGATCTTTTCATAACATCCCAGTTACTTTTGAATATGCAAAAGTTTCCTCTCCTCCCCTTCCCTCTTCTCCCCTCCCCTCAGCAGAGTTTAGACAGAGAGAGAGACAGAAAGAAAGATCTTTCTTTCCATTGGTTCACCCTCCAAATGGCTGCTACGGCCTGCGTGCAGCGCCCCCTCCTGGTCTCCCATGCGGGTGCAGGGCCCAAGCACTAGCCCAACATCCACTGCCTTCCCCGGGGCCACAGCAGAGAGCTGGACTGGAAGAGGAGCAACTGGGACAGAATACGGCACCCCAACAGGAACTAGAACCCGGGGTGCCGGCGCCCCAGGCAGAAGATTAGCCAAGTAAGCTGCAGCGCCGGCAGAAAAGCTTTATTTTCAAAATAGTGCAAATTGCTACTGAATTTGTGGATTATAGCATTTACAGACTGGCTTGTCACAGAGCAAGAATCTTGTTTTGAAAAAGTAGAAAATCTGGATTAAAGTAATAAAAACATTAATTTGGAAAAACTAGAAGACACAAAGTCATTGAGGAATCCAGAGTTCATGATCTTGCGAAAAGTATAGCACAGAAAGAGGAACTTTGAACTAAGTGCTTCTTTTCCCTCTAGTGCAGTGGCAGATTCTAAAGTAGAAGTGCACCAATTGAGTAGAAGTAGAATATAAGAAATCAAGGAGTCCAGAGAGTCCTAAGAGTCAAATGGGGCTGGAGGAATTAAAGTGGGAGTTTAGCTCACAACTAGGCAAGGATTACTCAGAATTTCACTGGAGACCCACAGTTAGTTACAACTCAGAAGTGGCTCCATGTCTGTGAAGCTCTCACAAAAATTCGATTATCTGTTGTTTGGTCAATTATGCTGACATTCCATGCCATCAATTACTAGCCATTCCATTAACAAGCAAATTGAATTTTTCCAAAGTTAACAGATGTGACCAAATAAATTTAATTTGTTAAATACTTGTTTCTGAGAATACATAAAATATACTATTAGTTTAAAAATGATTTATTAGGATGTCTTCCTAAGAAAGCAACTGTGAAATGAATAAACCATAGAGAAAATATATTTTCAAATCATATCTCTCTAACAATAATAATTGCAATCATGTTTTGTTAATTTCTCCTTTAAATCAGTAATAGGAAAACGAGGGTGGTTGTGTGGCACAGTATTTAGCATGCTATTTGGAATGCCCACATCCCATATTGAAGTGCCAGAGTTCAAGTCCTGGCTCTGTTTCCTTTCAATTCCAGCTTCCTGCTAATATGCACTCTGGTAGGCAATAGTGATAACTCAAGGACTAGGCCCCTCCCTCCCATGTGGGAGACCTAGATTGAGTTCTGGGCTCCTGAATTCAACATAGCTTATGGGGTTTGGGAAGTGAACCAATGAATGTGTATCTCTGGTTATGACTGAATCCTCCCTATTTCTCTGCCTTTCAAATAAATAAGAACTATAACAAAAAGAAGAATAAACAAATATTTAAATTACAGAACAAGGAAAAGTTTTGAATTGATTCTTTGCAAAACGCACCTAGATGTCCCTTAAGTGCATGAAAAGGAACCTGGCATCATTATGCATCAGGGAATTGAAAATTAAATCAATATGAGATATCATTAGAAAAGCTAAAATTAAGAAGACTGACCACACAAAATGTAAGCTGGAAATATAGCAGCTATAGCTTCCATATATTAGTGAGGTTTATGTAAAATAATATAACTGCTTTGTTAACTATTTGGCAGTTTCTACTAAAGTTAAACATATGTCTATCCACAATTTTACCCCTTACCTAAGATAACTGAAAAAATATGTATAAAAAAACTTGTATAAATATATTCACAGTGGTCAGATAAGAAATAATGCCAATGTCCAATAACAAGTAAATTTGTCAGCAAACTTTGGTAGATTCATGTAATGCAATGCTATTCACTAAAAAAGAGAAATGTTTATACAATAAACAGCATTGATAAATTGCAAAACATTATGTTGCATTAAAGAATTCATGTATAAAAGTAAAATCCCATTTGTTTGAAGCTCTAGAGCAGACATAACTCATTTATGATGACAGAAATCAGGGAGGAGAGGTAATTGCCTGGAAAGACAAATGAGGAAGAATTGAGGATAAATGAGATATTCTATTTTTTGTTTGGGTTGTGGTTTACACTGATAGGCATATTTGTCAAATCTCATTGAACCTTATCTTTAAGAGGAGTACTTTTCACAGCATGTGTTTAATAACACATTAAGAATATAAAGCCAAAAAAAGTGAAGTACCAAATGAAGGATGTTCCTTTTTTTAAGTCTTTCTTTGTACAAACCAGCCATAAAGAGAATTTTCAATATAGGGAGAAATTTAAATAACATTATATTATGATAATTTCATTATGATTGTCATATAAGAACATTTTAAAAGTATAATTTATAAACTTTTACTGAAGACTTTTGAAATATGTTCTAATGTTATACATTTAATTTATTTACTTTAACAAATGAGAATAATTAAAGGAAGCAAATGGGACAAACTTTTAACAATTGAATCGAGGCTAAGAACCAAATGTGACCATGTCTGTTCATGTATTTATCACCTGTACTGCTTTCTTGCCACATAGAAACTTGCAACAGAGATCACGTGGCTCACAAAGCCAACAAGAGTCACTCTATTGACTTTTCCCTCCATTCTCTTTCCAAATGTTGCAGATATTTCATCTGCATGACAGATATTTGAGTATGGGAATTCATAATTCTATTCCACATGCTATTATTTGTGTAAGATAACATTCATATTGTAAATTAAGTTCAAAACTAAAAATGGACATTGGCAAGATGGCAGAATGGGAATCAGCTGGGTCACCCCTTGGTGCAAACATGAGTTTGAGGAACTACCCACAAACTAAAATGCCTTCACACAAGCTAAGGAAGCCAAGCGAGAGATTATGGCATAGCATTTAGAAAGATTCATCGAAGAGGGTGCGAAGGACCTCTCCTAAACCCAAGTAGCATAACATGGAGGGAAATACCCTCCTTTTGTGGGGAGGAGAGAGAAGTGAGCACCAGAATTTGATTTAGGTACCCAAACCAGTCCTAATAGGAAAACATGGCACTAAGGAGGCCCCTGGCCTTAGACTCAGACTGGTAGCCACTGACATCTCTGGAATAGATCTAGTGCCAGGTCAGTTCTAATAGCTCCAGGCTCTATACCTATAGGTCAGTCTTGATGTTGCTTAACGAGAGGGCAACCTAAGTGGTCCCATGTCCTGGACTTCTTTCAGCAATAGCCTGACCTGCATGGCCCAAGGCTTTATGAATCTCAGCCACCAAACACACACACACACACACACACACACACACACACACAACTCCAATTCCAGTAGTCCTCATAATTAGACCAACTTCTGTGACCCAAGTGACCCAAGTGCCAGGTCAGCATCTGTGACCCCACGTTTCAGGCCTGCCTGTTGGTAACCCTGGCCTCATGCATCAGATACACACCCACAGACACATGTTCCAGGAATGCCTAATTCCAAGTTGGTTGCCAAAGTCCCATGCCTTCAGGCTGGCCCTGTGGCCTCATGCCTCATCAAATCCAGGGTGCAGAGATGTCCTGGTAGACATTAATGCAGCATGGAAACCTATGGTTGCAGGCTTTTTGGTCACCTCTTTGTGGCAGATCATAGTCTGACTCTTGACAACTAAAACCCAGACCAGGCCTTGTAGACTTAGCCTAGAGACCAGCATCTGTACCTTAAACCCCTGGCCCATGTACAAGGCCAGTATGAGACTCAGGGGATCCAGGGTCAATTTCATCCTTATAGACTCTAGTATTAGGCCAAACTACAACTTTTGCTTGTCTTGCAGGATTTTCATTTTGACTTCATTTATTAATTATAGCTTTGCTGGGTAATGTATCCTGGGTTGGCAGACTGTTTTTATTTTAGGACTAGGACTATATCTCCAATTTGTCCTGGCTTGTAGGGTTTCTGCTATTAGACTGCTGGGAGTTCCTTTAAAAATGTTCCAGAATTTTATCTTGCATATTTTTGGATATTCTTTTAATGTTTTACTTTTGAAAGTTTGACCATAATGTGTCATGATGAGGATCCTTTATGGTTATACGTATGTGCCATTCTATGTGATTCTTGCATTTGCATATCTACATTTTCCCACAAATTGGGGATTTCTTTTCTTGTTATTTCAGTGGATAAGTTTTCTAGGGCATTGTTTTTTTTCCATATTCTCAGAAATTCCTGACTCACGTATTGGGTTGTTTGATGTTATCCCTTAAATCCTAAGCACATTTTTTGTACTTTAATTTTTTTTCCTTTTTTTGGGTATGACCGAGATATTTCAAAAGACTCGTCTTTTAGATCAGAATCTCCTTCTTCTGACTCACATTTCCACTGTTAAGGCTTTCTACTGTATTTTTCATTTGACTATTGAATACATTGTTTCTAATATTTCTGCTAGATTCTTCTTCAGTATCTCTATTTCTTTGCAGAATTTCTCACTTGTGTCACGTATAGATTTCCTCATTTCATTTAACTATTTTTCTATGTTTTGAGTAATCTTACAGTCATTTAAAAATTATTTTCAGGCATTTCATCAGTCTCCCCCTCTACACAGTCCATATGAATATATTATTGTGTTCCTTTTGAGTAGAGAAGTCATATTGCCTTCCCTGTTCATGTTTATTGTGTTTCTACTTTTATGTTTATGCAACTGTGAGATCACTTGTTATCTCCGTTGGGAGTTGTTTTTCTTTTTTTATTTAAGGTTTTATTCTGGAAAACGTGCCTTTGTGCCTCCGTTAAGTGACTGAGGCTTATGCTGGTGTTCTGGGGGTCTATGCTGAGTGGGGCCAGGGAGCTAGGGCCACCATTTGTGGGTGGGGCAAGATCCCAGAGTGACACCTAAGTTGGTCATAGAGGAGCACCTCTGGCTACAGTAAGTCCCGGGAGAGGATTTTGGAGATGGCTAGTGTGATTTCAGTCCCAGATCTTCTTCTTTGCCAAAGTGAATCCGTTGTTTCATGGCCTGGAGTGAACTCATGGTGCCTGCACACTCTATCCACTCAGGCAAGCACATCACACTGACCACTTCCTGGGGTTTCCCCAGGCCTGCTGCAGGCCTTTATCCAGCATTCAGGGAGCTCCGAGTTTCCGCATTCAGAACACATGGGTGTGCAGGAATGCTTCTAACCATTGTCCTTCTCAGCTCGAGACCTGGACCCAGAACTCTCATAGTCCCAGGGCACAGAGGGTCAAATTTCCATACTGTGACCTGCCCAATCCTCAGTGTAAACTGTCCGACATTCTCTAAGTCAAAACAGAAAGAGGTTGCAGCTCTATGTCAACCAATTGAATCTGGCACTTTGGTGGGAGGACGCAACATGGCCTCCCTTCACAGCCATGGTAATTGCTCAGCCTCTGACTTGGTCCCCAGACTGGAATCAAAGCCAGCAAGGACTGTGGAATTATCACTCAGCTTCCAAGGGTAACAGACATTCTGGGCACCAGCTGACTCTATGCAGGAGCTGGCGTTTTCCCACAGCTGGTGGATGCATTTGTCTGCTCCTCTCACTGTTCCATGGAGTCTCTGTCCTGTTCTACACGTTCTCCACTGAAAATTTCTCTGAATCAGTTCTCTCTGCTCCGTTCTTTCTGTGGCTGAGGTCGTGTGGCTTCCCACTATAAAAAAATCTTGGATCTCTTGGCATCCAGTTTTTTTAAAAATTAATTAATTAATTATTTCAAGGGTTTTTTTTGCTACTGCTATTAACACTGCCATTTCATTTCTATGGAATTATTTTTCTTCTGGATACAAATCATGTTTTTGTATTTCTTACTTGAATTCACTAATTTTTGATATGAAACTGAACATTGTGAACTGCTTACTTTTGAGTGTTTGAATTTTATAAAATGCACACTTTTATATACCTGTCATAAATCCATGATTTATAACTGCTCTCATATCAGTTTCCATTATAGGCATTTATCACCTAGTGTTGAGGCATATTTAAGTTGTGGCAAAATTTTTCATTCTGTATCAATTTGAAAAAAAGAACAAAAGAAGTGGAATGATGTGAGGGAAAACCCTAACTAAATTTTTTCAGAGAAATGTAGTCAGGAATACTATGTCTATTTTCAGGAGACTGGATTATTCCGAAGAGATTTCTCCAAATTCATGTATAAGTGTGTATATCTTCATGTGTGTGCATGTATGTAAAAATGGCATATGTATTTTGGTAATATGTACTGTTTTTATCAATTATCAGTATGTACAAAGTAGAATGATTTGTTATTTTCTAAAATATAAGTTAATTACTAGGAATGGACATTTTCATTGATGATATTGGCTTTCATACCATTCAGTGATGGTGGATCACCATCATTACTTTTGCTCTTGTGATAGCTTTCAAGGGATAGAAAACAGCTTCATGATGCAACTATGATTTTTTCCTCTTATTTTAATATTTAGGATCTCTGCTGGATTATTTTTACCATTAGATTTGATAAATTTCTTCAGTTGTTTTATTGTCTTCTCTCATTTTCCAGGTATAATTACCCCAGATGCAGAGTCTAAAAACTACCTTTATGAATATGTGTTATATTCATCTGTCTTACAACTTGAAGTTTGAAAAATAACCGTGTTAATGGAATTACTTAACTTGTATAAATTTGTCTGTATTTGATTCTCGGAACATATACTATTTTAATCTATGAAAAAATACTGTTTAAATTTTTTATAATTCTGTTAATTAGTCATATATATGTATTAGAATAATAAGCAAGAACTTGAATATCTGAAAATATTTAGATACTAAAAGCATAAAACAGCTGGATTGGCACTAATGGGATGAGACTGGAGCCCATTCTTCCACACTGGGAGGTCTCTCCCAGTCTGGATCCTGCTGACTTGTCACCCTATCCCACCACATCACTGCTTTACCTCTTGCCACATTCTCTGTGTGAGGGCCTCTCTCTCACCTAAGGGTTTTTGGGAGAAGTGGAGATGGCAGAACCTCCCATCAGTTTCATCAGCTCCTCATGTCCATCAGGCCTGGCCTCAGCAACCTGTCAATCATTTTGAGTCACACCTGGATTGTTGTTCCAGGCAGGGTGAGCAGGGACACTCTTTCCCACACTCCATCCTCCTACGAGAGCCATCTTGTTCCCTTCCTCACCTGTCACCGCTCACTCTGGCGAATCCGAGGTCCTCGCTCAGCCTTCCCTCTGGCGAATCCGAGGTCCTCGCTCAGCCTTCCCTCTCCTGGAATCCTAGCCACAAACCTCTAGATTGGGAGTAGGAGGGACCCCTGCCCCACAGTCCCCACCCCTCCTGCTCAGGGCAATCTTATATATATATATGACAGGTAGGGTTATAGACATTGAGAGAGAGAGACAGTGAGAAAGGTCTTCCTTCCGTGGTTCACCCCCCGAATGGCTGCTATGGCCAGCACTGCACCAATCCGAAGCCAGGGGCCCCTCCTGGTCTCCCATGTGAGTGCAGGGGCCAGCACTTGGGCCATCCTCCACTGCCTTCCCGGGCCACAGCAGAGAGCTGGACTGGAAGAGGAGCAACCAGGACTAGAACCCAGTGCCCATATGGGATGCCAACACTGCAGACGGAGGATTAACCAAGTGAGCAATGGCACCGGATCCCTCAGGGCAATCTGATCCCAGGCACAGAAGCCAGCTAGAGGCTGAATAGGCTCCTGTTCAGTCTCTAGACTGGATGAGTTGCACTTTCTCATACCCCTTGTTGGTGCCTGTTCTTCCCTCCCTGGGACCAGGCCCTCCCTGTTGTTTTCTGTTGCTGTGGATTCGCTCTGAGAGGAGGAGAGTGGCAGGGGCAAGAGACGTGGAGTCATCACATAGACACCGGGAGTCTGGTGAAAGCAGACCAGAGGCAAGCAGCCTGCAGACTCATTTATTTCAGTTGCTACAGCAGCTTATATAGCCGAGGCAGCCAATCCAGTCAAGGGGCAGTTTATGCCCTAACCAATCACAGCCTGTTGCCAGGCAGGCTCCATTGCTAGGTGGTTTCTCAGGTGGTTTCTGAAGCCATTCCTGCGTAACTGATACTTGCTTGCCAGCAGCCATCCTGGCATGGCCTTCTCATTCCACCCACAGTTTTCTTTCAGCCTTCTGCACAGCTTCAGACCCTGCTAGCACCCATCCCTGCCAAAGTGAGGAGGACAGCCCAGTGGGCAGGGTTGCACAGGCTCCAACTGCTGTTTCACACGCAGGGACATGGAAGGGCAGCACTGCACAAGGGCAGGGCGGTCAGGAGAAGGAGCTGGAATCTGGCCTCTTGGTCTAACCTCAGGAGCCCTTTTCATGCCCTCCCCTCCCTGCCATGATGTGGTATTTCACTGTTTCTTTTCTCCTTGTGTACACTCAGAGAAGGAAGGATGGCTACAGGAAAAAAAAAAAAGGATAAATCTATCTATCTATCAATCAATCAAAGAGAAAGAGAGAGAGAGAGATTCCATCTGCAGGTTCATTCCCAGATGGCTGCAAGGGCCTGGGCTGGACCAGGCCAAAGTGAGGAGCCAGAAACTTCATCCAGGTCTCCCACATAGATGACAGGGTCCCAAACACTTGGGCCATCTCTCACTGCTTTTCACAGGCTATTAGTATGGAGCTGGATTGGAAGTGGAGTAGCTGGGACATGAACAAACACCGATAAGGGATGCTGGCATCACAGATGGTGGCCTAACCCCTTGCCCCTGAGTGCTGGTTCCTGAAAGAATAAATTTAAAAAGAATAAATAATCAAAATATTAGAAAAAGGAAATTGCATTTCCTTTGACTCTAAAAGTTAATTTGTGTCAACAAACAAGGAAAAACAAACAACTATTTTTGTTCTTTAACTTGGTGACAATAGTTGATTAAATAGTAGAATCCAACAAATTTGTTGGCTTATCTTCTTGAGCTCTTTTGCTTTATGGGTATTTTTTAAAACTTTGAAAATTTATTCAGAAAGCATAGATCCAGGGAGAGACAGAGGCAGCAAGGAGAGAATCTTACATCTGCTGGTTCACACCCCAGATGGCTACCAGGGCTCGACCAGGCTGGGGCTCAGAACCTAAAAAATTCATCTGGGTCTCCCACATAGGGGTAATGGTTCAGACTCTTGGGCCACCCTCTGCTGCCTTCAGAAGCACATTAGCAGGGAGCTAGATTAGACGTGGGGAAGCTGGGTCTCAAACTGGCACCCATATGGCATGCCGGCATTGCAGTGGCTTAACTCACTCTGCCACAATGCCAGTTCCCGCTCCACTGTTTTATGTGTGTGTGTGTTTTTTAATCAGGAACAAAATGCAATCCATTCGAGCAAGTTTACATATTTGGCAGATTATTGACATACCTGACATTGAGAAATGGAAACTGTGTATCCTCACCAAGAATCTAGGCAAAGTCTGTGACTGATTCAACCAAAGGAATATGGAAGAAGTCAGCTGTGCCGGCTTCTGATGCCAGACCTTACTATTGTCTATCACGTTGTACTTCCTGCAACTTGGAACAATTGATTTGGGGGAGCCTAAGTGCCTTGTGGGTAGGCTTACCAAATTGTGTCTGCCATTCTGTGAGAAGTCCCAGACGGCCATGCTGACAGATATGTTCTAGCAGCCCCCACCTATCCCATCCACCCCATCCCAGAAAGACGCAGGAGTCATGGAGTCTGCAGATAGTATCAGCCCAGCCACCATCCAACTTACCACATTTGAACCCTACACAAGAACTCCTATGCTGAATTGAATGGCAGAAATGAGGGAGAATTTTTTTTTAACACCAAACTTTGGAGAGTTTGCTGCAAAGCAAATGTGGTAGATATTCAGCACAGAAAATTAAAAATTCAAAAATAAAATTAACCATTCCACAGAAGTAAGAAAAAGATAAAATATGATACATACATGATCAAAAGAAGGAAGTGCCATTTTTGAAAAACATTAAGCCATTCTAGGCAAAAAAAACTGTTTGATGCCAATAGACACTGAGAAAAACTGTCTTGGATATGATGGGCCTAGATTTTGTTGGACTCCATCCTGCAACTGAGAGGTAAAATAAGGATTTCAATAAGTACTCAAATGAAGACTGCTTAGGACATTCACCAGAGGTAAGGGGGAATGAAATTAAAACTAACTTATAAAGTTCAATGTGATTGCCATTGTGTGCAGACATACTGCCATAATGAATCTTAATTTACAGTGAATCTGGAAGATTAGAGTAAATAATGAATAAGTTCCCAGAAATCCAATAATCACAGAGAAACATAGCAATGCTAGTTTCTGGCCAAATCTAGGAAATATCAAATTTAATTAGTAAGCATTTCAAAAGCACAATACTCTTAGATGCATGAAGTCTTTCCTCACTCCTGTATATGAACTTACAGCAGCTGATATCTATCTCAACTGCAGCATTTATCAGACTGAGTGGCATTGTTCTAAACAAAATACCATATTCCATAAGAAAATGTAACTGACTTGTCATCAGATATTGCTTTAGAATAACAACATCCAGTCTAATCCTTGTCAAATTGTAAACCTCGAATAGTAATCTATTGTTTGAGATGTATCTAGATTTAAAAAATGGGATCAGGAATTTTTTTTTCAAAATGTTCAAGCCTGTACCAACCAATTCTTTTCTTAACTAACAGAATTGAGTTATGCAAATTCCCTTTCTTATATTTATTTGAATATTTTCTTATCACCTATTAGAACTCCAGAATCCAAATACTACAACATTGCAGACTTTCCTCTTTGTATTTTACTGCTGTGCTTATGTGTATATATTTCACAGTCTTACAAATTTCCTTGCTTGTCCCATCAAGTCTTTTTTCACAAACCTGTTTCATCATTTTACAGAAAATTTCAGCAATTCTTGTTATATCCTATGACCCCAGAGGAAAATGAAATCTAAATGGCTCACCTTTCAGAATTTTTCAGATTCTGGGCATTGTTACCTCTCACATGAGACCCTTGTATGAACATTATATAACCAATTCATATCCTTAGTTATCTTTATGCCTTTACTGATTTCCACCTGAACACAAGGCCTTTGTTATACTTGCATTTGCTTTCTAAAACTTCTATTTAAAAATACAAGCCTCAAATTTACCTTCTTTTATTCCCCAGAAACCTTTTATTTAAGGTATACACACTATATGCATTTAAAAAATACAAATTTAGAAACATAGTGATTTTACTCACCCTACCCTCCCTCTCACTCACACTTCCATCCTTCTCCTTCTCCCATTCCATTCCTATTTTTTTTTACTAAGATCTATTTTCAGATAACTTTATACACATAAGATTAACCCTACAACAAATAGTATGGGGAAAAAAAAACCTATTCCTCAAAAGTCGAGACAAGGGCTGTTCAAAGTCCTCTCATCTCAAAGTTTCAATTTCATTTATATAGATTACCTTTTAGGTACTCTATTAGTTACCACAGGTCAAAGAGAACATATGGTGTTTGTCTTTTTGGGACTTCAGTTTGTGGTATATCACACTGATTGAGCAACAAATGTTGAACCATCCCTGCATACTAGGGACAAAATCTCAGTCAGGATGAATGATCTTTCTGATATGTTGTTGGATTTGATTGGCTAGTATTTCCTTGAGGATTTTTTTTTTTTTTACAGGCAGAGTGGACAGTGAGAGAGAGAGACAGAGAGAAAGGTCTTCCTTTGCCATTGGTTCACCCTCCAATGGCTGCCGCGGTCGGCGCACTGCAGCCAGCGCACCGCGCTCATCCGATGGCAGGAGCCAGGATCCAGGTGCTTCTCCTGGTCTCCCATGGGATGCAGGGCCCAAGCACTTGGGCCATCCTCCACTGCACTCCTGGGCCACAGCAGAGGGCTGGCCTGGAAGAGGGGCAACCGGGACAGAATCTGGCGCCCTGACCGGGACTAGAACCCGGTGTGCCGGCGCCGCAAGGCGGAGGATTAGCCTGTTGAGCCACGGCGCCGGCTTGAGGATTTTTATGTCTATGTTCATCAGGGAAATTGATCTGTAGTTCTCTTCCTCCGTTGTATCTTTTCAGATTTAGTAATTAAAGTGATGTTGGCTTCATAGACTAGCATGCACGCTTGAAAAGAAAATGGCACAGCCTTGACTCTCACAAATCTCACCATCCACCAGAAGAGGCAGATCTCATTTATTCTTGGTGTTAGCTTTCTCTAGTAGTGTGGAAGCTTCCCGGCTTGGTGTAATCCCATTTGTCAGTTTTGGCTCTGATTGCCCGTGTTTCACGGGTCTTTTCCAAGAAGTCTTTGCCTACACCAATGTTTTGCAAAGTTTCCCTAATGTTCCCTAGTAATTTGAGGATATTGAGTCATAGATTTAGGTTGTTGATCTATTTTGAGTGGATTTTTGTGTAGCATGTAAGGTAGGGATCTAGTTTCATACTTCTGCATGTGGAGATCCAGTTTTTCCAGCACCGTTTATTGAAGAGACTGTCTTTGATCCAAGGATTGATTTTAGCTCCTTTGTCAAAGATAAGTTGGTTGTAGATGTGTGGATTGATTTCTGAAGTTTCTATTTTTTTTCCATTAATCTAAACATCTATTCTTTCTGCTAGTACCAGACTCTTTTGATTTTAAGTATTTTGCAGTATGTCTTGAAATCTGGCATTGTGATTCTTCTGATTTTTTTGTTGTTGTTATTGTATAAGATTGCTTTAGTTATTTGCAGTCTCTGTGTTTCCATATGAATTTTAACCTTATTTTTTTCTAGATTTGAGAGGAATTTCATTGGTACTTTGATTTGGATTGCATTGAATCTATAAATTGCTTTTAGTAGTATGGACATTTTATTGAAATTTATTCTTACAATCCATTGACATGGAGGAATTTTCCATCTTTTTCTGTCTTCTATTTCTTTCTTTAATGTTTTGTAATTTTCATGGTAAAGATCTTTGGCTTCTTTTGCTAATTTTATTCCAAAGTATTCAATTTTTTGTAGCTATTGTGAATGGACTATATCTGCTCTTTTTTGTGTTTCATTAGCATGAAATATTCTCTTCCATTCTTTCACTTTCAGTCTGTGTGTATCTTTGCTGGTGAGGTGTGTTTCTTGTTTCTTGTAGGCAACAAATAGTTGCGTCTTGTATTTTGATCCATTCGTCCAGTCTATTTATTTTAATGGGAGAATTTAGGCCATTTACCTTTGATAAGAAACTTCAATAAGTAATTGCTTGGCTCTGTAATTTTCCCATAAATGTCCCTATTGTTTACTCTTGATTTCCTTTGTACTTCTACTGGGAGATTTTCTGTCTTCACCTTCTTTCATAATGATGACTATCTTTCTACATCTCTGTGAGTCACACATCCGCAAGCATCTTTTATAAGGCTGGATGAGTGGTGACAAATTATTTCAATTTCTGTTTTTTATGGAAGGTGTTTATTTTACCTTAGTTCATAAATGAGAGTTTGGCCAGGTATAGTATTCGAGTTGACAGTTTCTTTTTGTAAGAATTGGCCTATGTCCCTTAGTTATCTCTAGGTCTAGAGTTTCTAATGAGAAGTCAGCTGGGAATCTAATTGGAGATCCTTGAAAAGTAATCTGCCTTTTCTCATGCACCTTTTAGAAATTGTTTATGTTTTACTCTTGAAAGTTTGACCGCAATGTGTTGTGGTGAAGGTCTTTTCTGATCACATCTATTAGGAGTTCTATGTGCTTCTTGTAGTTGGAAATCCCTTTTCTTCTAAATTAAGGAAGTTTTCTGTAATTACTACACTAAATAGGCCTTCTAATCCATTCTTTTGTTCTGTACCTTGAGGAACTCCTTAGTCCTGTATGTTGGGTCATTTGATAGTATCCCATAATTCGGTTTTTTAATTTTTAAATTTCTTCTTCTTCTTCTTCTTCTTTTAATCTGCCTGAAATATTTCCAGAAATTTGTCTTGTAGTTCAGATTTCTTTCTTCTGCCTCACCAAGTCTGTTGTTAAGGCTTCCCAATGGATTTTTTATTTGACTTAATGAGTTCTTCATTTCTAATACTTCATTTTGATTTCTCTTTAGAATCTAAATTTCATGGAAAAATTTTTCTTTCATGTCATTTATGGATTTGTATAATTCATAAGCTTGCTTTTTATTGCTTCCAAGTAATCCCATGATTAATCTTATGAATTCCATTTCAGGCATTTCATCAATCTTGGCATCATTACCTTCTTCTTCTTCTTCTTTTTTTTTTTTTTTTGACAGGCAGAGTTGACAGTGAGAAAGAGAGACAGAGAGAAAGGTCTTCCTTTGCCGTTGGTTCACCCTCCAATGGCTGCTGTGGCCGGCGCACTGCGGCCAGCACATCGTGCTGATCTGATGGCAGGAGCCAGGTGCTTTTCCTGGTCTCCCATGGGGTGCAGGGCCCAAGCACCTGGGCCATCCTCCACTGCACTCCCGGGCCACAGCAGAGAGCTGGCCTGGAAGAGGGGCAACTGGGACAGAATCCGGTGCCCCGCCGGGACTAGAACCCGGTGTGCCGGCGCCGCCAGGTGGAGGATTAGCCTGTTGAGCCACGGCGTCAGCCTCATCATTACCTTCTAATATTGGAGTGTTGTTGTGTTCCTTTGGGTGATCCTATTGTCTTCCTTATTTGTGTTTCTAGAATTTTTTGTTTATTTTAGGTATTTGAGGAGATACTCGTTACTATTTTTTCTCTGATGGCTTTTTCTTTTAGTGAAATGTCTGCTCTTTCAGGTTATACACAGAGGTTTATGCAGAGTGTGGCCAGGGTGCTCTGGTCAGTGCTCAAGGTTGAGGTGAGTATCCAGGGAGACTCCCAAGTTGTGAGTGGTAGATCTCTTCTTAACAGAATGAGTGGTATGATTACCTCTGTTGATGTAATCATACTCTTTGCTCTTCCATGGTGATCAATGTCTGAATGTTCACCCTCGGTGGGTGCAATACTCTTCCTTGCTTCCACATGAATTCTCAAATGATCTGTGCAGTCTCAATGTGAGCACAGATTCTACCAAAATGACCTACCCCAGGCAATCTACTATAATGACCTACTCCAAGGAGACCTGAGTGTGTGGAACCACACTAGTATTTGCCCAGAGACATAGCTATACTGTGCTATGTCTCATGCAGTCACCGAGTTCCCACAGGGTTAGCACACAGGGCTCCCACAGTCCTGGGGTAGAGGATCCACCCCACCATGCTAGGCTTTCCAATCCATGGTGAGGCTGAGACATTCCAAGAGCCAGCTGTTTGTGAGTATCCCACCTACATGGCTTGAGCCTCAGAGCCTATGATATGTTGAGAGGCTTGGGGCACCTCACGGTCATATGTGGGTGCCTAGCCCCCATCCATACTCCCAGCCAGACTCAAAGTGAGCAGGGAACATGGATTTTTCTCTGTTAAAACCCCTGGATCAAACATGTGTGCACAATAGCTGCTCACCACAGTACTGCTCATTTCTCAATCACACCTTCTCCCCACCATTTCCTGGGTACATTTAAGTTTCTCTGCAACCAGTACTAATGTCAGAATGGCTTGTTCTCCCCACCTGTTGCTAGGTGTGTGCACCTGAGCTTCCATGGGTGCCTCTGCTGATAATATGGCATTGTCTCCACCATTCGCTGTGTGTGAGCACAAGAGCTGCCACAGCTGCTACCTACTTGTTTCCAAAATGGTGCCATCCCTCTCTCAGCCGGTTGTTGAGTGCCTTTGTGAGGGGAGTGGGGAGAGAGAAATGTGTCCCCCCACTTTTGTCTGAGTGAGTAGGCACTGTTTCCCTCAGGGCTCTTGTCCTGACTCAAAGACAATGTAGTCCACTAGGGTCTCTGTCCAGCTAACTCACCAGCAGCACAGACTGTTGCAGTCTGATCTCACTTTGCCCTCCACGCTGCTGCTTTCTGTGGCTCTGGGCTGCTGGGGTCATGTGTTATGTCTGTGTTCACTGCTGCATGTCTGCACCTTCCACACAGCTCCACAGCATCTCCTCTCTTTCCATGGAATATCCATCTCCACTGCAGTTTTCCCTCCAACTCTCCCCTGAGAATGCATTTTCTCTACTTTATTTTTCCTTTTTACTATTTTCCCCTAGCTCAGAGCACTCTGCCCTCTCCCTACTTCACCATCTTAGTTGCTCTAATTGTGTTTTATATGCTAAAAGACAAGTACAGCAATTAGAATCAAGGAAAGAGAGGTAATTAAATTATGGAAAGACACAGTGTTGAAGTGTTACAACCTGTAACTTGATAACAGTTTGTGAAAATGATGAAGAAGAAGAGAGCTAAAAACATAAGCAAAACATATAGAGAGCTTCTTGGATTGTGGAGGTACTATTTGGGAAGAAGTTGATATCACACAGTTAATAAAGTAGTCATACAATGGCACATTTTAGGTCAGTTTGAGGTTTAAGAGAGGATATATTTTAAAATTACCATGTATTTTCATATTTAATATTATTTCAACTTTATAAACACAGACACACACACATATATGGATGTATCTCATTTTTTCATCCTACTGTATTAGGGATGGATATCTTCAGTATTGTGGACTAGGTCAATTAGAGGATATCAACATGCAGAAAAAGTTTCCTTTTCTTCCCTCCTCTCCTTTCCTCTCCTTTCCTTTCCACAGGCAGAGTGTAGACAAAGAGAGACAGAGAGAAAGGTCTTGCTTTCCGTTGGTTCACCCCGCAAATGGCTGCTATGGCTTGCATGCTGCGCCGATCCGAAGCCAGGAGCCAGGTGCTTCGTCCTGGTCTCCCATTCAGGTGCAGGGCCCAAGCACTTGAGCCATCCTCTGCTGCCTTCCCAGGCCACAGCAGAGAGCTGGACTGGAAGAGGAGCAGCCAGGACAGAAACGGCGCCCCAACTGGGACTAGAAACCGGGGTACTGGCTCCGCAGGTGGAGGATTAGCCTAGAGAGCCATGGCACCAGCCATTATCTCCATTTTTGTAAAATTTATTCTGTAGTCTTCTGACCCCAGGCTAGATTATAGTCTACCAATGAGGATAAACTAGGTTATTCTGGAATTTCTTGATCCTAGGATTTACCCATTGGTTTCCTAAGGAGTGTAGCTGCTGAAGCCCCTGGTGGCTTTCTGTCAAATTTTGTAGTATGCTAGCAAAATATCTTCTGTCACGGAGCTGAAGTCAGATTTCACCTGAGAAAATTTTCTGCTGCCCATCCTTTTTCAAGATTCCCTACCTGGCCGGCGCCGTGGCTCAACAGGCTAATCCTCCACCTGGCGGCGCTGGCACACCGGGTTCTAGTCCCAGTTGGGGTGCCGGATTCTGTCCTGGTTGCCCCTCTTCCAGACCAGCTCTCTGCTGTGGCCTGGGAGTGCAGTGCAGGATGGCCCAGGTGCTTGGGCCCTGTACCCCATGGGAGACCAGGAGAAGCACCTGGCACCTGGCTCCTGCCATCGGACGATCGCGGTGCGCCGGCCGCAGCGCGCCATCCGCGGCGGCCATTGGAGGGTGAACCAACGGCAAAGGAAGACCTTTCTCTCTGTCTCTCTCTCTCACTGTCAACTCTGCCTGTCAAAAATTAAAAAAAAAAAAAAAAGATTCCCTACCTACTAGCCTACTAGCTTGGGTCCACCAGGTGAACCAAATGTAGACTGGAAAAATTCCAGTGAACTTATCTGACATCCACAGTGAGCTAATAACTTATCTCTAATCAGATTTAAATCTTACCTTTGAGATTGGCCTCTACTTCAATCATGTTCTTTCTTTAAAGTTTTCCTGAGTTTTGTGATATGCTTGAGATATTCATTGAACTCATCCTTAGTTAATTCCGTGTACATAGCAATTACACATGCACTAAGGGATTTCCAAAAATTCTAGAAAATGATAAATGTTATGTTTATTTTGTTGCAAAAAGTTTTAAAAAATTCATACATGGTCTTTTCATAATAGTATTTTTCATGAAATTTTTGAAGAATTTTTTTTTTTTGACAGGCAGAGTGGACAGTGAGAGAGAGAGACAGAGAGAAAGGTCTTCCTTTGCCGTTGGTTCACCCTCCAATGGCCGCCGCGGACGGCGCGCTGCGGCCGGCGCACCGCGATCGTCCGATGGCAGGAGCCAGGTGCCAGGTGCTTTTCCTGGTCTCCCCATGGGGTGCAGGACCCAAGCACTTGGGCCATCCTCCACTGCACTCCTGGGCCACAGCAGAGGGCTGGCCTGGAAGAGGGGCAACCGGGACAGAATCCGGCACCCCGACCGAGACTAGAACCCGGTGTGCCGGCTCCGCAAAGCGGAGGATTAGCCTGTTGAGCCACGGCGCCGGCCGAAGAATTTTTTGAAGTACCTTTCTCAAGCACAAATTTCAAAAACTTTATAAAAAATAAACTTACCATTTAATTGTATTTTCATAAAAATTTTGAAATATTGTCATATGTATTAGATTCCCTTTTCAAATTGCAGTGTGGTTTGCGTATTCTGACTGGATTCTGATTAATAGAGAACTGGTGTGATGAAAGGTCCCTGTAGGAATTCCAGCAAAGATGGAGTTTGCAGATAGTTTGATCTTGCTCTTTGACCTAACGGCAGTGCTGAGCTCATTGCCAATGGGAAATGGGTTGCTGATAATTCATGGCAAGTAGTGGTATCACAATTAATCAAGGTTTTTCCTATTGTTGATTATGATCAAGTGCCAAGTGAAATCAGATTCCTGGGAGTCTAAATGGCTGCTGATCTTGACCAATATGACAGTGTGGCAGTTATGACTATAAGAATTCCAAGGTAGATGAACTTTGGCAAGTTCATTGTGGTACTTACAGACAATGAACATTTCAGTCAAATCATGGCCTGAGAACAAGAAATCCTTTATGATAAACTTCAGAGAATCTCTTAATCATAGGTTGATAATGTGACAAAACAAATACAATTTTCACTATGTAAGTTGATGAATTATGTCTAAGTTGAATTGATAGTTCTATCAAAATTCTTACTCAAAATAAGGGCGCTTACTGGGAAATAATACAATCCTGAAACTTGGAATGGGGACATCTGGTACCATATAAACCTCATAATTTTGAGCTTTCAGTCACTCCTTGCCTCCAGGGCCAATGGAAGCCTGCCCTTGGCATTTGAGGAGACCAGCCTTTAGTCATTTAAGAGTTCCGTTAGCACAGAACTAGGGTATATAACATGAAACAAAAAAGCACATTCTCCTTGAGATTGACCCTAGCCCATATTTTCCCACTAGACCAGTGACTAGGATTAAATCTCAGCCTGATTTTTGAGTACAGAGATACCTTACAACCCAGGAGAAAATAACCTAATGAAAGATTTGCAAAACTCTACTTGTACATATCCATAGCAACCAGATGAATGATAATATGGTAGTGATATGGTGATCGTACGTGTGCAAGGAGGGTCCTACGATGTAAGGGCCAATGAGGATGAAAAGTAACAGAATTTGGCAAATTTAACCAGTTGGATGCATTCACAAGGGATTCCAGGTTTAATACGTTAGTTCTTGAGGTGACATTACAAGAGCACTTGATTCACTGAATCTTAGATATAATTGAATTTATTGGGGATGAGATGCCAGAGTTTCCCTGGCATGTTGTAAAGCAGAGAATCTAGGGTGTTAGGGAGTAAGAATGCATGACTGGGTTTGTCATCTCTGAGCTGCCCTCTCGCCTACCACAATTACATTTCACAAGATAGTCTGGAAGATATTACTTTCACTAATGCATTAGCAAAATACATTTGTGATGGGACAAGATAAGTTCTTAAAAGTCTCTGGATGCTCTATGCAGAGCAGTTATGACTGTAAGGGATATAGACTTTAAGTTGAAATCTCTGGTTAAAACAGGGTGATGCTATCTCTGGAAAGCAGAATCTGAGTGGAGGCACTGATTCACCAAAAACTGGCTTGGCAAATATACTCTAAAGTGAAGCAGAGACACACTGACAACGAGATTATCTTGGCTCATGTCAAATTTTGGTAGTGTTGATTTGAACACTGTGTCCCTAAGCATGAAATAAAAGAATGTTCTATTAGTTATTTCTTAAACTATGCAAAAAGAAAAACTTCAGGATGATTGGGAGTTGGAAATGATGTTGGACTGACAAGGGGAATGAGGATATTCTTTGAGATTGTAAATGTGTTCCATATATTGATCATCGTGATATTTATATGTTGAATAATATTCACAAAACTTAACAAGGTGTATATTTAGAATCTGTGCATTTTGATATGTGCAATTTCATCTCAGTTAAATACAAGACAAAACTAACATCTCTGTTAAATGACAGAATAATATTCCACCATTCTTATTGCAAAATGCTATTGCATTATTTCCAAGACATAATCCCATCCAATCCAAACTTGCTCTTTTTTCTCATATCATACCACTCTCCCTATTGGAAAATTGCACAGTTTGCTCCCATCAAGGTTGCTGTCTTCCAGTTCTTTCAATATGCCAAAAAAATTAAAAAAAAATCCCTCCCAAACCCGAGTTTTGTTTCATTTAATCTTTTTTCTATCTGGAATGTTTCTTTCCCATGCTGATAAAATTACAGTTAATAAAAATAATGGTCAATATGTGTGTTACTGATACATGTGTCATGCTTGAGTAGGTGTGTACTATTATTACTACCTTTAGTAGACATTAAAGTTTTGACATGAAGTATTAAACTTAGCAAGGTCAAGAAACAAGTTGTGGTACAGCAGGTTAAGCCACTATTTGGAATATTTGTATCCTGTATCTGATTCCAGTTTGAGTCCTGGCTATTCCACCTATGATACAGCTTTCTGCTAACATGCATAGGAGACTCCAATGGAATTCTGGGCTCTTCAATCTGGCTTCACCTAGCTCTGGCTGTTGTGGGCATTTTGGGAGTGAACCAGCATCGAAAGGTATCTTTCTCTTTCCCGATTTATCTTTCTGTCATGTGTGTGTGGTGTGTGTGTGTGTGTGTGTGTGAATTTCAAGGAAATGAAAACAAATAAATAAGCACTGGAGAAAAATTTTTCAAAAGTTTTCAAGTAGCAGAAGCAGAATTCCAAGTCAGGCATTTCAACTCCAGAGAAAAATACCAAACTGGTTATAGATATTTCTATTCCTCTCAGTTATTCAAGTCTTTGCTCAAATGTTACTTTGTCAAAGACATTTTAAACCCTAATTTCCTTTTCCCTTAATGCGTTTTATATTCTTATTTCTTTTTTTAATCATAAATTGTATTTCTACCTATGACACTTTTTGTTTATATATTTGCCTTATCCTACCCTACTAGAATTTGAGCCACAGGAAGATACGACCTCAATTATTTTGTACTTGGTGGTATCCACAATATCTAGAACAGTATCTAAGCAATTGTGTACATTATTGTGAGCGCTGAATGAATTTTATGGAACAATTCTATATGATTACTATTATTGCAACACCTTCACAGAAACATATATTTTTAACTTATATATTTTTTAACTTTTATTTAATAAATACAAATTTCCAAAGTACAGCTTATGGATTACAGTGGCTTTTTCCCCCTATATCTTCTCTCCCACCCGCAGCCCTCCCATCTCCCACTCCCTCTCCCATTCCACTCACATCAAGATTCTTTTTCAATTATCTTTATATACAGAAGATCAATTTAGTATATACTAAGTAAAGATTTCAACAGTTTGCACCCACACAGAAACACAAAGTGTAAAGTATTGTTTGAGTGCTAGTTGTACCATTAATTCACATTGAACAACACATTAAGGACAGAGATCCTACATGGGAAGCAAGTGCACAGTGACTCCTATTGTTGATTTAACAATTGACACTCCTGTTTATGGTGTCAGTAATCACCCTAGGCTCTTGTCATGAGTAGCTAAGGCTATGGAAGCCTTTTGAGTTTGCCAACTCTGATCTTATTTAGACAAGGCCGTAGTCAAAGTGGAAGTTTTCTCCTCCCTTCAGAGAAAGTTGCTTCCTTCTTTGATGGCCCGTTCTTTCTGCTTGGGTCTCACTCTCAGAGACCTTTCATTTAGGTGTTTTTTTTTTTTTTTCCCCAGAGTGTCTTGGCTTTCCATGCCTAAAATACTTCCATGAGCTCTTCGGCCAGATCTGAATGCCTTAAGGGCTGATTCTGAGTGCAGAGTGCTGTTTAGGAGATATGCCATTCTATGAGTCTGCTGTGTATCCCACTTCCCATGTTAGATCATTCTATCCTTTTTAAACCTATCAGTTAGTATTAGCAGACACTAGTCTTATTTATGTGATCCTTTTGACACTTAATCCTATCATTATGATTAATTATGAACTGAAACTGATCACTTTGACTAGTAGATGGCATTGGTACATGCCACCTAGATGGGATTAAATTGGAATCCCCTGGCACATTTCTAACTCTACCATTAGGGGTAAGTTGAAAATATACATTTTAAAATGAGAGTTCATTGTTTAGAGCCACACAACAATATGTTAGTGATTACCTTAGGAGATTTCAAAATTGTTTTATGTTATCTGAAACACTGATAAGGTTAATTTTCAAAATCTCTTTGTAGATATATTTATATTTTCTTTGTATTTGGTCTCAGTTTATTTCATGCTATTCTGATCTATGACACTTTATATTACTATTTTTACTTTTGTAAAAAAAAAAAAACTCTTCTATCTTCTATCTTCTATGCTTTCTATCCTCTTCATTTTTTCTGCTTTATTTTGAATTCTGATATTTCCAATTTTTCAATGTCTCCAAAAAACATTAGGCTTATGGAAGCTGGCTTTTGGTAAAGTATTAGCATAATAACAAAATTTTGAAAAGATTTGCATCTGTAAACAGAAGGCAAAGTATACAATCTGTCGCAACTGATTAGCCTGTGCACAGTGGGAGATACTTTGGGACCATATCTCAAGATGGCAAGGTCTTCTCCACTGTGGAAGTCCAAACCTCCAGAAGGAAAAGACAGAAATAAATTCATTCAAACAGACACTAGGTAACTCTCTTATTGGTCATTAACATTGTTCGTATGGGATGCTTTGTGTTTGTTTTTGAATTATTACTTCTATTTTAAGTATTTATGGGCTCGTGGTGATCCTGTACCTGGTGGGGAGTCTTCCTGCCTTGCCCTTGCAGGAGGTTGAAGGACATGGCACACCATGCCTCCTGGGAAGGACCCCACAACCTGACTTCTGGCAGGGGGCAGGAGCCCCAGGCATTTTCCCCACCCCTGCTCCCTGTTAAAGGGCCCTGTAATTGCCAATCAGGTGAACAGCTCCTGGGTGTGGCCCAAGCCTATTAGGACAACCTAGAATGCTATCCTTTCTATCGACCTTCAAGCTAATTGGAGAATTGCCAATTTTGGTTCTATTCTATAGAATTAATGTTGCCCTGAATTAGTTATGCCCCTTCTGTCTGCCCTTTAAAAAGTGTGCGTCATCATTAATAAAGTGGACATATTCATCAATACTTGTCTCTGGTGCTTCTTGCATACGAATGCTGTTGCCCACCATCTGGGCAGTGCATGCGCCTAGCCAGTTGAGCTCACATGGGATATATTAATTAACACAAGTAATTAATGTGTGGAATTGTTTAAATTCTCCCCCTCATCCTATAGTCTCCAAATTTTCAGTCTTTCTAAACTTCTACAATTTTACTTGAATAATATCTACCTCTCTGGGTTGTGAATGGGAGAACATAAGTTTCATCATGCAGAACTACTATTGAGCACTCTCAAGTGAGACTATGACAGCACATGGTATGAAAACCAAGGCATAAACCAGGAAGAGAAGGTTGTAAAACAGCTTTTCTTGAGTTTCCCAATTTATTTTCCATTCATCACTAAATCATCCATAAGGGCATTTTGGATATTTTGTTATGAGTTTATAAGTTCTACTTAAAATATTGTATTTTAGCAGGCAGTCACCCCATTTATGTTTCCAACACAGGTCACATCCACTTCTGTGGCCTATGGTTGCAGTGACAGTTTTCACAGCCTTTGCAGTCCTATTTTGGCTACTGAGTTTGTGTGTACTGCTGCTTGTGTGTATTGCTCCCTGCTGTAACTGAGCTGACCTCTACTGTAACCGCCTGAGGGTTCCATTGGTTCTTCAATTTTGGGAAAGGAAGTTTCTGGTTCTTGGGCCCAAGCACTGATTTTGGTGGAATCTTCCAGCCACAAATTTTTAAATTCAAACACTTCAATAGAAATTGTGATAAATGAAATAAGCATTTTAAGATGATGTCTTCATTTCTTCAGTTTGAGTAGTACTGTTACTTTCCAGGTGACAAAAGGGGATCAATCATTTTGAATCTAATGAACTCATGACCTTAACTTCTAAAATAGAGAATTCAGTAAGCACTAAGGAACTTGTCTTTTAAATTTTCTTCATTTTTTTTCCATATTAAGGCATCACGAAGATGGTAAATTTGCAAAGTAAATGTATAAGCTTTTCATCTGCAGGCTTCAAAAGGGAAAAATAGTTAAATTTCAGTTACCATTGTAGAAGAAAACAGACAAAATATGGTTTAGAGATGCTAAGGGTAGCACATGCCAGTTTTGAAAACTATGTCATAGAAAGTTAATGGCACTGTTGCCTGAGCTTGGATAGGGTTCATATGAAACCCATTCAAAAACTTCAACTAAAATAGAATTTCAACAACCACCATAAACACATCCAGTTGTGGGAATACGATGCTTATAAATTATACAAAAATATGGATTGTAGTTGGTCTTCTAGAGATATTGGAAGAAGAAGTCTTAACAAGGCTGGGTGTTATAGGTGCTCAGCATTCCAGAGAGCAAAGTGCAACATCTGAGTCTTCTTGCTAGACCTAGGGGAGAGCAGTTATGATAATAAATTATATTCAAAAGAGACATAACAGCAATAGCAGTTTGCATCACCACTCGGCTTCAGGAAGTCTCCTCAGAAGGTGTCTCAGGACGCTGCAAGACCTTGCCCAATGCCTTTGCGATCCATGCCCACACACGATGCACAGTGTCCAGTAACGTCCATTGGCTTACCTGAATAGGATGTAGTTACAAAAAGCAATCCTTATTATCCATCTTCGTATTTCTGTATCTAGCATACTATTTGTTGAATTTATTTATTAAGGAAGAAATTTTGAATCTTAGATTTGAAAAATGATCCTTGGCTTTGCTGTATTCTGTTTTATTATTCCTCTCATAGGCAACTATGCAAAGCATTCCCACTGGTTAAATATTTCCTATATCATACTTTACCACATCTTGAATGCAATTGTAATCTTCTCTTTTTTTAAAGTCAAAAATAAACTTCTTGGATCTCTATTCAGGTTTTATTTTTCTCTGTAAATTTACTGTCCTAATCTGAACACTCATTATGGTTCATGGAGATTTCTCTTTTTTAAAAAAATATTGATTCATTTTCATTTTCTTTGAAGACTGCAGCAGAGAATCCCAAATGGGTCTCCCAAGTGGGGAGCAGGGGCCCAGGGACTTGAGACATCATTTGCTGCCTACTCAGGATGTGCATTAGCAGGAAGATGACTTGGAAATGAAACTGGGACTCAAGCCAGACACTCTGATATCTATGTGGGCATCAGGGCCTTAACCACCCAGCCAAAGGCCCACCCCTCATGGGTGATTTTTAACTCTCTCCTTGATATAGTTTCTGTGTTCCACTTGCACTCTAGTACTTCATACACCTCCAGTCTTTGCTATCTTCATTCACATAATTATCCCTCAACCATAGCTTTTTCATATAACAAAGAAATGAGCAATTTTATATTTTTCCATTATTGCCACAGAATGAAACTTGAATTCCCTAGCCTAATGTTCAAAAGCCATTAGTATTTTGGCTTTTAAATTTTAACTACCATCTTAAATTCATATACACTTCTGGTTCTGGTTCTAATTACTTAACATCACTTATTCTTATTTTCTTTCATTTTTTGTATTTTGAACATACCCAACTTCCACACTTTTTTAAAAAAATATTTTATTTATTTATTTATTTGAAAGGACTAGAGAGAGAGAGAGGAGAGAAAGAGAGAGATCTTCCATTTGCTGCTTCACTCCCTAAATGGTCACAATGTACAAGTTGGCCAAAAGGACACTAGAAGCCCAACCCTTCATTCAGGTTTCCCATGTCAATGACAGGGGCACAAGCACTTGGGCCATCATCAGCTGCTTTCCCAAGTGCATTAGCAGGGAGCTGGATCAAAAGTGGAGCAGCTGAGACTTGAACTACACCTATATGGGATGCAAGTGTCAGAGGTGGTGACCTAACTTGCTGTGCCACAGCACTGGCCCCCAGCTTCCATGCATTTATTAAAACTTAGCCTGCTACCTGGGACTAGATAGCTTGTGACACCTCTCATCTCTCTTGTCCTGTGGAAAAGCTTCTCACCTCTGGCTATTAGTTCTTCTTTGTGCCTTCACTAAGGATTCTATGCACCCTTATCCAATGATGAATATGCAAGCCTATTTTTTCAAGAGGTCCTGTTGGTTCTTTCTTATATTCCAAGAGTACCTAATAGTATTTTCTTTTAAATTTAGAAAACCTATATTGGCATATTCTTTGAGATTCAATAATTTTTTTAAAGATTTATTTTATTTATTTGACAGAAAGTGTCACAGAGAGAGGTACATACACAGAGAGAGGTCTTCCATCCGCTGGTTCACTCCCCAGATGGCTGCAATGACCGGAGCTGTGCCGATCCGAAGACAGGAGCCAGGAGCTTCCTCCGTGTTGGGCCTTCCTCCACTGCTATCCCAGGCCATAGCAGAGAGCTGGATCAGAAGAGGAGCAGCCAGGACTAGAACCAACACCCATATGGGATGCCAGCACTTCAGGCCAGGGCATTAACCAGCTGAGCCACAGTGCCAGCCCCAAGATTCAATAATTTTTAATAGCCCTTGTCTCAACTGTTGAGGAACAGTTCACTGAAAATAGATCTTTATAAAAAGTAAGAATGGGAAAAGGAGGGGGAGTGGGAAGAAGAGTGGAGTGTGGATGGGAGGGAGGGTAGGGTAGACAGTATAACTATGTTCCTGAATCTGTTACAGGAAATATATTAAATTAGTATACATTAAATAAAATGTTTAAAAATTGAGAGAAATAAAGAAGAAGTTAGCCGATTAAAAAAAAAAATCCTGAATGTACGATTCATCTGTTGCAATAGGAGTGCATTAAGGGTTATCCAAATAAAATTATTGCATTTGATTGCATTTGACTGCAAATAAAATTATTGATATTAAAATGAACTGAGACAATAATATCAGCAACTGACAATTACACAAAAGTTACACTGTAAAGAAATAATGAGGGGTGGGCATATGGCTTAGCAGTTAAGGTGCAAGTTAAGGCCCTCTCATGCGGACCACGTGGGATTGCCCACCTGGGGTTCATACCTGGCTCTGCTCTTGACTCCAACAACCTGCCAATGTGAACTCTGGGGGTGAGGAAGCAGGGATAGCTCTTGTGATTGGGTTCCTACTACTCATGTGGGAGGCCTCAATTCAGTTCCTGGCTCCAAGCTTCAGCAGCTGCTCAACCCTGACTATTGTGGGCTCTGAGGATTGAAAGAATGGGGGAGAGTTCTCTGTTTCTCTGTCAGTCTCTCTCTCTCTCTCTCTCTCTCCCTCTAAAAGAAATAAAAATTTAAAAGAGGAGATAATTGGAAGCATAAAGGGTTATAAAACATCTAAAATATTGTAAAATATGATTTAAAACTCATCCTGTCACGGTAGGAAAGATAAAAATGCATTTGGAAAACAGTTTGCCTTATTGTTTGTAATGACATATAAAATTAAATTGACAGTATTAAATTTTCAAATTTTAGTTGTCCTTTAGTTGCCAGAATCTCTATTAGGCACTTAAGATTCGATGGTATTAAAGATAGAAAGTGCCTCTGCACCCTGTCTCCTTAGACTCTGGTAGGACTTCTGTGATACACACACATTCCTATGCATAAATGCAGGTGTGATCACACAATGCCAGGGAAAACAAACAGGGTGGGATTTTTGTTCGTTTTTCTAGAGTATGTTGTTCAGACTGAAAAGAGAAAAATAATTAGAAGATAACTAGAGAAATAGTCAATCCTATTTGTATTAAAACTGATCTATTGCATTAGATTTCAAAAAGTATATCTTAACCGGACGATTAATAGATAGGCTATTTCCAGGTTAGAGGGGTCAGAGTGAAACAGGCACTTTCATATTTGGAGGAATGAGAAACTCCTTCCTTCTCTCCTGCCTGCCTGCCTTCCTCGTTCTCTTCCTCTCTCATTCTCTCTCCCCCACCCTTTCCCTCTCTTCCTTCAGCATTACTTAGATTCATTCTTTCACTTGTGTTCAAATACATGTTTATTGGATTATTTTTCTGCTTTGCTTTAAAATGTAAAATGGGAAGCACTGCTCAGAATTTAACTTCCTGTACTGCACAGTTCAGTTCATAAAGAACTGAACAGCTGAGTTCATAAAGAAATCAACTAGTCCAAACTGAGAAGGGAGAACAAGTCAGGCCTTGGTAAGGAGCAATGGACAGGGGCCCTTGCTCACGCTGATGAATAGTGGGTCACATTTCAGACAGGAGGAAGAATTAAACTGATTTTTAAAAGTAGAATGCTCACGAGTGATTGTGCACTAGTGTGAGAATATAGAAAATCTGAGAATTGCATTGTGGAGGGGGATTCCCACTTATTGAAAACCAATTTTTCTCAAATCGCAATGAATGTGCACAAGAAAAACTGGGGAAAGAGCCAGAGAACCATAGCAAAAGCTCCCTTTGGAGCAGGCCTAGTAGAGGAGCAGACAGGAGCTGCATGAAGGCCCAACGCTGCCACCTGCCCTGAAGCACCCAGGCCTCAACGCGGATGCAAGGGAGACAAGCAAGCAGCTCTCACTGGCATGCTCAGCACAGGGGCGAAGACCCAGGGAAGCTGAGGGAAGGGGACAGGACCTGAAATAGGGAGAGGAGTCAGACCAGGGCCCAGACCATGAATGGAAAAGATCACTGGGAAGACCTCTGGGATCCAGCTCCCCAGTCATCAGATCCTTGCTTCTCAGCTCCAGATCCTCCCTTCTTTGTCTTGAGGGATAAAGTTTTGCTTTGTTTCTTTCCCCGAGGGAACACAGTAGGAGGAAGGGTCCTCCCCTTGGTTTGGTGTGCTTTGACTCTTTTGGCTGTGAAGGGTGGCTGCAGAGACTCCTGGTGGAGCTCACCCAGGGAGTTCCAAGGGCACCTCACAGAGTCTTCACTGAATATCCACCGTGTAACCACGCTAGCTTCCTTCTTGGATGGGTACTTCAACATCACCTCCACAGACAGCCTTTCTGCCCCCTTGGGAGAGCCCCAGCCAGCTTCCCAAGGCTTTGCACAGCACCTTCCCCTCTGCCAGCATCTTCCCAGGAACTTTTTGCAGAGCGCAGACTCTGTCAGGTTCCCTGCAAATTCAGCCACACACCCCTCTGGCTGACAGCTTGACACCTGCCTGTTGAATTTCTATCCCACCCACCCACCTCAGTCTTCAAAAATAATCCCTGCGTGTTAGCTGTGACCCCTGGTTCACTGCCATCACCCTCATATCACCAGTTCTCTGAGGAGGGGTTTTCAGGCTGCCAACCCCAGCTGTAATATTTAACCCAGATGTAGTGCACCAGCTGTGGATCAGCTCTGACCAAGGGCAGTCCCACAAGCACATGCTGGAACCCTGAACACTCCAAGCAATCCCAGTCTCAGCCTTGGGCAAGATTCTGCTCTCCAAAGTTGGAGTCTTCCTCTTAGCAGTAGGCTATCTTTTATTTTTTTAAGATTTATTTATTTATTTGAAAGGTGAAGTTACACAGAGAGAAAAGAAGAGGCAGAGGGAGTAAGGGGTCTTCCATCTGCTGGTTCACTCCCCAATTGGCCACAACAGCTGGAGCTGTGCCTATCTGAAACCAGGAGCCAGGAGTTTCTTCTGGGTCTCCTACATGGGTGCAGGGACCCAAGGATTTGGGCCATCTTCTACTGCTTTCCCAGGCCATAGCAGAGAGCTGGATCAGAAGTGGAGCAGCCGGGTCTGGAACTGGCATCCATATGGGATGCCAGCACTACAGGAGGTGGCTTTACCTGCTATTCCACACCGCCGGCCCCAGCTATCTTATATTGTTTTCTTTTACTCCCACATAATAGTCAATGCCTTACAAATAGTTTAGAATAATTTCCTATCATTGTTACCTGAAATTCTTTCATTTTTAATAATTGTATTTATGTATTCACTTTCATTTGAAAGGCAGTTACAGATAAAAAAAAGAGACAGAAAGAGCAATTTTCTATCCACTGTTTCACTCTCCAAATGCCAACAAGAGTCAGGGCTCATCCAGGCCAGGAACTCAATCTGGTCTCCAATTTGGATGACAGAGTCCCAAGTACAGAGGCGTCATTTCTCCCTGCACTAGTGCGCATCAACATGAAGTTGGAATTGGAAATGAAGCTGGGACTTAAACCCAGGCACTCTGGTTTGAGATGCAGGTGTTCAAATCAGTGTCCTTTTTTAAAAAAAAAGTATTTATTTCAATTTTATTTGAAGAGAGGCAGAGACAGAGACAGAGAGACCTTTCATTAGCTGGTTTACTCCCCCAAACACCTGCCTTGTGACTAGAACTTAATAGATACAGAATCCATATTGATAGTTATTCCAAGATTTTGAAAATGATTTCTGGGATTGATTTGGTCCTGCACTTTGGATTTATCTCAAAGGATGCACAGGGCCACTTATTAATTTTTTACCTATAATCCGCAAATTCATAAAATCACCTTTACTGAAACACTGCATTTTTCTCCATTCTTAAGTTTTGACAGTAGAGGGCACTGGAGGGATACTGTGAGGGATGGGGCTTTAGCACTGTTCTAAAATGCTTTATTTCTTCTACTCCTGGAAGCTGAGAAAAGCAAATGTTAGGTGAATTTCAGCAGCACTCACAGTTGGTATCATAGATGAGGGAATTGTTCTGGGTGTGCAGCAGCACCACTCACAGGCTTCTTCCCAGCAAGCTCTGCGGCCCCAGCTGGCTCCCTTGTGGTAGGTTAGCAAGCCCTCTCCACACAATGCTCCATCTAATTTCTCTGAGGCAAGTCCAATTGTTTTCACTCAAGCAGCATCTGGGTGAGTGCTATGGGCTTCCCCATTGAGGATCCTGGAAGTTTAGCCACAGCTCATGGGCAGTCCAGCTAGTTTTCCCAGGTTTGGTAGAGTCTACACCCTCAGTCTACACCTGGTACTCCATGCTCGGTAGCCAGCTTGCTAGGAAGTGTAATACATCCCTTGCCTCCCTTAGCTCACTGTTCTCCAGTGATTTTAGGTTAGTCCAGTTTGTGCCTGTTTAACTTCCCAGCAAGTTCAAATTGAGTAACCAAAGGCAGATCCATAACAAGTTTTCTTTAGCACCCTAAAAAGTAGTTTCCTTCCAACCATATGTGGTCCTCTGGAGCTCAACTGGAGGACTTTCCTGTAAGCCATTCCTAGTGCATGTTTTCTTGACCACAAACCTCATCTCACAAGTGCCACAGTGTCAGCCAAGATAATCCCTGGCCTTGGAGTAACTCCGGAGGTTTCTCCTTTATCCAACGGGCTGCCATCACACTGCCTCCAAAGATGGCTGAATCCTAGCCTTGTGATGACCCAAGCTTCATTGTTTGTTTCAGTCATGAATATACTTTTGCAACCCAAGGAAAACTTTTTATATTTCACTTATCATCTAGTAATATTTAATTACCTGTACATAGTTAATCATTCCTGACATTAAACATTTCCTGTTGTATAACCTATGAATACAGGTTGGATCTAGACTTTGTAAGGGAAGAGCAGATGTTGACTCAGAGAAACATAGCGTACCTATTCTGTCCCACTACTTGAAGGATTTACCAAGTAACAAATACTGAATTATGGATGGGGGGACATGGAAAGCATGGATGCAGACATGTATAAGGCACAATCCAAAAGCAAGAACTAATGGTACAGCTAAAGCTAACATTGAGGAACAATCACATCTCATGGTAAACACAAAGGGAAGTTAGAGGAGTCTGAAATCTTTTATGTGCTGGAAAGCGGAAATAACCAATGCAACCAAAATTTGAGCAAAGAACACTTGCTGTCTTGACTGACTCACCCTCTGTGCTGCAGTTTGAACAACAGATGAGGTGCATTCAGGACCAAGGTTTTTCGTCAGTCTTCATAAAAAGAGGCATCAGTGGACGCAATACTTCTGAAGGAGGAATAGGGAATTTAAAGGTTGGCCAATAGAAATTGTCCAAATTGAATATAAAGGGAAAATATGGAAAAAATGGAGCACTCAATTTGAGTGTTGAGAATATCAAACTGCTTGACACACTCATAATTGTCCCCTGGAAGCAGAACAGAGAGAAAAGGTGATCAAAAGATATATTTCAAAATATAACTGCAATGAATTTTCCAAAATTCATGAGAGCACTAACACAGATTCAAAAAACTAGGAGAAAGGATAAATAACAATTCAAACTCACCTGCAAAATGTAATAAAAAAAAAAACCTGAATACGTTCTATTTTAACAGCTTAAAAGCAAAATATAAAGAGAAAAATCTAGAGTACAGCTAAAAGAAAAGTAGACATTTCACAGAGTTATGAACTAAGATAAGAACTAGATTTTCATGAGTGGGTATGTAAGTCAGAAGGGTAGGATTGAATTTATAAAATTAAAAATAATTGAAAATGAATCTTGATGTGAATGGAATGGGAGAGGGAGCGGGAGATGGGAGGGATGCGGGTGGGAGGGAAGTTATGGGGAGGAAAAAGCCATTGTAATCCATAAACTGTACTTTGGAAAATTATATTTACTAAATAAAAGTTTAAAAAAACAAAACAAAAAAATTATGAGGATAAAAGCACATGTTGAAGTGGAATTTTCTGCCTTCCTCTCTTTTTCATTCCCTCCCTTCTTTTTCTTTCTTTGTAATTGATAACATTATTTATATTTGTATTATACACCCTGATGTCTTGATACACATTTGCATTTGGGAATTTAAATAAAGATAAATATTTTTACATTTTTTAGAAAAAAATATTTAATGTCTATCCTTTTTGAAATGTTCATGTGTACAATGATTGTTATTAGCTATATTTGTCATGTTGTAAAATATACATCCTGAAATTATCCTTCCTATCCAAGTGAAATTTTGTATTTTGACCAGTACCCCCATCACCCAATTCCTAGTAACAAACATTCTACTCTCTGATTCTGCGTTCAGTTTTTTTAGATTTCACATACACATAGTATTTGTTGTTCTGTGCTTGGCTTATTTCATTTCAAATCCTTCAAATTCAATCATGATGTCATAACTCACAGGATTCCTTTTTTAAAAAAAAAAAAACTAAATTGTATTGGATTGTAAATATCCTTTGTTCTTTTTATTTATTTATTTATTTTTATTTTGACAGGCAAAGTTAGACAGTAAGAGACAGAGACCGAGAGAAAGGTTTTCCTTCTGTTGATTCATCACCTAAATGGCCGCTATGGCCGGCGCGCTGTGCTAATCCGAAGCCAGGAGCCAGGTGGTTCCTTCTGGTCTCCCATGCAGGTGTAGGGCCCAAGCACTTGGGCCATCCTCCACTGCCCTCCCTGGCCACAGCAGAGAGCTGGACTGAAAGAGGTGCAACTGGGACTAGAACCCAGTGCCCATATGGGATGCCAGCACCACAGGCAGAGGATTAACCAAGTGAGCCATGGCGCTGGCCCCCTTTGTTCTTTATACCTTTTTCTATTAACACTTATTTTGATTCCAAGATTGGCTATTGTAATAGTGCTGCAGTAAGCAAATACAAAGAAAATACCTAATACAGAACTCACAGATGTTTCCAGTGATCAGATTACAGCAAAGACAGGAAGTAAAGGAAGGAATTGAAGTTTAGTTAAAAAAAAAAAAAGACAGGAAAAGGGAAGGAAAACAATTGAAAAGACAAGTAGCAAAGTAGCATTCAATGGGATTTTTCCACTTGTTAGAAAACTGGTTATGCAATTGCAGATTGACAAGCCATTCTTGAACATCAAAATATAAGCATTCTTGAGCACCAAGATATGTTGATGAGGGTCCACAGAGCAAGAAATAAGAAAGTAGACCCATATCTTCTTGAATAGTTTTCTGCAAAATTCTGTTTTTGGGGGAATGAGACATTTGTCCAGATCCTGCCCTATTGGTTTCTTGGTTCAAAGTATTATTATAATACATATTTATTTATAATCTGTCACCAAATTTATATTTTAAAAGCATTATACAAAATATACTTGCTATGTTTAGAAGTGAAATGTGATACACAATTAGTGCAATAAATGAGAGGAATGCATTGGGAGTATATTGTTGGAAGTCCTTATACCACAGCTAAACTGACCTAATATTTAAATGTAGACTACAATTAACCAAATGCATACAATATATGTCCACATATAATATTATATAACCAAATACATATTATATATTCCACAGAGAGGAGAGAAACACATTAATTATAAAAGCGTTCTAATGATCTAATTAGAAAGATATAATGGGACAAAACAAAAAAAAATCCAAAAACAACAGAAAAGTGTAAAATAAACAATGATCAAATAAAATGTGTAGAAAATAAATAGGAAGATTTTAATTCAATCATATAAATAATAAGATTAAACATTATTGATCTAAATTAGGATTCAGTAAACCAAGAGCCAAATCCAGTGATGTCCACTTGTTTGAAATGGATTATGGTAGATGCTACGCTGACAGAGTTCATAAGTTGTGACAGATTTTGTGGTCTGAAAAAAATATCTCTGGTATGAAAGATCATAGGTTTAAAGTTATCAGATTTGCTTGATAACTTTGTCTTAAGAAAAAAGAAAAGTCCAAAAATGTGTCTAAAACATATCTTAAAGAAAGAAGGAAATAGAATTGAGTAGCGATCAATAAAATAAAATAGGATTAATGAGAGGATAAAATTGGAAAATTCAAGGCCATTCTTTTTTTTAAAAAAAATATTTATTTATTTTACTTGAAAGCCAGAGTTGGCCAGCGCTGTGGCTCATTTGGTTAATCCTCCACCTTTGGTGCTGGCACCCCATATGGGCACTGGATTATAGTCCTGGTTGCTCCTCTTCCAGTCCAGCTCTCTGCTGTGGCTGGGGAGGGCAGGGGAGGATGGCCCAAGTGCTTGGGCCCTGCACCTGCATGGGAGACCAGGAAGAAGCACCTGGCTCCTGGCTTTGGATTGGCGCAGCGCCGGCCGTGGTAGCCATTTGGGGTGTGAACCAATGGAAGAAAGACCTTTCTCTGTCTCTCTCTCTCACTGTCTATAACTCTACCTGTCAAATAATAATAATAAAAAAAGTCAGAGTTACACAGACAGAGGAGAGGGAGAGAGAGAGAGAGAGAGAGAGAGAGAGAGAGAGAGAGAGAGAGAGAGATCTTCCATCTGATGGATCACTCCCCAATTGGATGCAACGGCTGGAGCTGTGCCAATCCGAAGCCAGGAGCCAGGAGCTTCCTCTGGGTCTCCCATGAGGGTGCAGGGTCCCAAGGACTTGGGCCATCCTCCACTGCTTTCCCAGGCTATAGCAGAGAGCTGGATCTGAAGTGGAGCGGCCGGGTCTTGAACTGGTGCCCATATGGGATGCTGGCGCTTGCTGCAACACAGGCTGGCAAGGCCATTCTTTTTTGAAAAGTGAAATGGGCAATTATCAAGCCATACTGAGCAAGTACACAAATTATAAATATCAATAATGAAGGAGATGATATATAGACCATACAGACATAAAAATTGTGAGAGATTATGTTCATAAAGATTTTTCTTTTTAATTTTTGAGATAACATTTTAAATCTATATTACATTCAAAGATTTAATGTTCCACCAAATCAAGACTTCAACAGAAAAAGCAGTAAAATGACTGTAGTGCAGTAGGGATATAAACAACAGTAGTATAGTGCTATAAACAATAATCAAATGAAAAGATGTCTATTTAACTCTTATACTGTAAATTTTAAAAGTCTCAGCACATTAAAACTACATTAGTAGATCATTCTCAAAAGTTGTTTGACAAAGATTTAAAACAAAAGGTAACAAAACACTTTTTTTTTGCAAGAAAACTGATACACACAATTATGGGTATTAATTTAAAAAACCAAAATTCAAATGTAAAAACAAAAAAGAAAAAATGATATTTATAAAGTTGATAACTCAAGTGATGAGGAAAGATTTTCTCAAAGACAATATTAAACCTTCTAGACCACAAACCTAGGATGTCTTCTCATGTATTTAGATTTGCTTTAATTTCTTTATATGTTATACTAAATTTATATCTATTCATTCTCTGATACTATTTAGGTGGACTTTTCATTTTCTAATGTTTATAAATACACTTGATTTTTAAAATATTTGTCTTGTAAACTGAAACCTTGCTGATCTCCTTTATTTGTTTTAACAGGGCATGTGGCTTCTTGGGATTTTCCATATACACAATTGTGTCTTCCATAAATACTTGCAGAGATAACTTTCGTTATTTATTTGAATTTGGTTTCCTTTGCTCCTCACTTTTTCTTGCCTAGTTGTCATGGCTATCAAATTCAGTATAACTTTAGGTAGAAATGGCAAGAAGATACATCATTCTCCTTTTTCTGATTTTACAGTCAAAGTATTCAGCTTTTCATAGTATGCGATTAGCTATGGGATTTTTGTAGCTTCTTATTATATTAGGGAGTTCCTTGCTACTTATTTCTAGCCTGTTGACTTTTTATCATGAGAGGCAGTAGGAGTTTTGTCAAATAGTTTTCTGTTCCCATTGAGATGAATAAACTATTTTATTAATAAAGTGAACCACACTAATGATTTTTGAGTGTTGAGTCAGCCTTAGTTCATTTGTTAAGTCACAGTTAGTATGGTGCCACAAATCATCTTTTGTAGCATGTATCATAGTTTCACTCACTTAAAAGCTGAATAATATTCCATTTTATGTGTATGTACCCAATGTGTTTATTTATTCCTCTGTTGATTAAACTTGAATCACTTTCATCTTTTGGCTATTGTGAAAAATACCACTGTTAACATTGGTGTGCAAATACCTGATTGAGTCCTTGGTGCCAAATAACCAGAGGTTCATAAGGTAATTCTATTTAATGTTTCCCACAGTGCGCATCATTTTCCTTTCCCACCAACAATGTACAAGTATTCCAATCTTTCCATATTCTCATCAACACTTGTTTCCTGTTTTTCTTCTTTTTGTCAGTAGAAATCCTACTAACTGTGGCATGATGTCTCATTGGGTTTGACTTGCATTTACCCAAGGATAACTGATGTGGAGGAACTTTTCCTGTGCTTATGACCTTTGTATATCTTTGTAGAAATGTTGGTTTGTTTGTTCCTTCTTACTGAGTTTTAAACTGGATATTAATCCCTCATTAGGTATATGATTTGCAAATATTCCCTGGCATTCTATTGATCGCTTTCTCACTCTGCTGATAGCATCCTTTGATGTACAAAAGTGTTAAATTTTGATGAATTACACTATCTTTGGATATCTATAGTTTTGCCGTCATATCCAATAAATGATTGCTAAATCCAGCATTTTGAACTTTCCCGACATTTTCTTTTAAGACTTTCATAGTTTGAAATCTTACATTTGAATGTTTGATATATTTAAATTTTGGATGTGATATAAGGTCCAACTTCATTTTTTTTTTTGCTTGTGGAAGCATTTGTTTCAATTTTTATAATGTTAATCTCTTTATTGATTCACGTGTCTGGTAATATATTGACAGCTGCCTTATTTTAATTTTTCAAACATAGTTCCTTTAGGTCTTTGAACTTTTCATAACAATCACTTTCAATTTTTTATCTGCTACCCCCAATATCCAAACACATCAAAGCCCCTTGTCTTGCCTCATTCTGCCAACTCCTACCCCCTTGTTTGACTGCTTCCTGTTTCTTCGCAAATCTTGTAATTGTTTTTGAACGCTGCATATTTTAGACAATATGTCGTTGGAATATTACATACTAAATATCCTTCCATGAGAGCTTTCTTAAAATTTTGCTTGTGTGCTTAACTTTTTGGTTATTGATTTTGGTGATTCAGTTCACTGGAGTTTGTGTCTCCTGTGTCATGCAGCCTTTGATGTTTCTGATTAATTGGTTCTTTGCTTTTATCTTTACAAATGGCTTTGTATCTTTTTCTTTGAACTCCTTTTATTTAATGTCAAGTTATTGACTGGATAGTTGTGGCCAAGCTCCCTGTGAGGGTTTCATCTTTATTTTAATTAATTAAAACATCAATTTGCATGAGAGGCAGAGAGAAAAGGATATAGGAACAGAGACAGAGATCTCCCATCCACTGGTGACTTCCAAATGCCCTCCAACAGCTGGATGTGGGCCAGGCTGAGATACAGCTCTAGAATAGGAGTGTTGCTCTGGGAGAGGGGACCACCTTCATCCCTGAGTCTGATAAGACAGTTATTCCACAACCCAGTGCCGGGGGGTAGTGGTGGTGGGGCAGTCGTGGACTGAATGCCATGGCTGCACTTGTTCTTATCCTGTTGCCATGGCCATGGGTTCCTTTGCTTATTTCCTCTGGAGTGGTTGCAAGGCCTTGATTAATCTCCAGATGATTTTAACAATTGTCTGTGTTAATGTGGGCCTACTTAACAGATGTGTTCCTTGGGGAAAAGTATTTGTGAACTCCTCCCTTGGCCATTGTAGGAGTCTGTCCTTGCCTTTCTTCTTGTGTTAGTCTGATTTATGGTAGAATGAAATTGAGTCCGAGATGCATATTAGTTTGATCAGTCTCCTAATTCTCCATTTGTTTTGTAGGTTACCTCTAGTCCAGATGAATTATTTCAAACTTGTTTCTAACCTGAGTGCTATTGGTTTTGTGTATTAGTTTTTTGTTTTTAAGTGCAAGGCTGGACAACTAGAAATGCCCTGACTAATGCTTTTTCATAATAACCTTTCTCATGGTCAACCTTGGGACCATAAGAATTTAATTCAAGAAGTTGTCAAAATGTTTTGACACCAGAGACTCAATCAGGTATTTGTACACTAACGGTAACAGTAGGACTTTTATTACAGTATTGAGTGATGAGTTAGCTCACTCTCACCTTGGACACTTCCCATCAATTCATTATATTCCCCACCATGCATGACACAAAACAGTTCATAATTTCACAATCTGGGTACACTGGAACCCTGATTTTGCTTTAACTTGACTTTCATTCTTACTCCATGGGGAGTAAGAGAAGTAATGGCCACAAAAACGTGATTAATGTAGCCCACATGGTCAGGCTTACTTGTAAATTACCACCTAAAATATGTATCACCCATATCTGTCAATCTAATAGAAATATAATGCGCACTGTGGTCCTAATTAAAATTTTTCTAATGTCTGCATTTTAAAAAAGAAATAGGAACAACATCCTTCAATAATGCATTTTATTTAACCAATATATCTAAAATATTATCATTTTAATAAATAACAAAATTATTGTGATATTTCACATTAATTTATACACTGTGGATTTTATATAGCATATATACTCATATAACATAAATGAGATTAATTGAAAGTGTTGTGGATAAGGAAAGTAAAAGAAAAGCTTTATTTGACATATTTTTTTCAATACATACACTTTTTTTTACTATGTCTTCACTGTGTATTTTACATTTCCATTACATCTCATCAGACTAGACATGTTTCAAGTGCACAATGGCCACATGTGGCTAGTCCCACCATATTAGACATCATAGCTCTGTGGGAATTAGCAAACAATCTGATCCACCTTCTTATATCTTACCTAAATATATTGAGTATATTTAATATTGCTACAGTTAGCTACAATTAAATGTGACTTTTGTTAAGCATTAAATGATAGAAGACAAATGAGTTTCTATTATTGTTATTTCAGATAAGAGCTAGCCCAGAGTGATTAAAATCAAGTCATTCACGATAGAAAAACAGGAAGCATGCAGTTATGGAATATATCAAAAGACAATTACATGCACATTTTTCTAAAGAAAGCAATTTCACTCACATTATCCCATATGATCCCTATGAAATCCCTATGAGGTAAGTGAGGCAGGTGCCTCTCTTTTGGCTCTGAGACAAAAACTCAAAATCCCTTGATGGGGCAGACACGCAACACAGGAGCAAACAGTTTGGGACTAACCATGCCATGCTTCAGACTTTGGCTTTCCTGAGTTAGTTCCCTGGTGATGCGGATGATGAGATGCCAAATATTCCTCTAAGACATTTTATTAAGGTAAAGATACAAAGCATGCTCAAGGCTTACTTTTAAGATGCAGTGTAGAAATATTATTTCAGGTGGTGGCCGGCACTGTGGTGTAACGGGTAAAGCCACCACCTGCTGTGCTGGCATCCCATATGGGTGCTGGTTTGAGACCCGGCTACTCCAGTTCCGATCCAGCAATCTGGTAAAGCAGTAGAAGATGGTCCAAGTCCTTCGGTCCTTGCACCCGCCTGGGAGACCTGGAAGAAGCTGCTGGCTCCTGGCTTTGGATTGGTGCAACTCCGGCCATTGCGTCCAACTGGGGAGTGAACCAGTGGATGAAAGACTCTCTCTCTCTCTCTCTCTCTCTCTCTCTCTCTCTCTCTCTCTCTCTCTCTCTCTCTGCCTCTGCTTTGTGTAATGCTGACTTTCAAATAAAGAAATGAATCTTTAAAAATGAAATATTATTTCAAGTCTCCAGAGAAATCTTTCAATGATTGTCTTAGTAAACTGGTTTTTAGGAGAATATTTTTTTTATATTTCTGACACCAAGAATCCAAATACACACACAAACACACACATACCACATACACAAACACACATATATGAGAATAAATAAAATGAAGTGCTGAGGTGGATGTCTACAGTGGGTATGAAGGCATTTCAGCACAATGCATTTACTTATACTTTATAAAAGAATTTACCAATTGATTTTTCTTCTCAAAACAAACTGAGGATGGCTGTTATTGTGACATAGTAGGGTAAGCGGTTGCTCAAGATACAAGCAGCCCATATCAGAATACTTGTGCAAGTCCCAGGTACTCAACTTCTGATCCAACTTCCAGCTGATATACCTGGGACAGATATGGATGATGGCTCAAGGGTCTCTGCCCTTCCTGTGGGAAACTCATGCAGACTTCCAGGGTCCTAGCTTCAGTCTGGCCCAGCCCTGGCTGATGCAGGCCTTTGGTGACTAAACCCGTGGATGGAAAACTCTCTCTCTCTCTCTTTCTCCCTCTGCCACTCCCCCAGCCCCATCACTTTGCCTTATAAATAAGTACATGCAAACCTTAAAAAAAAAAAAAAAAAAGACATGCAGAGACCTGGGAGGTGATTGGCCGCTTGTCTATGTTTTAGGGGAGGTAAATTTCATATCACACAAATAACTTGCCATGGGTCACAGAGTTTCAGAGTGCAGTTAGTAATAAGATGAATTAAGGATTTATTTGGAATTTTGATTCATTTTTACCATTTCTATGTCACCTTTTGTATAAGTGGATTTAAATGGAAAGAATATTTATGTTTTATGTTGTAGAAAACCTAAGTTTAGCTAAAAATCCCTCTTCCAATTTATACAGATTACATATTGGATAAGAGATAACAATGAATTTTGGAATTTTGAAGGTAGATTGATGAATGGTAACTATGTAATGCTTGGTGTTACCAACTTAGTACCTTCAGAGTTAGATGCCAAAATGAAGCCTAGTCATACAGAGGAACTCAGGTCCCTCATTATGTCCAAGCTTTGATATTGGTTAAGTTTGAACATTTAATATTGACTGAACACCCACATAAAGAAAAGTTGAGAGTCTCACCCTAAAACCCATTTCCAATCTACATGGAGATACTCTTTTCCAGTCCTGGAAGAGAAAAAGGGAAAAAGTTGATTTCCTTTATCTTTTGTTTCTTTTTTTTAAAATTTTTATTTAATGAATATAAATTTCCAAAGTACAGCTAATGGATTACAATGGCTTTTTCCCCCCCATAACTTCCCTCCCTCCGGCAACCCTCTCCTCTCCGGATCCCTCTCCCTTTCCATTAAATGAAGATTCATTTTCAATTATCATTATATACAGAAGGTCAATTTAGAATATATTAAGTAAAGATCAACAGTTTGCAGGGTTCCATTTTTCTAGAGTTTAAACCAGATATCCAGAGAATCTCTGGGCTTGGTGGCATCGAGCACAGGAGACAATGCTGGAAAGTAGCTTCTCTGGAAAGGAGAGGGTGAATCAAAAAAGTGTGAGGGAGGCCGTACTAATCCACTCTTGGTTTGCGCTAAGAATAATGTCTTCAACAATATTTAATTGTTGTGACGAGGTTAGCATTCACCTCTTTTGCTTCCCTGGAGGAGAAGGTGACTGGGAATCTCCAGGAAAGGGGATGCTGTTCTGTGGAAATCGGATGGTCTCAGGGATCATACAGACCCTGACATTATGTGATTTTCCATTTAAATTACCAGATCAATAGACAAAAATTTACATGTTCTGCTAAGGTATAGATTCCAGTGAGTGTGTATATGTGTGCTTTTTCTGAATATTAATGGAAATTCCAGATACTAAACCCAATGATCAAAACAAACAAGAATTCAATGCAGCAGAAAAATCATGAAACCACACACATATCTCCACAGGAGAAACTTACCCTGCAGAAGGGGGCAGGATGTTTTACGAGAGAATAATAATTTAAAACGGGGATTTTGGAAGTTACTGCTAATGGCTAAAATAATTGTGGGAATAAAAACTCATGGGATTTAATAGGAAAGCAGGAAGGTAGAACAGTAAAACCCATAAATAAAACAAAATGTTAGAAAATTAGACACACTAAAGAACACCTACAAAGGAAAAGATTAGCTAATAAAGAATGACTACATAAGACTGAAGAAAATGACTTCCACGTTATTTTTCTATATAATTATCGTATCTTGAAAAATTTTGTTGAGACTAGATTCATGGCCTAGTGCAGGTTTTGTTTACCTCTAAAGCCCAGGTGTGCTTTAATGAGAGTCTATGTTCTGGTGTTGGCTTTATCCTTCTTGGTATATCAATGAAGTCCAGTTGATTAACTGTGTTGTTTAATTTTATACATTGGAGCTACTGGAATGTGTTCTACTATTTTCTGTGATATTTATGTTAAAATCTTCAACTGTAATTTGGATTTGTCTGTTTCTCTGCTTAACATGACAAACATGCTAGCTTCTTAATTGCATAACATATGTTTGTTCTAATTTTTCTTAATTAGCCATTTGAGTCCCTGAATTCTGTAAAGATTTCTTCCTAACAGCTAATGAGAGCAGTTTACAATGCGCCCTTTTGTGAATGCCTCCTGCTTAGAATATTTCTAGGTTCAAATGTATTATCCAATGTATTTCATAATATTTGGAAAATGTTTGGTAATAATTTATTAAAAAATTTCCTCTACCTCATGATGTATAGATTATCCTGCTGGGATTATAAGTACAAATATTACAGAGCTATGTCTGATACAGACCCTTCTTTGATCAAACGTACTTAGGTTTCCCTGAGCCCTCTTCTCAAACATGCCCCAAACTTGGCCTGCCTTTTGCAAAAATCCTGCTTGGTCAGTTTAGGGAAAGTCCCCCACACCTGTTACCTAAGTCTTTGCACTAACTTCACAATATCTTGCTAGAGTTTAGGATGAACTCTTCACCATTTCTATCTCCCGCCTCCTCCTGTTGGGTACAAATCTCCACGGGTATCAATCTCCTGTTGTACTGAGGGCTGAGCTCAGTCTCTCTGCCCTATTGCAGCACTCTTGGGCAGTCTTCGCTACCATTTTAACAAGTGTCGAGTAATGTCCCTTTGACAAGACGCTAACCCACATAACTCTAACTCTTTTTTTATTTCATTCATTTTTTTCCTCTCTCTCTCAGAGGGGTGCTTTTGACTGGCATAGTTTTCAGTTCTTAAATAGTTTTTATTAGCTCTAAACACACGAAGTAAGTTTTAATTTTCTATTCTTATTTTGTAATTTTGGAATATCCTATTAAATAATTATGATTTTTATGGATTGAATATTCTGCTAAAATAATTGTGTGTTTATTTTATTTAGCATATTAATTTTAAAAGTCTTTTTATGCTCAGTTAGATATCTGAAACACATCTGTAACTGATTCTCTAGATTATTGGTCAGATTCCTATTCTTTCTCACATTGTAATATTGTATGTAACAGGGGTGGGGAAACTTTTCTCTTCCAAGGGCCATTTGGATATTTATAACATTGTTGTCAGGCCATACAAAATTATCAACTTAAAACAGTCTGCTGTAGATTTATTGAATTTTGATTCCACCTGCAGTTGCCTTGGCAGCGCCAGAATAAAAGATTTTGTAGGCTTTATAGAGCCTGCAGGCCATTGGTTCCTCATCTGCTAGATAGAGCTTGACTTTCAGACTTGGTTTGATTATTTATTTATTTATTTTTAGTTTAGTCCTTTGTCATATGACTGAAATCTTATCCTTATATTATATTCCTTTGTCCTAGAGCGTGGCCCTCTGTGATTGCAACTGTGTAGATGCATGGGAAGATGATTGGGTTGAATTTTTCTACAGTAGCCAGCTTAGCATTTCCTTTGCCCTAGCACTGTGATATCTCTGAAATTTCAGTTCAAAACTCAGCTGCACAGGGTTTGATTTCTGATAGTACACCTTGGGTTTACCCCATAATACATAGCAATTGGCCTAGAAATCAAGAGCAAATTGATGATCTTCTCTTTAGTCAACTTCCTCTCTGCCTTCTCCTCCTCCTTCTGCTTTCACTTTCCAAATTCAAACTGATTTAGAAGCACAAACCCAAGTCTGTTTCTTATGTTTATATTTTTCTTCATCAAAATTAGAGAATCCTCTTAGAAAAGTCAGTGATATATGTTGAGCTTACTCTTGTTAACCTTGCAATCCCTACATTGTAATGTGTCATAATCACATTGTTGAAACAAATTGTTCTAACATTTAAAAAATTAACCCAATATAAACCAAATTTTTGGAAAAGCTAGGCCTTTTCTTTCCTGTTTTTGTTCATTTTCATTAGACATTTGGGGTGTTTTTTCCCCTTTATGACCTAGAAATAGGGTATTGTTATTCAACAAAAATTATGTTTGGTCAGTTATTTTATATTTCAAGAAGTGTTGATATATCTTTGTGTATCTTGTGATCTTTTCCCCCTTTTTTATATAAAGCTTTTATTTAAAGAATATAAATTTCCAAAATACAGCTTATGGATTACAATGCCCCCCCCCCATAAATTCCCTCCCTCCTGCTATCCTCCCCTTTCCCGCTCCCTCTCCCCTTCCATTCACATCAAGATTCATTTTCAATTCTCTTTATACACAGAAGATCAGTTTAGTACATATTACGTAAAGATTTCAACAGTTTGCCCTCACATAGAGACACAAAGTGAAAATACTGTTGGAATACTAGTTATAGTATTAATTCACAAAGTACAGCACATTAAGGACAGAGATCCTACATGATTTTTTTTAAAGAATTGATTAATTATCTATGCAATTTCCAATTTAACACCAAGATTTTTTAATCATTTGCAATTATCTTTATATACAGAAGATCTATTCAGTATATACTATGTAAAGATTTCATCAGTTTGCACCCACACAGAAACACAAAGTGTAAAAATACTGTTTCAGTACTAGTAATAGCATTATTTCACATTGGATAACACATTAAGGACAGATCCCTCATGAGACGTAAGTACACAGTGACTCCTGATGTTGTTTTAACAATTGACACTCTTGTTTATGGCGTCAGGAATCTCCCTAGGGTCTAGTCATGAGTTGCCGAGGCCATGGAAGCCTTTAGGGTTCACCGACTTCGATCTTATTCCGACAGGGTCATAGTCAAAGTGGAAGTTCTCTCCTCCCTTCAGAGAAAGGTACCTCCTTCTTTGATGGCCCCATTCGTTCCACTGGGACCTCACTCGCAGAGATCTTTCATTTAGGTCTTCTTTTTTTTGTTTTTCAGAGTGTCTTGGCTTTCCATGCCTAAAATACTCTCATGGGCTCTTGAGCCAAGTCTGAATGCTTTAAGGGCTGATTCTGAGGCCAGAGTGCTATTTAGGATATCTGCCATTCTATGAATCTGCTGTGTATCTCGCTTCCCATGTTGGATCATTCTCTCCCTTTTTCATTCTGTCAGTTAGTATTAGCAGACACTAGTCTTGTTTGTGTCATCCCTTTGACTCTTAGACCTATCAGTGTGATCAATTGTGAGCTGAAATTGATCACTTGGACCAATTAGATGGCCTTGGTACATGCCACCTTGATGGGATTGTATTGGAATCCCCTGGCACAATTCTAACTCCATCATTTGGGGCATGACTGATTGAGCATGTCCCAAATTGTACATCTCCTCCCTCTCTTATTCCCACTCTTATATTTCACAGGGATCACTTTTCAGTTAAAATTTAAACACCTAAGAATAATTGTGTATTAATTACAGATAAATATTCTTGTATTTCAGAGGGAGGTTAGTAGTTTCATTTCAGTTTTGTTTTTCCCAATTGTTTTCTTCTCATAGTGCAAGCTTAACGTTATTTGCATTAATTTTATAAACTTCAGTATTTCATGTACTGGATTCACTGAGTTTTGAAGCAGTCTTTCTTTGAGTTTTTTTTTCTATCATTGATTTATTTGTGTATTTATTTACCTAGCTAGTTATCTAACAAAAACCAGAAGTTCAAAAGAATGGTCTTTATACTATTAATGCTGAAGTTTCATGAGATAAATACAATTTAAAATGATTTTTCAGTAACCATAAAAATAAGAAATATCCAAAATGTTGCAAAAAATATGGACAGCTATACTGTTTGCTGGTCAAGGAGGACAAAAGTCTTGCCAGTAACACCTGGTTTGGGCTCAGAGACAAGACACAGTCACGGTGATTACCAGACAGTAATTGCTTGACTCAATTCCTTAGAGCAAAGCAACGTGGAGAATTTCAGCAGCTAACCACAAAGGCTGAATACTATAAATGTTGACTAAAACTGGCAGGTGATGCTGTGCAGAGGTACAGCATCATTTCAGATATAAAGTTACTGTTGTAAGTTGTCTCCAGAGATATTAACACAATCCATTATGAAATGCAGTGAATTGAAGATGTTGGGACAAAGATTGAACAGGTGCCCCTTACTACAAGGGCCAGGACATAGCACAGAAAAAGTCTTCCAGCCAAACCCGGGACTCATCAATTGCATCAGTTCACACTTTGAAAATTGGGAATCTTATATTAGTGGACTCTAGAGATCATTCCTAAGAAGGCATCCCTTGAAGGGACTGTCCCCCAGGGCTTCTACAACATCCTGCAGTTTCTTACAGTATGGAGTATGTGATTTAAATGGGAGTAAAACTGTGTCTAAAATATCTGTTTTCCAAACAAGAATATGAGATGACTTTGATTATAGTAGTTTCTTCTATTTTGAATTCTAGGTATTTAATTCAGTACACAGTCCATGATGGACAGTTAATATACATTGGTGGCATCATGCAGCTTTTTCAGGTAATATGCTCTGAGAGTTTTGAAAATCTGATCACCTGCTTTGTATTTCTCCTAGTGATGTTGTAGTAGTCAAATCTTCCCTGACTTTCAGAACCAAGTCGCTCTTCATTTTCCCACAAACTATGACTTTCATAATTGTTTACATTATTCTCTGTTTACAATTTCATTGAGGCAACTGACATTGTTCGCATTGACATTTTTCTCCTGGAATAAATGTAAAAGTATTCATTTTACCCTCATTCAGTCAGATTTTCTAGTAATTTCCAGAGTATTCACCTACACTACCATTCCCATATCCCTGTCCTGCAGTAACTTAACCATTGAGTTTTTAGTCTTTCAATGGAAAAAATTTAAAATTATTTTTCCATGGCATCAGAAAATTTTTAAAATTTTGGTTTTTAAATTATTTCTCTTTCATACTTTGTAAATGAAACTTAGGCTTAAAAACTCTTCTTTCCTTGAGTAACCCTGGCTCTACACTTTTACAGGTACTCATCTTGTTAACAGAACTTGCAAAGCTCAATGTGGAAACTCACTTTTCTAATTTCTTTTTTTTAATAATGCTTTTATTTAAAGAATATGAATTTCCAAAATACAGTTTATAGATTACAATGGCTACCCCCCATAACTTCCCTCCCACCCGCAACCCTTCCCTTTCCCACTCCCTCTCCCCTTGCATTCACATCAAGATTCATTTTCAATTCTCTTTATATACAGAAGATCAGTTTAGTATATATTAAGTAAAGATTTCAACAGTTTGCCCTCACATAGCAACACAAAGTGAAAAATACTGTTGGAGTACTAGTTATAGTATTAATTCACAATGTATAGCACATTAAGGACAGAGATCCTACATGATATATTCTTTTAAATTGATTAATTTTCTATGCCATTTCAAATTTAACACCAAGATTTTTTTTCATTTTTAATTATCTTTATATACAGAAGATTGATTCAGTATGTACTAAGTAAAAATTTCATCAGTTTGCATCCACACAGAAACACAAAGTGTAAAATACTGTTTCAGTACTAGTTATAGCATTACTTCACATTGGACAACACATTAAGGACAGATCATACATGGGCCGTAAGTACACAGTGACTACTGTTGTTGATTTAACAATTTGCCACTCTTGTTTATGGCGTCAGCAATCTCCCTAGGCTGTAGTCATGAGTTGCTGAGGCTATGGAAGCCTTTAGAGTTCGCCGACTTCAATCTTATTCTGACAGGGTCGTAGTCAAAGTGGAGGTTCTCTCCTCCCTTCAGAGAAAGGTACCTCCTTCTTTGATGGCCCCAAGCGGTCCACTGGGATCTCACTCACAGAGATCTTTCATTTAGCTCTTCTTTTTTTTCCAGAATGTCTTGGCTTTCAATGCCTAAAATACTCTCATGGGCTCTTGAGCCATATCCGAATGCCTTAAGGGCTGATTCTGAGGCCAGAGTGCTATTTAGGATATCTGCCATTCTATGAGTCTGCTGTGTATCTCGCTTCCCATGTTGGATCATTCTCTCCCTTTTTCATTCTGTCAGTTAGTATTAGCAGACACTAGTCTTCTTTGTGTCATCCCTTTGACTCTTAGACCTATCAGTGTGATCAATTGTGAACTGAAATTGATCACTTGGATTAGTGAGACGGCCTTGGTACATGCCACCTTGATGGGATTGTATTGGAATTCCCTGGCACGATTCTAACTCCATCATTTGGGGCATGACTGATTGAGCATGTCCCAAATTGTACATCTACCTCTCTTATCCCACTCTTATATTTCACAGGGATCACTTTTCAGTTAAAATTTAAACACCTAAGAATAATTGTGTGTTAATTACAGAGTTCAACCAATAGTACTAAAATAAAAAAATACTAAAATGGATAAAGTATTACATTGTACAACAACAGTCAGCACAAGAGCTGATCACGTTACTGTTTCTCATAGCGTCCATTTCACTTCAACAGGTTTCCCCTTTGTTGCTCAATTAGTTGTCGCCGATCAGGGAGAACATATGATATTTGTCCCTTTGGGACTGGCTTAATTCACTCAGAATGATGTTTTCCAGATTCCTCCATCTTGTTGCAAATGACCGGATTGCATTGTTTTTGACTGCTGTATAGTATTCTATAGAGTACATGTCCCATAATTTCTTTATCCGAATGTATGCTTTGAATTCCCTGTGACCTTTTGCTGTGAGGTTCCCTTTGTTTACCTTCTTTCATGTTGATGGCTGAGTTTCTGTGTTTCTGTGTGTAACACTTCTTTAAGTATCTTTTGCAGGGCTGGACGAGTGGCAACAAATTCTTTCAATTTCTGTTTGCAATCAAAGGTCTTTATTTCACCTTCATTCACAAATGAGAGCTTGGCAGGATATAATATTCTGGGCTGGCAGTTTTTCTCTCTTAGTACCTGGGCTATATCTCGCCATTCCCTTCCATCTTGTAGGGTTTCTGATGAGAAGTCTGCTGTGAGTCTAATTGGAGATCCTCTGAGAGTAATCTGACGTTTCTCTCTTGCACATTTTAGGATCTTTTCTTTCTGTTTCACTGTGGTGAGTTTAATTACAATGTGTCGTGGTGAGGATCTCTTTTGGTCATGTTTACCAGGGGTTCTATGAGCTTCCTGTATTAGGATGTCTCTGTCCTTCTCCAAAACTGGGAAATTTTCTGCTATTATCTCACTAAAAAGGCATTCTAATTCTTTTTCCCTCTCCATGCCTTCAGGAACTCCTAGAACTCGAATGTTGGGTTTTTTAATAGTATCCTGTAGATTCCCAACAATATTTTTTAGATTTCTAATTTCCTCTTCTTGTCTTTGGTTTGACTGTATATTTTCCTGTGCTCTGTCTTTTAAGTCCGATATTCTCTCTTCTGCCTCACCCATTCTGTTTGTAAGGCTCTCTAATGTGTTTTTCATTTGATCTATTGAATTCTTCACTTCATTATGATTTCTCGTCACTATCACAGTTTCATGTTCTACTAGTAGGTTCATTTCAGCTTGATTCCTCCTTAATATTTCATTTTCACGAGAGAGATTTTCTACCTTGAGGGCATGATGGCGGAATAGGAAGGCAGCACACTGATAGTCTGGGGAGGGACAGTTTAATAAAAGTGGAGATACTGCAGGTTCAAGGAGCAGTAGGGGAAGAAACAGCAGATGAAACTCTTCCAGAACTAGTGATTCACAGTGGACCTTCGAGGAGAGCGTGGGAGCCCACAGTTCGTGACACCAGCGGCAGACTCAACGCACCAGGGCTGGAACGCCAGGTGAGCCAAACCTCAATAGCCCTAGACACCAGCAGGGAAGAGGAAAGAGGAGACTAGAGCAAACAAGGCTTGAAACACTCTGGGGAAAAGTTCACCAGGCTAACTAGAAGAGAGAGAGAAAGAAAAAAGTGACCGATACAGACACGAGTTTCTCTCTCTCCACCCACCTCTCAAAGGTGAGCAAGACAAAGAGCAGGCGCCATTTTGGACATACGTCATAAGCAGGGCGACCTCAGGTCTGCACTGGCCCTGAGCCTAGCAGAAAAACCTGACTCTGGGCTTGGGGGTGAAATAACAGATTAGAACCTAATGAATGTGTGGTGCTAATGAACTGAGACTGTGAAAAAAGAGACGGTGGGGGAGAGAACTCACGGAATTCACCACGTAAATACTCTCCAGAGACGCTACAGTTCGGTAGCCTTGGTAGCCCAGTGGTGAGACTGCAGGAGAATTTGAACCCACACTGAAGGCCACAGAGATTCCCTCTGTGGTCTTTGGGAAAGAGCTTCCGATCTCTGGCTCCTGTGGGTATATCATTTGCCTGCTAACCACCCCCAATTCCATTCAGCTGTGTGGAATTACTTCTCTTTTGAATCAAAAATAAAGAAAGAAACAGAGAGAAATTTACCACGCCTAGCCTGGGAGTGTCACCTTTGGCACACCCTCAACCCTGAGGAACCAAACAGAGCTATCAGGCCACACCCATCTCAAGCCTCTAAGGCTCCATTGAAAGCAGACAGTCCACTTATCTAGAGTCATAGTATAACAAGAAAAAACACCACAGTGAAGAAACCAATATGTCAAACAACAAACGCAAAAACCGAGGTAATAAGAACAAGGAAGACATTATGGCATCCCCAAATGAAAAAGACACCCCAATTCAAGATTATGAAGATGATGAGATAGAAGAAATGCAAGAAGCAGATCTCAAAAAATTGATAAGAACACTAAGAAGTACTCAAAAACAAATTCTTGAATTACAGAAATCCTTAATGGACAAGGTAGAAAATCTCTCACTTTTCTAATTTCTATAAAGTGTTTCACCCATATGGGAGAACCAATTGAATTATATTCTTCCAACTTTTGGTGAAACCAACCCTGGCCATTGCAAACAATTGAGCAGTGAACCATTGCATGGTCTCTCTCTTTCTCTCTTTGTTTTCTTTCTCTCTCTCTCCATTCAAATAAATAAGTTTTTAAAATAAAAAAAATCTAAACTTACATCCCATATGCCTTGGGACCCTCTTCTAGATATGGCCTGGTATTGTTTCTTTCTGTGATGGGTGTTATTCTCTATTGTATCTGCTTAGCATATGATAGTTATACCTTGCTCACTTTCTACTTACAAATGTTTGGCCCTTAAACAATGCAACTGTTTCTGATTAACACAACCTCAGAAAGAGCTGTTATGTAACGTCTCTACATGTGCTTTAGGATGGCCGTCCTCTCTTGACTTCAAATAACCATTTATAGGGTTTCCAAATATAGATCATTCTTCAATATGAACTGAGAGATTGACTTCAGTGGCTGTGAATCAAAGACGGATTCTTACGTCAAATGAAGAACAGAAAATGGAAAGCATTACAAAATCACAGAAAACTGGAAAAATTGTAAATTCAATCAGTAGTAAGACTATTGTAGGTTTGTAAGTCTATTGTAGTATCAAAATTTCTGATATAATGTACTTTTTTTTTTGACAGGTAGATTTATAGACAGTGAGAGAGAGACAGAGAGAGACAGAGAGAAAGGTTTTCCTTTTTCTGTTGGTTCACCCCACAAATGGCTGTTATGGCTGGCGTGCTGTGCCAGTTTGAAGCCAGGAGCCAGGTGCTTCTTCCTGGTCTCCCATGCGGGTGCAGGTGCAGGGCCCAAGCACTTGGGCCATCCTCCACTGCCTTCCTGGGCCACAGCAGGAGCTGGACTGGAAGAGGAGCAACTTGGATAGAATCCGGCACCCCAACTGGGACTAGAACCCGGGGTGCTGGTGCCGCAGGTGGAGGATTAGCCAAGTGAGCCACGGCACCGGACATGTAATGTACTTTCAAGCTCATACATGTAGGTCATTTTTCAAACTGTGTACTCCCCACTGTGGATATGGTAGTGCTAGGACCTTCAGAGTTCCTATGTCACAGGATTTATTAGCGAGTAGAAAAAAAGGAGATGAGGAATGCATTCCAGCATGACAAATATTGGAAATAAAAACAGATTTTCATGGAATCTCACTAGCAAGATAACTCGAACAATATGGGTCATTAAGGAAGTCTAAAGTGAGAATGGGTGAGGAGAAAATTAAGGAAAATATAAGAGGAATGAGATCATCATGGCCCTGAAGAATGAACCTACACAGGTCCCAAGTGGAAAGGGTCAGTGCAGTTTCAAGGAAGTGGCACTAGGGAGGAGAATGAAGTGACCTAAGTATTAGAAAAATCAGTTGAGACCATATTATGTTGGGTCTTGTAGGCTTAGTATTGGAGTTTGGACTTTATTCTAAGGATGATGAGAACACTTTGAAAAGTTTTGTTTGGGGGGAGAGTTTGAAAGCATTAAGGCTTCACTATAAGTGGAATGAAGTAGTGAAAATGTAGATGGGGCGAGACCCCTTGAGACGGCCACCATGATCCAAGTGAGATATGTTGTTGCCTGGACCACATGAAGAACAGCACCACCAAAAGTGGTGCAAAAGTGACAGCAATTACAGAGAGATTTAATAAGACAGACAGGTGAAAAAGGGACAAGCTGTCAAGGGCTTGGCAGGGACTTTACACTTGGGAAGCCCTGTGTGAAGTAAGAATTCATCCAATTTCTCTTTAGGATATAAAGGATGTGGTTAATGCTTTTGGGATATTATGAGTCTGCATCACACTTTCTTTTTTAAGGTGCTGGCTTTATTTTAGACAAGTCAGAAGAGTATTGTTTGAAAGGTCTGCTGATTTTTACAGTGATTTCCAGAAAGTAATACAAGTTTCTTCTTTTAATTTTACTCAATTTTTCAATTGTTTTGCATTTGGTGAGGACAAATAAAAAGGAACAAACAAAAGCTTTTCTAATCTGAAAACAAGGAGTTAATCATCTAGGCTTGCATTGGGACCCACTGAAATCCTCTTATTACATACAACATAGACGGTGGAGTGTTCCTGGCTCGTTGAAGCTGGCAGCTGAAAGATAGGTTGTAAACATTAGCCACTTTAGAACCTTTGTGAGGTCTCCATCTGATTTCCACAGTGCTTAGGTATTTACTTATTTTTTAATCTTCGAAGGTAAGGGTACCTAAATTTCCTTCTATATTTATAAGTTATTTTGAAAAATTTTCCCTGATCTTTTTCCTAAGATGAACTCAATTTCATTTCCTTTTTAAGATTTTTTTTTATTTTGACAGCTAGAGTTATAGACAGTGAGAGAGAGAGACAGTGAGAAAGGTCTTCCTTCCGTTGGTTCACTCGCCTAAGGGCCGCTATAGCTGGTGCTGTGCCGATCCGAAGCCAGGAGCCAGGTGCTTCCTCCTGGTCTCCCATGTGGGTGCAGCGACCCAAGTACTTGGGCCATCCTCCACTGCCACCCCGGGCCACAGCAGAGAGCTGGACTGGAACAGGAGCAACTAGTACCTGGCACCCCAACCGGGATTAGAACCAGGGGTGCTGGCACCGCAGGTGGAGGATTAGCCAAGTGAGCCATGGCACCGGGCCTCAATTTCATTTTTTTAAAAAATATTTATTTACTTATTTGAAAGGTAGATTAACGGGAGAGGGAGAGGGAGAGGGAGAGGGAGAGGGAGAGGGAGAGGGAGAGGGAGAGGGAGAGGGAGAGGGAGAGGGAGAGGGAGAGGGAGAGGGAGAGGGAGAGGGAGAGGGAGAGGGAGAGGGAGATCTTACATCCTCTGGTTCACTTCCCAAATGGCAACAACTACCAGGGCTGGGCCAGGCTGAAGCCAGGAGCCAGGAGATTCAACCGGGTTCCCTTCATGGATGTAGGAGGCCCGAGTGCTTGCGCTAGTCTCTGCTGCTTTTCCAGGAACACTAGCATGGAGCTGGATCAGAAGGAGAGCAGCTGAAACTCTGACCCCCATAGAGGATGCTGGCTCTGAAAGCTGGCTTCTTAACACACTATGCTGCAGCAAGGCCCCATTTTCATTTTTTTGTTATGTTTCCTAACCTGCTTTACAATTTGGTTACTAAGTTAGCATTTCACTTATCTAGACCAGCTAGTTGTGTTTTATAATTCTATTTAATTCATTAAAAATGAAATTTTCATAGGTACTGTATTTGTCTTTTTTCTGTTGCTAGTAACACAATCCTACAGACTGGGGGGAGTCATGAACCCCAGTCCTGGTACTAACTTTCTGTGTTAGTCTATCATTCACTACCACAATGAAATATCTGAGATATTGTAACTTTATAAGGTTTGTCTTCACTCATGGTACTGCAGCTGAGGTGTTGCATCTAGTGATAACCTTTCTTGAGGTCAAAGTCCCAAGGCAGCCAAGCCATCACCACGCAAGAAAGAAGGGGGGCCTATGTGGCCCCTCTAATAATAAAATCATGAAGATTCAATCAAGGCTGGGGGGGTCCTGCCCTGATGATCTTACTTAATCTTAATCACTTCCCAAAGGTTCCACCTCTAAACATTATATTTGTGTTAAGTTTCCACTTTCTTACTACCTCAAAATGTGGATTAAATTTTGAGGCCAGTGCTGTGGTGCAGTGGGTAATGCTGCCGCCTGCAGTGCCAGCATCCTATAGGGAAGCTGGTTCGAGACCTGGATGTTCTTCTTCTAATCTTCTTTCAATCCAGCTCTCTGCTAATGGCCTAGGAAAGCAGTAGAAGATGTCCCGAGCCTTTGGCCCCTGCACCCATGTGGGAGACCCAGAAGAAGCTTCTGGATCCTGGCTTCCGACAAGACCAACTCTGACTGTTGGGGCCATTTGGGGAGTAGACCAGCAGATGCAACACCTTTCTCTCTGTATTTCCCTCTCATTGTCTGTAACTTTACCTGTAAACTAAATAAATAATAATCTTTAAAATGTAGATTAAATTTCAACACTTGAGACCTTGAGGGCTACTCAAACTACAGCCAAATGGTAACATATACAAGTACTGGTTGTTTCTTGGAGAAAAACTAGTAAGTGGTTCCACAGATATGAAATCCCAATACTGAATATGAGACCATCCACCCTCCTGCATAAAATGAAAATGATGAGCTTGGTTATTTCATGATGAAATATTTGGAAATTAAGAGGTAGCAGTGAGGCCAGTGCTGTGGTATAGCTGGTGAAGCCACTGCCTGCAGTGCTGACATCCCTTGTGGGAGCTGGTTTGAGAGCCGGCTGCTCCACTTCCAATCCAGCTCTTTGCTGTGGCCTGGGAAAGCAATAGAAGATGGCCCAAGCCCTTGGGCCCCTGTACTCTCGTGGGAGACCCAGTGGAGGCTCCTGGCTCCTGGCTTCAGATCGTCACAGTTCTGGGCAATGCAGCAATCTGGGGAGTTGAACCAGTGAATGGAAGACCTCTCTCTCTCTGCCTCTCCTCTCTCTGTGTAACTCTTTCAAGCAAATAAATAAATATTTTTCAAAAAAAAGTGGCAGTAATTTGTACAGTAATATGTAGAAACATGAAATTCTAGATTATTTTTGAGTTTCTAAGACTTACATCCTTTCTGAATGGGCCATAGAATCACACTAGGTTGTTAAAATTTCACTTTTCTATTGCAGGATTTTTCTCACTTACCACATAGATCAACAGAAGGACAGGCTTTTGCGAGATCAATTTCTTAGTATCTGATTCACTCAACCCATATTACTCCTCTGTGACGCTTTAAAAATTCCATGTAATTTAACCCAGTTTCATTGAGTATTGCCTGTTAAATTTTATTTTTGTGTCTGTTTGGTTCTTACTTCTTGAGCCTAAAATTAATCCTTTCATTTCAAAATGAAGACTATTCCCTTGGCAGGACTTTAGCTTTGTGTAAATACATTTTTTTCTTTCAACAAATATTTATAACATTTTTTTGCTGCCTTGTATTTAAAATATGCTTACAGAAGCATAAAATTATGTTTGTCAATAAAAGTATCCTACGTCTTGAAACTTCATCTGTGTAAAACCAGGAATTACTATATCTTGAAGCTTCTGTGAATTGTCCCTGTCTTGCTGATGACATTACAGATCACCGCTTTGCAGGGTTGTCTTCCTTTAGTGAGGCATCAAGTTTCATGTATTGAAAAGTGTATGGATCATTTCTCGGCCTTTCGGCTAAGATCAAGTGAAAAGTGTATGGACCGTATTTGAAGGCCCGTGTCTTCTTAAACTCCCTTCTCATTAATATCCAGAGAGGCTATCTCACGCTGCCTTCTCCTCTGGACTGCTCATTCAGTTACTCATCTCTGACATGAGAGAAGTACTGCTTCACTTGACGAGAAATTTGGTTGCAAATGAGAAGCTGAGTGGCCATCTGTGATCTGTTAGGTAAATAAGCCTAATATCTACTTCCCTATTGTAAATGAATAGAGTGAACAAACCACGTGCCATAAAATCTCCAAGTTATTAACATCATTTAGTATTGTTTGTACTTTTATGTGTGTGATGTTTCATTGATGTTTAAATTTATAATTCTTTAATAAGCAATGCTGTTGCATATCTTTACTTGTGCTTATTTGACTCATCTGTATAAATTTTTTTCGTGTAACGTCTGTCCCTATGTTTTCCACAGTTTTATCTTTTGTCTGTCATTTGTCAATTAGATTTCTGATTATTTTAGAAGATTTTACTTATTTATTTGAAAGGCAGAGAGAGAGAGAGAGAGAGATATCTTCAATCACCTGATTCATTCCCCAGATGGCCACATTGGCAGGGGTAGGTCACGCCAAAGCAGAAGCCTGGAGTTTCTTCTGGTATTCCCATGTAGATTCAGTGGCCTGAGTACTTGGGCCATCTTTTGCTCTCTTCCCAGGAGCATTAGCAGGGAGCTGGATTGGAAGTGGAGCAGCTGGGATGCAAACCAGTGTCCATATAGGATGTCAGCATGGCAGGCGGAGGCTTAACCTTCTGTGTCACAGTGTCAGCCTGGATTTCTGATTTTTCTTTTTAGTGGATAGGTTTAGAGTTTTTAAACTATGTCTTTTAAAAACAGTTTTTACGGGTCATCAAAGAAGCAGGTACCTTTCTCTGAAGGGAGGAGAGAACTTCCACTTTGACTATGGCCTTGTCTGAATAAGATCGGAATTGGCAAACTCAAAAGGCTTCCATAGCCTTGGTAACTCATGACTAGAGCCTAGGGAGATTACTGATGCCATAAACAAGAGTGTCAATTGTTAAGTCAACAACAGGAGTCACTGTGCACTTACTCCCCATGCAGGATCTCTGTCCTTAATGTGTTGTACAATGTGAATTAATGCTATAACTAGTACTCAAACAGTACTTTACACTTTGTATTTCTGTGTGGGTGCAAACTGATGAAATCTTTACATAGTATCTTTGTCAAAACTCAGTTAGATCTAAGTACACATGAGTCAATTTCTGTGTTCTTTTTTCCATTGAGTTATGTCAACACAAGCTCATCTACCCCACTTGGTGCTGTAGACATCAGGGCTGGGAGCAGAAATGTGGAGAGTCAACTAAACTAATGCCATGTCTCACTAACTCTTTCTGCATCATTGATGTTGGGTAAGGATAGAGTGGAAAGATCTTCAGTATGTCCTGGTGAAGACAGCCTAATTCTGACCAACTTATACAACACTGCTTCATTAAGCCTTGTTGCTGGGTACCTGTGGACTCAGTAGACACCATTCAACAAGAGAATTGGAATTCTACCTGCACCTGCTGGGCGGAGGATGAAAGATCAGCCCTTGCTCCATGCACCGCAGTGACACCCCCCTAGGGATTATTGAAAACTTGCCTGTGTTTATCAACTGGGGAATGCATTGGGTAGGATGCAAATAGGGGAGCATGTTTTGTTTTTCTTTGTTGCATGCCTTCTATTTGTTATATTATATTCATTATCAATTAACACACATAATCAATACACTCTATTGAATGGAATCAGTAAATGTACTGTTATTAGGTTTGTTTTGGCACATATTTCTAACAGGATAAACAGAAGATCTTTATATCTGAAAGTATTGACTTGTCAAAACTTCTCTTGCTGCATTTCCATATATTTAGCCATCTCTTCTCTATTTAAGCATATTTTTATAAATATTTCTTAATGGTTCCATTACAAGGAATTGTAAAAACGAATATGTACTATCTAATCATGATATACATGAAAAATATCTTCATTATCTAAAGAAAAACAGGAAAATTTGATGTGTGTGTTTTCCTAGGGTCTGTGGTGTATAGATTAGAGAGACAAAGAAAATGGAGGTGATGATGTGCCCTGTGTCCTCTCCTTGTCTTCTGAGCAAGGTTTGCATTTATAAAGATAAGAAAGGCTTACACGATTCACAAGCACAAGCAGAAGTGAGTCACAGAGTTGACAACAGTTTTCTTCATTTCTATGATGGGGCAGGAAAGACAGCATCAATAGCATAACTGTTGCTTCCACTGCAACTTCAGGAACATCTAGGGCTGCTAGATAGAGTTCTAATGAAAGACAATAAAATACTGTCAAACTAAACTGAGTTTTAAGCAGCAAATATTGGGCCTGGCTTGTGGCCCAGTGGGTAAACAGCTGCCTGTGGCACCAATATCCCATATGGGCACCAGTTTGAGTTTAGGCTGCTCTGCGTCCAGTGCAGCTCCCTGTTTACTCACCTAGGAAAGCACAAATGTTGACCCAACTGCTTGAGTTCCTGCCACCTGTATGGGAAACCCAGATGGAGTTCTGGGCTCCTGACCCCAGTCTGGCCAAGCCCTGGTTATTGTGGTCATTGGGTAATGCATAGGCAATGGAAGGTATTTCCCTCTTTTCCTTCAACTCTACCTTTCAAATAAATAAACAAATAAATAAATAAATAAAATAAACAAATCTTTCTTCAAGAAAAGCAGTAAATATTTTAATAGAAAACAATTATAAACAGGTCATACAGGCAACCCTTTCAAAAGGCAAATCTGATTAAGATAAGTCCTGTCTTTAATCATTCAATGGTTTATGTTCATAAAATAAAAGGACATGGCATTTGCAATGGTATACACACTCATATTTTCACAGTTTTTCTCAGTGATCATTAAGTAATTATATGACTAGTTCATTATTAATTTTCTTTACTAGAATGCAGTGTCTCATAAACACATACAACAGAATGTCTTTTACATCGTATTTCTAGAAACCAACACATTGCATAACTCATTGACTGAGCCAATAAATAAATGTCTTTTGAATTTGAATCGGCAGTTTCTAGGGAAGTAGTAAATTCTCTGTATGAGGTGATTTCAAAAAGTTTTTTGAAAATGCAGTTAAAAAGTATGTTTATTTTGGCACAAAAATTTTTGAAATCTGGCCGGTGCTGCGGCTCACTTGGCTAATCCTCACCTACAGCGCCGGCAACCCGAGTTCTATTCCCAGTTGGGGCGTCGGTTCTGTCCCGGTTGCTCCTCTTCCAGTCCAGCTCTCTGCTGTGGCCCGGGGTGGCAGTGGAGGATGGCCCAAGTGCTTGGGTCCCTGCACCCACATGGGAGACCAGGAGGAAGCACCTGGCTCCTGGCTTCGGATTGGCACAGAGCGCCGGCCATAGCAGCCATTTGGGGGGTGAACCAATGGAAAGAAGACCTTTCTCTCTGTCTATCTCACTGTCTAACTCTGCCTGTCAGAAAAAAAAGTTGAAATCTATGTTTGCGGAGGTCTTCAAAAAGTTCATGGAAAACCCATGCTATATAAAAACTATGCATGGGTTTCAAAATATTTGGTACCAAAATAAATATCTTTTAATTCCGTTTTACCACACTTGTATTGTAAATATTTTTATCCAAAGGAGGTAGAGAAGATTGACTTTGTGTAGAAAATATCAAAGGTATGAAAAGGCAGAAAATCTGAATATAAACATTTATAAACTTCTCATGCTGAATTTGGAGGTTTAGGAATGATTTGTTTGTCTACAACTTGGGAGCATAGAGTCTCCTTACAGAAACTGCCCTTTAGTTCTTCTTCCTCAGAGGATTCCTCATGCGGGATGCTTCAACTCCTGTTGTACACCAGTTTTCCAGGCTTCTGGAAGTTTCTTTACATGAATATTATGGCTGTCTTTCAGCAACTCTATTGATAACATAACATTGCATTTTATCTTTTGTTTCTAAATTCCTTGGTATCTATCTTCCTCTGTTGGTGCTTTCAATCCCTGCTTGGATGCTTGTTAACCTTTTTCCTAGATTTTTCCTTAGATTTCTTTAGATGCTTGTTACTCTTTTCTGATCTTTACCATTATGACAGGTTCCACAGCTCTCTGTAATCTTATTTGCTCTAATTCCTCCCATTGTTTAATCTTTTGCTATTGAATATCATGAGAAATCCTATGCATGAGAGTGTCAGGAAATTCAAGTTGTTTGAAATATGAATAACATAAATGAAACCTTCTTGCTCATGTCCCTTTCTTCAGATTTATATGTATCCTTATTCCAGGATTGTTGTTCATGGCCTAATTTTAGAAGAATAATTTAAAGAATAATTTATACAAATACTTGTAATTATTTGTAAAAGACCTACTCTGTCCAATTTGCATGCATCTGTTTACAGTAGTCTTGCAATGTAAAAATTAATATCCTATTTTTCAGATAAGGAAAAGTCATACTGTGAATTCCTTTTGACAGAATTCACATTCTATCAATTCTATGAGGCAATTATATCCTCTCTGGAAGATCCTGGAAGTGGATGATGGTGTTTCCTAATTCTCTTCATTTCTCAGAGAAATGGTAGCTAAAATCTCTGCACTTACCAAATATGGAGGACCAAGATCCCCACAATAAGACATTTAGATGTCTGCAAAATACAAGAAAGAAATTTGTACAATTTTTGATATAAAACTGACTAGTACATAAGTCCTTACATTTCCCTACCTTAGCTCTAAAGATGCCTTTGGTTCTAGCAAGGGGCATGGTTAGGACTGGTCTCAGAGCTGCTCCCTTCAGAAGTGAAGACAGCATTAAGTGGGTTGGTGTTGTGCTTTGAAACTATAGTTCATCCATAACCCAAACCTTAGTTGTGTATGTTCTCAGTTGCTACTTGTAACATTCTGTGTGCTCTTCCTATGCTCCCTCCATCCTCTTCACCTTTGCCCTCAGCAGCAACTCTTATTAACTCATCAGGTGTAAATATGCTATGGTCAGAGAATGATTGAGAAACTCTGCATATAGATTCCTATACACCTATACTATTAGCATTATATAGAAAATATGTGTTTATATAAAAACATCTATCTTTTCTGGGATAGAGTTTCATATTCTCCAGAATGATGGCTTGATACATAACTTTATCCCTTCCTCATCCCCCCTCCCCTCCCTCCCTCCCTCCCTCTCTCCCTTCTTTCCTTCCTCCCTTCCTTCCTTCCTTCCTTCCTTCCTTCCTTCCTTCCTTCCTTCCTTCCTTCCTTCCTTCCTTCCTTATGTTCATCGTCAATGTTAATGAAGAATTCAGTATTTAAGCTTTTGTTTATTTAGAGCCAGGACACTATAGAAATATAAAATTACTTGTATTGCTGCCAATGCAATCTTGCTACCATTAACTCTATTAATTAAAAAATAGTTTAAGATGTCCCAAGACCAACACAAACACCAAAGAATAAAACATATCAAAATATTTAGAAATGAAAACTTCAAGGCATTTTTAGAGATGAGTAAATTTGATGGTATTTAAGATTTCACATGTAGACAGAAGAAGAAAATTCTTTTGAACACTATAATTGTTATTTAACGTTCTCTTTTCAACAATTAACAAAATTTAGGTCAAAAAAATTCAAAGGGCACATTTTCAGCAAATATTTATAAATTGAAAGTCTTCTTTAAAGGATCCACTTTTGCTAGAAAGGGGAACACTTTCCACAGGTATCTGTCATTTTAAGAAATGAGCTCACAGACTCAGCTGTTGCATATGCATGTTGATGCAAAATCTGTTTGACAGACATACTATCTCTTTGTAATTGCAAGAAGTTCACAAAAAATGCCATTTCTTAAGACAACAGACTTTTCAAAGCTACCGAAGGTTCTGCAGCATCCATAATCCTGCTTCTTTCTCACAAACAATGCTTAATATTTGCATCAGCAGCCTGCAAAATTAAAAATCACAAAAGGAAACTTGGAGGATCTCAGTGGGCACACAAGAAAAATAGCCAACATTCTCATCTGGTTGTTCCTATGAAGGGGAGGGAAGAACCACAAGATTTGCATTCAACTTTTGAATAAAATAAGGAATTAATAGAAAATGTTACAATGACCAACTCCCTTCACCAATTTGCCAATAAGAACATCTCATTTCCTTGCAACAGAATTTGTATTATGTTCTTGAATCTGAGCCTTAATTAGAATAGTAGTAAAACCTTAATAGAACACAGTTTGGAATCCTTTTTTTTTTTAAAGTAGAAAGTTGGGGCTGGCATTGTGGCATAACGAGTAAAGCCGCTGCCTGTGATGCAAGTATCCCATATGGGAGCCAGTTTGAGTCCCAGCTGCTCTACTTCTGATCCAGCTTCCTGATAAAGTGCCTAAGAACTGATTGGAGGATTTTCCAAGTTTTTGAGACCCTGCAACCATGTATGAGACCTAGAAGAAGCTCCAGGCTCTTGGCTTCAGCATGAAGCAGTCCTGGTAGTGAAGGAGTGGATGGAAGATTCTCTCTCTCTCTCTCTCTCTCTCTCTCTCTCTCTTTCTCTCCCTCTCTCTTTCTATAACTCTGCCTTTCAAATAAATAAAAAATAAAATCTTTCAAATAACCTTAGTAAATCTTATGTCTACATGGGTCTGGAGTATATTATCTTTCAGAAATTCTACCATTCAACATTATTTATTAAAAGTCTGGACACGCCTGGTAAAGTGACACATATACACAGAAGAGATATAATTTCTTTTTTAGGATCATTAGGCAACTAAAAATTAGGAAGAGACTAAGAGGGAAACATTTATAAAGGAGAACTACAATTCTGAAGGTATTGAGATCCAGGCCTGTATATTTTTTGAGGAAAAACCAAGCATTTAATTATTCCCAGAAAAAATCTCTGAAATTCTTATGTTAGAATATTATAGCAAAACAAAACAGAAAAACTGTGTCAACTGGAAGGAAAATTGGAACCTACTTTAAATCTCTATTACTGCATTACGGTCTGACATATTTTCCTTATATGCTTACATAAAATATGATTAAGACGATATTTTTCTCTCAACTTTTAAAATATGCATGTGACTACGAAAATTTGAACCTTTTCTGTCACAGATCAGGAAAATGGCCAGAGATCCCCATGTCCAAGCATTTTTACCTGCAAGATAAGCCTGACCTTTGTCAAACATGTAGGGTAGACCAGATGCTTTTCATAGTAGTTCCCTCCAAGACCCAATTCCCTTTTCCCTCTACTTGGGGCCTGCTGTACCTCTACACATATCTCTTCATTTATCATTCATATCATGTTACCCTCCCCCATCTAGTACTACTTTTTTGCAAACAGGACACCCAACCTCCTACTTCTATTTTCCTTCCTCCAGGGGGCTTCCTGCAGGATCTTAGAAAAAGAGGGACTTAAGAAGATTTTCAGATGATGATGAGAATCTTACGAAACTTCTTGAAGGTTAACACTTCAGTCTTTTACAACTAGAATGATGAGGAGACCCAACAATGAGAGAGAAAAGGAAAAAAAATGCAGCTCTGGTAATGTCCTTATGCCCATACCAAACTGAGGGTCCCCAGGGTTTTCAAGTGTTCAGGTGGGGCACTTCAAGTAAGAATGCTCACATTCCCATTGCTAGAGAAAACCTCCACAGCCCTGCCCTATTTACAGTGGGGATAATTGGAGGATTGACCACCCCCAAGGATAAAAGATCTTCCTAGGAAGATCCAAGAGGACTAAGAGTATCAGGGGTGCTAATACAGAATCCTGCTCCCAGCTTATCAGATCCCAGGATCAAAAGCAATCATATTGGCCGGCTCCATGGCTCAATAGGCTAATCCTCCACCTGCAGTGCCAGCACCTCGGGTTCTAGTCCCGGTTGGGGCGCCAGTTCTGTCCCGGTTGCTCCTCTTCCAGTCCTGGAAGTGGCCTGGGAAGGCAGTGGAGGATGGCCCAAGTGCTTGGGCCCTGAACCCGCATGGGAAACCAGAAGGAGGCACCTGGCTCCTGGCCTTGGATTGGCACAGCACGCTGGCCACAATATGCCAGCTGCAGTAGCCACTTGAATGGTGAACCAACGTAAAAAGGAAGACCTTTCTCTCTGTCTCTCTCTCTCTCACTGTCTAACTCTTCCTGTCAAAATAAATAAATAAATAAAAGCAATCATATACAACTTAAAGTCTCAGGAGCTTTTAAAGCCAGACAATAGTCCTTATATTTCTCCAATTCTGGGAATGCAAAGACCAAATGGAGAATGGAGGCTATTACAGGAACTCCAACTCATTAATGAAGCTTTGATCCCTATTCCCTTGGCAGTCCCTAACCCTTATACTTTATTGTCCCAAATTCTGGAAGGGACTAAATTGTTTACAGTTTTATTTTTAAAGGATGCCTTTTTATATATGCTTACAACCTGGCTTTAATATTTGTTCTTTTTTAGAAGATCCTCCACTCAATCCATTCAATTAACTTGAACTGTGTTTCCACATGGGTTTCAAAGCAGTCCCCATTTGTTGGGACAGACCTTGTCCAAAGACCTGTCAAAGATCTCCCATTCACAGGACACTGTTTTACAGTATTTGGGTAATATCCTCCTCTGTGCTCAGACACAGCAGTATTCCAAATGGGGCAATTAGGCCCTTCTCAACTTTCTGACAAAAAGGTGCTATAAAATAAAGCTATAAATGTGAAACCCAACTCTGCTAGGCTTCCATAAAGTATCTAGGCTTAACCTTATCTGAAGGAACATAGTAACTGGAAGACAATAGAATTAATCCCATAGCCACATTTCTATTTCTTAAAACTCTTAAACAGATAAGAAGTTTTCTGGGAATCACAGGATTCTCTTAATTCCAGGTTCCTGGATATGGGGAAAGAGTCCATTGTTTGTACTGACTGATAAAAGATAACCAGTTTTGATTTTGACGTGGGGCCCAGAGGTCTAACAAGCCATTATCCAACTTAAACATACTTTAAACAACTTTAAACCTCCCAACAAAATCTTTTTTTTAAAAGATTTATTTATTTATTTGAAAGTCAAAGTTACACAGAGAGAGGAGGCGAGGCAGAAAGAGAGTTCTTCTACCAACTGATTCACTTCCCAATTGACCACACCAGCTGGAGCTGTGCTGATCCAAAGACAGGAGTCGCTTCCTGGTCTACCATATGGGTGCATGGGTCCAAGGACTTTGGCCATCTTCCACTACTTTCTCAGGCCATAGCAGAGAGCTGGATAGGAAGTGGAGTAGCCAGGACTTGAACTGGTGCCCATGTGGGATGCCAGGACTAGAGAAGGCAGCTTTACCTGCTACAGTGTAGTACTGGCCCCAAATCTTCAATCTATATATAACGGAAAGAAAAGGGAGGCTTTAGGGATGTCAGCTCAGCTTAAGGACCAGATCGTTAGTCTATAAGGTATCTTAGCAAATAGCTTGATTGGGTGGCCAAAGGGTGACCAGCTTGCCTTTGAGTGGTATAAACTATCACCCTCCTAGTCCTTGAAACCACCAAACTGACCCAGGGATAAAATCTAATGTGTACAGCTCCCATAAAGTGACAACCTCAAAAGGAAGTCTCTGGTTAACACTAACTTGTTAAAACTCCAAGCATTAGTCTGGAGGGCCCTCCAATCCAGCTCAAGGCTTGCTCCTCTCTTAATCCCATTACTTATCTCTCAGAGGAAATGGAGAGCCCAGAACATGACCATGAACAGGTACTTATACAAACTTATGCAACCAGACAGGACATAAAGTAGACTCAGTTACATGAGCCTGACTGGGTTCTCCTTCCAGGCGAGAGTTCCTTTGTTAGACAAGGAACTTTCTAGGCTGAATATGCTGGAGGCTGCCTTAAGTGAGACCATCAGGAGTTCTCATATTTTTGCTGCAGTTACCTTAATTAATCATATATTCTTGTTCTCATATTCTTCCTGTAAAAAGTGCTAAATTGGTAGAGCTGGTAGTTGTGGCAAGAGTCCTCTAGTTGAATGAAGATAAAAGGGTAAGTATTTATATTGATTCTATGTAAAACTACCTAGTTCTCAGTGCTCACACAGCTATTTGGAAAGAAAGGTGCTTCCTCACGACATATGTTTTACTTACCAAATGCCATCAGGAAATAGATTTATTGTTATTTTTGAGGTTTCTGTCTTTGGAAGTGGAAGTTATACACTATAAGAAACACAAGAAGGGGCCAATGAAACAACTGAGGGAAACTGGCCAATTTGGCTGACAGATCAGCAGCCAAGGAGATTCTCTCTCTTGAGACTTTAGAGGCCCCTTTGAGTTTGTAAAACCCTGTACAAGAAATCAGGTCACAGTGTTCCTCTGAAGTGACTCAGTGAGCACTTTCTAGAGTTTATAGTCTTCAGTATAGAGGATTGTTTCCGTCTGAAGAAGGAAGGATCTTTCTTCCTCCTGGCAGTGGAAGGCAATTGAAAGTCTCCATCAGACTTTCCACATGTGTAAGGAAGATTTTCAGGAGGCCCAGAGGCCTTTTATAGGAAAGGACACCCTCAGGAATATAAAACAGTTGTGGGGACCTATGAGCTTGGTCTTAAGAGCATCCCCTTAAGTCAAAGTCTTCATCTCTTTGGATTACAAATAAAAGAAGCTAAGCAGAGGAGGACTGACAACTAGATTTTACTCCTACGCCTAAATCAAGAAATATCCAGTATCCTTTTGTGAGGTAGACATCTTCACTAATTGGCTGAACGCCTTCTCCTGCAGGCCTAAGAAGGCTACTGAAGTTGTCTCTATGTTTGGACTTCCTAAGAACCTACAAAGTGACAACAGCCCCTCCTTCAAAGTAACTCATTCATGGAGTTTCTAAGATACTAGATATACAGTGTCATCTTCATTCTGCATGGCGGTCCCAGTCATCAGAGACAGTAGAAAAGACCTGTGACCTCCTTAAGAGACAACTCAAGAATTTATCACAGGAAACTCACCTTCTCTGGAGCTCTCTCCTTCTCACAGCCTTAATGTGTATTAGAAATGTCTAATCAAAGTTAGATTTGAGCACTTTTGAGATGCTGTATGGCCATTCTTTCCTTTCTAGTGATCTCCTAATGGAAAAATCAGACCTCATGAATGATAGCTCCATTATAGCACTTGCCAAATTCCAACAGGCCATTCAAAATCTCCGAGAGACACAAACATGGGATCATGAAGCCCCAAGTATGCCCAGTTAGTCAAGATTCATCCAACTCACTCTCCCTCTTTAGATGAGAATCGGGAGAGACCCTAAACTATGATTGTTTCTACTTCCAATTTAATAAAATGGTCCAGGTTGGGTTTCTGTTCCACCTTTCCCAAGTGAATGCCTGAGTTTCCAAATCAACTTCAGATTTAGTCCTGGAGGACAACTTTACCACTTCTAAGGAAGATAAATACTCTTGGTAAGCCATTGAATGACTCAAACACCTCTTTAAGAAAGATAAATAAATCTGTTATGAACAGTCCTCCACAGCCATTAATCCCATCATCACCTAATTCCATAATCAAGTTGCAGTTATTTTGGGAATAGTCTTGCTACTTGGGGTGCTGGTTCTTTTCATCTTATTATTCAGTTGCTTACCAACAATAATGGCACGGTGCCATGGCTAGACTTTACTTGGCTTTAACAATGTTGACAGTAGTCAAGACACATTGAGAGCTTATAAACATCATCTTTAATCTGGAGGCCATGTCTGCAACAACTCTCTCTTGCCTTGTTGTATGCTTGTCTCTTCTTCTCTAGAGACTATCAAACTCCTGGAACCATGGATTCAGGCCTTCTACCAGGGACACCCTGGACAGAACCCCAGAGAAGGGACCCTAGCTGTTGTTTCCAGGGTTGCCTGTTTGCAGCTTGAAGTAACCAGGGTAGTCGTCACCAGCAGATTGATAGAGAGATAGATTCCTGGTTAGGTAAGCAGGGACCTGGGAGCCCCTACCCCATCATCTGTTTTTGAGTCCTGGAGAATCTGAGAAAAGTCAAGCAACCAGCTTCTATGAAGGATGAAGATGGCATGTGTGAGTCATTGTAATTAAGATTTTTTGTATTGTTGTAATTGATCTAGTTCATCAGAGTTCTATGCATCTCTGGGGAAAATGTTATGTTTTCTGTTGTTTTTATTGATTTTTGAGTGAAACTTTCACCTACTCAACCAACTGAAAATGTCCTTCTCTGGGATCACTCATAAGAACTTCCCCCTTTACAGCCTGTAAAAATCCTTGGAACATCATCCCGCAGTGACTACTTTCTTCAGAGATCACTCTCAGTGCTGTTGGGAGATATTCCTTTATCTGCTTTCTTTAAACAAACTGCATCTGTTTACACACTCCTCATTGTCTGTACTCCTCATTCTTCATGGACATGAGACATGAACTGAGTACAGAAAAAATACTTCTAACAATGGTAGTTTCCTGTAACAGGGCTGGCATCCTATATCAGGAGTGCTGGTTTGAGACCTGCCTACTCCACTTCTGATCCATCTTCCTGCTAATATGCCTGAAAAGGCTGCAGAAAATGATTCAAGTAGTTGAGTCATTGCTGTCTATGTGGGATTCCAACATGGAGTTTCTGGTTCCTGACTTGAGTTTGGCCCAGCCTTGGCTGTTGCAACCATTTGGTGACTAAACCAATGGAGAGCAGATCTCTCTTTTCTCTCTCTGTATTTCCCTATCTGCTTGTCACTCTGTCTTTCAATGAATAAATAAATAATGAAAATTAATAAAAATAAAATAATGAAAAATGAATATAAATAAATAAATAAATGCTTTGAAAGTAGTCTTAGGGGATGGTGCTGTGGCGTAGATGTTAAGCCTCTCCCTTGCAGCACCAGAATCCATTATGGGCACCAGTTCATGTTCCAGTTGCTCCACTTCTGATCCAGCTTCTTGCTAGTGACCTGGAAAAACAGTGGAAGATGGACCAAGTACTTGGGTTTCTGTACCCATGTGAGGGAACTGGAAGAAGGTCCTGGCTCCTGGCAGCTGGCTTTAGATTGGCCCTGCTCTGGCCATTGTGGCCATTTGGGGAGTGAACCAGTGGATGGAAGATCTCCCTCTTTCTTTCTGTCTGTAACACTGCTTCTCAAATAAATCTCTAAAAAAGTAATTTTAATATAATTTGTATTAGGGTTTTTGAGAAACAGAAATGTGTGTTTTTATATGATATATAGAGACATGTATAGGTATATATGAATGTATGGAGAGTCATATATATATATATATATATATATATATATATATGAGTTTTCAAGGAATCTGCTCATGCTATTTAGGGAATTAGAAAGCCCAAATCATATTTGGCAAACCAGCAGGCTGGAAACTCAGGTAAGATTTGAGGCAAAACTCCTTTTTTGGGAAATTTCATTTTTTGCTCATAATCTGTTTAATAATTACATCAGGCCAATTTATATTATGAAGGTGCAATGGTTTGAATATTATGTTTTCCTAAAATTCAACAGAATCTTTACTCTGGAGGTGATGGTGTTAGGAGGTGGGACTTTGGGGAAGTGATTACATCATGAGGCTAGAGCCTTATGAATGGGAACAGTGAAAGGACATCTCTTCTACCATGCAAGGACATGTAAGGCATCGTCTGTGAAGCAGAAAGGGATTTTTCCAGACAGTGACCATTTCAGAAACTTGGTGTTAGACTTCCCACCTTCCAAAACTGTGAGAAATAAATTGCTGATGTTTATGATTTCCCAGTTTATGGTATTTTGTTACAGAAGCAAGCAAATCCCAAACCCCCAATTCAGTGAATGCAGAAAGTCAACTGCTTGTAAATATTAACCACATCTAAAAATGTCACTGATGAATATCTAGACTATTTGACCAGATCACTGGACTAAAACCTAGACAGGTTGACACATTAAAATTAATCATTTTAAAAACAGAATCATTCAAACACAAACATGTGTACACACTACGATTAACTCCTCCATTAAGACAATCTGAAATCACATTTTCTATCCATCTCTAGCTCTAAGTAAACATTATGAGGTGATTTTCATGTCTCTAATGTCAAAATGGCTCCTGATAATCCTGCAACATGTGACTAAATAGAATGTAGTTATTGGGAAATCTCTCAAAACATAGAAGTTCAAGAGAAAACCATCAGAACTGGAATTTAGAGAGGCAAAGCACATACAGCAAATGTCAATGCATAAAAAATGCCACAGACTACTTGACTAGAGTATGAAATACATTTTCTTCTGATAATAAGTTCCTTGGTTGGGTAATGTGACATCACACATTACACTCACTTAGATAATTTTACTTACCATTGACTCTCCAATGACATAACTCATATTCCTGTAGATAAAGATAATGGGGAACAGAATGTCATCTATTTCAATGAGTTTTATATTATGGAGGACTGGGAACTGCTTTTTGGTTCAAAGACTAACAGACTTATAAAAATGTGTTTGATATTTCTCAAGTATAAATGTAGCATCCTATTAAGCAGCTGGACATTTTTTATTTTAATAAATATCATGGATTAGAAACTAATTATAGTAATGTTATAAATCTGTGATTATTGAATCTTGGTCATGCTCTTGTTTATTTTTCTATGAAGTAGTTTTCTGATCCTTCTATGCTTTCCTTTAACTTGTAGAGTAATAAAATCATTCTGCTTTCTACATGGGGCAATGTAAAATAGATTCCTAAATTTATATATATGAAATGCATGAAGTTTGTATACTTTAAATACATGGTTTGTAGGTAAAAAAAATCACAACACTTCCCCTTTAAGAAGTTGTATCTCAAAAAAGGAAAAGAGATATTTTATTTTGTTCTGCCTAATTCTGGAAAAACAAAGTCGTACATGATCCTCTATACTCTAGCATTATTGATCTCAGGTTGATAAAGATCTCTCTTAAAGAAAAAAAATTGCATATCACAATTTTTTTAATGTCAGAGGTGATACCTAAAGCCGAAGTTGGGTCTTTTCAGGGGATTCTTGCAAGTTCAATGTGAGACAATACATGTATGTCAAACTGTGTGATTTTTCTGTCAAGTTCTCTGTCCTCCTAGGTTTGGTATGAACATGGACTGAAATTCACATAAGGGACCGGTGCTGTGATGCAGTGGGTTAACACCCTGGCCTGAAGCATCTGCATCCCAAATGGGTGCCAGTTCTAGTCCCAGCTGCTCCTCTTCCAATCCAGCTCTCTACTGTGGCCTGGGAAAGCAGTAGAAGATGGCCCAAGTCCTTGGGCCCCTACCCACATGGGAGACCTGGAAAAAGCTCCTGGCTCCTGGCTTCAGATTGGCACAGCCCCGGCCATTGCGGACATCTGCGGAGTGAACTAGTGGATGGAAGACCTCTCTCTCTGTCTTTACATCTCTCCGTAACTCTGTATTTCAAATAAATAAAAAAAATCTTCAAAAAAAATAAATTCACATAAAAGTTTAACCATCTCTTTTTCTGGTATTGAACAAGTATTGTAAAATTTCCAGCCGGGGTAGAGCTCACCATTACTTATCATTCCAAATAATCTCCAATTCATTTTATGTCAATAAATTCCTTGTTTGAGACTGTGTTACATTCGACATTGCAATTCTGCTCTCAATTTCTGTATCTTATTTGAATTATTTCCTATTTAAAGTCAACAGATTTACTAGCTAACATAAAGAGTACCTAGTAGTCATTTATATTTAAGTAGATATAGAGGCATAGATAAACTTTGAGCAGTAGTTGGATTCAGAAGTGCAAAGCATATTGTCAACTTTCTTTTCTCCCTTCTAGGTATTGGCATCATTCCAACACAGATGCAGATAGCATATGACACAAATTAGAAAAAGTTGCCTGATTCATGATTTGACTTAGAAGGAACATTGTCAGTCAAAATAACTAGTCTCCTTGCAAACAGTAAATTCTTCTGTAAAAGTGTTTGGAGAATGTAGATTTAGAAGGGTGTGAAAAGAAGGTGGAAATAAGAAAAAAAAGGATAGGAGAGGTGGATAGAACATTTCACCTCTTTCTAGCTCCCACTGAATCTTATTTTGCTATTATGGGTACAAAATCATTTTCCTTCTGTCTGCCTGACTGATGCTTTGCAAAGACAAAGTAAAGATAATAGTTCTTCCTCTTGTTAACATGCAGGATGCAAGCTTGGAGGACTATTTTCTCCTTTTTTAAAAAAAATATTTATTTGAAAGTCAGAGTTACATAGAGAGAGAAGGAGAGGCAGAGAGAGAGAGAAAGAGAGAGAGAGAGAGAGGTCTTCTATCCACTGGTTCACAACAGCAGGAGTTGGGCTGATCTCAAGCCATGAGCCAGGAACTTCTTCTGGGTCTCACACGTGGGTGCAGGAGCCCAAGCACTTAGGCCATCTTCTACTGCTTTCCCAGGCCATAGTGAAGAGCTGGATCAGAAGTGGAGCAGCCCGGACTCAAAACGGCATCCATAAGGGATGCTGGCACTGCAAGTGGAGTTTTTACTCACTATGCCACAGAGCCAGCTCCCAGAGGGTTTTCTCCTTTACCCAAAAGAAATTTCCTTACTCTGAAAAAGTGCAAAAATTGTGTTGGAGCAAAACTTGGAGGGAAGAGTTTAATCATGAATCAATAATGATCAATAACTAAAGGCTGAAGAAGCGAAAGTCAACAGCATGTAGCATTGGATGTAATTTGAAAAAAAAATATTTGATCTTTTACTTATTAGGTTGTTTTACACTCCCCACCACTATAAGTGTGCTTTAATGGGTATGTTTAAGTAGATGTATCTCAGATCACATCTTTTAAAAATATACATATTTATTTATTTAAAAGAAAGAATGACAGAAGTAGAGGGAAAGAAATCTTCCATCTTTTGGTCTGCTCCACAAATGGCCTCAATGATTGGGACTAGGTCAAACTGAAGCCAGGAGCCTGGAACACCAGCTGGGTCTTCCATGTGGGTGTCAGGTGCCAAAGCACTTGGGCTATCTCCCATTGCTTTCCTAGCACATCAACGGGGAGCTGGATCAGAAGTGAAGCAGTCGAGACTAGAACTAAATCTCATATGGGATGCTGGTGTGGCAAGCAGTGACTCAGCTTCCTCCATTGCAATGCCTGTCGCTGAGATCACATCTTGAAGTAATCCCGCAGAACAAATTTCTAAGTGTGTCTTTACCGGACACAGGTTTATGGACTTTTTTCTTTTATTTGTGTTTTAAATTTTTACTAATATAGAGAGAATAGATTTCAAGTATTTCAGAGAGACAGATCTAAGGAGATAATCATAGTTCTCTCCCTCTCCCCCTTCTCTCTCAATACCCCCTTCTTTTTTCTTTTTTTGCCCTTAATTTCTCCAATAGCATACTTTGTTTTCTTTATAATCAAAGACTTAATGTACCACTAACCATAATGTTCAACAAGTAAAACAGTAGAAAGACCACTGTTCCACAGAAATACAGAAATGAACTCTAAACAATATAGTTTATGGGAGGGGTGCAAGAGGAGAGAAATTATGGGGGGGAGCCATTGTAATCCATAAACTGTACTTTGGAAATTTATATTTACTAAATAAAGTAAATAAATAAATAAAAAACCAATAATCAGATCATAAGATTTTAACATCAATATAATAAAATTGATAAGGAACATAAGTTGATGACACATGGACACTCTTTGAAGAATTCATGAAAAATGCTTATTATGAAAAAAGCTGTATATGGATTTCTAATTTTTATTCCCAAATAAACTAATCTTTCTTTTTTATTTGAGAAGCAGACACACAGAGAAATAGATGGATGGATGATGAATAGATAGGTAGATAGATAGACAGACAGACAGACAGACATCACTTCCACTGGTTCACTCCCTGAATACCTGCAACAGCCAGGACAGGCTGGGCTAAAACTGGGAGCCAGGAAATCAACCCAGGTTTCCTATGTGGGTGGCAGGAACCCAACCACTTGAGCCATCCCTGCTGCTCCTAGGGTCTGCATTGACAGGAAGCTGAAATTCAGAGCCAGAGCTGGAAATTGAACCTAGGTACTCACATATGGGACATATGCAACTTAACTATAGGCCAAACCTTTGCTGCTAAATTTATATTTTAATTCCATTTCCATAAACTTTTTGAAGTATCCTCATGCTTCTATATACACATACATACATATATAATACACATAATATCATGTGCATATTATATATGAGAGTACTACAAAAATTCATAGAAACTCTGTGCATTATCATTACCTTTTAATTCAGCTTTTTCACAAATTTTAAGTACCCTTTATAAGTTGCATTCATACATATTGATTCTAATTGCATTTGTTGACTGAGGAAGAGTGGACAGCTGTATAATATTCTTCTTTGAAAATTTAATATGTGTTTGTAACTGGTACAGATTTTTTTTAAAGATTTATTTACTTATTTTAAAAACAGAGTTACAGAGAAAGAGACACAGAGAGAGAATGATCTTGCATTCTGCTAATTCATCCCCAATGGCCAGAATGAAGCTAGGAGCCAGGTATTTCATTTGGGTCTCCTATGTGGGTGCAAGAGTCCAAGTACTTGGGACATCCTCTGCTGTTTCCCCAGGCTCAATTACAGGGAGCTGATACAGGAACCAGCACCTATATGTGATGCCAGCATCATAGGAGGCAACTCAACCTGCTATGCTACAGTGCTGACCCAGGATGTTACAGATATAAAACAAACAAAACCAAAGAAATGCACTTGATCTTGTTAAGTACTTTGCCAGCATGGATTAACAGCTTTAAACTGGTATAATTTTCATTTGGAGTTGTAAGCTTTATTAATAAGTAAAGATGTTATCCTTTTTGTAAAATTTTTGTAAACTCTTGGGGAAAGAAAAGACATAATAGTGTATGATAGCTAGTCAAATGCACAAATTCCTCTCAGATTGCACTGAATTGTGGGACCTTCATGGAATAAGTCATATCTTCTCTCTCATTTATTCCATTACTTCAAGTAAAAGTGAGAGGGAGAGAAGAAAAATTATCTGAAATGTTTATAATAATTATTCCTGGATAATAGAATTTTGGATAGTTATAATTAGCATTTTATCTTCTATTTCCTTTTAAATTTTCAACTTAAATCAATAAAATTCTACAAACTGGAGTAGGTGATTGAGCGTCTTCTATCAGGACTCCTTCTCTGGCACACAGGCATGGCATAAGGCATTGGGCTGACATGCCCTCAGGAGTGCTGAAAAATCACAGGAAACATTGTGTACTTCTGCAGGCCATTTGTTGGAGCTCTTATGAGCCTCCTTTGGCTCAAAACGGAGTGATGTAGAAGAAGTGCTTGAAATCCCCAGGAATAACAGTCCAGCTGATTGCACATGCTGCAACCAACCCCACCCATGGCTAAGAGACAAGAGTCAGGCACGGTACTACTGCCAGATGCTGCAAGGAGTTGTAGATTTTCTCTGGGTGAAACTTCAGTGGCTTTGGACAGTTGGCAAGCCTGGCTAGAACAGAGCATTCCGTGGTTAAGTGTATTCCAGGATTACTTTACCTTTGTCCATTAAGGAAAAAGTGTGGCAGAGCTCTGTTCTCTTCATGACACAAGAGAAGAACAGAGTCTGGGTTGTGTCCCAGCAACTGCCATCTGCTGCTGCCCGATATTTCTGCAGAAATCTCCCAGGGTGGAGTAATGGATGAGTGTTAGGGATGTTGGTGAGTGGGAAACAACAGAAAACTGATGAGCAAACTTATAAAAACTCAGTCATTGGGATGGTAGTCAATAAAAAAAAAAAAACTAGCATCATTTTCTGGAAAAAGCAGGAAAGAATCTTTTATTGGGATTAAAAGTTATTTATTTAACTGTGCAAAGAACACAGCATTTTTTCTCTCAGTATTTTGCTTAGAGTGAAATACTTGTGTGATTAGCTTGGTTGCAGTAGCGGATGTCATAGAACATTGTAGCCCGAGTGTTGTCTAGATATTATCTAATACCAGGGAGAGATTTGCAAGCTCAAAGATAGGTAATAACTGAATTGTAAAGGCAATAAGTTATCAGAGGGGATAATTTACAAAATAATGAAAAATGGCGGGGGTAGGCTAACAAGAACATATTTCCATAGTTCCATAGCATTCCATACAATTAATGTTAGAAATTCATTATTGATTGAGGACACAACAATTTAAGTAGGGCATGGAGGACTTGGAAAGAATTCAAAGAAAAATAATCAATATTATTTAAAACTTTGAAAAAATTCAAGAAAAATGTTGTATGTCGGATATCTGCTGGATATATGATTTTGTGTGAAAGCCTATGATCCTAACTGGGTATCAGTATTCTGACCTGTGACAGAAACAGGTGAAATAAATGGTGGGCTTTCATTGCATGGAAATCCTCATTCTACCAAAGAAGTACCCCTTGATTACTTTTGTTTTCTCTTTCTTCTTCTCCACTTCACCCATTTTTCCTCCCCCCACTTTTTTTACACTGTATTTATAGCTATCTATCTATCTATCTATCTATCTATCATCTATCTATCTATCTAATCTATCTATCTATCATCTATCTATCTAATCTATCTATCATCTATCTATCTATCTATCTAATCTATCATCTATCTATCTATCTACCTATTTCTTTCCTTGAATGTTTCTTCCTCCCTCAGGGAATAAGCACATGCTCACTTTAAAGCAATAGTATCAGCAACAAAAAATTCTCTTTAAATGTTATGCTTTTCCCCATCTATTATATTATCTCTTTCCCTACTTTCAAACTGTTCCCTTAAAAGTATAAACTGTACAGTCAGGGGCAATTCAATAGAGACCACTGCATTAATTCATCCTTGGAGACCTAATACATTAGTGTGTTGCTAGTCTCTCTGCCTAAAATCTTACCTTACCTAATTCCTATTAGCCACCGTAATCAAAATTATTTGTTAGTGTTTCCCACCTAAACCAATACACAGCTGCCCATGGTTATTCCTAACTGGGACTGGGTTACTGCTTCCCTTTTTTTTTAAAGATATTTATTTGAAAGGCAGAGTTATGGAGAAGCAGATGCAGAAAGAGAGATGGAGGGAGGGAGAGAAAGAGAAAGAGAGAGAAGGAGAGAGAGAGAGAGAGAAAGAGAGAGAGGTCTTCCTTCTACTGGTTCACTCCCCATATGCCTGCAATGACTGGATCTGTCCCCATCCGAAACTAGGAGACAGGAGCTTCTTCTGGGTCTTGCACACAGGTGCAAGGGCCCAAGGACTTGGGCCATCTTCCACTGCTTTCCCACAGCAGACAGCTGGATTGGAAATGGAGCAGCCAGACTTAAACCAGTGCCCATATAGGATGCCAGCCCTGCAGGCATTGGCTCCGTTCCCCCCTTTCTAGGTCACTGCATCACCACATCACCCTCTGCACTCTACCCTGTAATCACATCAACAACATATTTCACATTTCCTTTTGCCTGGTATTCTTTTCTCTTGAATTTATTTCAAATTTAACTGGCAAAAATCAGCTCAAGAATCATCTCTGTGAAACTTTCTGAACATTTTCCTACTTCCTTTAAATTCCACTAATTCTGGCACAGAGTAATCAACTAATACAGCTTCCTCCCTCTTTCTGTACTTTTGGCAGATTTCTCCCATATTACCTGCAACATTAAGATGCTTTTATAACTCAGTAGCAAAATACACTCGATGCTCCACAATAATGCCTGGCACTTACTAGATATTTAAGAATTATTTGCTGAATGCATAACTAAGCTCACAAAAAAGTTGATGAAACTACTATTTCGGGATTAGGGCAAGATGGCGGAATAGGAAGGCAGCACACTGATAGTCCGGGGAGAGACAGTTTAATAAAAGTGGAGATACTGCAGGTTCAAGGAACAGTAGGGGAAGAAACAGCAGAGGAAACTCTTCCGGAACTAGTGATTCACAGTGGACCTTCGAGGAGAGCGTGGGAGCCCGCAGTTCGTGACACCAGCGGCAGACTCAATGCACCAGCGCTGGAATGCGAGGTGAGCCAAACCTCAATAGCCCGAGACACCAGCATGGAAGCGGAAAGAGGAGACTAGAGCGAACAAGGCTTGAAACCCTCTGGGGAAAAGTTCACCAGGCTAACTAGAAGAGAGAGAGAAAGAAAAAAGTGACCAATACGGACACGAGTTCCTCTCTCTACGCCCACTTCTCACAGGTGAGCAAGACAAAGAGCAGGAGCCATTTTGGACATACATCATAAGCAGGGCGACCTCAGGTCTGCACCAGCCCTGAGCCTAGCAGAAAAACCTGACTCTGGGTGTGGGGGTGAAATAGCAGGAGATTAGAACCTAATGAATGTGTGGTGCTAATGAACTGAGACTGTGAAAAAAGAGACTGTCGGGGAGAGAACTCATGGAATTCACCACGTGAGTACTCTCCAGAGACGCTACAGTTCGGTAGCCTTGGTAGCCCAGTAGTGAGACTGCAGGAGAATTTGAACCCACACTGAAGGCCTCAGAGATTCTCTCTGTGGTCCTTGGGAAAGAGCTTCTGATCTCTGGCTCCTGTGGGTATATCATTTGCCTGCTAACCACCCCCAATTTGATTCAGCTGTGTGGAATTACTTCCCTTTTGATCAAAAATAAAGAAAGAAACAGAGAGAGATTTACCACGCCTAGCCTGGGAGTGTCACCCTTGGCACACCCTCAACCCTGAGGAACCAAACAGAGGTATCAGGCCACACCCATCTCAAGCCTCTAAGGCTCCATTGAAAGCAGACAGTCCACTTACCAAGAGTCATGGTATAACAAGAAAAAACGCCACAGTGAAGAAACCAATATGCCAAACAACAAACGCAAAAACCAAGGTAATAAGAACAAGGAAGACACTATGGCATCCCCAAATGAAAAAGACATCCCAATGCAAGATTACGAAGATGATGAGATAGAAGAGATGCAAGAAGCAGATCTCAAAAAATTGATAAGAACACTAAGAAGTACTCAAAAACAAATTCTTGAACTACAGAAATCCTTAATGGACAAGGTAGAAAATCTGTCTCGTGAAAATGAAATATTAAGGAGGAATCAAGCTGAAATGAAACAACTAGTAGAACATGAAACTGTGATAGTGATGAGAAATCACAATGAAGTGAAGAATTCAATAGATCAAATGAAAAACACATTAGAGAGCCTTAAAAACAGAATGGGTGAGGCAGAAGAGAGAATATCGGACTTAGAAGACAGAGCACAGGAAAATATACAGTCAAACCAAAGACAAGAAGAGGAAATTAGAAATCAAAAACATTGTTGGGAATCTACAGGATACTATTAAAAAACCCAACATTCGAGTTCTAGGAGTTCCTGAAGGCATGGAGAGGGAGAAAGGATTAGAATGCCTTTTTAGTGAGATAATAGCAGAAAATTTCCCAGTTTTGGAGAAGGACAGAGACATCCTAGTACAGGAAGCTCATAGAACCCCTAGCAAACATGACCAAAAGAGGTCCTCACCACGACACGTTGTAATTAAACTCACCACAGTGAAACAGAAAGAAAAGATCCTAAAATGTGCAAGAGAGAAACGTCAGATTACTCTCAGAGGATCTCCAATTAGACTCACAGCAGACTTCTCACCAGAAACCCTACAAGCTAGAAGGGAATGGCGAGATATAGCCCAGGTACTTAGAGAGAAAAACTGCCAGCCCAGAATATTATATCCTACAAAGCTCTCATTTGTGAATGAAGGTGAAATAAAGACCTTTGATTGCAAACAGAAATTGAAAGAATTTGTTGCCACTGGTCCAGCCCTGCAAAAGATATTTAAAGATGTGTTACACACAGAAACACAGAAACTCGGCCATCAACATGAAAGAAGGTAAACAAAGGGAACCTCACAGCAAAAGATCACAGGTACTTCAAAGCAAACATTTGGATAAAGAAATTATGGGACATGTACTCTATAGAATACTATACAGCAGTCAAAAACAATGAAATCCGGTCATTTGCAATAAGATGGAGGAATCTGGAAAACATCATTCTGCGTGAATTAAGCCAGTCCCAAAGGGACAAATATCATATGTTCTCCCTGATCAGTGACAACTAATTGAGCAACAAAGGGGAAACCTTTTGAAGTAAAATGGACACTATGAGAAACAGTAACGTGATCAGCTCTTGTGCTGACTGTTGTTGTACAATGTAATACTTTATCCATTTTAGTATTTTTTTATTCTAGTACTATTGGTTGAACTCTGTAATTAACAAACAATTATTCTTAGGCGTTTAAATTTTCACTGAAAACTGATCCCTGTGAAATATAAGAGTGGGAATAAGAGAGGGAGGAGATGTACAATTTGGGACATGCTTACTGGACTTGCCCCAAATGATGGAGTTAGAAACGTGCCAGGGAATTCCAATACAATCCCATCAAGGTAGCATGTACCAAGGCCATCTCACTAATCCAAGTGATCAATTTCAGTTCACAATTGATCACACTGATAGGTCTGAGTCAAAGTCATCACACAAACAAGACTAGTGTCTGCTAATACCAACTGATAGAATCAAAAAGGGAGAGAATGATCCAACATGGAAAGCGAGATACACAGCAGACTCATAGAATGGCAGATGTCCTAAATATGACTCTGGCCTCAGAATCAGCCCTTAAGGCATTCGGATATGGCTCAAGAGCCCATGAGAGTATTTTAGGCATGGAAAGCCAAGACACTCTGGAAAAAACAGAAGACCTAAATGAAAGATCTCTGCGAGTGAAATCCCAGTGGAACGAATGGGGTCATCAAAGAAGGAGGTACCTTTCTCTGAAGGGAGGAGAGAACCTCCACTTTGACTATGACCCTGTCGGAATAAGATTGAAGTTGGCGAACCCGAAAGGCTTCCGTAGCCTCGGCAACTCATGACTAGAGCCTAGGGAGATTCCTGACGCCATAAACAAGAGTGTCAAATTGTTAAATCAACATCAGAAGTCACTGTGTACTTACGTCTCATGTGGGATCTGTCCTTAATGTGTTGTCCAATGTGAAATAATGCTATTACTAGTAATGAAACAGTATTTTACACTTTGTGTTTCTGTGTGGGTGCAAACTGATGAAATCTTTACTTAGCATATACTGAATCGATCTTCTGTATATAAAGATAATTAAAAATGAAAAAAAATATTGGTGTTAAATTGGAAATGGCATAGAAAATTAATCAATTAAAAATATATCATATAGGATCTCTGTCCTTAATGTGCTATACATTGTGAATTAATACTATAACTAGTACTCCAACAGTATTTTTCACTTTGTGTTGCTATGTGAGGTCAAACTGTTGAAATCTTTACTTAATATATACTAAGCTGATCTTCTGTATATAAAGAGAACTGAAAATGAATCTTGATGTGAATGCAAGGGGAGAGGGAGTGGGAAAGGGGAGGGTTGCGGGTGGGAGGGAAATTATGGGGGGTGAAGCCAAAAAAAAAAACAAAGAAACTACTATTTCAGCAAGTTTGAAATATGTTCTTAGAAGGATATTGATTCAATTCATATAATTTTAGAAATATTAGCCCTTGGCCGGCACCGTGGCTCAACAGGCTAATCCTCCGCCTTGCGGCGCTGGCACACCGGGTTCTAGTCCCGGTCGGGGCGCCGGATTCTGTCCCGGTTACCCCTCTTCCAGGCCAGCCCTCTGCTGTGGCCCAGGAGTGCAGTGGAGGATGGCCCAAGTGCTTGGGCCCTGCACCCCATGGGAGACCAGGAAAAAGCACCTAGCACCTGGCTCCTGCCATCGGATGAGCGCGGTGCTCCGGCCGCAGCGTGCCGACCGCGGCAGCCATTGGAGGGTGAACCAACGGCAAAGGAAGACCTTTCTCTCTGTCTCTCTCTCACTGTCCACTCTGCCTGTCTAAAAAAAAAAAAAGAAATATTAGCCCTTTATTTTATTAATAAAATTAACATGCTGATAAGTGATTGGCTGAGAGTTCATTGCTCCTAAAAACATTAGGCCAAACAACTAATTCACTGAATTCACCAAGTTTATACCATCTACTTATAGATCTACAGAAATCCAGATGAGATAGACTGACAAGGCTAAACCAAGAGTGTGGAGCTTTGATCTGAGGACACTGGAGTTTTCAAATCCGCCCCTTGTTGCAAGCCTCCTCTCCTTCTGTCTCGAACATTTCCTCCACATTGCACCAAACCCTCTGTGTTATTGTCAGGGCAGATACTGTGTTTTGCACTGAATCTCTGGTCTTTCTTTCTGCCAGTAGAGGGGCCCCTCGCTCTGCATGGGTTTCAAGATCCAGAGGTGGGGAGATGGACAGTGACTACTGAATGCTGCTTAATTAGCTGCTGTTAGGATGGAGACATAAGAACCGACCTCCTTACCCTGCACAGAAGTCTTCAAATGCAGTTAAAGCCATCTAGATTACTATCAATCAAGGCAAATTATCCAAATGGTTAAAATAAAGTTTTAATTATACATAGGTATGGAAATACGGAAAAAAGTTTCATTCAGTGAAACTTTGCAAAAATCCTAAAATGATAAAATGTTGTCCAATTTAGAAGCAGTTTTTTAAAGACTTAAAAGGAAATCAATACAAAATGACGTCTCCACATACTCTGTGATGAAATTTTAGTGAGTCATGGAGAAAATATTTTTGAGGGAAAAAACTAAATCATCTAATATTCTCCACATTTAAAAAACTAGACACCCCTGTTAAATGCTTTTTAGATGTTTATAAAATATATTGAGGATCTCTGCTTTAATGATAAGATTATGCATCTTTAAGAATACAAATTATTAAAGACAATTTTGACAGATTGTTAGATTCATCAATTGTATTTTCAACAAAATGACACTCTGATAAATTACCTTTTGGAGGGCTGAATTTTTTCTTCACAGAAAAACCAGAGCCCACCAGGCCGTGTGATATGCATGCTGATGGTTGACTTGTTCCCCAGATTAAAAAACTTACTTTTATAGTGTAATGTATCTCTAGATCACTCCTTATAACCCCAAATATAAAAGAAGATGAACTTTAGATAGAAAAAATAAATAGCTTCTTAATCAGTAGTACAATGGAGCAGTTGAGCAAAATGAAAAAAATAGAAACAGGATTCACAGGTCATCTGTGCAGGTATGATTATTTTATATATTAGAAATTAATTAGTTAATATTAACTTGAAGGTCAAGAGAGTGCCTTTCCTGAGGTCACTAAAATACTGAATTTATATGAGTAATTTCCTCACCTTCATCTCTGTTTCTTAACCTCTAGCTCTATTTCATTTATGATGTAACGATTTTCTTAGATCTGACTTGAGTAGTAAATATCTACTGTGTTAAGTATCTTCCATACTTAGCCTACAATTCAGAGAAGTGTTGTTAATGGCATGCTGATTTTTGGTGCTAGATGGGTCTTATTCCAATAAAATTTTGAATGTTGCCATACAAAAGTACTCCTCTCCCAGTCCATGATGTTTTCCCATTATAGTTTCCTCACCTTGAAATCAGGCAGAGGTTAGCATCAACAATGATAAAAAGTGACATTGTCTTAACACACTAAAATAAAACTGCCTTGTTTCCTTAAAAAAAAAATGCCCAGAATTACTGCACCCCCCAATAATGATAATTAAATTCATTTTTCCGTTAGGTAACAGGTATGTTGTAAGTATCTAAAATGTCCTATCAGGAGAGTAAGTTATATGAGGTTTCCAAAATGATCAGTAGGCAGCAGGCATCCTTAACACTATGTGAAACCCTCATTTTCAGATACTAAACTTTTCCCCACAGGAATTCCCACCACACCTTAGGCAGAGAGTAAGTATTTATTCTCTAGTTTCCAGTATCAGGCAAGCAAATATTCATATGGGAATCCCTAAAGATGACATCTGAATCATGGTTGAATAAGATTGAAGCTCAAAATTTTCAACACTAAAAAAGCAGTTAACCTAGGGATCACTTACTACTAAAGAGAGCTGAGCTCTTATAGCCACTGAAGGTGATGCACAAATCTTACTATAGATTTAAAGTTGTACAATAGTATTCAGACTCTGAGGCTTCAAGGAGACTCTGGTGCCTGAATATCGCTGACATAGTGGTGGGAATAGACATTGATGGAAACTGCACAGAACTGGTTCTGCAGTGGCTTCTTCCTCTATGTAGATATTTCCAGAACCTTAAGCTTTGTATACTGTGCAGTATCAGTTCTTCCTGCCACTAGAGACTCTGATAAAACCTTGGGAACTTGATTTGCTCTCCTTCTGCACTGATAGTGGTGTGCTGAAGGAAGTGAACTGGGAGGCCAGGTACAAAGCCCAGATTAGCTGTGATGTCAGCTAGCCATAGAATCTTAGAGGACTTAACCTAGCACAAAACACTCATTTCACATATTGTGAAACTTAAATTTAGAAAATATAAAGTACTCAGGGAAAAAAAAGGAAGTGTTTAGTTTTACATATTTATTATTTGTTAAACATTAAACTGACCATTTAATCATTGTTTTAATATTAACTTCATCCAAGAAAGATATTTTTATTGTATCTCTTCTAATGGTAGTGCAGACTTGAAGAACTATTATTCACCCCTCTGAGCTGCCTGGGGTCATGGCTCTGCAAAGTTTTCAGCCCTGGACGCCTCAAGTTGCAGCCACATCCCAATGCTAACATTTAATTCATATTTATTTTTTCTCTGAGTGCAAATCGAATTATAAAATTTTTCATAGTTCTATATGTCACATATTTCTGTTGATAAAAGCAGATCCTGAGATCATGATTAATATGATACAAGCAAAATAAAGACAAAATAATTAAAATTCTACTTTTACTTGATATTTTTGGGACTCTGTACAACCTACTTAAGGAATGCTACTAAAGGTGGAACAAAGGAATAAGAAGCAAGGAAGAAAGAAGTAAAAAAGAATAAGGAAAGAGAGAAAAAGGCAAAAAAATGTTTCAAACACTTGAGGTTTCTAGACAGATGTGGTTACACATCTGTAATTAAGAGTAATTAAGTAATTAACAGTAATTAAGAGTAAGGATGTAAGCTCCTGATTCTCTGACCTATGGTCAGAGAATATCCTTTGTGATATTTCTTTTCCAATAACCAAACTTCCAAAGTTATGAAGTGATTTGCATTTTAAAATTGTACAGTACTTCAATAAAATTGACAGATTTTTTTCCAAAATGAATGTGTAAAAGGTTACCAGGCAGAAAAATTATTACTGTGCCCTAGCTACTAAATCAGAAAAAAAAATAAAATTAAGCCAAATACAAACACAATACCAACATCAACAGGCTACTAGGTTTTCTACCAGGGAAAATGCAACTTCAATTTTTAAGGAACAATTTTAGATATTGATATGTAGGATCCAAGTTGCCAGAATAAAGGAAAACTGCTTGATTCTGACACATTACCCAGGCATGAAAGCAATAATGGAGACCTTGAGGGTGTAAGGTTTCTAAAGTTAGAATTGCTCTCCAGAGTCTGACAATCCAAGGGTTTGATGATGGGCTTCAGGGAATTTGTGAACAAAGCATTTGTATCAGATGGCTCTGTCCGGGTGTGCTTACATGTGATGGCTCTGTTCATGTGTGTACATGGATACAGGTGTTTTGCACAAGAGGGTCTGTGGTCTTCAGAGTTTCAAAGGAATTTGTGGTAATTGTTTTTACAGACTTGAAATTCAGAAACACAAATAGGCCTTGAGGCCTCTGTCCACTCTTGATTCTTTGATTCTCAGATGACTATTTTCAGCCAGAAAAAAAATATGTAAATGCTGACACTATTGAAGGTGATGGGTATTTTAGTGAAGATAAGCAAAGATTGGAGATGCCTATTAAAACTTAAAAAGAACATGAAAGAGGTGTTTTAGATGGAGAGGAAGTATATCCTTGAGTGGAACAAATGTGAAGTTCTTCAGGAATGGAGCCTGGATTCAATCCTCTGTTTGCCTTAAAGCAACCCATTTAGCTGATAATTACATATCATTTCTTACTAGTCCCTGCTTGTGTCGAGTCTAAGTGTTATTCATACTTCAGTGGTTCATTAAATGCAAAGTTAACAATTTTTGAATATATTCCGTAGCTATTACAATGATCAGCATGCTGCATCTATGGTAATCCCTTCTTTAAGCAGATAAGGAATGAAAAAGGAATCCTATCTCTAAGATAGGAAGAAGATTCAGAGTACTTATCCTCTTCTTTAAAAGACTGCACTTGATGCATTTTCCTCAGTAATCCCACTTGCCTAGGAATTCTGGATTCCCAGGCTAAAACTTTATTCCTTTCAGAGCCCCATGGATTCATCTCAATGACTGCTGTTAATACCTCCATTTCCCAAAACATATTATTCTTACTTTTGGAAAGGAATATCACTATATTTCAATTTTATATTTATTTTCCTTTGGGTATGATCAGGTCAAGACCTTTCATTTTCAATTCAGGAAGAGAATTTTAGAATCTTAGAATCTTTTTAATCTCTTTTTCTTCATTTGTGCCATGGGGTTAATTTTGATCAGAGTGTCTCTGGATTTCAATTGCTTCTATTTTATTAATGATATTATATCTCATTGCTGATCAAAGTTAAAAATAATAAACCTATATGTTTGAGTTCAGACCATCAGAGCATATTTTTGTTAATATTTCAATTAAACAGATCAACACTGGTGATATTTTAGGCACATTGATAAAACTCTTCCTGCCTTTCAGGAGTTTTATGCCCTTTCAAAGATGTCCCTCATCAAATTGTCTGCTTTGCCTATATGTTCACTAGCCATCCTAGAAAGAAATGTGTATGGTTCCTTTCTAGAAACATTCTTGGAAATGTATTTTTTTATTTTCCTGGGAGATAAGCCAGGCACAGTTTAAGGAACTGGCAATATGAACAAAGGGAAAGAATAGGTACTCAAGTAGGCAAGTAACAGTGCCTGATTTACATAGGGGCCAAGAAACAATTAGCAGATTTTGAAGAGTTCATAAGAGGTCAGAGCATGAAGATAGCAGATACAGAGATCAGCAGTTGATTCAAAGTACCATGACATCAAAGCCTGTTCTCACATTGATTTTGATAGTTGTACTCTCCTCTTTTCCTAAGATTACTCTCAGTCAAAGAAATATTGAAAATATCTATATGTCTTTTCCTTAAAGTAACACTTCACATAATAATTAAAGTATCCCCACGAGTGATTTAGAAGTATCGTTGGTCCTCTTTTGACTTTTCTGTTGCTTCACTAAACTCCAGTGGGAAATCATGCTTCACACGGGTTGGCAGTCATCATCTACTTTTGTTCCACGAGGACCTTCAAGTGTTTGGAGTTCATCTTGTACATGGCTGATGCTGGGATCCATGTAGTTTTTGTTTGTGCATAACTTTCTAAGCAGGTGCTATTAATCACATTGCATGAATATGTCAAATTGTATGTGCTAATTTTTAAGAAGAATAAATGCAAGAGGCTTAAATAAAATCATAAATTATTTCTAAGTCTCATCAGATATTTTTTCCAATAATCATTTGCTTCCAACTGAAAGTAGGATTGAGACAAATATTCACTTTTGGCAAAATTGTCTTTAGTCCCTAACAAGTCATATTTATGTCAATTTTGCCAGCAGATCCAAAAAAGTCATTTGGTGACTTGTTCAGATGCCACTAGCGTGTACTGTAGTCATGGAATTAAACATTTGTTGCTTCTCTGGCATTTAGAAGGACTCAGCAGTCCATATGAGCTTTAGAAATTGCTGAAGTTGAAAAACAAAACTAAAACATATTCATTACTCTTAATATTAAAGTAATAATTGATAATTGCTCAAATGATTTTTTCACACTTGTGTGTTTAATTATGAATTATGGGAACCCCAAAGGGGAAACTGCCATGCAGACAGTGTGATAAATGTGTCAGCAAATAAGGTTAATATTTAGAATTATAATAATCACACCTTTACCTAGCTTAATTTACAGAACGGAGAGGAAGACAAATAGATACATATAAATCTATGATGTAATGAGATCTATAAAGAATACATTTGGTTTGGTCTTAGATAAAGGGGTAAAAAGGAAAATCAGTGATACATGACAAACCACAGTGTATATTAAGAAAAATACATGATGTTAGAGAGAGGATAAAAGGTTATGGCTTACTTAAGTAGAGATTTTGATAACATGTTAAGAAATTGTGACTTTACTCTTTGCTGGAGCCACGGCTCACTAGGTTAATCCTCTGCCTGTGGCGCCGGTACTCTGGGTTCTAGTCCCGGGCACTGGATTCTGTCCCGGTTGCTCCTCTTCCAGTCCAGCTCTCTGCTGTGGCCTGGGGCGGGGCAGTGGAGGATGGCCACGTGCTTGGGTCCTGCACCCGCGTGGGAGACCAGGAGGAAGCACCTGACTCCTGGCTTTAGATCAGCGCAGTGCGCCGGCCATGGCGGCCAGTTAGGGGGTGAACCAAAGGAGGGAGGACCTTTCTCTCTGTCTCTCTCTTTCTCTCTCACTGTCTAACTCTGCCTGTCAAAAAAATGTGGCTTTACTCTCTAGTCCAGTGGTTCTTGTCTTCTAGCTGCAGAGTGGTGTGGAGATGGCAGCAGCATAGATGTGTTGTACATTCTCTTAGTCCACTGGGAATGCTGTAACAGTGCTATATACTGGGTGGTTTATAAACAATGGGAATTTATTTCATATAATTCAGGAGGCTAAGTCCAAAATCAAGGCTTCAGCAGATTCATTGTCTGGTAAGAGCTCACTTTCTTATATGTGACCTTTTACTGTGTCTTCACCCTGCAAGAGGGTAAACAAGCTGTTTTGGGACTCTTACACAGTCACTAATTCGATTCAAAAGGGCTTCACCCTTTTTTTTAAAATGTTTTATTTATTTTCTTGAGAGGTAGAGTTACCAACGTGGAGAGGAAGAGACAGAGACAAATGTCTTCTATCTGCTAGTTCACTCCCCAGATGGCTGTAACATCAGGAGATGGGCTGATCTGAAGCTAGGAGCCAGGAGCTCCTTCTGGGTCTCCCATGTGGGTGCAGGGGTCCAAGCACTAGGGCCATCTCCACTGCTTTCCTAGGCCATAGCAGAGAGCTGGATCGGAAGTGGAGCAGCTGGGACACAAATGGGTGCCCACATGGGATGCTGGCACCACAGGTGGCGGCTCTACCTGCTATGCCACAGCACCAGACGCAGGTTTCACTCTCTTAACCTAATTACTTTTCTAATGGCCCCACTTCTTAATATCAGATCACATTGTTGACTAGGTTTCAACATAATGTTGGGCAAAACAACTATTCAGACCTTAGCATACATACATATTGCTCAGTTGTTATTGCTTTCACTTTTATTTTATCGATACTTATTTTCTCAACGAATGGAGACCGTGACTACAGTAAATGTACTATAAAGGAGTCGAAATTATTTGCTATAAAAAGGGGCTCATATTGAGTACTTACTAGAAGCTTGTCATTGTGCTAAACATTTGTTATCTATTAACCTAAAATCAAAATGCTACAAAGATTCTAGGTAATGGTAAATTGTCAAATCGTATGAAGGAAAAGAAGTAATGAAATGTGAGTTTTAGGAAGATAATTTGTTTAGAACTTCGCAGTGGGACAGGTGGGTATGGGTAACATCTAAGTCTGGGAAAGCAACGTTGAGAGTTGAACACATTACTCTAGAGACTGGGGCACCAACAGCCCCAGTCCCAGAGTTGCAGGAGAGCAGAGCTAGATATGAGAGAACTGTAATGAGAATGTTTCAGAGACTTTGGGATCCATTAGTTACGGTAGAGATGGAAAAGGAAGTCATGCGTAGATATATAAACAGTGCTCAAATTTACATAATACAATGAAGGCAGTGACATGAAGAAGGGGCAGAGGTGGATGAGAATGAGTTGGTGTAATGCTAACATTTGTGTATTGGAGAATCTAAAATTGGCTTGTGTCTGTGCAGGCTGCAGTCCTTTTCCCATCTGCATTGTTTATATTCTTTTGGCCTCTTCAGTTAATTAGAACCATTGGATTTCAGAAAGAGATTGGAACTTAAAGGGCTTAAAATCTGTTTTTAATGTTAACTTATTGGCTCCATGAAGCAAATAACATAAGGTCACACCCTGTTCAAAATGAGACTTCAGGAGTTATTCAATCTTGTCTTCTTTTCTTCTTCAGCCTAAACTTTCTATCACTGATGTGTCTCTCCTTTGGATATTTTTACCCCCAGAAACACACATTATAAAAGAGTGTCTGGTATGTCTAGATACTAGTTTCTGTGTTGACAAATATGACTGTTTATTGAAATTTGTTTGGTCTGAGAAAAGGAATATACAGGGCATCTTTCCTATATCATCTTATTTTTAAATTGTACTTTTAAAAATTTTTTATTTATTTATTTTTTTTGACAGGCAGAGTGGACAGTGAGAGAGAGAGACAGAGAGAAAGGTCTTCCTTTGCCGTTGGTTCACCCTCCGATGGCTGCCGCAGACGGCGCGCTGCGGCCGGCTCACCACGCTGATCCGATGGCAGGAGCCAGGTGCTTCTCCTGGTCTCCCATGGGGTGCAGGGCCCAAGCACTTGGGCCATCCTCCAGTGCACTCCCGGGCCACAGCAGAGGGCTGGCCTGAAAGAGGGGCAACCGGGACAGAATCCGGCGCCCCGACCGGGACTAGAACCCGGTGTGCCGGCTCCGCCAGGCGGAGGATTAGCCTGTTGAGCCACGGCGCGGGCCTAAATTGTGCTTATTTTTATCTATTTTTTTTATTTTGACTTTTATCAGAGTCAATGTAATTCATAACATTGCTAAAAATATGATACTACCTTCTTTACTTCCTTCCTTCCTTCTTTCCTTCTGATAACATTTTTTAAATTTACATTATAATCAGAGGCTGAATGCTTCATCAAATAAGAAGCTTAACAAGAAAAAGTAAAAGTACCATAGTTTAGTGGGAATACAACAAAAGCCATAATAATAATTGATTTAAAAGATGGCTATTTCATCCATACATAATACATTTTAAAGTAACCGTAGATCATTAAAACTATCTACACCATCTTATAAAGCTCATTTGCTTTTTTTGTCATTAATTCCATTTGGCCCTAAAATAAAATGCTTAGACACCAGGAATATATATGCAAGAAATTTAAATTACCTATGAGTAATGACCATTGTGAGATGTTGCTTGTGTTCCATTATCACCTTTAACTGTGTGTGTGTCCACATATGATTTCTTTCAGATTCAGTTCAGAGAGAGTAGATTTCTTTGGAATCACCTAGCTAAGTTCTAGAGGAGTCTTTTACACATGTTGTTTCATTTGTTGTTTGTTCTTTTTCTGGATCTTCACATGACCACGTCCTTATTTAGCTATGCTGTACTATGATAATAAGATTCGAAAAGCCTAAAGTCCCAACTGAGTGCAATACACATGCTGCCAGGGCCAAACATGCCAGGAAGTGAGAGAATACTTTAGAAGAGCAGAGTGAGGAAGCCCCTTGTTTTGTGTATATATTCCACCCCAGTCTCTGGCTGACCTCTGAAACAGGTTTTCCAGGAGAAGAGTTCAGCCATTTAAACCAAGCGAAAAAGAGCTGCAGCCTACAGCAGAAGGAAAAGTGCATGCAACTGTTGATAGCTATTTCTTTACTATAGATGTTTAAAAGAAGAAATAGTTATATAAAGGCTATCTACTGGTAATATAAATGTAATACCAAGTTCCTTTCTGAAAAAGGTTTATATTTTGTCCTGCCTATTTGATACAATCTTCATTCATCACACCACAATTTCTAACTCTGAATGGAAGTATGTTTGATGTTCTGCCATTAAAATTCTTCCCGTAGAGTAGAAATTTCCTTCCAGGACACACAAACATCAAGTCTCTCTGTCTTAAGGGAAAAAACACAACAGAAGCTGCATTCAAGTTGTACAATAAGCTGGATTCTCAACAAGTTTAATTTAATAAAGTAACCACTTGGTTAGAGTACAAACTGATTACGGAAATAATATGCATTTATCTTGACCTGAAGACAAAAATTCAATTATTTCCCTATGAATTTTGTCTAATATATCCCGTACCTAAAATTTTAAAAATAAAAATTAGACATAAAGGTTTTTCCACTCATCAGTTTGGGATTGATTTTTGCCTTGCAACAATACCTTCCTAAAGTAATGTAGCCCAACTTTTTACAAAGCTGTTTCTATAACAGTCTTGCAAGTTTAGAAATTTCTCATTTTCTACATAAAATATACAGCAGTTGCCAAGATTAGAGAACAGGTACCCAGGGACCAGATCTTAAAATAAATGTTAAAAGCCACAGGAACATTAACACTAAAATTGTGCAGATTGTGCATCAATTAAGCTTCTTTATCTCTGTCTTGACAGGAGAGGAGGGGTTCTGGGTCACAGGAGCCTGAAAGTCTAGAAAAGATTAAAAGCTGGCGTTTTCTTCTGCTAATCCCCCTAATCACTGAGTACCAGCTCCCTTATGTAATGGAACAGAGGTTTCCCAGGCATCACTTCTGAGTATGAATCATACTGCAGGGGCTTAGCTAAAACCCTGCTCTGAAGAAACGCCTGTGTAGAATCTGTTATCTGGGCATAGTCTTCTAGTTTATAAGCAAACAAAAAATAAAAAAGTGGATCATGGATTTATATGAACTTGGAGTTGCGTTTTTCAGGCTGGTCCTAGGATCTCCTGATTCAGATCTAGGCCAATGGTTTTTAACTTTTGATTCAGATAAGAAACATGAAGGAAGTCATCACAAAGATGTTTTACTGCACCCCATCCCTAGGCAAAGAATCTGTATTTTGAACTACAGTATGATCCTAACTCGGGCAATGGCTACAGCATCACACTTGGAGACATCCTGACCCACAAATAACTGGTCTATTTGTTCAGAGAAAGATTAAATGTTTGCTAGCACTCTATGCTGTTTATCGGATTTTACATTTGTCCCGGTCCCGAAATTTAAAAAATTTGGAAACTGGACTGTTGACTTATATCATTGCATTTCTTTCATGAGGAATTAAATACCACTTTTTAAAGGTAATACTTATTTTATACCTTAGAATTAGAATTAATTACTAAAGTGAGACCACTTTATTAATTCTGGGGAATGTCTGTAAATCGTACTGTTTAGAAAAAATACTAATCATGTTCAAAGGTGAAGCTTAAATGTATATTTTATATTGAGTTCAATGTTTTAATGTAGCTCTGAAACTCCACATAAGTTATTTATGTTACCTCGTTCATTGTGTTTAGGTAAAAATAAATGTTTTATTGAAAATGCAGTTTTTACTGTTTTAATTTTGTGGTTTAATTTCTAGAGGTGAATACTTAACTATTCACTTTATTAATTACTTCTCGTTATTAAAAAGAAAAAAATGCCCAGGGATGTTCCACTCAAACTGTCCTTTAAATGCAAATGAATAGCCCTTAAGAATTGCCTGTGCATGGGCTGCACATCAGACCCAGTGATTCAGTAACTCTAGACTTGGGATTGTTCTGTCATAATCATGTTAAACTCCAGGTAATTCCAGTGGACAGCCTGAGTTGAGACTCACTGGTAAACCAATCTTTGTTTCTAGGTTTACAATTCATTGTCTCCATGAAAATGTGCTTACATTTCTATCTCAGCTATGGCTTGTTTTTCTTTTTTCCTTTTGTTTTCTTTCTTCCTTTTTGCTTGCTTTTACTGCTAGTTTATTTTTGTCGGGACTGACAGTCACAGCATTCTATCCTGTGAAGATGTGGCCTTGCCACTCTAGGGCCAGAATAATTGTTGCTTGACTTTATCTCTAATAATGGATGTAGCATTTTCTACTAGACTCATTATTTTCACTAGCATATACAAACAATTTGAGGACTTCCAATTGAAAAGAAAAAGGCATGTCTTCACTGTAACTAAATTAAGGCTTGGTTTTCTATTTTTTCTGTTTCCTTCATCTTTATTTATATATTTTTTAGTTTTTTATTTTTATTTTTTAACTTTTATTTAATAAATATAAATTTTCAAAGTACAACTTTTGGATTATAGGGGCTTCCCCCCCATAACCTCCCATGGTTTTCTATTAATTACTTCTTCAGTTGCGTAAATGTTTCTTTTTTCCCCATTTACTGATAATAGACACAGACAAAAGTAAAATATCTAAGTCAGTATTTCATAAGCGATGGTTGCAAAACTGTCAAAGTCTACAGTGAGAATGTGAAGAACTAGGAGTTAAGTTCTCATAGCACTCAGCAGCTTACAGACATTTTCTTCATTTTAGATATGCATTTGTTTTACTATTTTGGTGTTAATACATTTTCTTAAAGAATTGATGTTGACAGTAGATGTTGACAGTCTGATATCTCCACAGCTTAATCTGGCAAAATATATTTTGACAACTCTATGTAGGTCTCTATTTTGCATGTAGAATTTACTGATCAATGAGGCTTAAAAGTTGGGAAACATTTGACTTAAATTGCTGAGCCAGTTCCCATTTCCACTTTGACCAGCAGTATTTAGAAAGTGGCTATTTATCAATCAACAGTTCTATTTCAATTCTTTAAAATGTAGCCATAGCACTTAGAATAGTTAAATATGAACTTTGCTTATTTACATTTTATTCTTTTTTAAAAAAATACTTATTTACTTATTTGAAAGTCAGAGTTATATAGAGAGAGGAAGAGACAGAAAGAAAGAGAGGGAGACAGATTTATTACCTTTTGTTCACTCCCCAGATGGCTGGAATGGCCAGAGCTGGGTCAGGCTGGAGCCAGAACACAAGAGATCCATCTAGGTCTCCCATGTGGATGGCAGGGGTCCAAACACTTGGCCCATCTTCCACTGCTTTTCCCAGGCCATTAGCAGGGAGTAAGATGGTAAGCTGAGCAGCTGGGACATGAACTGGCACCTTTTTGGGATGCCAGTGTCACAGGTGGCAGTTTTACCTGCTTTACCACAATGCCAGCCCCTATATTTTGTTCTTATTGGATGTATATATTGAAATCATATAATATTTCTGATTTCTCCTTCGAAATATGTTAGGAAAATGTTAAGGTCATAATATACATAATACATTTTTATATTAATTATTTTACTATTGATTGGTAAAGACATTCGCACGTTTTTGCTGATACAATAGAATTTTTAATCACTTTAATTATACATATATGCTACTGCACATACACAAATATATAAAGTACATTTTAAAGTATTTCTAGAGAGACATTATTATTCCCAAAAAGTAAGGATTAGTTTTCATTTTCATTGGGAATTTGTTAAAGTGCTTGTTCCCTCATGTCTATACACCAGATATCACTAATATCTGTCATTTGTAGCAATCTGTAGAAGAATGTTTTACCTCTAAAACTGTCATATCTTTGGCATTTATGTGCTTGAAATTTGCATTGTCTTTCTTGAGAACTTTATGTTATGAACTTTCCCTACTTTCTGATTGTTTTATAGTTTTGAATTATTTTTTCCCTATTGTTCTGATAAGAAAAGTGACATTTCAGAGATCAGTGCTTGCCCTAAGATTACACAACCAGTTAGGACTCGCAAAGGTCAGCTCTAACCCAAGCAGTTTGGCTCCCTCTTCAAAACTCTTAACCACTCTACTATGACATCACCCAACTGCTAGGCTGGAAAAGACAGAAGCTGAAAAGCAGGGATAAAACCAGTTAGACAGTCAAGGAAATGAAGATTAGATTTCAGAACCTGTTGGAGGGGTAGCCACTGGTCAGAGATGTAAAGAGGAAATGGTGAAATCAAAGACCAATCCATGTGAAAATTCTTGGGTGACTGTGTTAAATTAAAAATGAAGAGAAACAAGAAACCAAATACACTTGGGGAAACTAGGCTTGAGACTGAACGTTGCTATGGAGTTTGTTTGTTTTTCTTCTTGCTTTTAGAAGCCACAAAACCCTGTGCAATGCAGCCGAGCGCTTTATTCCTTCATAAAGACGAGCTCATCATCACATTCAGGCACGGTGGATCCTTGCCAAATGTTTGCTCCTGTCTGAAGATTTTCTCTTCTTCTTTTGATTCTACTGTCACTTCTTTAGTATGTTTCTTACCTAGTAAATCCAAATGTCACTTTTTAATGGGCAGATTTTTCAAAGGTTTTGCGATAGGACTCATGTTCTACGGTTGCATTTGGGTGTTTTAAAGGGAGAGATAAAGCAGTTTCACATTTCCAGGCATGTCTAGCTCATCTTTGGTGAGATCCAAGCTAAATGATTTAACCTTTAGAAAATGTCATCCAGAGTTGGAAAGAAAATTCAAACTCATGAGTAAACCAGCTCTCTAGGTGGTGTCAGACACGATACATCCTAAGACCCTATTTGGTATGAAAAAATAATGAAAAACACAAAGCAAACAAAAAATGAAAGAAATTACAGTTAAGCAAGATAGAATTTTTTATCTGCCAGAGAGGAAACTCTTCTGAAGCACTTGTGAGAAGAAGCCTAATGGCCCCTTAATTAATGAACCTCTTCTTTAAAATGTAGTAATTTTTGTTTTTGCTTTTTTGTGTGTGTGTCTTTCTTCAAGAGTGGAAAATACTCAGTTCAACTGTAAAAGTTTTTTTTTCTTACTTCATTTTAATTAGATAAATGTTTTCAAAGTACTTATTCTATTTTTATTCTTGCTTACTATTTCTTTCATAATTTCTGCCACTTATTTCCTCTGTATTGCATAATTATTTAAATCCATTTTCAAATTAATCTCTTTTCAACTGTCTGAACTTATGTACAAACTAGCTATTAAATTTCCAATTTGAATTATTTTGTACTTCTAATTTTCTTGCATTTTTTGATTCAAATGTATACTACATAGATTATTCAGCATATGAAAATGAATTATCTTACATTGTGAATCCAACATTTCTAATATTGGTGGTGGTTTTGTTCCTGATTCTGTTGTTTATTATTAAAACTTTATCTTGCTGTCCACATACTTATTCCATGTATATTAGGAATTTCTAGTCTTTGGAGTGTCATTCTTAAACTCTACCTGTAAAGGTCATCACCCCAAGGGTGACTTCCATTGACTTCTCTAGTATAATAATGCCACTACTGTCATGGGACTCTTTAAAACAAGTTATCTGCTTGCCTTGTTTGCAGTTTGTGAAATTCCTGAACTTGCAGTTGGAAAGCTAAGGAGAGGGATTTTTCTTCACTACCCTTTCTACTATCTGTATGCATAAGTTCATTCAATGTTTGCTGAGAGTATTTTTTTCTACTTCATTCAAGACCTAGAATGTCTTTCTGAGGGGTCAGGCTTTGTGCAGGATCTCTGATTAGATACTCATCTTGTTTTGCCTGGATCTTAAGCTTTATTGCTTACCTCTAGGCTGCTCTCCTAATCCAAGGTTCTGAGACCCCTAGGACAAATGCATACTTTAACAATTGTGCATCTATGTGAATTGGTATATTTTCATATTTGTTTCATTAGAAAAAAGGTTTTGCTTCACCAATCATAATAATTTTTTTCCTATTTTATTTGAGGAAGAGGGAGAGAGAAAGAATGTAACACCGAGAGATTACATCCACTGGTTTACTCCTCAAATGCCTATAATAGCCAGGGCTGGACCAGGCCAAAGTTAGGAAGCAGGAACTCAGTCCAGGCCTCCTCACTTGGTGAAAGGGATCCAATCACTTGAGCAATCACTTGCTGTCTCCCAAGGTGCACATCAGCAGGAAAGTGGAATCAGTAGCAGAACTGGGACTCCACATGGGAAGTCTGTGTCTCAAGGAGCATTTTAACCACTGCACTAAACTCCACTCCAACCATAATTTTTATATATGCACATATATATATATATATATATATATTAATTGTACATTGAATATTTTAGATATTCCATACCTAGAAAGTTTTTCTGAACATCTATTCTTTTATATTGCTAGAAAATATCACACTGATATATTTACTTTTGATAAAGAAAATGTAAGTTTTTAAGGATATGTTTACTCTGAATTTATCCATAAATTAAAATGCATTGCAGTAAGACAATGTGATATTATTTTTAAATTCTCATTGTAAGAATAAATATGAAATTACAACTGAAGTCTTGAAAAAAAATGTATAATGAGGGTTAAAGAGCCCTGCCAAACATTAAGACATATTTTAGAAATTTAGTAATGAGTAAGTGTAAGGTATTGGCACAAGAAGAAACGTGCCAGATCAATAAGACAAAGCATAGTTAGTTTTGGACCAAAGATACCAAAATGAAAAGCAGAATTCCAGCATAATGTAGAAAAAGTGAATTAAATAATAACTGATATTATAAAGGATTGGCTGATCATGTGGAAAAATACAAGTGAATCTATGCATGCCAAACAAATTCCATATGTTCACAACGATTAATATAAAATTTTAATTAATATTTAATATTTTATCAAGGAGTAAAAGATTATCCTAAACATAACTTATAACAAAATTTCTGTAGAAAATGTTAAATTTCATGTATATGTAAAATGCTAAAAGTAAAAGGTCGAAGGGTAAATGTAATGAGAGCTAATGAATTAACAGGAGTTAGAAGGCACCAGAGAAAGTTAGAAAGAAAAGTGGGTAAATAAGTAGTAGGAGCCATTGGGAGGCTGCTTGAAATTTCCCCAACCCATATTAGAGAGCTTGGGTTTGAGCCCAGGCATTGCTTCTGATCCAGCTTACAACAAATGCATACCCTGTGGGCAACAAGTGATGGCTTGAGTACCTGGGTCCCTGGCATCTGCATGGAATACCCACATGCAGTTCTAGGCTCTTTGCTTGCTCTGACCTAGCTCTAAATGTTATAGACGTTTGGGGAGGGAATCAATGGATGGAAGATCTCTTTCTGCCTTTTAAACAAAAATAAATAGATAAATAAGAAAGAGGTGAGAAAGAGAGGGAGAAAACAAACAATAGAGAAAAGGAAGAAAAGAATGGATAAAGGGATAGAGGGAAAGGTATAGGAACATACAGAGGAAAAGATAAACTGAATAAATTATTTGCAGCAAATATATGATACTGTAATTTTCTGTAAAAAGAAAGGGTTCTCTTTATTAGACATAAACTCTCAGATCTGTAAAATTATAAATCATCACATTTTGACATCACTCTATCATTAATATTAATCATATATCATACCAAACAATCTACATTTTACAACATTTGTAGATCTTAAAAAGCAAGTAGATTTGAAATAAATTTCATTCCACTCCAATAGATTACATTTCAGATACTCATTAGTTACTTTGGATCAGGGAAAACATGTGATGTCTGTCTTACTGGGACTGGTTTATTTCACTAAGTATAATGGTTTCCAGTTTTATCTATCTTGTTGCAAAAGAAGATTTCTTTTTCTCTCTCTTTTTCCCTTCCTTCCTTCCTTCCTTCCTTCCTTCCTTCCTTCCTTCCTTCCTTCCTTCCTTCCTTCCTTCTTCATAGCTGAGTAGTATTCCATGTTGCATATGTACCATAATTTCTTTATTTAGTCAACAGTTAATGGATACCAGGGTTGATTTCATATCTTAACTATTGTGAGTTGTGCTGCAAAGGACATGGAGGTACAAATAACACTTTCATGTGGTGATTTCTTTTGGTTTGAGTAAATTCCCAGGAGTGAAATGGTTGGATCACATGGTAGGTCTAAATTCAGATTTCTGAGATATCTCCACTCTATCTTCCATAGTGATTACACCAGTTTGCATTCTCACTAACAGTTGATTAGCATATCTTTTCTCCCACATCCTTGCCAGCATTTGTTCTTAGTTGATTTGTGTCTGAAAGCCATTCTAACTGGGGAGAGGTGAAACCTGATTGTGGTTTTGATTTGAATTTCCTCGATAGCTAGTGATTCTGAGCATGTTTTCAATTATCTATTGGCCATTTGAAAAATGTTGAAGTCCTTTGCCCATTTCTTAACTGGATTATTTGTTTTGTTGTTGTTGAATTCTCTCTCTCTCTCTCTCTCTCTCTCTCTGTGTGTGTGTATTGATAGATTCTCGATATTAATCCTTTATCAGTTGTATACTTTGAAAATATTTTCGCCCATTCTGTCAGTTGCCTCTTCACTTTGCTGAGTGTTTCTTTTGCAGTGCAGAAGCTTCTCAGCTTGATGTAATCCTTCTGCCAATTTTGGCTTTGATTTCTATACTTCTGGGAACTTTTCCAAGAATTTTTGCCTATGCCTATTGTGAATGGGACTGATCTTAAAACTTATTATCAGCCTTAGCATTGTCTATGTATACAAAGGTTATTGATTTTTCTTTGAGATTTTATATCCTGACATTACCAAACTCTCTTAAGAGTTCCAATAGTCTCTCAGTGTAGTCTTTTGGATCCTGTATACATAGTATCTTGTCATCTTCAAATAGGGATAGTTTGATTTCCACCTTTCCAATGTGTATTCCTTTGATTTCTTTCTTTTGCCTAATGGCATTGGTTAAAACTTCCAGGATTATATTAAATAGCAATGGTGAAAGCTGGCATCCTTGTCTAGTTCTGGATGCTTCTGTTGAGGAAGAGTGGTTTTTTTGTTGTGTTTTTTTTCCATACAATTTGTTGAACTGTTTCACCAAGTATAGGGTTAACTATAAAATCATTAAGTAAACTGAAGATAGATCTTTGTAAAAATTAAGAGCAGGAGTGTGAGAGGGAGAAGGAGGAAGGAATGGAGCATGGGTGGTTTGGGGGGGGGGGGAGTTGTTGCTATGTTCCTAAATCTGTATATATGAAGTACATGAAACTTGTATAACTTAAATAAAATTATAAAAAATAAATTTAAAAAATCTCAAAGAAGAAGAATGGATAAAAGAAGCACTACAATTGACTGCATAAATAGACATCTCATAAAAGAGAATACAGAACCAGTAAATCTTTGAGAAGTTACTCAAAATTATAAAATACAAAGGTTTGAAATATTAGAAGTGTTTTTGCTAGGCAGAATATCATAATGCTTATAATGCTTATAATCACCACAACTGCAACATCACAGATAGACATGAGATAACAATAAATCAAGCACAAATATAGAGATTAGAAATGAAAAACACATATTTTTACTTATAATGAGATAGCTTTATACTTAAAAGTAACTAATCTATATAAAGGTAATTGGAATTAAAAAGAAATGGTTCTTTGCTATAAATGCAATGTAGAAATAAAATTATTCTGATGTCAAGAAAAATAACAAAATGATATAATTTTTAAATGATGCCTTAACAATAATATTTATGCAAAGAATACACCAAAGTAATAACTTCAAGATATTAGACAGAAAATTACATATGCAGAAGAAAGAAAAATTTTAAGTCAGTATAGATATTTTATTTATTCAAAGAAAGGATGATGTTTGAACTTCATGTCAGTTGCATTTTGCATCATATAACAGTTTGATTTTTTCGTTAAACATTATTTATAATTATATGCATCTTGTATTTGCAATCCTATATAAAGATGAATTAATATTGCTACCTGTAATTTATTCAAATCCATTACTAAATACCTACAACTGTATCCACTCATTCACTTATAGATGGATAATTGAGTTTCTTCCAGGTATGTTTATAACAAATAAACAGTGGGGCTATTAACATTCATAAACAGGTAATATGCTGCAGATGGAGACCTTTTCATAAACTTAGTTATGGGAATTCTGAATCATAGAATATATGCATTGTAAGATTAATAGATAGAGCCAAACAATTTTCAAAGTTGTTTTATCAATCAGGAGTTTATGAATGTTTTACTTATTCTATATCCTTGTCAAAATTTGGAGTTGTTTTAAAACTGGCCACTTATATTATGTATATATAACACTATTTCATTGTGTCATAATTTTCTATCCTATAAGTAATAAAGAGTTTGAACATTTTTTCATATAGTCATGCCTATTTAAATATAATCTCTCATATATGCTATTTTTGTTGACTTTCTAGTCTTTCATTAACTAACTTTTCAGATGTTTTTTTTTGTATTCTGAATACTAGTCCTTTTTAGTAGCATGAATGTTAATAAATTTTTCCATATGTAATGTGTCTTTTTCTGTCTTTTTAAACTTTTTAAAATAAATATAAATTTCAAAAGTACAACTTTTGGATTATAGCAGCCCCTCCCCCTTAACCTCCCTCCCACCTGCAACCATCCCATCTTCCACTCCCTCTACCATCCCACCACTCATTAAGATTCAACTATCTCGGCCGGCACCGTGGCTCAACAGGCTAATCCTCCGCCTGGCGGCGCCGGCACACCGGGTTCTAGTCCCGGTCGGGGCGCCGGATTCTGTCCCGGTTGCCCCTCTTCCAGGCCAGCCCTCTGCTGTGGCCAGGGAGTGTGCAGTGGAGGATGGCCCAGGTGCTTGGGCCCTGCACCCCATGGGGAGACCAGGAAAAGCACCTGGCTCCTGGCTCCTGCCATCGGAGGAGCGCGGTGCGCCGGCCGCAGCGCGCCGTCCGCGGCGGCCATTGGAGGGTGAACGAACGGCAAAAGGAAGACCTTTCTGTCTGTCTCTCTCTCTCTCACTGTCCACTCTGCCTGTCCAAAAAAAAAAAAAAAAGATTCAACTATCTTTATATACATAAGATCTTTATATACATAAGATTAACTTAGTATATACTAAGTAAAGATTTTAATAGTTTGCATCCACACAGATACACAAAGTATGAAGTACTGCTTGACTACTAGTTTTACCATTAATTTGCATAGTATAGCACATTAAGGACAGAGAGACTACATGGGGAGTAGGTGCACAGTGACTCCTGTTGTTGATTTAACAATTGACACTCTTGCTTATGACGTCAGTAACACCCTAGGCTCTTGTCATGAGTTGCCAAAGCTATAGAAGCCTCTTGAGTTCACAAACTCTGACCTTATTTAGTCAAGGCCATTATCAAAGTAGAAGTTCTCTCCTCCCTTCAGAGAAAGTTACTTCCTTCTTCGATGGCCCATTATTTCTGCTGGGATCTCACTCACAGAGATCTTTCATTTAGGTCATTTTTTTTTTTTTTGCCACAGTATCTTGACTTCCCATGCCTGAGAAACTCTCATGAGCTTTTTAGCCAGATCTGAATGCCTTAAGGGCTGATTCTGAGGCCAGAGTGCTATTTAGGACATCTGCCATTCTATGAGTCTGCTGTGACTCCACTTCTCATGTTGGATCATTCTCTCCTTTTTAATTCTATCAGTTATTATTAGCAGACATTGGTCTTGTTTATGTGATCCCTTTGACAATCCTATCTTTATGATCAATTATGAACTTAAACTGTTCACTTTGACTAGTGAGATGGCATTGGTACATGCCACCTTGATGAGATTGAATTGGAATCCCCTGGCACATTTATGGCTCTACCATTAGCCTCTGTTTCACTCCCCAGTTGGCCACAACGGCCAGAGCTGCACTGCTCCGAAGCTAGGGGCCCAAGGACTTCACTATCTTCTACTGCTATACCAGGCCATACCAGAGAGCTGGATGGGAAGTGGAGCAGCTGGATCTCGAATAGGCATCCATATGGTATGCCAGCCCTGTAGGCCAGGGGGTAAACGTGTGGTGCCACAGTGTCAGCCCCTATTCTAGTTCTTTATATAGAGGATAACATATTATTATGAAGTATGTCTTGCTGCTGTCCTGCTGAACATGAGAGCCTGTTACTTCTTAGTGACTGTGCTATAGTACCCGTTACTCAAGCTTCTCCCATCAACCTCCTTCCCCTCTTCTCATGCTTCCCAGCATCTATCGATCACTACTTTGAGTTCAGAATGACTGTGTTTTGACATCTGAAGAAAACCTAAAAATTAAAATCATGCCTTTCACCATCCTTTCTCATCATCTAAATACCTCATTTCCTTTCAAATTCAGGTCAAGGGGCAACTTCTCTAGGACAAATTTCTTGAGTACCCTGGTGGAATTAAAAATTTTTCTTTGGAATGATAGCATGAGTGTATACTTTTTATCATTGTATGTATCATTGTTTTAAAATCCATTTCAAATGCACTAGGTCTCTGTGTTCAAATAAAAAAAAAAAATTGTGTTGCATTTTCCATTTAGGAAGGCTTATCATTTAGGTTGGACATCAGAAAACATTTTCTGTAAAGACCTAGATGGTAGTAGTTTAGATTTTGTGGACCAGTCTCAATTCTGCTATTGTATCCAGAACATAACCATACACATATAAAATGCATTTTGTAAATGAGTGAGTGTGGCTGTATTACAATAAAACTTAGAACTTTCTAACAGAGTGTGGGTCTGATTTTTTGTGTGGACCATAACTTGCTGATTCATGATCCAGGCAAATTTCTAGCAAGAAATAGATGGTAAATTAAGGCATCTCACTTCCAACACTTTTCCAAAGCATCATGCCATACTCTTATAGCTTATTCTCTGTACACAAGTCAGAATTAAACTGGCCTTAGTGTCGAACCCTCACCAGCAAGGGTCCAACAGAGTCATGAAGCAGTCCATAGCCAACAGTCCATTCAGATTAAAGGGCAGGTATAGCCTCAGGTCGAAAGTGTATCTTGTTCCATCCGGTTGTTTATGTAAGTCTTGTGGTCAGTACTTCCTTGACTTGTTCTGCTCAGCAGGATGAGGCAGGTAAAATGTTGCATTGAGGAAGTTCCCACAGGTGGCTGGCCTGCAGTTCCCCACACCTTAGTTTATGAGGAAATGATCTGCATTCCAACTCCTCCTGTATCTTTTCTTTCCATCACTATAAGACTTCTAGACTCTCATTCTAATAAGAAGAGAGCATGTGACACATTGCTTCTAGTAAGATCACCAGTGCTGTGATCAGGGTGATAACAAAGCAGAGTTAAGATGAACTGTGAAAGGTCTGCTTTCCCTGGAAGCTAGGCCCATATCTTTTATCCTCCAGTGTCTTGGGTTGGCATTATACATACACATATCTCCAACAACACAGAGTCCAGCTAGGATGTGATTTTTGGATGGATGCTAAAATGAGCAAGGATGCCAAGACCTCAGAATGCACATTCAACAACTGTTCTTGAGCAAGGCAAATCACTTAACTCTCTGTTCAGAAGCAGGGTGCATCTGGACGTGTTTCCAAAATGGTGTGATCACAGAAAGGAGAATTTCCCACAATCTCATTGAAGCCGTTTTCTTTCTAGCTCTTCCTGACTTGGAACTTTATCCATGCTCTCCAGCATTTCCTTGCTTTGCCCTCCTGCTCCCTTTGAGACAAAGTAGCATTTCTAAAGGCATGGAACACATGACAGCCCATCGTAATAACCCCTGGGAAAGTGGCACCAGTCGACTCAGGTGTCTCCTTTCAATGCAACAATCTCTTTCTGAATCCAAACCCTGGGGCCTGCCATCCTTAGAAGCCTGTCTCCACCAGCACTTGCCAAGATGAATGAATCAAAATTTGGCAGCCTCTCGATTTAGAGTCCCCCCAAAGCCAAATTTCCACAAGGAGAGGTGGTGGGAAGTGGGAACTTCGGTAATTTATCTCTTGTGTTTTACTGAGCAACCCTGAGAAAAAGTTGTGGTTTTTTTGAGTAGTTTGTTTTTCTTTGCTTTTGTTTTTGTTTTTTTTAGGAGAATGGAGAGAAATATTTTCTCAGCTTCCCTAATTGGTTCTCACAGCTTCCTTTCCAGTTTGCATCTTTTACTTACACTTTAAAAATATGACCAATTGAATAAAACATGGCAGTTCAATACTAAATTAAGAATACAGTGATTTGAGTTGAGTGTGTCGATCTTCACAGATTTTAAATGTACAAGGTGCCTCTCTCATGAAATATGGCCCAACTATATTATTCAATGCGTTATTACTGTAGCCACTTCCTTATGGCTTTTTGGGGGGAAGCCGTAAGCCCTCCATTTAAACCTTCCAAATGATTACGTTGGAGTCATCAAGATTATGCAGGATATTCTGCCTACTTAAATTAAGTTAATTCAGGGCTTTAATTACATTGGCAGAACCCTTTCTCTGCAACACCAATGTGTTTGGTTGGAAAACCAACAAGGCAATTTTGCCTAACAAAGTTAATAAATTCAAAAATCTATTACAATTATAATCTTCAGTTAGTATTTTATCTCTATTCTGGCTGTTTTCTTCTTTTGTTTTCCTTGTTTCTTGCTCTTTTCATTCTTCCCATGGGAGTAATTCCTTGTATCCACATATATTTCTTTTTCTTTTTAAATTTTTTTATTTATTTTTTTGAAAGGCATAGCTAAAAAGACATGGAGAAACAGGAGAAAGAAATATCCTCCACCCACTGACTCACTACCAAAATGGCCATGATGACCGTAACTGGGCCAGGCCAAAACCAGGAGCCTGGAACTCCATCCTGGTCTTCCATGTGGGTATCAGGGCCTCAAATACTTGGGTCATCTGCTTTCCCAGGTACATTAGCAGGGAGCTGGACTGAAAGTGGAGCAGCTGGGACTCCAGCCAGCACTCATATTGGACATCAGTTTTGCAAGCAATGGCTTAACTTCCTGCTTCACAATGCCAGTTTATTTACCCAAATGTGTTTCTGCTTCTCCTTCTTTCTAGACATGTGAGGGGACTTCATGTCTTGGATTTCCGGTAGTTGCAATGAATTTAATGTCCAGTTTGGGCCAATATACTACGAGTGGTATCACCAGGAGAAAGCATTCTAGCAATATTAAAAGCATATTAAAATATTAAAAGTATGATCAATAAGTCTAATTTCATAATAAATTCAGAGGGATGCAGAATTCAGGAAAAGGAAACTGAGCCGAGGCCTGGCTACAGTTTACCTGGGCGATAGGCTAAAACAAATGAAATAGGAACAGAGAGGAGATGCAAAGTATGGGCAGCGTGAAAATCACCTGTTTTAATTCCATTACTAACTTCTTTCTTTTTGAAGTGTTCATTTCTTCACAGTTTCTGTGCAGCTAGCTTGTTTTAGACGTTGTTCTCAGCTAGTATTGCTGTCCTTTAGAGACTATGAAAAGAATAAATATGATGATAAGCTGCGATGAGTATTATTTAGCAGGTTGCAGGATGGAGGTGAGAGGAGGTTTTTGAAGAGCTGGCATGAAAGCTGCTGCCTGAGCAGGAAGTCTGCTGTATAAAGAGGCGGGGAGAGGCTACAGCTATAAAAGCCATCGAATGGGAAGAGTATGCTCTCCGGAAACCCAGTGCAGCTAAAACACAGAGAGAAAGGAAAAGACTGGGTGTGTGAGAGAGCTGGAAGGCACAGGGAGCAGAATGAAGCTGGGCACACAAATTTACTTAGAATCATGCTGGGCATGCAAGCCACATAGAGACATTTGTTGTTAAGAACACAAAGAATCTTTTTGTGACCTAAAGTAAGATGGCACGGTCTCTGAAATGCATTGTGCACATATTTAAAAGGAACATATGAATGCATAGTCAATAGAAAAGTAAAACAAAGCACATGAAAATCTTAGAACGGTGTTAGGCTGTTCAAAAACAAAACAAAACTCAGTATCATTACTTCATTGTTTTCCTTAGTAAATACTACCTTTTTATAATTCTATGGAAAGTTCAGAAGTAGACACACCTAGTTTGTATGGTAAAATGTCATTTCCTTTTTTTCCTGTGGCTGTGTGGCATTTACTCTGGTTGTTGGGTAATAGCTCAGCCTATAGCCAGCCTAAGAGAAGTTCTTTTTTTTTTTTTTTTTTTTTTGACAGGCAGAGTGGACAGTGAGAGAGAGAGACAGAGAGAAAGGACTTCCTTTGCCGTTGGTTCACCCTCTAATGGCCACCGCGGCCAGCGCACCGTGCTCATGCGATGGCAGGAGACAGGTGCAACCGGGACTAGAACCTGGTGTGCCGGCGCCGCAAGGTGGAGGATTAGCCTGTTGAGCCACAGCGCCAGCCCCTAAGAGAAGTTCTTACACACACTATCAAGACAGAGAGAAAGGTCTTCCTTTTCTGTTGGTTCACACCCCAATGGCTGCTTTGGCTGGTGCGCTGCGGCTGGTGCACCGCACTGAGGAGCCAGGAGCCGGGTGCTTCTCCTGGTCTCCCATGCAGGTACAGGACCCACGGACTTGGGTCATCCTCCACTGCACTCTTGGACCACAGCAGAGAGCTGGACTGGAAGAGGAACAACCGGTGCAGAATCCAGCGCCTCAACCAGGACTAGAACCCGGTGTGCCGGCGCCGCAGGTGGAAGATTAGCTTATTGAGCTGCGGTGCCGGCCCTTTATTTTCCAGTTGCTGTAGAGAAAGACAAATACCAAATGTTCACCTTTATATGTGGGAGCTAAAATTAAACAAAAGAAAGAAAGAAAGAAATGAAAAGGAATGAAATGTCTATGTATCAGTATTACTGCAAATATAGCTTTGTGAAACTTTAAAAATAATTTTGTAACCAAATAATTAAGAAGGATATACTACTGTAGTTTTAATGATGTATGATTATTTTTAAATTTACTGTAAATGAGTAAATTTGAATTTTTATTTGATTATGATTTATAGACCATGCCTATATTCTTGCTGAACTATCGTCTTTTTACTTTTATAAATAAATAAATATTTTAAAAAATCACTATAAATCCACCTACAAAAAAATTGAAAAAAATAGACTGAGTTCTCCAAGTCTTTTATCTCTATTAAAGTTCAATGAATTGTAAGATCCAAGAAATTACTTGTGAAACAAGTAATCAAAATTTTGGCTCAACAGTTTAAGCTGTGACGTGGGACACCAACATCCCATTTCAGAACACCTTGAATCCAATCCAAACTTCGCTTCCAAACTCCTGAATGACCCACCTGGGAGGCAACAGGTAAGGGCTCAAATACCTGGGTCCTTGTCTGCAAGTGAGAGAGCCACACTGAATTCCTGGCTCTTGGGCCAGCATTGGCTGTTGGGGGATTTTGTGGAGTGAACCATTGACAGAAAATCTTTCTCTACTTATCTCTCTGTTTCTCTTCACTTTCATGCTGCTTTTGAAATAAGATTTTTAAAAAATGAATAAATGAACTCTTGAAAATTAAAAGTTAGTATGTCATGATAAAAATATGAATAGGTATAGAATGAAAGCTATTTTCTAAATTTATTGGGTGATAAAATAGGAACAAAAGGAAAGCACCATATGAGGAACCTTTAAAAATTCATGGAAAATATTGCTGTAAAAACAGCATGGATTTTAAAAAATGCACCAAACTGAACAATTTTTTTAACTTTTCTGTGATATGTATTCAAGTGCCCTTCCACATGTCTGTTTAGATTTTTAAACACATTATGGTTTGTAGGAATAGTGTTAGAAAATGGAAGATGGCATACTTGGAGATTTTGTAGTTCTTAGAGTTGATTCTTGATTGTATTTTAATGCGGTATCTCCGAAGAATACTATGATTGTTTTTTCAATAGAACTGCTGCATAGCCAGCTCCATGGAATTGAACAGCTGACATTTACACTCTCTCATCCCTAGTTTCATTATGTGTGAAATGAGAAATTTGGATGAAATGATCTCTAATGTCATAAAAATTAGGTCTCTCATTTCTTTAGTTCCCAGAGAGATATATTATGCTGCAGTTTAATTTCAGAGGTAATTTACAGTCAATTCTCTTTGATGATATCATATCATTGTCAAGGGAGTTTGAATAAAAATAGTAATCCTCAAAAATTGTATCAAAAGTAAAAATTCTTGGCCGGTGCCGTGGCTCAACAGGCTAATCCTCCGCCTTGCGGCGCCGGCACACCAGGTTCTAGTCCCGGTCGGGGCGCCGGATTCTGTCCCGGTTGCCCCTCTTCCAGGCCAGCCCTCTGCTGTGGCCCGGGAGTGCAGTGGAGGATGGCCCAGGTGCTTGGGCCCTGCACCCCATGGGGAGACCAGGATAAGCACCTAGCACCTGGCTCCTGCCATCGGAGGAGCGCGGTGCGCCGGCCGCAGCGCACCGTCCACGGCGGCCATTGGAGGGTGAACCAACGGCAAAAGGAAGACCTTTCTGTCTGTCTCTCTCTCTCTCACTGTCCACTCTGCCTGTCAAAATAAAAAAAAAAAAGTAAAAATTCTTTAATATAAATATGATTTTATTTTTCATTTCCTCTTCCTCTTTCTTATTCTTCATTTTCCCATACTGTCATCACCAATTGAAAAATTCCAATAATAAGCGATCTGTTGCATAGAGAAAACTGTATAGTTAATCTGTGTCCTTTGGAAATGTATAACCTAAAACCAAAGCAGAACCAACTTTGCTGTTTTTAATATATGTAGACAAGTCTAGTTCTATCTTCAGTGAGATTCAGAAAATATGTTTGATTTTCATCAGTGTGACTTTAATCATTATGCATACAGCAGTCCAGATACAACTTCCAAACAAAAGCATTTTAGCATGCCCCCAGAATCAGTCTTGCTTCATGCTCATTAGGTAACATCGCTTGATTAAGTCAGTACAGTACCCCTTTTTCTTTTTCTTTCTTTCTTTTTTTTTTTTTTTTGGACAGGCAGAGTGGACAGTGAGAGAGAGACAGAGAGAAAGGTCTTCCTTTGCCATTGGTTCACCCTCCAATGGCTGCCACGGTCGGCGCGCTGCAGCCGGCGCACTGCGCTCATCCGATGGCAGGAGCCAGATGCTTCTCCTGGTCTCCCCATGGGGTGCAGGGCCCAAGCACTTGGACCATTCTCCACTGCACTCCTGGGCCACAGCAGAGGGCTGGCCTGGAAGAGGGGCAACCGGGACAGAATCCGGCGCCCCGACCAGGACTAGAACCTGGTGTGCCGGCGCCGCAAGGCGGAGGATTAGCCTGTTGAGCCACAGCGCTGGCCCAGTACCCCTTTTCCATCATCACCACATATCACCCAATTTCAGGTAAAGAGTGGTTTCTCAATAAATATCTGTGGTCAATTATCTTTACTTTTGTAATCTTCTGAACACACATTTATTGATAGTTATAGAGCTATATGCCCTAAATATAACTGCACTTATTTGTAGAAACGAAGATGAATGCCAGTCAGTGATAATAATTTTAGGTTATGAAGACTATGGTATTGCAAGGTGTTATTCAGTATTTCATGTGTCTGCCTATGTCATTGTCTCACCTCTAACTATTTCCTCTCATATACTCTTCATTAAGACCTGAATCAGATGTATTCTGCCCAAATGGTTTCTCAGATTCCAATTAAAATTCCTATTTTATTTTACTTTGAACCCTTGTACTATTTTATTTACCCTTGAAGTTTGTTCTTATTATATCATAGTTGATGTATATAAGCTCTCTAAAACATTTAGGAATAGCTCTATAAATACCTATTATTATATCTTAATTGCAGCTGTATCACCAGCACCTAGAGAAAGCTTAAGGATATAAACAGTTTCTTTTTCAAATTTTTTATTTATATAAGAGGGACAAATTCCATATATGTCATATATACAGATTTAAGAGTATAATGATACTTCCACCCTACTGTCCCTTGTTCCTATTATCCCTCCACCTTCTTTTATTACTTTTCTTTCAATTTTTTAGAATAACATATTTTGTTTGTGCTATAATCACAAGCTTAACCCTCCACTAAATGAAGAATTCAACAAGTAGTAAATAGAAAAACCACTGTTCTTCAAGAGTATTGACAAGGGCTATAAACAATAATCAAATCTCAAAATGTCAAATTACTCACATATATTTTAATTTTTTGTACTCTGTATATTAGTTACCACAAATCATGCAAAACATATGGTCTTTATTTTGGGGGGGTTGGCTTATTTCACTAACAAATATGAAAATAGATCTACAAAATTACCCAGCCATCTGCTTCTGGGAATTTACTCCAAAATGAAATAAGCATATGAAAGAATTATGTGTATTCCTATGTTTATAGTAACTAAACTCACAATAGTTAAGCTATGGAATCAGCTCAGATGTCCATCAACTAATGCTTGGATAAATAAATTGTGACATATATATATACATGATGGAATATTACTGAGCCACAAAAAAGAATGATATCCAATCTTTCCCAATAACCAACTTGTAACAGACTGTTTTTGAATAAATCTTCCATTTTTTACTTCTCTAATCTCCCACTTGCAAATTAAATCTTTTCTGGAGAAGATATTGTGCTTCTTCAAATTCTTTGAAATCTGGGAAACATTGTACTAATGATCTGGAGAATTAAATAGAAAATGTCAATTTTTAATTTAAATTTCTTGAGTATATCCTAAATAATTTGTTTTTAAAGCTTTATTTATTTTACTTGAAAGGCAAATTTATAAACAGAGAGAGGGAGAGACAGTGAGAGCGCTCTTCCAACTGCTGGTTCACTCCCCAAACGGCCACAATGGCTGGGGTTGGGCTGGGCTGAAGCCAGAGTCCAGGAGCGTATTCCAGGTTTCTCACAAAGGTTTAGGGGTCCAAGCAGTTGGTTCATTCTCCGCTGCTTTCCCAGGCACATTAGCAGGGAGGTGGATTAGAAGCAGAGCAACTGGGACTCCAACTGGCGCCAATATGGGATACTAGTTTCAAAGGCAGGCTGTTAATCTGCCAGCCCAGAAACTTAAGTTTTATTTCTGTTGTTTGTAACCAAGAGTGTTTATGGCTGAAATTGATCAAGACAATGTAACCCCCTTGGTTAAGTCTTTCTAAATTTCTTAGCCATATACCCCACAGCAACTGTATGTCATTCTCTGTTTCTCTTAATATGTTTTAAACCTCTATTATAGTTAGATATATGCATGTTTATTCCCTGCTAAGTGTTAATTTTTCTTCCTTTGTCAATGCTTTTCATAGTAATTAATATATGGTAGACACTCAAATATTTGTTGAATGAATGAAACCACAACTGTGGGCAAAATATATCACAGATTCTCTTCCATCTCTAATTTAATAACTGCAATAAATTCTTCTTCATTGAAGATCATTTCCATAATTTTAACAGGTCAAAGAGTAACAATATTTTATTAACTTGAGCAAATTTAAGGTACTTTGCTGAAGGGAGTTATTTGTAATTTTACCAAGTGCATTTTCTCAGATTATAAAATAATATTTTATCAAGCAGAAATTGTGTTTATATTGATTTATTGACATTATATACATTTTATGTAACATCTTGTAAGTGTCAACATAGTTCTAGAGCTTGAAAATTTCTTGTTATGAATAGTAACAAAGAAAATGTTTCTCAGCTTTAGATGAAAGTGTATTTCTTTCATAGATGAAATTTTATATCCCTCAAATTTTGTTATGTTCAAACTTAGCTAAAGCATTTTTCTTAAAAAAAAGTCTTATTGATGATCTATATCATATAATTCAATTCACATAAAGCTTTATAGTGGACACAAATTGAACACTGATGGCTACTGAAGATTAGAATTGAGATTAAACACCCTGATTCTCTGCTTTTTATGGTTAGTAAACTTTTAAGAGTGTTGACCACACAACTTGTCTGTTGGCTGTATTGGGTAGAGTGTCATTGTAGGCCAACAGGGTTTAGTGCTGATTTCAGTGTATCCAATTCAATTGTACTGATTAGTATATTTAACAGGATAATTAGTCTTTAAATAATAGATATTATGAGTGTAAGATAGTGTAATCTTTGTCTTCTCTCCACATGACAGCCTGAGACTCAAAGGCAAGGGAAGAGTGAAAAACAGCCCAGTCTTTATTTTTCTTCAAATATCTTGTGTATTTTTGAACACCACTGTTCCGAATGTAGATAAATCTCTTGCATGTTGTCTTCAGAGATCTATCAGGATTTTGCAGCACTGGTTCAGAACACTGTCAACCCTAAACCTTACCCAAAGACAGCCGTAAGTTGTGTGCTTTCAAGTACCAAAACGACTTCACTTCTCAACAAGTTGCCTGAGTGATCTCATGACAAACAAAGTTTTGCATCTTGAGAACCAAAAAAAAAAAAAAAAAAAAAATTGTTACTGGCAAATTGTACATAAAACACTTTCAATTAACCCTTTAAAGGGAGATTTTCAAAGTTTATTTCCAGAATCATCTTTCTTCTTAATGCTTTTTTAACTTCCCTCCCTTCTTTTGCCCCATATTTGCCAAGAAACTACAATTCTCACCTTTACGTAAATTCTGAGACTTCACTTAGACCAGTGTCTCATATCTAACCCCATCAAGGTGTGCACTAACACCAATGGCCTTCCTTTTGGCAGGATCCGCTTCTTCTGAAAGTAATGATATCTGACAGGGATTTTTTTTTTCTCAGTTGCACTAATCTATGACTCACCTTTCAAGCCAGGGTAATAGTATGTACTTGTCTGTATTTTAGTATAAACCAGGTGAATCATGTTTATGAGAGACACAAGGGAGGAGATAAACATAATCCAAAAAAAAGAAAAAACCCTGAAAAAAAAATCTATCTGTGCCTGAAACACCTTGAAGATTTTCCCCCACTTGGAGTGTGGAGAATCGTTGCCTACACCCCTGAGGTCTTAGATGTAATCTTCAGGAATCTTCAACTCCCAAGTCAAGTAAGGGCAATTATTTATGAGTCCTGCTTCATCATATTTCTTTTACAGCTGCAAAAGATAGAGGGAACCTCTGTGGCCCAGGGTCTCCTGCATATTTACTGATGGAAAGCTAATGTTTCAACAGCTTCGTAGTAGTTTTGACTATTGGCTCCAAAGTCTACGGGGAACGTCTCGCCTAAAGATGCTATACAAATATAAGGTCCACATTCTACCCTGCCTGTTAAAATCTGGAGAGCCTGCGGTCGCATCGGGTTACCTGCCCTCCAGTGAAGGTAATAACCATCCGGATGTGCCTATGTTCCTGCAGAATGTGTGCTTTCTGGTCTAATTCATGCTCAGTGTAGCTGAAAGGATTGCAGCTTGAGCGGGCTTCCCTCACTCCGAGGTCCTCGGGCTGAGAAGCCAGCCTAACATTTTGTTTTCTTTGTCTAGGCAAAATGAAAGCTTGCTAACTTAGATCAGACTGTGACAACTCTATTTCTGAAAGAATCCATTCATTACTCACCGACCAGTGTTAATGTGGGAGTTTCCCAGGAGGCAGAGCGAAGTGAAGTGCTGATTCTTTTCTTTCCCCTTACAGCCTTGGATCTGGCACTTCCGAGATGTGTGACTGTGAGGTCACTGAGCCCTCTGGGGCCCTGATGTCCTCATCATTTCTAGGTAAGGACAAAGTCACCCAGGGAGCACGTGTGGCATAGCTGAAAACATGCTTTGTGATTTACTGAAGATATAAACACGTAAGGTGTAGTTTTGTCTTCTAGGATTTCTAAAACAGAACAACAACGTGCTTCTGTAGATTAAAACAACAGATTTGAGGAAATACAAGATGCTTTAAGAAGAACTCAGGTCTGGACTAAATTTAAAAAACAACTTAAACCTTAAAATATATGCTTCTATGTAAATTAGGTATGTGATATGCATTGTATCATTGTTTGATTCCTTTTTTCCAAATCTTCCTCATATCTTTATCTTATTTATGTATTTATGATCATAATAAAAATTAGATGCTGTTTTGCTAATCACAATTGCCCAAGATTTTAACAGGCCAAAATGTGCAGCATTATCCAAGAAAGCACTTCTTTCTGAAACATGGCTGTTGAGAGTGCGACTTGATAGAATCATCCAGCAAGCTAATCTGGCTGTACATTAACAGCCTTTAAAAGCTCCTTGATGTAGCAATTCTACTTCTATGAAATTATTTGAAGGCCAAAAGTGAAGTTAGTTTAAAAGATTTGGCTAGCCAAGGAGTGATCATAGCATTGTTTAGAACAGAAGAGAGAGAATTTGGGGGTAGGGGTGGGCAGGATTCGCTAATATTGGTGGAGTAATGTGGAAATATACGGAACAGTCAATAATTATGGTCGAGAATATTTGTGAGGAATAAAACAATGGGTGATCAGGAAACTTCTCAGGTAGTCAAAGAGAAGCCTAGGAATTTTGAAAGCTGTGAATTGAGATTCATTCTGGTGAAATGAGAATTATGAATTCACTGTGAGCACTGAGCGTGTGCACACACGTGTGTGTGTGTGTGTGTGTGTGTTGGGAGGATGATGTAAAGATTTACTTGGATTGGAGTTACTACTTTGCAAGAAAACAGGATTGAGTTGTGTCACCATTTCACAAAGTAGCAAACCTTAATGTGTGTAGGAGTGATGATTTTAGACCTTAGGAAAAGCTGAAACACTTTTCAGAGTAAAACTCCACCCCCTCGCCCAGCGCCGCAGCTCAATAGGCTAATCCTCTGGCTGCGGCACCAGCACACCGGGTTCTAGTCCGAGTCGGGGCGCCGGATTCTGTCCTGGTTGCCCCTCTTCCAGGCCAGCTCTCTGCTGTGGCCCGGGAGTGTAGTGGAGGATGGCCCAAGTGCTTGGGCCCTGCACCCCATGGGAGACCAGGAGAAGCACCTGGCTCCCGGCTTCGGATCAGTGCGGCGCGCTGGGCGAGGCGGCCATTGGGGTGTGAACCAATGGTAAAGGAAGACCTTTCTCTCTGTCTCTCTCTCTCTCACTGTCTACTCTGCTTGTCAAAAAAAAAAAAAAAAATCCACCCCCTCCCCAAACTCCAGGTAGGTGAGGCACTGCACAGGGCTTCACTTTACTCCCTCAGTGGTACCGCAGGAACAGAGCAGAAGTTGACATTTTTTCTTTTTTTTTAAGAATCCCAATAGCTCTTGAAAACCCAGAAGATGGTATATAGCAAACTAGAATATTATTTTTCCTGGAAGAAGGTGTGAAATATCCCCAAAGGGGTGCAACTCAGAGACACCAAGCGGGAAAGACTGTGGGCCACGCTGAGTGAAAGGAGAGTCAGAGACTAGGGCTCTCCATGGGGACTTTCTCTAAGAAGGAAGACGGTGAGATTTTTATTTTTCACTTTGTGAGGCATAAAATAATTAGACTAGAGACTGGATTTCCTATTAGCTCCCTCTATTCTCCTGGTACTCTTAATGAAACCTTCAATAAAAGACTGCTCAGACCATTTTCAGAAAGCTATGCATATTTGTTTCTTTCTTTCTTTTTTTTTGAAGGCAAAGTGGACAGTGAGAGAGAGACAGAGAGAAAGGTCTTCCTTTGCCATTGGTTCATCCTCCAATGGCTGCCGCGACCGGCGCGCTGTGGCCAGCGCACTGCGCTGATCCGATGGCAGGAGCCAGGTGCTTCTCCTGGTCTCCCATGGGGTGCAGGGCCCAAGCACCTGGGCCATCCTCCACTGCACTCCCGGGCCACAGCAGAGAGCTGGCCTGGAAGAGGGGCAACCGGGACAGAATCCGGCACCCAAACCAGGACTAGAACCTGGTGTGCAGAGGATTAACCTATTGAGCCGCTGCGGCACTGGCGCATATTTGTTTCATGGAAACAAACTGATAAATGAAAGCTAGGATCTCCTCCATAATCCCATAAGGGACACAGGTAGCAGTCTCATTGTCAAGTAAAATATTTATAACTGGTATTTCTAATTGTTATAACATGGGTAAATTTTATTATTGCTGCATTGAATTTGCTTTTATTAAATTTTGCCCTACATTTTCTCTAATGATGTTGTGGAATCTTATGCAGAATGAATCATCTTGTCATTACAAGGAAAGTGTGTTTCTTTCCCAAGGACTTGTGGAAGAAATGCAGCAAACACAGGAACTGACATAAAATTCCATATGGTCTTACTCTGACACTGAGCTTTTTCAATATCCAGGAAGCCACACAAGCTGCTTCATTGATAAGAGAGGTTCTGTGATTCCAGAAAGGAGGGAAAATGCTGTGAGTCAACGAGTAACAAAGATACTAAAAACCAGGTGGAAAAGAAGAAAAAAGTAAGCCAAGGGCATATTGCATGAACATTTTGAATTATACACACATACACACACACTCCCAAAACGTAGAAAGAAGAGCATTCTCCTTGACATTTCATACTCAAAAACCTACGAAATGAAGTTTGTTTAGTGGATCTGTGTTAGGAGGAGTCTCAACATTGGGAAACTAGAGTGTGAAAGAACATTGTACCACATAGTCTGACACTTAGCGGTTGCTGTTTTGTTATTGACTGACCTTGAGAGCTTAGGCTAAATATCAGCCTGAAGGCCTGAGAAAAAGTTCTAAAATGAGGTGTTTGATATCAATATCATGTTCTTCAAAATCCTACAAAAACCAAAATATTATTACTCCCCAAACCAAAGCCACAGAAAGAAAATAGCAACAGGTGAATGAGAGTGGGTAGGACAATATCTTTAATATGGCACTTGGCGGAAGGTGCCTCAGAAAAACAAATTAAATTATACCAAAAGTTAGGGACTTCAGTAAGAACCTGACTACATAGAACACATGGATTTTGCAGAATTAGTCAATACCATGAGTCTGGTGCTTTGAAAACTAACAATAAAAATTGAAATACACAATGCAAATTCCCACTGAATTATAAGCAGAGGCCCCACAAATGCCTGCATATTCTTTGTTGTTGTTTTCAGATTTGATAATAGAGAATTCAGCCAAGAAGGCTTATTGGATTGCAGCAACTTTTGCGCAAATAATCAAACTTCTGAGTCAGCAGAACTTTTTGATGTGTGTGTGCTTAACTTTTAGTATTTAAAAAATGCATTGTGTATCACAAAAACAGGTTGTCAGGAATTTATTTAATTATAATACAATTTGTCTAATAAATCTGGACACAAATTTTGTCTAAAGCCAGAGTCATAGCTGTGAGGCTGTTGACAGGAAACTGAGCCACAGCTGACTCAAGATCATGAAATAGAGTGGCGGACACGGCTTCATATTCTCTAAGAAAAGAAGAGTGAGACACTGAATCAGGTCTCCTCTTATCTAAGACATTTATCTAACCTTGTGCAGGAATATCCCTCGGAGAGGAGTGTTTGAAAAAGGGGCAGGGAGGAGGAAAAGGGAAGAGGCCAGAAGAAGTGAGACTCGAAAGGGACATTAGGCTCTTTGCTATCAAGAAAAGGTAGACGTGTAGTGTATTCCGATGTACTAGTTATTCTAGGTTTGAAATTTTTTGTTTAATTTTTAAAGAAATGTTTGTTTTTTAACAGATTCAATGTAGTTGGTAGATACAATTCCAAGAATATAGTGATTTTCTCTTCCTCCATTCTCCCTCCCATCCTGACCCTCTCTCCTTCCCACTCTTCCTCTCTTTTGCTTCTTTTTTAAGTTTTTGAGATAACATATTTTAAAATTATATTACCATGAAAAGACTACATATTTCAGTGAACAATGAGTTTAAAAGGTAAAAAACAGACTGACGCTGGTTTAGTGGGAATATAGAAAATGGCTACAAAAATAACTGAATGGAAAAATGACCATTTCACTCATACACAATACATTTTATATTAATCACAGATCATTAAGCTACTACAGTAGTCTAACATCCCTCACCACTGGTTTAACAAATTTATAAAACAAAATTCTACAAAGGTGTATTTGTAGTGATACCGAAATATATCTTCTTTTTTGGGGGATTTTTCTCATTTTTAAAAATGTTTAAGATATTTGTCTTTCTGTGTCTGGCTTATTAGCTCAATTTGATGTCCTTCAGTTGCATCCATTTTGATGCAGATGATGGAATTTCATTCTCTTTTATAGCTGAATAATATTCCATGGTGTATATATACCACATTTTCTTTATTCATTTGTCTGATGATGGATACCTTGGCTGATTCCAAATTTCAGCTATGAATGGTGTAGGTATCTCTTTGATACAATGGCTTCATATCTTTTGTGCTTATATCCAGTAGTGTTACTGGATCATATGGCAAGTCAATTTCTAGATTTTTAAGAAATCTCCATACTGTTTTCCACTGTACTAATTTACATTCCCACCAGTGGTGTTGTAAGTGTTCCCCTTTGCCCATATCCTCATCATCGTTTATTACCCTCTGTGCTTTCAGAAGACAGAGGTGAGGTGACATCTCCTTGTGGTTTTTTTTTTTGCATTTCTCTCATGGCTAGTGATGTTGAACATTTTTCACAGATTTGTTAGCTATGTGTATTTCTTCTTTTGAGAATTGTCTCTTGAGGTCTTTTAGCCATTTCTTAACTAGATTATTGTTTTTTGTTGTTGTTAAGAGTTTTTAAGCTGCTGATATATTCTAGATATTAATCCTTTGTCGAATAAGTAGCTTGCAAATATATTTTTTTTACTCTATTGGATGTCTTTTCTTTCTATTGATTATTTCCTTTGTTGTGTGGAAACTTCTGAATTTGATACGGTCCCATTTGTTTAGTTTTACTTTTGTTGTCTGTGCTTTGAGGATCTTGTCCAATAAGCTGTCTCCTACACAAATGCCTTCAGGTCTTACATTTGGGTATTTTATCCATTTGGAATTGATTTTTGTATATTGTATGAGGTGTGGATCTAATTCTATTCTTTTACATATGTAAATCCAGTTTTGTGAGCACCATTTTTTTGAAGAGATTATCCTTACTCCACTATGTAGTCTGAGGACTTTTGTCAAAAATCAGTAGGTCGCATGTATGGGGATTAATTTCTGGGCCCTCTATTCTGTCCAATATATGTAGTGGTTTTTGATGCCAATCCCTTGCTGTCTTAATTATTATAGCTTTATAGTATGCTTTTAAATCAGGTAGTATGATGCATCCAGGTTGATTTTTTCTTGCTCAAGATCACATTGGCTATTTGGGATCTTTTGTAATTCAGTTTAATTTTAGGATTTTTTTTCTAATTCTGTAAAGAATTTAATTGTTAATATATTAGCGATTGCATTGAATCTGTAGATTACTTTAAGTAGTATAGAGATTTTAATGATGTTGATTCTTCCAATGCATAATCAAGGAATAGCTTTTCATTTTTTGTGTCTTTGATGACTTATTTCATGAATGTCTGATAATTGTCAATGTAGAGATCTTTCACTTCTTTGGTTAAATTTATTCTTAATAAAATAATAGTTGAAAATGTTCCAGCTCTTGAAAGAAGCATGGACATCAAGATACAAGAAGCTTAAAGTATTCCCAGCAGGTAAAGATACATTGGAGTTGAAGTGTACTATATAGCAAATGGACCCAACAGATATTTGCAGGGTATTTAAACCAACAGCTACAGAATACACATTCTTCTCACCAGCATGTGGAATATTTTCTAGGATAGACTATATATTAGGCCACAAATCTGGTATCATTAAATTTAAAAAGACTGAAATTATACCATGTATCTTCTCAGACCATAAAGGAATAAAGCTAGAACTCAACAGCAAGAACAGAATACTCATAAATACTTGGAAATTAAACTACACGCTATTGAATGATTAATGGACCATCGAAGAAATCAAAGCTTTCTTGAAATAAAGAAAAATGAAAACAACATATCAAAATTGTGGGATATAGCAAAAGCAGAATTAAGAGAGAGGTTTATAGATTTAAGTTCTTACATTAAAAAAGGAGACATATCTCAAAGATATTAGGAGACATCTTGAAGACTTAGGAAAACAAGAACAAACTGAATCCCAAATCAGCAGGAGGTGTGAAACAATAAAGACCAGAGCACAAATAAATGAAGTTTCACGTGACATCCAAGCAGAATGTATTGACATTATAAAATTGTATTGACAATATAAAATTCTGCCAATAAAAAAATTCTGCCAATCCCTTTAGTCAACCAATTTGCTGCACTAGAATGAGATTTCAAGGAAGACCATGATGATGTCATTTTTCTCACTTAAAAAAAATTCTTTGAGATGTGTGGGTATGTGTGTGGAGGGCATTGGTTTAGATTAAGGAAAGATAGTAATAAGGACTCAGGTACAAATAATCAACTATTCTTCTGGTATTTTGAGTCTGAATAAAGATGCTCCTGTTTGGATTGCTTTGATGTTTTCTAGTTTGTCCCTAAGCCTTAGTCCCAGTTCCTTCTAACAGACAACTACTAGAATGTGCCATGATGTCGTGTATGCAAATATATGTACAATTATTTGTATATGTGTGTTATATTAGCAATATAATGTATGTATACGTATTATATAAACACAGAAATGCAAGGTCTTCCAAAAGTACATGGAAAATGTGTATTATGTAAAAACATGGATATCAAATTTTATTGCACCAAAATATACATCTAAACTTTTGTTTTCTGTGAACATTTTGAAATCCCTCCTTGTAGGTCGCTTGTGCTAAGTACTTTTCATTTCTTACTCAGCATTATGTTTCTCATTGTTATTACTGTGTGAACACCTGGCATATTCAGCCACTCCATGGTATTACATTTAAAAATCCATTGCATTTGCTTTATAAAAGTTTGCCTCCAAGTCCTCACTACATATTGCCATTGTGAACATATTTGACCATTTTCCTTTAAAGATTTGTGTCTTTACATCACAAATGACATCACTGGGCTTCATAATTTATGCATATTAAATTATGTTCACTTTTGTCATACTGCTTATTGCTAAAATTTATATTGCCACCAGCAGCACGAAAGAGTACATGTTTTCCCAAGTCCCTACCAATGTGTGGTGATAACCAGCATCTGAAATTTTAGTCTAAGGATGTGGAAGAATGATAATTTATCTTCATTTCTTTATTGCAACATCATCTTCTCCCAGAACAGAGTCCAGATTTTGAGAATTCTCATAAACACATGTTGAACAAATGCACATGTGACTGACAGGTAAAATCCTTCCATTTTAAATTATTACTTAGTTTTTGTATAAACTTAATGTGATTGAATTATTAAAGTTAGTGCATTAAAGGATTTCAATACTCTGCAATGGGACTTCTTTCTGGGCCAACTCTTTGGAGCTTCTTGGCTGGAAGACCAAGTTTAATAGAGGTCAATTACCACTTGGAGCCAGCATTTTATACACTTTTTAACATCTTACCATTTCTTCCCGGAGTTTGTTTTTAATACACAAAATAGCGATGATTTAGTAATAGATTTATTTGCATGTAATAACACACTGTTTTGATTGTCTTATTAATCCATGGTCCACATTTCTGAGAAGTGATTCTTTCTATACCCGAGGGTTCTACTAGCTTGAGGATTTTGGTCTGCAGCAAATGGCATTGCCCTTCTGACCACTGCTAATCAAACCAGGTATTTTATGTAATCGAATCAAAGTACATCAATGATGGCCAAAAGCTCCATTCTCAGACTTCATATTTTGGGCATAAAGGAGATGGAGAGGACTCACTAGTCACAGGGAAGCCCCAGAACTTACCCTTCTTTCAGTAGCTGATTAACAGAAGAGAAAGAGTTTTCTGGTATATCTTAGCATCATGTAGATCCCATAGGGAACTGTTTTGTTTCTGGAAGAGATAAACACTTCTGACCATGTGCACCAGTAGCAATATGAGGAGACCAAGTGTTTCCACTGCAACAAACTGTCCCTGATGGTAACTCTAATACCTTCTTCTCAGGTACCTCAGCATTGCTGTGTTCTTAACAACTGCCACCAGAAAAATGCTGAGTTTCACCCCTTGATCATGCTAAATATTTAAATTTGTATCTTCAATATCAATCAACCTACCTCATTGCAAAAAGAGTACAATGACTACCTGCTAATTAACCCTGCTAATTAACAAAAGAGTAGTCCACAAGGAGAGCCATTAATGCGTGCTTATAAATTGGTAAAAATTGGGTTGAAAATGCTTTATCTCATTTTTTCGGGATGAATTAATTTAATTATGGGATGAATTAATTTAATTACATTCTCCCTAGGAGTATAGAATCTAGAATCCCAGTTTTAGGGTTTTACTTGATCTAAAATTAGGGTCCGACTTTGTTGAAAACAAGAGTGGCAGGGGATCCAAGTTCAGCAGAAGAAATGGAAAAGAGCAAGCTAAATTTTAGGAAAGGGAGCCAAATTGAATAAGTGTAAGAGAAGTTAAAACATAAAGCAAATCAGGACGGAAGAGGCAAAATAGAAATACACTTCTCTGCCCTAGAATCTGCATCTTTACATGCATAGAGACAGGCATAAAATACAGACACACAGACCTTTTTATACTTTGCTAGTCAAAGCCTTTATTTCCAACTGCAGTGAAATATTAACTATGATTATATATAAGTATATATTGAATTAGTTGATTTAATATAAAGAACAGATAATATCATATCAAAGTCATGTCCATTATCTCTAAGGCATCTTAATTCACTGGATGTATATGAATAAAAATGTACATGTCCATAAACTATCATCTGTGTTTTTGAGAAATGGAGGGTGGGATAATTTTAAAGTTTTTTGAAGGAAAATATTTTAATAAATAAAATTCATTGACATTCATACAATGTTTTCAAAGTTTAGCTCTTTGTAATCACACATGTAACCCGTAGATTTGTAAACTCTGAGGAGGACATCTTTTGGGTATACCAAATTTGTTCTGAAAAGACCTTTGTTGAAACCAAAAAGGAAATATAAATTACTAGTGATTTCTTGAGAAGAGCAAATAACGATTTGAAATAAACTTTTTCAGGAAAATGGCAAGGGAGTATAAACTTCAAAAAAGGAAAGGATCTGATACAGTAGTCAGCAAAATAAGGGATTGGATTAAGGAAAGCAAATAAGAATACACACACAGAAAATGTTAGAAATTGAAAATATCCCTTGATCTGAAAATAGGTAAGAATAATTGCAAGAATCTGTAAATATACAAAAGAGATGAAGACAAGAGGTAAGTATGCAGTGACTTTTTGAAAAGTATACAAAGGGGTTTGCATTTCCCATAGCAGTTGTCTGCATCCCACTTTGGAAACGGGTTCTTTTCACTAAATGGTTCTCCAGTTATTGGGTCTAGCTTCCTGCTAATGTGTACCATGGGAAGCAGCAGGTTAAGTCTCAAGTAACTGGATCCATGCTACCCAAGTGGGAGATGTGGAGTGCATTCTCAGTCCCAGCCTCAGCTAAATTTCCATTTCTATTTCTCATTCTGCCTCTTAAATAAGATGTAAATAAGCAATGTGGAAGTATACAAAGAAAATTGAACTGTGTTAGAACAAAAAAGTTAATAATTTAGTCATTAAGTACATATTTCTTAAAGAACCTATTATGGGAGCAGTAGCTTTCATGAGAAGATTGGGCAGAAATATTTGCTTAGCATTCCAAATTTCATTTCTACCGAAAGGGATTCATTATCACTTAGCATGGAGCTGGCTCAGGAAAGTGTAAATTCCAGTGGGTAAGACTCAGAGAAACCTAGAGAAGGACCGAGGTCACAGTAAAAACCTTGTTAGGATCGATTCTGAACCCAAGAAATCTTATTTACAAGTTCGATGCTAAAGGCAAGTAGGGAAGATAGACAGGTGCAGATCCAAATGTGATTTCAAGAACACAAAAAGAATAATGAGTGTTATGTGTGAAAAACAGTAAATTTCTGTTACAGTACAAACTCAGGTTAGTATTAATGTGAAGTATACCATTAAACAAATGACATTTTTTGTCTAGCAAACATTTTTTTTTCTTTTCTGAATCTAGATGCAGCTTCAGCAATGCAGAATGAATATGTATGAATAAAGTCAAGCACTCAGAATCCCAAAGGAAGTAGAGAGAATCAACACATTTGGCTGTGTAGGCCCAGAATAAACCAACGGAAGAAAATTCTATCAACCAAGGATTCTAGTTTGGGTTCCCTCTTTGTCTGTTTAAAAGCCTTAGCTGCATCACACTCAGAAGGCCTACAAACCAGAAAACACAATCACAATAATAGTGGTATACTGGAAACTATCACTCTGATAGCTACTTAGAAATGCAGAGGGAGGGAGACATCAAATCATTACACCATATGATGAAAACTGAACACAATAGTTACCGAGAATGGCATTGTGACAAGAGGCTCACACACTTCAGGAAAGAGCATTTGTGTTACACCAGGTAAGACAGCTGGACCAGCAGATCATCAACCTGGAACTTGAGGAAAACAAAATAGGCAACCAGAATTGTAAAGTCCTATTCAGTGGAACAGAAACATTTTGTGGGGGAAGAGGAATCCTGTTGGTCCTACTGCTGTTACTTTCATCGATTTCTTTTTACCTAGAGATCTCTAGGAATCCAGGAAGAGCTACTCTAGAAGTCATTCTAAGACCTGAAGCTGGATGTGCAGTGGTACAGAGTAGACCAGCACAGACCCTGTGCTCCTTTCCAAGATCCAGCACAGTACTCTATACTTTGTGTGCCTGTGTGGGTGCAAACTGTTGAAGTCTCTACTTAATATGGAGTGGAACTTTTGTAAATAAAGATACTTAAGAATAAATCTTAATGAAGAATGGGATGGGAGAGGGGGTAGGAGGTGGGATGGTTTGGGGGTGGGAAGGTAGTTATGGGGGAAGAACTGCTATAATCCAAAAGTTGTACTTACACAATTTATATTTATTAAATGAAAGCTTTCTATTAAAAAAAAGAAGAAGAATCCATTGCTCAAGTAGCTGGAAGTACAGTTGAATGATATCCTTGATTGGCCAGCTCACTCTCAATGTTGCCTTGGCTTAAGAGGACCACCTTTTCAATGTTATAACCCATTGCAGGGACAGCCAGAATATTATGAAAGAGTGATGTACATTTTAGGGGGTTGCAGAAATTTACCGATATTAGCAGACGTTAATCTTCTATCCCATGAGCATCCAACCAGATGTCTTTCAAAGCACTTCAGAAATAATGTTGCCTTTGTCATAAATATCCTTCATGTTTCCATGGTTAGAGGGTACTAGTTTTCAGGGTCTGTGCCTCTTCAAATGTGAATTATTAATCCCAAAATTAAAGGACAGTACAGAGTAAGAAACATGTATACAAAACCAGTATTGTCATACAAATCCCTATGTGAAGCGTGTGCTAAATTGTACTTTTCAAGGACACAAACTGCTAACCAGATACATCAAATAGGAGCCAAAGACTTCATATGACATAGGGTTTTAAGACAGCACTCCTCGATTCCAACTCAAAAAGATTCCATCTTCATGACTTTCTGTGGTTTTGGTTGTGTGTGTATCATGGCCCAACTTCCTCCTCTGCCCACCTTCTCTTCTCCAGGCTTAATCCTGAGAGTATGTGGTAGTCTCCATTGGAGTCTGTTTCCCTCTGGAAAAAGATCTCTAGCATCTGTAATACTAAATAAATAATTAAATAGTTTAAATGCAATTTTGAACACATGTCAAAATCCCCAGACTCTGAGGACATGCCTGCTTTGAAATAGTCATGTCAAAATAGCCTCTGTTGTAAAAAGTACTGTGTAAAAAGTTATGAATTTTCCACTATAGAATGACTTCAAACATTCCTGTTAAACTTTTGCTATCTTTTAAAAATCAATTGTTGATATATACAGAAAATAGAAAAGTAATATTGAGGTAAATTAATTGTAAATTTATTCTAAGTGACATTATCACATATAATCTTTCTAACAGGTTCATAAGATAATATTTACCCTAGATTTTAATTTCTGCAGATGGAGATGTATTTCAGATGTAGCTACATTGTGATTCAAATGAAGGTCTATAAATTATATGTGCATTCCATCAGAGGGACTGCCGAACTATGGTCAATTCCTTAAAGATTCTAGACCCACAAAGCCTGCATCTGCCACTGGTGCTATTCATTGCTGTGGATTTCCTCATATTGGCCTTGTCTTCAGTCTAAATTGGGCATTGGCTTTAGTGAGAGCCAGAATTAATTTTACTCCATTGATTTTTTTTCCCCTGTATTTCAATCAACATTTTAAGTTAAACTCAGTTTCTATCATTGGGTTTGGATAAGCTATTCCTTCAGGACTGTCAATGCTTTTCAAAAAGGAAGTACTAGAGCTCTTCATTATCAGATTTCTAGGTTTTCAGCTCCATTTTTTTTAAACCTCATCTGTGTGCTGGAGCAGGTTGATAGAATATGAGGGAAATTGGCCTGCACACCAAAGAAAGGCTGCCAATAAGTTCCCTCTGACCTGAGGGGTGTGAGAGCAAGACTTGAAAGTGATTCTCTCTGAGCATTGGTCTTATTCCACATAAGTAACCACAGATTGCAGCCAAATCCTCCTTCCGATGCTGTTTGAGCTTAGAGGTTTTATTTTCTGGTCCAGCAATCCCCCAGGACTTTATCACTGGTGTATGTAGTTATTTTTGCTTAAAGGTACAGCAATTATTTTATTAGTAATAATGAAAGCTGATTTATAATTTTAGTAAGATATATGGATTTTATTTACTAAATTTAAAAAAATAATAATTTATAGCACATTCTTTTTAAAACAACTACACACTGGGATTTCCTTGCTAATACTGAGCATAATACAATGGTGAATCTAATGAAGAAGAGATATTTGATTTATAAGTTTTAAGTACATGATATGAAATCATCGTCTTGATGAAATTTCTTGACATTATATAAATGTTAATTTTATAAGTGAATGAATATGGCTTAAACAACCTATTTAAAATCTTTTCCTGGGTCAGGACTGTGGCATAGCTGGTTAAGCCACTGCCTGAGATGCTGGCATCCCATGTGAGCATCGGCTTGAGTCGTAGCTGCTCCATTTCCAATCAAGTTCCCTGGTAATGTGTCTGGGAAAGCAGCAGTGGATTGCACAATTGCTTGGGTTCTTGCCACACGCATGGGAGACCCTGATGGAATTCTAAGCTCCAGGCTTTACCCTAGCCCTGTCCTGGCTATTATGGGCATTTTGGGAATGAACTAACAGATGGGAGTTCTCTTTCACTGTCTCTATCTCTGTCTCTCTCCATTTCAAATAAATAAACAAAATTTTTTAAAAATACTTCATATTAATATTTCATATGAATTCAATGTTGCAGCCATAAACTGTCTTTCCAAAGACCATTTTGCTTTTGTGTTGATGTCAAACTTCAGATACAGTTTATTGGTTCAGAGAAAAGTAATAATTGTTTTTTTCTCTCTTAATTATATTTTATCAGAAATTTAAAAATTGACTGTAATTATAATTTCCCACAAAGTTGACTGACTTAAAAGGTTGTGCCCCGATGAGGTGGGTAGAAACATGGTCTCTCAGCAGGGAATACCTTTCTTATCACTAATTCATCCGTTTAATCCACTCTAACTCAGAAAGTCTTAACTTTTTGTTTTCAGACCTAAGAAATCATAGTGTGTGTGGAGAGATGAGTGTGGCAAAGGTTAGGAAAACACACAAGAAGGGGAACTCTCCCTGGCAAGTACATTTTGTGTCCTGAGGCTACACAGTCTTTATTGCACTCACCACAGGGGCAGACATTATTTTTGGACAGGGTCACTCTATGATCTTATCCCATACTGCAATTCCAATAATATTTTATTGGAAAGAAATCCAAACCATTACTGAGACAAAACAAACTGCATGATAGAACAACAGAAAGTGGATATTACAGGAGAAAGCAAAACATGCTCCTCCTGGTGCCATTAGAGAAAAGTGGGATCCCTCAGTGGGATAAGCCGGTAGACCAAGACTAAATATTTGCAAGGTATCCATTCTCCCCAAGTTAATTTGTAAATGTAATATAACCCCAGTTAAAACTCCAATAGGATGTTTTAGCTAAGTGGTCTTCTAATTACTTTAAATTCAATGAAGATAAAATAACATGATGCACAATTTTTTTCCCTGAGGTGAGGTAGCTTCAACATTGTCCTTTTAGGTGTTTTTTTTTTTTTTTTTCTGTCCCATGAGTGCAGGGACCCAATTAATTGAGCCATCACCTGCTCCTTCGCAGGGTGCACATTAGCAAGAAGTTGGTTAGAAACTAGCACCAGAACTTGACTCTTGGCACTGCAATATGGGATGGAATCCCAAGTGGTAACTTAACCATTGCCACCAAAATGCATCCCTTCTCCCATGTAGAATTAATTGCTTTTCCAATTGTTTACCCATGGGCAGTTTATCTGTACCTTTATTTCCATAAGTACCAGTTCCTGCTATGGTTATATTGCTGCACAGTTTGTTTTCCCATTCTGCTGCAAATCCCATGATGTCCTTGCCTATATCTGGCTGACAGAGGTCCTAATGTAGACTTAATTGTATTTCTCAAGTGGACGGTCATTGGCTTTTCTTTAAGAATTCTCTCTGCAGTTTACTTCCTGAGTTGAGCTCTGCACACACTTTCTGTCAGAAACCACGGTTTCGTCAAGAACATGAATTTTATCCAAAAGCCAGTCCCCCCAGCGTGGATTGGAGTTGACGTAAAAATGCCAAGAGGCAGAGGTGTGGTTCTTAGAGCATTCCCTCAGCTCCTCTGCCTTGCAAAACTCCGTTCCTTCCCGTCAAAGAACAGGCCTTGCCAAGCAGGCAGCACTCCTCCACCCTACCACCCTGCTCACAGGGGAGAACATGTTTGACTCTTGGATGGTATGCTTTTTGTCCTGCAGGGAGACAAGCCCAAAGATATCAGCTTCCTCTTGTCTCCTTGTGCCATGAGGAATCAAACACTGACAGCATGTTAACTCTCTCAAATGAATGCAGACATCCATTCCCAGTGGGTGACCCGAGGTGTGCTGTGTGGAAGGGGCGTTCAGTGTGGGGAGGAACTAATGTGTTCATGCCTTGCGATGACTTCTTCCTCCCTGGGATGTTTGCTTTTCTTCAGCACCATTCTTCTGTGGCCTTCTACATCTACTTGATGGTGATGCACAAGTGGACATGGTCCAGGAGCTGTCAATACTAAGAGAAAATTTACAGAAAGCCATTGATTTAGTCAGGATAGAAGCTTATCCCCATTTCAATAAATCCACATTTTCAAAATAGAGTTAATTAAGATTTTAATTGGAGCAAAGGGTATAAGTTAACTCCAAACTAGTTAACTAGATAATTATTTCATCAATTTATTTAAGGATTATTTATTGAGATGACCATGTATAAAGGAAATCCCCTATCAATTGCAGTGTCTTTGTAAGAAAATTCCTGGAACAAATGCATATCTGTATAATTCCTTGTGATTTATAATAAGTTCTGGAACCGGCTCTTTCAGTTCTCACTATTTAGTCAATAACACTATGTAAACACATCAAAGGTGTAAGTGAGAACCTAACACTCTCTCTGATACTGTACTACTTTTTAAATGCTGTTTAGTTTAAATATTTGTAGCGTGTGGTGTAGCTGAACTAAACACATACACAAATACACACACCTACACACACTGTCTCATTAATATTGACCTAATCTAACATTATATTTAGTAGGACAGAACAATTTTAACTTAAACCAATGGTCTTCAAATCTGTTTAGTGCTAAAACCTCCGTCTTTTTCAAAAGATAATTACATTAATACTGACATTTATGTATCATAAGAACTAGACAGACCCACTTTCTTCTTATTCTCCCTAATTCAGTCAATATAGTCCATTAGTTTCTTACATGAAACCCTTGATTCTACACTGAATTTCTATGAATTTCATACTTTTGAACCTACAATGAAATACAATGACTATCAAATCACACTGCCTTGGCTCAATAGGTTAATCCTCCACCTTGCAACGCCGGCATACCGGGTTCTAGTCCCGGTCGGGGCACCGGATTCTGTCCCGGTTGCCCCTCTTCCAGGCCAGCTCACTGCTGTGGCCAGGGAGTGCAGTGGAGGATGGCCCAAGTGCTTGGGCCCTGCACCCCGTGGGAGACCAGGAGAAGCACCTGGCTCCTGCCATCGGATCAGCGCGGTGCACCCACCACAGTGCGCCAGCTGAGGCAGCCATTGGAGGGTGAACCAACGGCAAAGGGAGACCTTTCTCTCTGTCTCTCTCACTGTCCACTCTGCCTTTAAAAAAAAATAAATAAAAATAGAAAAAAAAAGAGATACGATGACTATCAAATCACACCAATTGCAGCACTGCCATAAGACATATTTAATAGGAAGGAGAGTTGACATCAATATCAGCAATGATAACACATATTAACCAAAATTTATTATTGTCTTATATTTTAAGACTAGCAGTACACTGAATAGTTTTTAGTATCATTATCTTATTGAATCTTCATAATAATCTCTCTGAAGTGTGGGTAGATTGAGGTGTTAACTCTATTTCAAAATTGCATAAACTTAGTGGCTTAGTGATTTTAAGTAATTTCCTAAAGGTCACACATTTAGTGTCAATGATAAAATTTGGAAAATTGTCCATTATAATCTAGGATTATAACACTCAAAGTAGCAATTTTATATTGTATGCTGTATTGACTTCTCCAACTAATAATCTCTTTGTTAGACTGGTCAATGTCCCTACAGGGATATCCGCATTCTCAAATGTACATGATCAGATATCAAAATAAACCATCATTCAGAACTAAAAATTCACTCTGTTATGCTGATATAGGAAACATAAAACTCAGATCTTCCAGATCTTTTTAAAGAAAAGCTGAAATAAGAGATGTAATATTCCAGAATATCATTTGAACACATTGAAATGTATTCTTTCCTGTATATTTTCTACCATAAAACATGTATTAAGAGTAGTAGAAATGTGAGGTTGTGATAAACAAAGGTGTTGTACCTGAACTCTTAGGAGAAAAAATGTATCACTAACTAAAAATGGATGTGAAGAGACAGATAGTTGGGTTGAATTTTGTGTTTGGTTTTGGTTTTGTTTATTCAGTATTTGAAAGGAGAAATGGGGAGAGAGGAGGATAAAGGAAGAGAGAGAGAGGGAGAAAGGGAGAGAAGGAGGCAGAGAGACAGAGAACCTATGCACTGGTTCACTTACCAAATACTCTCAACAGCTGAAGTGGAATGCAATCCACATCTCCCATGTGAATGTCAGGAATGTAATTACTTGAACCATCACCTGCTGCCTCCCAGGGTGCGCATTAGCAGGAAGCTGAAATCAAGAGTACAGCTTGAACTTGGTCCCAGGCATGCTAACATGAAATATAGGGGTCTCAAGTGGCGTCTTAACTGCTAAGCCAAATGTTTGCTTCAGTTTTGCTTATTCTGTAAATATATTGAGTTTGAAACTAGAGTATAGAATACATACAGAAATTTGCAATGAATCTTTGAATTTTGAATTGAAATTAGAGTAAGGAATTCAGAGGTAAGGTAAGGATAGGGACGGGATAGATAATTGTATGGAGGTGACAGTTAAAATGATCAGGTTGGAGCTTCTAGGAGATGAAGAAAAGTTTAAATCTACAGAATCCAAACTTCCTTGTCTGAGAACAGAACAGCTGAAGTGTGGGCCACCTTCTTGTTCCAGCTTCTATTGATAATCAGTAGCATGAAATGCGAATCTTCAGAAACAGCTTAGTAATCCCATTTCATTTTTCGGCGGCTGGACTCTACTGGGGAGTGGTATTTACAACATGAAAGTGGTAATTACAGAAGAGCATCTCTGAGTCACACTGATGATAACGTGTTCTTGGATTCCATGGAACAGTGGTATCTTCCCTGACTTCCACTCCTCCAACCCATCAAACAGATTTGTAAGTAACTAATTTCCGGTATTCAATCTTATTCTGCTTCAAATATGGAGAGTGCTTTCTGTGTCTAGATTAGACTCTGACTGAAAAACTGGTTCTGAAGACCATGTTTCATGAATTAGGTGGAGAAGAGTAAATGTTGATAAATAACCATTAATTCTAAAGAATAAAAGTTACCTGAGTATTGATAATACAGCATTGTATGCTGAGAATGCATATAATAATAATGGTGATGATGTTGATATTGCATTATTGTTGTAACACAGATAATTGCACAATTATTCTTTTGGGTATGTGCATCACATCCTTGTTTTACAGATAAAAGAATGAAGCACCAAGATTTTGACTTAGTGTTCAGTATCACACAACTCTAACAAGCTTAGGCTGTAATTGAAAATCCAACAACCTGGAACAAGAGCTTGTCTGTTTAACTATCATGGAATCCTGGCTAAAATTGTAAGAGTACAGAATTAAAGAATTCAATCAATGATAAGAAAGAAAAGAGATGAGAATAGACAAAAGAGTTTCTACATAATGGTAGTGAAATAAAGTAAAACATTAAGCCATACCTTAGGAGTAGTACAACAGTCACTTTGTTAAATTGAAAGGCTACTGTGACTTATCCAGCATAGTATATATGAGGGGACTTAAAAATTGTGGAAAAATAAAATTAAAAGTATGAGTTCACTTTGGTACAAAAACAATTTTGAAATCTGTACTTTTTTCCATGACACAGATTTCTACATATTAAGAAAAAAACTGATGCAACAGTAAAGAAGAGAGAGTAACATTGGGTACATAGGATAAGAAGAGGTCATGTGTGTGGAAATCAAGACTTATTATCATGGAAGAAAAGTGGTAATTCCTCTATGAGATGATACACAAATGAGAGCAATGCTTAGTGTGAGAACAATGATTAGTGTGAAGACGGATATATTTCAAATCCTTGAGGATAAACGATCAGCTGGTTAATACTGAGTACACCCAATATATGCCAAGAAAGAACTGTCTTCCCCACTCTTGTGGAAAATCTGACACCAGCCACTCTCTTATCCTGTGGATACAGTAAAATGAATAAAAGTTGTCTTTGGCTGAATGATTATGGATATACTATGGTCATTTGTGGAAAAATGGATCACAATTTTAAAAACATTCATACAGGTCTGCAGTTATTGAATTTAAAGCCACAGGAAATTGAGTTAAAAGTATAAAGAAGCCAAGACATCCTATTGAGGTTTATTTTCAAATACAGCTGTCTCCTTTTCATTTTGTAGTTCCTTTTTGGTGGGCTGTATGAACAACACAAATAACCATTTTCTCCAATGCTTTTGCATAATGAAAATTTCAATTAGTAAGATTCCTGCAAGAGGGGGTTTTAGATAAGTAAAATTTCTGTGATCAAGTACTACATACAGCCTTCAGGCCACGTTTGTTTCCAGATGCCTAAGCAAGAGAGAATGTGTAGAGCGACAGAAAATAATATCATTCTTCATTTTCAAAATTTATTCATTGTTTGTCCAATATCTACATGTGTGTTTTTGTTCATTCAACATATTTAGGACCTATTATGGGCCAGGTCTGCTTTAAGCAGGTAGAATATACTGGGGGTTCAAGTCTGAAAACTGTGTATGGTCTGATTTTCAAATTTGTAAACTGATGTTAGAAGATGGTCAAAAGATACAACGGTAATGATTAAATAATATGAAGTGTGAAGAAGTTCAGCATTAGATTTAAGAAACTTGCAGTTGACATAATAGTATCTGAAACATAAGACTGCCTTGAAATTCATATTTGATTAGAGAACAAGTAGTTGATTTTAGCTACTTGCAGTCAGTGCTCTTTTGGGTAAATTAACAGGACAAAAATAAGACAGGTTACCAATTAGAGTTTGAAAGTCTGTAGAACCCAGAGCATCAACTTAAGGTAACAAATTATAGCAAATCCATAATGGCTTAAGTAAAGATATGCATAAGGAATTGGAAAAGCACAATAATACTCAAGCTTACTTGATAGCGTTGGGATAATACATCAGGATGTTACATGAATTCATATGGAGTTTCCCTCTTCTCAATCCAAAATACTTTGAACAATATATCATCATTTATTCTTCCATCAGCAGATAATTTTTTAAAGTAGTATTGCTCGAAATAGTCTGAAAGTCATCAGTACTGGAGATGCATAAAATTTAAAAACAAATAAGCAGGGGCTGGAGCCATGGCTCACTAGGTTAATCTTCCACCTGTGGTGCCCTCATCCCATATGGGTGCTGGCTCTAGTCCTGGTTGCTCCTCTTCCAGTCCAGCTCTCTGCTATGGCCAGGGAAGGCAGTGGAGGATGGCTCAATGCTTGGGCGCCTGCACCCGAATGGGAGACCAGGTAGAAGCACCTGGCTCCTGGCTTTGGATTGGCGTAGCTCCGGCTGTAGCAGCAATTTGGGGTGTGAACCAATGGAAGGAAGACCTTTCTCTTTGTCTTTTTCTCTCACTGTCTAACTCTATCTGTCAAATAAATTTAAAAAAAGCAAGCAAACAAACCAAACATAGATTCTCTCAAGCTCTGTTTAGAGAGCTTTAATCCAGGATTCTATAGTGGTGACGGAGAACTGAATTTGAAGAACACGATTTGATGAATTATTTGAATTTAAAAATTGGGAATATAAAATATATGGTCTTCAAAAACAGTTGTATAAAATCTTAGCACATATTTTGTATATATGAAAATTCCTGCTTTTGTAAGAAGTTTTTTTATTTTTATTTTGTATGTAATATTTTGTTGATATTATTTTAATTAATGGTAATTGTATAGAGTTATGATGTAGAGTTAGATTTTTGATATATGTATAGAATGTAATATGTTTAAATCAAGGTTTTTAGATATTTATCAAATTGATTCCTATCATTTTTATTGATGAGCCATTTGAAAAATTCTCTATTTTATTTTGAAATCTGTAATACATTATTATTGGTTGTAGTCACTCTGATGTGTAACAAATCTGAAAACTTATCCATCACATCTGAAACTTGTGCTTTTGCATCATCAATTCCAATTTCATCTTTTCTCAGCCTGTGGTACCCATTACTGTACTTTCTACTTCTGTGAATTCAATTTTTTTCTTTTCATAGATACACAATGTTTTCTTTGTCCGTTCATTCATTGATCTATATTAAATATCACCAAATCTTAACAGTTGTGAACCATGCCACAATGAACCAGGGAGTGCAGATATTCCCTGAAGCATATCAGTTTCAAAATTCCTTTTCTAAAAAAAGATTTATATGTTTATTTGAAAGGAACGGTGAGAGAGAGAGAGAGAGAGAGAGAGAGAGAGAGAGAGACCAAGAGACTGATCTTCCATCCAATGGGAATGGTTGCAAATACTGGGGCTGGGCTAGGCTGAAGCCAGGAGCCAGGAGTCTCCCACGTGGTCTCCCATGTGGTTGGCAGGAGCCCAAGCACATGGGATATCTTCTGTTGCTTTCACCAGCTATTAGCAGGAAGCTGGATCGGAAGTGGACAGCTGAGTCTTGAACTGGAGCCCATATGGGATGCTGGCACTGCAGATTAAGGCTTTAAACTGCTGTACATAACACCAGCCCTTCAAGATTCTTTTAAATAAAATATAGAACTATAATGGTAGGAGGCGAATGTGAAAATTTAGCTCTCACTACACTATTTAACACTTCATTGACATGCTATTTCCTGTGGGGAGTCTTGTGTTTGGGCAAAGATTGATATGTAGTCACGTGTCAGTTAATGACAGAGAAACCATCTTAGAAATGCATGACTGGGCAATTTTTATTGTGCAAATATAGAGTACATTTGTACAACCTTAGTTGGCTCATTTATTGTATACCTCAGCTACACGGTATGGGCTAAAGCTCCTAGGCTATAAACACGTACAGCGTATTATTACAATTAATGGTGAAGGTAATTTTAATCCAATGGTAGGTATTTGTGAATATAAACTTATCTTGTTTAAGGCACATGAATGGAGCTTACAGCATGAGAAGTTACTTTGGGTGACTCAGAGTGAGTGGTGAGTGAATGTGAAGGACTAGGAAATTAGGATACCCTACTGTAAACTGCACACTTTGCACAAAATTTATGCACACAATTATTTTCCTTTGATAATGAATTAATGTTATTTTATAATAATATTTTGCTGCATTTTTACACTATAACTTTTATTCTTTTGCAATACACGAAGCTTAAAATGAAACACATTGTGCAAATGTTGAAAAATATTTTCTCTTTCTGTTATCTTTTTCCTAAATTAAACATTTTTATTTTTTGACAATTTTTATACTTTTGATAGAGCAGATACACACACACTCATCACACACACATTCACACACACGCACAGATTAGCCTGGGCCTTCACAGGATCAAGGCCATCAGTATCAATGCCTCCTACTTCCATCCATATGATGTCCCACGGGAAAGTCTTCAGGTGCAATGACATACATGGAGCTGTTAGCTGTTATGATAACAATACCTTCTTCTGCACACCTGAAGGGCCTGCCTGGGGTTGTTTTAGAGGGAACTTTTTTTAACAAGTAGGGCTATACTCTAAAACAATGATAAAAACTATATCACAGTAAATATATAAACCAGTAACAGTCGCTTATTATCATTATCAAGTATTATGCACTATGTAATTGTATATGGTACCCTTTTACAGGACTGGCAGCGCAGTAGGTGTGCTTACATGAGCATTACCATGAATAACTGGGCAATGTCTGTGCCATGAGATTTTGATGGTATAGGAGCAGGCGATGAGAATTTTTCAACTTCACTGTCATCTTACGGCACTACTCTCAAATACAAAATCATTGAACAAAGTAAATGACTGTGAGTATTACTAGCAAAGCAGACTTTGACTGTGTAGATATTGGAAGAACATTTAATGCAAAATGTAGTCAGAGAGCTAAATATAACCAGAATTAGAAAAAAAAAAAGCAGAAAATGTTATGCCAGAGTTATGAAGACATAGTGTAAACTGGGGGCCATAAACTGTTATGATGGGGATCAGATGAAACAAGTGTGAAAAGACTTTGGAGAGTCCGAGGCATATTCAACCAGATGTTACAGAAAGAGCAGAGACTTTATGATCAAGTCTGCCTAAAATTTAAATGACTCTCCCATTCCATATCATCTGTATGACCTTAGGTTAAAAGTGACTTCTGAATCTCTTAGGAAAAGAAGTCCTCAATGAAATATGGATACCTCCGCAGATACATACTGAATTATCCAAATTTCAGGGCCGAACTGTCCTTTGGTCTTGAACTTCTCCTTTAGCTAATGTTGTAGGCTATTCTGAGGAATTAATGAAGACAATCACAGCACTGTGCTGGTACTTACTCTTATCATCTGTACAATGGGCATAATGATTCTACCTTGTGGTCTTATAATACCAGTGCCATTTTGACAGTCTTTTAAGAAGTGTTCATTCCAAATTTGCCAAATAATTCTGGCAGAGTGATCCTTCAACTAACTTTAAAAATTATCATTTGGGAGAGGCCAGGAACTTGATTTTTAAACTCAAGAAAAACTGATAGTGAAATAATGAATCCTGGCCGGCGCCGTGGCTCAACAGGCTAATCCTCCACCTTGCGGCGCCGGCACACCGGGTTCTAGTCCCGGTCGGGGTGCCGGATTCTGTCCCGGTTGCCCCTCTTCCAGGCCAGCCCTCTGCTGTGGCCCAGGAGTGCAGTGGAGGATGGCCCAAGTGCTTGGGCCCTGCACCCCATGGGAGACCAGGATAAGCACGTAGCACCTGGCTCCTGCCATCGGATGAGTGTGGTGCGCCAGCCGCAGCGCGCCGTCCGCGGCAGCCATTGGAGGGTGAACCAACGGCAAAGGAAGACCTTTCTCTCTGTCTCTCTCTCTCTCACTGTCCACTCTGCCTGTCAAAAAAAAAAAAAAAAGAAAGAAAGAAATAATGAATCCTGAAGGCTACTAAGTGGAGAAAGGATAATTTTTGAAAATGTGTTTTCAAAAAGAAAGGCTTTTGCGAAGGCAGGGGGTTATGGTGACTCATTTTATAATTGTTCACATATTACATCACTTTCCGATTCTGTGCACATGTTGGTCTTTAGTGGTCTTGGCTAAAAGTGCCTTCCAGGAATAAATTAACATTATCCAAATGAATGACATTTCAGTTTAATTTAAAAGAATAATCAAGAGAGAGAGTATAGATTTCATTCCCATAGTCTAAAAAAGAAGTTGACCTGGTTAAAGTATGGCACAATTTCTCTTTGAGATTCTAGCATAGTTTTTTTTTTTTTTTTCCAGGTAGAGTTATAGACAGTGAGAGAGAGAGACAGGTATTCCTTCCATTGGTTTACCCACCAAATGGCCACTACGGCCGGCATGCTGCACTGTTCTGAAGCTAGGAGCCAGGTGCTTCCTCCTGGTCTCCCACAGAAGTGCAGTGCCCAAGCATTTGGGCCATCCTCCACTGTCTTCCCGGGCCACAGCAGAGAGCTGGACTGGAAGAGGAGCAGCCGGGACTAGAACTGGTGCCCATATGGGATGCAGTTGGAGGATTAACCAAGTGAGCCATGGCACTGGCCTTCTAACATAGTTTTTTAACAAAGGGGTTGAGGAGGGGGTAGATGATAACAATGGTTGTAGGGAATGAGAGTGGTTTGGGCAGGGCATCACTGAGGACTCAGACAGACTAAGTAACTGGGCTAGGGCCATCATAAGTTACACTGAAACCTTTACCTAGATGCCTGCACCCTTTGCTTTTTATAACCACTAGATTCAGTTAGGACCTTCTAAACACTTACAATGCCCTTAATCATATTGGGTCTTAAAGGAATAAAATTTGATCCAACGAGATCACCTAAACCCGTGCTTTCTACAAACCACTGGATTCTCTCACTCCTCACTTGCCTCTTTCCTACCAGTTACTTGTTAGTCTCAGAGCTGAACACACATGTGCCCAAACAGGGGGCTTATACTTTTACCCAACTGGGAAATTTTAAGCTATTTTTCTTCTCACTCAGAGACACAGTGAACCATATTCTATTTCCCATGATTACTCAAATTCCCTGAAATGTCATACCCTATCCATTGGTGAATTTGCCTGTGGGCAATCAGCAAGAGAAAAACTGGTAGTCCTATAATTGTTATTCAAAAGATGATTAGTTTCTGTAGAGTCCTCTATACTTGCTTATCTAGAGATTTGCACTCTATTGAACTTCTTAGGGAAAACAGGGAAATTGCCCTATTTTTAAAAGATAATTGAATTTTTCCCAGTATCATTCTGAAAATTTAACCCAGTTATAACTTGAGCACACTCAAGATGAAATCAATCTATTCAATAAAGTTTTACAGGATAACTCCTGTATTCATGGTTCTGTTTAAGACATTGATGATAAAATTAAACAACTTTATTCTCTAAAGTGTGGCAGATAGCAAAAGAGACAAACATCAAAACTTGTACTGATTTTCTTGTGTGTAAGAACAATGAGATGGACCAGTTTTTGAAAAATAATAAGAACAGAAAAAAGTATAGTACTCAGACTTAAAAGTAAGGAGTCATTAAGATAAATTTTACCAAGGTTGAAAATGATGTTGAGTTGTAAAGCATAGAAATGGTTTAGCTCACAGGAAGCATTTCTCCCAAGAAGAGAGGGGTAAGCACTTACTTAAAACACTTGCATAGGTGTGGAGGGGGGGGGGGTAGACCCAGGGAGAGTTATGAGCAATTTGATACTGTTAGAGTGTGATAAAAACCTGGAGAGGTATGTACAGGTTGCTCATGGAGAAACCTATGTGAAACCTTACTGAGTTCACCTTGAAGTTGGTAGGTAATGAAGAATCATACTGGGACTCTAAGTAAAAGTGTAGCATTTCAATTTGTGTTGTAGTTTACATGCAATTGATTGTGAATAAGAAAACTAAAGTCAAGGAGAACTCAGGTGAGTGAGGTTGAAGCCAATCCATAAAATAATGGCAGCAACATTGAACGTTTAACATTAATGTGTACATTAATGTACATATAACATAAGCCTAGTATACTGGTTCTTTTTATTCAAAATTTGATTTGGGAAAATATATTGTAACACAAGTACTGAATTGCATAGTCACTTAATAACAAAGCTTCTGATTGCCTATTTGTAATCTTGGGAATGTAATACCTACATCATTTCATTTATGAGGATTTAAGGATCCAAGGTATAGGCAGTGCCTTTGGAAATGAACTGTTTAACTTTTTAAAGCATAGTCAAGGGGTAAGTATTCTCTTGTGGACTGAACAGGTCTTGAGTCCGTAAACTCTTGCAGACATTTAAGCCTAAAGCCTTGTGTCCATGGGTTAGGGTGGAGACCTGAGCTAATTGCAGCATCTGAGACGTCCACCTGGTGAGAGATCTTCAGGCCACTGGGTGCTTTTCCTTGGAAGGTAGTTCTCAAGAGCTGCTAGGTTAAACAAGCCAGATGTGTTTCCTGTGTCTGCTTCCTGGCACACCATGCTTCCTCTGCACACATCTTGCCTTGCCAGGCTGCACCAGGTTTCAGCTTAGAGGAGCCATTTGATCTTGAACTGTGAACCTTCAGACTTCAAGCTGAAATAAATAATTTTCTTCCCTAGAAGCCCTTCTTAAGTATTTTAGTTAAAGTAAAGAAAGGCTGAGTAATGCATGTTCTAAGAGTATCAGTATTGGGTCTGGTGTGCTAAACTATGTGGCTGCGGGAAGAAATAATAGCAAAGCCTGGGTGGAAGTTTATTATACTCATGGTGACCCCACTCCACCCCAGATTGAAGGGTTACTGCTTGTTATGCAGAGCCAAAGGGGAACTCCAGGTTTTGCTGAGGTGGCAGGAGACAGAAGCAAGTGCAAAGTTAGGATTTCTATGGAAAAGGCACGCAGAATGGAGTAGACAGAGTAGGAATGGTTGAATTGAATAATTTTTGCAGGCATTGAGCTGGGCACGTTGGCTCTGGCTGCCTGGTACCTGGCCCTGGCATGATTCAGGGCACAGAAAAGAAGGATTTGGTGTGTGAGAGTTAGATAGAGAGGACTCGGATTTTGTTGATTTGTATATGACAGGTTCCTGCCAAACCCTTTGTTATCTCTAGGAAAGAGCAAGCCCTGAGAGGGACAGCTGCTCCCTAGCAAGAAAGTTGTTTTAAAAATATCAAAACATTATAAAATACAGAATGTGAAACAAAGAATCTCAGAACCATGGCATTTCAAGGAAAGCAGCCACTCAGATTTTTATGCAGTGGAATTTCGTGTGAAAATTTCACATGTTGTGTGCAAGTGCTTAGTCGAATGGTTAGGATCCCTGTGTCTTACATCAGATTCCCCTTTTTAAATTCGTAGCTCTGGGTCCTGACTGCAGGTTCAATCCAACACAAGTTCTGGGAAGAAGTGATGTTGATTGAAGGAACTGTGTTACTGCCTCCCATGGGAGAGATCTGGACTGTGATTCTGGCTCCTGGCTTAGGCCCAGCCCAACTCTGGTCACCGAGGACATTTGCAGAGTCAGCAAATGAGAGTTCTCTCCCTACTTTCTCCATGTGTCCTTTTCTGTCTCTGTCTCTCAAATAAATAAAAGTTAATTAAAATTCAACACATAAATTCACATATTGGATTTCTATGTATAACTTGTTGAATAATAGTATTGAAGCAAAAAGGGAATAAAGGTAGAAGGAGAGGGAGGAAGGAATGAAAGAAGAGAGAAAGTAATATTGTATACAGATCACCTCCTTCGAAGAAGAATTACCTGCCCAAAATTACAATAAGGCCTAGGTAGGAAAACCCTATCTTACCTTACTATCAACTTAGAGTGAGATGACATTTGTTAGACAACAATTTGTCCTTCCATACTGCAGTTGAAGAAAAGACCAAAATAATGATTTAGAGAAGCAATTATGTGTATTTTAAAATGGTTTGCTTAAAAAAATTACATTTAGTGAGACAAAAATTTCTTAAAGTATTTTACATAAAATTTTAATATTAAGAAATGGGTAAAGAATATAAACAGGCATATTTCAAAGAATGAAATACAAATGTCCAACAACATATGAAAAAGTGTAACCATTAAAGAAATGTAAATAAAGCTTACAATTACATATCAGCTTACTCTAGTTAAAATGGTTATTTTCCAAAAAAACCAAGAAATTACAGGGCTTGGTGATGTGTCATAGTTGCCTAACCTCTGCCTGCAGCACGGGATCCCATAGGGGCAATGCTTCGTATCTCTGCTGGTCCTCTTCTGATCCAGCTCTTTGTTATGGCTTGGGGAAGCAGTAGGAGATGGCCCAAGTGCTTGGGCTCCTGTGTTCATGTAGGAGTCCTGGAAGAAGTTCCTGAATCCTGACTTCGGAATGGCCCAGTTCCAGTGGTTACAGCCAATTGGTGAGTGAATCAAAGGATGGAAGACCTTTCTCTCTGTCTCTGTAACTCTACCACTCAAATAAATAGATAAAATCTTAAAAAAAGAAATTACAATTGCTAGTGAAGTTGTAAAGAAGATACCTTAATACACTGTAAGTGGAAAAGCAAATTGGTATAATCAATATAGAAAACAGTAAGGAGATTCCTCAGAAAACTAATAATGGATGTACCATATAACCCAGCTACCCTGCTCCTCAGAAGGTATCTGCAGAAAATGGAATCAGCACATAAAAGGCATACCTGCACGCCCCCATGTTTACAGCAGTTCAATTCACAATAGCAAATATATGGAATCAACGTTGATGCCCATCAGCTGATGACTGGTTAGTGAAAACATGGTATATTTATGTGTGTGTGTGTGTGTGTGTGTATGTGTGTGATGGAATACTACTCACTGATAAAAAGAACAAAATCCTGAAATTTGCTACAAAATAGATGGAACTGTATATAATTATGCAAAGTGAAATAAACCAAACTCTGAAAAATAAATATTGCATGTTTTACCTTATTTACAGCAGTTAATATATATTGAGAGTATAAAAATTGTGTTGGTGAAATATCATTGTCACAAATACCTCATTCTGTAATAGTAACATTTCTGTTTTCAAGAAACATGTAGTATTTATGTTAATGTACATAATATCTACATTTGAAGTGAATGTGGCAGAAAATGCAAAATAAAAAATGGCAAAGAACATTTTCAGATCAATAAAAGAAAATGTATTGTGGTAGAGTTATATAAAAAATGTGTCATTTGATTTCTAGTTTTCTAATCAGATTAGCCACATTTAAAATATTGCTCTTATTTCAAAGTAGAAGAACTTTAAAAAATATATTCATAATCTGCTTTCTCTGTGAACTTCCATCCTTCTGAGAACCCCGTCCACAAAAAGTGCATCCACAAAAAAGTCCACAAAAAGTGCATCTTCCCCTACTAGAAGTAAACTCAGGATCAGAGAGAAGTGGGAGGAGGAACACAGAGGTTGACAGTTTTCTTGCTCAATGTAGGTTGAAACCAGAAGGTGAACAGATTATTACAGGGCAACATTGCTCAGATTCTGTTTACCATGAGAAAGTACAGTTTCAAAGGAAAAAATAAGTGGGAAAGTTATAAGATATAAGCTTAAAAAGTCATGCTATCTTTCAACAACTATAGTATTTCTGACACATATATATTAAAGCATGAGGGAAACAAAATGCCAGGCCATTTTGGGGGTAGTTTCCAATATCAGTGGTTACAGATGAAAAATATGCTATCAGAATAAATCATGCATTAAAATACTGTTTGAGTGGCTTAGCTGTATAAATGTAATGACAATGTGTTAAATCATTTATCACAGAAATGAGTTGAAAAATATGGTTAAATTCATGTTGTAAAATCACCCAACAAAGTCTCATATTACACTATTTTTTGGTCAAGTAATGTAGAAGGTTGTGGTTAATTTTCCACCTCTCCCCTTTTTAATTTTCAACTGTCACTTTGCTCAAATTCTATGTCTATCCTGACAAATAGTGATCACTCAGGGAAAATCAATTAGTTAATCTTAATTGAATTGCACCACACTGTGATCCTCTGGTGTTTTTAATTTTCTTGAGTAATCTTTAGGCTTTTAATTTGTTTCTTGCTCTCATAGCTTCAATTCCCATCTATATACTAATGATGTTTTAAAAATTTGGTCTTTTAAAAAGATATGTTTATTTATTTATTTGAAAAAGAGAGAGACAAAGATATCTTCCATCCACTGTTCACGATACAAATGTCCATTCAACTAGGGTTGAGTCATGGCGAGCCAGTCACTGGGTGCTCAATCCTGGACTCAGATGCATGTGTCGGGGACCCAGGTGCTACATCCATCTCCTGCCTCCTACTAGGGTATTAGATAGTAACTGGATTGGAAACAGAGTCAGGACCCAAATTCAATCACTCTGATGTGGGGTACAATATCCTAACAGGAACCTTAACTTGCATTAAACAGCTGCTCCATGGTTCTTTTAAAAAAGTTTTTTCTTTTAGTTATCACATTCAACACAGTTTGAAGGTACAGTTCTGAGAATATAATGAATTTCCTTTTTTCCTCTCTCCCTCCCCTTTCCTTTTTCTCCCTTTCACATTTGAGATGGCATATCTTTAATTTACCTTTCAGTTGGGGGCTTAGTGCTCCAGTAGATAAAGAGTCCAACATGTACAAAGCAAAAAGGCCTTAGTTTAGCAGAAACATAAGTAAGAACTGTAAATAATAATCAAATGGAAAAATGACTATTTCACCCATATACAGTCAAATTTTAGATCTGAGTTTCTTTCTAGTCCAAATCACTAATTTTTAACTTCTTCCTATGAATCCAATACCTCTTCCATTATTTCATCTTGGCTAATGTATCCCAATCTCCTAGTAATTTGCAAATAATCTAATATTATCCCTGGTTTCTATGGTTATCCCTGGTTTCTTACATTGAGTTCACACTAGTCTCATAAAGGGTGCTGGAAGAATGGCTTTAGGGTCTGGAGAGTGTAGGTCCAATGAGTCTATACTTAAGTGACCAAAATTTTCCAAGAGAACAAATATGATAAAAGCTGTCCTATTATGGGGCATGCAAGTTGTCATCAATGATTTTGACATGACTGAATTAACTGTGTGATGAGGAAAATCATCAAACTGCATGAGAGGTAGAAAGAGTGAGAGAGCAGAAATAACCTCAATTTCATTGGTGGTTTGCATTATTCTGCCTTGCAAAGATTCTGGTATGTAAACATTTATTAAATATTTATAGAATGAACGATCAAATATTTTAAGCAGATTGACATCATTTTTGAAAGGGATCAGATAATAAACATTTGAGGCTCTATAGGCCATGCAGTGGCTGTCACACCTATTCAACTCTGCCTTTGTAGGGCAAATACAACTATAAAATATCACTGCCTACCGTAGAATCATTCAAAGCAGCACTTGTCTAAACTCCTACGGTGATCTCTATCTACATACTCTATCTACATATCTAAACTCCTACGGTGATCTCTATCTACATACTCTGCTTTTTCTCATTTTATAGCTAGTGAGTTCTCCATATCCCTGAATAAGCCTTACCTCTTCCTCTCTATGCTAGATCCTATTCCCTTTTAATTCCTTAAGAGGGTCTCCTTCATCTTTGTATCATGACTATTCTCTGTCCCTTGAATTAATCCAATGCTCATGCTCTCTGCTATCCTCTCATTTGATTACAAGGGGATTTCTCTGGATTTCACGTCTGGCATCATTCTGCCTTCTAGTTTCTCTAACACAAAATTTCTTGAACGAATTGCCTGTTCTGTGTCCAGTTCCTCAGCTCCCATTCTCACTTAAATCCACTGACAGCAGAAGGAGGAAATTGCTAAATGAATGCTTAGTTCCCCACTATGAGTAATTAGGATTCAACCTGCAGACAAGTCACATGAAATACCTTAGAATTGTCCCACAGAGTGGCTATGACATCAGAGGATTTCCATAGAAATTCTTATGACTTCTTGTTTATGAGCTGTTTTGGGGTATTCAGTCCTGCCATTTCAGGTCGGCCTTATGTGTTCAGCATGAGTTTGCAACTAAAAACTGTTAGGTGGAAAAATGCAGATACTCAAAGATGTGAACCCATCTGAATCTATAGGACCTGTCTACAGAATCTGCAGGTAACCCAGACCATTTGCTAACCTGTGCCATTAGAACTGGGCATTGGGGCTGGCACTGTGGCATACCAGTTAAATCCACTGCCTGCAATGCCAGCACCCCATATGGACACCTGGCTGCTCCACTTCTGATCCAGCTCCTCGCTAATGGCCTGGGAAAAGCTGTGGAAGACAGTCCAAGTATCTGGGCCTCTACCACCTATGTGCAGAGACCTGGATGAAGCTCCAGGTTCCTGGCTTCAGCATGGCTCAGTCCTTGTTGTTGTGGTCATTTGGGGAATAAATTGGCAGATGGAAGATCTCTCTATCTCTGTCTCTCCCTCTATTTCTGGAACTCTGACTTTCAAAATAAATAAATTGTAATAAAGAGAATTCGGCATTAACACATAATCTTTAATAGGTTACACCTATGTTCCTTGAATAACTTGTACTTATAAACTTTTGTTTTAACATTTTTAGATTTTTACAGTCTCTATAAGATTTTAATCTATCTGGATAACTTCTCTATATTCACAGGTATATCACCAGTATCTTGATAGTTCATAGTTGAAGTTGAATAAATATCTGTTGATTTAGTGAGAAGCAATGAATATTTTTAATCTGGTTTCTTAAAGAATAATTGACATCCAATGAGTTCCACATATTTGAAATAATTATTTCTTCAATGTTGATGTCAATACGTATTCTGGTAAAAGCATTCCCACAACATTTCTTCAATGTGGACATAAATATGTGTTCTTGTAAAACTACATCACAAAATAAAGAATATAGCCATCACCTGACAAATCATTTTGTCTCTTTATAATGTCTGCAATTTCCCTTTTCCCACATCAACCTGCCATTCTGAAAGAAGCATTGATTGATTTTTTGTCAGTATATATATTATTTCACATTATGTAGAATTTTATAAATATGCTCCCTCCTCACATTTCATTGACCTAGCATAATAGCTTAAACATTCATCAATGTTCACATTTAATAATATTTTATTCTTTGCTATTGCTGAGTAGCATTTGATTATGTGGCTATACCACTGTGTCTATCTACTCATCTGTTAATCAATATGAGGTGTTTCTAGTTTGGAACTGTTAAGATTATGTCTAGGATGATTGCTCACATCCATGTTACTGCTTAGGCATTGCCTGATTTTCTGTCCTAGTGATAAGCCAAGTTGGCTCGCTGAGCCTCATTTTCCAATGAAGCCAGAGGCAATAAATATCAATAATTATAAAAATCTTACCAAATTGTAAGGAGTAACAGAAATGTAAGTTATTAGTCACTTAATATCTGTATATATTTAATAATATGATATATAAGACTTGAGAATCATATTAATGGGACAAATATAATAACTTTAAATACCTTGGCTTCTGTATAACGTAAAATAGTTCATGACATTGTCTTTTTGCCATTTGGGCTGTTAGAAAAGAGCATAATATTTAGGTGTTATGAAATTCAAACTAATGGTTTTTGACATCTTTAATACTTAAGTTATTTGGCATTTGATTGGTCTGTTGGCTGTTATGAACTATATTGTGTAATTGTCCCTAACTCCTGTCTTGGTGACATGTGGGTACATTTTACTCCCACTTCAGGATTTGGATGGGTATCATGATGTTTCTGTGGTTATGGAATTGTTATTGGGTTGTATTTCTCTCCAATAGAGTGGGAACTATGCTATTCAGATGAAGCCAGCCAAAGAGGAAGAAGGTTGACTGCTCAAGTGTCTGGTTTGCCAAGTGACTCTAAGCTTGAAGAAGAAGAGCTGAGCCAGCATAGAGACAGTGACTCACCATTTGGGAGCACATTTCCTCTTAGACATAATAAATATTTTTAAGTACAGCAATTTTTGGTGTCTATATCCAACCTATGTGTGAGACTAGAACCATATCATGTGATTAGTAATTACTTTCCTCGGAACAGTAAAGATAAAAATGTAACTGTTCTCCATTCAACTATAGGATTAAAATTTTAATTCTTTCTGCCCATGCGTTTTATTTCATCTAATCTCAGTGTTATTAAAAATAATATTTTTAAACAAAAAGATCTATTTTGTACAAATACTTTGTTAAGAGCTAAAAAGATAATATACCTTAGCATTTTAAGCATTTACAAAAATGTTTATGATATGTATATATATAACTATATATATTATATATAATTTATATATAATTATATATGTAAATATATGTAATTCAATTGTTTACCTCCCCAAATTAGATACAAAGAAGTAGAAACAAAATATTTGGTAACTTTATAACTTTAGTACTCATGAAACCAACAAGCACACTTAAAGTATATTGGAGATGATATTGATTTTGGTGTAAATAATTAAAAATGATTTTATTTTCCAGGATCCGTTGAGAATAATAGCATGAAATGGTAGAACAATGCCTGAAATGAAATCAGAAGACATTGTTTCATTCTATATAAGTCAGTGATTAGTAAAATGAACTTTTACAGAGTCTTAACTACTATAACTGTACATTTTGGAAAATGAGACATTAATAACATACTTGAGCTTTATGTCAGTATTTTGAAAAATTAAAAAATCACCACCTGAAATTTATGCTCCTACTTCATGTTGCTTCCAGGTCTTGTCAGCCTAGTCAGAGACTACAGTTGCCTGTTCCTGATTCATCCAGACAAGGCTGTAAAGTTCTCACAACAGAAAAGTGTACACGAGTGATGCCATTTTCAGGCTTAAGCAACTAAGAAATGATGTGCCCTCCCTGTACTCACTTTGCATGCCCACTGTCTGAATACTCTTGATAGCTACATCATGGCAGAGCCATTCTCTGGAAAGAACTCCTGTCCCTAATTACCACACCAAGAAGCATGGTCTCTAAATAAAACACATTGGATTGTGTAAGAGACAAGTAAACTAATTTTAAAGAGATGTAGTTTTTAAAAATAGAGTTATCTAATTAATACAGCGTGTGGACTTTTGCTGCATAACAACATGAAGCAACAGGCAATGGATTTGTCCCTCACATGAAATAACCTATATATATATATATATATATATATATATTTATTTATTTATAAACTGATGAAAGAATGGTTTGCAGTCCTCACTGAAGAGGACTGATCTCTGAGAGAAGATAAAAAGATAAAGTGAACATACTGGGAGAATATACTGGCAAAGCATATTGCTAATAATGGACTTGTATCCAGACTATATAGAAATTCTCAAAACTTAATGAGAAGAAGCCAAAAACAACAGCAAAAGGGGAAAATTTGCAGACACCTCACCAAAGCAATCTTATACTGTTGGCAAATAAACACACAAAATTGTATCTAATATCATTGGTCATTAGTGAAATGTAAATCAAAGCCATGATGCTTTCCCTGTGTAGCTAGTAGAATGAATACACTTATAAATACTAACCATACCAAGCATTGGAGAGATAGGAAAGGATGAAAACTCTAATAACTACTAGTTGGAAAACACAATGGTGTAACCACTTTAGAAAACAGTGGGGGAATTTCTTATCAAATTAAATGTATGCCAGATGGATGGTTTGGCCATTTCACTGCTAGATAATTCTCTGGTAAAGAAAGCAGGTATGCATACAATGACTTGTGTATTGACATTCATAGTAACATTTTTCATAGTAGCTAAATGCTGGAGTCATCCAAAGGTGCATCAACAGGTAAAAGGATAGACTGTGATAGCCATACAGTGGAATATGGTTCAGCAATAAAAACTAATTAATTATCAATCCATACTATATCCTTACCAATCTCAAAGTAAGATGGTGTAAGATAAAATAAGCCAGATTTAAAAAATATATTTACAATATGCATACTGTGTTATTCCATTTACATAAAATCTAGGAATTATAAAGTGATGTAGACTGAAAGAAAGCATCTCAGGATCTCAAGGGTTGTTTGAGAAAAGTGCAATGGAAAGGGCAGAAGAAGTGAAGTTTAAGGGAATAGACATTCATTTTTTAATTATGGTGATGTTTTTATGAGACTATACATATAATAAAGCGAAATCAAACTCATCACTTAAATATATAGTCAGTTAATTATGCAGAATACAAGAATATCCCAATGTCTGCAATTTATAGGGTTCACCCCAGTGCAATCAGAAAAGCAAATTTGTATCCTTTTTTATTTCTCTCCAACATATTCATCTTCATCGTCTAGATGCCCTTCCTTCTTTTTACTCGTTTCAAGTTTTCCAGGGCTCAATTGTATTGCCCTATTCATACAGAGCAGAGGGAATGACACATGTAAATGCTGCCTAGGAGCCAACATTGAACATTAAGTCCATAAGACTTATTTGCTCTAAGTTGAGAATTTGTAACTCTTCTCAGAGACATTTCCATTTTAAAAAGGAAACTTGAGAAGGCTTATTTAACATAAGGCAAAGCATTACACATGGTAAAATGACAGGTAACATTACATCTTCAGCGAATGTGGATTAATTTAGGGAAAGAGGTCTCCAGGGGTCACTTTCATTGATCAACAAATACCATATTCTTTTCTAAAGTTGGCTTTGAGTGTTAGTAATAACAATGACTTATATTTGTATAGGATGTTACTGATTACAAAATGCTTTCACGTTTATTATCTCATTCAGACTTGCAGAGGCCTTATGAGGTGAATTGGCTCCAATTTACAGATAATAAAGTTGACAGTTAAGGTTATTTAACAACTTACTTTCTACTCAAAGCCAGAAGTGGAATTTGAGCTTAACTTACTTGACTCAGTTCAACAATCAATCCTTGAATCGTAGCTGCATCCAGTTTAAATGACACATTTTTTGACAACAATGTAATTTTGCCTCCTTTTACATAAAACACTTACCAAAGCAATTAGCAAATTTGCATGACTTATGGGTGGGAATATTGTGCATTTTTAAACAAACATTTGATTGTTGGCTATGAGAATGGAGAGAAGAGAATTGCAAAATCATAAACTGGATTGCAAAGAACAAAATACCATCAGATCCTTGAACTAAACCACTAGGGTTCATGTTTGATTTCTTGTCCTATTGAACAAAGAAGAGATGAGGGTAATACAAAATCCCATGTACATGATTCAAGAACATGGTCATATCCCAACATTCTTCACCTCTCTTGAGCCTGGATTAGTTTAAGAATTTGCTTACACAAAAGTGATCACACTTTTTACTACTCTCTTTGAGAACTCAAAACTCCCTCAATGTCTTAAGCATCATATAGAATACAACTTTCATGTTAGTAATTATGGCTTATGCTGTGAAGATGAAAACCAAATAGCCCTGGCCTGTGCCATGGCTCACTAGGCTAATCCTCTGCCTTGTGGCGCCAGCATACCGGGTTCTAGTCCGGGTCGGGGCGCCTGACTCTGTCCCGGTTGCCCCTCTTCCAGGCCAGCTCTCCGCTGTAGCCCAGGAGTGCAGTGGAGGATGGCCCAAGTGCTTGGGCCCTGCACCCCATGGGAGACAAGGAGAAGCACCTGGCTCCTGCCATCGGATCAGCGCAGTGTGCAGGCCGCAGCGCGCCAGCCACGGTGGCCAGTAGAGGGTGAACCAGCGGCAAAGGAAGACCTTTCTCTCTGTCTCTCTCTCTCTCACTGTCCACTCTGCCTGTCAAAAAAAAAAAAAAATACACACACACAAAAAATACACACACACACAAAAAAAACAAATAGCCCCAACTTTAAAAGACTATCAGTCTAAAATTTAATTAAGAAGGGAAGAAATGAAAATTCTTAAAAACAAAATACCACTTTTAAGCATCTGCTAGATGTTTAACAATTCAATGTTCTTATCTTTTTCACAGAATTCTTAAAGAAAACTCAAAAGTTACATATTGCAATCAATTTTATTTTAGGTCAGGATCGTAATTCATGTGTGGGAGGCCAGGAAGAAACTCCTGGCTCCTGGCTTTAGATTGGCACAGCTCTGGCTGTTGCAGCCATCTGAGGAGTGAACCAGTGGATGAAAGACCTCTTTCTCTGTATCTCTACCACTCTCTGTAACTTTGTCTTCCGAATAAAATAAATCTTAAAAAAGAACCATATATGTGCTTAATTACAGGGTACTGGACTATTTAAAAGAAATGTTAAGGGTTCTATAGGGAGGCATAGACTCTAATGCAATAATAATGGGGGACTTCAATACCCCACTTTTAGTAATGGACGGGACAGATCAACCAGAAAGAAAATCAGCTAGGAAACAGCACAGTTAATTGACACTGTAGACCAAATAGACCTAACAGACATCTAAAGAAATTTTCATTCTACAGTTGCAGATTACACATTCTTCTCAGCAGTGCATAGAACTTTCTCTAGGATTGACAGCATACTAGGCCATAAAGCAAGTCTCAGCAAATTCAAGAAAACCTAATCCATGCCCTGCATCTTCTCAGACAATGAAATGAAGCTGGAAATCAGCAACTCAGGAATCTCAGTAACTCAGGAATCTCTAACATATGCAAACACATGGAGACTGAACAACATGATCCTGAATGAAAAATGTGTCATAGGAGAAATCAAAACTTTTGGAAACAGATTAAGATAACAATACAACATATCAAAAGTGATGCAAAAGCAGTGTTAAGAGGAAAGTTTATAGCAATAGGTGTTTACATCAAGAAATTGGAAAGGCATCAAATAAATTATCTCACAATACATCTCAAGGATCTATAAAAATGACAGCAAACTAAACCTAAAGCTAGTAGGAGAAAAGAAATGATTAAATTGGAGAAGAACTAAACTAAATTGAATTAAAAAACAATACAACAGATCAGCAAAATGAAGAGCTGGTTTTTTGAAAATAATAAACAAACTTGACACACCATTGGGCCAACTAACCAAAAATAGGAAAGGAGAAAGAAGACCCAAATTAATAAAATTAGAGATGAAAAAAGTAAATGTAACAACAGACACCACAGAAATAAAAAGTGTCTTTAGAAATTACTACAAAGAACTGTATGACTGGGAAATCCAAAAGAGGAGGAGAAATCCAAAAGAAATGGATAGATTCCTGGACACATACCCTCTACCTAAATTGAGCCATGAAGACACAGAAAACTTAAACAGACCCATAACCAAGACAGAAATTGAATCAGTAATAAAGACCCTCTAAACAAAGAAAACGGGCTTTATTGCTGAATTCTTCCAAGCAGTTAAAGAAGTAACTCCAATTCTTCTCAAATTATTCAAAACATTTGAAATCCTCCCAAGTTCTTTCTATAAAGCCAGCATCACATTTATTCCTGAACTTGAAAAGAGTTGCAAGAGAAAAAGAGAATTACAGACCAATTTCAAAAAAACTGAAAATAGATTTATCAAACTATACACCAATCCGACTAGCCAGCAAATATTGAAAGGATTTTCAATCAGTATGTTGAAGAGATATCTGATCTCCCATATTCACTGTAGCATTAATCATAATCATCAATATATGGAATCAAGTTAGGAACCACCAAATGAATGAATGGATAAAGAAATAAAGATAGATGGTAGATTAAAAGATAGCTAGCTAGATGATAGCTAGATGATAGCTAGCTAGATTGATAGTTTATCTATCTAGATAGATAATCATCTAGATCTATCATCTATAATAGATAGATACCTGCAGATTGAAAGTGAAAGGACAGAAAAAGATATTCCATTCTAACAGAAACAAAAGCTGGCAGATATTGCCATCCTATTATCAGAAAAAATAGAATGTAATACAAAAACTCTTAAAAGTGATGAAGAAGGGCACTATGAAATGATTAAGCATTCAATTAAATAAGAAGGTATAACTGCAATAAATGTATACAGTCCAAATTACAGTTTTCCTGGCTATTTAAAAGATATGTGAATAGGTATAAATGGAGACATGGACTCCAATACAATAGTAACAGGGGACATCAACACCCCACTTTTATCAATGGACAAATTGACTAAACAGAAAATGAACAGAAAGCAACAGAGATAACCAACATTATAGACCAAATGGACCTAACTGATATCTATAGAACTTTTCACCTCATGGTTTCAGAATACATAGTATTCTCATCAATGCATGAAATTTTCTCTAGGATAGAACATACAGTAGGCCATAAAGCAAGTCTCAGCAAATTAAAAAAAATAAATCATACCATGCATCTTCTCTGAAAACAATGGAACGAAGCTGAAAATCAACAACTCAATAATCCATGGACCACATGCAAACAGTGGAACTGAAAAACATGCTCATGGATACACAGTGGGTCATAGAAGAAATCACAAGAGAAATAAAAAAAATTTGAAAATGAATGAAGACAACACTATATCATGTCAACACATATGGGACACAACAAAAGTAGAATTCAGAGGGAATTTTATTGCAATTGGAGCCTACATGAAAAAATTGGAAAGGTACCAAATACATGAGATATCAATGTCTGCAAGGACCCAGAAAAACAACAAAAAGCAAAACTCAAACTTATTAGGAGGAAATAAATAATTAAAACTAGAAAAGAAAATAACAAATTTGAAAACAAAAAAGATTGAAAGAAAAGATTAATGAAATGAATGGATATTTTTTGAAAAATAAATAAAATTGATACACAATTGGCCCAAGTAAGGAAAAGAAAAAAAAGAAGGAAAAGATCCAAATCAATAAATCAATGATGAAAAAGGAAATGTAACAGAAGATACTAAGAAATAAAAGTAATCATCAGGAATTATTAGAGTAGGCTATTGTTTACAAACAATTTGGGAAATCTAGAAGAAATGGCTAGATTCCTGGACATATACAATATACCTAAATTGAGTGATGAAGGTATAGAAAACTTAACAGACCAATAATAAACACAGAAATTGAATTAGAAATAAAGGCCCTCTCAACAGAGAACACCACACGATCAGATATCTTCAAAGCTGAATTCTACCAGACATTTGAAGAAGAACTAACTCCAATTCTTCTCAGGCTATGCAAAACAATTTAAAGGATGAAATTTTCCCAAACTCCTCTTTGAAGCCTGCATCACCTTAATTCCAAAACCAGAAAAAGATACAACAAAGACAACTATGGACCAATATCCCTAATGAACATAGATGCAGAAATCCTCAACAAAATATTAGCTAATTGAATCCAACAACACATAAGAAAGATCATTCACACAGATATAGTAGGTTCAACATATGTTATGCAGGGCATACAGGGATGGTATGCAGTGGTTCAACATCCACAAATCAATAAATATGATAAATCACATTAACAAACTGAAGAAAAAAATATTATATGATTATCTCAATAGACGCAGAGAAGGCATTTGATACAATAAAATACCCTTTCATAATGAAAACCTTAAGTGCATTGTGTATAAAAGGAATATTCCTCAACACATTCAAGGCAATTTATGATAAACCCATGGCCAGCATCCTATTGAATAGGGAAAAGCTGGAAGTATTTCCACATAGATCCAGAATAAATGAAGGATGCCAACTCTCACTATTGCTCTTTGAAATAGTCCTGGAAGTTTTAGCCAGAGCCATTAGGCAAGAGAAAGAAATCAAAGGGATTCAGATTGGAAGGGAAGAATTCAAACTATCCCTATTTGTAGATTACATGATTCTGTAAATAGAGAATCCAAAAGACTCCACTGAGAGACTATTGGGATTCATAAAAGATTTTGGTAAAGTGGTAGGATATAAAATCAATAACCCTTGTATACACAGACAATGCCATGTGAGAGAAAAAACTTTTAAGATGAATCCCATTCACAATAGCTAAAAAGAATTAAATACCAGGGAATAAAGTTAACCAAGGATGTCAAAGATCTTTATGATGAAACTTACAAAACATTAAAAAAAGAAATAGAACAAGACACAAAATATGGAAATGTCTACCATGTTTATGGATTGGAAGAATCAATATCATCAAAATATCCATACTACTAAATGCAATTTACAGATTCAATGCAATTGCAATCAAAATACCCAGGACATTCTTCTCAGACCTAGAAAACAATGCTAAAAATCATGCAGATACAGAAGGTACTCTGAATAGCTGAAACAATCTTTTACAACAAAAACAAAGCTGAAGGCATCACAATACCTGATTTTAAAGCATAATACAGGGCAATTATAATCAAAATAGCCTGGTACTGGCACAAAAACAGATGTGTAGAACAACAGAATAGAAACTCCAGGAATCAATCCACGCATGTACTGCCAATTTATCTTTTCAAAGGAGCTAAAAACCCATGGAGCAAGGACAGTCTCTTCAACAAATGATGCTGGGAAAAAGGGGTTGTTGTGTGCAGAAGTATAAAACTAGACCCCTACACTTTCCACGAAAATCCACTCAAAATGGATCAAAGACCTAAATCTCTGATGCAATACCATCAAATTACTACAGTATATTATGGAAACTTTGCAGGACTTTGGCATAGGTCAAGAGTTTTTGGGACGTATCACAGAAACACAGACAATCAAGGCCAAAATGACAAAAGGGAGTACATCTAGATAAGAAGCTTCTTCATTGCAAAAGAAACACTCAGCAGAGTTAAGATACAAAGGACAGAATGGGAGAAAGTATTTGCAATGGATGAAGGATTACTATTCAGAATCTATGAAAAGCTCAAGAAATTCAGCAACAGCAAAACAAACAATCCAGTTAAGAAGTGGACAAAGAACTTGAACATGCATTTTTCAAGAGATGAAATTTATATGGTCAGCAGACACATAAAAAAAAATCTCAGGATCTCTAGCCATCAGGAAAATGAGCTCAACACCACAATGAGCTTTCACCTTGCCCCATTAGAATAGCTTTCACACAGAAATCAGCAAACAACAAATGCTGGCAAGGATGTGTGAAAAAAAGGCACCCTAATCCACTGTACGTGGGAATGTGAACTGCTACAACCACTGTGAAAGACAGTGTGGATATACCTCAGAAATCTGAATATAGACCTACCATATGATACAGCCATCTCACTCCTGTGAATTTACCCAAATCAAAAAGAAATCAACATGTGAAACCATTATTTGTACCCCATGTTCATAGGAGCACGATTCATAATAGTTATGGAATCAACCCAGATGTCCATTAACTGTTGACTGGGTAAAGAAATCATGGTGTATATACACTATGGAGTACTACTCAGCTGTAAAAAAAAAAAAAAATGAAAATCTGTCTTTTGCAACAAGATGGATGCAATTGGAAGCCATTATATTTATTAAAATAATCCAGTCCCAAAAGACAGAAACTGTATATTTTCTATTATCTGTGGTATCATAGTACCTAAAATGTAATCTGTTGGAGTGAAATGGACTTTTTGAGATTTGAAGATTGCTTACAGCCCTTGCAATGTCTGTTTTTGGGGAATCATTTTTTTTTTCTTCATTCTATGCATTGAACTCTTCTACTTAGCATAGGGCTAACTTTACTACCATTAAGTAAACTGAAAATAGATCTTTGTAAAAATTAAGAGTGGGAATGGGAAAGGGAGAAGAAAAAAGGGCTAGAGCTTAGGCAGAAGGGAGGGTAGGGTAGGAAGTATCACTATGTTCCTAAATATGAATATGTGAAACACGTGGAACTTATACAACTTAAACAAAATTTTAAAACATTACAAAAATAATTATATACAATTAGGTAAACATTTATGCACCCATTAATACCCTCTTCTATAGTTTAATTAAGTGCAAAATATTTTACAATGCTGAGACACAATGATTATAAATTTTAGCTCCCTAAGAACTTCCCCAAAGTGATCATTCATGAAGTTCTTATGAACTTAGTATATGTATTTATGCCTTATTATTTTATTAAAATATGAAACAAGAAGGACAAGGCTCAAAAAAAGTAATAGAAAAATGTTCACAATCACAGCTACAAATCAATGTGAGGCACCTACCTAATTGAGTTGAAAGTTGAGAGAAATTTTTGAACAATTGGCAAGAACTAGGCAGATGAAGTATGCAAACAGAGATTTTGAATGAGAAAAGAATGTTAGTAAAAGAATGCAAATCACTGTTTATGTAAAAATGAGATGATTTGAACATTCCTCCTGGGAAAGAAGTGTACTTTCTTGGTTAAGGTTTAAGATTCTAATAGCCGACTTCGATCTTATAAGATCTTATAAGATCGAAGTCGGCTAACCCTAAAGGCTTCCATAGCCTCGGCAACTCATGACCAGAGCCTAGGGAGATTACTGACGCCATAAACAAGAGTGTCAAATTGTTAAATCAACATCAGGAGTCACTGTGTACTTACGTCTCATGAGGGATCTGTCCTTAATGTGTTATCCAATGTGAAGTGATGCTATTACTAGTACTGAAACAGTATTTTTACACTTTGTGTTTCTGAGTGGGTGCAAACTGATGAAATCCTTACATAGTATATATTGAATCGATCTTCTTTATATAAAGATAATTGCAAATGATTAAAAAATCTTGGTGTTAAACTGGAAATTGCATAGAAAATTAATCAATTTTTAAAAAAAAAAATCATGTAGGATCTCTGTCCTTAATGTGCTGTACATTGTGAATTAATACTATAACTAGTACTCCAACAGTATTATCATTTTGTGTCTCTATGCGAGGGCAAACCGTTGAAATCTTTACCTAATATGTACTAAATTGATCTTCTGTGTATAAAGAGAATTGAAAATGAATCTTGATGTGAACAGAAGGGGAGAGGGAGCGGGAATGGGGAGGGTGGGGGGAGGGAGGGAAGTTGTGGGGGGGGGAGCCATTGTGGTCCATGAGCTGTTCTTTGGAAATTTATATTCTTTAAATAAAAGCTTTATATAAAAAAAACAAACAAATAAATAAATATTAAAAAAAAAGATTCTAATAGCCAAGGATGAATGTAGAAATAAAGGTAAAGCTATTTCAATTCTGAAGTTGAAAATCAAACTACTAAGAAATATTAATAGCAGTACCCAAGATCAAAAGATAGCTGAGGACTGATAGGCTAAGAAAAACACCAATATATTCTAGTCTAAAGGCCAAGAATTGGTGAACCAAAAACTGGAATGAAATCAGAGAAATAAAATGTCAGCAAATTTTACACAGGTCTGTAATAAGTGAAGCCTGGAGAGATCCCTTAAGGTCCATGGACAACTTGAAAATTAGTTATTTTATAGTACTAGTGTAAGAAACTAATATAAAAGACATTCAAGTGGTTCAGGCACAAACATAGTTCACAATGAGAGACATAGTGACACAATTAGAAATGCAATTTGTTAAATCTATTAATGACTATATTCAACTTAAATAAAATTACGCAACAATTTAGGTCTTTATAATGCTAATCCATGCCTGGAAATTGTAATAGTTATTAAAGATCAAAACAATTTTCCAATTTTTTTCTTTCTTGCATCTTATAATAATAATTGATTTCACATATTTAGCAAAGTGTGATATTTAGTGAGGCAATCAGTTGCTTGGGGAATAAAGAAGTAGCTGGCTTGAGTTATGCTTGCTTAGCCCTAAATTTTATTTCTTAAGCTCCAACATTGGTGTTAAGATAATTTGACAGTGAGTGCCAAAGGGTGTTTCTCGGTTGCTTCTTGGAAGTGTTGTTCACTGTTTAATTTCCCTGCTTTTTAGGGCAAATGAATGAATTTACTTTTATTAACTCATCCATTAATTTATCAGCTTTTGAATATCTACTATATTTATGGCAATATGGTATGTTTCAAGGGAAATGGGTCTATTGTGATGAGATCTGAAGCTCTAAAACAAAGATTGCATGTGTCCCTAAATAAACTAAGTATAAAGTTAAGGAAGCTGTTGAATTTACTTAGAGCTTATCTCTGGTGGCAGGATCAGGACTAGATCATTATTCAAACTCATGATATGGAAAATGTGCCTCAATTTACTGTAAAGAGAGCTGAAATATATTGAAAAATGTTTTAGATGTGAAAGAAACAGGAATAATTGCAATACAGATAATCTGTAAATTGACCAATAAAAAGAGACAATAACTAGAGAAAGCAAATTGAGTACAATGGAATACTCAAAAAAATACTCAGGAAGAGAAAAACTGTAAAGAAAAAACATGTAATGACAATCGAGGAGAGTGTGAAGGAAAAAATGACAAGAATCAATTCTAGATTGTAAAGTAAGCACTTTTACTTTTATATTGTTATCATCAGATCCCTATTTAGTTCAAATTCAACTGCAAGATTCAAATGTAGTTAGAGATAAAGGTCATAGTGATGTGAGGCCAAGAAAACATACTTCAAACCTGATAGTTTGATGACAGGCATTTAATACAACAAAAGAGCTATAAAAGTACTAGAAAAGTTGAAGTTATAGGATAATAAACAATGGAAAATTTAGCTACAGCAAAGTGATAGTAACAGCTGGAGACTTAAAGGAACTAGAAATGACAGAAGTCAAGAGCCATCACATCCAGTAAAAGCAGGACTTACGGAAAAGACACTGTCAGAGCAAAGATGGGGCAAAACACCTGGATTTTTCCTCTCCCAGTGTCTAACCCACTGCTAACACTTCTTTTTTATAATTAAAACCCTCCAGGATTGGGCTAATGCAGTTTGTAAAGATTAGACTTCCATCATCCAAGTCAAGACAGGGAAAATGTAGGAAACTGATCTCACAGCAGAGGCAAAGGAACACCTGAGAGACTAAAGAACCCTGCAAATACAGAAGGTTCAGAAATCTAATCCACAGCCTTTGTGAATGAGATCAGTCCAAAGTAGAAGACATGAATGGAGTTAGAGATGACATAGTGCTTAGTATAGGGTGAAGAGTCAGGGTGCAAAATCTGGATGATAGGTCTAATATACAGATACATAAATATTCCAGCCTACTGGAGATGAGGGTGAGGTAACACCTATCAAATGGAAAGGGACAAGGAGAATTAGAACAAGGAAACAGGGTTCAATTAAGAAAGCATGGCGAGGAAAGAGCATGGGAATGTAGAACTTAAATTTTGAAGCCCATTCAAATGGAATTACTTAAAAATGGGATACAGATACAAAATCAGAAATGTTAGCTTGTTGAATCACACAAACAACAGACACTGTATACAAGCAGTAATCTCTTTATAAGCCTTGTTCACTGTTGCAGGATTAAGTTTTCTTACACCATCAAGTCAGGCTTTTACTGGATGAGGATCTAGAGACCATGGAAACAAATGGACAGAACACTTTGCTATGTTATTCTCAATACAGAGGGACTGAAATACACTGAACTTAAATGTCTATGAATTACAGTGTATTTGGGGTATCTGCTCATATTTGTGTCTATTTTTATAACTAACAATAAAATTCATTATGTTGAGTACACTATATAACACTTTATGTCCAATATCTAATGTGATATTGGACATACAGAAATATTTAATGAATATTTAATAAATGTTAATTAATTGCATTTTTCAGGAAGCTACATATAATTTGTTTCTATCTCTGGATTTCTAAATAAATGAAACTCCTTTATCTTACGATCTACTGAAAAGTGGAGACTACTTTTTATTGAGTTTCTGGAAGATTAAATAATGTAAGAAACAGATCTTCTAAAATAGTTCCTGGATCCTAGTGGCTACATCACTTTGCATATTAGATTTTTGTGCTTTATGTCAATCTCATCTGAATCTAATAAGGTGGTACCCATACTAGAAAAATAATTATTTGATATATTTGATCCCAACTTGCTATCCCAAGTAGAGAAAATAAAATTTCTGCATCCTTCTTAAACAAGGTTTTATCACAAGCAATTGAGTATTTACTGAATGTCAATTCTATTTATACTGATGATTCCTCAGTTTGTATCTTTCCTGAATCTTTTTTTTATAAGTTAAACAGTGAATGGCATATTTATATTTGTATGTACACAAACACTTCAAATTCTTCACTTGCAAATTGGTGGTTACCTCTAACTAAAGAAACAGGTTCATTATAAAGTATTCTTAAGCCAGAGTTTGTGAATTATTAATGATACCTTCATTAGCCATTTCCACTTCCAACTGTTAACCTTACATTTTAAGGCTACTTGTTTATCCAGCTCATTGCTGGATACAGAATGCCATAATGGCACAAACAGATTGTTGACATAGGCTTCAATATTGTCTTCCATCCCTTGAAAAACACTGGTTTCCCTGGGCATTAATATGTTGTCTTCAACTTTTTTTATTTGACAGATAGAGTTAGACAGTTAGAGAGAGAAAGAGACAGAGAGAAAGGTCTTCCTTCCGTTGGTTCACTCCCCAAATGGCTGCTAAGGCCAGAGCTACACTGATCCGAAGCCAGGAGCCAGGAGCCAGGAGTTTCTTCCTGGTTTCCCACGCGGGTGCTGGGGCCCAAGCATCTGGGCCATCCTTCACTGCCTTCCTGGGCACAGCAGAGAGCTGAACTGGAAGAGGAACAACTGGGACTAGAACCCGGCACCCATATGGGATGCCGGTGCTGTAGGCAAAGGATTAACCAAGTGAGCAACGGTGCCAGCCCTTGTCTTCAATTTATAACATGAGTGTGCTTTGAGCTTCCTTATCTGGCTATGCCATTCAACTTGTAAACTCTTCAAATGCCATTGCTTTTGGGATAAATTCCATGCTCTCAGGATACACCTTCTTTGGCATGGAATGTAAGTGTCTTTATGATCTGTCCGCTAGCCTCATGTCATGCACATATCACCTTCTACCATTATCTCAATGGCACTAAATATATGGTGGTTACTCAAATAATACTTTAGGGTCGGCATTCCTTTTCTCGGAACATTACTTTTTACTTGGCCAATCTCCTATAACTTTCTAAAATGGACACAGCTTAAAAAGAGAAAAGAAATAAGAACATAGACAGGGGAAATATCTGGGAAGTTATGGAGGAAAACTATGCATGTGGAGGAACTTGTGTTCTAGAATGCTGGCATCAGAAAAGGATGGTGAAGAATGAATCATGGGGATAAGCACATGGATTGTAATGAAAGCTAAGGAATAGGTCACTTTCCAAGGAATCATCCAGGTCCTCTGGTTGAAAATTTTAATGTCATTAGAATAAATAGGGGAGTTAAGATGGGGAGCAGAACACTAAATTCTCCGTCTATAATGTAAGAATTATGATGTACCCTTCCTTAGCCTCCAGAGTAATTGGGGAAATAATACAATGACATGAAAGTGCCTTGAAATGACACAAAGTGTTATACAATTTGAAGGGCTTTATTTCAGGAATTGGCCAGATCACATCACACAGTTAGGGCTTTGGCGCTCTTGGCTCTTCCACAGGAATTTGCATCCAGAAGGCAGCTCTAGTGGTGATGCTGCAGAGACGCAGAGGGTAACTGCTGCCAGAGAAATTAGACACAATTCCCGTACTCCTTCATTGCCACTATTTACCAGAAATGATGGAATTGCAGCTATACTGACAAATGGAGCTTTTCTGGGCAACAGAGTTGTTTTTTTTTTTCCAAGCAATTAAATAGTACTTGATGGTAAGGCAAAATAATGCATTAAGAGCTTTTAGCTAGAGGGATTAACTCTTGATCTTGACTGCTGGTGTCAAAATTCACAGACAAGAGCAGAAAAGCAATGATATATTATCCATTTGATTACTTTTCAGCCAGCTTAGAGACTGTAAAAGAAAACAAATATTATGCCCCTACTGAGTGGTGTATTAAACACACACACACACACACACACACACACACACACAGGGGTGTGTGTGAAGATTTTCAAGTGGCATAACATAGATAGGGAGTTAATTTGACTTTTTAAAATTGGGGGAAAAGGGAGAGACTAACTCTGAAGCCAGTACTAAATTCATTGACCTTATTATACAATATTATATAATAACTCATATGGAGTCTATCACTTTCACTGGAAAAATGCATTAGATGTTACTTCTTGTATGTTTTCAGAGAAGAGGAACACCAAATGAGACTTTCTGTCTTTGTTTTTCAATTTACATTTTTGGAATTTGCTGGTTGACCTACCTCGTATCTTCATATTTAGTGCCACACTGCAGAATCCAAGAAGAATCTAATGAACATTTATGAATCTTTGCCTGTATTCCTATAGTCACTGATTCTTTATATTTTATTAATGATTAAGGCCATGTCTAATGCCTATTCCGTTTCTCTTGTGTGTGTGTCTAACAGTAGCTTTAGAAGTAGATGGCAACAATCCTTCTTTTTCTTTCTGGTAAATTTTCTTCTGTAAAAGTACAGTATCTTTTTCTGAACACTTTCAGTATCTTTCTAGGGCTAATTCTTCATCTTTATCAATTGCATACCAATAATTGTGGTACACCACAGAGCTACATCAGTTTTAATAGTTGTAAAAAAACATGATATCCACTTTATGTTGTTTTTTTTTACTTCATGAAGTAGTTGTCACCTGGCTTGATTGGTTATAAAATACATATGAGGAGAATTTTGTTTATCTTGGTATTATCTTGTGAGGAATTATTTGCTACCACATCAATTTTCCTTCACTTTATTGTGTCATAAATTACTCTTTTCCTATTTTGTAATTTCTGTTGACACAAGAGCATGCCTTCAGAACAGACACATGCAAAGAAGGCTTGACTTCCTGATCCTCTAGATAGGTTTCCATTTCCCGAATGTGTTTAACCATGTGGGAAAGGGGTCTTCTTGTAGCTCAATCCCTCTCTATGCCATGTTCAGTTAATTGCAAATCCAGTTAGTTTTAACAAAATGTGATCTTTGAGGATATTTCAAGATAAATATTATTTCCTTGTTCCTATGGACAAATGTATAGCATTGCACAATTCGTAGGTTATTCTGCGTCTGGGTAGATCTGTATTTGCCCTTCCTGTAACATGCCTTCCAGATCAATATAGCTGCATATGTAAGCACACTTGGCTGAAATTTCTGATCTCTAGTATTTGAAGCATTTCTTCTAAAGGACATGCCTTAAAAATAGTTTGGATATGGTCAGATACAGATAATTCTCCACGTGATTCCAACAACAGTTCTCTGGCAGTCCACCATTAGAAGTTCTTTTGCTAAAAGCTTTTAAGTCTTTCCCATTCTGAAGAAGCTTTTGACTCATACAATGCATACGGGCATGATATTTTAGCCATCTCCCTGACATGCTCTGCATCTAAAATAAGTACACATGTGAGAGAACTTTGGAAAGATATGGGGACTTACAATAATTGAAAAAAAATGTCATAGAACACAGATAATGAACATAAATAACTCTGCAGAAATCTCTGAGTATTTGAGAATATTATCAAGCAAACTGACTTGTATAGAATTTTGGGAATTTCTCTCTCTTTCACAAATACTTTTAGTGACACATAAGTTTGTATTCTGAAATAATACAATGCTTTTTATGGGAAACTCTAGGGAAATAATTCAAGCAAGCATCATAGATAAACTCTGTAACATGGTATGTTAATTTGGTGATATAGATATGCCATGCAATTGCAACTGGATGTTTAATCCCAAAGTCTCACTAAAAGAATGCTCACCTAGGTCACTGGTGAATTCATAATTATCAGAACCTATTAAGCCGGCGCCGTGGCTCAACAGGCTAATCCTCCGCCTTGCGGCGCCGGCACACTGGGTTCTAGTCCCGGTCGGGGCGCCGGATTCTGTCCCAGTTGCCCCTCTTCCAGGCCAGCCCTCTGCTGTGGCCCTGGAGTGCAGTGGAGGATGGCCCAGGTGCTTGGGCCCTGCACCCCATGGGAGACCAGGGAAAAAGCACCTAGCACCTGGCTCCTGCCATCGGATGAACGCGGTGCGCCGGCCGCAGCGCGCCATCCGCGGCAGCCATTGGAGGGTGAACCAACGGCAAAGGAAGACCTTTCTCTCTGTCTCTCTCTCTCACTGTCCACTCTGCCTGTCAAAAAAAAAAAAAAAAAAAAAAAGAACCTATTATTAACATTCTACCATCATCCACAAACTCATATACTCATTTAATAGTTGATAGGTTGATTCCTTTGCTCTAAAAATATTTTTTTCTTAGTTTTCCCAATTCAAATTTCTTCCATATCCCTTGAAGTGCCTTCTCATATTTCCTTACTTTTTCTCTACCTTTTGAATAAAATTTTGTGTGTTCCATAGCTCTTTCCACTGCCATTGTCTCTTCTCTATTGACTTCTCATGCTGGATACTCTGGGTCATCAAATAACACATAAAAGGCAGTGACATCTGAATCTGAATCTGAATCTGAATCTCTTTTCTGTACTGCACTGCCACATTCTAATGTTTTGTTGTCTGTATGCTACTGGGAGTCTAATAAGCACCTAAAATTATTTTGGTAAGAAGAATTGTTCCACATTCCCCAAACAACACTTTCTGCAGCTGTTATGTCTTAAAATGCAAGAACCTTCTCTGATTCATCTCTTTCTGTCCTATTGTATAACTCATAAGTCAGCCAATTCAGTAGGTGCCTCGTCCAAATATATTCTGTATCTGATCACTTATTTTTACTGTCATTATTATATCAAAAGGCATTTACATTTCTTACCTAAAACAGCAAATAAGTCTCCTATTGGTCTCCATAGCATTTTGCAACACTTTATTCTATTTAGAAACCATGGACATCTTTTAAAAATAACCTCTAAATGCCACATTGTTTTACAGAATATTCAATTGAATTCCATTATATATAACCAAATATAAGGACTTGAAAGAAATAGGATCCTTAGAAACTGTCTAATCTGATCATTCTTCACCCATCATTCCAGTCATTGATTTTCAGTCACACTGGCAAAAATGTGTTCTGACACACAAAACTCTCTTCTGTTCAAGACTCCTTTCCAGCTAAACATATCATTTGTAATGCTCTATTTACCCATCTCGTACAACTCTGCCCTAGAGAGATCTTCCTTTGTGTGTTTTCTAAAGCAATGTCTCCCATCCCCTTTGGCAATCACAAATCATTTTCTAGAAACCACTTAACCTACTTATTTTTAAAACGGTTTTCATAATTCCTTGAAGCTTTTTTGTTTGCTTATTATCTGCTCCCCTTACTAGAAGTAATCTCCATGAATAGAAAAATTATGTCTGTGATATTCTAACTTGTTCCCAAATAAAAGAATAATTGTTACTCAATAACTCAATTAATTTCTCTGAAATTGTCTCATTTAATTTCCATAAAATGCAATGAAAAATATACTATACAATTGAAGATCCTGAACATCATTGTTGGTTTGTTTTCAGTTCCATGGCAACCCTTTTGGAAGGCTTTCTACGCATTAAGCAATGAGCTGAATACTTCATTTCCCTTACCTATTCCAATTTTTACAACAACCTAGAAGTATTATGTGATCTCCTTCAGCTTTCCCTTTTTCCAAGGATTGCTTTGTAACACACTTTTGGACAAACAAAACATAAGTAATGCTTACTTGGAAAGTGTTTGTTTACAGAGTACCTTGGAGCCATTCTTCCTTCTACTTTAAAATCCATAGGTATACTTGGGGAATGTATTGTGACACAGAAGTTAAGCCACCATTTGAGATGTCACCATTTGCATCCCATAGTGGAGTGCTGGGATTCTGGTCCTAGCTCTGGTTCCAATTCCAGCTTCTTACTAATACATATGATGGGAGGTCACATGTATTAGGTGATAGTTCAAGTACTGGGGTGCTTTCCACCACATGATAAACCTGGATGGATCTCCTGGCTGCTGTCTTTAGACTGGCCTAATCCTGGCTGTAGTGGATATTCAGGGAGTGAACCAGAGGATGAAGATCTTTCTTTCTCTCTCTCTTACAGTGTCTCTCTCTGTCAGAATTCCTTTCAAACAAATATATTTGTGTGTATAACATCTGCATGTCATACAATGAGTAAAGGGCTAAGAAAATCCATGACATCGTTGAGCTGTTGACCCAATGCTAATCATTAGCTGTCTTCAGACTCCTTATTCTTTTTTTGATGTGAAGAAAAAAAATAAAGACAAACCTTTATTTGTCTAAGATGGAGTGATTTACTTAAAACATTATAACATCAACCAGGTGTGAAGGTAAAAATGTATCCCACTTAATGAATCATCTTAACTTAGAATGAACTTGCATCATCATTCCCCAATATTCAGTTAGCAAGGCATAATCTGATTTGTATGTTCAATAGACATCTCTCTAAAATGAATTAAGGAGTAATAAAGTGTCCATCTTTCAATTTTGATCATTTCTTGTTGGAAGTAGTAGCAAAAAGTAGCATTGCTTTGTGCGATGTTTCTCAAACTTAAGTATTTTTCATAATTTCCTGTGGACATTTTGCAAATGTAAATACTTAAAACTATTCCAATGTATTAATATTCCAGAATGAATTAACATGAAGATTAACTACATGGACAATTCTGAAATACATAGTATACTTTGAAAACCAATGCTCAAAACTTATATGTAGATAAATCTTCCATCTGATAGTAGTACACCAAAGAGAGTATTTCATTTGACAATCAGTTATGACACTTATGGACAACTATAAGAGAATGAGATAGGTTTAGGTAAAATAAAAATAAATATTTAAGAATGGGACATAGGGTTTGTAGACTTTCACCAGAATTGGAATTTAGGTTAATGGCCTAAAGCAGAAGGTATGCAGGAACATTGAATGGAAAGAGGGAAATGGAGAGATAATGGTTGACAAACACAGACATTCTACATCCTAAAATTGCTCTTGCTTTTACTGTTCCTTAGCTACTTAAGTACATCGCAGGTAGGTGACTATTTTAATAGTTCATTGTGCCATGCAGCAGATATTGTGTATGTCAAAGAACATGAAGGTATGCAGTTTTGTCACATCACTTAACCATAATTAAACATGCCATGTGAAAAACTACTCTATAACCTTTGGCTTAATACTACTATATATGGTTTCCCCTAAGTCTGTGAGTCAGCTAGATCATTCTGCACATTTGAGCCAAGTGTGATTGATCTCAACTGAGCTTCAGTATAGATCTACATTTTTTGGATAGTGGTTCACTCTTGTAAGATTGTTCTCTACTGGATGATAAGGTTTACACCATGTAGTATCCTCTTTCCAAGCATATGGATTTGGACTTGTCTTAATTATTTAAAAGTAGTTGAAAACAGGAAGCAGGAACACATGAGTACTTTTTAATTTCCCACTGTAGAAAGTTTATTATTATCCCATCAGCCAAAACAATTCAAATAGTCCCTAGTAGTTGTCAAAGCGATGATATTCCCTTGTTAAAATGTCAAGTGTCCTTTATCCTTAGTAGCAGATTTTATGTTTTAGTTTGGGAAGGAGAGAGAGAGAAGGAGAAGAGAGAGAGAGAGAGAGAGAGAGAGAGAGAGAGAGAGAGAGAGAGAATTTTCCACCCACCAGTTCAATTCCCCAAAACAGCTCACACCTGCAGCCAAAGCCAGGCGTTTGGAACTCAACTGCAGTGTTTTCACGTGAGTGGCTGGGAACCAAATACTTGGACCATCACCTGCTTCCCTGGAGGATTCACATTTTCAGGGAACTAGAATTTGGAGCAGAGCAGATACTGTAACTCAAAGTACTCCACTATAAGATATTCTCATCTTAACTGGTAAAACGCCCACCTCAGAAGTTTTGGTTATAGCTGAGAATATACTCACCCAGGATTAAAGGTGTTTTCTTCCACCATTAAAATTAACTGTAACCATGTGACCAAGTAGCAACCAAAGTAGTATAAGTAGCAATGCTCAATAGTATTTCTTTTTTATTAATTTTTTAAACTTTTAATTAATAACTATAAATTTCCAAAGTACAGCTTATGGATTACAATGGCATCCCCCAAAAAAACTTCCCTCCCACCCGCAACCCCCCCATTTCCCGTTCCCTCTCCCATTCCATTCACATCAAGATTCATTTTCAATTATCTTTATATACAGAAGATTGATTTAGTATATATTAAGTAAAGATTTCAAGAGTTTGCACCCACACAGAAACATAAAGTGTAAAATACTGTTTGAGTACTAGGTATAGCATTAATTCACATTGAACAACACATTAAGGACAGAGATCCTACATGAGGAGTAAGTGCACAGTGACTCCTGATGTTGATTTAACAATTTGACACTCTTGTTTATGGGGTTAGTAATCTCCCCAGGCTCTTGTATAAGTTGCCAAAGCTATGGAAGCCTTTTGAGTTTGCCAACTTCGATCTTATTCAGACAAGATCATAGTCAAAGTGGAAGTTCTCTCCTCCCTTCAGAGAAAGGTACCTCGTTCTTTGATGGCTCGTTCTTTCCATTGGGATCTCACTCACAGAGATCTTTTATTTAGGTTTTTTTTTTTTTCTTTTTTCTGTAGTGTCTTGGCTTTCCATGCCTGAAATACTCTCATGGGCTCCTCAGCCAGACCCAAATGCCTTAAGGGCTGATTCTGAGGCCAGAGCGCTGTTTAGATCATCTGTCATTCTATGAGTCTGCTATGTATCCTGCTTCCCATGTTGGATCGTTCTCTCCCTTTTTGATTCTATCAGTATTAGCAGATCCTAGTCTTGTTTGTGTGATCCCTTTCCTCTTAGACCTATCAGTATGATCATTTGTGAACTGAAATTGATCACTTGGACTAGTGGTACATGCCACCTTGATGGGATTGAATTGGAATTCCCTGGCACATTTCTAACTCTACCATTTGGGGCAAGTCAGCTTGAGCTTGTCCCAAATTTTGAAATCAACTGTAACCTTGTGACCAAGTAGCGACCAAAGTAGTATAAGTAGCCATGTTCAATAGTATTTCTAAAAATATTTCTGAAAATATAGTTCATCTGGCTTTTGCCATCCTCTAATTCTCCTTATTCCAATTTCCAGCACCAAGGATGACATCAAAGCACCACTAGCTATCTTTCACTCTGAAAATACCATGCAGAAGAAAATCACGTGTTATAATGATGGGACAGAAAAATGGGACCAGTGTCCCTAGTGGTACTCTGTAAACATCATATTAGCTATGTCTACTTTTAGATTTAATTTCTCCATGAGAAAGAAATACACTTCCATTTTTTCCAGACACTGACAATTTCTTGTTACCAGTATCTGAAATTGAATCTATTTTGGTACAGTTCTTCAGATCTTTAATGTCTGGTCACAGTTAATAAGTTACTCCTTTAAGAAAAGAGGGTCAGGGCCGGCTTTGTGACATAGCAGGTGAGAGTTCCGCTTGCAGTACCAGCATCCCATGTGAGCATTGGTTCAAGTCCTGTGTGCTCCACTTCCGATCCAGCTCTCTGCTATGGCCTGGGAAAGCAGTGGAAGATGGCCCAAGTCCTTGGACCCCTGCACCCCAGTGGGATGCCCAGAGGGAGATCCTGACTCCTGGCTGTGGATTAGCGTAGCTCCAGCTGTCGTGGCCAGTTGGGGAATAAACAAGCAGATGGAAGACCTCTCTCTCTCTATCTCTCTCTCTCTGCCTCTCCCCTCTCTGTGTAACTCTGACTTTCAAATAAATAAATAAATATTTTAAAAAAGGGCGGCATATAAGGCAAAAAGTAAAAATCTGTTTATTAAGACAATTTAACAGGTTAATTACAGGTCCCACTCTTGGAACTAGAAAATGCTGCATTTCTCTAATATGGACATACAATTCCATGTCTGTATTGTATTACATCAGTTTTTCCAAGATGCATATTTTATTAAGCAAAATTTTGAAAAAATTATTTTACAGTTTAGGTAAGCTGTCCCAATATATCACAATGCCCATAGTTTCAATTATTTTTCCTATTCATCACCCTAAATAAGACGTATATCACTAAGTATTACCCTGTTTGTAATGGTATGCCCATCAATACTATTTGACAACCAATTACGTTATTGTGTGAGAAACAAGGAGAAAAATGTGTCCCGACTTGGATAGAAATAGAAATGTAGAGGAAGAGAAACGCTTGTAGTAAACTGTTTGCGATAACTTCATCCCAGAGCCTGTGACATAAGAAAAACCAGCATTTGAAGAGAAGGAACCACATGATTTGTTCCTATTTTTTTCTAACATCAAGAGAAACCAAACTAGAGGAAAGGAAAAAGATCAATGCTAAAAAAATAAACTCACAGGATAAAGAAAAGGGAGTTTTCTGTTTGTTATTTCCTAGTCTGCTTTGGAATATTTCTTTTTTGGTGGAATTTATTTTAGCTTGGCATAGTCTGTGAAAAAGGTGATCCCTCAAGCGCGGAGGTTTTCTCAGGCTTCCCCAGCTGTGAAAATAGTAAGTATGTCTTCGAAAAGGACGCAGTCGTTCCTGAACTTGGCCTCCGAGGGTGCATATTCTGGCTGTAGGGCTGTCTCTGGTGAACTTCTTAGTATTTTCGTGATTTTTAATTCCTTTCAAATTTTGCTCTTATTTTAAAAGCAGCTAAATAACAATATATCCAAAATATTCCCAGGTCCCAGTATAAGAAGCTGTGGTGGATGTGTTGTATAAGGGAATAAGTTCTTGCCTTGAAGGACTTTATGTTCCTGTTGGGTTGGCCTATATGATACTAGAGCATTGTTTCCTCTTAAGGTATGATTATACTCTAAATGGGGGAGAGAGAGAGAGAGAGAGAGAGAGAGAGAGAGAGAGAGAGAGAGAATAGCAATGAATCTGGAAGAGGAAAAAAGGAAGACTTAGCAGGGATTCTGAAGACAACATAAAGAAGCAATGGAAGGTTCATACTTGAGAGATTCAGGAAGGAGACACCAAGCAAAGAAAATGGCACAAACCAAGGCATGGAGACAAGACCTCCAGGACACATTTGGGGAAGATAAAACTTTGCTTCATTTTGACAGAAACCATGTATTTTGAGGAAATGAGATAGCAAACAGAAACATAGTAAATGTTTTCAATCAGGCTAAGATCTTTGAAACAGGCTGATTTGGCTTGTGGCAACGTATAGAATGAAAATAACCGGAGAGGTTAGTGCTGTGGCGTAGCTGGTTAACAACCTGACTACAGCCAACACATACTGTCTGATTCTAGTCACTGTCAAAATTTTTCTACATTTACTGTTTCTACTATGTTTTTGTCAGTGATATTTCCAGAACTTTAATAAATTTCACTTTATGTCAGTAACCTTCCAGTTATCCAATTTGTTAAAAATTTGTCAATTTTAATTTTCCTTAAAACTGTTTTCCTTACTTACAAGACTTGATTGTAATACAAGTCTTAATTCCATGTCATAATTCCAGTTTTGTTCTTCAAAAGCTCCTCCTACAGTTCCTCTTCTGATGTCCTTTGTTCTTTATCTTCAAGTTGTGGCCAACTAGGGAGTGAACCAGCAGATGAAAGACCTCTCTCTCTCTCTCTGCCTCTCCTTCTCTCTCTGTGTAGCTCTGACTTTCAAGCAAATAAATAAATCTTAAAAAAAAGAAAATCACTGGAATAAAATCATATGCTGACGTTGGAACTAGGAGGAGGCTGCTGCATTTTAAAAAGTTAAATAATCATGGATTGAAGTGGGAAGTTATCAAGGAGGAATAAAACATAGTCAAAAGTGGGAAATGTTAAAAATAAAATTAATTGTATATGCTTTTTAATTTGTAACATTTTTAATTTACATTATAGTTAAAAGCTTAATGCTCCACTAAATGAAGAGTTCTACAAATAAAAAGTAACAGAAAATAATCCAGGGCTATGAACATTAATCAAATGAAAAGTTGTTCAACCAAGGAGTCTATCATTGGATGAGTGAATAAAGAAAGTGCACACACACACACACAGTGGAATATTCAGTTACAAAAAGAATGAAATTCTACCAATTGTCTCAAAATATAACTCAACTCATGCTGAGTAGAATAAGCTAAACACAGAAAGACAAACACAGTATGTTTTTTCTTATATGTGGAAGCAAAAATTAAATAATTAAACAAAAGAGAAAGAAATGCTTATATGTATTGATTTTTTTGGAAACACAGTGTTTTGTCAAATTTTATTTTAAAATATAACATTTGGTCTCTGATTTTGTATGGTTAAGCACTGATGCTGGGATTGGAGAAAGCATGGTGACGCTGGTAAAAGAACCAATGCTGAGTTTGTCATAAGAAGAAATTAGTAAAAGTGGTCATCAAAAATAAAAATATAGTTTTGAACCAACATAAAAATCCCAGAAAAATATTCCTATTACACGGGCTAAAATGGTTGTCTTTGCAGGTCAGGTTGGAGAATGCAGAAGGTAACAATGATAAGTTGAAATTAAAAATGAATAAAATAGAAATTCCATATAATGATGAGATAGTAAAAGAAAATCCAACTGATTATACACAGAATTATTTAAACCCCAGATGCTTGCAGGAGGTCTACTACATTAAGTGTGCCCTTGGCAAGGGAACCCTCTGTGGTATGATCAAAGTATTTTGAATATGGATGTACTATGTAAAACATGACAGCAGCCCCATGTCTACTTCATACCTCCAAATGAGCACAGTCAACAAACGTGTGTAACACATTCTATGAACACAAAACTGCTGGGGAAAAAAGTAATAAATAGTTGAAGGAAAACAACAAATTACTAATAATTGTGTCCAAATGTCTTAGTCTATTTGGGCTGATAGAAATAAAATTGCTGTGGAATGGGTGATTTATAAACTATAGAAAGACAGAAAGTCATTAAGAACTCTTTTGAGGCTGAGAAGTCATAGATCAAAGTGTTGGTCATTACATTTATTTGCTTAGAGCCGGAATCTGTGTCCTCACAAAGCCCAAGTGATGACAGAGCTCTGGGCAGTCTCTCTTATGAGGGTTTTTATACCACTCAGGAGGAACCAGGACTCTCTATTTCTAGTTCATCTCCTCACTGACGTGCCTGGAAAAGCAGCAGAAGATGGCCCAAGTATTCAGGCCCCTGCTCTACAAGGGAAACCAGAAGGGAGTTCCAGTATCCTGGCTTCATCCTGGCCCAGCCCAGGCCATTTGGCCATTTGGGGAGTGAAACAGTAGATGGAAGGTCATTTTCTGTGTATAATTATGCCTTCAAAATAAACACACATATATATTTTAAATACCACTAAGGAGAATTCCATTTATACCTTAACCCCTTATTAAAAACCAAATATTCTAATACCATATTGGAGATTAGGGTATGAAATTTGATGTGACACAAATATAGTTCAGAACATCAAGGGAGAAGAAAGCAAAACAAACAAACAAAAAGAATAAAGAGGAGGCTGTAAGAGAACTTTGATGGCACCAGCACTGTGGTGTAGCGGGTAAAGCTGCAGCCTGCAGTGCTGGCATCCCATATGGGCGCTGGTTCAAGTCCTGGATGCTCCTCTTGCAATCCAGCTCTCTGTTGTGACCTGGAAAAGCAATGGAAGATGGCCCAACTCCTTGGACCTCTGCACCCGTATGAGAAGATCTGGAGGAAACTCCTGGCTCCTGGCTTCGGATGGGTGCAGCTCTGGCCATTGCGGCCAATTGGGGAGTGAACCAGTGGATGGAAGACCTTTCTCTCTCTCTCTCTCTCTCTCTGCCTCTACTTCTCTCTGTGTTTAACTCTGACTTTCAAATAAATAAAATAAATCTTTTTAAAAGAGAGAGAGAGAGAGAGAGAGAGAATGAATTGTGGTGTCCTTGTGATGGCACCCAGATCCCTCTTTAAGTAAGGATTTGTCCCAGCCACTGAGGTTGCTGATGGCTACAATCTCTAGCTGCCAGCCTCTTCAGAGATCTTATCACTGGCAGAAAGAGGAGACTTTTATACAAAGACACATCGACGCAGAATTAAAAATCTGGCTTTCCAGTGTAACTCAGGGTGTCCCCGGGGATATCCTTCCTCCAAAACTCCCTATTGGGTTGCCAGGGACCATTTCTAGACCGGATTCACAGCTCAGTTTCTCCTTGTGTCCACTTCTGTTTCCTTCCTTTCCCTTCCTTCAATGTTTACAACTCCTTAATAAGTAACATATACCCTGAACTCAGACTCAGAGCCTTCTTTCTGGAAGTCAACCTGTTACAATATTCCCCATACATTTTCCTTGCATTCTAAGTTACCCAAAGGAAAAAAAAATAGTTTCATATCACTCTTTCTTTGAATAACACTATATTCAGCTTCATAGACTATAGGAGAATCAATCAGGTAAATTATTCCTTAATCATGGATCTATTCTATAACAAAAAAGAAAAAAATCTAGAAAGGGATTCAGCAATAAGAACTGTGAAAAGAAGAAAAGTCACAAACAATATTGCAAGGTGAAATGTGGGAGCAGTGGTCAGGTGGTGGTTGGGAGAGCAGCTGAGGTAGTAACATGATGGAAAGTAGAATAACGACTTCAGAAACGTGCAAGTCCTTATCTATGGAGACTGTGAATATTATCTTATATGACAAAAGTGATTTCTTGGAAAATGGAATTAAAAGGTCAATTCATGTTTTTGCCAGAATTGTCTGAGGAGGGGCAATTATCCTGAATGATTTAGACGAGCCCAGTGAGATCCCAAGTGCTGTTGAAAGTGAACGAGGAAGGTGGGCATCTGGTGTAGCGGTGAAGAAATGCACATCCCATATGAGAGTTCCTAGATTAAATACTCACCTCTAGTCCCAGATTCCTGCTTCCTGCTAGTGCAGATCACGCGAAGCAAAAGTGATGACTCAGGTAATTGGATTGTCACTACCACTGTGGGAGACCAGGTTTGAGTTCCTGGCTCACTGCTTTGGGCAGGGCCAGCATCTGTAGTTTTGGACATTTAGGGAATCAATAAGAGGATTACAACTCCCTCTTTCTCTCTTTCTCTCCTCTTTTTCTCTCTCTCCCCCTCTCCCCCACCTCTCAAATTAACATATAAAAAGAATTTCATTTAAAATGTACAAGAAGGAAGTATAAAATTAGAAGGAAATGTAACAAAAATAAAAAGGTTATGGAGATGCAACATTGCTGACTTTGAAGATGGAGGGAGGTGGACAGGGGCCAAGGAATGTGTGGCCCAACAACTGGAAAACAAACACGAGGAAGTAGATTATCCCCTAGAGTTTCCATCAAGGAAGGCAGTATTGCTGACACCTTAATTTTAGACCATGAGTCACTTTTAATGCAGAGAACTCTAAGAAACATGTGTTGTTTAAGTGACTAAGTTGATAGTATTTTTCTCCACAATTATGTGAAACTAGGACAAGATGGCCTGTATAGCAGATAGGGAGGATTTGAAAAATATACTGCACTTGTTGTATGGGGGCTGAGATCAGTATCTTCCCTTGTCACTTAGAATGGTGACCTCTATCAAATCAACAGCTCTATCTGCACACAAGCCTTCCTGTTTGGAATCTCAACTGATAGTAACTACTTTACAGGGTCTTCCTGTGCATTTACTGAGGGACGAGGTAACCTGTAAATGAGTCAAGCTCTTGCTGAGCACCTACCACTTTGCTCAGAACACAGATGAACACAATGATTACACTAATTATCTAGAGTTTCTGACTACATCCCTATCTCTTCCTAACTTCTGGGGCTCTTGGGTCACACAACCCCACCTTTAACGAGGCCCTGGGGACGTGACCCAACAGAGATATTATACTTTTATTATTATGGTCTTTGGATGTTTAAAGTTCAGGTGATTTGGAGTTATTGTGATTCCTGATCATATCTAAGGGCATAAATTTTTTCCCCCTACATATAAAAATAGGAGACAAACATAGGGAAGAAAAAATGCAATTTCTTATATTGTTTGTCTCTGTTAGCACTGCCTTTATCTCTGGAGATTGTCTAACTCTTTATTAAAGTCTGTTGTTATCTGTGCTCCTTAGCCTTGTCTGTCCACACTGTGCCTGCATTTATTATTCTCAGAGTAAAAACTTGCTATACACCATCTGGTCTGGATTATTTTTTTCCTTTTATATCTTCTATTCTCCCCTAATTCCTCACCTGCTCTATCATCCATGCTTTTTCTAAAAACAGTAATATGAATGGATATTAATATCTTGAGATATTTTACATTCAGACCTCCAGCCTGCAAACTGTAGTGATTAGAAATCTACATGATTAATTCAGAGATGAGGTAGAAATGAAATTTTCTGATCTTGTGAAAAGGATGCTATAATGTAATCACAAATTCATTAGAATTACTCTTTCAATCTGACAAGTAAAATTCTTTGAAAAAATATAAGTGCACATATCTATATATGCTGGAGGTAGTAGAATGAATTTTTCTGTAAGGCAAAAGAATTATGTATAAGTCAGGAATAATGAAGTAACAAAATAGACTAGTATTCAAAAGCACATTTCTCAGTTGGTACTTGGTGAGCTACAGGGGCATGTTCAACTGTTTGCAGGATTGTCTCCCGGTCCCTAAGAAGTTCCCTGTGAAGAGAGGAACAATGCAGATATCTGATTTTCTCAGAGATCAGGTCAGACTTTAGCAGTGTTCAAATTCGTCACATCATGAAAAGAAAATAATGGGTAAATCCAAAATGTCCAATTTTTAAAAATCTCGATTGGAAAAACATCTGTGTTGAGGGAAACTGAGCTCTTGGGAAATGTGGCTGCTCTGTCAGCACTGCATAATGAAAGAAAAGGAATGAGCAACCGGATGGAATTAGAATTGTTCTACACGTTTGTGTCAGAGCTCTATTGTCCAACGGGTCTCAGCATTTTTGAGGCTGGATTTCATATGGGCTGTTTGCGTATCTTGGCTTCTTCATGCTAAAATACAAAATTAAAGTAACGTTTGCATCAGAATATTCCCATATTTGATCAAATGGAATTAATTTTCAAATCCCAAAAAGAGTTTCTATCCATTAACTCTGAGGATATATTTAACTGTGAAGTAGGAAAATCTGATTTAATTGAACAATGTGCATGTACAATTTGCTGACCACTCAGACTTTTCTGTTTTTGAAGTGCTGCCTCAAAAGTGGTCTCTTTTGGGTTCAGTCACCCTTTATCATTGGCACCTCTCATGCTCAGCAGGAGAGCTGTGTGCCAATCTACAGGCTTTGGTCTCAGGGATTTCTGTGGGAAAGGTTAACTCCTGCTGTTGATTCTCTGGCCAAGGAGATGGTGGTATACTTCTCATTGCATCTTCATAACTTACTCTTTAATGAGTAGCTCCAGATCACGTGGTCCAAGCTTCTTCAGGTGACAATGTAAGAACTTTCATTATTTCTAAGTGCACCCATTTTTCAATCTTTCTAGTCTCATAGAAAGACAAGTTCTTTCCCCTAAATCTCATCCCTCAATTTGACTCTAGCTTCATTTTCTCCACATCGGTTTTGGCACTTGTCTTCACCAATTATCTCATTTTTTGTTTGTGTCTTCACTTCTTCTCCAAAGGTTTGTTTAGCCTTTGCTTTGCCTCAAAATCAAAAACAAAAATTAAATCTTTTTACGACCTGACTACACCCAACACATACTGTCTGATTCTTCTATTTCTAGTCACTGCCAAAATTTCTTCTACATTTACTGTTTCTATTGTCTATGTATTTGTCAGTGATATTTCCAGAACTTAAAAATAAATTCATGGCCGGCGCCGTGGCTCTATATGCTAATCCTCCGCCTTGTGGTGCTGGCACACCGGGTTCTAGTCCTGGTTGGGGCGCCTGACTCTGTCCCAGTTGCCCCTCTTCCAGTCCAGCTCTCTGCTGTGGCCCGGGAGTACAGTGGAGGATAGCCCACGTGCTTGGGCCCTGCATCCGCATGGGAGACCAGGAGAAGCACCTGGCTCCTGGCTTCAGATCAGTGCAGTGCGCGGCCTCAGCGTGCCAGCTGCAGCGGCCATTGGAGGGTGAACCAACGGTAAAGGAAGACCTTTCTCTCTCTCTCTCTCTCTCTCACTATCCACTCTGCCTGTCAAAAAAAAAAAACACTTTATGTCAGCAACCTTCCAGTTATCCAATTTATTAAAATTTTGTCAATTTTAATTTTCCTTAAAACTGTTGTCCTAACAAGACTTGATTGTAATACAAGTCTTAATTCCATGTCGTAATTCCAGGTTTGTTCTTCAAAAGCTCTTCTTACAGTTCCTCTTCTGATGTCCTTTGTTCTTGATCTTCAATCCTTCCCCATGGGTAAATTGTTTTATTACATTCTCTTTATACAATATATTCAGCAAAATTTATTAGATTAAAAATTATCATGGAAGTCATCCATCTTTTGAAAGGAATATTTTCAAAATGTTATCACAACTTATGAACTCATTCAACCACTCAATAATACCAGATTCATAGTCACTGAATGCTTCTTATGATCCAGATTTTATGCCAAGCATAGTATTTGTTTTAATAAATAGTAAGTTAAAATATAAACTCAGTATGTTTAGTTCCAGAACCTTTGTTCTCAATAACTACATGTAGAAACTCCAATTATTATACATTGAATTAAATATAGTATGGCTAACTCAAAATATTTAAACCTTTGCCTATGGAAGTTATAGACTGACAGTCTTCATTTCAGACATTTCCTACTGTCTGATGTTCTGCATGTGACCTCAACAAGGCTTAGTGTACGTAACTGTATCTCCTTTGAAACACAAAATTTCCTTCTCTTTATCAGATATAACACATAGAAAATGTATCCTGGTACTCTTTTCTTTAATGTTTTAAAGTGCCACCTGCCATTTCCTAGAAATAAAGATGGAAAGAAAAACAGCGGGGGGAACATCTCACCATAAGGACAAAGTTCTTGGGTGATCTCGATTTTTCTTTTTGATTGAAGAGTAGAGTAAGAGTGGACAGGGGAGGGAGGTACGTGTGGTTTCTTCAGAATATATGTGACTAATATTTTATAATTTTCAAGGCTGTTTTTATGTATTAACATATTTCACATTCTATCACATTTCAGGCAATTATTGATGATTTTGTATTCTAAAGGGGGAACATGTAATAAATTGCAATATAGAAAGGAATGGAAGAACATGATGTTGTTGTAAGCCCCCAACCACATTCATGGTGTTTTAACAACTTTATTTATATTAATTTTCCAAGAATCTTTAGTCCAAACTTTTGCATTAAACTTTTGGCTCCCCTTACTCTCTTGAGAAATACGTCAACTCTTCTTTCTCATTATGTTATATTAACCCATTTCACATATGTACATTTATTGCCACTTTAATGTAAGCTCTCATTACCTGAACAGAAATAATTAGGTGCATAGTTAGTTTACCCTTCAGAAAATACAATTTACTTAAAAAGACAGGAATATAAAAATCAAATACAGCACATGGCAAATTCTAACATATGTCAAATAAAAATATAACAAAATAATTCTGGTAATGCTTGTGGTTGACTTGGCACACTTCAGCTATGCATAAGTTAGTATTCAATTTAATTTCATTATTGGTTTTTTTTTTCCTACAAGACTCTGAGAACAAGTTGCTTCTCCGAAGGAACTATAAAGATCAATAAACTGTGTGTTTCTGCCCTGATCTTCTCAGTAAGTTTCAGTGATAAGACAGATGATAAGAAAATACCCTACTGAATAGGCCAAAAAATTTTAAACGATAGAATTCAAAAATTTCACTAAATTCTAACTGAAATTCATCACTTTGATATTTTTTGTTATAAATATAGGAAAACATAGCATATGGCTTTCTCTCTCAGTCTCTTTCTCTCTCTCTCTCTCTCTATCACACACACATGCACACACCTTTTAGTAATGCCTAAGAATTGTCACTAAATTTCTAATTTGTTCATATACCTATACAGTGTGTGGTAAGTATTTGAAATTACTATTTGAAGTTTTCCACTGCTATAAGATGATAATAATTAGACCTTCTACTAGACTTTGTTTTCAAATGAAGGAACAAAGGATTATATATTATATCACAAACTCATTTAATACTCTCATTATTCTATTTCTATGTAATTGGTCTGTTACAATCAGATAAATGTTATTTAAATAAATAGTTTATGTTCTTTTCAAGAAATGCTATTGGGTTACACTAGAATGTGAAATATCTATCTATAGTAGAAAAAAATAAATTTCACAAAACATATTGTGTTTTGGAAATGCAGAGGAGGGAGACACTGACAGAAATGCAATGAACATAGCTTTCCAGAGGAAGCAAGACCCCAGTAACACAAGAGGTTGGCACAGATGTGGAATCCAGAAACCTGGATAGGAAAATCAACCTGGGCTGAGTGAGGCATAACTGAAGACTAAGAAGCTTGAATGGGAATGGCTCAGATGAAGGGCTCTGTGACTTCTACTCTGAGTGCACAGACCAGTTCTGATGGTATAATGGAATCGACAGCACATCACAATGTCTGGAAAACCCTTTTCCCGGGAAGCACATCTACCCTGGGAGAACCGGATTCAGTGAGTTTCAGGGTTGCATCCTAGTCTAAGTGCTGTGTTTTATTCATGTCAGTATAACTTTTCTCAAAAAAAAAAAAGTAGAATTTTGCACCGTTCCTATTTGGTTGCTGTTTGAGATCACTTAGGTAACACAAGCTGTGAGCAGAGATGGGCATAGAACGCCGGGGAGTGGAAGAATGCCTGAAAGGAATGGGACCTGGGGGTGGCAACCCACTGAAAGGAATTATTTCAAGACCTGATGCGAAGTGGCAGACCTGATGCCACAGGCTGTTTTTATAAATCCTCTACTCATTCCCACTCATGCTCAAATCCCTAATGGTTTCTAACCACTACCATCAACTTCTCATTCTTGCATAAATCCATACCCCTATATATTCTTCCAGTTAAGACACACAAGGTCACTGACAGACGTGAGAATACAGAGGGAAGAATGTGGTTGTGGGCTAAACTGCAATTCAGTTGCAAGCCCACCAGACTAGTGTTTTTTCTTATCTAATCCTCTTCATCATAAGTGTACTTAAGAGAGAAATTATAACGTTCTCTCCTAGCCTATTCTGGTTTCTGTTTGATTTTTAACATTCATGTTTGTTATCTCTTATTAGGCTGTATATGCTTTTTTCTAAAATCCTGCTAATAATACACTAAATTGTATCAACCACATGTTAGCCTTGCAACAGAGCAGACTCTTGAGTTTTTATTCTGTGTGTTTGTTACTTCATATGGAGTAATCAGTGAATGTAGGTAGCCCAGAGATGCTCTCTGTTTTAACCTTGAGTCTAGATTTAAAACATCTGATCTAGAAGTAATGGAAATGTCTGGAGAAATGAATCTACCATGGACTCATTTCCTTTATAGTTTCTTAGATTGTAATGATTTGTTTGACCTTGAGTCCAGTTAATTTTGCCCTACTCACTTCCGTAGCTTATTTCAGCCAAAACCTCCCCCTAACAGAAGAAAGGATTGTAAACTGGATGGTGGTTGCCACTAACGGGAATTCTGACAGGCGCTCTGCATGCAGTGGTATTGCAGTTACGAAATTCAGACCTTTACCACCAGAGCCCGGAAAGAAAGCAAACACTTGAGAAAAGGTTGCTAAATATCTTTTGGAAATTGATTCTAGTGAGCTGGTGTGTGTGCCTGGTTCACTGTGACTCCTCACTCTTTATTACACTGCCTCTAGTCTGTCTATTCTGCAGGTCAGATTGGATATCGGAAAAGTTACAGACCTTCCAAACATGACTCACTTTTCTCTTCTATTCATTTCCATAGAAATGTGTGTGTCACTGTATTTGAAGTAACATGGATTCATAACAAATTACTTTTCTCACATGGACATGCCTCTTCGCATTGCCTTTTGAAAGTTCCCAGGTCCCCATGTCCTTTGACCACACATATTTAAACTTCTGTGGATTTTCCAGAATCTGCACAATTGGATTCGCTCACATCCAGCCAGTTTAATTCAACCAACATTCACTGAACTGTGATTCACTTTTGCCATCAGTTACTACCATGAGGATCTGCCATGCAGAGGATAAGGAAGATTCAATGTGTGAGGGTTTTAACAATGAGAGTAAAAGTCCTACCAGGTTGCTATTTAATTAAAGGATTTTGCTTCCAGTGTGCTTACAATTACACTTTGGGAAGCCACTAATTCTTGTCTGTATTGAGTATTGAATATGAGTTTAGCACTGGATCTCATTTTATAAACAGAAGCCTATAAAACTAGACTGTTAGTGAAACATACATGAGGAATCTATGAGAGCATTTAATTACTCATGATACAGTCCAGAAGTCTCAGATAATGTGGAAACTCATATGGGCTGAGTATTGGAGGAAGTCGTCTTAGCAACGCCAAGCAAGGGTAAGCATAAAGACATTCTGACTCCTTAGGGAAGCAATAAGAGTGAGACTTGGGGGAATTGCAGCAGGATTGTGGTACAGCAAATTAAGTTCCTGCTTACTATGCCTGCATGCCTTATTGGAGGCCAGTTACAGTTCTAGTTTCTCCACTTCAGATTTAGCTTCTTGTTAATACACCCAGAAGGCAATGGAAGATGACCCAAGCACTTGGAATCATGCCACACATGTGGGAGGCCTGAGTGGAGTTCCTGGCATCTGGCTTCAGCTTAGCCCAGACCTAGCTGTTGTGGCCATTTGGAAAGTGAGCCACAGATGTGATATTTCTCTCTCTCTCTCTCTCTCTCTCTCTCTCTCTCTCTCTGTCTTTCAAATAAATAGGTTGAATGAATCTTTTTAAAAAAGTGACATTGTTAGAAAAGAACAGAAATGGTACATTTCTGATTATATTGGTTTGACTATGAATGCATGAGGATGACAATGTCAGTCTTCCAGGAATAGGGGAGTTCAAATCCCATCTTTACTACTTGATAAGTTGGGTAAACTGGACATGTGTCTTTAAAATCTGTGCCTCAGTTTCTTATCTGCACAATAAGGACACTAGCATGATTGCTGTGAATAGTGAATGAAACAGCTGGGAAGATTCTCTTAGAACAGTATTCAGCTCCTAATGAATAGTCAGGTCACAATAGCTCTTCTTACATTGAATTGCTTAGATGTGGAAGCCAGTTGTGCAGATTCTATAAGATCTGCAGAAGTTTGTGGTAACAGGTTGTAAGAGACTTGGACATTTAAGCAGGTATTACAGTAGAAGATAGAGATACCTTATGTACCAAATCAATTAAATAGTGATTCTCCATCCCAGAGTATCACAAGTGAGTGTAATTCACCACATTTTTGATGAACACCTACTTTAGACCAGCGATGTGCTAAGTATTGTGTCAGACAGAGAAGAAGAGAAGACCATGTACCCATAGAGAACTTGACATTCTGGGGAGACTAGTCATAGTCACACAGGTAATATCTACTTAAGACTGTGAGGCCTTATATGAGAAGGTGCCAAAGCAAGTGTCTATGATGAACGTTCCCAAATGTTTGACCTTAAACCTTTTGTTCCTCCAGGTTTGGCTAGAACTCTGGGGCTGTAGGAATGATGGATTGGGTAGTGAACCTGAACCACTGCTGGTCAATCACTGGGAATTGTCTTGTGCCCCTGTCAGGAAGTGACATTCTTTAAGTCAGTCAGGATTCATTTATCTGGAAGATTCCTTCAAAAAAAAGCATGCTTGATTGAAAAAGAGAGACAAATTATGGAGAAACAAAACAACTAAAACTACTTCAAGTTACACTGAAAAGGCAGTGGAAATTAAGAGCATTTTGTTTTATTTTTAATAAAATTCTATATAATAGAAAGAGAGAGAGATTTTCTATATGTTTGCTGACTGCAATAGCCAGGCTGAGCCAAGCCAAAGCCAAAAGCCAGGAATTCAATCTAGGTCTCACACATGAGTGGCAGAGACCCAATTACTTAAGCCACCATTTGTTGTCTCCTAGGGTATACATTAGTAGGAAATGGGAATCAGAAACACAGCCAAGAATTGACTTCAGGCAGTCTATTGTGGGATAAAGACATTCTAAGCAGTGTATGTGAGCAAGGGATAAGGCACAGAGAAGTACAGAGAAGTTAAATATCCTGTCCAGCCCAGAGTGGAATAGGAATGAGGATAGGACTTTGAACCCAGGTTGTTTGGCACCAGGTTTCATGCTTTTTTAAGCATGATGCCACACTGCCCCTTTGTGGCATTCCTGGGACTCTTTTCTTCCAGGTATAATAGTATTAGGGTAACTTACACACACAAATCGTTTGAGCTAAGTTTTTATTTTTGTTTTGTTCCAATATTTATTTTGAAGATCTTAAATGAAGGCACTGACAAGATTTGATAAGATTATTACATATTCTACATGTAATGTTTTCAGTACATTAATTTCCTTTGATAAACACCAGTTAAGAACAGATTGAGATTGTCATTGGGAGCAGAGATTCACGTAATGTAAAAGTCCCTTTTCTTATTGCACTCCTATTACAATAGGAAAAAGTCCTATTTCTCTTTGGAAATGAGCAAACATTTTTCAAATTCAAATATCTTCTACTTTCAATCCTCTTTCTCAGCAACCCCCCCACCCAACACACACACTTCTTATGGCTGGGTAGAAGAATTTCCATCCTAAGTAGTAGTAATCTTTATCAAATTCAACAACAAATTATTTTACTAGTATCTGTAATGGTGTGTGTGTGTGTATGAAGCAGGGCAGTTATGTAATTACATTGGAACAGCAAACTTCCCACATTGCATTTAGATTAAATCAACCACAACCGTTCAGAGTTTTTGATTGCATAAATGAAAGAAAAACTGAGAAACTACCTTAAGGAAATCATCTTGTCCAGGCTCATGAATTGTCACGTGTAATTTGCAAAAATGAAGAAACCTAAAACAAAAACACCTGAGGATCCATTATTATTTTCAAAATTCTCATTGACTAACTTGTGTGTCCATGACATGAGGGTTGGGGATCAATTACACATGAACAAAATATGTTGTCTGCTACAATAGAGGAAGGGCAAAGGGTTCTGAGAACACTTCTGGCAGAGTTCAAAGATGTCGCAACATAGGAAGTGGCATTTCATGTGACAGAGGCAGCAGCAGGAAAGCGAATGGCATACACAAAACCAGGCATCACAAAACTCATGAAATATTTTAATAATAGTGAACAAATTAGTACTGAAAGCAACTTAGGTGTACTTTGTGAGTTTGTTGTGGTAGGGGGCAGATAGAAAATGAGATGAGGAGGAGAATTTTGAGCAAAAGTTGAGAGGATAAAAGGATTGCCATACTTTACCGTAGCATCCTGGATGCATCTCTTGGGCCTCCAGATATCAATGAGCAGGGTGTAGAGTGTAGGGGAAGACTGTGCCAATCAAATGTTTGATCTCATGGCCAGAGAAATGGGACCTGGGTGTCCATGGCAGACACTCTAATCTACCTACTCTGGGACGTACAGAGAGAGAGAGTGTGTGAGAGATTTTATAAGCAGGAGATTACTGGATAGTAATCTTGGCAATGAGATCTCAAAGGAAGTACGGAAAACAAGACTGGAGGAGGACAATATTGAGCTGTGACAGAACTGTAAGAGCTCATGCACATCACAGGGAGCTCTAGAGACGAGTCTGCTCTTCAGAGCGGCCCCTTTGAGGCAAGGGGATCAATCCATTGTATCCTCTACATGGGACATTCACTGGATGTGGGCTGCTCCATGGGATGCCTTGCAAATTTGGGATGAATATATTTATCAACAAAGGCAATTTCCAGAGTAGTCCTCTGGGAATTTTTAGCAGCCTATGCTCCTAGCAGTTGGGAATGAGTGCCAAGCGCTCAGGGGGAGATCTGGATATCACACCGCAGCATCCTCTGCAGCACCATGCAAATGATAGACATACAGTCACTGTTGGTAGAAGCTCTGTTCTGTTAGAGCTCACTGCTTTAAACGTTACTTTTCATTACCAGAGTGCATATTCCTACCTGAACACTGGATTCTTTGTTATTTACTGAACTTTTTTTCTAGGCTCACTTGGAATTTATAATTGAAAGGAACTAAATTCCCCAAGGTTGGGACAAGATTCATACCCATATCATGCATTTCCTAGTCAATAGACAAAGCTTCCCTGTCTGTGTCACCCAGAAATTGAAATTCTAATCAAGTCATGGTCCCAAGGAAATCAGTCATGATCAAAACATCCACTGTTGGCTGGCAACAAAGATAACAGTTAAGGGGAAGTGACATTATATGTTAACTAATTGGGAGTTCCTTGGAGTTAAGCCCACATTAGAGGATATGATAACTCTTTCCAAAATCTAAAACAAAGAGATTTTTTTCTTTGGTAAATTCAGTTTAATTGAAACAAAATAAAATGAGAAAAGTAGTTTGTGAATTGATTGATAGTGAAAAGTATAGTACTTTGTAATTTATGCTGAACTAAACAGGTTAATTCATTTCACTGAAAAAAATTCTAGACCTTCTTCTGCTGGAAGAAAATCCAATAACTGGATAACTATCAGCCTTGATCAAGACATAAGAAGGTAGATGTGACACATTTGGCAAAGGAGTAGCAAAATGAGCAGTGATTCTTCGTATTCCAAATGGTTGATCTGCCAAGTATAATATCAATCCTATTTGAGCAAACTTTCTGAGAGGTGAGTTGGTTTCTAAACTCTGAAACTTCCAGAGAACTTTACTAGGAGAACACTCTTTTGCATGAAGATGGGGAAATCTGACATTAGGAGGTTAGATGGCTGTGTGCTGGTTTTCCTTGTACTACATGTGACGGAGGGGGAAATTGTGGAGAAGCTCATTATGACGCATTTGGAGTGATCATAGGAGGTTGAGTCTTTTTCATAATTGCTTCAACTTCTCCTTCTACATTGGATATGGTCCCCACAAAACAAACTTTGGAAAGTAGCTTATTCACTCCTTGCTTCTAGGTCCTGAAAGTAATTGAACATTGTGTACTGCAAGTTTTAACTAACTTTCTCTGTGTCCCCTGTGACTATCTGCCCTTCCCTACTTTCTCCTCATTTTCTTTCTAAAATATCTAGATAATCATAATAATTAGATGACAGATTTGGAAAACACTTAGATCAGTTAATTTAATCTTATGCCACCTCTCCAACGTGTTCCAAAATAATTATTCAGTTTCAATTTAAAGAGTAATAAGATAACCTGACTACATCTGGAGAGAGCTTGTGCCACTCAATGAGTCTTTTATTGAGCAACTGCAATGAACACAGCATTATTCTAGGAATAGGAGCATTTCTGGGGAGCTTTAGCTGCCCATGACAGTGGCAGCATGACGCAGCTTTCACTATGAAGTCAGCAAATGCCAAATATTCCAATGCTGACCTTGCTTTTTGCTATGAAATGAACACGACATTTCATCACCCAAAGCTTCTATTTTATTATTCCTTAAAAGAGGGGTTATAACAGTATTTATCTTGTATTTGTCTTGTAAATCTGAGAAAATTTCTGCTGTAGGTTGTACTAAGTAAATAAAATGATTGAGGCCAGCGTTGTGGCACGGCAAGTAAAGCTGCTGCCTGTGATTCCAGCATCCCATTTGGACACCAGTTCATGTCCCAGTTGTTCCACTTCTGATCTAACTCCCTGCTAATGTGCATCAGAATGCAGCGGAGGATGGCCCAAGTGCTTGGCCCTCACCACCCACATGGGAGACCTTGATGAAGCTCCTAGCTCCTGGCTTTAATGTGGCCCAGTTTCCACCACTGTGGTCATTTGGTGAGTGTACCTGTAGAAGATCTCTCTATCCCTCCTCTCCCTCTCTCTCTGTAACTCTGACTTTCAAATAAATAAATAAATAAATGCATACATATTTAATAAAATAAAATTATTCTTGTTCTGATAGATAAGACATTGTAGAGAGTGATACAGATAACTATACTGTAGGGAAATAAAGAATTTGCTTTAGTGATGAAAACATTTTGAAAAACCCCAGAGTATTTTAAAAATCACTTCTTTTCCTACAACAAGGTTGACCATTTTATGCAGAGTTGTTGAAAAATACTTCATACAAGTTGCTGTGGTTTGGTTGTTAGTTTTGGTGTTCCCCATGTGTTAAAGGCTTGATCCTCAAAGTCTTAGGTTAATGGTCAATGGATTATTTTTAATGGACAATGGGTTAATGGTGGAAACTTAATCTAATCACAGTATCTGAAAGTGGGGTCTCCGGAAAGTTATTAGGTTAGATAATGTTGGGGAAACCCCCTTGACCAAATTATGAAGATTGTGTAGAAGAGATCATATGAGTGCTGTCAATGAGTTTGCTCTCCGACTCTCTGTTTCCTGGCTTGCCAAGTGATCTTTCCTCCACACAAGCCCCTCCATTGCCCTCCTCCAGCCTCATCAGAGGTTCTAACCAATGGGGTCCACACTGTAACCCTCCAAAATCAGGAGCCAAAATACAGCACCACACTTCAACAATAAATTGCCTTAAGCATTTAGTTGTAGTAATGAAAAATTATTGAATAAAATATTAAAGATTTGAAAAACTTTCCCCAAATGATACCATTCCTGTTTTTACATTTTGTGACATTTGGTGATGAGGATAAGACTGGCTCTGTTTTCCCTGATGTGAGGTTGCCATCTTCCAAAATGTGCACATGTATGATTTAACTCATTTTCCTTTCCAGAAAGACAGCATGTGTGGGTGATGTCTGTTTTCACAGTAAACTGGAAAAGAAGTGTGCTTGTAAGGTCTTGAGAGTGAAGTAAGTGATTTCGTCTGGGAATGAAGCTTATCTACAATCCAGACAAGGATCCCTATTTACTTGTGCTCAATATTTTCATACAAAACCATAAAATGTCAAAGTCTCTTAGGAAAGAAGCATAATAAGTCTTTGTTTGCTGCTGAAGCAACTCTTCAGGGACTTAGATCAATCAAAGGGATGCCTCTGGGCCATGCTTTCTGGGAGGAAATCTTTGAAGGTATTGTTTTTAGAAGCTATAAATCTACTGTGTGTTTGCTGGCTGTCCAGACTGGCTTTAATCACTTACCAAATAGAATCATTTGTAAGACCAACGAACAGACAGACATTTCTAAAAAGGACATCTTTCTCTCAAATCTTACCTTCATCTCTTACAGATCTCACCAGGAAATGACATGAGACTTAGTTTCTTTGTAAATCAAATATATCTAACTGCAATCTGAGACCAGGGAATTAAGAATCAATAAAGTACTAAGATATGAAGCCTTCTGGATGATACAAGACTATCTACAAGCCAGAATCAGCAGTAAGAAAAGCAAATAATACTGCATAGGGCCCAGAATGATATACTTTACATTAACAAGGGAGAAATATTTCCAAATCCTGCTTTTAGACTGGAAGACATGAGGTTCTCATTAGCCCTAAGGGGGTGGGGGCAAGTGAGAAAAGCCAGACAGATGTGCTTTGAGAGGTGAACTTAACAACTGAGAGTGGCAGCCTTGTCTAGAAGTTTTCACAATTCCAAAACATATTTCTTATTTCAATTTGCGAATATCTTGGAAGCAACCACCTGAATGTTACCTTTCATCTGATGGATGCAAGCCTGGAAAATCCTCATTCTCTTCCAAACAAGACAACATGAAATGCTGTGGATCTCCTTCCATGAAATTGTCTCCTAATTAATTACAAGCAGGAATTGAGTATAACTGAATCACAAAAGATGAATTGAATGACAATATACATTGTTCAAAATTGATAATTTTGTGAAGAAAGAGTGATTACAAGACTAAATCATTTTACAATGATTTAGCATAAAGCAGTTAGTTGACCAGAATGATTCAGAATCAACTGAGGATTATTACAAAATTGTATGTGGGGCCAAGGTAGTGGCTCAGTGGCTAAGCTGCTGACTATGACACTAGCATCTTATAGTAGAGCACCAGTTTGAGTCCAGGATAATGTGCTTCCAATCCAGCTACCTGCTAATTTGCCTGGGAAAGCGCTAAAGTCTGACCCAGTTGTTGGGGCATCTATTATCCTTGTGGGAGACCCAGATGGAGTTCTAGGCTCCTAGATGCAGCCTGACCCAGCCCTGACCATTTGGCCATTTAAGTGAGCCAGAAGATGACAGATGTCTCTCTCTCTTTCTGCCTTCCAAACAAACAAATAAATCTTTTTTTTTTAAAGAAAAGAATATGCTCATACAGGGAAGTGAAAAACATGATAGGATACTTTAAAAAAAAAATTGTAAAAAGTAGACCCAAAGAAAAAGAAAACTGTTTTTGCTTAGGACTCAGTTACATAATTATTAGCAACTCTTGTTTTAACCTAGTTTCCTTGTTGACCCTCATTCTCAATATTCCTATTGAGAACATTTTCTATGGTCAAAGAGAAGTTTATTGGAAAAATATCCATATTGGCTTTCCTGAGAGTATAGATGAAGTGAGACATTTCATCTCTAAATTCTAAGTTATTTAAGATAACTTCTAAGGTCCTTGAAGTAAAGGGTTAAGTTTGTCTCATAATTCTAATCAGAATTCCTTATCTATTACGGATTTGGTAAATATTTGTGAAATTAAATTGATTTTTCAACTCTCTTAGTAACTTCCTGAAAATGTTGATTTTCTGTTTTCTTATTAACTACCCAGAAATGTTGATTTCTTCCTATAATAAAATGTTTAGATGAGCTTGATGGCTGGATGATATGAAATGAGAGACAGCAAGCAAATATCTTTGAAAATGAAAAAAAAATGTTTATTTGAAAAACATAGTGATAAAGAGAGAGGGAGAGAGAGGGAGGGAGGGAGGGAGAGAGAGAGAGAGAGAGAGAAAGAGAGAACTTCCATGACTAATTCATTCCCCAAATGGCTGCAATGGTCAAGGCTGGCCAGGTTGAAGTAGGAAACTGGAACTCCATACAGGTCTCTTGCATGGGTGGCAAAGGTCAAAGTACTTGAGGTATCTTCCACTGCTTTCCCAGGTCACTAGCAAGGAGCTGGATTAGAAGTGGAGCAGCTAGGACTCCAAGTGGTGTCTATATGGGATGCCAGCACTGAAGGCGGAGGCTGAACCTACTGTGCCCTGAGACTTATTCTTAAAACCTTAGGCATGTTCTCCATGATAATTATGACTTTGATTCCCATCATGATGAAAATTGGTTGAAACTGAAGTAATACTACGAAATATTGCCATAAATAAGGGATTTTTCCCTTTAATTTATACAAAAATACTCCTGGGTTGAATCCATCAGTTTTCTTACTCTTAAAGTGTTCATCTAAAGATCATGGCATTAATAAAATAAAAAAAAAAATTCTGTGATCCTGACATGGTAGTTTCTGCTAAATTAGTCTGCAAAAATCAAAATTTCATGGCTCTGACAAAGAGTGTCTGAGGATGGGCTGCTCACAACTTGGAGTGGTGTATGAATACAGCTAGACTGGGCTGATAATATGGTGGCAATATGGCTTCTGTCTTTGATGTCTGTTCTGAGCCTCCAGACCAAATGCTTAGCTACTACTCTTATAGCCTTACAGCAAGTGTTTCATTCTGCTATTTCTTATGAATTCTATTCAGTTGTATTTTACCCTCAGCTGCTTTCATACCACTTTGTCCCACTAGATTTTAGGTTTTGAAGAAGTATCACTTTTGATCATTTTATTGTTTTTACCATTTGTCTTTATCTCAAATTTTTCTTTTATCTGGCGTCTCAGAAAATGACATTTTATTAATAAATAACTCATAATATTTTTTAAAAGATGTATTGATTTATTTGAGAGGCAGGTTCATTGACATAGAGAAGAAGAGACAGAGCAAAACGTCTTCTGTCCACTGGTTCACTTCCCTAATGGATGCAGCAGCAGGAGTGAAGATGATTCAAAGCCTGGTGCCAGGAGTTTCTTCCAGGTCTCCCACATGGGTGCAGGGTCCCAAAGACTTGGGCCATCTTCTACTCCTTTCCCAGGCTGTGAGCAGAGAGCTGAATCAGAAGGGGAGCAGCTGGGGCTCGAACTGGCACCCATATGAGATGCTGGTGCTGCAGGTAGAGGCTTAGCCTATTATGCCAAAGTGCTGACCCTTAACTCAAAATCGTAATGCTAATACAAGAGACATAGTATGAAGAGAAGTCATTATACAAATAATTTCATGATCATTTTAAGCTAATGACCTGCAAAATGGGATGCAACCCAGGAGCTATCTGAAAATATGCAAATCATTAAGTTGAAGAAAGAAAATAATAGAAAATCTATTATACTTGTTTTTAATGTCAGTGTTTATGCTTTACACAAGATGTACTCCATGTCTTCAAGTGTGAATGAACCTAGTGTGGTTCTTTCAAAGAACTTAACTCCTAGTAACTGGAGATAAATAATACATTTATAAAAAGTCATATTTCATAGAAAGTTATATAAGTACATACTCAACTTATATCCTATATTTAATACTAAAAATCTAACTTCTCACTTTCACTGGGTTTTGTTTGGTTCCTTTTTGGAGAACATCTGTATAGAAAGCAAGATAGCATGATATGTGCTATTAATTAAAATGAACATGGGAAAAATACTCAATGACACTTATCGGGGCACAGATTTCTTGGGTGTAAGAAGCAACAAAAACAAAACAAACAAATGGAATTTCAACAAACTAGAAAGCTTCTGCACAGCAAAGGAAATAGTAGAATAAAAAGAAAACTCACAGATTAACAAAACAATGCTTAAGTTAAAAAAAAAGAAAGGAAGGAAGGACAGAAAGAAGGAAGAAAGGAAGAGAGGGAGGGAGAGAGGAGAGAGAGGAAGGAACATATCATTATATTCTTAGAATTGTATCTATGAACTATGTTGAATCTGTTCTCTTCCTGTTAATACACGTGAACGTGAAAATTGATGAGAGTTGATGTAGTAATCACCATGCATTTACTATGACCCTGAGATTCTAATGTATTAATACATTCCTTAAAAATGCATTTGGTCAGGGGCTGATATTCAAGATATGTAAAGAAGTCAAACACCTAAATAACAAAAAATAACCAAATTTAAAGACTTTTTTATTTACTTATTCATTCATTTGAAAGGGAAAGAGAAAAAGGGAGAGAGAGAGAGAGAGAGAGAGAGAGAGAGAGAGAGAGAGAGAGAGGTCAATCTTTCATGCTTTGGTTCAATCAACAAATCTGGGAACTAGGAACTCTATTAGAGTCTCTCGTGTGGGTGACAGGAACCCAAGTACTTGGGCAAGCAATCATTCTGCTGCCTTTCAGGCACAGTAGCAGGAAGCTAGATTAGAAGCAGGGTAGTTGGTATTTAAACCAGGCACTCTGATAGGGGATGCAAGTGTTACATGCAGCAGCTTAACCAGTTATGCCACAATACCCACCACAACCCATTTTTAAAATGAACCAAAGAGGCAGGGAACCTCTTTAAGTTAATACAGCTTATGTATGAAAAGCCTTTTGAAGTTTCCTCAAAAATCTAAAACTAGGTGGTATAGCAGGTAAAGCTGCTCTCTACCACACCAGCATCCCCTATGAGTGATGTTTGTGTCTTGGCTGCTCCACATCTGATGCAGCTCCCTGCTAATGGCCTGAGAAAAACAACAGAAGATGGCCCAACTGTCTGGACCTCTGCCACCCACATGGGAGGCCTGGATGAAGCTCCTGGCTCCTGGATTTGGTCTGGCCCAGCACTGGCCATTGTGGCCATCTGGACACTGAACCAGTGGGTTGAAGATCTCTCTCTCTCTCTCTCTCTCTCTTTGTAACTCTTTTGAAATATATACTGATATCTTTAAAAAATCTAAAAATAGAATTATTATATGATCCTGTAATTCCACTACTGGGCATATATTGAAAGGAATTGCAGTCTATATATTAAAGGGATATCTAGACTCACATTTGTTTATCCTTTCAGGTTTCTCCAAGGAAAGATTTCCTATTTGAGATTCCAAACCTAACAAACCTTGTTTTGTGAATATTTTTGAACATGGATAAATTAAGGAAGTGGATTACTTTCTAAACTTGGATGGTGACTGTGTTAAAGGAGGACATAGTGATAACACAGAAATAAATAACTCCAAGACGTAGCTCCATTTTTAGAGTTGACAGAGGGGAAAGTTGGAGCACTTAGACTCTAGAAACCTGGAGAGCAGATCCTACAGAGTTGACAGTGAGACTGCAAGGAGCAATGGTTCCATCCATATCTGGAACTTCTGAGTGTGCAGTGAAACTGGTTCTGGGAGTGACACAAAACAGTGCTGAAGACTGGAACCAAATATTTCTGCCAATTATATCTAACAGAAATCCAGCTGGCAAAGAAGAAACATGACTTACTGAGAACCAGGCCCAACACCACAAAGAAGATTATAAAAGATTTTTCTAAGAAACAAACATAGCTTAATAACTGGCACATATTCCAAAAAAAGCAAATATACTCAAGATTCTTAAAAATATGCATACCCTATGAACCTCTATGCATGCCTCTACACTGGGAATTCTTACAAGGAAATGAATTTAGACATCTATGGCCAATCTAACTAAGCGTTTAAAATGCTATTCTACTTGTTAAACTTTCTCCTATACAATGCAAAAATCTTTCCATAATTTGACACTCATTAATGTGCTGAAATCTAATATACAAATACTTGATGATTTTTTAAATAGAATTATTTATTTGAAAGACAGGTTACAGAGAACGAGAGAAGGAAAGGAGTTGGGGGGGAGGGGGGTTTCCATCCACTGGTTCATTTTCCAAATAGCTGCTACAGCCAGGGCTGTGCTAGGCTGAAGCCAGAACACAGGAGGTCCTTTCAGGTCTCCCACATAGGTGGCAGGGGCCTGGTTTCTTGAGCCATCTTCTGCTGCTTTCCCAGGCGCATTAGAAGGGAGCTGGATCAGAAGTGGAGCAGTGAACTGGTGCCCATTTGGGATGCTGGTGCAGCTGTGGTGGCATAATCCACTGTGCTGCAGTGCTGGCTCAAGGTGTTATTTCTAATTAAAAATCCTAGTGACCACTGCATTGCTGAGAATCTTTAATCTAGTCTTTTGGGAAGGTTCAGTTATGCTTAAGGCCTTGCTAATGTCATCCCTAACAAATCAAATGTAATAGGATTGATTTTGGTTTCTAGAATCACATTGTTTTTAGCCCTTGTTCATATTCCTGTGGAAATGTGGTCTTTCTACTTTTTACTTGTTTAATATTATGATTAGTGCTACATTAGGTCTGTGATTATAGAAAGGATTGAAAGCTACATTTTGAAAAATTAAAGAAAAAAAAGAAAGGGAGGAAGGACAGGAAGAATGAGAGGGAGGGGGAGAAAGGGAATTATTTTATTTTTAGACTTGTACCTGTGAAATCTGTTCTCTTTAACAAAAATTTAAAATAAAAAAGTCACATTGTGCGGATCAAATCCATTTTTTTCTCTATACTCACTGTATGTGAACAGGTTATAAAAGCGGACTTAGCCTCTTGTTTTCATGTAAAAATGTGCTAGTTCAGAAACACTCTGCTGGCCGTGGACTAACAAATGCAATGTGGTTAGAAGAATACCTGGAAAGTGCGATGTTGTCTATTACTAGTTCTTTCCCCTGACATATTGGACAAGCATTATTCCTCAGAAAGCCACGCACATTTGTAAAAGCTCTTTCTTACTTGGCAAATGTCTGTCTCCACAATTTTGCATAGTTGATGTTTACTCACTTTTCAACCTCAAGTTAAAGCATTATCTCATTCAGGTAGCCATCCCAGACATTGGGAGAAATGCTGTCTTCCTCTGATTTCCTTAATGAATTTTGAAGAGCAAGTAAAACCTCTTAGTAGTTATTTGAGGAACTACATTCACTAATTTACTTCTCAGCCTTTTTCAATAGATTCTAAGGTCCTCAAAGGCTGGGTCATCCATAACCTATGCAATGTCGACCCCATAGGGCCAAGCCCTGGTCATGATACCTATTAAGAACTCAATAAGCTCGTGTTTTATAGACAAAATACTCTTCCCAACATTATTGACAAGTACAATAAAAATACATTTATGAATATAAAATAAATGTGTAATATTTAGGAGAACGGTTAATTAAAATAATGGACTAATTTGTGTGGCCATTAGAATTGTTTTACATGCTATGTAATAAAAAGAAAAACATCTGTGGGGCCGGCGCTGTGGTGCAGTAGGTTAATCTTCCAGCTGTGGTGCCGGCATCCCATATGGGCGCTGGTTCTGGCCCCAGTTGCTCCACTTCCAATCCAGCTCTCTGCTATGGCCTTGGAGAGTAGTAGAAGATGGCCCAAGTCCTTGGGCCCCTGTACCCATGTGAGAGACTGGGAATAAGCGCCTGGCTCCTGGCTTCGGATTGGCGCAGTTCCAGCTGTTGCAGCAATTTGGAGAGTGAATCAACGGAAGGAAGACCCTGCTCTCTGTCCCTCTCACGTCTGTAACACTACCTCTCAAATAAAATAAATAAAATATTTTTAAAAATCTGATGTATAATTGAGTGAAAAAGGAGCACAAAATTATATGCATATGAAGTACCAGAGAGAAAGAACAGGACAAATGTTAACACTAAAAGAAAAAAAGCAAAATGAAATGTACAGACAAAAGATTATTTAAGCATGCTTATTGTTGAATATTAGTATTACCAGTGATTTTATTTTCCTTTATTTCCACTAATTATCAGCCAATTGAGATAATACACAAATTAAAGTGTGAGGAAGGCTAGACTTTCCTGGACAGATTGTTCATCCTCTCTTCAGCCCACTGCTTCCCCTTCTATCTACTGAACACCCCTGTGCTTTTGTTTTTGTTTTTGTTTTTAATCTCATCCATTTGAAATCCTTTCTCCAGACTCTGGCTAGAAAAACACAATTTGATGTAGTCATATACAATAAGACTAGAAGTAAAGACTAAGCTAATATTTCTCTAAGATGTATTCCTATTGAATGAACAGACGATACAAAACTAAGAGAGTTAAGATTTAAAAGAAGAGGCCGGCAGCGCAGCTCACTAGGCTAATCTTCTGCCTGTGGCGCCAGCACCAGGGGTTCTAGTCCCGGTTGGGGCACCTGATTCTGTCCTGGTTGCTCCTCTTCCAGTTCAGCTCTGCTGTGGAGGATGGCCCAGGTCCTTGGGCCCTGAACCCGCAGGGGAGACCAGGAGGAAGCACCTGGCTCCTGGCTTCAGATCGGTGCAGTGCGCCGGCCATAGTGACCACTTGGGGGGTGAACCACCGGAAAAAGGAAGACCTTTCTCTCTCTCACTGTCTAACTCTGCCTGTCAAAAAATAAAAATAAAAAGATTTAAAAGAAGAAATATATAGTGGAAAGATTTCACATCAAATCACCAGAGATGGAATTTAGCCAATGAAACTTATTAATTTTAATAAACTATTATATATGAATATGGCTTAATATAAATAATAAACGTATTGAATAACAAGATTAACGAACATATGACATATGACAGAATCACAGTTATGTAAAGATGTAACCTAATTGACTCATATTCCTAACTGCCTCCCATCTCTAAAACTAAATGTCAGTTTTAGAGATGGGAAAATTGAGGTAGACACATGATGTTATGTAGCACAACTTAGGTGTAGACAAACAGAGCAGGTTATGACCCAAGTTACTCAGGTTCTGAAACTTACATCTACAATCTCCATTTCTTCATGACAGAAGCAACATTCCTATGCCCTTAAAATCCAATAAAAATCTACTCTTACTCTCTCAAACAGAAAAGATCAGCAGATGGAAAAACATTTTTTCATTATCTAATAATTGCTTAGCATATAGCAGGACATTTTAGGGATATAAAGTAAAAGATGGTGGTTCAATGGGAGGAGCTTGATCCAGAGTTAGACTCCAGTTGAAGCACCCATTTCTCATGTTGGAGGACCTGAGTTTGAGTCATGGCTCCAGCTCCCATTTCAACTTCCTGCTAACACAGACTCTGGGATGCAACAGTATTAGTTCAAATAACTAGATTCCTGTTACTCTTGTAGCCACCTGGGTTGAATTCCCAGCTGCCTGCTTTGGCATGTGCTCAGCCCTGGTCAGTGAAGGCATTTGGGGAATGAACTAAAGGATGAGAGCAATCTATTTCTCCATCTCTGTCTCTGTTTTTTCTGTTGGAATCAGAAGAGCTAAACTCAAATCCCTGTTTTGCCCTGTTCAGTTATGAAATTGAACAAGGTGGCTAGTTTTTTTTATTATTTATTTGTTTTTCTGCAACAGGCATAAAATCCATCAAAGAATTTTATTAGAAGTTACAGAGAAAATAATGATAAAATATTATTTAACATAATGATGGCATATATTAAAATTCAGATTATATATATATACTTTTATATATACATATACACATATATTCTTCTAAAACATATATGTGATATTGACTTCCTTGCAACCTTAAAATGCTTAGAATAATATTCAGTATGCTAAAAAATCACTTTTTGATCAAGAAAAAACAAGCTCCTAAACTACAACAAACCCAATAGAGTGCATTTGAAATTAGAAAACAAAATATAATAACCTTTCTAGCTTTGCTTAATCAAAATCATGAAACATAACTTGTTTCCACTTAAAGAAATGAAATTCTCCTTATACTTACTCAATATTAATATCTATGTACAGAGTTAATTTCTCTTAGCCACCTTCCTCAAAAAGCATTTTCATTTCAGGCTCTTTTTCCTTTTTTCCCTGTGTCAGAGTCCCATTGGTGCAATACTGACTTGGAGCACAGAGTGATTGTCTGGCGAGTGGTGAAAACCCCCACTGGAGTCTGCAGGACGAATTGGAAAAAAAATTGAATGAATACGCTGTAGTAATTCATCAGCTCCCTGGGGGGGGAGGAGAGATGACCCAATAAAGCATGTTCAATTGCAGTTTCTATGATTTCTAAACAAAAACACAGCATCGGCTCAGCTGAAATGGAAGAAATACTGTTTTCTGAGAAATGTTTTCATGTGTTCCTGCCCTGCATCGTCACTTTTTGGTGACCTTGCCCATAATTTCAGAAGCACAGTTAACAGGCTTCCCTTTCTTACTAGCAAAGTACTTGAGAACATCCTGGAGGCAGGAACTGGTAGAGAAAAGTTGTTTTCAGCTTTCTCTATTCAAGTAAGAGACGGCTGGAGTGATGAACTCTGTCTTCTAATGGGGTGAGGTGCACTGTCAGATCATCTCCTTTCACTTGGGAGAAGAGTCATAGCACAATGATAATGATAAAGATTGGAGTCAAGAGGTGCCAATGGGTGGGAGGACATTGGCTTAGGAGTATCTTTGAGTTTCATAAAAATGATAAAAGATAATGTCTACAGAGGCTGTCAGGAATCTTCTAGCCTTCAATTTTACAACTCAGAAAGCTGAAGTTCCAGAGAGGCTTATTGACCTCTGAGCTCATTCTTCAGGATCCAGCCCAAACATCTCCTCCTTTTGGAAGTCACTCCTGCCCTCTTGTTAATGGAGCTCACCATCACTTTCTGTGGCCCACCACTGGGATTAGTGCATATTTTCAATATTACCATTTGGAGTAGGCATTTCTCTTCTCAGTTCCTTCAGGCTGGTGGTATTTACCTAGGTGAAGCTTAGAGCTTTCTACAGGTTCTGTGGATGCTTTTTTTGTTTGGGGAAGAGGGAGTGATCTGCAAATCCTGGAAAATGTAAACAGAACTGATGTACAAGCATTTGTCACCTATTCTGTTTTCTTGGATAGAATCTGATAGTTTCAATACATGCCTGAAGAAATGTGTGATTCTTGAAGCCTGAATGATCCACTGCAATTGATTACTAATCCCTTGAAAACAGCTGTGTCCATACCCTGTTTATCTTCTCCTGTCTTATCTCAGTATTAAACAAGCTCTCTAGGTTTTGCCTAGTGAACCAATTAAAATGTGCCTTTTCTTTAATTGATTAGTAGGTGACAAAATTTGTGCTACAACATAGGTTTTAATGAACATTTTTTTATGTAGGTCATTTTCCCTTCAACCATTATCTGATCACAACTGAAATTTGCAAATGCATCCCTATCTTCCTTGTCTTTTTAGTCCATGACACAGGGGATCTTATCTGTGTTCTTAACATATATTGCTGCAATGTTTAAGAAGGAATCTTGGATTTCAGGCAGAAAATAAAACTTCAAAACTCAACACAATCAGTTCCAGCTCTGGCTTTTTCTAAACAAATTCTGTATTTTCAGTATCTTCACTTCAATTTCATTTCAAGGATTGCTTTAATTAACATTGATTTGAAAAAGTCAATTGACATAAACACAAAAGTAACACATTCAAGCTTAAGGTCTTATTAGAAAACAAAATGTCTTAAGGTTTTACTCATTCCAAAATTTATTATCAGTGAAACCTTGCTACTGTTATTGTATACAAATATATCATCTTCCATCCCGTTCTTCATGTTTGGTTTTAATATTTTTAATTTTTCTGTAGCTTTTTATTTATGAGAAAATTTCAAAGTGTTAGCCATAAAGTTACAATGATATCATATTAGTTATAAGTCTTTATATTACATTTTAAAGAAAACTTCTTAGATTTAGAAAATATTTTCATATAGTGTTTGTTCCTTACTACCCAGAAACACTAGAAACCTAGAAACACTATCTCTGTGTCATAAGGATGTGTTTTTTTGTAAGTTTTGAAAGGATCATTACTTAGCCTTTTTCAGAAAAATCCATCAATCCCTGATAAAAGGGTATCAATCATTTGTCAGTCATGACTACAAAACTGTTTAGAATAGAATATGTGCCTAGACAAACCTTATATTGCTGTTGTCTACAGAGTAATTTAACATATAAAATCTATTGAAAAGTGATACTCATTCCTTTGTACTATTTTAAGTAATTTTATTTTTTCAACAATTTTATGCCAGATAAATCTAAAAATTAAAAATGGTCATGAAATTTTATTTCATTTTATTTTGTAAAAAAAAAAAAAGAGAGATCCTAAAACAAGCAAACAAAATAACGAATCCTTTGTAACAGAGAACTGAGGAAACCTAATTTAGAAGCTGTTACATAGACAAGTATTATGAAACTATTGTCCCTTACTGCAGTTTTAATATTACAAGTGAACTTGATATTGTCCTAAGACTATAGGAGAAATTTACATCTATTCCTTCTTTAGAAGCAAAAATCAAATGGTAGCAGGATGGTTCTGGTTGTGAACTGGGATCTCTCAGATGCCCACAGCAGTGAGATTTGCTTGACACACATGAAGAGGAAAGTACTTCCTTCTAGGGCTGGACAATGTTCAACAAAGACAGATTTGTTGACAAAGCCAAGAAATCTTCCTTTTTGTCTAGACTCTGGGGATGAATAGTAATAGAATGGGAATGAACTGTTGACCCTTGGGAAGAGCGTGTTGCAGCCTCTTCGAGGAATAACAAGGGAAGCATGCCTTATCTGGACACGGATTAGGAAACTCAGTTAAGATGACCTGCAGGCCATCCCCACTGCTGTGGAGGGCCAACTTGTTTGGAGGAGACCAAACCGTATTATCTCCAAACCCGTGAGCCAGAAAACGAAGGTCTAAATATCAGTTAAGTTGACACTGCAGCCAGGGTAGGAGGAATAGTTCTGCATCTTCACATGAAACTGTTCCTAAAGCCCCAGCTATATGTGATGCTTAGCAAAACCATTCAAGAAAATGCCCATTTTGCTTTGTGTTACAACTGATTCTCAATTAACCAAGGGAAATCCATCCTTGACAAATATCAGCTGTGGCACTGGGGTCCATTTGTCTCATCCAAGCCTTTCATTATAGCATGGATATGGATGTTTAGTGGAGAGCCTACTATGATTTTTGAAGTCCTGGTTACATTGGGATCATTGTCTTGAAGAAAGACCTAAATTCTCAGCATGCTTTTAAAAAGTAGCAGCTACAACAACACTAATGGTACTTGTATAGCAATAAGACTACTATCCATCAAGCTTTTATGACATTGGTACTCATGGTAGCTACTTTATCTTTTTTTTTTTTTGACAGATAAAGTTAGAGAGAGACAGAGAGAGACAGAGAGACAGAGAAAGGTCTTCCTTCTGTTGGTTCACCCCCCAAATGGCACCCCAGGCACACTGCGCTGATCCAAAGCCAGGAGCCAGGTGCTTATCCTGGTCTCCCATGTGGGTGCAGGGCCCAAGCACTTGGGCCATCCTCCACTGCATTCCGGGGCCACAGCAGAGAGCTGGACTGGAAGAAGAGCAATCGGGACAGAACCGGCACCCCAACCAGGACTAGAACTCGGGGTGCCCGCTGCAGGCAGAGGATTAGCCTAGTGCGCCATGGTGCGGGCCACTACTTTATCTTGAAAGTAATATTATGTGGACCGGCACTGTGGCATAGTGGGTTAAACCTCCATCTGCAGTGCAGGCATCCCATAGGGGTGCCAGTTTGAGTCCTGGCTGCTCCACTTCTGACCCAGCTTCTTGCTGGTGGGCTAGGAAAGCAGTGGAGGATGGCCCAGGTGCTTGGACCCCTGAACCCACTTGGGAAACCTAGAAGATGCTCCTGGCTCCTGGCTTTGGGTCAGTTCAGCTCTAGCCCTTGAGGCCATTTGGGGAGTAAACCAATGGATGGAAGACTTCTCTTTGTGTCTCTTCTTCTCTGTGTCTGTTAAATCTCTCAAACAAATAAATAAATATTTTAAAAAATCATATGTGATTAGTGTTTAAAACAATTTTTAAAAAATTATTTATTTATTTGAGACACAGAGTTACAGACACAGAGAGGAAGAGACTCACAGAGAGATCTTTCATCAGCTGGTTCACTTACTAGATGATGGTGACGGCCAGGCTGAATTCAGTAGCCTTAGCTTCATCTGGGTTCCCCACATGGGTGTCAGGGGCCCAAAAATTTGGGCCATCTTCAGTTGCTTTTCCCAGGCCATTAGCAGGGAGCTGGATTGGAAGTGAAGTTGCTGTGAACAGTATCTGGTGACCAGATGGGATGCCAGCAGTGCAGGCTGCAGCATTACCTGCTAAGCCACAATGTTGGCCCCTAAAACTTAATCTCACAGCTGAGTTTCAGGGATGTGAAGTAATTTTTATGGTCATAGACTCAGTAATTTGACACTGAGTATATCAGATACCAAAGTAAATTTTATTTTAATAACATAATTTATTTCCTCTTCATTACCTTATAGAGGCTTTTATCATAAAATTTTTTAAATGGGCATCAATTTTAAGGTTGATGATTATAAATAATGTTAATAATAATAATTAAAACAATTTTATAGCCTTATATATTCCAAAATTCTTGGCTATACGTTTTTCCTTCATTATTTTAATCAATTTCATGAACCTCTAGTAAGGCTGATTTTATTATCCAACTTTTCAATATAAGGGAATGGTGGCACTGACACTGCTAAATGACTTACCATGGTCCACACAGTTGATAAATTGTGAACCCAGAAATTCAGTACAGCTCCTCTAACTCTTGCCTCAATGATATATATTAACCCTCCAAAATACACTGTATCATTCTCTCACTGTGAGCTTTTTCACTGCTTGATAGCTCCCTCATGCATAAACTTCAGGAACATAGATTCATTGTTTTTCCCAAATGCATTATTACATTTTCCTCCATGCATGTGTTCACAATGCTGTCTTCTCTGACAATCGTCACCTCCACTAACTTCCAAATACTACTTATTTCATGCAAAGATTTATGTATGAAGATGTTTACTGCAGCATCAGTCATAACAGTTAAGTACTCAGAAATGATCTAGTTGTTCAAAAAGAAATTTGTTTCCTACATATGTCTTGCAAAAATTTGCAAAGCTATGCTTGGGAACAATACTAGAAACAATATAGAATAATACTAGAAACAACATACAAAGACACTCACCATATGTGGCTAAACAAAGGTAGAAATGTTGAATTCATAAATTACATTTTAAAAATGAAAGTGAGGGGCCGGCACTGTGGCACAGTGGGTTAAAGCCCTGGTCTGAAGCGCCAGCATACCAAATTGGTTCCAGTTCTGTTCCTGCCTGCTCCTCTTCCAATCCAGCTCTCTGCTATGGCCTGGGAAAGCAGTAGAAGATGGCCTAAGTCCTTGGACCCCTTCACCCGCTTGGGAAACCTGGAAGAAGCTCCTAGCTCCTGGCTCCTGGCTTTGGATGGGTGCAGCTCCAGCCGATGCGACCATCTGGGCAGTGACCCAGTGAATGGAAGACCTCTCTCTGTCTCTACCTCTCTCTGTGACTCTGTTTTTCAAATAAGTAAAATGAATTATTTAAAAAAATGAAAATGAATCAATTAGAAGTGGCTACTTTCACTATTGCATCTAATACACTACTACTTTGACCTCCTTTCTTTGCCTTGATAGGTGACATTCTTTTAAAGGTTTTTGTTCCCTTGGGGAATTTTATACCAGGGATAGTTGTCACTGTTTTAACAAAGTAGAAGTGATGACTGTCTTCTAGAGATCTGAATCCCTTGTGTTACTGAACTAATCAGCTGAGAAACATTAACTCTAAAGGTTTTGGGAACTGGGCCTAATAATCAAGAGGAAAGTGGATGTTGATAGAAGGTGTGGCAAAGAGGACTATGTGAAGCATACAGGTGATTCGCTGCGATGCCAACTGTTACACTTGAGTGGAAGCTATTTGTTCAATAGAAGTTGGCCCTCTTAGGGTTTGGGCCTTCTGCAATTCAAGTGTACTCCTTTAATTCTTTTTCTCAACAAATACATTTTGAGCTCTTTCTACATGTCAGTTTTTTTGTCCCACTACTGAATATGAAGTTCTTTAGTTTAGTGCTGGCCTAGCAAGATAATCCAAGCGTTCTAGGGAGTGTAAACAGGTTTGCAGATGGAGTCAGCTACCTGAAAAGCATTTCACACTCTTAATTCTTCGAAGTCCACTTTCAGGGCTAGCTCTTCACATCAACAAATAAAGCTCTAGGTTAACACAGAAGGTGAGTATAATGATCACTTTCCTTCTGTGATACAGCAAGTCATCTCCAGGGATTAAGCTTTAAAATAAAGTGCAAGCTAAACAATTGCACAAGAAAAATTGCTTACAGGGGCCAGCACCATGGTTTAGCATGTTGAACTGCCCCTTGAAAGACCTGGATGGAGTTCTGTGCTCCTGGCTTTGGCCTTGCCCAAGCCCGGGCTATTGTGGGTATTTGGGAGTGAGCCAGTGGATGGAAGGTCTCAATCTCTCCCTCTCTCTTTCTCCTGCTATGCTTTTCAAGTACATAAAAATAAATGCTTACAAACTTCTTATAAAAATAAACAATTAAAATGTTATTTCATTTCCATAGATTTTAAAGTATTGTCACCTGATTTTTCCAAAAAAAAAATCACAGAAAGAAATACAACTTACTGTTGAAAATGCTTGGCTTTGCATTGGGATAGTAGCTGCGAGTTAATTAGAAGGCTGACGATGGATATATGATGAATACATGATTTGAATTAAAATCGAAGCTCTTTTTGTTATGGTGGATATCATGGTATATCTTTCATATTATATGCAGACCTATTATTACATGATAAAGCCCACAAATAAAGAATATTGGCTTGGGATGACACTGCCTTGTTTGAACTCTCTACTCATACATAAACAACATGGTGATTTCTTAGTTTTTGTTTTTATTCAGTCAGACGTTTGTGGTAAAAATACAGCCAGATTATTAAATGATTCAATCTGTGTAAATTGTGGAATATAGAAAACACTGAATAAATACCAATCTTTCAATATGGATATGTTTTTTTTTTTCTTTCTTTCCATCTTAGTACAGAATAGTGTAGTTACCACTTCAAACTTTGTGTCATTGGTTTTGGTCTGATGTTTCATATCTATTGAGATGCCATAAGAAGAATTATTATACAGAATAAAAAGTGAATTACTCCTCTGTTACAGAGAAAAGAACTGGACAGAGTTAAAAGGAAGGATTTGACTCAATCCAAGAAAAAATTTTAGGTCATTAAATCTAAAAAAAAAGTGAGTGTTATTATGAAATAGTGACTGTCCAGTTATTCTGCATATTTAAGGATAAGCTCAGGTAATATTGATAAAGAATATTTTTGAGTGATATTACTAGCAGTAATGATTTGCCTCTCTCCTACTTTTTAAACTACATTCTGTATCATTTTATCTTCAGGAAAGCTTTCAAGAAGTAAATGTGTGTTTATCAATACTTTATATTTAGACAGATTGTTCTCAAAGTTGTAGTGTTATAATAATAATGAAATATATTTTTATTTATGTCTGCCAATATATTTGGATTATCATCTTTGGGTTTATTCCTAGAAGTGGTATTACATAATCAAATTCAATGAATCAAGATTACCAAACTAAACATTTTCTGGGTCCTGATGTAGATTGGCAGTTTACTTTTCAAAAGATGTATCTTAAGGATATTGTTAGACATCAGTGGATAGTCTGATCTTAGTGCTTTAAAGTATTTTATAATGTTTTGGCTCTTAGTTCTTTATTTTTTTTTGTTAATGGATGTATTAGTTTATAAAAACTTAAACAAATATCCAAAAAGCACATGAAAAAAATGTTCAGTATCACTAATCATCAGGAAAATACAAATAAAAACCACAAGGAGCATCATCTCACTACAACTAGAATGTTATCATCCAAAAATCAAAGCAAAAAAAAGTTGGAGTGGATGTAGAGAAAAAGGATCCCTAATATATTGTGAGTGGGAAAGCAAATTAGTGCATCCATTATGGAAAATAATGTGGAGATTCTTACTCAAAAGACTAAAAATAGATATATAACAGCCAGCTGTCACACTACTGGGGATACATCCCAAGGAAATGAAGTTATCATATGAAAGAAGTACCTGCACTCCCACGTGTATCGTATCCCAGTTCACAACAGTAAAAACACGGAATCAACTTAGATGTCCATCAACTGATTACTAGATAAAGTAATATGTATACACAATGAAATATTGCTCAACAATAGTAAATGAAATCCTGACATTTGAAACAAAACGGGTATAACTAGGAGTCATTATTATAAAGAAAATTTCACATGTTTTCTTTCCCTCATAATGTAGATATTTTATATATGTATATATTTGCAATTATTTTTACATTATTTGTAAAATTGTGAATACCACATTACTTGATATAGATATTTATTATATTTTCACTCAAAAGTACCTCTTACATGTGGACAGTGAGAGAGAGACAGAGAGAAAGGTCTTCCTTTGCCGTTGGTTCACCCTCCAATGGCTGCCGCGGTCGGCGCGCTGCGGCCGGCGCACCGCGCTCATCCGATGGCAAGAGCCAAGTGCTAGGTGCTTTTTCCTGGTCTCCCATGGGGTGCAGGGCCCAAGCACTTGGGCCATCCTCCACTGCACTCCTGGGCCACAGCAGAGGGCTGGCCTGGAAGAGGGGCAACCGGGACAGAATCCGCGCCCCGACCGGGACTAGAACCCGGTGTGCCGGCGCCGCAGGCGGAGGATTAGCCTGTTGAGCCATGGCGCCGGCCAATATCTGTGCTTTCAAGATAAATAGTTTGCCTGTGTATATGTGTATGTAATATTTACATATGAAATGAATACGATAAAATGTTAAAATTTCTGTTTGTTCATTGAATTCTTCTTTATACTTTTTTGTATTATTGGAAATATTTCAAAATAAAAATTAAAAAATCAAAAAAGAATCTAATTAAAATATTTTGCCTAAACATGTTCTATGGACTTTGTTGCATTGTTTTTAAAATTATTGATTACTAAAAAAAATCCAATATCTGTAGCCAATACCTGGTTTATCATGGATGCTGCACATTTTTTCTTAGAGTGCTGATGTCCTTACTATGTCAGAATTTATTTTCCCAAAATGGCCAAAGTAATGTTTCTCACCTTAATCTCTTCCATGGTCTTACACACTTCCTTCTGCAGGTGGACTCCATGCTCTTCCACTTGAATGTGAGTGCCTTTGGGAGCACCTACATGCATAAAATGTGGGAGAAATGGCATTTGAGAGACTTCCAGGCATGGTTTGAAGAGTCATTCAGTTTCTGCCACTTTCTTTCCAGAGATGTATATATTAAGTTCTGTGCATGATGTCAGAACACCTGCTGCCTTGAAGTCGCCATGGCAGAGAGAATGTGTAGATGCCTGCGCTAGTCCACTTGGGATGCTATACCAGAACACCTGAGCCTGGGCAGTTTAAAAAACACAGAAATTCATTCCTCACAGTTCTGGAAGTTAGAAAATCCAGCACTGAGATGTTGGCATCTAGTAAGGACCTCCTTGCTGTGTCACCTCAAGATAGAATATAACAGCATGAGGGATGGGGGCAGGGAGAGAGGGGCACAGAGGGAACCCACATGCATGATAAAGAACTCCTAAAGCAATAAGGTCATTACTCCATTCATGAGGGAATCACCTCTTAAGTCCTGCCTCACAACCCTGCAGTACTGTGGACTAAGCTTTCAACTCATGCTTTTAGGAAGGCACAATTTAACAGAAATGCCCAAGAAATGCAAAGAGAAAGCGATATTCAAGGAGCTCCAGCTGCTTAGCTATTCCCATATAGGTAAGTCAAGCAAACTCTTAGATCCAGCTTCCACCATGGGCTGACTGCTGCCTCGCTGGAGCCCTCCAGTCAGAAGAAACTAGCTGATCCCAGTCAAGTACTAGAAATATGAGAGACAACAGTGAAACAATCATTGTTGTTGGAAGCAACTAAATTTTGGGGTATTTCACTGTGCAGCAAGAAATAATTTGAATGCTTATTTTTGTAGTAGAAATCAATTAATAAAACTGATTTTGGCAGTCAAACTAACAGGCAATTTAAAAAATAAGCATATTTGTCAAGAGATAAAGTAACAACTATCAGCATTAAAAATGAAAACAAATGTATAACTGTATATCTTATAAATTAAAATTAAATAAGAAAATATAGAGAAGACTTCATTGCAATACATTTGATGATTTTGATTAAAACACTTTGCTGAATCTAACAAATAATGAGAATCAGTAAAATTATTGAATCTATAGTTGAAACTATTCTACAAAATATCTAAAGGTTCAAATATCTTGACTGATGAATTCTACAAACATTTAAACAAACAAAACAGTAACATTATACAAACTCTTCCAGATAATAGAAAAATGAAGACTCTTGACAGCCTATTTTATAGATATAGAATGATTTTAATACAAACCTGACAAAAATCATTGAAGAAAAAAATAAATTACAGGCCAACATCTTTCATGAACATGCAAAACCTGAACAACATATTAGAAAATTAAATCCAGAGATATAGGAAGATAATAATTTATAACAAGCACCCTGAGTTTATTTTAGGAATGAAATGCTGGTTTTGCATTTAGAAATAAACCATAAATTAACACACAAAAGATAAAAACCATATGAAGATTACAATAGACACTTAAACATCATTTAATAAGAGTTCATTGTCAATGATAAAACCCATGACAGAATAGAAATAGAAACTTCCCTAATAATCTGATAAAATATAGTTTAAAAAACAGAAACTTGAGTCTATTCAATGGAAAGGTAATATTCCTCAAAAATTGTGATAGGAGAAGTGTATGCCTGATAGTATCATCCCCAGTCACATTTTTACATTATTACTCATTCGATAAAAGCAAGAGAAACAAATTGAAGATGTAAGAAAGGAAACAAAATATGGCTATAATTATACATAAGTAACCTCACTGTGTACATTAAACATCCAAAGAAATTCTACAGATTAAATGTGCCAAATGTAATAACTGAATATAGCATTGTTAGACACAGATGATAGATAAAATTCAATTATATGTCTACTTACTTTTAACAGATAGTAGAAATGGACCCTTAGCAAACATCACACTTATGATAGTCTCAAAAATGTCAAATACTTGAGACTAAATTTAGCAAATAGAATTGAAAATATTACTATGAGAACAAAATTAGATTTAAATAGAAGTACACAAGAGTACAGATTTATTGGAAGATTTAATATGTTATGGTGCTGTGGAATAGCAGATAAAGCCGGTGCCTGCAGCTCTCTGTTATGGCCTGGGAAAGCAATGGAAAATGACCCAAGTCCTTGGGGCCCTGCATCTGCATGGGAAGCTGAGAGCTCCTGGCTTCAGATCAGTGCAGCTCTGGCTGTCGTGGCCAATTGGGGAGTGAACCAGTGGGCGGAAGACTTTCTTTCTTTCTCCTTCTCTTTCTCTGTCTCTCGCTCTTTCTCTCTGCCTCTTTGTGTAACTCTGACTTTCCAATAAATTAATGATCTTTAAAAAAGCCAATTATCTCTGATTTGATTTGTAGAATCAATAAAACTCTACTTATAAACTACACATGACTACTTTTTGTGGTAATTTACAGGCTAATTTTAAATATACAGAAATCTAAAGGTCCAAAAATACCAAAGAAATTCTAGAACAACAATGTTGGAAAACATAAACTAGCAGCTCTAAAAACATAATTCTAACAACTCTACATGAATTAAAAGCCACAATTTTAGCAAACAGATAAGTAGAGAAATTGGAAATAATAAAATATTCAGAAATAAACCCAAGTATTGCCACTGTTTTATAGGAAAGTATAATAGCAGTGTAGCAAGTGGGAAAATTGTGATCTTTAAGATAAATGGCTCAGGATTGAATGTATTCTTATCTACTTATGAAAAAATTAATTTGGTACTTTTCTTACACCATACACCTAAAAGAGCACATGAGATAAATCTTCAAGGTTTTTGATTAAGTAAAGATTTCTTAAACAGGAGAACATACACACACATACAACATCACAATTGCTAGCCATGGATCAAAAGATTGGTGAATTAAATGTAATTACTCATCAAAAGACATCATTAAGGGAAATACAGTGGCCTTCAGTGTATCATAGCAGGTAAAGCCACCACTTGCACTGCCAGTTCAAGTCCCAGCTGTTCCACTTCTGATCCAGCTCTCTGCTGTGGCCTGGGAAGGCAGTAGAAGATGGCTCAAGTCCTTGGGCCTCTGCACCCATGTGGGAGACCTGGAAGAAGTTCCTGGCTCCTGGCCTTGGATTGGCTCAGCTCTGGTCGTTGCCGCCTTGTGGACGGAGGGTCTCTCTCTGTCTCTCTCACTCTCCCTGTGCCTTTGCCTCTCTGTAGCTCTGTCTTTCAAATAAATAAATGAATCTTTAAAAAATAAGAAAGAGAGAAATATAATGCAAACCCCAGAGTCAAGGATGTGGGCCAAATTTTCAATCAAATATTTGGCAAAATATTTACATCTAGAATATGCAAATTTCTACATAACCTACGACTTAATTAAACAAAAACAATAGCTTAATTTAAACATGTGTCAAAGGACTTTAACAGCTATTTTACATGATATCTACATGGCCAAAAAATTTGAGAAAATGTGCCCAAGATTATTTGTCATCAGAGAGATGCATTTTGAAACAATACTGAGCTAATGCTGAGCTTCTAACACAAAACTACCCAAATGACAAAATTTTTAAAAATCTGACTATATCAGCTGTCCAAGACAAAAAGCAACAGTAATGCTGTGGTCGTACAATTGGCAGTTTACTAGGCAATTACATAGCAATCTCAGCTAAAGCTGAGGGTATGTGTACCTGGGGGGCTGACAATTTTAATGCTACTAAACACATGACAGAATGTAAGTACGCCGCACCAAATGACACAAACAACAGCGTGCAGAACAGCATTACTCTTTTTTTTTTCCCCCACAGACAGAGTAGACAGTGAGAGAGAGAGAGAGAGACAGAGAGAAGGGTCTTCCTTTGCCGTTGGTTCAGCACACTGTGCTGATCCGAAGCCAGGAGCAGGTGCTTCTCCTGGTCTCCCATGGGGTGCAGGGCTCAAGCACTTGGGCCATCCTCCACTGTACTCCCGGGCTATAGCAGAGAGCTGGCCTGGAAGAGGGGCAACCAGGATAGAATCCAACCGAGACTAGAACCCGGTGTGCCGGCACTGTTAGGCGGAGGATTAGCCTATTGAGCTCTGCGCTGGCCAAGAACAACATTCCTCTTAATTGCTTGAAACTGGAAACATTCTACATATCCATCAACATTAGAAAGACATAATAGGGGTGGCTTTGAGGCAAGTGGGTTAAGTTGCCACCCACGATGCTAGTGTCCTATATAGGCACTGGTTCAAGTCCCAGATGCTCCTCTTCTGATTCAGTTCCCTAATAATGTGTCTGGGAAAGCAGCGGAAGATGGCCCAAGTACTTAGGCCCTGCTACCAACATGCAAGACCCTGAGGAAGCTCCTGGATCCTGGCTACAGCCTTGAATAGACCTGGCCATTGCAGCCTTTTTGGGGAGTGAACCACCAGATATGTGATCTCTCTCTTTCTCTCTCTTAACTCTGCCTTTCAAATAACAAAAAAAAAAAAAAAAAAAAAAAAAAACTTTAAAAAATAGACATAATGAATTGTTACATATTCATTAAATAGAATGCTATCTGGCAATGTAAAATGACTGAAAAAATTAAAAACCTGCAATTATAACAATGAGGGAAAATTCAGATAAAAAAGACACAGCATTCCACTTATATAAATTATTGGAAAAATATTTTAAAAGATTTATTTATTTGAAAGTCAGAGGTATAGACAGATAAAGAGAGAGAAATCTTCCACCTGCTGGTTCACTCTCCAGTTGACTGAAATGGCCAAAAGTCAGGAGATTCATCCAGGTTTTCTCTGTGGGTGGCAAGAGCCCAAACACTTGGACCAGTTTCCACTGCTTTCCCAGGCCATTAGCAGGGAGCTGGATCTGTAATAGAACAGCCAAAGCAGGAACTGGCACCCATGGGAGATACCGATGCTGCAGGTGGTGTCTTTACCTGCTATGCCACAAAGCCAGTCCCAGAAAATGAAAATTAGAATAGTGATTCCTTCTGAGAGATGACTGTGAAGTGGGGGAGACCATTATTTATGGAGTGCAATGATCATGGAGGCAATTACATTCCTGTAATTTCCTTTTACAAATTCTTTAGTATATTTTAGTATTACAATTCTTAAATATAATTTTAATAAACATATGTAGTAGCTGCACATTTTACATATGATGAACTCTCATTAAAATATAACAAAAATATTTTGAAGTATACTTAGAATGTGTTTTATTCTAGACTTCAACGAATATCTTTCAGTTCTTCAATGAACACTGTGCAATGCACTGAGCCAGATACTGTAGGAAGAGGAGAGATGTTTCGCAAGTGGCTTCTGCCTTTGTCCAGCTTACTGTTAATAGAGACAGGATAAGATGAACACAAACAATAAGGCAGAAGGTGATGTGAGCCACAATAGGGACCATAAATGGGCCATAATAAGTCTTCAAGGAGCTGGTGCTGTGGTTTGAATATGATTTGTCCCCTCCAAAACTCAGGTTGAGGGGTAACCTACATTGTGACTATTATTAAAAGAGTGGAAACTTAACTCCACTTAGGAAGTTTAGATGTGAGTCCTTTGGGAGGTGATTAGGAGCAGATAAATCATAATAGATAATAGATAAGTCATAATGCTGGAGGCCTGATTACTGAATCCCAGCGGTTTTGTAAGCAGGGGAAGAGGGAGCGACACACACACGCACACGCACATACACACACACATCCCTTCTGTCTCACCAGGCCATGATCAACACTACATTAGGAGTAGTATGACACCAAGAGGGCCTTTGCCAGATAAGGTCCATAAACTTTGGACCAGAACTTGAGCCAAAATAAATCTCCTTTCATTTTAACTTACCCAATCCATGAAACTGTGCAACAAAAAATTCGATAATACATGTAGCATCTGAGTTAAATTCTGAAGTCTGAGTACTTCATCCAGTGTAGGTAAGAAATATGATTTTTTAACAGGAAAAAAAGGAGCTCAAAAACTGAAAGTGTGAAAATGTAAGGGGTGTGTGTGTGTGTTATGTAAAATATAAATTAGGAATATAGCCTATATAAAAATTTATAATTGGCACCTCCAGCTCAGCATGTACATTAATTGTCATTGAAATACATTACTAACTTAGGTATTGGGAGTTAGGAATATGGGACAGGCATTCAGTGTAGCAATTAAGACACTACTTGGGATGCCCAGATGCCTTATTGGAGTGTATGAGTTGAAGTCCTAGCTCCCCTTTAGATTCCAACTTCTGCTAAGGTGTGCTCTGAGTGCTAAGGAGCACCCTGAGAGGCAGTGGGTGATGGCTCAAGTAGTCAGATCTCTGCCACCTGTGTGGTAGATCCCAACTGAGTTCTGAGTTCTGGACTTTTGCCTTTCACCTAGCCCAACCCTGGCTGTTTCAGGTATTTAGGGAGTGAGCCAATAGAGAGACAATCTCTCTCTCTCTCTCTCTCTCTCTCTCTCTCTCCAATACCTCTTTCTATCATATCTATGTCTTTCTCCCTTTCAAATACTTTTCTTTTTTTTTTTATTTTTTTATTTTTATTTATTTATTTTTTTTATTTTTGACAGGCAGAGTGGACAGTGAGAGAGAGAGACAGAGAGAAAGGTCTTCCTTTGCCGTTGGTTCACCCTCCAATGGCTGCCGCGGCCAGCGCGCTGCGGCCGGCGCACCGCGCTCATCCGATGGCAAGAGCCAGGTGCTAGGTGCTTTTACCTGGTCTCCCATGGGGTGCAGGGCCCAAGCACTTGAGCCATCCTCCACTGCACTCCCGGGCCACAGCAGAGAGCTGGCCTGGAAGAGGGGCAACCGGGACAGAATCCGGCGCCCCGACCGGGACTAGAACCTGGTGTGCCGGCGCCGCAAGGCGGAGGATTAGCCTGTTGAGCCACGGCGCCGGCCCAAATACTTTTCAAGAAGAGTTAGAAATCTATTGGATAGCCTTTACTGGCAAAATACAGACTTCCAGTTTCAGGGAAGCACACATTCTAAATGATCAAATTTGACAATAAATGCTTCTTATATAAGAATCTATAGGACAACTTTGTCACAAGTTAAAGATTGTGCCATGAAGCGATAGGCTCCAGAATCAGAATAACACTTGGAAATAATTTCTGAAAGTTGGAAATATTGATGTTATAGTGATGATCAGGAGTGACTGATACCTTTTGAGCAGGGTTATAACATAGCAAAAGCCACATTCAAGGACACTGAACAGAAAAGTAGATCTTTTCTAACAACTCAGTAAATAAGACCAGCATACATGCGATCACTTGTGATTTCTATGAGCATGTCTCTTCCCACACATCAAGAATACAAGAGAAAATGAAGCAGCTAGTGAAGGTAACAATTTCCCAAGGTCGATTTTGCAGGTAGGCAACCCAGGCCTGCTCGCCGCCTCCGTGGAGTCCTGAGGCATGGCAGTGAACAAGAAAGTCTGCTAAGGAACAGGCCACATCTGTGCACCATAAACAGATTCAAGGACATGGCTTGGGTCAAGCAGCAGGGGGTTGCCGATGTTTTCCTAGAAATGCACCACATCACAGGTGGCTTCCTCTGCTGGGGCTAAGATGGGGGATGGGCCTGGGGCGAGGGGACCAGTGTTGTCATAGAGTCCCAGATAGGATAGAGAAGAGGATCATCGAGGGAGGGAGACGCTGGTGTCTTAAAAGCAGCTTCTTTATGACTTCATCTGATTTGATGACTCCGACAAGCTTCTTGAAATTGATTTTAGGAACTGCACCTCGGGTCATCTTTCTCGCAGCGGTTATTTAAAAAAACAAAATTTCTGGAGGAAGCTTCCTTCTCTCTCAGCAGTATGAGCCCTGGGCAATGGTCCAAAGTTGTCTTAAATCTCAGTTGAAAGTTCTGGCTCTTTGCATGTGAATATGTGCCAAAAGGAAGTCTAATAACTTATCAAGTTGAGGCACCTCAGGGAGCACCAGAAGCAGGAATTTTGGAGAAAAACTTTAGGGAAAAGGTTATTAACCCTTGGCCTAACTGAAGCCCTTTTAAAGCTACTATTTGTATTTTTTTTGGAGAATTGCTTAAAAGTTCTGCGACCTAGATCTTTTTCTTTGAAAATTTTTATTTTTGTGTCACAGAGCAACTGTGATTATCATTTTCTGCCTTTATTTTCTCCTCTATAAAATAATGTATTGATGTACCTCAGTAATATGTCTTTAATGATAAAGTTCTGTAAAAGAGGTATAGATTCATTCCAATGAAATATTTACTAAACACTTCTTTAAAAAATTGTTTATTTATTTGAAGGGCAGAGTTACAGAGATAGAGATGGAGACAGAGAGAGAGAGGAGATCTTCTGTCTGCTGGTTCACTCCCCAAATGCTGGGCTGATCCAAAGACAGGAGCCAGGAGCTTCTTCCAGGTCTCCCATGCAGATGTAGGGGCCCAAGCACTTGGGCCACTCTAAACTGATTTCCCAGGCAATTAGCAGAAAGCTGGATCAGAACTGAAGCAGCCAGGACTCAAACTGATGCCCATATGGGATGCTGGTACCTTAGGCAGCAGCTTTACCCACTATGGCATGGCACTTGGCCTCAAATAAGTACCTCTTATGTACTAAGAGCTGCAAGGAATTAAATATTTTTTAAAAATTTTTGACAGGCAGAGTGGAGAGTGAGAGAGACAGAGAGAAAGGTCTTCCTTTGACGTTGGTTCACCCTCCAATTGCTGCCGTGGCCAGCGTGCTGTGGCCTGCGCACCGCGCTAAGCCGATGGCAGGAGCCAGGTGCTTCTCCTGGTCTCCCATGGGGTGCAGGGCCCAAGCACTTGGGACATCCTCCACTGCACTCCCGGGCCACAGCAGAGAGCTGGCCTGGAAGAGGGGCAACCGGGACAGAATCCGGCGCCCTGACCGGGACTACAAGACGGGCGCCACAAGACGGAGGATTAGCCTGTTGAACCACGGCACCGGCCACAAGGAATTAAATATTTAAGAGTATGATTTCTATTTTCCAAGACATTATTACATGACCTGCAGAGTATGCTGGGTTCTACAGAAATAGATGTAGCAGATACTGTGCATTGCCACTCCCATTTCCACCGCTACTTCCCATCTTTTGGAGGACAAAAGCACTCATTCTGCAGATGCTGGGAATGTTGACAGTTGACAATTCAGAGCTGAGTCCTTCCTCTCTGCCACTGCCACCAGAGGAAGACAGGCACTTGTCCAAGATCCTCACAGCCAGGGATTAGCAGGCAACAAACGCACAGCCAGGGCCCACTTGCAGTAATTCAGGAAATTTGTGAGGGGGCCAGTACAGCTTCATGGTTTCCTAGAGGTAGCACTGTAGCCACCTCCGCCTATGTCCAGTCCGGCTTCCTTCACTCTGAGACCTATTGATCCCTAAACAAAACTCCTCTTTAAAACTCTGATGCATCGCCAGCGCTACGGCTCACTAGGCTAATTCTCTGCTTGCGGCACCAGCACACCCTGTTCTAGTCTCAAGTGGGGCGCCTGTTCTGTCCCGGCTGCTCCTCTTCCAGTCCAGCTCTCTGCTGTGGCCCGGGAGTGCAGTGGAGGATGGCCCAAGTGCTTGGGTCCTCACCCACATGGGAGACCAGGAGGAAGCACCTGACTCCTGGCTTCAGATCAGTGCAGTGCGCTGGCCGTAGCGGCCATTTGGGGAGTGAACCAACGGAAGGAAGACCTTTCTCTCTATCTCTCACTGTCTAACTCTGCCTGTCCAAAAGATAAAAATAAAAAAACAAACAAAAACAACAACAACAAAAAAAACTCGGCATGTAGATCTTCATGTCAGAGTCTGCTTTTCAGGAAATTTGATTTTAATTAATTAACCAGGGACAAGAATAGTGCTATGGGAACTCACAAAATGAAGAACAAAACAGGACAGGTTCTAGAGGGTACTTCAAGTAGTTCCTGGAAAACTTGCTTTTTTTTTTTAAACTGTACATAGATTTTAAAATATGTTTGCAAGTCCTGTTGTATGTAGGACATAGCATTTGTGATGGGATTTGATAGATATGTAGGGTTTTTACTGGAAGAAATGGTGGAAAAGGAAGTAAGAAAAGAAGCATTTATTGCTATTCTAAGAAATAATACAATATTTGAAGTCTCAAACACCAGATAATGATTTACTTGTGTTAGAAAAGCGAAGTTCAGAGAGTTTAGCTGCTTTGTGTGGCCTATTCACTGGATACTAAAAAATCAAGTTGAGAAAAATGATGAGTATATAATACATAGTTATAATAGGGTCTAAGATTTGGAAAAGGAACTGAAGGTTTATCTGGTAGAATAAATATACAATATAGGTTACACTTTCAAAGAATGAGCCAGGAGCTAAAGTAACTAATGATCTAAGATGTGACATAGGAGGTATGCTTATGAGAATGATTGAAAACCATTTATGAAGTTAAAAGTTTCCAAATTAAATGAAGATAAGTACATCAAGAATACTGAACCAGGCTGAAAATCATAATTCCAACATCTGGAGTATAAAAATTTTTTTTCATTATTTAAAGGTTTATATTTTTGAAAGGGAGTGAAACAGTGAGAGAAGGAGGGACATCATCCATCTGTTGGCTCACTCCTCAAATGGCTGCACCTGCCAGGTCTGGGCCAGGCCAGCCGAGTTTTCCGCATGAGTGGAAGAGGCCCAAGCATTTGGGCCATCTTCTGTGGCCTTCCCAGGCTCATTAGCTTGAAACTGGGTTGGATTTGGAGCAGCTAGAACTCTACTATGGGATGTCAGTGTCACAAGTGGGGGATTAACCTGCTGAGCCACAACACTAGTCCTTAATGTTTTAAAGAAATTTAATGATTACCTGAGCCAGCTCTGGATTGTGGATCACAGGCAGACTGAATGGAGATGTAGGAAAAGGAAGAGAAGAAGAACAGGGGGAGCAGGTGAAGAAGGAAGTCAAGAGAAGGAAAGAGAAGAGGGGGGAGAGGAAGAGGAGAAAAAAATTGAAAAGAAAGAGAGGAAGAGAGAGAGAGAGAGAGAGAGAGAGAGAGAGAGAGAAGTGCAAATGGAGAGGTTTTTTTCCCTCTTTTACCTTCAAATTTTTACTCTTATCCAGTGATAGTTTGTTACACGATCACAAATCTTCATCAAGTTTCCCTTTCAAAAATTTCCAGCAAATAAGGGGATCTGAAATTTCAGACCAAAAAGCAAAGTCAGAGTCATGCATAGTTGGCTCATGCCACTCCAACTCTGCAACTTACTGCCATTTAGTTAAATACTCCACTTCTCAAATTCTCATATTCTTAATTTGTAGAAGATGGACTGTGATGAAATTTTACTAGAACATTGTGTGAAGTACTCTGTAGTGCCTATTGCATTAATAAACACACTATAAATGGAGCTCTTATTGTTAGTTCTGCGAAAAGTGTTCCAGATGACCTTAGGAATAGTCTTTCACATCTGTGAATTTCAAGTACATTATTTAAAAATGTAGAAGCTGGCTTTTTCTACAATTTCAATACTAGAATCCATGTTGAATTTTCCTCAGAACTAAATTCAAATAAAATTGTAAATTAGTTAACTACAACTCAACAAGATTGATATATTCAGTAAATTCACTTTCTAGAGACCGATACAGGACTTAAATGGTAGAACAAGATGCCATAGACTTTAGTTCAAGTTATACCTATGATCTGTTTCAGAACTGTCTGCTTAATAGCACAAGGGTCTCTGAGAGTCTGTGGTGAATGTACAGTCATTTTTTTCTTTTAAATATTTACTCATTTATTTGAAAAGCAGAGTTACAGAGAAGCAGAGGCAGAGAGAGAGAGAGAGGAGAGATCTTCCATCCGTTGGTTCACTCCACAAACAGCTGCAACAGCCTGAGTTGGACCAATCTGAAGCCAAAAGTCATGAGCTTCCTTTTGGTCTCCCATGTGGCCACTGCTTTCCCAGGCCATAGCAGAGAGCTGGATCAGAAGTGGAGCAGCAGGGTCTTAAACTGGCATCAATATGGATTGCCGGCCCTGTAGATGGTGGCTTTACTCGTCATGCCATAGAACCAGCCACAGCCAAATGATTTTTTTTTGCCCCCTACCTGAAAAATAGTATTTACTCCAACTAATAGCAAAATGTTTTCTTCTTGCTAGTTGGTTTTGAGCTAGAGCCAATGGCTCTTATAATGTCTTTTGCATGATATCTAATTCTTTTTGTTGAAATACTGCCATGGTTAGGCACAGGCTCAAACCTAACCCAAGAACAGGTTTCTGTTTCTCTACTATGCTTCCAACATCCTCAACCAGGTGTCAGGGAAAGCATCATGGGATGCCAAGATGTCAACACCTCAGCATGGCTTAGATTTTATTGGGGCCCCAAGAGAAAGAAAACAACTGGTAAGCTTGTCATGGCAGCACAAGGGCACACTCCCTTGTCAGTTCTCAGCCTAAACCATCACAGTTCACCCAAAACATACTTATGCATTGTTCATTCCAGATAGTAAAGGGAACGAGAGGCAGACCATTTTCCCAATCACTTTATCTTACTGATTTTTTCCAATAGTTTTATACTGGGGACTAGAAACTGAGGAGATTATTACAAAATGATTTATCCAATATACTTTAGAAAGGGTTTTCTCTGGTGAGTGATGAGGGTTCTGGATTCATTGTCAACAGCTTGGATTTCTGTTTTCTTTCATATGGGCCACCTGGTATTCCTCTATGGGGAAAGATTTCCTGGGGCGCATATTTCTTGTGGGCCTCTGTATGCACATTGGGGAAAAGTGTGTGTACTAAGTTGTTACCCACATCAGGGTCTCATCTCTGGTTCTCCACCCAACAGTTGCTGTAGAAATAGCTGTTAACGTGTTGGAAAGTCACAGAACCCAGAATCAGAAGGCTTAGGCTGTTGTCCTGACTCTCTTCAAGAGGAAGTTGATTTTGGCAAGTCAGTTGCCCAGCTTCAAGTCTTTGTTCATTTATGTGAAAAAAATGGACTCGCAGCTAGCTGAGGCAAGCTTTGGAAGAGAACACAGAAGTGTTCTGTGTTTTTGTAAAATGTAATAGGCCTGTGAAGTAGAGTCACAACTTCATAATTTTGTATCAGACCGCTCTGAGCAAAGTTTTACAAATTTTGGACCTCCATTAAATGGTATCTTTGCAAATCTGCTAAGCATATAGAAAAAAATAAGACTCATCTTTTATTATCCATTGACTGCTATCCTTTATATAGCTTCTTGGCAAATATACCATGGTATATCTGGTGCAGTAGTTTTGTTTTTATTCAATGGCTACAGCCCAAAACAAATATCTTTACTGTCTTCTTGAGACAAATTCTTGTAAAAAGCTAGAGCTGATGCCATGAGAGATGCCTTTTCATGCCGGAAGAAAAAGAAAGAAGTTTCAGTTGGCTCCTTATCCCACTGCCTTCCAGATATTGCATTGAGCTTCCCTCACTCATTGAGTAAAGTACAACCTGAAGAGATCAGCCTGTTCTTAGTGGGGAGAAGCAGTGAAACTGTGTAGATGTCTACAGTTTATCTACATTCCTACAGATTGTCTTTCCGTATTTGTAGACAAGTTTTTGAAAACGGACTTCTTGGTTATTCTTAGGACAGCTTTTGAAGAGAAGGTAATTATGCAGGAAAAAAGCTAAAGAGTGCTACAAATATAAATTTATTGATCTTAACTGCCAGCATATCTTTATCATCTGGCTCTACCAATATTCTCAAAGTCTTGGTCATCTTCCAAACAGCAGAAGTCAGTTCCCTGGGACAGGGAACCCTTTCCTGAACATTTAAGCCCTTAGTGGTTTCCTGTCTGTGGAGAGGGAGTAGCTTGGTATTAGCTTAAAGTCAGTTTTCTATTTGAAGATTACCTTTATCCAGAGTACCCGTGGCATAAATGACTTCTCCATTTGGAAGTTGGTTGTCTAGCTAAAATGATGTGGCATCCAAAGTAAAGCTATTGCTAAACATAAACAAGAATCTTATGAAAGTCCTCGTATCCTAAGTAATATCCTCCTGGGACAAGTGTTGGGCTATTCTTAGACAAAGAGATAAAGATGTAGCTGGAGCGATTTTTTCAATATTGCTCGTGAATAATGTGAGGTTCAAAGATCTTCAGTGCCACCTCACAGCCAGAGTAGGCATAAAATTTTCTCCCACTTCGGTGGTAGATTCTCTTTCTTTTTTAAAAATATTCAATTTGGGGGGGCCAGCACCGTGGTACAGTAGGATAATCCTCTTCCTGCAGTGTTAGCATCCCACACGGTTGCCAGTTCTAGTCCTGGCTGCTCCTCTTCCAACCTAGCTCTCTGGTGCGGCCTGGGAAGGCAGTAGAAGATAGCCCAAGTCCTTGGGCCCCTGTACCTGCATGGGAGACAGGGAAGAAGCACCTGACTCCTGGCTTTGGATCAGCACAGCTAAGGCCATTGCAGCCATTTGGGGAGTGAACCAATGGAAGGAAGACCTTTCTCTCTGTTTCTCCCTCTCACTGTCTGCAACTCTACCTCTCAAATAAATAAATAAATAAAATCATTTAAAAAATTCAATTTTTTTTCATTTATTTTATTTCAAAGACAGAGAGAGACACACAGACAATCTCCCACTCACAAGTTAACTCCTCAAATGCTAACAATAGCTTGACTGTGGCAGAAGATAGTGGAGACTCAGGCAGATAAATCCCTTGTTGCCTCTCCATCCTATGAATGGCTCTGAGCTGAAGTTTTTTATATACTCCCTCCACATAAAGTGGTGTGTACTAGAAAATATTCTTCACAAATATCTAGCGGTTTCCTTTGGGACATACAATAAAGTGGCCAAGAAAGTAACTCAATGACGTACTTATTTCACTTCTCTATTTCTTCCTGCACATCGTAAGGATTGTATCTTGCCCTTGAATATAATCTCAGTATTTTTATCTTCTGACCTTTGTTTTATAGACTCTAGGCTAAGGGCATGTCTTAATTATTTTATTCCATGATATCTAGTACAAGAAGGTGTGTGTTGTGCTCCTCGATAAATTTGGAAACTCTAAGTTAAATCAAACTTTTGAAGTGAAGTAAGTTAACTATTACCAGAGGTGTTGGCATGTGCAATTTGTTTCTTACTGTGAGATGAAAGGTTAGCACAAGCACTAGGAGAGGAAGTACTTGCAAGCAAGTTCCTTTTCCTGCACTTTGAAATCAGTCCTAGGAGCAGATCCTTTTTAAGTAGCCAAAGCTGAGGATTGTTCTGGATACAGCTGAGTAGCTATGGGATTTCTACCCCAGCCTGTCTCTGTGGAAAACCTGCACTCAGCCAAATGACTGGTTTTCCTATAAAACTTCCTCAAGAAACTCATTTTTGCTAAGCCAGTCTTGAAAAGTCTCCCCAGCACTTCTCTACTTGATTTAGTGTGATCTTACTCACATTTCAGAGTCTTCTTTATTAAAAAAGTATAGACACACACACACACACACACACACACACTGATTGTAAATTCCTGTGCCATCTCTTATATACAAGTCAAGTTTCCCATCTAATTATGGAGCAGAGAGATAGCTGGCTTGAGGCTATGTTAAATTCAATCTACCACAAAGGGAGTGTATAAGAAAGAATTGGACAGATATGCATGGATAGGTGGAGACTTGTTATCCCATGCTCAATTTCCTTCTCCAGTAGAGGGAAGTATGGTGGCTTGCCAAAACAATGAGTATGTGGTATTTCTTTTCTGAAGTGAAATCTTTATCATAAAAAAGACATAAATGCACTCTTTGTTATCAGTGTGAAATAGGTCAGAATGTTCTAATCATGTCGTTGTAGTGATTACACATTTTGTCACTGGATTTAGGATCTGCTCTCTGGAAAAGTGTCATAGATTTCATCACTCCTTTTGTCCTATCTCCTGCAATTTGATAATGCATTCAGGGTATTCAGCCGTCTTGGCCATCAGTGATAGTGTAGAACACAAATGCATGGCATGTCCGTGACTTCTTTCTGATTGACTAAGTCATCGTTCTTAATTTTATTTAACTTTAAAACAATTTTAAGGTTCCTACCAACTTTACAATTCTTGATTTTTTTATTTATTCAGTTTCCATAAAAAGAACTGTTATCTCAGTTCACAAGACATTTGGAGTCACAAAACATTACTTCAGTCTCAAGTTTGCTGAAAATTGTTACAACTCCCTAAAAGGATATGTGAAAAGGATATGCTCAAAGGGCAGCCCACAGACTGAATATATCATAGTGATTTGGGAGCTACTTAGAAATACAGAATCTCTTGGGGCTGGCGCTATGGCATAGCAGGTAAAACTGCCACCTGCAGTGCCAGCATCCCATATGGGCATTGGTTAGAGTCCCGGCTGCTCCACTTCTGATTCAGCTCTCTGCTATGGCTTGGGAAAACCGTAGAAGATGGTCCAAGTCCTTGGGAGCCTACATCTGCATGAGAGACCTGGAAGAAGTTTCTGGCTTTGGATCGGCATAGCTCTTGCTGTTGTGGCCATCTTGGGGGTGAACCAGTGGATGGAAGACCTTTCTCTCACTCTCTGCCTCTGCCTCTCTGTAACTCTGCCTTTCAAATAAGTAAAATAAACCTTAAAAAAAAGAGAAAGAAATGCAGAATCTCACTAACTAACTCAAATCTACTAACACAGAATTCTAAGTTTACTGGTTATGAGCAATTGTGTTTGGTAGGACACCTGCTACTTTGCTACCTTGTTTCCCTAGATTGACATTTACACACCTGGTGTTAGTCCCTTCTTCTCTATGGAGTAAGTTTTATTGGAAAAGAGTATATGGTTTAGACAGAATATTACTTGGCTTGTTGCTTTGGCTTTGGTTCTAGGTCAGCACAGAAGTGTGCCCTCTAAGAGACTCCTTTTGCATTAATCAATGTCAGCTGTGCCTATGATTGACACATTGGTCTCGTCTGCCATAGTTCTAGGGATAGAAGTGTGACTTTGAGATGAATGTGGGTCTCCTAGCATATATATCTTTTTTAAATAAAAAGATTATTTATTTATTTGAAAGTTAGAGTTACAAAGACAGAAGGAAAGACATGGAAAGAGGGAGATGGTCTATCCACTAGCATACTCCTCAGATGGCCACAATGGCTAAGGCAAGGCCAGGCTGAAGCCAGGAGTCAGGAACTTCATCCAAGTCTCCCACTGGGGTGGCAGAGGTCCATCTTCCATTGCTTTTCCGGGCCTTTAGCAGGGGGCTGGATCAGAAGCGGAGGAGTTGTAATATGAACCAGTGCCCATACTGGATGCCTATGTCACAGGCGACGGCCTTATTCCTCTATGTCACAACAAAGGACCCAGGGTGAAATCTTCAGGCAACAGAGTTCAGTATCAACCACACTAGGGACTGTGAAAGCCAGAGCTTTGCTTTTGGTACTAAAGGAGTCAAAGGCCACTGTCTTCTTTTCCTGTGTGATGCTAGGGCTGTGGCACCAATGTGATGACTCTAGGAATGTGTGATGTGGATGGGCCTAATCATACCCAGATAAGGTATGTCTTCCCCCATCATCTGGTTTCATTGTTATTCCTCGAAGAGGCAAAAACCTGCACTTTCCAAGATTCCACAAGTTATTCCCACTCTATTCCTATTCATTCTCCGGGTCTAGACAAAAAGGGAAATTTCTGGGCTTTGCCAACAGATCAGTCCTTGTTGAACATTGTCCAGCCCTAGAAGGAAGTGCATTCATTGTGTTAATGAAGGGATCCCCTGCTAGGAGAATGCACCAGGTGGTGAATCAGGTAACACCAGCAGTCCTTGCGCCAGGACTGGGGGACCTGAATTGAGCCCTTCTTGAGTTCCACAAGGTGACTACAAGGTATAGAGGAGTCTTTGTTCTGGCAGATCTGGGTCCAGTGTGGTGGAATGCAGGTTCCTGGAAGCCCTGCATACATTTAGTGGGATTGAGGAAATGAGAATTGATTGTCACAATCCTGGTGCTGCAGGTTACAGTGGGGTCATCACCAAAGGTGGGGGCAATTTTTTTATGGGGGGCTGTGATGTTAACCCCCAGAAGCTAACAGGAACCCCTCTGTATCATATACAGCGAGTGAGCATTCTCCAGGGTTTATGCCCCAAAACTCCCACAGCCGCAGGTTGCAAGAGATCTGTGCTCTGCCCTGCAAGTTTCCTTTACTGAGTCCTTGACTCAGACAGATTCTGGTAGCAGCATTAATATTTTTAAGCATCTTCAAGTGCCACTTTCACTGGAACCACAGGTAACCACCGGCAACCTCCAGCCCCCAGGACTCCAGTCCGGAGCCATGCCACGCTCTCCCCCCCACCCCCCCGGCTCTGTCACCACAGGGTGCTGCAGTCTGGTCTCACCTCCATCTCCAAACTGCTGCCCACTCCGGCTCTCAGCTGCTGCCGCTGTGCTCTGCCCTCACTGCACATCCGCACCCTCCACACAGGTCCTCCCGTAGGACTCCCAATCTGGTTTTCTCTCCATTTTGCCCCTGAGAGTGCACTTCCTACACTTTCGCCTCACTGTTTATCCTTAGCCTAGTGAAGCATGTTGCTTCCTCATTCACCATCTTGTCACTTTACAAAAAGAAGCTTTTGTAAGGACAGAAACTGGCAAAAGAAACCTTTTGGATGCGTTTAAATGAATAATCGTAAAATAACTCTGAGCCAAATGTAACCACCAGTGTCCTTATGAAAGGCAGCAGAATCAGTCAGAGAAGACCTGATGATGGAGTGATGTCACAGCAGGAAGGAGCACACGGACTCTGCACCCTGGAAAAGGTAAGGGATGCCTTGCCCAGAAGAGCCTCCAGAAGGAATTCAGGCCTCTTGATACTGAGATTTTCATCTTGCTAGGCCTGTTTTGTGCTTTTGACCTGAAGAACTGTAAAACCACATTTGTGCTGTTTTATACCGCTATATTTGTGCCATTTTATCACAATAAGAGACTAATATAGGCTTTCTTCTCTTTATCCTTCCTTCTGTTTTGATGAAATTACATTTTTTTCTAAGATAAGCATAAACCCATTTGCAGTTTGAAATCCTCATCTGAGCTCTGGATGCCAAGCGGCATCTCTGACCCTTGATTCTTTAGCCTGATTTTGTGGCACTATGTCTTCTACTCTGTGTTTTGAACATGTAGCCTTCATTTGGTTCATCACACATTTCACTGTTGTTATCTTGTAAGGATTTTCTCATATAATATCCCCTTGGCCCGAAGCTTTTCTTTCTACTTCTCTTCATTCTCGAAGACTCAGATTAATTTCTAAGGGAATCTGTTCCTCTCTTGCAAGATAAGATGCTCTGGTATTTCACATCCCACATATATGTTTTATAACCTTATCAAGGACCATAATTAAAATTATTGTTTTTGTTACATATTATCTGAGAACTTTTGGCATTACTTAGCAACATAAGCTTTTATCAGTTTTATCGGTAATATCAGAAACGCATTATCTCATGAGGTTTTTGGAAGAAATAATGGCTATAATATATTTAGAATAGTTCTTCCAAATACAACTACTTAAAGTGTTTTTCTCCCAATCTGTGCATGAGTGGGTCTTTTGCTTTCTTCAGAGAAGAGGTGACTTGGCTGACACCTGAAGTGGAAAAATGTTCCCAGGACTAGAAAATAAACTACAGTATCCTAATGGGAAAGTGATGATAGGAAGGTGTTGGAGCAGTTGATGGAGGAACACTTTATGACAGCTCTTTGGAGGAACTAGGCAAGACCCAACAGCAGAAGTGTTTGGGCAAGGTGACCAGGCAGCTAGGAAACAAATATATGTTTATTTTTTTCTTAGCTTAGCACAAATGCCATAAGCTGTAACTGCGGAAGGGACCAATAATCCCAGCAATGGCAATTCTGGCGCTACCTAGACCATGAATGAAAAGCTTAGGCATGTCTCCACAGTGACCCAAGGTTAGTGTTATAAATCTGCAGACGTGAAACCCTCCGAACGACTGAGGCCATTTTATTCCTGCAAAATTAGGAATATTAGAAACAAATATTAATCCATAGAGATGAGAGTAATGTTGCTTTCTTAGACTCTTCTAGGCTGAGGGATATACCTCCTAGATTGTTTTGTTATTATTTTCCTGCCATTAAGTTTTGTTTCATGATAGCAGGGCACAGAGGCTGAAGTTTTCCTCATAAATTAATATTCAATAAATATCATTTTCAGTTAATGATTAGAGCAGCTATTGAAATAGCTATTCCATTGTAAGCATTCATAGACTGATTCATAGCATTCTTTCAACATAAAAAATGTACTTAGGAACTGCGTTTTTGGGGGCTGGCTTTGTGGCACAGTGGCTTATCCCACATCAGAGCACCAGGTCAAGGGCTAGCCGCTTCACTTCTGACAGCTTCCTGCTAATGCCCCTGGGAAGACAGCAGAAGATGGTCTGAGTACTTAGGCACCTGCCGCCCATGTGGGAGACCAGCATGGATGTCCCGGCTCCTGGCTTCAGGCTGATCTCTCCCTGGGTATTGAGGCCATTTGGGGAGTGCAACAGCAGATGAAAGATCTTTGCCTCTCTCTGTCTGTCCCTCTCTCTCTCTCTGTTGGCCTACCTTTTAAATAAATATGTAAACAAATAAATCTTTTAAACATTGTCTTTCTTTTACTTTAGAATTTGCTTTATATACTATATGTGGGAAAAGGAAAAGGAAAAGAAAAAGATTAGTGAAAGGATATAAATTCAAATATGCTTATTCAAAAATATTTCCTCCCATGGAATTGAATTTGAAAGTTTGCATAAGATTTATAGTACAGGGCAACTTACGTGGAAAGTAGTATTGTAAAGCTGAGGATTTAGGCTATCATTTAGGTGATATAGGTTAAGATGCCCACATAATACATTGGAGTACTTGGGTTTGATACCTGGCCTGGACTCCTGACCCCAGCTTCCTGATAATGCAGACCCTAAGTGGCAGAGTGACCTCTCAAATGGTGGAGTTCCAGTCACCCATATAGGAGACCTCACTGAGTTATGAGATCTTGGCTGCTGTCATGTCCCAGCTTGGGTTCTTGTGGGCATTTGAAGGATGAGCCAGATGCTGGGAACTTGGCCTGTCTGTTGTATCTCTCTGCCTCTCAATTAAATGTGGAAAAACTAAAGTAAATTTTGCCTGAACCCATTGATGAATACAGTAAGAATGTTTCTAGAAAACACAGCTTCACAGAATCATTTAAGTAGCAAACAAAATCAATGTGAAATATCTGGAGTGAGAGACTGCCGCAGTTATATTCCGTCCTCCTGGTGAAACACCTACATCTCTATTCCAATATGTCAGGGATTTGAAGGGCTTTGCTACTTCTCCTCCAGAATAAATCTGATTAATTTATCAATAAGAAGGGTGCATATTGACTGACCAATTGAAAATGTAGGATTTGTATTTCCATAAACAGTGTTAAATCATTTTATATATGAGCAAAGACCCAGTGCTAAAGCTAGAATACACGTCTTTTAAATTTAAATCCAGTGACTTTTCCAGAATACTGCTTTTCAGTTTCTAAAAAAGGAAAATTAATATTTAGGAACTTATTTGTATCTTTTATAAGAATTGCAAATTTTCTCTGTTCATATATCTTTTGGCAAGAGATTTTGTGGTTAAGCAAACCTGGGCCAGAACCACATTGCATGGCTGGAGAGAAACCTGGAAATCTTTAATTGCATATGTTTTAATGTAAATAATCCATTCAACTGTGTTTACAAATCAGAGAAAATGAAAGCATCTTGATGTGGGTCTGGATACAATAAAGGATGTAATTCTGCATAGGATTAGAAAGAAAATCAGTCTTCCTCCATCTCTCCTTCTTTTCTTCCCTTCCCTTCCCTTCCCTTCCCTTCCCTTCCCTTCCCTTCCCTTCCCTTCCCTTCCCTTCCCTTCCCTTCCCTTCCCTTCCCTTCCCTTCCCTTCCCTTCCCTTCCCTTCCCTTCCCTTCCCTTCCCTTCCCTTCCCTTCCCTTCCCTTCCCTTCCCCCTTTCTTCCTCTCTCTTTTTCTTTCTATCTTGCTATTTCTTTTTCTTTCTCTTCTCACTCCTCCTCCTCCCCTCTATCGTCTCCTCCCCTCTATCTTCTCCTCCTCCTCCTCCTCCTCCTCCTCCTCCTCCTCCTCCTCCTTCTTCTTCTTCTTCTTCTTCTTCTTTTTCTTCTTCTTCTTCTTCTTCTTCTTCTTCTTCTTCTTCTTCTTCTTCTCTCTCTCTCTCTCTCTCTCTCTCTCTCTCTCTCTCTCTCTCTCTCTCATAATCTTCCACAGACAAGATGAAGGAAATTACAGAACCTGATTATTGTGATTTCAGGATACAATCAGTTGACAAGCAGTAAGATCTCTGAAGTCACTGATGAGGTCTATCTTATGTGAAAGGAAGTTGGCAGATGGAGCTGACATTTAAGCCAATATGCAGTTACTATTAATTTGGACATGGCAGGTTAGGATAATTTGCAATTTGCTATGGTAATATCTGACAAGACTAGTTCAGGCAGGATGATGAGAAAAAGAAGACGAATATTCAAGAATGATTAAAGTTTTTGAAAGAAATCTTTAAAGACTAAGTTCAAGTAGGTTTGAGTTGTATAAATATTCCCACTATGTGACAGAGGAATATGAGTCAACCAACCAGAAGCAACCCCTTTAAGATTGAAACAGCTTCCATTCAAAATAATATTTAAAGAAATTATAATGGACATGAAACCTAGGGAGGAAACCTGGTAAATCCACCCATATTAAAATAAAAACACTAGTTCTTAATCTTCAAAAGATATTGTGTAGAGAGTGAAAAACACAAGCCATGAACAAGGAGTAGAAAATTGTAGCACATCTAATTAACAGAGATCTCACGTCCAGAACAAATAACAAATTCTTAGTTACTAAAAAGAAAGATATGAGGTCCATCGCTGTGGTATAGTGGGTAAGGTTACTGCCTGTGGTGCTGGCATCCCATATGGGCTCTGGTTTGAGTTCCAGCTGCTCCACTTCTGATACAGCTCTCTGCCATGCCCTGGGAAGGCAGTGGAAGACAGCTATAGTTCTTGGGCCCCTGCATCCAAATGAGAGACCCAGAAGAAACTCCTGGCTCCTGTCTTCAGATTGGCCAGTTCCAGCCATTGCACCGATTTGGGGAGTGAAGACGGAAGACCTCTCTCTCTGCCTCTGTCTCTGCCTCTCTGTAACTCTGCCTTTCAAATAAAGAAATAAATCTTTAAAAATAAGATATGAAAATAAAATAAAGTCACATATAGACATTTTCAGAAGCAGAAGCAAAATTACCATAAATATATTGAATATTACTCAATCATATTATCTGAGGAATAAAAATTAAAACCACTAAGCCAGCATTTCTCACAGACTAGATTGGTAAAATGATGCAGCTGGATGATATAAAATGTTGATGAGTATGTGGAACAAAGAGGACTATTATCTACTTTCAGTAGAATTATAAATGTGTACAGCTGCTTCACTCATCAAATATCAAAATTTCCATTTCACTCCAATACATTACATTTTTGGTACTCTATTGGTTACCTTGGGATGATCAAAATCTTGATTGTACCTGTTAAGAAGATGGACTTGAATTTTATCTTAGGCTAATTGTCTGCATTATTTTGGACAGTTTATTTAACTTATTTGGACTTATTTCCTTACCTTTAAGTGGTTTTAATAATTATAAACTGACAGTACATCCATTATCTGACATGCCTAAATAACGAACTTAAAGAAAGTATCAGATCTGTTCTACATGTACACATATGCATCTAGATTTTTTTTCATAATATACGTTTTCCATGAACAGTTTGGGGATTTCCCACATGCATGAATTCCAAATTGTTTTCATCAAACTGAACTTATTAATGTTTTAATTCTATTTACCATTGACTTTTTGGGGAAAATATTTTGACTTTTGACTGACTAAACTTTACACTATGAATTTAGAACTGGAGAACAATTTAAAATTTTCTATAGAGATAACAATATATAGATGTGTATATGTGTGTGCGGAGGGTTCTCTTTGTGTATGGAGGTGTATGTATTCACAAAAAAGCGTAAAAATAGTAACAATTTCAAATTTCTCAATAAAAATTGAAATCCTATTAATTACTTCTACTTGGAATTTGTGGCTTCATTTCTTTGTGTCTTAATTGTTCTTTCATTCCACATGGCTATTGTCTTGTATTACATCACATGCTAGGGATTACCAAGAATTTTCAATTCCTTAGTTTGCAATTGTTCACAATCCTCACTCTCTGTCTTTACTCTAGATTCTCTGTTTAAAATTCACTAAATTTAAGAAAGTTCTCTCTGTCTTCAATACATTCAGTCTGTGGTTGCTGCCAACTACTTTTCACTAGGGAGTTGCATTGATTTGCATTCTGCTTCATGGTTCTGTTCATTCCCCTTCTGCAACACATCTGTGTCTCTCGAAGATGATCTCTGCTTTGGAGCCAAGATAGTCAGTTGATGTTTACATCCATTCTTTTTGGCAAAGAGGAGTTATAAGAAATATGCCTCTTACATAGAATCCAGTCTGTCTACCTATACCCTTCAATATTTTATTTTAATGCTAGTGGAATAAAATAAAATGCAATTTAGAGTGGCTCAAAGATTTATTTTTCTAATGAAAAAATAAAGTTTGATTGAACTCCTTGAGATCTGACATTCATCCACATATCTGTTGTGTTTGTTACAGGGTCTTGTAAAAAAGCTATTTGACAATATTTGAATGAATTCACACAATAGGAAATGAATAAAATGACCATATTTATCAATGACAAAGGAAACATTTTTTTGCTTCTAAGCTTTGAGATGACTTTGAAAGCCTTGATTCAGAAAATGTTAAGAGTCCTTAGGAATTCTTGTAGAAATAATGTTTTAAATAAACTTTGAAATTTTTAGGACTCTTTTTGATCTACAGAAAAAGTCACAAAGATAGTCTAGAGAGTTCCTATGAGCTGTGCACCGTTTTCTGTGTTGTTAACATTTTACATTCCTATGGTGCCTATATTGATAAACCGGTATTGATGCATTTTTAGTAGCTAACGTTAACAGTTAATTTGGTTTTCTTCAGCTTTTTGCTAATGGGTTTCAATATTCTATCAATTGGCTCTTCCTAAATTACTTAAGTCACTTTGATTTCCATTTCATTGGAGAAAGCAAATTCTGCAATAGTACTTTACTCCAGGAAGCTAAAGGATCAAAATTCTACAAAGTTTATGGAAGAATAAACAAAATAAAAGTATTTTGTCAACAGTACTAGATGATTATTAAAATTAATAGTAATTCACATATTTATTGCATCTTTACAGTTCACAGTTGTAATGATTGTTTAGCAATCTTTATCCTAATGTTAGAGATAAAAGTAGTAGGGACTTTGGAAATTGAACCCGAGGTTAAATAGCTTGTCCAGAGTTGCAGAGCTAGCCAATGGGAGATCAGACCGCAACCCCAAACTTTGACAGTATTTTGATAAGAAAAAAATTCTCTCCAATAGTACACAATGTCTCTTACCTTTACTTGCTCTTTTTTGCTCTATTGACTCAAACAAAGAAATCTAGAGCAGGTGTCAGCAAACTTTTCTGTAAAGAGCTAGATAATAAATTTTATTGAAAGCTGCATAGTCTCTGTTAAAACTACTCAATTGTGTCATTGTACTGCTAACTGAGCCATACAAAATGCCCAAATAATTGGATGTGACTGTATTCCAATAAAACTTTATTAATAAAAGCAAAGTTGGGGACAGCACTGTGGTACAGCGGGTTAAAGCCCTGTCCTGAAGCGCCGGCATCCCATATGGGCACTGGTTCTAGTCCCAGCTGCTCCTCTTCCCATCCGGCTCTCTGCTATGGTCTGGGAAAGCAGTAGAAGACAGCCCAAGTCCTGGGGCCCCAGCACCCACGTGGGAGACCCAGAAGAAGCTCCTGGCTCCTGGCTTTGGATCGGCCCAGCTCCTTCCGTTACCTGCTACCTGGGGAATGGACCAGCGGATGGAAGACCTTTCTCTCTGTCTCTACCTCTCTCTGTTACTCTGTCTTTCAAATAAAATAAATTTTAAATTTTTTTTTTAAAAAAGCAAAGTATTGGTTGGGTTTAGAGAAAGGACCGTTGTTTGCCAACTGAAGCTTGAGAAACTGGAGAAAACTATTCAATACGCTTTGATATATTGATATGTATAATATTGGTATATCAAATTCAAAATTCATTGATTATCTTTATCTCATTTAACTTAAAACTCTCTCCTAAATATTATTTTAATCCATGTAGTTGCATCATAAAATGCAATCTTTGTTCTTTCTTAATCTCTTAAGAAGTAAAATATGCAAATAAAAAAAATTTGAGGCCAGACTAGGAATGCAGGAGACTGACATTATAGGACTAGTAAGTCAGGGTCAGTGAGCCAATAGTCATGAATAAAAATGTAGTTTGTGTTTTTGCTAATGTATGCTATAGTTAAAATGCACAGTAGGCAACACTTCAAAAAAATTCTAAAGTTTTCTTTAATTGTTTATGTGATTAAAAGAAACACATTGAGTTTTTTTTTCCAGAGTGTCTTGGCTTTCCATGCCTAAAATACTCTCATGATCTTCTGTATATAAAGATAATTGAAAATGAATCTTGATGTGAATGGAACGGAAGAGGGAGCGGGAGATGGAAAGGTTGTGGGTGGGAGGGAAGTTATAGGGTAGAAAAAGCCACTGTAATCCAAAAGCTGTACTTTGGAAATTTATATTTATTAAATAAAAGTTTAAAAAAATTAAAAAATAAAAAAAACACATTGAAAGAAATCCTGTGTGGTCCTAATCACAAATTCACCATCTCAACAAAGGATGAAAGAAGCCAAAAACTGTGCCATTGGGAATTTTTGAAAGACATGTAAGACTTTATACAACTTACTTTCTTCTTGTGTGTAATCACAATAAAGGAATTGGATTGAAACCTGAAACGTTTTTCACTACGTCTGTGTTTATACTTACATAGTCTGTGATGCCTTGCTTATCTGTAAATAATACATATGCTTATGCATTTTTGTGTTTATGAGCACTCGCATATCTATACAGTATAAAAGTAGATGTAGCATGGGCTGATGCGGCGGCTCACTTGGCTAATCCTCCGCCTGCAGTGCCGGCATCCCATGTTCTAGTCCCGGTCGGGGCGCGGCGATTCTGTCCCGGTTGCTCCTCTTCCAGTTCAGCTCTCTGCTGCGGCCCGGGGGTCAGGGGCAGTGGAGGATGGCCCAGGTCCTTGGGCCCTGCACCCGCATGGGAGACCAGGAGGAAGCACCTGGCTCCTGGCTTCAGATCGGCGCAATGCACAGGCCATAGACCTTTCTCTCTGTCTCTCTCTCTCACTGTCTAACTCTGCCTTTCCAAAAAAAAAAAAAAAAAAAAGTATATGTAGTATAAAAACTAAGGAGATTTCTACGTATCCCACTACCTGTTTGAGCTGCACTTAAAATATTTTCATAATGATCAATAAACAGGCCAATATTCGCTTTTTAAAGAAATTCTTGGGATCACTACCTTTTTATATCCCTGATTTATTTCCTGATTCGAGACCCAGTAGGAGTTGATTTAATTTCAGATACAATAATTTGGGTTAAAATTGGTCTGTTTCTTTTCAGTTCATCCCATCAGGGTATCTACTTCCCCAAACATTGATTTTGGTCTGTCCTTATGATATACTTTGATTCGTAGAGTATAGAAGAATGACTTTTGTAAAACTTCTTACCAAGATCTTAATAGACATTACAGTTTCTTTACTTGCCCTCTTGGATCACTGGGACCAAATGGAGAGAGTGGTCAGACAGCAGACAGCTGCTATCACCATATGTGAGTGAAGCCTTCTTGATAACCCAGATCCAGGTAAAAAGCTAGATGACCCCAGCCACATACATGAACCCAGGTAACCCAGCAGGAGAACAACCCAGCTAAGCCCAACCCACTTAATAGGAGATGTGTTGAAAACTTTTATTTTAAACCATATATTTTGAATGGTTTGCTATGCATAACTGGGTAGCTGATAAATGAAAATTTCACAGATTCATAAGAATAACTGGCATGGAAAATACCTATTTAAATTGATGTTCAGATGTACTTTTTAGCTACATACAATTTTTATAGCTTATTAACCGTTAATTATGTGCCAGGCACAGTGGTAACAATTTCAAATGTTTCAAGAATTTCATTCAATACTTCCAATACATCTTTTTCTTAAAAAAATATTGAAAGTATACAAATTTCATGTATTTCTTATATACAGACTCAGGAACATAATGATATTTCCTACTCAACCTCTCTTCCCACACTTCTTCCTCCTCTGTCTCCTAATCGAATTCTAAATTTTTACAAAGATCTATTTTCAGTTAAATTTATACTTATAAGATTAACCCTGCACTATATAAAGAGTTCAACAAACAGTATCAAGGAGAAAAACACTGCATCTTCTGTATATAAAGGTAATTGAAAATGAATCATGATGAAGAATAGGATGGGAGAGAGAGTGGGAGATTGGGTGATTGCGGGTGGGGGAAACTGCTATAATTCAAAAGTTGTACTTTGGAAATTTATATTTATTAAGTAAAAGTTAAAAATATAAAATTTACTGGATATGAGTAAAAAAATAAAAGAAAATAACACTGGTACTTAGCAATTGAGAGAAAGGCTGTAAAAATTATCAAATCTCAAAATGTCAATTTCATTCCTATAAATTACCTTTTAGGTACTCTATTAGTTAACACAGATCAGGAAAATATATGCTATTTTTCTTTTGGGATTGGCTTATTTCACTAAGTATAACGGTTTCCAATTGTGTCCATTTTGTTGCAAATGACAAGATTTCACGTTTTTATAGCTGTGTAGTATTCCATAGTGTGTATATATATACTGTAATTTCTATATTCAGTCTTCAGTTGATGCACATCTGGGTTAATTCCATATTTTAGCTATTGTGAATTGAGCTGCTATAAACGTGGGAGTACAAATCACTCTCTCATATGTTGATTTCTATTGGTTTGGGCAAATTCCCAGGAGTGGGAAAGCTGACATATAGTAAGTCTATAATCAGATTTCTGATATCTCCATACTGTCTTTCACAGTGGCTGTACCAGTTTATATTCCCACAAACAGTGGATTAGGGTATCTTTTCCCCCACATCCTCACCAGCATTTGTTGTTTGTTGATTTCTGTTATGAGACCCATTCTAACTGGAGGGAGGTGAAACCTCATTGTGGTTTTGATTTGTATTTCCTTGATAGCTAGTGATCCTGAGCATTTTTCCATGTGTCTATTGATGATTTGAATTTCCTCTCTTGAAAAATGCCTGTTCAAGTCTTTTGCCCAATTCTTAAGGGGATTGTTTGTTTTGTTGTTGTTGATCTTCTTGAGCTCTTTATAGATTCTGGATATTAACCCTTTAGCAGTTGCATAGTTTGTAAATAATTTCTCCCATTCTGTCAGTTTCCTCTTCATTTTGTTAAGTGTTTCTTTTGCAGTGTAGAGACAACTTGCTGTAATCCTATTTGTCAATTTTGGCTTTCATTGCCTGTGCTTCTGAACTCTTTCCCTGGGTCAATATCTTGCAGAGATTCCCCAATGTTCTCTAGTAATTTGATGGTATCAGGTTGTAGATTTAGGTCCTTCACCCATTTTAAGTGGATTTTTGTGTAAGGTGTAAGGTAGGGGTCTTGCTTCATACTCTTGCATGTAGAGATTCAGTTTTCTCAGCACCATTTGTTGAAGAGATTATTTTTTCTGCAGGGATCAATTTTTAACTGCTTTGTTAAAGATAAGTTGGTTAGATGGATGGATTTCTGCAGTTTCTGTTCTGTTCTTTTAGTCTACATGGTCTTCCATCTGCTGGCTCACTCCCCAATTGGCCACAATGGCCGGAGCTGAGCCAACCCGAAGCCGAGAGCCAGCAGCTTCCTCTGGGTCTCCCATATGGGTGCAGGGGCCCAAGGACTTGGGCCATATTCAACTGCTTTCCCAGGCCATTAGCAGAGAGCTGGAATGGAAGTGGAGCAGCCAGGACTCAAATTGGGACCCATATGGGATGCCAACACTGCAGGAGGTGGCTTTACCCACTATGCCTCAGTGCTGGCCCCTCCGTATGATTTTAGCAGGATTTTTTCTAGATCTGTGAAGAATGTTCTTGGTATTTTGATTGGTATTGCCTTGAATCTATAAATTGCTGTTGGTACTATAGAAATTTTATCTATCAGTATCACCTATTATCTATCTACATCTATCTGTATCGTCTATATATCATTATCATATGCTACCTATTTACCTATTTATATCTATGTATACAAATATCCATCTATCATGAATGTATCATCTCCACCTCTCCCCGTCTCTCTACATAGTCTTCTAGTAGATTGGCTTAGATTTTTCATGGTTAAAATTTGTTTTATTTCATTGTCAAGGTTGCATGGTTTTGAGCCCTCTCTACTAGTAACAATAACTGGTCTTTTAAAAAAATTATGACTTCAAATAAAGAGGTATTTTTTCTGAAGGGAGAAGGAATTCCCACTTCATTTATGGTCTTATCTAAATACTAACAGGGTTTGTGGATTCAAAAGTTTTCCATAGCCTAGGCAGCTCATGTCAAGAGCCTCAGGTGCTCACTGACATCATATATAAGAGTGTTAATTGTTAAATTAACAAGAGTCACTGTGCACTAACTTCCCAGGAAGGAACTCTGTCCTCAGAGTTAAAATTATGAGAAGTTATTATAATTATGTGAAAGTGATCTCACAAGATGTATCATTCTTGGATGCTTCTTTAAAGTTAATTAAGTTTCTGAAAAAAAAGTAAAATTAACTTCAAGATGCAATGATTTTGAACAGTACTTGTCTCAACTTGAGGAAAAGTTATTTTGTGTATGTGTGTGCAAATTTTTGAACTCTTTACTTAGAGTGCATAAAGTTAATTGAAAATGGATCTTAGTGGAGAATGGGACTGGGACTTAGAGAGGGAGGAGGAGGAAGGGTGAAAGTGTGGGTGGAAGGGCGGCATTGTGGGAAGAATCGCTATGTTCCTAAAGTTGTACTTATGAAATTCATGAAGTTTGTATTCCTTAAATAAAATGTTTCTTGTGGGAAAAAAAAATTGACCTCTACTACACATTTCTGGGGTAGGAATCTGACTGCCTTCCTTTGTTCTAAACAAATGCAGCCAGAGAAAGGGAACTATGTGTTATAAACAGTTACTAACCCCTTCTCTTACCATAAAGTCACATTCTACAGTGAATGGAAACCATTATCAGAAAAGTAAAAAAAAATATATTTTTTAATTTATTTCAGATAGAGTTAGAGAGTGAAAGAGAAAGACAAAGGTCTTCCTTCCATTGGTTCACCCCCCAAAAGGCAACTAAGGCAGGCACTGTGCCGATCCAAAGCCAGGAGCCAGGTGCTTCCTCCTGGTCTCCCATGCGGGTGCAGGGCCCAAGCACTTGGGCCATCCTCCACTGCCCCCCACCCCTGGACCACAGCAGAGAGCTGGACTGGAAAAGGAGCAACTGGGACTAGAACCCAGAGCCCATATGGGATGCCAGAGCCGCAGGCAGAGGATTAACCAAGTGAGCCACGGTGCAGGCCCAGAAGAGTAAAAAAGTATTTTGTAGACTTCATACAAAATGCAGAGTGCATGACATATTTTGCTTCATCTGTGCCGAATCTGTCATTTTTCTGCTGTTGAGTCATGTTGGACACTGTATTTGCTCCAGGATCAATTGCAACCTCTTTTCTGGAGGCTGATCCCTCCCTTTATTAGTGTTCAGTTGCTGGGGTCATATAAGGGGGATGAGTCCTTGGATTCTGATTGCTTCTTCCCCTAACCAGCATTATATTGTGGGTCTAGTGGCTTCAGTCTAAGAGGATTATTAACTTTGGTTATTGTATGTGAAGCAGCAGCAGCAATTCTTAAAGTATCTGTGATTTTCTGGGAGATAAGAAAGGAATAATTACTCTCTCCCCACAGTCTCTTAAGCATAAAGCACATGCTCTATGTAAATGAACGACGAACAAAAAATAATTATCATTTTTTCACAATCACACAATTTGATGACCTTGCCCAACACAGATACCCTCTTTGTAAAGAGTAAGACATAAACTATTCATATGCATCTGCTCCTCAGATTCCCCCAGATATTGTTGTGTATAAGCTTATATATTTGGAAGATTTTCTTTAAGGAAAAAAATACAAATTACTAACAAAAAATCAGGCATGAAAATGAGTATATTTAGAATGAGGAAAAGTCACAATAATTATTTAAGGCTTAGAGATTAAGGGCCCATTTTCTTACTATCACAGTGGGCAATCAAACAAAAATGCTGAGGTAAAATGTGTTTCCTGATTGCAATCCCAGCTCCCCTTCATGGCCCCTGAGATACTTTTCAACTCTCAGAACCTATCAGCAAGTGAGGGGCTTTAAGATTAAACTTAATTGTCTAAATGGCAAATTTTGTCCTCACCATTTCCTAGCTACACTTCCTAAAGTGACAATTAAATCCCTCATTACTTAAATAAATACGATAGGCTAAATTCTCAGGATGCAATGGTAAGCAAAGTAGGTACAATTCCTTTCATGGTGACACTTATATTATTTTTTTAAAACATTTTATTTATTTATTTGACAAGTAGAGTCACAGACATTGAGAGAGAGACAGAGAGAAAGGTCCTCCCTCTGTCAGTTCGCTCCCCATTGGCCACAACAGCTGGAGCTGCACTGATCTGAAGCCAGGAGCCAGGAGCTTCTTCCGGGTCTCCCATGTGCTGCAGAGGCCCAAGGACCCAGGACATCCTCCACTGCCATCCCAGGCCACAGCAGAGAGCTGGACTGGAAGAAGAGCAACCAGGACTGGAACCAGCATCCATTTTGGATGCCAGCGCCACAGGCAGAGGATTAATCTAGTGCACCATGGCGCCAGCCCCAACACTTATATTCTTATGAAGAAGGCATTGTCCCTTTTTTCCAGAGCCCAAACTCCAAATCTGCCGTGGGTGGGTCTTCTATCCACAGATTCCCCTCCTCAGTAGCCCACAAAGACTTAGCCTGCTGAATATTTCTTCACATCATTTTAACTACTACTCAAGATCTCATTATGCCCTCATCTGTGTGGAGAAAACAACATATGAGAGTTCCAGAAAACCTGTAAATATATCCATTCTCTGAATTAAGAATATGTAAATGGGTTGGTTCATGTTTCTGGTTTTGCATGTGTTTGTAGGTATGCATATTTGTGTAGAGCACAGTGCAGATATTATGGGAGACACAACTAATATTTATTAAATGCATATTTATGCAAGATACAGTATTAAATATGAGCATTTAAGCCACATTTTATGTGGTTATTCAAAATTTGGTAACAGTGTTAATTAAAGGACAACTGAATTTCCCTCTTCCATTTAGTTACATTCAATATTCTAGGTCAACAGAGAAGATAACAGTACAGAATATTTACTTTCATAAAATTTAATTCAAATGTTCTTTCTTGCCAAACACACAAAGGCAAAATTCAATGATAGTTACATTAAAGAGAATCTTATAAATTTATATCTCAGAAATCTAAAGTTCGTAAGCTTTAAAATTTCTTTTCTAAAACCACAGGTTCTATTCAAACCCTCAAGTGGGAAATGATACTGTCACTAAAATTAAAGCAAACTGACATGTAAGGAAGAATGTGCACTCAACAATTAAATCTCAAATCAAAAAATGAATTACATATTTACTGATCAGAATTAATTTGTCAATTCACTAATTCATTCAATGGCATTATTCAAGTGGAAAAATGTAATTAGGCCTTTCCTGAATTAGATGAGAGCCAACTGGAGGAAAGAGAAAAAACAAGTGATTGATATAATATACTGGATTCATATAACGAAATGAAATATGCAAAGGTTATTAAAGGGATTGAGAACTTCTGCAAGGAGACAACAGAAAAGACTTCCATAGAAAGTTACAGAAGTTTCTTAAAGGAGAACTTAGAATTTTCCAGATGAAGGGGTGACATCAGACATAAGAGGAGAGCAGTGACCATATAGCAGTGCTGAGGGGAGAAATAGCACTTGGTAAGGATGGCAATACATGACACGTATTCAACATATGAAAGTACATGATGAGAGGCAGAGCTAAAGTGGGGGGGTGGGGTAAACCTGGAGAAATACACAGCACTCATTCAAGAGTTCCATTCTAAAGTTTATGGATCTATCCTGAACATTAGGAGTTGCCAGGAGAGACCAGCAGTTCTGTGACATGCTAAACTTGTATTTAAAACAAAGTGTGTCTTCTAGTGGACTACTTTTAGGGGTAAAATTAAGCTAGGAGATAAATAGGGAACTACGGCAGTAATTCAGAGAAGAAAGTTGTGGGAGTTAAAAAACAACCCCTGAGTATAGATCTCAGCGCATGCTATGCAACTATAAACTTTTTACAGCCCACACAATCTAAGATAGTATTCATAATTCCTGTCTCCTCATGGTCACAGTCTTATGAAATTCCATCTCAAGGCGCATAGGAGGGACCTGTGCTTTGGATTAAATCAAAACTGAGGGACAATACTGAAAAAATTCACACAGCAAGTCAAGGAGGGCAGATTCTGCAGCCTCCGTTTGAGGCCTGGGAAGAAGATGGGGTTATCAACCCTTCAAAAACTAGCAAAGATATGCTGCCAGTAATGTGTGTAGAGCGGGCCCCAAGATGGCAGCTGATTGATATGTTCCAGCAACCAGCTCCCCGCGTGCTGAGTTGCTTTCACATGAGCTACAGAAGCTAGCTGAGAGAAAACAGTACTGCATTTGAGTATAACCGCAAGAAAAGTCACTTTGAGGAAAGCAAGGAGGAAAGAGTTGCCTGTGCTGAGCCTCCTCCCAGCTCCAGGGAATGTAGTCTGGGCAGAGGCCTCACACTTGGGAAAGGGAGAAGGAACTGAACTCCAGAGAGGAGGCCAGTGAAAAAACACAGTCAGGGGCCCGCTCTGTGGTACGGTAGGTTAAGCTGAGGCCTGTAGGGCTGGCATCCCATACTAGCACAAGTTCTAGTCCCTGCTGCTCTACTTCCAATCCAGCTCCCTGCTAATGCATTTGGGAAAGCAGCAGAAGATGCTGGAAGTACATGGGCCCCTGTGTGTACATGGAAGGTTTCTGGCTCCTGGCCTGGCATGGCCCTGGTCATTGTGGCCACTTGGGCAATGAACCAGCAGACGGAAGATCTCTCTCTCTCTCTCTCCATCCTGTAACTCTGCCTTTCAAATAGATATATCTTTTAAAAATTAAAGACAAAAGAGACAATACAGTCAGAGTCCTCCAGCCCTATCACCAGCTCGTAACTGTGGACTGAGTATCCGGAGCCTCCACAACCAGGTGAACTCTGCCACACCTCTCCTAAAGGCACCAGCAGAAAACAAACTGCCAGCTGTGAGGAGAGGCCAGGACAGGGAGTCTAGGACCAGGCCTCAGTGTTCAGATCTGGATATGCAACAGAGAAACCCAGCACTGAGAAAGCCCAAAGGCCTCTACCTCCCAGCCAGTGCTCACAGACTGAGCTTTTAGGCTTGCTCTGCTCTGGGCAGTGAACTGTGCCCTGGTGAACTGGACTTCTTGTGGAACGTGTCGCTCCTGGCCTTGGGTTGGCTTGGAGAACTCTATTTTGTTGGGACTCATTACTATGAGACCAGCCAGAGAGATGTGTTTCTCACTTCTCCAAGATTTGAACAGACAGTAAGAAACCCTGATGCTGTGACTTGGGACTCACCTACAGAATAAAAGAAATATTTGCAAGCTCTGCATGCAACAATGGGTTAATATATCAGAATAAATAAGGAACTCAATTCAGTGGCCAAAAAGAAATCACCAATTCAAAACTGGGCAGTAGATCTAAACAGTCATTTCTCAAAGGAAATATACAAATGGCCAATGGGTATATTTAAAAAATGCTCAACAACACTAATCATCAGAGAAATGCAGATCAACACCACAATGAAGTATTAGTTCGTTCCGGTAAGATGGGCTATTATCAAAAAGACAACAGATAACAAGCACTGGTAAGGATGTGGAGAAAAGGGAACACTTTCATACTGTTAGTGGTATTGTAAATTAGTACCGCCATTATGGAAAACAGAAAGAAGGTTCCTTAAAAAGCTAAAGATAGATGAACCATAGGATCCAGCAATTCCATTCCTGGATATATAGCCAATGGAAGCAAAATGCAACATTCAAAGATATATCTGCATGCCAATGTTAAGTGCAACACTATTCACAATAGCCAGGAAATAGAAACATACTGAGTTCATTTACTGATGAATGAGTAAAGAAAATGTGGCACATATAGAAACATAGTGAAATATTATTCAGCCAAGAAAAAGGATGGGATTTTTTTTTTCATTTGGAACAACATGGATAGACCTGGAGGTCATTTTAGTATGGAAAATAAAGCAAGTATGGAAAGAAAAATATAATTTGGTGTCAATCACATGTGGTGACTTTACATAAAGTAGAAGTGTTACGGTGGTTGTAAGAAGCTTGGGAGGGAAGTGAGGAGGGAATGTGGAGAAAGATTGCTTGATGAACACGAGGTTATAGCAAAATAGGAATAAGATGTTCTGATGTTCTATTGTGCGTTAGATAATGTTAATGCATTGTATAATTCTGTAAATCTAAAAAATAGAACTTTAGATGTATAAAGAAATGGAGAGAAAAATTCTTGGAGGAATAAGTTTATTTACATGGTTGGACATTGCACAAAATATATATGTAATGAAACATCTCATAGTACCCACTGAATATGTATAATTTTATGTCTAATAAAATTGAAGCATTTTTTTAAAAATTAGAAAAAAGCTCTTTGAACTCAGAAGTTGTTCTCTGATCAGTCCATCAAATGAGAATACAGTCCAGCTCTAACTTGATTGGAACTTTTCAGAAAAACCTTCTTTTAAAAAAGAGTTATTTATTTATTTATTTATTTATTTCAAAGGCAGAGTTACAGAGAGGGGGTGAGGCAAAGACAGAAGACAAAGGGAGAGATTGATACAGATCTTCCATCTACTGCTTCATTCTTTAGTATGTTGCAATGACTGGGGCTGGGATAAGTCAACTGGATCTCCCACATCAGTATAGTGGCCAAAGGACTTGGACCATCTTCTGCTGCTTTCCTAGATGCATTAGTGGGGAGCTAGATCTGAAGTGGGGCAATGAGGACTTGAAGCAGTGCCTATATGGCTTCTGGTGTCAGAGAGGGTGACCTAATCTGTTACACCACAACACCAACCCCCAGAAGACTTTCCAAATATGCCGTGCCCACACTCTTGCTTCAAGGAAAATGGAAGAAAGTCAGTGTGTGCTGTTCTAATTCTCTAATTGTGTGGTAACATGTTATGCAATTAAATAACCAACATATAGCTATTTGTTATAAAATTAAACATATTTCCGTGTTTGGAAAAACTGGATACTCCACAATACAAAAGCTTTCTTGTAGTCAGTTTTTGATTTACATCTTATAGCTTAATCTTTGGTGGCCTATTAACTTATCTGTTTGGCAACTCAGATCAAGCTTATAGCAATACTTCTCAGTGATAGATGTAATTACCTTTGTTTTCAGTGCCAGTATTCTTGAATTCTTGAGTAGTATTTCTAGAAACACGGCTTGTCTGTCAACTGAAAATACCTTCTCTCTATTGTCACAGATCTCATTCCAAGAAAGTGAAGTTCCCAAAATCCCCTGAATGCTTGGATTAATTTTAATTACAATAAAGTCTATTGACATGAAGCAAAGCCTAATTTTCAGCAGTGTCAGTGTGCCAAGTACTGTGAGAGATCATGGAGAATCTAGGGTAAGTGGCCCCCAAGAGCAAAGTCCATTGGATGGACTCTTTCATCAATCAACGTCTACTCAAGGAGAAGCGTTTTGTGTCTTATTTGAAGGACATTCTTCCATACTCTCTGCTCATTTTCTTCCCTGAGGGGACATCTTTTTAGCCTTCTGAGATTTTTTCCTAATTATAAAGTTTTTGACAAGAACATAAAAATTCAACTGCGAGATAATGATCATTTAGTACTCACACAACATCACCAAGGTACAAAAACTGAAATATATAGAAGGAAGAAAGAGGGTACTAGAAGAGCCAAGTCCTCAGAAGACTTATCTTCTCACTTTCCCTCTACTGTTATAGTCATCTTCTATTGAAAATGACCATGCCTTAAATATCTCTGTGGTCTGGTTCAAGGCAAAATAGTTGATACTATTAAACGGTTGTGTTTTTTTTTTTTTAATTTTGATCATTCAATGGGAAATTTTACAGATTGAAGATTATAGTCTTCTCAAACACTCTATGACAATTCTATTTCCCAGGAACAACCACAAGAATTAATCCTGGCTTCATGAAAAATATAAACCTTGAACTGGGTTCCAACTGATGAGTAGGATTTAGAAAGACTGAAGTTTTTGCAGATTACACAATGAGAGAATAAGTATTCCTAACTCAACTATTATACATATATGGGTGAAGATGGGAATGGTCAAGGAGTTTAGAGTGAGGGCAGCAGTTAATGGACAAAGGCAGGGAGGGATCTTGCTTTATTTCAATACAATGTTGTAGTTGCAAAGGAGTGGGAAAAGTTGAGGTTATACTTATTTAGAGGAACTCTCTGTTAGAATTATGAGCTTGCTGTTGAGTAAATGTCTTCTTAAATTTTACCTTTTCTGGAAAGCTTTTGTAGCAATTCTGAATGATTTGAGAGCTACTCTTTTATTCTCCTGTGATTGCATTTCTCACAAGATGATACCAATATCAATTTATTTGCCACTCTGCCACTGAATTAAAAGCAACCCCCAAACAGAGAGAGAACAGACAGGTTGGAAGATAGTAAGAAAAGAAAGATACCAGTCTTAGAGTTAAATGAAGCCAATAGTCAGCTCTTGACTCCCATAAACTAGCTGATTCTTTTTTTTTTTTTCAAGATTTACTTATTTATTTGAAAGTCAGTTACACAGAGAGAGAAAGAGAGGCCGGGGCGGGGGTTCTTCCTTCTGCTGGTTCACTCCTCAATTGTCCGCATTGGCCGGAGCTGCACTGATCTGAAGCCAGGAGCCAGGAGCTTGTTCTGGGTCTCCCACATGGGTGCAGAGGCCCAAGCACTTGGGCCATCTTCTATTGCTTTCCCAGGCCAAATGGAGAGAGATGTATCTGAAGTGGAGAAACTGGGACTCAAACCAGTGCCCATGTGGGATGCTGTCAATGCAGGCAGCGGCTTTACCTGCTACACCACAGTTCTGGCCCTCTAGCTGATTCTTAAGAAAGCTGATCAGGTATCTGTGTAAAAAAATAATGTTAGTAATGAATATAGAGCCAAAGTTAAAAGGTGATTGTGAAGGTCAAATGGGATTTTGAGTACAAAGGAATTTTGTAAAGTGTAAAACTACATAAAAATGTTTTTTAATAGGCTCTTAAGTAAGGACATGTCATTATTTATAATATAATGACATATGTTGAGAAAATTAATATGCTATGGATAACAAAAGAAACTACAGTTCCATGAATTGTTAATAAAATGTGATTTATGCTATAAGCTAAATAATTATTAATAGAAAATTGCTTAATTAAGTATCCATTTAGTCAGAAATTACTGCTACATAGTCAAAATTATGAGGTAGAAGAACTTTATAGAAATTAGCAATATTTAAAGTAATTTATGATATATTGCTTTCAAGTAACCATGTATTATATCTACATAGGGGCTTGTGTGAGTTCATACAGATGTGTATACTTCCAAAAATATGCACACAAATCTAAGAATATAATTTCATAGGTTGTTTCTTATTCTTGTGTTTATTTTTAAATGAACATTTCAAGTATCAGGATACATGCCCTCATGAACCGTCAGATATTGTTAATTCTATGTTCGTGTCCTCATGTCCTAGTATCAGTAGAGGCTAGGAAAGGAAGCAGCTGTCAATATCAGCATTTTGTAGAATTAAGGATTTTCCATAAAAGGAGCTGTAGCAAATAACCACTCTGCAAGTAATCAATATTCTCTGCAATAAAAATGCAGTGATTGTGTAGCAAACATTTCAGAAGAGAAAATGAATCCAGAAAACAGAATATACCCTGGTGTGCAGAGACGGGAACGAGGTAGTGAAGTCTCCATCTCTACTTCGGATTGGCTGTCTATGCTCTCAGATTGACTCCTCACAGCAATGAAGTGGAAGGGCCACTAGCTTTGAGTTTCAACCAACTCTCAACCCTCAGAGTTCTTCACTGAGGCCTCTCACTGAAGGTTGCTTGTTGCCTAGTCCATGTAGAATGAGTCACTTTCAGCTCTGGGGCTATATTATCTTGGCTGCAGATGGTCTTATGATCTATCAACATGTGTTTATTCAGAGCACTGGGAGTGTTTAGCCCCTTTCAAAGGACCAAAGCAAACAGAGAGAAGCACAGCTATATTGTGTTGAACTCTATGTTAGGATTAATTAACTAGTTTATGCATCCAAACAGCAATGTGAGTTTAGAAAAATTACATGGGCAATCTAAAAAATAACCAAAAGATTCCCAGAGAGGTGAAATCATTAGAAAGAGCTGGAAAACCTTTATACTTAGGCGAATCTTACTCAGAAGCAAGTGCTTTTCCGTCAACCATATCTCTAAGCTTCTGAGTTTGTTTTACATGATAATTTTAAATTCATAAGGGCAGAAATCTGTCTTGTTTATCTGATTTTATCACTCCTGGAATGTACTGTATAAATATTTATTTAAAAAATATGACAGAGAGAAAGATAGAGGGAAGGAAGGAAGGAAGGGTGGAGAGGGAGGGAAGAAGAAAGGAGTGAAAAAAGGAAGAAAAAAACAGAGACCACCTTAGGAAAATAATAATTCAAATATTTCTTTAGCAGAAATGGATGAGTGAATTGAAGTTGAATTAGTCCCATCGTTCAGCAATTTTCCACATACATTTGATATCAGATTCTTTGCTTTCTCTGATCGAGTCCATGGTGGGAGGCTAAGGGGAGGATGGTGATTGCATTTAATTATGTTCAAAGAAGTTACAGAATACTCAGCAGATGTCAGGTTTACATCTGGGATCCCATAACAGATGCTGCTCTCCTATCTCGCCTTCTACTTTATTGCACTAAAGCGGGGCCTAGAAAATGCCGTGCAGACGGGTTGGCTGCAGCTGAGTGAGAAAAGATAACCAATCTTAAGGAAACATGTTGCCTATTATTCCTCCTGATGAGACCTGCCAGAGTATACATTGTGCAGGCCTCTGGCTGATACTGGACCACAAAGGATCTTAATGTATCCCACACAAGGATGTCATTTGCAATCTGAGGCCACAAAAGAGATGGAAATCTTGGAAAGTAGGCCTTGCTTCTTTATATTCTATGTTCCAGAGAGGACGAATAACAATCACAGATTTTATTTCCCAAGCCTCCTATGTATTCAAAGGAAGCCTGTTGATGGCAATTTGGGTGTGCTAGCTTTTAAAAGCCGATTCTCTCAGTGGGCAATAAGTCTGCACCATGGGCCATGTAATGTGGGCATGTTTTGGATCTTCCATGGAGGCAGCCTTGCCGAAATAGATGACAAGGAGAAAAATCCCAGTGACTTAAAATTCACAGTCTCATCAAGGGGGTCTCCACTGACGCTTCCAACTAGAATAGGCTGTTTCACATTTTGTAGGAAGAAAAATGATTCCACTCCTCTCAAAGTGGCCCACCTACGAGGTCACCTGTGCAATTTCCCCAGAAGCCAAAAGCTGCTCTGTCTCTGTGTCTGAAGCAATTGTCTGATGAGCGTGGTCTGAGCAGAGCTGAAACTCCAGGCTCTGGATGAACCCTCAGTGGGTGAAGAGTAAAGTGTGAATGAATGCTTCTACTCTCTTTCCATCAGCACACAACAGCCTGGTATATGCTGCATCTCCCGGTGAACCCCAATCAGACTTGAACCTGGGATGGTACAGTGCTAACTCACTTGTTTTGACACCCACTGATGATTTCCTTTCTTTCCCTTTCTGCTTTCTCCGCTTCTTCAACTTGATTCCTGAGCTTGCATCCAAACACAACCTGATTCAAAATTCTTGTTTTGGGCTCCATCTTTGAGCAACCAGATTCAGGCAGCTGGCTGGAATATTTCAGGGTCTCCTTCAATACTCTTATTTACAAACTTCGGGAAGTTCTCCACTTCTGTGTATCCCTTATTGCAATAAGTAGAAAAACGTTAGAGTGACATCTATACTCCTCTTTATCATGACCCTAAGCTATCTTCCAGATGCAAGTATAATCATTATTTTCCATAGCACTGTAGTTCCAGAATACTCTTTATAATTTCACCTTTAAAGCTTTAATGTATAGACTTCTTTGAACTTTAATTCTCACTTAGCACATGTATAATTTTCCCTTAAACATCCCTTGTGAGACCTTTGATTGTTTAAAGTTTTTTGCTTCCAGTAGTACTATGGGACTCTCCTTGTCCAATTTTCTAGAGCCTTTTATGGTTGTCTCTATTGTAAGCATTTACAGCTTACACTATTAGGTGGATTCAGAGAGAACACGGTCATCTCATCTTTGTACTCCCAAGGTCTATCACAGTGCCTGATACTTAAGAGATACTCAATCAAATTATGTTGCTTACATGGCTAAATGAATAAAGATACAAAATGTCTGTGCTGAATTTTCAGGAAGAAATGTTTCTATCATTGTCATTGTCTCTAATTCTATACACAGGGACATAATAGAATCCAACTGACAAGATACCTGGGAAGTTAATAATTATTTTCAAAGACAGATGAAATATAAAATACAATTTACCAGATTTGATGCTATGTTGAAATTTTGTATTACTTCATTTTTTTAATATTACATATTTCAAATATAAAGCATTCTGTACAGGGTCTGGTGCTGTGGCATAGTGGGCTAAGTCTCCAACTGCAATGCTGGCATTCCATATGGGCAACGGTTCTAGTCCTGGCTGCTCCTCTTCTGATCTAGCTCTTTGCTAGGGCCTGGGAAAGCAGTAGAAGATGGCCCAAGTCCTTGGGCCCCTGCACCTGCATGGAACATCCAGAGGAAGCTCCTAGCTTCTGGCTTCAGATAGGCCCAGCTCTGACCATGGTGGCCATCTGGGGAGTGGAAGATCTCTCTCTGTCTCTGTCTCTGTCTCTCTCTGTCTCTGTCTCTGTCTCTCTCTGCCTCTGCACTCTGTAACTCTGTCTTTCAAATAAATAAATAAATTTTGAAAGAAAAAGAGTGAGTAATAAGCCAGGAAATGAGGTTACCCTGCACCAGTGTGGGAGATCCAGAGAATGTTTCTGGCTCCTGCCTTCAGATCAGCCAGTTCCTGTCATTGCATCCATTTGGGGAGTGGACCTTTTATCTCTCCCTCTCTCTGTAACTCTCTCTTTCAAATAAATAAATAAATAAACCTTAAAAAACTTACTCTGTTCTAGTAAATTACACAGAAAGAGGGTGATTGCTGAGGCAGTTCACTTAGTGAAGGAGATCTGGTGAAGACAGCAGATATGAAACTGCAGGGCCTAAATGCAGTTACCTGTATTATGGGAAGTTTCAGTTAACTATCCTGAGACTTATGTTCTTTGTTAAAAGAGAGATAATATCAATTAGCCGTATATCTTGGAGCTTTCAATGAAATATTATATGCAACTGTACCTTGTAAAATGTCTTGTAATCATGCATATTCTCTCTGTACACATGAATGCATTTACAAGTATTTACTTATGTATGATTTTTATGCTTTGAATGATAAATATTATATGAATAAAGAGCTTTAAGAAACACAAAAATTGCAACCTAGAAATATATGGCTTATGGAGTCAGAAAATTTGGGAAGAATTTTGGTTTTGTGCTACATCTCAATTAAGTGAGGAGCTGTTTTAATTTTAAACATTTCTGGGAATTAAAAACTTCTATTGATTAGATGTCTTCACATTTGAATAGGGGAAATTCAGACATTATATACCTTATTATATAAATCAATCTAAGCATGTTTATCTTTTTTTCATACTACAAAAAAAGAAATTGCTATAATCAAGACACAGCAAATATAGTTTCTTACTGCAATAAAAGTTGATTCCAGGACTGACATTTGATATTTTCCTCACTCTCACAGAATAGTTCAAGAGGTTTCCAGTGTGTTGCAAAACTTAGTGCTTCTGGTTGTGATTATTTCCAGGAAGAGAAATTATTCCTTCAAGAGAATGTGCCAGTAGTGCTGTATGGCATGTGGGATTAAGCAACCCCACACCCTGACCAGAATGGAAGATTTGTCTGCGTAATTCAGCGGTTGGGATTTATGGGGTCCTGTATGTTGTATGTCTGCTCAAGGTTTAGTGATGCAATAGGGTGGGGAAAGCAGAAAGACTCTGGGAAAGATGATTGTAGGAAAGGAAAAAGCCACAGGTACCAAAAGGAAGTCCATTCATCACAAATAAATGCACATGCAAAAGGTTAATGATAAAATGGTGCTCAGGAAGTGTTTTCTGTGACATGGGGGTGAGAGGAAGTGTATCTAGAGGCTGAGGGAAAGAATGGGCGCCCTAATGGTCAGGGATCCAGGTAGTTGGTGGGTTTCAGGGAGAAATTGTGACTGGGCAAAAATTCCCGGGTGTTAGTTGAAGAACCAGGACTGGTGCTCCAGTTCCTGGCAACTGGCTTGACTATAACAAAGCTAATATCCAGTTTTAGAGGTATGATAATATCTCAGAAATAGGAAGCAACTGGGAAGGCAATCAAAACTTGAGACAGACAGTACTAGTTATGGCCTTTTCCTTTGAATTAGGAAAATCTCCTTGGACTAAAAACTGGTCAAGCTTTAAAGTGAAGCTATCTGTTCTGTTTTGGAAAAGAAAAAGCACACCTGCAGCTAGGCAGAGGCTTACACACTGTGCATTTTGTAGTTATGAAGGGACAACTGTCTATCAATGACTAGAAAGTCGTCACTTTATAAGGCATTTTCTGTCTCCCTGATCAATCCATCCAAATCATTTTCTTGGGGAAATCAAGCCTTTTGTATAGTATATCCCTCTTTTAGGAGAATATTTTTTTTTGAGTTTTGGGATTAGATTTCCTTTATGGTTCTTGTCTTGAAGGCTACATGGGATGACTTATTCAAGTTTTATGGTGGAAAGTATCCTTCCCCAAATCCAATTCCGTTCCAGCTGGTAAACATCACTGGATGTCTCAAAATCTAAAAGTCTGATGAATCTTGAAATGAATGGAATGGGAGAGGGATTGGGAGATAGGAGGGTTGCAGTTGGGAGAGAAGTTATAGGGGGAAAAATCATTGTAATCCATAAGCTGTACTTTGGAAATTTATATTTATTAAATAAAAGTTAAAAAAATCTAAAAGCCTGGCAGAAGATTAGAATTGACTATTTCCTGTCATGTCTGAACCTTTGTGTATATACTAGGTTAGAAAACACAGTTTTGGGGCCAGCACTGTGGCGTAGTGGGTAAAGTTGCTTCCTGAAGTGCTGGCATCCCATATGAGTGCCTCTTTGAGATTCTGCTCCCCCACTTCCGATCCAGCTGTCTGCTCTGGCCTTGGAAAGCAGCAGGAAATGGCCCAAGTCCTTGGGTCCCTGCACCCACCTGGGAGAACTGGAGGAAGCTCCTGACTTGTGGCTTTGGATCAGCCCAGCTCCAGCCACTGCAGCCATTTGGGGAGTGAACCAGCATATGGAAGACTTCTCTTTCTCTGCCTCTGCCTCTCTGTAACTCTGCCTTTCAAGTAAATAAATAAATGTTTTAAAAAATAGAAAACACATTTTTACTGCACAAGATCAATATATTTTTAATTGTCAATCTATGAAGTCACATTAGTAAGACCACATGAAACATACAAGATACAACATACATTGTAGTTGTGCTTTAATGAAAAATTATTTGTCAACTACAATGCTAAGACCAATGAAACTATAAAAATATTATAACAAATTCATGTTTTGATTCTACAAAAATCAACTGGTCATTTATTTGTGATCAACTGTTGTAATGATAACTGGATGATACATTTATCCAAATAAATACTGATCTGACTAGAGCTGTTACCAGTACTTTATGTAGACTATGGTTTGGAAAGAATAATTGCAACTAACATGCTCACATTTAATCTTAACTCTCATCCTTTAAGGATTTTTTTCTAAGATGTTGTAGAAAACCCAACTTCAGAAAATTCTCAGTTTGGGGCTCTTATCTCTAATGAGATATTTACTTACTCTGTGAACTAAATCACTCTTCATGCTTTTTAGTCTTTTACATGTTTCTTCACATGCAAAATGTACACAATAGTAACTATCAATAGAATTGCTGTGATGATTACAACAGCTAATGTATAGAAAGGCATGCCAAACCATATGAACACATTACATGTATTTAATAAGCTACAATCCAGAGATCAGATTGGCACTATACTCTAAGATCCATCCATGAGATCTGTGGCCTGAAATGACATGAGTTTGCAATGTCCAGTCTGTAATAATTAGTGAAAAGAGTCAGGAGACGGTTGACATCAATGACAGTAAAATGTGTTCCATTGACTACATCTGGAACTCAGCTGTGGAGAAAGCCCATTCCCTTCCTCCCTGTAAGGGTACCCACATAAATATCAAACAAGGATTAGCCCCGTGGCCTTTTCCCCAGTTCTCATATGGCAGTGAATCTTTGCTAGAGACTTCCTGCTGAAATTTCCAAATCTGTTTGCCTGTTTCCTGCTGGGAAAATATATTTGATAATATCCCCCATGGTCTGACATTCTTTTCCTTATGCCAGCAACTCTGACAGTTTGTGTGTGATAGACTAGATTAATGGCAATTTATTTTTTCTCAGATTCTTTGCCTGAAAATAAGTATAATATCTAATGTGATTATTTAACGAAAATCAACATTACTCATATGCAAATTCATATTTGTAAGCAACAATGGAAATATTTAGCCAATAAAAGTTTTAAGTATGAAATAAAATTGTGTTATATCTTTTTATATTTTTCCACATCAATTTTTAAATGCATTAAGTATCCTTTCCTTGTTACAAATCCTCTGAAACTCTGAATTCATTGACTCATTCATTCGACAAATATGTATTGAATGATTCATATGCTCAGACATTTTCGTGCTTTTTATTTCTTCTCTGGGTAACAATAATAAGACAAAACACCTGACGTCCTCATACTGCTTGGAGTCTAGCAAAAGAAATAGAGAGAAAACAACACATCAATCTAATATTGTAAAAATAATTTTTATTAAATCCAGGAAATCAGGGAAAGAATTGTTTACAGTGAAGGAAATGAATTTAGTTATAGAAATAATTGGATTAGCTATATCGAAGAGACACTGGTCAAAGAGTAAGAGAGGAAAGGAAACAGGCAAGGAAAAGAAGAGTTCAAGACAGGGAGAAGGTTTATGGCTGAGAGATGTTTAAGGACAGCTGAGTTCATGTGTATTTAGTTTACTATGCTGCAATATGAAACCACTCTATCACCGACCACCACCATTATCACTGTTGCAAGATTTTCAGCAGTCTGGGCTACATCAGATTACATTCTGCTTGTAGAAAAATAATATTCATATCCTGTGAAGATCAAGGAGGTGAAAAAATGGGTCAGAATATCCGGGTAGCAAGATGTAGGCAACTTACATGCAGCTATAGTAAGGATAGGTATACAGGAGTGATTGAGAGAAATTTTAGTTTCCTATGAATTCCTAAAATACTTAAAATATTATGGACTTCCATGTATGGAGTGAAAGAGAAACTTGCTAGAATTTAAATGTCCCAGGAAATCATCACCCTAGAGACTTGGACACTGCTGGGAAATTGGCATCTTCTTTACCTGTGAATAATCAATCAATTACATAACATCATAATGAGTGCTTTGAAAATGAAAACTCCAGGAGTTCACATAGTAAGATGAGGTAAGAGAGAACTTCCTGGGGGAAACAAAGTTTGAGCTGAGACTGGGAAAAAAGCCTTGCAATAGGAAACGTGTGTGTGTGTGTGTGTGTGTGTGTGTGTGTGAGAGAGAGAGAGAGAGAGAGAGAGAGAGAGAGAGAGAGAGAATGTGTGTGGCAAGTAATTAAATACATCCAAAGTTGGTGAAACAGGGAAAGAACAAGATGAGATAGGAGACTGAGGCAAAGCTAGGTCATGTTTTAGGTAGGACGTGTGATCATGCTTGGGCCTTGAGGGACGCCAAAATTTAACAATAAAGAAGAGGAGAATAAGAAAGCAGAAGGGAAATAAGAGGAGAAATGACGTGGCAAAGGTAGGAAGTTATGATATAAAATTAAAAAGAAGAAATATCGAGCTGTCTATGATAGTCTCCAACCACACACAAACATCAGATCATGCCTGAAAAACTTAACCATCATCGTGGGGCAGGCATCGTGGTGCAGAGTTGGGCCACTGTTTGCAACACTTCTATCCTGTTTGGGCATTTTGGTTGAAGTTCTAGCACTTTGGCTTCTGTTTCATCTTCCTGCTAATGCGATCTGGGAGGCAGCAGAGGACTGCTCACAAGCTTGGACTCTGGCCACCCAATTGGCATCATGCAGAGATCTGCAAGCTGGAAGGGTGGAGGAGTGTTAAAGCTTGAATAACCCCAGCCTCTTGAAGGCGTGGAGCAACCTTAAGACAGTGCAGGATTCTGTAGCTGTGAGATTCTGGTGTAAGGCCAATTATTGTCAACCTGGATGGCCAAAGCCTGCCTTTACCACCTTTCCTCCAATCATGGGCAAGCATCAGCCACTGGGGAGAAGGTCACCAAAGTGAGCACAGGACTGCTTCTGGGACTTGACAGAACTATCATTGGACAGATGCTAACAGCCAACATTCTAAGGTCAGTGTCTGCATGTGTAGCCTTTAGACCTGTGCTAAACCCAAGCCTCAGCATCATCTGTGGTTAGTTTCAGTGGTCTCAGGTTGAAGCATGCCTCAGCAGTAAGGTTTGTAAAGCAATGTGGACCTACACCCTACCTCTTATTGTGCTAGTCTTGTGTAGTTGTTGGTCCTGGGTGTGACCTGGTGTTGCATCATAGGTAGCCCCAGTACTCCATTCATCCTTCAACTCCATGCAGTGTAAGACAGAAAGAGTGATGTCTTGAGGGAAGAAAATGAAAATGGATTTCAAGACATTGCATAGAAACCTATTGCTGGCACTGTAGGGATTCGTGAATAACTACTGAACACTGGACCGGTACTACCATGATCACAGCCACCCACCTACAAATGTGGCTACTCAACCAACCACTTCAAAGCTGGTGCTGTCAAAATTCAAGTCACTGTGGATGGAGGACTGGTACCCTCCTAACCCTGGATCCTGCCCTATATGCTGCTACCAAGACTCATACAACCATGCTAGATCTGAGGGCAATACCCTACACTCCCTGTACCTCTGCCATCAATTTCAGTAAAAGACAGTGAGACAACCACATCCAACTGGAATTAAGTCCAAAATACCCTATCATATTGACACCTGAAATATATTCTGGAAATATATTCAGAAAATATTCTGAAAAGAATCCTTTATTACAAAGGCCACTTATTGAAATTCTTCAAAACAACTGATCCACCAGATGTGCAAATACCATGGTAGGAGCACAGGAAGCATGAAAAAACAAGGCAATAGGATGCCCGCAAAGATACACAATAATGCTTTCATCTCCAAAAGCAAGGAGACTGATGAAATTGATGAAAGGATGATTGATTGTTCAAAGAGATTTAAGGCAATACAAATAATTGAATGAAATAAAAAATGCATGATATGAATGAGAAATTTAGCAGAGATCTTGAAAAAGATCCAAACAGAAATCTTTGCAATGAAGAACTCAGTAAGCCAAATGAAAATAAACTTGAATATTATACATCCATACAAAAGAATGAAATCATGACGTGCAATAAAATGGATGAAAATAGAAATCATTATACTAAGTATGGTATGGTAATAAACGACACAGAAAGAAAAATAGCATGAGTAATTTATGTAAGATATGTACTATACAATATTTTTGCTCATCTTATGTTCTTTGTTATGATTGTCCCAGTATGTGGTATTTCAGGAGATAGTACAGGATAGTCACAGGACTCCAAATAGATATAACTGGAAAATATTTTCATTGTAAAAACAAAGGATTTGTAGAGACATTTCACAGAAGCCATACAAATAACCAACAAACACATGAAAAAATGCTGAATATATCTATCAGGGAAATGCAAATCAAAACCATAATAATGCAAAACCTCTCCTCAGTTAGAATGGCTATTATTCAAAAGACAAAAATAAATAATGGACACTGGTTAAGATGCAGAGAAAAGGAAATAGTTATACACTATTTGTGGGAATGAAAATTAGTAAAGCCATTATGAATAACAGAAAGAAAATTCATCAAAAACCTAAAAATAGATCTGCCTTATGACCTAGTTATCTCACTTCTAGGTACAGATCCAGAGAAAATGAAATCAGCATTTCAGAGATACCTACACTCCTAAGTTTATCACGGACTATCATAATACCACAGTGTGGAGTCCAGTTAGATGCTCATTAACAGTTTAACAAGAAAAGTGAATGTGCCATATATATACAAAAGAATATTATTCAGCCATAAAAAGGAAGAAATCCTAACATTTGCAGCAAAATGGGTGGAAACTGAGGTCATTAAGTGAAATAAGCTAGATACAGAAAGACAAACACTGTATGATTTATCTCACATGTGGAAATTAAAATAAATAATCAAAATGAACTTAAAATAGTGATTAAAAAAGTCCAAGAAGAGTTTGAGGATGTGGGAAAATGGGTACCAAAATATAGTCTTATAAAATCAAGAAATTCTAGTTGTTCCATAGCACAGTGAGATGCAGATAGTTTACAATAATATATTATATACTGTATAAACAACTGGAAGATAAATCAGTGGGTTTCAAACAGAAAGAAAAGATCAGAAAATGAAAATGCTAGTTGCCTGGTGTTATTGGTTTATACTATATAAATATGTTGGAATATAGCAAGTATTGCATGTAACCCCACCCAAGTATAAGAACTAATCTTAAAACACAAAAAAAATATAAGAAAAGAAGACAAAAAATACTCCATAGAAACAAATACAGTTTACATAGAAACAGAGGTGAATCCTTAGCCTTTGTTTACACTTGGGTTTTTTCTGATCCTCATGATAAAGCCACTCCAGATCTGCAAATGCAGATGGCTTACCATTGAGACTTGGTCTTAAGTAAGACTGCACTGTAGCATATCTCCTCCCACTGTCAAAATTGTGAGATGACTGTTTTGAGACTAACCATTTGACTTAAGAATCATCAACTTCTGTACATGTGGTTCCATGTTTGTAAAGCAACCTCCTGATTAGGTTTTGGCTTTCCATTTATGCTTTCCAGGACTCAAAAGGCTGAATTTATAGACATTGAGTATATCCAATTCCCATAAAACTTTGCAGTAGCTTTTGATTACAATTTGGCATCCTCTTTATCTTGAAAACACAAGGAAAATAAATTAGTTACATGGACTTATGTAACTTTGATTTTGTGACCACAATTCCTCATTGTAAATTCAAAAATCAACATTTTTGTACACTGGTCTCATGATATGGGTTCATTTTAATCTATCCCAATAATTGGACTTACTATTGCATAATGAGAAAGCTAACCATATATTACCCTTGAAACTAAGATCCTGAGGAATGAAACATTCAATAGGATAATATTTCTGAAATGATAAATGATTGTTTCTTTTATGACAAGACAATGATAATGCTTATGGGAATCTTCTTTCATCTGAAAATTACTCTAGTTCTACTTGTCCAAGAACAAAGCAGTGGGTAGAACACCTTTCATGAGTGGTAAGGAAGAGCACACTGTAATGTCTGTAATAACTTGACCCCTAAATATAGTGGCTTAAATTAAACTTCTTTCCCCTCAGATGTCCCAAGCTCAGCAGGTAGATGTTCTCTCACAGGTTAACAAAGATCCAGACTGCTGCAGTTCTTTACCATGCTCACTGCTGTTTGTATTTCTGCATCCATGAAAGTTGGCTCCACTATTGCTATGTCTTTGTTTCCTTGTTAGGTGGTAAGGAAAAGGAGAGAAAATGTGGTGTAAGCAACCTAGTAGCTGTGTAACATTAGTTAAATTTACCTAAGATCAGTTCACACTTCAAGATAATAAAAAGTACATTCAAGGCTAGAGCCATGGCTCAATAGGTTAATCCTCTGCCTGTGGTGCTGGCACCCTGGGTTCTAGTCCCAGTTGGGTGCCGGATTCAGTCCAGGTTTATTTCATTAATTCAATTTTCCATTAAATTTTGGTAGCACTTCTGAATATACTTCAACAAGAATACCTAGTTATGTAGTGAGCACATGAGTTATTATTAATCTTGCTTTATTTAAATGTGGTAAATTATAATAGTGTTTTTGCATAGTTGGGGGAAGTTCAAATCATAATGGTCATAGGTCATCGAGTAAAAAGCAATACAGACATTAGAAGTTGTGCGTGTTTTTTTTATTTTCTATGATCACATATTCAATCATATAACAGATCTTCAAAATTTTTGAAAAATGTGTACTATGAAAAATCTGTGCATCAACTTCAAAAATTTCTTTTACCAAAATAAATTGATAATTTATTTTCATTTTTCCATGAATATTTCTACATCATCTCATGAATGATATAGGATCATGCTTTATAAAATGACTGTTGTCCACATATTACCCATATTTTATGATTCAATGTCATTAAGTTATAGTTTCACCAGAGATGATGTTTGTTTTCTCTTCATGTATAAATTACTTTCCATTTTGGCAACAAGTTAAGCTTGCTGCTGCTGCTCCCTCTCTCTCTGTTTCTTTACAATATAGGCAGAATAAGGACAGAAAAATTTGTAATTAAGAATAAACAGAAGACTGGCATGTTTCTCAAGACCAAAGAATCAACAGTGAGAAACATCTGTCAAGGAGTTGCTCTGGTGGAGATACGAATGTGAATGAGATAACAGTGCATGCAAAAATAAAATTACCAATGTAAACACTACGCTAAAGAGATTTTTATGTACAACCCATTCTGTTATACCATGTAAGGTGGACATCAGAAGTAGACTGGAAATTCTGAGACAACTTCCCTAAGAAAGAAAAATTAAGTTAGAAATGAAAGAGATTTGTATTTGTTTGTTTAAAGAATTCAAAGGAGGATTGGGGAAAGGAGTTCCAGATGCTAGTGTTCTGATCAACAGGCTTATTATATATCATCTTTCACGTTATTGTCTACAATTACGTCTAACTAGTGTTAAATATTTTATATTGTAATATGGGCAATGTTTAAGGTCCTTGTTTCCCTTACCTATAATCGTGGGGTTACAGAGAATGTTTCCTCATTTCTCAGATTTAAAATCTAGATTCATGAGTGTGTAAGGTTCATAGATCATGTACAAGTAAGCCACACATTAGTAACAACAGATTAGACAAATTTTTCATTAAGTAGCAACAGTAAATCATAAGGTATTATTCAGTCATTAGTATCTGACCACCAAACTAAAACATTTTCAAATCCATGTTTTTATATCTTCTCACATCTTAAACTTACATACGACAACAATGTAAAGAGTTTAGCAATTAAATGATAGCACATGAGTGTAAAATACTTTTGACATAGGAAAGTACAATAAATGGTATATGGTAGATATATAAAATTATATTAAAAGGACTTGGCACTCACGCAGATAACTCCTGAGTCTTTGGCATAATTGAAGAGGAAGTAAAAAATCTTGGATAAGGTATGGTAAACATATTTTATAGGAAGAACTTCTCATACAATTTCTCACTTGATCCCTAAAATTCAATAAATACTTACTACCATTACTTATTCTAAATATATGGAAATTTTCATCCTGATAGATTAATATCTAACTCAAATTAATGCTAATAATTAAGGATTCAAATGCTAATGACTCCTTGAAGTAAACTGATAGCTCTGATTCAAACATATTTTCCAGCGAATTCCTGTTTTGCAGCCTATATCTATGATCTGAAAGTGCTAATATTTTTCATAGTTCATTTTGGTCATTTATCAAAGATTTTCGGTTTCCTCTCTTATCAAAAATAGCTTTCAGAAAAGGAACATCAGAAGGCTTAAAGTATCCCACTATGAGCTGAAGTCTGGCTGAGATCCTTCAGATCTTCTGAAATTATAGTGTGAATATTTTATTAAAAATAGATGAACTTGGGGCCGGCACCGTGGCTCACTTGGCTAATCCTCCATCTGTGGTGCCGGCATCCCATATGGTTGCCGGATTCTAGTCCAAGTTGCTCCTCTTCCAGTCCAGCTCTCTGCTGTGGCCCGGGAGGGCAGTGGAAGATGGTCCAGGTCCTTGGGCCCTTCACCCACATGGGAGACCAGGAAGAAGCACCTGACTCCTGGCTTCAGATCAGCACAGCACCGGCCATGGTGGCCATTTTTGGAGTGAACCAACGGAAGGAAGACCTTTCTCTCTGTCTCTCTCTCTCACTGTCTAGCTTTATCTGTCATCAAAAACAAACAAAAAAAATAAAAAAAACTCTTTTTTTATAAAGCTTTTCTTTAAAGAATATAAATTTCCAAAGTAGAGCTTATGGATTACAATGGCTCCCTCCCACACAACTTCCCTCCCTCCCGCTACCAACCCCTTTCCTGCTCCCTCTCCCCTTCCATTCACATCAAGATTCATTTTCAATTCTCTTTATACACAGAAGATCAGTTTAGTACATATTACGTAAAGATTTCAACAGTTTGCCCTCACATAGAGACACAAAGTGAAAATGCTGCTAGAGTACTAGTTATAGTATTAATTCACAATGTACAGCACATTAAGGACAGAGATCCTACATGATTTTTTTAAAAGAATTGGTTAATTATCTATGCAATTTCCAATTTAACACCAAGATTTTTTAATCATTTGCAATTATCTTTATATACAGAAGATCGATTCAGTATATACTATGTAAAGATTTCATCAGTTTGGATTCCAATACAATCCCATCAAGGTTGCATGTACCAAGGCCATCTCATTAGTCCAAGGGATCAATTTCAGCTCACAATTGATCACACTGATAGGTCTAAGAGTCAAAGGGATCACACAAACAAGACTAGTGTCTGATAATACTAACTGATAGAATCATAAAGAGAGAACAATCCAACATGGGAAGCGAGATACACAGCAGACTCATAGAATAGCAGATGTCCTAAATAGCACTCTGGCCTCAGAATCAGCCCTTAAGGCATTCAGATCTGGCTCAAAAGCCCATGAGAATATTTTAGGCATGAAAAGCCAAGACACTGTGGGAAAAAAAAAAAGAAAAAGAAAAAGAAAAAGAAGACCTAAAAGAAAGATCTCTGCGAGTGAGATCCCAGTGGAAAGAACGGGGCCATCAAAGAAGGAGGTGCCTTTCTCTGAAGGGAGGAGAGAACTTCCACTTTGACTATGACCCTGTCGGAATAAGATCGAAGTCAGCGAACCCTAAAGACTTCCATAGCCTCGGCAACTCAGGACTAGAGCGTAGGGAGATTCCTGACGCCATAAACAAGAGTGTCAAATTGTTAAATCAACATCAGGAGTCACTGTGTACTTACGTCTCATGAGGGATCTGTCCTTAATGTGTTATCCAATGTGAAATAATGCTATTACTAGTACTGAAACAGTATTTTTACACTTTGTGTTTCTGTGTGGGTGCAAACTGAACTTAACTCTTCTTTGGAATTTAGATCACATTATGACCTTTTCTTAGTTTCCTGATTCTTTTCTCCCACTGAAAATATAAGTACTATATTGTGTATACTAGTTCCTTTTTAAAAATAGAAAGATGGAAACAATTTCATTATTACTCTCCAATCTACCTCAAGATGACCAGACTCAGTCTGCAGAATGACAACCCAAACCGCTTTTCTAGTGGAACATACATATTCTAGGGGCAAATACTGTAGTGACCAATAAAATTATCAGATAATTTCAAGGGATTTTAATTTATGAAATAAACAAAACAATGTACTGTGAATGATGAGTGGCTCTGGATATGTTGTTGTTGTTGTTGTTGTTGTTCTTCTTCTTCTTCTTCTTCTTCTTCTTTCTGAATGACAAACTTCCAGAAACATAGCAATCTAAAGCAATACACACTTACCAACTCACGGTTTTCCTGGATGAGGAGGTTGAGCATGAATACATTAATTAGGTTGTCTGCTCAAGGTCTCACCAAATTGGAACTCTGAGTTACAGTTGAAGAATTACAGTCTCACCTAGAGCTTAGGATCTCTTTCCAACTCCTATATATTGACTATAGTATTCAGTTTGTAGGACTAAGGCCATTATTTCCTTCTTGGTTATTGGCCAGAAGTTGACCTCAGCACCTTGATACTGGCAGGAAGTCCATGTCCCACAACCCCCTCTATATACTTTCTTACACAGCATGATCATTTGCTTCTTCCATAGAAACACACATTGTCTGCTTTCAAAAGACTTGACTGATAGATCAGGGCCAGCCAGAATAATTGTCATTTGGTGTAATTTATAATGACTGATTAGAAATGTTAGTTGTATCTGCATACTCTCTTACATCAGAAGAAATTGCTAGCATGTCATTAATAGCCTACCATATTTATAGGTCCCCTCCATATTCAAAAGGAGGTCATCATACAGGGGTATGTGTCATGATGGGTTATCCGAGAATTCTGACCACTACTGTGGGTAGGCACACATTAAGTAGTGAGGTCAGGGATGACTTCCCAGAGAAGTTATATTTAGTTGAAAATTGAAATGTAAGAAGCACCCAGCTATATAATAACTGTGGGTAAAATATTCTAGCAGAAAACCCAACTTGAGCTAAAGGTTGTGGGAACTAATTTTGTAGGGACAAGAAAATGAAAGCCAAATTACCAAGAAAAGCAAAGTTATTTGAGGTTAGTTAGGCAAAGGCTGGATCATGGAGGATCCTGAAGGCCATATAGAACTTACATTTTAAAATAAATAATAGGGCTACTTTACATGAGTCATGAGGAATTTGATTTCAAAGTTCAATAGGGAATGTTAGGATGGCTTAAGCCATGTTTCTTTGTAAAAAAAAATCCTCCAGATGCATTTTCATGATTTTTTTCCTAAAATTAAAAATACTCACAAGGAAGGAAAGAAAATAGGAAATAGAATTCTTAACTACATAGTGAATAGTTGGCTCCTTTCCTTGCTTCCCCTGTATGCCACTGTCATTATCTTCTACAAAAACAAATAGGAGAACAATTTTACACACTTAAAACATTTCTAAATAATTTTTCTAGGTGATTAAAGTTTTTTTAAAGCTTTTATTTAAAGAATATAAATTTCCAAAGTAAAGCTTATGGATTACAATGGCTTGCTCCCATAACTTCCCTCCCACCTGCAACCCTCCCCTTTCCCACTCCCTCTCCCCTTCCATTCACATCAAGATTCATTTTCAATTCTCTTTATATACAGAAGATCAGTTTAGTATATATAACTTAAAGATTTCAACAGTTTGCCCCCACATAGCAACACAAAGTGAAAAATACTGTTGGAGTACTAGTTATAGTATTAATTCACAATGTACAGCACATTAAGGACAGAGATCCTACATGATATTTTTTTTTAGGGGGGGAAGCCATTGTAATCTATAAGCTGTATTTTGGAAATTTATATACTTTAAATAAAAGTGTTATTTAAAAAAAAATTGATTAATTTTCTATGCAATTTCCAATTTAACTCCAAGGTTTTTTTTTTTTTTTCAATTATTCAGAAGATAGATTCAGTATATACTAAGTAAAGATTTCGTCAGTTTGCACCCACACAGAAACACAGTGTGAAAATACTGTTTCAGTACTAGTAATAGCATTATTTCACATTGGACAACACATTAAGGACAGATCCCTCATGAGACGTAAGTACACAATGACTCCTGATGTTGATTTAACAATTTGACACTCTTGTTTATGGCGTCAGGAATCTCCCTACGCTCTAGTCCTGAGTTGCCGAGGCTATGGAAGTCTTTAGGGTTCGCTGACTTCGATCTTATTCCGACAGGGTCATAGTCAAAGTGAAGTTCTCTCCTCCCTTCAAAGAAAGGTACCTCCTTCTTTGATGGCCCCGTTCTTTCCACTGGGATCTCACTCGCAGAGATCTTTCTTTTAGGTCTTCTTTTTCTTTTTCTTTTTCTTTTTTTCCCACAGTGTTTTGGCTTTCCATGCCTAAAATATTCTCATGGGCTTTTGAGCCAGATCTGAATGCCTTAAGGGCTGATTTTGAGGCCAGAGTGCTATTTAGAACATCTGCCATTCTATGAGTCTGCTGTGTATCTCGCTTCCCATGTTGGATTGTTCTCTCTTTTTGATTCTATCAGTTAGTATTATCAGACACTAGTCTTGTTTGTGTGATCCCTTTGACTCTTAGACCTATCAGTGTGATCAATTGTGAACTGAAATTGATCACTTGGATTACATGCCACCTTGATGGCTTTGAATTGGGATCCCCTGGCACATTTCTAACTCCATCATTTGGGGCAAGTCCAATTGAGCATGGCCCAAATTGTACATCTCCCCCCTCTCTTTTTGCCGCTTTCATATTTCACAGGGATCACTTTTCAGTTAAAATTTAAACACCTAAGAATAATTGTGTGTTAATTACAGAGTTCAACCACTAGTACTAGAATAAAGTTTTAAAAAGAAAAAGAATAAAACATATTGATTCATTACAGAGTATGTTATTATTATGATTATTATTATTATGTGATATCCAATTTGAATGACTCACACTAACAATGCATCTAATTTAAAATGCATGTATATATACATATATATATGTATATATACAATAAAGTAGATAAATATGAAAGTAGGTATCTAAGCTCTGGATCAATGAAGTGTTTTATGGTGTTTGCAGGGACCAGATTTTGCAAATTAAGTAAATGATACCCCTGGAACTTACAACCAGATCTCATCTGTGGCTTTTACATCTTCCCAAAGGGTGTAAAAGGAACAGAATTTATCCTAATGTCAGAATGCCATAGAAAACTGGTTTTGAAGATATGTGAAATTACAGTACTTGGGACCATTGGTTGCGGTGCAGAGTTAAGTTGCCAGTTGAGCTACTGGTATCTCATATCCAACTGCCAGTTTGAGTCCTGGCTGCTCTTCTTCAGATCCAGTTTCCTAACAATGCCCCTGTGAAAGCAGTGGAAGGTGGATCCCTGCCATTCACATGAGAGACCAAGGATGTAGTTGCAGGCTCTTGGCTTTGATCTAGACTACCCCTGGTGTCTTTGTGGACATTTGGGGAGTAAACCACAGGATGAAAGATCTCTCTCTCTCTCTCATTCTGCCTTTAAAAATAAATAAATAAATAAATAAATAAATAAATAAATAAATTTGAGCAGCCATTCCTTGACCAATGAGGAACAGTTTTTTTTTTTTTTTTCCGTACTATTTGTTGAACACTGTGTCTAGTGTAGGGTTAATCTTATGTGTATAGGGGCCAGTGCTGTGGCACCGTGGGTTAACACCTGGGCCTGAAGCACTGGCATCCCATATGGGCACCTGTTCTAGTCCTGGGTGCTCCTCTTCTAATCCAGCTCTCTGCTATGGCCTGGGAAAGCAGTGGAAGATGCCCCAAGTCCTTGGGCCCCTGCACCTGCATAGGAGACACTGAAGAAGCTCCTGGCTCCTGGCTTCAGATCGGCACAGCTCAGGCAGTTGCGGTCATCTGGGGAATGAACCAGTGAAATGGAAGACCTTTCTCTCTCTCTGTCTCTACCTTTCTCTGTAACTCTGCCTTTCAAATAAATAAGTCTTTTAAAAAAATCTTACGTGTATAAAGTTAATTGAAAACAGATCTTCGTAAAAAATAAGAATGAGAATAGGAGATGGTGGAGGAAGAAGGATGGGAGTGCAGGTCGGAGGGAGGGAGAGTAGGGTGCGAAGAATCACTATGTTCCTAATTTGTATTCATGAAATTAATGCAATTTGTATACCTTCAATAAAAGGTTTCTGGGAAAAAAACACAATTGACAATATTTTGACATAAAGAAGGACAAAAACGAAAGAATGATGGGAGACAAAAGTGGTAAATCTTATGATTTTGTCAGATTATTGTTTGAAGGACAATAGGAAGTGGGGAGCCCACATGGAGCTTTATAGGAAGCAGACATTCAGGAAGGAACAGTGACTGGAGTGCACAGAGCAGATCAGCAGAGAGGATAGAGCATAGCAGATGGAGAATGACTGAGATCCTCAAGAGTCCCCTTGGAGTACTCAGTTGAATGCTGATCTGTTCTTGTCGATGAGAGAAGTACCCAAAACTAAGGTGAGCCACTGAAATAACTAGTGGGTATAATACTCAGGGCGCAAATAGGTGCAGTCTTCAAAAAGTTTATGCAGTGCCTGTCCTGAGAAACGTTTGCACAGATTTCAAAAAATCTTTGCACCAAGCTAAAATTTTCTTTTAATTCCATTTTTCCATGAATTTTTCGAAGTGCCTTCATAGAAAGGTTAAAAGTGCCTGGTTCCACCAATCAGAGTGGATAACCTCAACATATACACAGCACCAGATAATATACTCTGGAGGATTGTGCCTTAGTTGTAGAGAAAGTTAACTATATTAAAGAAGGATCTATTTCTTCCAAAGTTCTAAAGACTTAAAGACCTAAAGGAAAAAAAAAAAAAACTGTTTTCACATAACCTAACTACATCTCAATACAATATTTACAGACAGAAACAATATCCACTACTCAAGAATTTTTATAGAAACACAAAAGAATCCAATAATTTTAAAAGTACAATTTACAATTTGTGGCATCTAGTAAAAAAAAATCACAAAGCTTGCAATGAGGCAGGAAAAAAGTTAATCAAGTGAAATTGATACAGAATGACTATGGAATAAAGTCTACAGATGATAGTAAAACAGATATTATAGCAATTCCATATGTTCAAGGAGGCAGAAGAAATATTGAAAATATTGCATGTTTGCATAAAAGATACAAAAAATAATCAAATTGAACTTTTACGGTGAGAACTACAACATATGCAATGCAAAACACATTGGATGGGATTAATGGCATATGAGACATTGTGGAAGAGATTAGTGAATTTAAAGAAGGCACAGACAGAAACTATATAGATGAAACCAAGCAAAGAATAGAGAATCCATGAGCTGTGGTGTAATTTCAAGAGGTTCAATTTATGAAAGTCCTCATGAGAAGAAAGAGGAGAGATGAATAATTTTTTGAGAAAATAAAGGCTTAAAATTCTCAGTTTTTTTTGATAAAACACTATATTTGCAGAAAGACTGATACACACAGGTCTGTATTTCTTGTTTGTTTTATGATTTTTTTAAAAAAAACTTTGGCTCCTATATATAAGGGAGAACATGTGGTATTTGTTTCTCTTTGGCTTATTTTACTCAACATGATATATTCCAGTTGCAACCACTTGGATACAATTGAGACAATTTCATTCTTTTTATAGCTAAATAATATTCTATTGTGTATGTATGTTGCACTTTCCTTATCCATTATCTGATGATGGATTCCTTGTTATTTTCATATTTTGACTATTGTGAACAGTGCTACTATAAACCCAGGTGGTCCAAGTGTATCTTTGATACAATGTGTTCGTATCTTTTGGGTTTAATACCCAGCAGTGGGATTGTTTAATCATATGGCAAGTCTATTTCTAGTTTTTTGAAGGAAATATTAATATTGTTTTCCACAATGGCTACATTTCCACTAATAGTATATTAAGAGTTCAATGCCACACATCCAAGAATTTCAATGAACATTAAATGCAACATACATGAAGACATTGACCACATGGTGTATGATAATAAAATTGCTTAATTTTGATAAAATCATATGAAGAACAATATCTATGAGGAACAAAATCAAAATCAAAATGGTTTTATTAAAATAATACAAGATTATTAAGTTTTTTAATATTTGAGTGTCAATTATATTAACAAGATGAATGTAATATTTTTGCTAGACACAGAGAACTGCTAAAATTTAACAATCATTTTGACATAAAATTTCATCAATCTAGAAAGAGCAGACAAAGTCTTCACTCTAATTAAACGCATCTATAGTATTCATAGAGCTAACATTATCTTGAATGGGGAAAACACAAAAGTCTTCCCCTGGAATCAGGAACAAGATCAAGGATGTTCAGTCTTATAACTTTCATTTAATATTGTATATTAGATTTTTAGCCAGTGCGGTCAGTCAAGAAAAAGATGGTGACCAGAGGTATGTATGAAAAAAGTAAAAAAAAAAAAAAAAAAAAAAAAAAAAAAAAAAAAAGCCTGAGTCCTTTCCTTTCCTGAAGATTTTATCATAGCGAGATGTATGTCTATGACGTTCAGTGTGCCATGGAATAAATGGGACCTTGGTTTCACCTCTAATCATTTTTTGTATTAGTGTAGACAAGGTAGAGGAGGGAGGAATTGGGAGCCACAGTGGGTAAGAGTGGCACCGTGCTCATAAGGAAAGCACATTTGCTTTCTTCCTTCTAGCAACATGGCAGCTATGCTATGTGCCATTTAATATCTCAATGATAATTTATGTGTCCACTCCGGATTTTAAAAAATGATATCAAGGAAACCAGTGAGAACAAATGCCAGCATTTATTCAATTTGGGCTATATTATAAGTTTTAGTATATAAACATTATTCATATAATTTTCAGTCTTTACCATATCTAACCAGTGATGTAGACATTACTATCCATAGATTTCATTTTCTAAACCCAATATCACTGACAACTTGTGACAGAGCTGGAATTTGGACCCAAATCTTTTGGTCCTATTTCCCTTACCTGTTCTTATATACAACCATCTTGCTACCCAATGCCAGTGTTCTCACCTCCAGCCAAAGTTTCAAATATGTTCAATCACTGCTTCTGACATAGGTGTATTAAAGCAGTTCTTAAGTTAAATGGCTTAGATAACATACATTAAATCATATATGTGTGGTTTTCCACTATCATTGTTTTACTTTCAGGCTGAAACAGAAACCAGGAAGTACAGTATTTTTATATTCTGTTGCTATTACAGTACTATAAGTTCTACAAATACCCTTGCCCTGTCTTTAATAGCTTAGTAATATGATATAGAAGATATAAATTATAGATTGGACATAGTATTATGGAACACCTCAGGTGGTCTGGTCGATCAAACATAAGATTAAGTGTCAAGAAATTTGATGCTTATTCTCCTCTGTTTTGTTTCTTTTCCTTTTCTTCCTCTTTGTTAACTACATAAGCCTTCCATTTGGACAATAGCTAGCTACTATCTTGGTTGTTTCCTTAGCTGTGTCCCTTAGCAAATCTTCCAGTAAAAACACCAAGAGATTATTCTCTGGTTTCACTATGAGAAATCTTTCATTTCATGTCTCCAGAATATTTGCATTCTCATATTGGGCCTATAATCCTGACAATCATTATTAATTGGAACAAATGAGAAGCAACATGCATTATACACTATGCATTTATCTCTTCACTTTAGGAAGATACTAAATAAATTAAATAAATATAACGTTTGCTACCATTTCTATTGCCTTAAAATTTTTGTTTTATAATCTCCACTGCACTCCATTGTGAGCTAAAAAAGAAAAGAAAGCAATGACTTCTCTTTTGCTTCAGACTCTCCATTAGTCAGAAAAGACAATCATGTTTTTTGAACAATATAGAAATCAGTAGATTCAGAGACTTGAATCAGAAGTCTAGCAACTATACATAGAAGACAAAAAATGGATTTATTAAAACTGTATCAGTAGTAGGCAAGAAAGGGAGCTGCATGATAATCATTCATCTTTTTCAAATATGTATTGAAGTATTGTATGCTAGATACGTACCAAGGTACAATAGCAAGATAAATGCAGGGATAATATTTGCCCGTATTGGGTGACGAATACGAAAGTTATCCTATTGAAAGGTGACTCATTATAAATTGACTTCAACTACTCGGAAAGCAGACGTATGATTCTATGGTTGTACGTAAGAAATGTGGGGAGATGGTAGGGAGGGGTCAAGAAACACCTCCCTGAGAAATGTGCTGTGAGCTCTCACCTGAAGAGCAAGGTAAAGCTAACTGGACACAGAGGGAGAAGTGGGCTCTGCTGGGAAGCCCTCACAAAGAAAACAGATGTGCTGACGTTGATGGCCAGAAAGAGCATGGTTTGTAAGGTCCTGCGTGATTCCAATGCAAGTAGTGGCTGGGAACAGGTAGAGATTCTCACCCTCACCCATGCTGCTCTGTGATTTAAGAGAGGCAAGGACAGACAGTGAGAAGTGCTTTGTAAGTTAGAATACACCATGTTCATAGGAAGGTTTGTGGGAGTTTTGCTGAATTCTCATTTTAAAAGCCATAAACTTTCTCCCAAACTATTCTTAAAGTCTTAGTGTAAAGTGGCATATTTTCACGGCATGAAATTGCGGTTTACGGTGGCTTCTGTTTCAAAGAGAGCAGAGCTGCAGACAACTCTGAACAGACATGAGCTTAACTCCTGGAGTGAAACCTGCTTCAGAGATAGCTCCACAGCCCCTGGCAGTTTCTGAGGAAACTGCCCTCAGACTGACAACACGCACTGAGACTTCGGTGAGTCATACTTTGGGTGTTTTCAACGTTTCTTGGCGGCTGAAGTGGGGAAATCCGAAGAAACCCAAGCTATCTTCCAGACCAGAGAACAGATAACTGTTGCTCTTGGAAGAGGAGAATGAGGGGAAGAAGTCCTACAAAGCTGTGTTCCTGCAGCAAAATGCAATAAATCCCACTTCACAAGGAAATCCTGACTGCCCTTCTTCCAGTTAAAGTGAACAACAGTGACCCACTAACGCATGTGGTCAGCAAAGGGGCCCATTTCCTGCCCCATGAAAATGTATTTTATGTTTGAGATGGTATATTTTAATTTACATTCTAGTCAAAGACTTAATGCTCTACTAACTAAAGAGTTCAACAAACAAAAACTAAAAAGACCTTGGTTCAGCATTAATATAGGCAAGGGTTACAAATAATAATCACACGAAAACATGTCTATTTCACTTACACACAGTAAACTTTAAAATAGGCACAGATCATTAAAACTGTAGCAGAATATCATCCTTAACAATTCATCCATCAAGCTATTTTCTTCCACTCCGGATTCCAGACAATTATCTCCTGTATATAGGTTCCAAGGAGACACGGAAAAGCCAGTAAGATCCCAGGTTTGGCTGCCTTGGTGAGTTAGAAGTGCCCTGTTATGTACTGCTTGGAATGATGAATGTTACTTAGAAAGATTATTATCACCTGACTAGCATGCTCTGCAGTCAAAGAGCAGCAGTGTGGGGCTTTGAGGTATGCATCAGAAAAAGGTGACAGCACTAAGATTCTTTTGTCACCAGAAGAAGCATCTATCAAAGACACAGAGCCTCAGGACACAGAACCATGAGACGTTTCTTTAGGAAATTTCCTCTGACCATGAAAATAAATTCCTTATTTAGTTTGTTTAACCTTAGGCTGAAATGAAAATAAAACATGCTACTTAAATGGTAATAAATACCATAAGCAAGATTACCCTTTGGTAATGACAATAACACTCCCTAACCGAAGTTTACATTTTGTGGTCAACATCAGAAACAGCCTGGTTTCTGAGGATGAAGATGGGAGAAGTGAGCATAAAATAGACTGAGATGAAGGTCACCTTGCTTGATTCTAGAATTCTATTGCTGATATACTGTGTACCCTGTAATCTCCAGGTCTAGATTCTTCTGAGACACAGTTTCCTTACTCGAGAACCACTCTTGTGCCATGAGGGCAACATATTGAATATAATCAAGAAATGTTTCTGAAACACTTGGCGATTTGTGGAAGGTCTTCCTTATCTGTAGTCTCAGTCCCTTCACAAACCACCTTTCTAGTGAGGATGGGGAAATGAAAGTGAGTAAAGGTTAGGATTTCTCCCAAGCAGCTAAGTCCCACATCCTGATGTACAGAAGCTCACCCTAACCCAGGGTCCAGCACTGCGACCCTAGAGTGAAAAGTAGCCTAAAGATGTAGAGACTTCACTGTAGGAGAAGAAAATGTCCAGCATGCCCATGAGAAATGCTGGAGGAGCTCAGTGCAGGGAACGGGGGCTGAGCCCTGTCGACTGTAGGTTCCTGTGGTTCACCTCCTCACTGCTGTTTCTCCTCCTTCACCTACTCCTCCACCATCACAGGCTACCTTCCCTCCTACCTCCCTACCCAGGCCTACAACTCACCTCATCCTTATTCCCCCTCCACGTTTCTTATTACTGCTATGTTTAAGCCACCTCATTGGAAGGAGATGGTTGGAGAGAAGATCCTACAGTCATGATAATTGCATGGTGGAAACTATGCTCCATTAATAGCCATCAATCTTCCAGTGTGGGTCTCCACTGAGCCATGAATGAAATCCAAAAGGACCATTTTAAATATGGATGCTAGAATTACATGTAATGCGATATGATTTTAAAACCTTCATATAACAAGGTTATTAAAAAGGGCGTAATAGTGACGGAAGGGCAAGGAATTACAGAATTGTACCCAGGAAGCTGATGAATTTGTGTTTATGTTATTTATCATATTAGACAATCATTAATTCACTGCCTCATTCAATCACACTTTATGGATCACAAACAATATGCCTAGTCATGTGCTGTTTTCAAATCAAACTGGCAGTCTCTGTTTGTGGAGAGTATGGACATGTTCAGTGTATAGCATGTTTCTGGCAAACTTCATGAATCTTTGACAGCCCTTTTTACCCTCAGACACCTCCTCCACATGGTGTGACTAAGACTCAGAGTTAGAATCTTTTAGAAATATTCATGGACAGATCTCTATACTTCCACAGAGTATTAGACACTCATTAGATGCCCCTGTTTTTGTTTCATATACATACATTTCAAAAAGAATAACCTCTGCTTACTGATCTTTACACTCTTCCTGTCTCAAGTGCACAGTTTTCTGACAGTGCTAGTGATATTCATTCAAATGATTTTAGAGGAGAGCCAAATGGTTATTAAAGACAAGATTTTTACTTCTTGTGGAAAGATTTTTTTTTTTTCACTTAAATTTGTTCAATGAGAATCTCCGGCATTCACACCATGCCAGTGACTCTACAAGTCCCTATAGTTTGGAGACAATGAGAAACTTGTTCATCTGAAGAAATAGATATGAAAATAAATACCATTTATAACCAAACAATGAAAGATTAATGTTCAAAACTCAAGGGAAATCTAAGAAAAATGACCAGTTTGCTTAGGAGTATCAAAAAATGTGTTTAAAAAGAGGAATGTTTGAACATTGTCTTGAAGAATAAGTGTGGCGAAATCAGCTGAGAAGATGAAAACAAGCTTTCTAAAGAAAGGAAGAACAGTAGAGTCAAATGCATTGAGGTTTGAAACTACATCACACAAAGCAAGGCTGCTAAGTAAGTTGGACCCAGAATTGTGAATAACCTTTAATATCAGGTTCACAATATTATAAATGAAGGAGCAAATAATACCTCCAATTTGTTAACAGTTTCCAGTTAGTATGTCTTTGAGGCACACTACATAATCTACAAGCCTAGGAGCTATTGGTTCCTGCCACAAAATAAGGTAGTTTATGAACATGGTAGCTCATGTCATTCTAGATGGCAAAATGTGGAGAGAAAGGAAGGAAGGAAGGAAGGAAGGAAGGAAGGAAGGAAGGAGGGAGGGAGGGAGGGAGGGAGGGAAAAGGGAGGGAAGGGAAGGGAAGGGAAGGGAAGGGAAGGGAAGGGAAGGGAAGGGAAGGGAAGGGAAGGGAAGGGAAGGGAAGGGAAGGGAAGGGAAGGGGAGGGGAGGGAAGGGAGGGGAAGGGAGGGGAGGGGAGGGGAGGGGAGGGGAGGGGAGGGGAGGGGAGGGAAGGGAAGGGGAAGGGAGGGGATAGAAAAAAGTCATAGTTCAAAAAACTAAAAAGAAGAAAAGAGAGAAAGGGAAGAGCAAAATAAAAAATAAGAAATCATGTGGGTCCACTGCCAGGAAGAGTTAGGAAAGCTGATTTCTTAAGATAAACTGAAGTGGAACAAAATATTCTCCATATGTTGAAACTGTATACTTAGTATGAGATAAACAAAAACATGTTTGGGGGATAGCTGCCATAATTAAAAAGAAATTAAAAGAAAGGACCATATTTAAAGACAGACAGACACACACACTCACACACACACACACACATTTCAAAAGTTGAAGTTTTCCTTGACTTAAGTAAACCTGCTTGTTGCAAAAGTACATTGCAACAGGCTTTGTCCACAGTATCCCGCTCTCTAGTTCCATGTTGTGGTTCTACAGGGTTTCTAGGCATTGCTCAAAAAGCACAAACCTTTCCAAATACTGTCCTTTGCTCCACCTTTTTCTCTGTTATGAATACACCTCCCTTTCCCTCTGGATGGTGCCTCTTTGCCTACTTACCCCTCTGTGGCCAACTCAAATGTCACCTGTTCCCAGTGGGAAGCCTGGACTCCTAGAATTGCTAATTATGGCTTCTTCATCTGTGAACTTTATGCATGCATATCAATTTCATAGGGATGATTGAACAAATTACCACAGAATGGGTGGTTGAAAACTGTTGAAATCTCTTGTTTCATGGTTATGAAGGTGAGATTAGTGAAATCTGGGTGTTTCTAGGTTTAGATTCTTTGTAGGGCTCTGAGGGACAATCTGTTTTATGTTTCTCTTCAAGCTATGGAGAAGGCCAGTAATCGTGGACTCTCGGGACATCACTCCATTCTCTGCCTCTATTCTCACTTGGCTTTCTCCCTGTATCTCTGTGCTTTCACCTAGTCATCTTATAACGACACTGGTCATGTTGGATTTGGGCAACTTCCCACTCCAGCATGACTTTAACTTAACAAATCACATCTCTAATGAGTTTCCAAATAAGTTTGCTCTCTGACATACTTAGGGTTAGGCATATCTTTGGGAAGAATACAATTTCATCCATAGCAACATGTCTCTAATACAGCTCTTTTCTCATTGAAAGAATCAAATGCATGCTGGTCTGTGTCTCTCAACTTAAGAGAAGTTGACGAGAAACCTAACTGAAGGATGATAGATGCATATGTGTTTTAACTGTATGTCTCTAAGGCTGGTAACCATAGATCATATAAGTTCATAGTTAATATTTTCGAGTTTTAATGAAATATGCTCCAGGAAATTTGTGGACAGAAGGTTTTTGATTAAAGGTAAAAGGTTAGGAGGCAGTGGGTGCTCACCTGAAGGAAGACACTGGACACATGATAACCCACACAATATTTCCCAGACAAGAATTTTACACTTTTTTAAAAAGATTTATTTATTTATTTGAAAGTCAGAGTTACACAGAGAGAGGAGAGGCAGAGAGAGAGAGAGAGAGGTCTTCCACCTTCTGGTTTACTCCCCAATTGGCCACAATGATTGGAGCTGCGCTGATCCGAAGCCAAAAGCCAGGAGCTTCTTCCAGGTCTCCCGTGAGGGTGCAGGAGCCCAACGACTTGCGCCATCTTCCACTGCTTTCCCAGGCCATAGCAGAAAGCTGGGTCAGAAGTGAAGCAGATGGGACTATAACCAGCGCCTATATGGGTTGCCGACACTTCAGGCCAGGGCCACAGCACTGGCCCCAGAATTTTACAATTTTAAGTGCGCATTGCAGCAGATGAGAATCCCAGCCTGGAAAAACCAATGGACGAGCTCCTGAGAACCAAAGACACATGTTTGAAAGTTGTTCTGTCAAGGTAGCTATGCAGTATTGATTTGAGTACCTTTGCTTCTCTTCTAGAGACCTCAATTTATCCTTAAAAGATGATAATTAGACCAGAAGAAGTGGTCTCGTAGCTTAATGGATCAAAAGAACTCACATTTTCCAATGAAATCTCTTGTGAAAGCACAAATTTATATAATGAATGTATGGTGCACTTCCCAGAGAGCAGGAGAAGAAAGTGAGCTTGGAATTCTACTGGTTCAGTCAATCCTGAGGGAGTATTCCCAGGAAGTCTTTTTTTTTTTAAGAGTTATTTATTTGAAAGAGAGAGAGAGAGAAATCTTCCATCTGCTGGTTCACTACCCAGGCAGCCACAAAAGCCAGAGCTGAGCCAAGCTGAAGTCAAGAACCAGGATCTTCATCTGGGTCTCCCACATGGGTGCAGGGGCGCAGGTGGGCCATCCTCCACTGGTATTGCCAGGTCATTAGCAGAGAGTTGGGTCAGAAATGAAGCAACAAGAACTGGAATTGGCACCCATATGGGATGTCAGGGTTGTGCGCAGCAGCTTTACCTATAATGCCACAATGCCAGCCCTTTTCCTTCTAAAGAAATCTTGAAATACAGATTTAAAATCACTTGGCCATTGAGCCAGCACTGTGGTTTAGTGGGTACTGTGGTGCCAGCATTTCATAGGGGAACCGGTTCAAGGCTGTTCTGTTCCACTTCCCATCCAGCTCCCTGCTAATGCACCTGGGAAGGCAGTAGAAGATGGCCCAAGAACTTGGGCCCTGAACCCATGTGTATACCTGAAAGAAGCTCCTAGCTCCTGGCTTGAGATCTGCACACTTCTGAACCTTGGGAACATTTTGGGAGTGAACCAGCAAATGGAAGATCTCTGTCTCTCTATATCTCCCTTTCTCTCTCTGTAACCCTGCCTTTCAAATAAAATAAATAAATATTAAAAAAAAACTTTTCCGGATGAAACTCTACATTTGGTGTTGCAGATATATAGAGTCATATATAAAAATAAATAGAAGAGATGGAAAAGTTTTGGAAAATGAGCAATGCTCTGGAGGGAAATGATAAGTAAGGGGAAAGAATTTGAAAGCAATTTGTTATGGTCAGCAACCAATATTTCACTATGGTCTCCCAACATTATCTTTGTAGTCATTTCAGTAATTCCAAATTAACTGTGTCTATATTTTTCATGATGGCATTGTTGTTCTAAACCATCTTATAACCACATAATCACAAATGTAACTAGAGTGAGGGAGGGAGAGAGAATGTAGAAGTCTCCCCCGAATTTAAGCTGATGGATCATGGGGAGAGTGATTGCATACTCAAATCAGTGATAATTAAAAGCAACTTTTTCACTATTGCCCTTTGCGTAGTTTGATCTGGCAATCATGAATTACTTGTATTTCCTATAGCATGCCATATCTTTGCAGTTCTTTGGTGCATTTCCATTTCTGCCTTCATCCTCTATTCTTTCAAATGCAAATTAAATTTAACATTCTATAGAAATTTTTCACAAGCATCCACATACATAATAATACATAATAATACATAATCTCCAAGTGCTTGTGTCCATTTTCTGTTACATGGATTAACTGCTACAGTTGTACTATCATACTTCAAAGTAAATTATTCAATGGCTACTAATTTTCAAACAATGTATTCTTTGGGTACAGTCCTGTTTGTGTCTTTACTCCCCAGTACTTATCAAGATGATGGGTGCATAAGGGGTGCTGATAAATACTTGCTGAATGAATTAGTTAATTTATGAGTCTATTCCAATCTTCTCAGGTAATCTTACAAAATGTCAAAATGAGAGTATGCATAAATTGAATTAAATAACTGATATGCAACACATTATGAGGAGAGGACATGGGAAGTGTACTTTTTCTCTAACATTTATTGGAAATTATCCTAATAACTGAATGTTTTTTTTAATGGTATGTCCTTTGATACCACAGCTATTAAGCATTTCAGATCACGCATACATGTAATGCTTGTCTGTATTAACACTAATTCTCCTTGTAACTCCAGTATCTCATTCATGTTTGGTGGATTAAAGAAATAAATGGGGAATATTTGAATAAGGTGAGCTAACGTTCTGGCATTTCATTAGCAAGATCTTGGCAATTTTTATTTTTAGAGATTTATTGATTGATCTATTTGAAAGGAAGAATTACAGAGAGAGAGGGAGAGACATCCATTGGTTCACTTCTCAAGGCTGAAGCCGCCAGGCCTGTTTAAAAGTTAAGAGTCCTCCATCTCCTTACACTCATCACTCACTTTTTTTTATCTCCTTCATCAGTATCAGGGTGGCATTCTGGTTATGATCATGTTCATACAACAGCTGAAAACTCGGTAGCCTCTCCATCTGATCATCTTGGAAGAGCCTCAGAACCACTCTCATAAAGATGAGTCAAGTCGATTTCTACTCATTCTTCAGATAAGAACTTTCAAGACTTAGGAAATACAGCTAATGAAAGGACAACTATTCCTTGAACATAAAGGTTTGGTTTCTAGTTCAAGTCCAGTTTAATTACATCACAATGTCCAAAGGGCATTCAAGAAACATCGTCGCTGCTCTTTCTTCCACATATTTAACGAGCATCTGTTATTTATAGATATTATGCCTGATATTGGTGTTATATGGGTAACCAAAACATAATTCCTTTCTTATGGAGCTTGCAATAATGCAGACAGTATTGCAATGCTTACCAACTCCATTCAGAAAAACAAATGAACAAGCAACTAGTGACTGCATTCTTACTATATGCTAGTTGTTACTCTAAGCCTTATGGGGAAAAGTGAGCCGGGAAGCCCTCTGCTTTTGCAGAAGGCTGTGTGTAAAGTCAAGCAGTTGAGAGTCTTTCATCTATATTTGTGTTGGGCTATACACTTGGCTTGAGGATGGAGGAAAAACTGAAGCTACCTTGGGGTATTGGCTTGATATTTAAGAAAGCATTCATGCGTACTCATTAATCAATTATCAGACCACTTCAGTGAAAGCATACTATTTAAAAAGACAGTATTGATGATTTAATTGGACTTCTTACCAGAACCTGTTTTTCTTCATGTCTTTTGTTTGCCAAATTCCTTTGCTTTGCTTTCAAATAGAAGGTGTCTATTCTCTCCCAAATGCTGTGCCTAAAGGAGTAGAAAAGCATTGTCATTTCTATAGCTTTTATTTTTAATTTTTAATTTTTATTGAACATTATTTTTAGAGTACTTTTAGATCACAGAAAAAAAATGGTGGAAGATACAAGATCACATGTACCCTATGGCTCCATGCCCTCCGCCTCTTATTAAGATGGTATCTGTGTTATAATCAATGAATCTATACACCATTAGCAAAGTTTGGAGTTTACATTAGTGTTCGCTCTCTGTATTGCACATTCTGGGAGTTTCGGCAATGTGCAATGGCATACATCTGCTATTGTAGTATCATATAGAGCAGTTTCTCTACACAGAAATTCCTCTGTGTTTCATTTATTCATCTCTCCCTCTCGCCAACCTCTGACCAGTTTACTGTATCCACAGTTTTGCTTTTTCCACAATGTCTGAACATTGAAATCATACATTGTATAGTCACTTCATATTGGATTGTTTTTCTTAGCAATCTGTATTTAAGTTGCTCCCGTATCTTCTCATGACTTCATAGGTAATTTCTTTTTAGCACTGAATAGTATTCCATCATCTGGACATACCATGTTTACTTATCCATTCATCTACTGAAGGACTACTTGATTATTTTTAAATTTTGGCAATTATGAACAAAACTTCTATCAACATTTGTGTGCAGGTTTTTGTGTGCATTCAACCATTCATCACATTAGGATAAATACCAAGGAACACAATTGCTGGATTGTGTAGTGAGACTATGTTTAGTTTTATAAGCAAGTGAAACTTTGTTTTCCAAAGTTGCCATACCATTTTCCATTCTCCTCAGCAATGAATGAGAGTTCCTGTTGCTTCACATCCTGGCCAGGTTTTGTGTCATAAATGTTTGGTTTTCACCAATTTAATAAATTTACATCGTAGTAACATTCTTATTCTAAATTTCAATTACTGATAGCAAATGATGATGAGCATTTTTTATGTTTATCAACTGTGATTTTTTTCAATAAATGCTCAAATATTTCATCAATTTTTATTGAAGTTTTCATTTTCTTAACATTTAGGTTTAAAGTTCTTTGTATGTCTTGAGTAAAAACGACATATTTAATTTTGCAAATATGTCCTTTTAGTTTGTGGCTTATCTTCCTTTTCTCTTGAACTTTTAAAAAATTTGTATTTTTCTATATGTAGAAAAAAACTTGTTTATTTTAGAAATTTTAGGTTATATAACTAATTTAGGAATGAGAATTGATTCCTAAAATGTTCTCCCTGGTAACTGGCTTGATATCTTGTCTATGACACATGGAATCTTGGCCTTACAAAAAGTTCAAACTTGTTTCATTATAGCAGGCCAGGAACATTCAGGGTTAGGAGATCTTAGAACAAGAGAGAGAGAGAGAGAGAGAGAGAGAGAGAGAGAGAGGAAAGGAGACAGAGAGAGAGAATATTCTTGCAGACGTAGGTAAATCAGGCTAATCCTGGAGAATTGAACTGGATAATTATTGGTTCTTGATGTCTACAGAAAGAATGACAAGATAATTAGGTATTTCTGGCACACAAAAGCCAAAATTATCACCACAGTGAATATACCAAATTTTCAAGATAAAATCATTTTTCTGTAAACAAACAATAAATGTTGGAAAAAATATGGGGAGAAAGGTACCTTAATCCAGCCATTGTGGAAGACAATATGGAGATAGCTCAGAAAGCTGAAAACAGATTTTCCATATGATCCAGCGATCCCAACTCCTGGGAATTAACCAAAAAATATGAAATCAGCTTATGAAGGAGTTATCTGTACCCCCATATTTATTGCAACTCAATTCACAATATCTAAGATATGAATCAACCCAGATGACAGAGAGGGAGAGACATCAACCGAGATCTCCATTAACTGATGACTGGATAAAGAATGTGCGGCAGATAGATAGATAGATAGATAGATAATATGGAGTACTACTCAGCCATTAAAAAATAGAATGAAATCCTGTCTTTTGCAGCAAAATGGATGCTACTGGTAACCATTATATTTAGTTAAAAAAGCCAGATTCAAAAAGACAAATACCATATGTTTTCCCTGATCTGTGGTTATTAACAGAGTATGAAAAATATGTTTATGAGTAAAATTGACATTTTGAGATTTGATGATTGTTTATGGCCCTTGTCTCTATTCTTGAGGAACAATGCTTTTTTCTTCTTACTATTTGTTGAACTCTTTGAACTCTTTACTTAGTGTAGGGTTAACCTTGTGAGTATAAAATAAACTGAAATTAGATCATTGTGAAAATTAAGAAAGTGGAAGGAGCGGGAAGGTTGGAGGCATGGGTGGGAGGGAGGATAGGGTAGGAAGTATCACTATTATCCTAAATCTGTATATATGAATTACATGAATTTTTTTCTTAAAAAAGAAATTAAAATATGTAGCACTTCAAAAAATCTTTTTTCTGGTCTTAGTAGAGTTCAGGGATATTTTGTGAGGCACACAATAAAAAGTTCTTTGTGAATTAGTCAGCATCCATGATTGTGTTCATGTAAATAAAGGAAAGCAACAAATGAATCACATTGATTCAGAAAAAAAATGATAACTTAATTAATGTTGTCAAATCCTTGCCTTCAGCCTAATAACTTGAATGCTAGCAGAACTAATACCTTGCATTTGTTGTTAGGGCGTAGTTCACACACTGCGTCAGAGAAAGGGAGAGAGAGAAATTTGTACCCTGAGACAAACCGAATCAAATCAAAACAAAATAAACAAACAGAAAGTATCATTTCGTCAATCACCAGTCTCCAAATTAAGCACAACCTTCAGCATTTGCTTGTAAATTTCTGTCTCTCTAGTGGAAAAACTGTGTCTTTGCCTATAAGATAATTATGTGAAAAGAGCGCCTATGTTTTATCCAAAAAAAAAAAAAAATTAGCAATCCTTCATAATCTTCATAATCCTTATAAGCTTTTTTCCCTTTAAATTTGATTGGTGTTAAAAGTGCCTGGATAGGGACACAAATCATTCATCAGAAACATATTTTCTGAACAACTTCTCTATACCAGGCAATAGGTATGAATCTGCAAACACATAAAGTGACCAAAAAATGAGGGATTTTTAAGGCAAAGAAGATAAAGGTTGATAGTGTTTCAAATCAGGTGGTTAGAGAAATCTTTCCCATGAAGTAAATCTGAGCAAAGGCATGAGTAACAGAGAAGTGAGACGAGCAGAAATCTGGAGAGGGGCTCTAGGGAAATGAACATCTCAACACCCAGGTGGGTGTAGGTGGGATGGGGAACAGGTGTGCCTTGTTCAAGAACAGGGTGGGGGCCAGGATGGGCAGCCCAGAGTGAATGCAGATGGAACTAGCCTGAGACAACAGCAGGGAAGCAGGCCGGGGCCGCGTCACCCAGAACTTTGCAGCACATGCCCAAGATTTGAGACGAACTATGATGAGAAAGTGTTGGAACTTCTCCTTGGGAAAATGTTGTAGTGTTGATAAATATTTTCAGTAACACAGGATTTCATAATTTGGATGGGATTGACACTTTGACCCAAATGATTTTTGCAGGACAGACTATGTATTAGAAGATATTTTCTGGCAGCACACTTTCTCCAGGTGTGGCAACCAGAAGTATCTCAGACAACGACAGAAGTCCAGTTAAGAACCTGGTTCTAATGCAACTGCCTTCACCGATTCAGTTAACTGTGCTGGGTGAGATTAAATTACTTACTTAAGGTCATGAAGTGAACTCTGGCTTTAGAGATCAAATACTTCTAGGGTTTTCAACTATCTTTTGAGGAAGTTAGTTTTATTCCCATGTACAGATAAAAAAGTTGACCCTCAGAAAGGTGAAGTGATTTGAAGTCAGCTGGCAAGTCTAACTCAGATCTCCGAATCTTATCTATTTCTGAAATCACTCCTCAGCTTCAGATGCATTTGAGATGAAAACTTGCACAGACCATGAATCAGAAACTTCCTTGAGCTTTTTACAAAATGTGACCCAACATAGTTCAAAGGTCAAAGAGACCTTTACTCTTCCAACCCCACTGTCACTAGCAAGAAGAAATAAAAAAAAAAAAGAGTTTGAAGACAAAGTGAATTGTCATTTCTATTTTTGATCCAAAAATAATTTAAAATATCTGTGTTTGACCAGGTCACTCAGCTGGGTTACAGTTTTGACAAAAGTTTGTTTGAAATAGGACTATCAAAAATGCTTTTGAAAAGAAGCATTTAGACTCTGCAATCGTACACTAGAGACAAGCTACTTGTTTCTATTTGTTTTTAGTTTATTGGCTATTTTATTGCTGCAACGCCTATCACATCTTTGGACTGGTCTAATAGGAAGGCTTCAAATCAAAATGATTTGTGAGTTGGGAATTTTGCATTTTTGGAACTCGTTTGTGCTATATTTAAGAGATTCAGAAGCACCTGTGATTCTCTGGTTGCTGCCTGGTATGGAGTCCTGATGGGGGCATTTCCCAGCAGGCAGAGAGGGGCTGGAGGATAGCCATGACAGAGAGCAGCATCAAGACAGTAGACAGGCTGCTGAGCTTCAGCTAAGGGCAGCCCACCTCACATTTGCTTCAACACTCAGAAGGCTGTTAACTGAAAACCCCTGTGACTCACCCAGGACTTCGTTTTGCTGTTACTTGGCTCATGCCCAAGCAAGACATAAAACGCCAGAACCAGTGTTTTTATCCAATGATAAGAGAGTAATGTGTTTCTAAATATCCCAGTTTATACTACTACCTGTCCCAGATTATTAACACTGTCTACTTGATTATTTGTTCACTCACTTCTAAAACGAAGACAATAATTGGATTTAACATAGTGAGTTAAGACAGGGATTAGAAATAGTCCATTTTTAGAATAGTTCATGCCAAGCACTTAGTTCATACTGGTATGGTATTTAGTAGCTCTTATTCATGGGTTTTAATTGGCTAACACAGTGACTGTCATATGGTAGTTACTCAAAAATGATATAAGCATTCTGTCAAGAATTTTATTATTGAATATCTTCTGCCTTCCAGAATTGATGCTAGGCATTTGGAATTCAGGTATTAATAAGCAATTTATTCACTCCAGGAAAATACTGTCCAATGTAGAGAACAGATATATAAATCATGATTGCAATCTAGTGTAAAAATAGTGTATAACGAAGCATACAAACATAAAAATCATAATAAATTTATCAACAGTTTAAATAAAAAATAAAGTTTGTGATTATATTTGGCATGGTTGTTAAGATGTCAAGTCTCACATTGAAGTACCTGGATTTGAAAGTGGCGCTGGTTCCTGGTTCTAGCTTCCTGCAAATACAGACCCTGGAAGGATGTGGTGATGACGCCAGTGGATGGATCCTAAACACCCACGTGAGAGGTCAGGACTGAGTTCTCAATTCCTGATTTTGGCCTGGCCCAGACCCATTTGTTGCAGGCATTTGAGGAGTGAACTAGCACATAAAAACTTTCTCTATCTGTCTGCCTCTGTCTCTGTACCCCTTAAATTAAAAAATAAGTAAATAAAAATAGAGTGTATAAATAGATTAGAACCCAAGAATCAACCAGCAGCTCCATGCCAATCAGGACCTATCACAGATTCTCCTGAAACTTTAACATAACCTGAAAGAGGTCAATACTTCCACTACGATTCTACAAATTCTACAAATTTTAAAGGAAGTTATAATCTCATTTCCTTGCCCTTTCTTCTGGGACCTGGTTTCCTTCTAAGCTATTTTCATTTGTTCAAAACCTTTTCAAAAATTGTAATTGGCCCTTCAGATTTTTCAAAAGAAAAAAATATGCAAAATCAATGGAAATTAAAGGGGAAGAATTATTTATCAAATAATAGAAAATTCTAAACCAGATATTTCTGTTCTTTTGAGCTTTTTGCAGCTACTAGATTCTTGAATTTCCCTTCCCTGTCCCAGAACCTATGATCATCTATATACAATAAATGTGGGAAGATAGGCCAAGGGAGCTACTGAAGAAAAGGCCCTGAGATGTATTTGTGAAACAATAAGGAGGCTAGATAGAATGAGAAGAGGGGCAAGGAGTGTACAAACGAAATTCAAGAAATAAGATTGGTGGACTAGCCTTGTGGTGCAGTGAGACAAGTCACCATCTATGACTCCAGCGTCCCATGTGAGTGCTGATTCAAGTCCCTGGCTGCTCCATTTCTGATCCAGCTCCCTACTAATGTGCCTGGGAAGGCAGCAGAACATCCTTGTGCCCCTGCTACCTACATGGAAGATCTAGATGGAGTTTCAGGCTTCTGGCCTGGCCCAGCCCTGGCTGTTGCAGCTATTTGTGGAGTCAAGAAAATAGAATGGAAGATTTCTCTCTCTCTCTCTCTCTCAACTATGATTTCAAATAAGTAAATAAACCTTAAAAACAAATGAAGTGAGAGAACTAAAAGATGGTTGAACTATGTAGAATCCTATTACAAAGATTTTGAATTTTACCCTAAGAAAAAAGTCATTCAATGGTGTTGGGCAGAGAAGTGGCAGGACCTAATCTGTTTTTAAGAGTTTGACTGTCCTACTGTTCTGCTACAGCCATCCAGGTGAGAGTTTAGTGACTTGAGCCACAGTAGAAGCACAAGAAATGACAAGAACTGCTTGAATTCTGGTTATATGTTAAAAGCAGTGCTATCAATATACCCTGATGGATTGGATGTGAAACCTCACACATACACACCAAAAATGGAATTAAGTGTTGGCATGAGCAACTAGCAGCATTGTGTTTCCAAACAGAACTGAATACAGGGATGTTTGATACTGGGGGATCTGAAATATCTTCTGGAAATGTTGATTTTGAGATTTCTGTGAGATACTGGCATGTTTATGCTGGGTAAATAGTTTGAGTCAAGAGCTCAAGAAATAGGTCGAGACTTCAGAATAAACTCAGAGTTGTTGACAGAAAAGTAGTAGTAAAAGTCATCCTAGAGAATATTGTCAAAGAGGAAGGGAATATAAACAGAAGAGATTTTTTTTTAATTTTTTTATATTTTTTGACAGGCAGAGTGGACAGTGAGAGAGAGAGAGAGAGAGAGAAAGGTCTTCTTTTGCCGTTGGTTCACCCTCCAATGGCCGCCTCGGCTGGCATGCTGCGGCCGGCGCACTGCGCTGATCAGATTGCAGGAGCCAGGTGCTTCTCTTGGTCTCCAGTGGGGTGCAGGGACCAAGCACTTGGGCCATCCTCTGTTGCTTTCCCAGGAGCATTAGTGGGGAGCTGGATAGGAAGTGGAGCAGCCAGTACTGGAACTGGCAGCTACATGGGATGCCGATGCTGCAAGTGATAGTTTTACCCACAGTGTAGCAACACCAGTCCCAAGTAGCTCCTCTTCCAGTCCAGCTCTCTGCTGTAGCCGGGGAGGAGGGGGGGCAGTGGAGGATGGCCTAAGTGCTTGGGCCCTCCCCCTGCACGGGAGACCAGGAGGAAGCACCTGGCTCCTGACTTCGAATTGGCGCTGCACGCCAGCAATGGCGGCCTTTTGGGGGGTGAACCAACGGAAGGAAGACATTTCTCTCTGTCTCTCTCTCACTGTCTAACTCTGCCTGTCAAAAAAAAAAAAAAAAAAAAAAAAGAAAGAAAGAAAAGAGTTGCTTAAGTGTAATACAGCAGTGAGGTTGTTTCCAACCACAATACTTGAATTAACAATTCTGCTTAGTGTTCTTTTTCTTTTTCAATATTCTATGCAATTATTTAGTTACTATGTTTATCTTTTCTTCACTCCCACAGAAAGGTAAGTTTCACAAGAACAGATGGTCTTTTCTGATTTCATCATTGCCACTTACCTGACACTAGGCATGTGTGTAGCACATAAGAGACATTCCACATATATGGAATGTAACAAAATGGAGGTCATTATTTCTGTTTTATATCTAGATAAAATAGTAGTAGGACTTAAAAAGGACAAATAATTTGTCAGAGGTCCCATGGCTAGTAAATGGTAGAATTGCAGTCCATCTGACTTCAATCGCAGCCCACCATTAACATGATGTGGTTTCCCAAGCTTCTTTCCCACTTTCATCATTCTCTTGCCAGAGAGTTATCTCGTTTATTTGCTTTTAAAGAAGATCCATTCTCCGGGCTTATGGTTTCATATCTTTTCCTTATGAGTAACCTATTTGACAAAGCCATCTATGTACAGGCTTATATATTATTTAAAGCTATTGTTTTATTATTGATTTGTTTGAATGCTAAGTTCAGGAAAGGAAAAACAAGCTAGCCAAATATATTTTGAATTATTTTTGAAACCCTTACATAATCCATAGGGAAACTAAATACAAATGTTCTGGTTATTTTACATGGGGTTTTAATAACTATTTGATGACTAGTGTCCACAGGGCATTTTCAAAAATAAGCAATGGAAGTCGAGCTGAGTTAATCGAAAATCAGAATGAAAGCCCTCTCCCCACAGCCTTCAATCACAACAAGCTGTGTAACAAAGCTTCTATTAATTATTCAAAACATAGTAGTTTATTTTACAAATCAATAAATTTTAAAATAAATTCTCAAGGCTCTAAAACTATGGAACAAATTAAAATTTAACTTAACCATGTAAGGTTGTTATTTCACTTGGAAAAAAATTATAAGCTAAAAATAAGCCTATTCCTTCCTGCTCACATCTTTGAAGACTGTCATGATCTCATTACAACCTGGATTGACAAAACGCCTACTGCTTGACTACAAAGATTTCTTTCTCTATCTTTATCACTTCCCTTTCAGGAGTCAATAACTGCACTTTCCACAGATCCTTGAAACTTCAAGATTCAAGTTCTGTCATGGATTGCAAAAAACAAGCAAAACAAAACAACAACAAAAACCCATGTAAGACCAAGAAATTTGGATAGGGGCATCCTTTTTGTTATAATGCACTTTCAACTAATTTTTTTACTGTTGATAATGTTTATCTACATCTTCAAAATTCTCTCAATAATTTATAAGCGAAGTGATTATAATCTATGCTGCTTCATATTTATTCGTATTTTCTCAGATGTTAAGGTACAACTGTGTTTTTCTCCGTGGTATCTAAAAACCAGAGTACTTAAACCGAACACTTGCGAAGATGTGTCTTAATTGCGTGGAGAATGGGTGTTGGCATCGCTTCAGAGGATAGGCCCAAGTGCGGGACCTGTCTGTGCTGCTAAGCCTCCTGGGATAAATCAGCCAGTTTCAACAAAAATAGCTCCCTTGTGCGGCACAGCTCCCTAATCAAGACACCTCGTTCACAGTCTGCCTTCGGAAAAGTTAATATATTTTAAATTATTTTCTAAGAAACGCAACACCCTCCTCCGTGGCCGTCCTACCCAGTGCTTCGCAGAGGCCAGTGGAGCAGACAGCTGTTGAGCGGGTGGTCTGCTGCTGGAAGAGACGTTTCCAGAGGAGGCTGTCCTTGAAGGGCAGTGACAGTTACAAGATTTGGCTGCTCCATCCTTACCCTTGAAAACAAGGCGTCCAACAGCTCCGAGCAGGTCGGCCCTGCCACCTCTGAGGGCTGTGTCCTTAGAGGCCCTCGTTGGCTGACCCCCCACCTTCGCGGCATGACCTTTCCCGGCAGATAATACAGGCGCTGCAGCCTGCAGAGTCGTACCTGGGATAGGCCTGACACGGGTCCCCCCACCATCAGCAGAGGTGTCGCGGGGAAGGGAAGCAGCCCAGGAGAGCGACATTCCTTCCGAGTCTGGCTTCTGCTGAGTGTGTTGCTTTCCCACCATCTTACAGCTGAGAACTGAAGTGTTAAAGAGAACCTCCGAAGAAGCCTTGGTTCTGTGGCGTCGGCCAAGGCTTTAACGTACAAGCAGGTTCACGTGCGACGTGCTGGGGGAGGAGTCGCCGGTAGCACGACCAGCCCGCAAGCTGCTTTGTTCCGATGGTGAACACTAATGCGGGGACATCGAACTGCTGTCAGGGAAGGCGCTGAGCGTGCGAGCGTCCCGGCGCTCGGCAGTCCTGGGGCAGTCAGGTTGAACCCGCACTCCACAAGCGAGCCTCCCACAACCTCTGGACCCATCGTTTAAAGGCTTCACTCTGTTTTAAATGCGAGGTTTTCCTACTGTCCACACTGCAGTTTGGAACTTGCTGGTAACTCCTCTACTTAGAGGAGAAATAAAAAGGCCAGTTTTTAAAGTAAGAAAAAAAAAATCTATGAGATTGAAAGAGAAAGGAAAAAGCCCTTAGTTTATATAAATCATAAATGATCATTTGAATCTCTGATGATAGAGACTTGGAACTATTAACTATTCCAAAATATTTTGGATCCATATATCTATGGGTAAATTGGGCAATATGGAAGCCAGTTGAACTGATTGGCTGAATGACTTAGATGCCTAAATTTTTGGTTTAGGATTCTGACCATAATTTCAGTTCAGTGAGCATTTACTACACAGGGTCTGGGCTAGGTATTTCTTTTTTTTTAATTTCTTTTCTTTATAATGCTTTTATTTAAAGAATATAAATTTCCAAAATACAGCTTATAGATTACAATGGCTTCCCCCCCATAACTCCCCCCCCCACAACCCTCCCCTTTCCCACTCCCTCTCCCCTTGCTTCACATCAAGATTCATTTTCAATTCTCTTTATATACAGAAGATCAGTTTACTATATATTAAGTAAAGATTTCAACAGTTTGCCCTCACATAGCAACACAAAGTGAAAAATACTGTTAGAGTACTAGTTATAGTATTAATTCACAATGTACAGCACATTAAGGACAGAGATCCTACATGATATATATTTTTTAAATTGATTAATTTTCTATGCAATTTCCAATTTAACACCAAGATTTTTTTTCATTTTTAATTATCTATATACAGAAGATCGATTCAGTATATACTAAGTAAAGATTTCATCAGTTTGCACCCACACAGAAACACAAAGTGTAAAATACTGTTTCAGTGCTAGTTATAGCATTACTTCACATTGGACAACACATTAAGGACAGATCCCACATGAGACGTAAGTACACAGTGACTCTACAGGATACTATTAAAAAAAACCAACATTCGAGTTCTAGGAGTTCCTGAAGGCATGGAGAGGGAGAAAGGATTAGAAGGTCTTTTTAGTGAGATAATAGCAGAAAATTTCCCAGTTTTGGAGAAGGACAGAGACATCCTAGTACAGGAAGCTCATAGAACCCCTAGTAAACATGACCAAAAGAGATCCTCATCACGACACATTGTAATTAAACTCACCACAGTGAAACAGAAAGAAAAGATCCTAAAATGTGCGAGAGAAACGTCAGATTACTCTCAGAGGAGCTCCAACTAGACTCACAGCAGACTTCTCATCAGAAACCCTACAAGCAAGACATAGCCCATGTACTAAGAGAGAAAAACTGCCAGCCCAGAATATTATATCCTGCAAAGCTCTCATTTGTGAATGAAGGTGAAATAAAGACCTTTCATTGCAAACAGAAATCGAAAGAATTTGTTGCCACTCGTCCAGCCCTGCAAAAGATGCTTAAAGATGTTACACACAGAAACACAGAAACACGGCCATCAACATGAAAGAAGGTAAATGAAGGGAACCTCACAGCAAAAGATCACAGGGAATTCAAAGCATACATTTCGATAAAGAAATTATGGGACATGTACTCTATAGAATACTATACAGCAGTCAAAAACAATGAAATCCGGTCATTTGCAACAAGATGGAGGAATCTGGAAAACATCATTCTGAGTGAATTAAGCCAGTCCCAAAGGGACAAATATCATATGGGCTAGGTATTTCTAGTAGGATTCTAAAGTTAATGGCGTCCAAGATGAGTTTATCGAATTGTAGGAAAGATCTTCCAACAAATCATTCAAATTAACTTGAGAGATATGGCAATTCTCAAAAAAGCTTTAAGAAGTACACAGAGATGAGAACAGGGTGTGTGACTAATCCTCACAAGATCAGAAAGAACCTTCTGGATAAGTTGGATGCATAACTCAATTTATTTCCTCTATGACCTTTTTCTAGGTTCTATGTTATTAATTTTTTTAAAAAATCTGGATATAACCTTTTCTGAGGAAAGGTGAAGGGAAGATGAACATTTTTCTCCATTTATTCTAGAAATACCTAGCCCCAGACCCCGTGTAGTAAATTCTCACTGAACTGAAATTATGATCAGAATCCTAAACTGTAAATTTAGGTATCTAAGTCATTCAGCCAGGCAGTTTAACTGGCTTCCATATTGCCCAATTTACCCATAGATATATGGATCCAAAAAGTTAATTTGAATGATTTGTTGGAAGATCTTTCCTACAATTCAATAAACTCATCTTGGATGCCATTAACTATTCTTCAATTGCTCAACATTGAACTGTTATTGAGCATCTATTTAGAATAAGAGATCAGTGGGGTTACTATGTAGTTGTATGGAGACTTGAAGACTAACAGTGGTGCCAATATGTCATGAATACAATACTTTTAATATTCTGTGATTTTTTTCTAACCTTATAACGAATGGAAGAGAAAACATTAAAATCTGATGAAATTTTTGAAAATTCTGTTGCCTTTTACTTGAAAGACAGAGCATTACACACACAGAGGGACAGAAACAGAGATTGATGTCAAGAGACAGACATTTTTCACCTACTCTCCTAATTTCTGCAGTGACCAGAGCAGGGCCAGACCAAAGTCAAGAGACTGGAACTCCATCCAGGTCTCCCCCTTGGGTGTCAGGGACTCAATTGCTTGAGCTGTCATCTACTGTCTCCCAGGATGCATCAACAGAAACTTGGAGTGGGCGTGTTGTAACCAGGGCTCAAACTGCCACTCCAATAAGGGATGCAAGTGTCCAAACGATGGCTTAATTCTGCATCTAAATGCTGGCTCCTGAGCAGATTTTCTTTTTCTACTGGAGGTTCTTCTCAAGTCCAAGACTAGTAAATTACTTGGCGCTTCCTATGACTTGCTTAACAGCAAGTACCCTTAATAGTTAAATCTCAAAGATTGACAAAACTTGGGCAACGTGGATATACAGCATGACTCTCCTCACCTTATCTTACATTTGGATCCATTCACCTTTTCAGTATCACTCATCAGAAGATTGACAAAGAACCCAGTCTTCTCAAATTCCCAGGATTTACTAAAAAACATGGGAAGTCCACATGCTTCAGAATTAAGTCTAATGTGGAACCTGTCTTCTGAGGAATCAATTTTGCAAGTTCAAAGAACCCAAGCAAAAAATACTTAAAAGAACATGTACGTTGATGAATATCTTACTGATTAATGCTCTGATAATTTAGAATCCGGAATCATTCACACATATGTGTGAAATGTAGCTTTTTATCTGCCAGTGAAGAAAAATTAGCTAAGCAAAACAGTACTTGTGAGTTTGAGAGAGATATCTGACATATAAGAACTAACCAAGTATTTTGAAACCCTTTTCTAGAATCTGTGTTGTTAATTGATACATTGTTATTTCAGGGTAATTGTCATTACATGTTAGATGACTCTTTTCTGCAAATTATCTGAATGCTTCTGAAAGACAAAACCACATAAATATTTATCATTCCATACATATACTCTAAAATGTATAGCACAAATCTTGTCTAAAACCCCACATAATGGAATTTGTGGGGCCAGTTGGTAAGGCAGTTGCTGGAAATGATCCTCAAAGCAATTGTGAGCCTGAAAATAAAGCTATCTTCCATCTAAATGTTTCCAGTTAATATTGAGGGTGAGCTGATTAAAGGTTTCTGTGAAAAAAGAATACATAGTCTAACAGCTACGTGTATGTTTTTATACATTGTTTTATAATTATACAATGAACTATAGAGTATTCATCAGTATTTCTATTAAATGTATTAATAAATTCAGACTTGAAAATATTAGGACTATAACCCAAATTCAGAAAACTAGCAGTGAAACCAATTTCTTATTGCCTTTTTCAGTCTGTTACATTACAACTCGTTGCATAAAAGACACTATCATTCACATACCAAGAGCCCTAAGGCGAGCCCTTCATACCTCGCTCCAGTGTAGCACTTAACATATTTTTATTTCATCACAAAAGTTCGTTTATGAATCTTCTGCATTAGGATGTAACTTTCTTGTGACCAAGGACAATCTTACCTTTAAACTGGTCCAGGGAATCCAGCACATGTCTTAGCCCGTGATATTGTTCAACAAATTTCAATGAAATGGATTGATTCAGAAGCAGAGGAACTAAGCTAGAAGCCAATCTTCAGTTTTTGGATGGTGGCATGATATAGAAAAAGGGGTTATACTAGTCATGCTCATTTAAATAAAAGAGGAAATGCTGGTGATATTGCTTAAATTAAGCAGAAAATACCCTCTGACTATCCTACAGAATAAGGCAAACAAAATACTAGAAATTACTCACAAGATTCAATTTCCTGGCACTCATAAATATGATGAAATGTCTTCCAAAGCTTGTTATAATGTTTATGTTGTTGTTATGTATGTTATTTGGCATGGCTGATTTTCAGATACAGTGAATCTATTGTGATTATATGAACAATTTTAAAAGTTCTGAGTTTTCTCTGGGTAGTGGTAAAAACAGGAAGTCAGAAAGATTCAACATTTGGGAAGGACTTGATTCACTTGTGCCAAGGACCCTAGCTGTTGGCCAGTGAGAAAACAGACTCGGCGTTACAGCTGCAAGGAACTGAATTCTGCCAACAACAGGAAAGGAAGAAGACCCCAAATTCCAGATGGGAGTGCAATCAGGGACCTCTTGACTTCAACCTTAGGAGACCCTAAACACAGAATCCAGTGTTCTCACCTCCAGTGCTGTGAACTGATGAAGGTGTGTGCAATTATTTATTGCTCAACAACAGAAAGGTGACATGCAGAACATTCATCTTCTAAGAAGACTAGTTCTAGAATAAGTGAGAGTCACTATTCTGCAATGGAACTATAAAATAAATGCTAACAAAGGAGTTCAGAGAGAAATCCCCATTTATTTCAAATGGTTCAGGAAAAAAAGAGCTTCATTATACAGTAACAAATTGATCTTAGGCCACCATAGTTGTTTTAGCACATGACAATGGATGCAGGTACTAGGAATTTAATGTATTCCTTCGGCTTGCATACATGTTAAAGAGGAAAATGCTTTTATTTGGAGGAGGGAAGAAGATATTTTAATGATGTTTGAAAGGTGCCAAGGCCTTTTTTGTGGCCTTATTGAACTTGACTCAGACCTTGTCACATTGAGAAAATATATGTAACTTTCTTTTGTTGTTTCATGTGTTTTGAGTTTAATAACATATGCTGTTTATACTGGGTTTCTATAGAGAGTCCTTTTTTGTCCTGTAAACAATTGCACAGATTTACCTAGAGCTGTGTGGGTTTTCTCTTTCTTTATCCACCCACCACCTCCCTCTTTGGAAACTCTGAATAGCTCCTAGGATTAGCAGCAGCTTAGCTTCGGTCATGTTTTGTAATAGATAAATGCAGTTATTGTTCCATTCTGGCTCTCAGGATGATGTGAAATTAACCAGTTGTCTTATTCTTCCTGACGTTATCTCACCATTCATATCTTAAAACTCATTCCTATTTGTGCTTCACTGACTTGTCACAAAGCACGTATAAGTGAAACCTCCATATGTAATGATGCCTAAAGGTCAGGTTAATCATTTTCCAAATGAGTTAGGTACTTCTAAGAAGGATAATTGTCTCCTCTAAGGATTTATCCCACAACAAGTACTAATCAAAAAACATTAGCTATTTCTTGTAGATATTAATGTTTCTGTTTTTGGTATGGACACTGATACACAAGTTTAAAGATTTTCCAAAATCGGGGTCTGGCATTGTAGCATAGACACAAGTCACGGTCTACAAAGCTTGCATCTCATATGAGTGCTGATTCATGTTCAAACTGTTGCACTTCCAGCCCAACTCCCTGCTAATGGCCTAGAAAAAGCAGCTGAAGATGGCCCAAGTGTTTGGACTCTTGCTACCCATGTGGGAAGACTCAGATGAAGCTTTTGGCCCTTGGCTTCAGCCTGGCCTACCCCTGGCCTTTGTGGCCATTTGGGGAGTGAATCAATGGATGGAAACTCTCTCTCTCTCTCTCTCTCTCTCTCTATCTGTAACTCTTTAAATAAAAAAATTGTAAATAATAAATGCAAGATTAGTATGAAGCTTAAGTCAAGATGATTCCCCATTGCTGGCTCTTAGAAGAGTGTTGGGTCTCATAAATTTTCAGATGGCTATGTTCATTTAACCTCCTAAGAAATGTTCTGTTCTTGACCCTAACACTTTGAAATCTATTATTGGAGAGCATGATAGTCCTCCTGACCTCCACATCAAATCTATTAATAATGAAGCTTTGTGTTATCTGAGCCCTTTTACTTTTTTAACATGTCTCCTTCAGGAAATAGTACATTATATCACTCTTTCATTCTATAAATCTGTATTGTTCAACAAGATATTTATCCTTAAATTTTTTAAAATGAAAGAAAATCTAAAATTTACCTACTCAGACTCACCAATTCTTAATGGTTCAATTTGCCACATGTGGCTAACAGATAGCACAGCTTTATAAAATATTTCAATAAATGCAATATATTTTATTGAATGACACTCTGTAGAGCCACAACGATAGCTAACCACTGGACTATGTGCTGGGTATGTACTGGAAATTTTAAAGGAAGTAGATTATGTTTTTACTAGACCTAAGACCTAGAATATCTCAAAGTTCGAAGTTGTCTTATGCTGCTAAAATTATTAAAAATATGTTTTTCTTGGAGTTTCCTGTAGAAGACTCTAGCCAGTTCTACTGTCCAAGGACTTAAGGGAAGAAGTTCAGACTTCCTCTTGCTATAAAGTTGACATCCTTGTAGATTTTACTCATATACCTCTTAACTGTCAACATCACTCATTCACGTCATTGTAAATTCCCTTTTGTAAAGATGTATTTGCTTTATTTATTTGAAAGGTAGAATTACAGAAAGAGAATGACAGAGCTTTTCCATCTTCTGGCTTACTTCTCAAATTTCCACAATAGCCAGGGCTGGGTCAGGCCAAGGGCGAGACTCAAACTGGCATTCTGATATGAGACGCCAAGATCACAAACGATGGCTTAACCCACTATGCCGTATCATCAGGCCTTTCATAAAACCAGTTTATCAAGAAGTCATTTAAAAACTAATTCTATCAGGACTAGAAATGCTTTAAGTACGAAAAACAAATTTGGTAATAGCCTCAATCAGGCTTTGCCTTTATTGGGTTAATCACTAATTCTCCTTAAAGACTCATTGCAAATGTCACTTCTGAGAAGCCATTTCTGGTTCTCTGGAAACCGAGGGTGTTGCCTTGTTCTGTGTATTCACTCTGACTCCAACTTCTCTTCAGTGTAATCATCTCACCTGATCATCAATTTTAATGCAGTGATTTGCTTTTGCTCCCAGCTCACACAGCGGATCATTAAGGAACTCTATGTGCCTCTCTCATCATTTAATTTCTAACTCCTGAAACAGTGTTTCACACTTATTAGCGATTTCCCTTGTGTTCCCTTGAATAATTCTTGTTTTGAGACTGTAGGCAAAAGAATCAGACATGCTATATTATATATCCTTTCTATTGCTCTTGATATGGTCTCTAATAATCTAAAAAATCACCTTGATCGACTTCAGAAAAATAGTTTTGTTTATACTTTTAATGCGAAAGAAGTGTAATGTCAAAATGTTTTCCCAGAGAATTTAAGGCAGTGTGAAATACTAAAAATAAAGGCATAGAAGGAAGAACGCAATTTGAGTTCTTTCTCTGCCACCAAATTTGCAGTGTGACATTCATTGCATCAAGATATCTTTGTTTTCCAAGGTCCTCAAATATAAGATGGTTATGAATATGTCTACCTCACAGACTTTCCAAGAGAATTAAGTTAAATAATGCATGATGCATGTCCAACAATGGAAGAATGCTCACTAAATATCAATGTTTTACCTTTTCCTGCATTCAAGAACTATCCCTGCAGACAGCAACTGATAGTTTATTTTGTTTTGTTTATCTTGTTCTTCTTTGGCTTCTCTTAGAAATCACTTTATTTGATTTGGTTTTCCTCCCTTCTTTGTTAGTATTGTAATATCTCATCTCGTTCTTCCATTCCACCTCTCCCTCGTGTAGCATCCCAGTGATGACATACTGAGCATAATTCAGCATTGACCTCTGGCACAAATAAGCATCTGTTTTGCACATTTAAGACGTTATATTGCCTGTAATGCCTGCTAGCTCATGATTCTAAATTATATTTGAAATACAGTGTAATATTAGGTTGGTAGGTTAAAATTACAATTTTATGTTGGCAGATAATGTGTTTTCAAAAAGCTCTTCTCCATGTGTATATTAAATAGTTTCATCAAATAGTGGACTGAGTTTTGTTTGTCCTTGACCACACTAGATATTAGAAACAATGACTTATTTGGCAAAAGTTCATCTACTTTCTGGATGAAGTTTAAAATCCTACATTTTATTTGTATTATGATCACATTGCATTAGTTATAAAGTTTTTTTTATGCTTTCTCTTTTCTTGAGAAAAGAAAAAAACCAGGGGAGATGATTCCTTCCTAGTTATTGCTTTCAAAGCTACTGCCTTTTCCAAGGTTGTGAGTTTTTTTTTCCATTTCCTCTTATAATTAGTTCTTTTCTTCTCATAATTAGTTATTGATGTGTGTGCTGGCCTAAATAATGGTTTTCTTTTTTTAAGATTTATTTATTTATTTGAAAGTCAGAGTTACACAGAGAGAAGAGAGGCAGAGAAAGACAGAGGTCTTCCATTTGCTGGTTCATTCCCCAGATGGCTACAATGACCAGAGCTGAGCTGATCCAAATCCAGGAGCCAGGAGCTGCTTCTGGATCTCCCACGTGGGTGCAGGCACCCAAGGACTTGGGCCATCTTCTACTGCTTTCCCATGCCTTATCAGAGAGATGGATTGAAAGAGGAGGGGCAGGGACTCGAATTGGCACCCATATAGGATGCTGGCACTTCAGGCCAGGGCATTAACCCGCTGCGCCACAGCACCGGACCCCTAAATAATGGTTTTCTAAAGACTGCCTCAGTCTAAACTCTGAAAATAGTATATATGTTACAAAAGGAACTTTTGGCAATTGTAAGTGTTTTAATAATTTTGGGATTGGGAGATTATCCCATGCTGATTCAGTAGACTGAATGTAATCACAGGAGTCCATATAAAAACCAAGAGAGAGTATGCAACAGAAGCAACACAAGGTTATAGGCCAAGACATGTAGATGGCTTCTAGAAACTGTAAAACACAAAAACAAAGTCAAAACAAAAACCCTTGAACCAGAATTGCTAGAAGCAACAGAATTTTTGATTTTAGAAGAAATACAATTCATGATTTTAGCCCTGTAGGACTCACTAGGATTTCTGATTTCCAGAAGTATAAGAGAAGTATGTTTTGGTAATTAAACCATTTAAGATCTTAAACTTTTGGTAATGTATTTTGGCTGCAATAAGAAAATAATACATTGTTTTAAAAACATGTTTTTTCTTTGATTGTGTCCAAAGTCATCAATCAGCTTAAAAAAAAAAAAAAAGATATAAGGCTGGCGCCGAGGCTCACTAGGCTAATCCTCCACCTTGCGGCGCCGGCACACTGTGTTCTAGTCCCAGTGGGCACCGGATTCTGACCCGGTTGCCCCTCTTCAGTCCAGCTCTCTGCTGTGGCCCGGGAGTGCAGTGGAGGATGGCCCAAGTGCTTGTGCCCTGCAACCCGTGGGAGACCAGGAGAGGCACCTGGCTCCTGGCTCCTGCCTTCGGATCAGCGCAGCACGCCGGCTGCGGCAGCTATTGGAGGGTGAACCAACGGCAAAGAAGACCTTTCTCTCTGTCTCTCTCTCACTATCCACTCTGCCTGTCAAAAAAATAAAAAGTTTAAAAAAAAAGATGTAGTCTTAATTTTAGAGTGGGCTCCTCATATACTTTAGTGCAAATCTCCTTGCCAAACTAGAACACCTGACATTTAAGCTGAAGGAATCCTTTATTCCCACGAAGAGTGAGTCGATACCAGAGTGCTTCAGGAATGTGAGTGCTGAGCACATTTGGAAGTCATCTAATAATTAATATATTCAGAATATATAAAAGGGATCTTCAAACGGGTTCAGGAAATGTGACTATGAATGTTATACATGCATTTCTAAATTGTTTTTGCACCAAAATAAAGCTTTCTTTTAAGTTGATTTTTCCATGAGCCTTTTAAAGTACCGTTGTTAAAAAATTTCATCAAAAAACATGTTTTGTAATTCCATTTCCATGAGGTTTTTGATGCATCCTCATATGTGTGTATTTGCATATCTATTTTTAATTAATCCCCAGGTATTATATGATTCTTTTAATTTAGACAAAAGATCATTTGAGGAATGATTTATAATGCCACAGAATTATTTGTTGACTGATAGAACTGGGAGAATTTAATAGGCCAATAAATGAAGTTGAATGACCTCAGTTTTGAGAGCTGCAAATAGAGGTATTCTTAAGGGGACAAAAAACACAATTGTACATTTTAAAAATAGTCAAAGTATCCCGCAGAATCTTAAGTCTACTCCTTGGGAGTAAAAATTATTTTCTCTCCATCAGCTTTACTGAGTTTTCATGATAGTACTAAGAAAACTTAATCAAACAGAATGCATTACACCATTAGCCTTGATTGCCCTTGGGACATGTGAAAATGCACTTGGAACTTTACATACCATATAAAATGCCTAAGCTTATCTTGGCCATTGTCACTGACTCTCTTGGTCCCTTGAATTTAATTCTCTCTGCATCTGTGTACAATACATGATGCCAAGATATTTTCCTACTCCAAACCCTAGCTGATGCCATGATCTGAATTTGACTTACTCTAAATTACTTTCAGAAGAATAGTGTGAGGAAAGGAAACAAACTGTCATTAACAGAAAATCTCCCAAGGAAACCTTCCTTAAATCTCCTGAGCTAAGTTAAGTAAGCCTCTCTGTGTGCTATTAACAATCTCAGCAAACTTCTATTGTACCTTTGTTTTTATTTTATTCTTAATATGTCTTCATGGATCTTTCTTTTGGGGCTGTAGCTTTTCTGATGGCAAAGAACAAGTCTAATTGGTTTTTGCAATAAGTCCTCAATAAACAGGCAGTAGGCCCTAAATACAAGCATGCTGACTACTCTCTATTTCCACTCGATTCCTTCAAGGTGTTTCAATGATATCAAGTGGAGCAACAAACACCTCCTTCGAAGGTTTTAGGTGTTTTCTCAGATTGATTTCCTTCACCAGTGAGGTCTCCTTCTGATGCCTAGTTCCTACTTTTTTTGTTTCAAGCCCATCAAAAACCCTTACACTGATTCTATATATTCTGCTTAAATGTGGAATCTAACATTTTTTAAAAATGAAAAAGGCAAAAAATGATAAAAAGAATACCTGTGTGTATCAATTTTCCTGTAAGAGTGTTTTGTCACACTTAGTTTTAAATCTTTGTCAAGCAAGTTGTTAAGAAAGATATATTACTCTAGTTTTAATGATCTAAGTTGTTTTAAAATTTATGATATATAAGTGCAATATACATCTTTTAATTTGCCTCAATTACTACTGAACTGTGTTTTTTTTTACTTTTTATCTGTTGAACTATTCAGTAAAGTATTAAGCCTTTGAGTGCAATGTAAATTAACAATATGTTATCTCAAAAGAAAAAAATAAGATAAAAATAAAATTAAAATCAAAAAGAAGGTTGAAAGAAAAAAATTTTTAAATTCATGCTGTGATTGAAAAACATAAGGTGGGAATTTTTGTTCCTATCCTATGATTGCTAGAGCTTACTAAAGTGGAAACTTTAAAGTTTGGGGGAAAAAATCTTAATACAGCACTTTCCATACTCTTTGAAACTTGTATAAAGAAATGTCAAGAGCACATGTTATCTATCATTGTCTAAGTCTCTGAAGTTTTCCGATTATTATTGATTAAGGTTACTTTACCAGAGATTAAGAATTTTGCTGAAGCATCAATTGTCATTGATAAAAGAGAGATAGTCATTGCCTTCACAATCCCTAAATGACTGGAAAACATGTCTCTGATGGTTCCCAATGTCTAAGGCTATATTTACGTCTTAGGATTTGCTGATGTAGGCTGTCTTTGATGGCTGAGTGGGAGGCAGAAAGACTTTGAAACAGAGAAAAAAAAAACCGTATCTGCCTAGAGAGATTGCCTTTTCTTCTTAATGACTAAAGCCCAAATAAGTATGCTTTTGATGACCTGCCATTTTGGTTCTTTGAGATGTGCCCAAAATATGTCTGATATTAGTTACAAGTTATGTATTTCTGGATATTTTACATTGTTTTATTTGAATCTATTTTAGTGGTTAGTCATTGGATAGTATAACGGCCTAATTTCTCTTTGTCAATCCATCGACTGGCTACTATAATATGGATGCTCAATATGTAATGAAAAATTTGCCAGAAATATCGCTTTGGCTTAAGTAGAGGAGTCTGCACATTCCAGTGCTATAAAATGGAATCAGAAAGCTTAACCTTGGCCTGGGCCGAGCACCAGAATCAACATGCAGCTTTAAGGGACTCATTTTTCAGGGAGTCAATTTCCTCATCTTTTTAAAGTTATTGAAAAAATATACCCAAGTCAACCTACATAACTTGCTATGATGCAGGCTTATAATATTCTTAAAAAGATTGAATAATTGCTCCTTTTCCTGACTTAACATGCATTAGGTCACACAGTTGCACACTGTTGGGAACATATACAAGTTTAGTGACAATTAAGGAAAATCGAAGTTAAACCACTTTGATTAGCATCTGATTTCTGGTCCACAACACTGCAGGTAAGATGTAGGAATAATATCAGAAGAGCCCTGGGAGTAGAAGGATTGAAACCCAAGGGCGATATATACAATAAATCTGCCCTCTACTGCTAAAAGAAAAATATCTGTGACTCTGTAAAAGGGTGAGAGGCTAAGTCTGCTTCTTTCTTCACTGTCTTCACTGTCTACAACTGGGTCTCTTCAATGTTCCTTTATTTTCTTTGCATGGTGACCCTTCCTGTCTATTCTTCCATCAAATTGACAGGGAGAATCAATATATGGCAAGCCCTATCTTGTTGAAAAACCTCCCCCAGAAATACTTACAAATTTCCTCAATGTATTTGCAAGTTTGCTTTTCATATGGGATCAAGGTGGATGCCCGACAATGCGTGAAAGAAACTCTTTGGATGACCTCTCAGCAATTTTGTTTAATTCTCTTTATCATGTAAGGGAGTTATTTTTCCAGTTATCCCACAAGGGTTCAGGGGCCCAGTCACTTGGGCCATCCTCAACTGCTTTCCCAGGCACATTAGTAGGCAGCTGGATTGGAAGTGGAGCAATCAGACCAACCAACGACCATATGGGATGCCGGCATTGCAGGCGGCAGCTTTACCTGCTAGGTCAGAATGCAGGCCCCAGTTATTACTTTCTTTACAGAATCTTTTTCATGACTTTCATTCCCTTTGGTTCAAATGAACATATTGTCCTCCCCATTAGCAGAGTATTTCCACACAACATGAGAAGGATCAGGTAGCAAACTTTATCTCCTGGAGGAGTGAGTATATGACTAACCTGCACAATTGGGCTAGATTCCAGGAACTTACTGAAACAACAGAAATATGGCATACTCTTTTTTTTTTCCCGTTGATATAATTGACTCACTGAAGGTTGACTCCAGGAAAGCTTCTGGTTGTCAGGTTGTCAAAGACAAAGAAGATTTTGCCTAAAAATAAAGTTTAAAATGAAAAAAAAAAATCAAAGAGGAAAAAAGAAATCAAATTCTAGTGATATCTAGTAGTCTTTGGGTTGCAGATAAATCTAACCAATATAAATAGATTTATCTTATTATTTGTTTATTTTATTTTTTGTTTATGTGAACAATGAAATATTCTTCTGCTCAAGCCAATTGGAAGCAAGGGTATGTTGTTTGTTATTTTAATAGTCAATAGGTGTCTCTTATATGATGTTTCTTTCAAGTCACTAGTCTAGAATGCACATCAAGCACTTACTAACTCCACCTTGACTTTCTTTGGGTAACCCACTTTATGTCACTGCTTATAATTATCACAATAACTACTTTTTTTAAGATTTCTTTTATTTGTTTGAAAGTCAGAGTTACAGAGAGTGAGAGAGAGACAGAGAGAGTTCTTCCATTTGCTGGTTCACTCCTCAGATGGCTGCATTGGCCAGAGTTGAGCCAGGAGCTCCTTGCAGGTCTCCCACATGGGTACAAGGGTCCCAGTACTTGAGCAAATTTCTGCTGCTTTCCCAGGAATATTGTCAGGCAGCCGGATCAGAAGTAGAACAGCTGTGACTTAACCCAGTACCTATATGGGATGCATCACAGGCGGTAGCTTCATCCACTGTGTCGCAGCACCAGCCCCTATCACACTACTTTTTTACAATAAACTCAGTGCTTTTCATCCTCTCTATAAATTAAATTTTCTGGAACACTTAATAAAAATTTATATGGAAAGAGAGACAGGGGTTCTAAAATGTTTTCGGTTCAATCTGTTACTCTCGCCTTTGCATGCATACATATCTATTTGGTAAATAAAGAGTCAGCTCTCCTTTCATAGTTGAAAGTATAATTCTAGTGTGTCTGCACAGAATTAGACGTTTGGATGGATACTAAAAGATTCTACAGCTGGTTGAAAAGTAAGAGTCAGTTCAAACTATCTGGATAACACCAAACCACCAGATGTTTGACTGATTTCTTAAAAAAAAATAAAAAATAAAAAACTTTAATCCTAGTTTGAAGGAGCTCTTCTGAACTGAACCAATTGAATTACTAAAATGTGACATGTACTGAATCAAAGATTCGTATTTGAATTATTCATTTAATTCTTATGATAATCTTGCCTGCCAATTGACAATTACTAAACCAGTTTTAACTATGAAAAAAAAGTAGAAGCTGATTTTAGTAATAATATACAACTATTAGTTGAGATTCCAACTCATGCCACATTTTGGCATGTTGATAATCTCACCATAGCCTCCCCTTGTGCAAATTCAATGTGCACTACACTGTGTTGTCTTCAGACTTCTTTGTCATGCTGACTGGGAAAGCCTTCCTGATGCAACTTGACCACATGTGGCTGGTGTTGTCGATTTTTTTCACATGTGACCATTTAATTTTTGAGTTGCTCATCAGAGGGGGTTCTTTCTCCAAATCCAATGCTTCCCTAATTCTAATTCAGCATGACCCTATACTCAACGTGGTTTCAATTTATGGAGTCTCTGTTTTTGGTGTTTCGGGAAAGAACATTTGATGTTATTAGTTTTATTTCCACTCATCTACCCCATTGCCACAATAAAGAACAGATACTTGCAGCAAGGCAGTCCATGCTCCACAATAAGACACTGGCATATCCTGGAGTCCTTGGGTAGTTAAATAGAATGGATATCATTATGTTGCATGATTCTCAGTTATTTAAAAATAACATTTCTTTGCTTTATAAAAATAAATATTTCTCAAGGTTGGCAGAAAATTGTGTTTCATCTGTATATTGGAGATCCACAGTCTCTGTGCTTCCCAGGAGAACACATCAATGCTGGAGCTTATGCAATGCAGAGTATCTGGAGGGAAACGGGCCTATAGTTTCCTACCCATTCTGGGGACAGAAAATGCCATTGTTGCAGTTTGTGTGGTCTGCTTCAAGGTAAGTTTCCACTTCAGTGATGCCCACAGAACAACGTTTTCAGGGTCAGCTTCCTACAACAATTTTCCTTTCAACTTCCAAAGCACAATTTCTAGCTGCTTGGTTCCCACATATCCTTGTGTACATGAACAGTTAATGTCACCTGTGTAGTCATGTGTCTTTGGGGATGTGTCACTTAGCTGTGATAACTAATAGAGCACCTAAAAGGCAATATGTAGAAATGAAATTGACACCATGAGAAGCAATGATTTTGAACAGCTCTTCTCTTGGCTGTTGAGGAACAGCTTTGTATTTTATATTTTTGGTTATGTTTTTCTTTCTTTTCCTTTATAACATTTTCTTTATCTTTTTGTCTTTCATATGAATCCTTGAACTCTATACTTAACATAGAGTTAATCATATATGTATAAGGTGAATTGAAATAGATCATAGTAAAGAATAAGAACAAGAATAAGAAAGGGAAGAGGAAGAGGGGTGGGAGTGTGGGTGGAAGGGCAGTGTAGTGGGAAGAATTACCAAGATCCTAAAGTTGTTATTTTGAAATGTATGAAGTTCAAAACTGCAAAGCAGTATGGTCCTAAATACCTCCTTATGGACTCACTTCTAAGGGTACAGCTAAACAACTTGCCATAAGATGTCAAAATCCCTTAGCTGGCTGATAAAAATAGCAGCTTAAGTATTATAAACACCAAATGGATAAGATTAACTGGTAAAATGACCATATAGATAGGAAAAAGTGATAAAGTGATCATATAAACAGGACTAAGTGTATGGAAACAACAACAGACAGATTTGAAAAGGAGTGATGGTTCCATCATGGGAAGCAGTCCACACAACAGACTCATCGAACAAAAATCTCCTTAAGTAGCACTCTGGCCTCAGAATCAGCCCTTATGACTCTCTGGTCTGGCTGGAAAGCCCAGGGCAAGCATTTCTGTCACAGACCAAGACACTCTGGCAAAAAATGTCCTACATAAAGAACCCCTGTGAGTGATACCCTAGTGGAAAGATGGGGCCACGAAAGAAGGATGTACTTTCCTCTGAATGGAGGAGAGAACTTCTACTTTGGATGTGGCCTTGTCAAGCTAGTAGATCCAAAAGGCTTCCATAGCTGAGGCAGATCACGCCAAGAGTCTTGAGTGATCACTGATGTAATAAATAAGAGTGTTATTTATTAAATAAACAAGAGTCACTGTGCATTAACTTCCCATGCAGGACCTCTGTTTCTAAAGAGTTGTTACATGAAAGCTAATAGTAAAACTTGTTCTCAAGAATCACTTCCTTTCAGTGTGTTAAATGGAAGATATTACTATGTCTCACAAATTAAGAGCTCGCAAAAGATGTATCGTTCTTGGGTTCTTCTTTAAATATAATTAAGTTTATAAAAGGAAAGAATGGGGAGGAAGGAATGGAAAAGAGGAAGTGAGAAAAACAACTGCATAGAACAGCCCTTGTATAGACAAGGTACAGTTATCTTAGTTTTTTTTTTTTTTACTCCATTCATTCTTCATTTCTTTCTTTATTTCTTTTTCTTTTACTTTCTCAGATAAAACAGGAGAGGGAGCAGGAAAGGGGGCAGGGAGAATGTCTGAGAGGGCAGGTTACTATGTCCATAATGCTGTATTTATGGGATACTTACAAATATATATAAAGAGAGAGAGAGAGAGAGAGAGAGAGAGAGAGAGAGAACGCTTCAACATTTGGGAGTTTCATTGCAAGTACATAGGAGGGAGAGGGAATGGAACTGTTGAGTCAAAATCATAATAATCCAGCACATGACTATGTGGATTCTATATTCTCCTATTGCCTCTTATTCTCATCATTTGTCCTGAGGTATTGGGAGCAAGATGCTTTCTTTGATCACTTCTTATAGTATCACTGTAAGGCTAAGGACACTTTATTTTTCCTTAGGTAGAATGATCAAGCAATTGATTATCAAAACTTGGATTTTTTTTTTGTTAATAAAATGATGCTATCTATAGTTACTTCTGAAAAAAAACCACAAAGATGTGAGTTAGGATTTGTCAAAATGTCTCTGAAATATTTATTGAATTATTTTTAGTATATTATTAAATGTACTCAATTTCATTTTTTCATTTAGAAGTTATTTTCACATAAAGAATATCTTGCAATTTAAGACACTTTCTGATTATGCAAAGCTTTTCCGCACATGTTCTCATTAGCTTATCACACCCAACTTATTTCATAGAGAAGACATATATTAAAGTCCCTTTTATTGTAGCTTAAATTACTAAAGCTGGGGCTCAGAGATATAATAGTATATTAATATCTCACAGCTAGTAGATGGTAGAACTATTACTCCAACTAAAGATTTCTGGCTCCAATTCACATATTCTTTTTCATTACACCACCTTTGCAACTGGTTGCTCCTATTTTTTAGATTTGGGGAGGGGGGCAGGAACTCAAGAAGTCAGTTAAGGATCATTGAGGTGGAAAGCTCTAGGTGAAGTCCAGTGGGACTGTCTGAAAGCCCTCTCTGAGGTTACTGATCACAGAGCTTTGATGGAGATCAGAAATCAGGGAGGTTAGGCTTTAAAAGTTGTTCAGCATGATTGACTGAATGTAAGGGTTTGTTACAACATACCTGCCAGAATTAATTTACCATAAATATGAAAACTATTGAAAATCTTACTTCATGCAGAAGAACTTTGACAAATATCACTGCAATGAGCTTTTGGACTTGAAGGGAAAGTTCTTATCATTACTTACCTGGTCAGTCCTTTTCCTAGTCCCTTAAACAAAATTTTGTGAATCATGAGTTACTATAGTTTGTTCTGGTAGCCCTGAAATTAGGTCACACATTAAAGCTTTCTTTAAAATGCTGGGTCCAGTCCTTAAAAGTTCTTGGCATTCGTGTTTCTGTCCTCCTGAGACAGCACTTCAGTTCCCCCCTGTTTTGTGCTGTCTTTCTTCTTTTGCTTACATATCATTATTTCATCAAATGTATATACTCAATATGATTTCAATTTTGTTTTGTTTGTTGGGCCAGTGAACCTGAGTAACCCAAGGAACATGGCCAAGCATCTGGTAACAATAAAATCAACATTACAGTAGAAGAACATCAAGAATCCTGTAGCCATAAGGTAATATGGAATATATTCGGGTAGCTACGAAAAATACATAATAATGTGTTTTTGTCTGTGAGAGTTGTGTTCTCTGAGTTGACAGAACTAGGTCAAAGATCCCTGACAGCATATGTTCAATACCTCAGGCCTAGAGAAAACAACACTTGTCCTTTGCATCTGGTCCATATTTTAGTTTTCATTTATCATGTTTTCTGAGATTCTTAGAATCACAACTGCCCCAAGATTCTTAGAATCACAAAACCCCTGAAACTACTAATAAAATACATTTACCAGGTCATCAGTTTAAAAAACAAGGGCAGATGGCCTTTGTACAAGGTATCTTCTTATGTTTGTCAGGTTCTCTGTTCATGCTGCAGACTTGGTAGAGTGTGGAAGAGACTATGACCATCAATTTTTCCCAAGTGTTCATTCTAAATGCTTCTTTCCTTCACTGTGCTGCACAATTGGCCATTGCTACCTAGCTCAGCTGTAGGTTCTAGCCAGTGTCAAAATATGTTTGATGAGCAAATGAATGAGTAAACTGATTTCATTTTCTGTCTTTACTTCTAAGTAAATGGCCCTTTCTTTGACGCTTACATTAGTCTAATATTATTTATTGGATGTTTACATAAGATTTATGAATGGTCTGCTCAACAAATACTACTTAAATTCTTCCAGTTTGTTGATTAAAGAGAAAACAAAGCTCACAATTCTTCTCCAACATGTTTAAATGAATTTTTAATTAGATTAAGTTTAAGAATATCTCTGTGGCTTAATTACTTTAGAATTCAAAGTTTATCTTTAGGCTCACTTTTTCTATTTCTAGTGCAGTAGAAGAAGATATTTTCTTTAGTTTTCAGTAAGCATTTACAATTAGCACCTGTTAGTAAACACAGAAGAAAATAGTCTCCATTTGGAAACCTAGAAATAAAGGCTGACATGACTTTGGGTTTGCTATTCTTAAACATTTCTCAAGAAAGTCAACATGTTTTACCCTTTATGCCATGAAGATAGATATCAGGATGACTTCAGAGAAACTACTTAAATTATATCTCTTCAGGAAAAAAAAATACTAATGTTTGTATCTCTGGAGTCTCTTTCCATACTTCCATTAACATTTCTATAATCCAAAGAAAGAAATAAAATACATCTCTTCAAGGAATACATAAAGGGAAACATAGGAGGTTGATACTTTCTCTTTATAAATCATGCAAGAAATTGCTTTGGGTTGAATTTTTTGACCAAAATATTGTCTTGTCTATTGTCATTCCTACTATGCATATGAATGCCTGTTTGACCTCTGAGCATTTCTGCTTCAGGCCTTCAGCAGTATAGAAGTTCACTGGAAAGGAACCTATTAGCCCGTTTCCTAATGAGAATGCCTTACTCATTGAAGAACTATATTTACTTTCAGCTTTTAGAGAAGGAATCAGAAATTTATGAGCCATGAACACATGCCTCCCTTTCTATGAGTTTTCACTCTGTATCTCTTCACAGTATGAGCAGCTTCCTCATAGCTGCTTGAGTGTCTGTTGAAGGCCAAGTGATGGCTGGCATCATGGCATAGTGGGAAAAGACACCGCCTCAGATGCTAAAATTCCATGTGGGCACCAGTCCAAGGCCTGGCTGCTTCCTCTTACCTACTAGTGGTCTGGGAAAAGCCACAGAAGACGGTTCAAATGGTTGGCCCTGCTACCCACTGGGAGATCCATAGGATGCTTCTGGCTCCTGGCTTCTGGCTTCAGCCTGGTCAAGCCCTGGCTATTGTGGCCATCTTGGAAGTGAATCATCAGATGAGAGATTTCTCTCTCTCTCTCTTTTTCACTCTCTCTTTCTCTCTCTCTTCTTCCCTCTTCCTTCCCTCTCTCCCTCTCTTTTTCTCTGACTTTCAAATAAATATATAAGTACTATAAAAAAGAAAGAAAACTAAATAAAATGACACTTGCTTCCTTCAGTGAAAAAAAAAAAGTAAAACCTGAATAATATTCGCTATCTCTCACTATTCTTTATTTTCTTTAACATCTGTAGTTATTGTAACATGTATGATATTGTTTTATGATTGAAGTTACTTTAAATTAATTTAATTTTATTTTTTTGACAGGCAGAGTGGACAGTGAGAGAGAGAGAGAGAGACAAAGTTCTTCCTTTTGCTGTTGGTTCACCCTCCAATGGCTGCTGCCACTGGCGCACCGTGCTGATCCGATGGCAGGAGCCAGGTGCTTCTCCTGGTCTCCCATGGGGTGCAGGACCCAAGCACTTGGGTTATCCTCCACTGCACTCCTGGGCCACAGCAGAGAGCTGGCCTGGAAGAGGGGCAACTGGGACAGAATCTGGCGCCCCGACCGGGACTAGAACCCGGTGTGCTGGCGCCGCAAGGCGGAGAATTAGCCTGTTGAGCCGCGGCGCCGGCCATTTTAATTTTATTTTTTAAGGGACAAAGTGGGAAAGAGAGAGACAGACACATAAGAACTACCATTCTTTGAATCTCTTTTCCAAATTCTTTTAATAGCTAAGGCTGAGCCAAGAATGAAGCTGGGAAATGGAACTCAATCCAGGTCTCCCATGTGGCTGGCAGGGACCCAAGTACCTGGTTCATTACCACGGCCTCCCTGGCTCTGCATTAACAGGCAGCTAGTCAGATACTTGCACTCAAACCCTGGCACCCCATGTAATATAGGGGAAAGTTAACCACTAGGCCAAATACACTTAATTTTTAGCTTAAGGTGATTGATTTGGAATTATCGTCTCTTAAAATACATATCATCTTAAATTACAGAACAGAGAAGGTAAGTTGTTTTATTAATGTTGATGTGTTTCCATTCACAAACCAAGACAAGGGAATGCCTACTTTTAGCCTCATCTATTCAAAGAGCACTACCTATAAAACTAACATGTCAGATGCACACCAGTCAGAGCCCCACAGATCTTAAATAGAGTATTTATTTGTTTATTTTTTAAAAGATATATTTATTTACATGAGTGCCAGAGTTATACAGAGAGAGAAGGAGAGGCAGAGGGAGGTCTTCCATCTGCTGGTCCATTCCCCAGTTGGCCACAATGGCTGCAGCTGTGCTGTTCTGAAGCCAGGAGCCAGGAGCTTCCGCCGGGTCTCGCATACAGGTGCAGGGGCCCAAGCACTTGGGCCATCTTCCACTGCTTTCCCAGGCCATAGCATAGAGCTGGATTTGAAGTGGGACAGCTGGGACTTGAACCGGCACCCATATGAGATGCCAACACTGCAGGCGGTGGCTTTACCTGTTACGCCACAGTGCTGGCTCTGATAGTTTTTTTTAAATCAAGTTTGTTAATACTATTTTCCTCAGGATATGTAAATATTTTGAGTCATATCTAATTTTCTAATTCCAATTATACTGTTTCCCTTAAGGGAGTCCCCTCTGAAGTGTATCAGCTTTCACAAAATTTCAATTTCTTCTGAGGTGCACACTAAGGATTATAAAGAAAAATAATGAATCACTCAATTATCTGGGGGAGAGTAAATAGCTCTAACAAAGAGTTATATATAAGAAAGATCTTGCAAAATAAGTGGAGAAAGCCAGGCTCACACAAGGGAAAGGAACAAAAATCTTTAGTTCGAAAGTCACTGAAGTATCTCTGCTGAATACCCATCTCAAACCTCACCCATCCTCACCTAGCCTAGTCCCGCCCTCTTCTGTAAGTAGCATGCTCCATAGCTTCACTAAAATCTAAACTGCATGAAGGCTCACTTTGCTCGTCCTTGTTCATCACTGTACTCCCAGAGCCTAGAGCAGTTCCTGCCATAGGAATATAATAAATATGGCTGCCCTATAAATATCTGTTGAATGGATGGATGAAGTTCCCTACACTCAGATGAGCTTCTTGGATTCTATTCTTTCAGCAGACAAGAATAGTATTAAGATATCTGAAAACTTGCATATCTGTATCTAAGTGCTATTTTTATATTTTCAGCTTTTAGAGTATGGCAATGCAGCTTTATTTTTAAACTATCAAATACATTTATATACACACAGAGAAAAGGAAGATTGGAAGAATGAGGAAAGTGAGAAACAGATTTCATGTTAATATCAATTATTCATTACAACTATTTTTATTTATGACAAGCAAAGAAACAAAGTAGCATAATCAGACTAAAATATATAATTGGTCAACTTTATTACTTTAGAAGCAAATTGTGCAGAAATGTTCTACAAAGCTACTTGGTACTTTAGTGTAAGCTACTTTGGGTTATTTCTTTATTTATGAATGTTATATTTTGTAAACACGAATGAGAAGACCTAAAAGGAGCTTCTTGGTTTGAAGCAACTCTTGAAATAGTCACAGAACAGGACAGACCTCACCATATCAGCTTGACTGATATTTCAAGAGCTCATTCTTCTTCTGGACACTCACAAGTGTACTCTCTGGCTGTTGAGAAAGAATATGGGTCTATTTTGCCTGCCTCCTCAAAACAAGAAATACTGAAAGTAGAAAATATGCATGGTAGAAACTGTCATAATCTCTAATAATCATAAGCATAAGTTGTAGACTATAATATTCTATAGTATTTTGGTATACAACAGTAGCAGTTTTAATTATTTTTATGTGACAAATTAAAGCCAAGTTACTTTCATCTACAATGGACTATGTGTTCATTACAGGGTCAAAAACATCTGGATGACAAGTCAAAGATTCTACCATTCATCAAACTGTTCATTATCCTCAATTCTAATTATTAAACTGTTTGGAAGTTTGACATTATGTAGATTCAATTAAATTAAGTGTTGAATTAAAAAGGCAATTGTCTCCTGAATTTGAGCAATGTGATTTGAGTCATTCTGACCTTCAGTCTTTCCTTTCTGTCAAGCTTCTTTTTGCCTCTTGATGAAGGAACCCAGAAGACTCTAGGCTAACTGTATGTCATCCATGCTTTGTTTCAGTCTTCAGTTATTAATTTACGCTAAATCAAGTACAAGTTTACAACTTTTATGTAACTTCTTACAAAGGAGCTTTTTTTCTCTCACTCACTACTGCTAAAGGCCAAGCTGTGCTCCCTCTTTGTCATGTTTCCATGCAGATTACTCACAAACAGATAAATCCCTTTAGTAAGGCATTTGGCATGTTTTTCTTCCTTTATGAAAATACAATTCTGAGATTTCCAATGACACATATGGAACAGATGTGAAATATGACTTAAATAAACAGGCAATTGAGTATGGTTGTGCAATCACAGGATGTATATTGTATCTCTTCTCTGATAATATTTTCTTTCTAATTCCTGTTGCAGGACAATTGCTACAAGTGCCTGATTTGACCTTCTGTCTCTTCTTGTGTGCTGTCTTCACTTCCAAACTAATGAAAAAGTAGCATGAAAATAGGACTTTCTGTTCAGCCTGCAAAAACGTTAACACAAATACATGTTGCATGTGTCACCATGGAAGACAGTAATGATCACCCATAATGACCTTTGAATTTGCCCTTGAATTCTTCTCAATATATTGCAATTAAGTTTGTTCAAATTGTCATTCCAGATAATTTACTTGCTGTAAATTTAATTTTCTTAATATGAATTTAACATACTTTTTTTTAATGTACATTTCAACAATTCTGTCAACTCTGTTAGGTCTCTTTGGAATAAATATATTGATTAATTTTTAATCAACGATTTCAATGAAAACAGAGGAAACACTGTGTGTGTGTGTGTGTGTGTGTGTGTGTGTGTGTTTAAATTGTCAAGGAGGGGCCAGTGCTGTGCCATAGTAGCTAAAGCTGCCACCTTCAGTACCAGTATCCCATATAGGTGCCAGTTTGTGTCCTGGCTGCTCCACTTCAGATCCAGCACTCTGCTATGGCCTGGGAAAGCAGTAGAAGATGATCAAAGTCCATGGGGCCCTGAACCTACCTGGAAGACCTGGAAGAAACTCCAGGCTCCTGGCTTCTGATTGGCACAGCTCCAGCCATTGTGGCCAACTGGGAGTGAACCAGCAGATGGAAGACCTCTCTCTCTCTCTCTCTCTCTCTCTCTCTCTCTCTCTGCCTCTCCTTCTCTCTGTGTGTAACAGTGACTTTCAAATAAATAAATAAATGTTTTTAAAAAATAAATTGTAATGGTAATCACTATATGAGAGAAAAACATATTCCAAAATACTTCTCAATTTTATTTTCTAAGGTAAAACCATCATGTCTTCCATGAAAATGAATGTGGCAATCACACATCCATCATTTCATATCCACTTATTCCTCTGTTCTTTGTTTCATGCAGTAGCCAGAAGAGCTTACACTCATAAAGTTCTGCTGGTCACTCCCACTTCAACAATTCCCCAGTAAGCCTTGTGCCACATAAAACAAACTTCAAAACCTTCAAGATGACCGATAAAATCTGGTAGTATTTAGCCTCTGCTTTTATTTTCTCCTCCTAACAAATATTTCATTAACTCATATGTTTAATATATGTGTTGATTGCTTGATGTGTGTCAAGCATCTCACTTTTCTTGTTTCCCACTTCTATTCATTTTTTTAATTTTAATTTTTATTTACTTTTTAAAGACAGATTTACAGAGAAAGGTAGACAGAGAGAGGGGTCTTCGATCCACTGGTTCACTCCCCAGATGGCCACAACGGCCAGAGCCATGCCAATCCAAAGCCAGGAGCCAGGAGCTTCTTCTGGGTCTCCCACATGGGTGCAGGGGCTCAAGGACTTGGGCCACCTTTTACTGCTTTCCAGAGAGCTGGATTGGAAGAGGAGCAGTTAGGACTAGAACTGGCGCCCACATGGGATGCTGGCGCTTCAGGCCAGAGAGTTGACCCACTGGGCAACAGCACCGGCCTGTCCTACTTATATTCAGATTAAAGCATGGAAACTCTTCTACCAGAAGTCTTCAATTAACTGGACAGAAACGTCTGTGTGTTCTACAATGCTTTACGGACTCTTCTTGCAGGCTGTGCTTTTACCATTCTCATTGCATTCCTGCATCTCCAAACAGCATGTGCTTAGTCATCACCAATGGAGTCCCAGTATGAGTGTGATTTCTCCCCTTCCAAGGTGACACATTGAAGACATTGCAGTGATAGGGGCCAGGGCTTCTTCTTCTGAAGCTGGCATTCATGTCCGAGCACTGGTTTGAGGCCCAGCTACTCTGCTGCTGACCCAGCTTCCTGTTAATGCACCTGGGAAGCAGTGGAAGATGGCCCAACTGCTTGAGTCCTTGACACTCACATGGAAGACCAGGATGGAGTTCCAGGCTCCTGGTTTCCACTGGGCCCAGATCTGGCTGTTGCAACCATTTGGGAAGTGAACAAGCATGTGGAAGATCTCTTTCTGTCTCTCCTACTCTCTCTCCTTTTCTCTCTCTCTCCTTCTCTGTAAATCTACTTTTCCAATAAATAAATGAACAAATCTGAAAGAAAGAAAGAAAGAAAGAAAGAAAGAAAGAAAGAAAGAAAGAAAGAAAGAAAGAAAGAAAGAAAGGGGAGTGGTAGAAGTAGAGGACGAGATGACCCAAATCTCTGGGAGAAAGACTCTAAGATCACCAGTTTCTAGGCGCCATCTGCCCTCCTTGGAACATGCCACTCTGATTTCTACTAATGATGCCTCTTCCTTGGCTTTGGCTCCTCTGACTCCCAGACAACTATATTGGGTCTGCCTAAATAACCCAGGACAAAATCTCCATCTCAAATTCCTAATCCTATCCATAAGGTCCCATTTTTCATGCCAGGTTACACACAAGGATGCTTCAGAAATCCTTGAGACCCCTCATATTCACAGGTTCTGGGAAGCAGTCATATTGAAGATGGAGGAGGAAACAAGCATTTTAGCTATCGCACCAGATGACAATATTTACTCTGTATGTCAATGAAGGAATTAAAAAAAAAAATTCTGCGTTCACATTCAAACGTGAGGCAAAGAGAAGATTCAAGATGTGTATTTTTTTTAACGTTTTACTAAAGCATGTTTTCTCAGGGAACAACAATGCAATCACTAAATTTGAAAGAGAGGGTCATAGAGAGAAGGAAGAAGAGATAGCATATTTGAGAACCATGTATGACAATGAACATTGTTGTTGATACTAACATAATAATTTTTCTGCAAACTAATAGAAAAGAAGGGAATTGAATTGTCAATGAAAAAAAAAAATGAGCTTAGAGCAAAAAGGCCTTTATCCATTCATCCTTAAAACAACTTCCAAACTCTACACTTACACCAATTAGAAATGGGATGTGGAATTGGAATAGCCCTCAGTTAGGCCATAGTCTTAACACTGCCCATTCAACATGCACTCTGGCAAGTATGGTGGCCTCACAGAGAATATCCATTCAAGCACGCTCACATATTTAAGACCTTTTTTTAAAAAAAAATTATTTATTTATTTGAAAGGCAGAGTTAGAGAGAGGCAGAGGCAGAGAGAGAGAGAGAGGTTTTCCATCTGCTGGTTCACTCTCCAAATGGCTGCAACAGCTGGAGCTGGGCTGATCAGAAGTCAGGAGCCTGGAGCTTCTTCCAGGTTTCCCACATAGGTGCAAGGGCCCAAGGACTTCAGCCATCTTCTACTGCTTTCCCAGTCCATAGCAAAGAGAAGGTTAGGAAGTGGAGCATCCGGGACTCGAACCAGCACCCATATGGGATGCCAGCATTGCAAGCGGCAGTTTTACATGCTATGCCACAGCACTAGCCCCATTTAAGATTTCTAATACCTTCTCCCATCACCTGCCACAACAATTGTTTTCATAGTTTTCACCATTTTTCTAGCAGCCATCTTTGTAACATCCTTGCACGATCATCTGGTGATCTTGCCGGGATGTTAAATCCTGTGTATCAGTAGAATGTTTCCAAATTGACGTACTTTCCCTTATTCACTCCATACCCAGCTTCCTTCATCAAACACCTCAAGAATCCTCTCTCATGAATCCTCTTCCAGCTTTTACCAGTACTTTCTGGCTTGGTCCTGAAGTTCTTTTGCTGTATAGACATGGACTAGCACACCCCTTGTTCCCTTATGATGTGATTTAACCCTATTATTAGCCTGGTGTTGAAAATGTATAACTGTTACAAATACATGATTTTTGGATGGGGTATTATTCCAGGTCATTAACTGGCATCCAAAGACTAACTGTTGATATGCAAGGACTGTGCTATATTCCACTCTGAATGATTATTGAGTAAGTGTAATGCAGTGTATCTAGGCTGTAGTTTGTGATCCTTTCAGCCGCCACAGTCTTTGGCACCTGAACAGATAGCTCATTATAAGTATGCATTTTTAATTTAGAAGCTTAATATTTCCTTATGTCCTTAAAAAGAATCAGAAAAATACCTCCTACATTTCTGTGAACATTTACAGTGAAATATGAAGTTATTCAAACACAATTTTTTAATAAATATGAACAAAGATAAAAGTTTTCAGTCTGATTCCAACAAGCAAGTAGACCACACAATAAGCTTCAAGACAATAAGCAATTGACATGCTGATGCACTCACAGGGTTAGTTACCTAAACTTCAATGTGATGGGAAGTGAGGAAACTCTGGAAATAAAATTCTCATATGTTTATAAAACCTACTGTTTTCTAAATGAAAGCCTATATTGATTTTTCTTTATATCTTTTCCTTGTCCTTCAACACACAATTCCCATGGTGAGTTTGCCTATTATTTCTTGACTCCAAATTCTGAACAGAGTCTGAGAAATTACAGAATCCACCATCAAACCCTCATATGTTGCAAATGAGAATTTCAATGAGCATGTACTTGGGAAATGAAAGACAGATGGTCTTATAGGATGAATCTCCTTTATCTCTTTTGTGAATCTGGAATTGACTTCACATGTCTTCTTCATTTTATTCATATCAATAAATCTTGATATAATTTGCATCTGTTTCATAAATCTTTTTTTCTTTTACTTGACTCTTTTTAGCAATTCTAATGCTCTGAATGTCTTCTCTATTGAGATACTTCTTTAAAACTTTCCCATTTTTACTACTGTAATTCATTTCTCAATTGCATCTTTAGATTTTTTTCTCCAGCTATTTCTAAATAGAAAGCTAATTTTTATAGTAAAACAATCTAACAAACCATTGCCATTCACATCTTCACTGACATCTGAGTTCTGAGCATCTGCCTCACAGGAGGCATTGAACAGTCTGAAAAAGAAGAAACACACCAATTCCTCTCATCCATCTTCCCTTTCCCTCATCTGGAGATTCCAAAAGCCTCCCTGGGACTGAAAGAGGAGAAGACGCAAAAGACAATGAGGATTAAGGGTAAAGAAGGACTTCCTCTCTTTCCCATGCTCTACTGTGAAAGTCTAGTGCCAGATCTTACCTGGGAGAACGAGAAGTTGTGAATTTGAACTTTAGTCTGAACACTGACTAGCTGTGGGTGAAACAGCTAAGACCACATGAAACCCTGTCAGATGCTGAGACAGAGAACGTGGTACAAGAAATTTAAGGATAATATTGGAAAAAAAATCGATTTCAGATGTACACATAACTGACTCCAGCACTTTTTTAGCGTAGATTTTATACAGATGAAGAAATTAAATGTGTGAAATAAAAAGTGAACCAGAAAAAAGGTACAAATATTCCAGATGTGTTACTTACCATTCCTGTTATATTAGACAGAATAAACTGTCTCTCTGAATTTCTAGAGACTCATTTGAAGAAGATGGTCTGATCTCAAAGCCTGTTGTAAGGTTTAAGCAAGAAAGAATGTGTGAAAACACCCAGCACAATACCTGGAACCTGGGCTGCTCTCCATTCTAACCCCAGTGCACTCCCTCAGGATGTCCCATCATTGTGTATTTTGAAGGCTGCTGTATCATTTGGATCTATAAAAGAAAAGTATGGAATACATTTGTTTTTCTAAATTTTATAAGCCATGAAGGGGTACAAGAATGATAAGGCTGAAGCAATAAGCACAAGATTATCATCCAACATTGAAATTTGTGGTTCAAATTGCAATATAGTTCGTTGAGAGATTCAAGGAAAATGAAGCAAAATATGAACTAACTGAGCATATTTCCTAGAAAATAACCTAAAGTTCAAGTGAACAAGGAGACTTGTTTTTCTTACTTCTGGCTCTTTCCATTTTGGAACATATCCAGAGCCCTTTCTGAAAACCAGGAAGCTTAAAAACTGAAGGAGCCAACAGTAGATGTCATTGTATTAGTTTGTTTTCCAAGACACAGATCCATGATATCCAGATTCTTACAGAACACTCCTCACTGGTACCATATTTCAACATTTGCAACTGATTATTTGGAAAACATTGTTGGGGGTAAAGCCACATCTAACAACTCCCATTCTTAAAGCATCAGATTTTGATTTTAATGAAAACAAGAGCCAAAGTCTTTGGACATCAATTTATGGCAATAGGAACTGTAAATAAAGTATAAGACCTTGTAACATTGAGTATATTAATACAAACCATTATGACAGCAGTGGTTTGCATAAAGATTTTATGTTCTGTTTACCTTGGAGTCAGAAAAAGCTTCATCTCATTGCATGTGAAAAAAATGCTATAAATGTGCCTATATGAAGAAAGAAACTAACAATATGGAAGTGTTTGCAAATTATATACCTCCTTCAGGTTTTCAAAGAGAGTCTTTTATTGCTGGCCCATTGCATTCTCTTCTCAATGTAGAACATTCAAACTTGGTAAAAGTCATTTTGCTCTTACATGATGCATGTAGAATCAGAATAATGCAGACAAACGTGGAGAAAACACGGTGCAGTGGTAGGGGAAGGCGGGGAGACAGAGAGGAAGAAACTGGCAGAGGCACACAGAGACAAAGAAAAGACAAAGGCTGAGATAGAATGAAAGCTGGCCTTAAAGTTTTAATTGACAGATAATTGTGCATGTGTATAGTATACAGTGTGACATTTCCACACATACATAGTATGTGATGATTAAATCATGGAAATGAGCATATCTGTCACTTAAATGCTTATCATTTCTTTATGTTGGGAACATTCGAAATCCTCTTGAAGCTATTGAAAGCCGCTTTGACTGGAAGTGGAAATATGTATTTATTTACAAAGAGGGTTGTGTAAGAGTATTTTTAAATGTGATAAAAAAGTTGGACAGAAGAGAAAATGAGATATAAGATTTACAAATGTTAGGAGTTGCATGTTTTAATGTTTTGTGAGAAATACAAGTAATGCTTGGAATTGCTCCTGGATTTTTTTTTAATTTTGTTTGTAACTTGTACATCTTAAGAACAACTTATTTATAGACTGAACAATTTCTATCTCTAGGTCATGATGGACATAATCCTACTCTAAGGTTCAGGGAATTATTTTCATATTTTTCTCCATAGACAAAAAGTCATCTGTATACTTCCAGTGTGATCTGTAATGGTTAAGCTGGTGGGGAAGAGGCTAATTAAAAGAATCTTTTGCACTCCACTAACAAAGGATCTGGTCACGTAAAGAAACAGACCTACATAAACTGCATAAATTAGTCAGAGGAGGGAAAAGAAACAAAAAAAGTTAAAGACAAAGAGGTAATTTAGAAAGTTTGGAAGAACTTGGAACCAAAAGAAAAATGACTTTTCCCAGAGATACAAGTGACTTTCTAAAATGCAGAACAATCTAAACTGAGAGAAGGCTCTGAGGAACCAATGGAATTCTATTCTTCTCTCCTCAATGACTGAGATCTGTTACATGCCCCACATCTCTAGGAGCTGAACTCCATCCAGGAGCCATACGTCTTTAGTATTTGCCCCATAGTATATATATAATAAATATTTGGTGAATAAGTAAATCTGGTCCCATATGAGCCACTGCAGCCCTCCAACACATTGCTGACTGTAAGAAATTAAAATAGTTCAAGAGTCTGGTTCCCTAACCAGCATTAAACTCCTTGGCCTGATGGACAGTATTTCACTCATGTTTGGGGTTCCAACTGGCAAAGTGGGTGCTCAAACAGTAGATATTAAACTAATCTTGAAAAAAAAATACAAAAAAAAAATCGTAAGCTGTACTTTGGGCCAAAAATAGAGTTCGAGTGTATAAAAATAAATATAGACAAATTCACAGTCAGATGAGAAAGGATTTGAGAATATGTGGAGGTAAATTCAGGCTTACCGTGTAAGCAAAATAGGGCATCTCTATAAACAGTCTATCAGAAATATGTGAGATTTTATTTCTCATTCAATACAATTTGTATAGGTTTTGTCAGATGGTAGTATCAAGTGAAAATAGGAAAAGTAGCTATAGATTCTCCCTTTAAAATGGAAGTTGCCTAGAGATGAGTATAACTTTGAAAAAAAAATGCATTTACATGGCCAGAGGTGGAGAAACAGAGACCACCCATATACTGGTTTACTCCCAAATGCCCTCAACAGCCAGGGCTAGGCCAGGCTGAAGCCAGGAGCCCAATACTCAATCCAGTCTCCCACATGAGTGACTAGAACCCAACTATCTGAGCCATAGCCTACTGCTTCTGAGGGTCAGCCCGTAAACAGCTAGAATCAGGAGCAGAATTGGGACTTGAACCCGTATACTCTGATATGTGAGTGACCCAACAGACCTGTAAACTACTAGGCGGATCTGATTTTATATTGTGGCTTTAGAACTCCTTGCTTAAGCAATGGATAGTATCCCAGAATTATTCCCTAGGGAGACAGCATACTCTAAAAATACTTTTGAGAATAGCCTTTAAAAGTCTTTGAAAAATAATCTTCTTTGTAGGTAAGTGTTATTTTCTATAGTTAAGCCTTGCGGATAACTGTAGGTTATTGATTTAAGTAATGTCGCAATTCAGAACAAAGAAAAGGTGTGCTAACAATATGACCGAAATTCTGGAGTTGTTTAGAAGATGACTCTGAAACTACTGCCATTATAATCCACAGAAATATGTTTATCAGGACAACAGTGTGAGAAAAAGAATAATCTTTTCTGAGAGTACGACATTCACAACTGCATTCTTGTGAATGCCTAATGGTAGGCATTTTATGCAGGATAAGTCTCAGACCTTTAAGAGACTTCTTCCCAACTCTCAGATATTTCTAAATCCCATATATTTTTCATTCCCCCTTTTGTGCTTTTGTAAGGAATGCCAAACAACAATGAAAGAGGACAGGGAATAGGCGAAAGGAATAGAAATTGAGAAACACTTTGTCATTGCAGAGCCAATGACTCAGAGGTTTAGGTCAAAGAGTTTATGGAATCTAGTCCATAAAAAAACAAATAAAATGATCTTTAGTGGGAGAAAAGTGAATGTGAGCAGTTCCATCAATTTCCCAAATGACCTGCTATTCTGATGGAGTTTGTGAATCCTACTAGAGTAGTCCACCTACTAAATAGACATTAATCAAAGTAGCCTAGATCACAAAGGAAAAGTCCCAGTCCTACTCTCACTCATACACACTGGCTAAGTTGTACACTCACTGATGCTTGGACCATCAGTGCAATGGAATTCTATGCTTGTTAGAAATCTTACTCACCCCCCATAAGTATGACTACTTCTCATAAACCGAACGCTTACCATTGTATCCTTCAGCTCTCACTAACTACAGGTAAAATCTCTGCCCTTTACTGGAAAATACTATATCTGCACCAGAAATTGCTCCTTATTTCTAAGTTCAAGGAACCCATCAAACAATTATATCTCACAAACTGATAAAATATTTAAATATGTTTAAATGTATTCATATGTTTGATATGTATTATTTTCTTCTATTTTTGAATATGTTCTTAGTCACCTAATTCATTATCAGAATTATATAAGGACTCCTATACTTCAGGACCTATTTTTGTTTTGTTGCTTTGTTTTTGTACTGGCAGTATAAAGGGATGGGGGGACTGGTCCTTGTGCTCTGGACCAGTGCATACACCGTAGTAGCCAGTGGGCAGACATGAGAAATTAGCAATTGAGATGTGATGAGTGGTATGAACAAACATATGCTGAAAGTGCTTGGAACTGGTGTTGTGGCAGAGCTGGTTAAGCCCTGACTGTGATGCCAGCATCCCATATCCCAGTGCCATTCAAGTCCCAGCTGTCTTGCTCCAGATCCAGCTTCCTGCTAATGCACCTGGGAAGGCAGTGGAGGATGGCTCAATTGCTTGGGCCCCTACCATCCATGTGAAATTCCTAGATGGAGTCATAGGCTCCTGACTTTGACCTAGCCCAGCCGTGGCTAGCCATTGCAGTCATTTGGGGAGAGAAGCAACATATGGAAGATCCTTTCTCTCTTTCTCTTTCTCTCTCTCTCTCTCTCTCTCTCTCTCTCTCTCTGTGTGTGTGTGTGTGTGTGTTTGAAATGGATAAATAAAACTTTAAAAAATAAAATAATAAATGTGGGAATGTAGGCTTCTCTTTAATATATTGATTTAATTTCTTTGACTTTAGAGCCAGGAATGGGACGTTGTATCACACTGTAGTTCTATTTCTAGTTTTTTGAGGAATCTCCGTATTGTTTTCCACATTGTATGGGTTATAATAATTTACACCCTCACCAAGAGTATATAAAAGTTACCCTTTCTTTTCATCTACACTAGCATTTGCATTTTTTTTCTTTTTAATTGCAGCACTTCTGACTGGAATGTGATGACTTCTCATTGTGGTTTCAATTTGCATTTCCCTGTTTATCATTGGTGTTGGCTGTTTTAGTGTCTTTAGAAAAATGTCTCATCAGGTTATGTACCAATTTTTAAAATCAAATTTTATGTTTCTGTTGAGAGTTGTAAGTTCCTTATAGATTCTGATTACTAATATCTTGCTGGGTTAATAGTTTTAGACATCCTTTGGGCAATGAAAATTATTGAAGAGAGTTAGGAATATTTATAGGGAATGAAATAGATTCATATGAAGAGGAAAACCTGATGTTCATTTTCACTACCAGTTTCCTATATCTACTCCTAAGCTCCAAAGCAGCCTCTTTATTTGTCTTGTATGTTCCTTTGGTCCAGTCAAAGGATCTTCAGTTTGCAAAGACAGTTAGGATATTTACATTTTCATTTCTTAAAATTAAAGCTTTCTATAAAATAAAGCTGATTTATTCAACATTCAATGGAAACTTTCTGGAGTTTTAGTGAAAAACTTCAGATACCTTGCAAGGAATTCAGTGAATATTTTCTAATATTCTTGGGTAAAGTCTAATATGTGTTATATACTATATAAGCCAATGCCACTTTCCCATTGTCTCTTATGACATGAATCCCCCTCTACATAAAGAAGAGGCCGGGAAAATCCCTTCACAGCAAGCGATACGTCTGCATCTTTCTCTTTAGTGTTAATCACAGAGCCCTAAATGTAATGTATGTTCAAAAATTAAGAACATGAATCAGAATCAAAAAAACAAAGCCTAAGGTAAAACATTTAAATTTGCTATCTGTATGTTCTTAGGCAAGAGATTTAATTTTCTAAAGGTGTCTTTTCCTATCTATAACATTAGAATAGTAATACCAGCCAGCATTTACTGCATATTTGTTAAGTGTTAGCCACTGTCTTCATTTCACTTATTTACTTTCATTACAGGACTTAATTCTCATAGGTCATCAATATTATGTTCACTACTGCTTTATAAACAAAAAATATAGGACAACCAGAAATATATTCAGCCAAAGATATGCAACAAGGAAAGTAGTGAAGGCAGTGTTTGAATTCAATAATCCAGAACCCACACTTTTAGCCATCCTGTCCCTATAAAAGATATTTGTTAGGGTTACACGAATGATAAAGTATAAATGATCTTTGTACTTTGAAAATTGTTCAAATTTTGGTCATATCATTGAGCAGTTGTTTTGCAGCCGATGCATATAAAAGTGTGTAATGTCTGATGTTTGACGATTCTCAGAAGAAAAAAAAAAAAAACTGTGTCCCCATTCATTCTTCCATGAAAACAGCTGCTGTGCCTATTTCTGAATTCCAGGTATGGGAAGGACTTCTAAATAGCTCTATTTATCTTTTCCCGTTATTTTCAATCTTCAAGAACCAAAAAAGAACAAACTGGTACCAGATCTTCTGTAGTTATTTTGGTTTGAATGTATCTTGCTTTCCACTACAACCCTTATACTTCCACAGGTGTGTCTTCACCATGCTCGTGTGTATCCAATGTGAAACTCCTTGAGAAGCAAGGTGGGATAGGCACAGAATCAAAGATAATCTACTGGCCTCATCTTCCCACTGTTGAATTTCTCATCCTAAAATTCACAGGAATTGCTTGTATTCACGCCCATGTGGTCATTGAAGGAAGAATGAAACAACACAACAGCCCCCAAAGTCCTAAACTTTAAGTGCTACTTGTGAAACTTCTTTCCCAATACCTACATCAATTTTAAGATAGTGTTCCAAGTATCCATGGCACTGACTATATAACCTTAATATAAAAAGAACCATAACATAAAAATTTTCAAATGCTTTGCTTGTGTGACTCAATGTGGATATAATCCAGTGTGGCTTCACTACATTTTCTATCACCCACCTGACAGATAACTTTGAAATGCAGAAACAACTTGTAAGGGAAAGACGACCATGGGCACTTAAAATTCATATTAAATGGCAAAATTAAGTGGCTTTGAAATAAGTTAAATCAAGGGAAAATATATGATCAACTTGAATGAACTCTAAGAAAATCCTTCTTCAATACTCAAGAAGCTTCAATGCCTATACATTTTATCCTTACTTGTTTTCTAAATCTACTTCTATCCACTCTCCTCTAAGTTGGGATTCTCTAGCATTGTTTCATTTATAGAAAGTGTCACTAGCAAAACTGATTTTAAAAATAATTTATATCGGTTAGGGTTTCCTCTGGAATGTATGCAAAATGAGGATAAGTATTTAGTCTTATTCATCTTCTTCCTAGAGGACTATCCAAATCATAGTTTGCTAATAAAAAAAGACTGAATATTTTGTGGAAATAAAATTATGACTCTTAACAATCCAATCCAGTTCCCTCTGTAGAGACTTCTACAGTTATCTCAGTCTCTAACCACAGCAATCACCTAGAACCTACCCAGTCCATTCTCTAAAACATACACCTAGTTCTAACCAGGTAGATGCTATAATTATGATCAAGTGCCTATACATTCTTTCCTCCATCCCCAGATAAAACAATGAACTGATTATAACTATGAGAAAGTTGTGAAGCAAAGAGATGTTAATAAAATAATAGTTAACTTATTATGGGCAAATTGTATATATACATATATATATTATACATATATATACATGTTATACATATATATACATGCATATATATATTATACATGTATATGTTATATATATATAGTTGTGCTTTCTAATCATTTCCAAATGTTTATTTATTTAATATTTATACTACATGCCAATTCTGTGTTTCAAGTGCTCTTTTAAACTTGGAGGAATAAATTGAAGAGCTTTTAAATAAATTGTCCTAAATCACAAGTTATTCAATAGCAAAACCAGGGCATTTATTCCACCTAAGTCTAGGTGTTTACTTACTATACCGTTTGGCTTCCCTGAAGTGGAGTTACTGGCCCCATGTCTCACATCTGGCAGAAAAGTTAGAACACTGCACCATGTTTTCCAATACTCCAGTTGTTTGAATTTCAATATCACTTGAAATTTTAGAGCTGGAAAAATATGAGACTTTGTATAACTCATTTCCTTGTTGTCAAATCAGAGATCTGACGCCCAGAGGAGACAATAGTGGCTGGCAGTCATACAGCACTTCTGTAAAAGTATCACATCCCAAACACAGCTCTTCTTCCCATTTGCTGATGCATTGCCTACATTGAGCCCCTTTCATAAGCTGCATTGTAAACGCTTTCTGTTTCTAAGGCTTGCACCCACAATAAATGTCAAAGAAGAAGATAGTTTCAAGAAAAATTGTAATGACTTTGTGAATTTGATATGGAAAATGAAATCAAAATAAAACTACGCATCTTTTGTAAAGAGCATGATGACTACCCGGAACAGTTTCCAGCATAATTATTCACATCACATTATAAGACAGCGTACACTTATTGTACACATTAGAAAACCTTTTGTCTTACATAATCATCTGTCCATTCAACAAATATAAATTATTAATGTATATATGGCAGATATTAGACTAAACTCAGAACTTAGAACAAAAAAAATTGTTAGTATCTCAATCTGCAAGGTTTTTCATAACTGTGAGCTCCTAGAAGAGGCCCAGTGTTTACTGAATAAATGAAAAAATGAGTGAAATGAGAAATTTTGTAGATGTATCCATGAGTGTGCAAAAAATGGCAATACGTATGAGTAACAAAGTCTCTCTGCACCTTTCCTAAAAGACACTGAGGAACACAACCTGGGATAATATTCTTATAAAGAGTGTTTCAAAATTTTCCAGAATACCCTAGCAACTACTGATCTATTCATGAATTCTTCTCCTTTTTACATGCTTTTTTTTTTTTTTTTTGACAGGCAGAATGGACAGTGAGAGAGAGAGACAGAGAGAAAGGTCTTCCTTTGCCGTTGGTTCACCCTCCAATGGCTGCCACGGACAGCGCGCTGCGGCCGGCGCACCGCGTTCATCCGATGGCAGGAGCCAGGTGCTAGGTGCTTATCCTGGTCTCCCATGGGGTGCAGGGCCCAAGCACTTGGGCCATCCTCCACTGCACTCCTGGGCCACAGCAGAGGGCTGGCCTGGAAGAGGGGCAACCGGGACAGAATCCGGCGCCCCGACCGGGACTAGAACCCGGTGTGCCGGCGCCGCAAGGCGGAGGATTAGCCTGTTGAGCCACGGCGCCGGCACATGCTTTTAAAGCATTTTTTCTGTGTGGTAAGAAATGAAAATTAAGAAGCATCTTAGAAAAGCTGCAGAGACCCTCAGCTCCAACAAGCCTCAGAGAGGGACATGTTCGACATGGGATTGACCTTAGGGCTTAAGAAGGGAGGAATTGACTTCTAGAAATTTGGTTTTTAGGGGCTGGTGCTGTGGTGCAGTGGGTGAAGCTGCCGCCTGCAGTGCCGGCATCCCACATGGGCACTGGTTCGAGTCCCGGCTGCTCCACTTCTGATCCAGCTTTCTGCTATGGCCTGGGAAAGCAGTAGAAGATGGCCCAAGTCCTTGGGCCCCTGCACCTGCATGGGAGACATGGAGGAAGCTCCTGGCTCCTGGCTTTGGATTGGTGCAGCTCCAGCTGTTGCAGCCAATTGGGGAGTGAACCAGCAGATGAAAGACTCTCTCTCTCATTGGCTCTATGCCTCTCCTTCTGTGTCAATCTGACTTTCAAATAAATAAATCTTTAAAAAAATAAATCTGTTTTTTAGAAAAATAATTTTTAGAAAAATTAAAAAGTGCATCCAAAGAAGTATTTATAATTTTTATTACCCAACCTTACATGTTTTTTTTAAGATTTATTTATTTATTTGGAAGTCAGAGTTCCACACAGAGAGAAGGAGAGGCAGAAAGAGAAAGAGAGGTCTTCCATCTACTGGTTCACTCCCCAACTGACTGCAACAGCCAGAGCTGCACCAATCCAAGGCCAGGAGTCAGGTGCTTCTTCTGGGTCTCCCATGTGCTTACAGAGGCCAAAGGACCTGGGCCATCTTATATTGCTTTCCCAGGCCATAGCAGAGAGCTGGATCCAAAGTGGAGTATTTGGGACTCTAACCGGTGCCCATAGGGATGCTGGGACTACAGGCAGTGGCTTTACCTGCTACGCCACAGTGCCAGTTCCTCTTATCTAGGCTTGACCAGAGACATTCTTCACTGCCATCCTCCATTAATCTCAGCATGCTTTGATAGATATTTTCCATCCAATAAGTTTAATAATGATACAAATCTTAATGATCATGTTCCATCTAATGCGCTATCCCAGGCACTTCTCTTGTAAGATAGATTCCCAGTTTTTAAAAAATTATCCTAGGAGATGAATGCTTTATACTCATTTTCCATACAAAAAGTTGATGTTCAATTGTTGTAATTTTTATATCACTGACAGAAAATAAGTGACACAGCCAGGATTTAAGTCCACATACGGCTTATTCCAATACATACTTTACAGCATCTGTTATGGTGTTATGTTTCTTCTATATCCTCCCAACAACATATCCATACACACCCTGCATAAGAACTACAAGCAGAAGAATATTACTGAGAACTGTTTCTCATATAAGCTTATCTAATTCAGTGACTCATTTTCCTACGATGAGAGCTGAACAAAGTTCCTGGCTACCTCACTGATCAGTGTTTTAACATTTCTTCTCCTAGCTTATGCTAGGAATTTAACTATCTCCATATGTTCAGGAGCTCAGATAAAGGGAATTAAAAACAGCTTGATTAGTCTATTCTCAATGGTAGGGAAACTGCTCTCTCAGTGTAAGACATTTCTCTTCACATTATGCAGCATGAATTCTCTCCACAATTCCCCCATTAACACCATAGCTCCCTAGCACTAAATCTTGAATTTCAATCCCTTTGGGGATGTTCTACTTACTGATAGGTAATCAATGAGCATTTATGGAGCACCTGCTGTATGAAAGCTACAACAGGGGGTTACAAAGAATTACGAGGTCACAATACTTTTCCTCAAGGAATCTAATTTCTACTTGAGAAAAATTAGAAAACTTCCAGTACAACAATAAAAAGTTCAACTAAAATGTGAAACTATGATATAAGATACTGTGATACAAATTGTGATTGGAAGTCAAATGAAAATCAAAGTGAAGATGTAAATAAATGACTATCTTAGAGCAAATAATGTTTCTGGATTCTTTTTCATAAATGCAATTCAAATTTTGAAAGAAACTGTTTATTTTGTGCTTGGGGTGTGCTAGGGTCTGTGTCTTGTTCAAGAGTAGACCATAGATTGTCTCCTTTGCAGGACCCTTGCCATATTCTCCTTGCAGTTCCTGGGCCCTCTGGTGTACAGTGTCAACCCTCAACACTCAGAGCCAGTGAAGAAGAGGCAATGATCCCCAACAATTAGATCACTGTAGTACTTATTGGACAAGTCATAATGGGCCGTGCTATTAGCATTCTGGGAAAGTTTCTGACTGATGAACGTGCTCTTGGGGATCTCTGGGAAGATAAACTCAAAGACAAGAAGATGGATCTGAAACACAAGCTTGTTCTTTCAGACACCTAAAACTGTGGCAGGGAAAGACCACTCTGTAACCAGCAATTCTACGATCATGGTAGTGACTGTGGGAGTCCGTCAACAAGACGGGGAAAGCTGTCTCAACCAGGTGCAAAGAAATGTGAATGTCTTCATTTCCATTATTCCCTGGATCATCAAATATAGTCCTGGCTGCATCATAAAGATGGTTTCCAATCCAGTGGACATTCTTAGGTATGAAACCTGGAAACTAAGTAAACTTTTCAAGCACCATCATTGGAAGTGAGTATAATCTGGGTTCTGCTAAGCTTCACTATCTCATGGCTGAAAAAGTAGGCATTCATTCCAGCAGCTGCCATGGTGGATTTTTGGGAGAACATGATCACTCAAGTGTGGCTCTATGGAGTAGAGTGAATGTGGCAAATGCAAGTGTTTATAGGAATTGAATCCAGAGATGGGAATGGACAATGATAGTGAAAACTAGGAGGATGTACACAAGAGGATGGTGGAATGTGTGTATGGAGTCTTCAAGCTGACAAGTTAAACCGACTGGGCTATTGGATTAAGTGTGGCTGATCTCGCTGAATCCATGTTGAAAAAAATCTCTCCAGGATGCAATTAGTGTCTACAATGGTGTGCATTGAATGAAGTTTTTCTGAGCCTTCTGTGCCTTCTCAATGCCTGGGATTAACCAGTGTCATCAAAGAGAAGCTGAAGGGTGATGAGCTTGCTCAGTTCAAGAAAAGTACAGACCCTGTGCAGGACATCCAGAAGGACCTGAAAGACCTCTGGCTCCTGAGTCCTAGGCTGTAGAAGCTTAACTCTAATGCTGGGGCTGGCTGTGACTTAGCAGGTGAAGCCGCTGCATGCAGTGCTGGCATCCCATACCGGCGTCAATTCGAGACCTGACTGCTCCACTTCTGATCCAGCTCTATTCTTGAAAAGTAGTAGAAGATGGCCCAAGTCCTTGGGCCCCTGCACCCACGTGGTGGACATGGAAGAAGCTCCTGGCTCCTGGCTTAGGATCAGGCAGCTCCGTCCATTGCAGCCAGCTGGGGAGTGAACCAGCAGATGGAAGATCTGTCTCTCTCTCTGCCTCTCCTTCACTCTGTGTAACTCTGACTTTCAAATAAATAAATAAATCTTGAAAAAAACTCTAATATTATTACTCTGGAGCCCATAGTTTTCATCCATTCTGTGGATGTCTTTTTCTCTTCTTTGACAGGTGATTTTTTGGCTCTGACTCAAAGCGCAGCCTGGTTTAATGCTTGCACAAATGAGCTCTTAAACAAATAAAATAAACTATTTTGTAATATGTACTAAACTGATTTTCTGTGTATAAAGAGAATTGAAAATGAATCTTGATGTGAATGGAAGGGGAGAGGGAGCGGGAAAAGGGGAGGGTTGTGGGTGGGAGGGAAGTTATGGGGGGGGAAGCCATTGTAATCCATAAGCTGTATTTTGGAAATTTATATTCTTTAAATAACAGCTTTATAATAATTAAAAAATAAACTATTTTAATGTACCTCTAAAAAAAGACCAAAATACTTAATAATTTTAGACTCCATTAGAAAATAAGATAATTATATATGAATGTTAAATGTGTGAGAGCCAAGACAGAAAGAATAGAAATATAACATTTAAACAGCAAAGAAAAAAATAAATGTGGGGACTCTTATCAGCCTGACAAGTGCATGAAATGAGAAATAGAATGGTAGAATGATAGCATATTGAATAAAAATGTTGCAAGATGATATATAGCTGATATCACGTATGCAGGTGAAAATACAAAAGATACAACCTTTTTACTACAATAGAAGCATATACAAGAATACCTTGAAGAGCTTGTTTAGGTTCAAGGAATTTTTGAAACCATACATTGTTTTTTCTGAATACAGATTCCTGAAGAATTTTAACATTCTACATATAGCAATATTATTAAAACAAAAAGTGAGTGGGAGAGATTTACATTCTGTCATATTTTTGTTACTAGGAAAGAAATCAAGTAAGGATAAGACTAGACATAGAAGAGAGGCTTTAAACCAATTATATATTTGTTTTTTTATTTGAAATTTCTCAAGAAAATATAGTAAATCTTAAGATTTAATGAATGAAGGGAATTAGATTCCTAACTTTAGCTGCATCTAAAATTAAGTATTATTTTTATTAGGTCTTCTAAATTTCTGATGTAAATAAGATTTTAGTCAAAAAATTATTTATTATTTAATTATTTATTTTTTTTCTTATTTAGAATATAAATTTCCAAGGTACAACTTGTGGATTGCAATGGCTTCCCCACCCATACCTCCTCTCCCCCCCCCCTGCTACCCTTCCCCCTTACCCACTCCCTCTCCCCTTTCATTCCCATTCAGATTCATTTTCATTTCTCTTTGTGTACAGGAGTTCAGTTTAGTATGTGTTAAGAAAAGATTTTAAACCATTTGCCCTCACATAGCATCCTAGAGTGAAGTATACTCTTTGAGTACTAGTTGTAGCTTTAAATCACGTTGTACAGCACATTAGGGACAGAGATCCTACCTGATATTATATTGAGCAATACACTCATGATCAGTAGTGAAATTTTTCTCTGAATATTTGATATATTTTTAAGATAAAAAATTATTGGTTTATGCCATTAATATATCCAAAATATATTATACTTAATGTGCAGGTTGATTCAAATGTTAGCATTTTCATCAGCAATCTCTCTTAATTTTACTGATGGTTTCTTTTTTTAGTCCTAGCATCCTTGGTCTGTCTTCTTGCATAGCTACAAAAAAGAGATGTAGGCTGGCACCGTGGGTCACTAGGCTAATCCTCCACCTGTGGCACTGGCACCCTGGGTTCTAGTACTGGTTGGGGCGCCAGATTCTGTCCTGGTTGCTCCTCTTCTAGTCCAACTCTCTGCTGTGGCCCAGGGTCGGGGGGCAGTGGAGAATGGCCCAGGTCCTTGGGCCCTGCACCTGCACCAGGAGGAAGCACCTGGCTCCTGGCTTCTGATCAATGCAGTGCTCCGGCTGCAGCACGCCAGCTGTAGCGGTCATTTGGGGGGTGAACCAACAGAAAAAGGAAGACCTTTCTCTCTGTCTCTCTCTCTCTCACACTGTCTAACTCTGCCTATCAAAAAAAAAAAAAAAGAGATGTAGAAGATTTAGTCCCTTCTCCCTTAATGGCCAAGCAATGAGTGCCCTTTGTCCCAAGTCTAAGAGATGGTCATGGAGTATTCTCATTAGAAAGTTTGGTCCTTTCCCGTAGCAATGTAAATGGATTTCTTCTGCCTGGAGATGTGCCTCACCTTTCGACCTAGATAGTCTCTCTAGAATCTCATGGATTCTTTTATAGAAAATAGAAGCTATTGAGATGAGGCAAGGAGAACATTCTATCCCTTGATTACTTAGAAAAACATAGTAAAGAGTGTCAAGAACAAATGTCAGCAATATGCTGTTAGCTTAATCCCATGCATGCATTTATTTTAAGGGCAGCATCATTTTAAGCATAACAAAAGATACAATTGTGTGTGTGTGTGTGTGTAAGAGAGGGAGAGAGAGAGTGCACACGCAAGAATGAATGATTCATAAAACTCATTAATCATTTACAAAGTAACTCTTTAATTCATGTACTCAAAACTATTTTCTAAGCATGTGCCTTAGTCTAGCCATTAACAAGGTTCCATATTTTGGCCTTTTTTTTTCAAGCTCACTTAAAGTATTAAGATGAAGAAAGAATATAATAAACTTCAATATCATCTTCTTCTGTCTTAAAATCAAAATGAACTGGAGACTTTCCTTGAGGTCATCTTCGATGACCAGACATGGTAGACTCCACAGTTTAGCAGTTAAGGGCACAGACTAGAACAGGACCACATGCCTTGAAATCCCAATGTGATCCACTTACCAACTTTGTGACTTTTAGCAACTTGCCTCATTTCCCCATGTCTGTTTCTATAGAGAGCATCTTCATCAAATGGACATTCCAAATATGAAATGGCACCACCCTGGTACAGCACATAGAATGTCATCTGGCATATTGCAATCTCTCAAGAGACCTTAACATAAGAATGCTCTATTGCTTTCCAGAGTATTGATTTAGGTTAAACGTAAAACCTTTGTAAAAAGAAATAAAAATTTTTACATGGTAAAGAAATGCAAAATTTTGAAAAACTGGCATCATTAGCTATCTGAAAATATCATAGCACATTTGAATACCAACATATCTTTAAAAATTCTGTTAAAATGAAGAATGTGAAGAAATTCAGAAGAAATTTATTTTTCTTTTCCTGTTCAATTCTTTACTAGCTTTGCACTGAGGAGGCTAGAAATCCAACAGACTTCAGAAAAGTGTCCATTAAAAAGATGCCCACAATGTGCCTTTGATGGTTCACCTCTCAGTTTACTTCTTAGAAGACAAACCAGCTACAGAAATACCTATCTTTTCTTTGTGGCCCCGGATGAAGACTCAAACAATCTTATCTTTGGAAAGACTTTAGAGATAATGAAACTTACCCTTCTGAGCAGAGATCCTTCACCCTTATGTGTCTTTAACAGGTTGTCATCAAGCTTCTGTAAATAAAACTGCAGAGGTTAGTACTCCATAAGACAACCTCTGTCCTTCCTGGGCCTCTCCAAGCACTTAAAGTGTTCCGGCTGAACTCTTCAGAAGGAAATTCTCCAGTGCCTTCAGCAAGTCTAGTCATGAGCACCTTTCCAGAGCCTGCATCATCAGGATCACCTACCCCTTTGCTCAGGTAGCACATGGTGTGAAGATTTAGTCTATTGACTCATTTGGGTAAGTTGAATTAATTGCCATCATTTAAACACCAGCAGATGTTGGAAGTCTCTCAGCAAATGGAAGAGTATGCCACCTGCCTATATGGCTACAAAAATGCACTGTCAGACTGCCTTTATCAGATTTTAGCTTGTCTTTTCCAGTTCTTTATATTGTTGACACTGCATTGCTGGTTCCTGCGAATGACAGATTTTTCATGTTCATTCATCCCTTAAGATATAAGGACCAGGATTAAATAAAAACAAAGTACTCAAGGTAAACTCACACCAGTTTATGGGAACTTCCCCTCTTTTTCGAAACACCATACTCAGCCAAATAATATTTCAGTTTATTTCATTCTGTGACATTTAGAAATTATAATAATCTAAGTCCATACGTTTGTTAATTGTGGAAATGAAACATTAAAAAATTATAAAATACTACATTCTTATTGCAACAACTTCAAACAATATCAAAAGTAGATAAAACATAAAGTAAAATCCAATCCAATTAATCCTTTCCTAACCAAATCCTCCAAAGCTAAATGTGTTCAGGTGTCTATTAGAATATCCTTCATGATCCATTAGTACACCTATAAAGATATGCACATAAATCTCATTAACAATTTTGTTTCTTCCTTAAGAATAACCTTGTTCTGAAACAGAGATTATATGTATGAAGTTTAAAAGTATAGAAGAGAAAATTATTGAGATCACAAAAGTATTACTTTCCCACGGTCCAACGGAGAAAGATTGAGAAGGAAGTGAAATTATTTCAGAAGGTGGCTTCATAAACATGTCGGTTTGTAATCCGTGGAACTGTTATTTTTTTCTCTCATATCTACTCTGAGACATTCTACTCATCCTCAATAAAAAACTAATATATATTTTAAAAGGATATTTCAATACAAATGTTTTAGCTTTAAAATAAACCCAGGAGCTTTTCTGTTTGTCTCTGTATCTCCTCACTAAGTTTGGTTTTTGTAGAATAATGCCTCAGCAGCTCCTACAGGGAATAAGTGGTACTGTTTGACATTCTAAATTTAGGCTGGATGTTGGTATCTTAATCCCAGGGCCCTTGAGAATCATTCCAACATTGTGAGAGGTACATACTCTTTTTTATTGTGCAGGATGCTTAGCAGTAAATTTTTGAAATATACACCCGCATCCAAAATACAAATATACATCTTCATGTTAAAGGACAAGACAGCATAACCTAAGACAAAGAAGCTACAGTTCTAATGCTCTATAATTTTGCAAGGCAGTCCTCTTCACCATGGAGGTAGTTCTTTATATTAATAGTAATTTGCAGAGTCGTATCAGTCAGATTTATTTATTTTAAAGGAAGAAGCACGGGGAGGCAAGAAATGGAACAAGAGAAATCCTCCATTCTCTCTTTCACTTTTTTTAAAAAAAAAGATTTATTTGTTTATTAAAAGTCAGAGTTACACAGAGAGAAGAAGAGGCAGAGAGAAAGAAAGGTCTTCCATCTGCTGGTTCACTCCTCAACTGACCACAATGGCTGGAGCTACACAGATCTGAAGTCAGGAGCGAAGCACTTCCTCTGGGTCTCCCACATGGGTGCAGGGGCCCAAGCACTTGGGCCATCTTCTACTGCATTCCCAGGCCATCTCAGAGAGCTGGATTAGAAGTGGAACAGCTGGGACTTGAACCTGCATCCATATGAGATCCTGACACTGCGGACAGTGGCTTTACCCACGGCACCGGCCCCTGTTTCACTTTCCAAATGGCAACAAACTGCCAGATTTGGGCCAGGCTGAAGCCAGGAGCCAAGCACTCCATCAGGGTCTCCCACATAGGTGGCAGGGTGCCTAAGCATGTGTGTTATCATTTCCCCCATTCCCAGACTCATTAACAGGAAACTGAATCAGAAGCAGAGCAGTTAGAAATCAAACTGGCACTCTGATATGGAATGCCAGTGCTACAAGTGGTGGCATAACACACTGTACCACAACGCCAGCCCTTTCAAAATTTGCATCCCTATTTCACCTATAGACCTACAAATGCAAAACATCAGCCCATTAGTGGAATTGGAAGTTTTGAGTAAATTCTTACCTAGCAATTTCCTCACCACAGTATGTACATATTTATTTACAGGAACAGATACACACACACACACACACACACACACACACACATATATATTTACCATTTTTCCATACTTCTATATGCTCTCCTAGGCATCTTATTCTGGAGAAGTTTATATTTTTTTACCAATTTTAAGTTCTTTCTTAGAAAAATTACTAATACATGTTCTCTTCTTATAAAAAGATTATCACTGAGGCCCATAGGATCATTTAAATCACAACTCTCACATTTTTGAGTTATTAGCTATAATTTTTGAACCAATCTGAGAACATTCTCAATCTTTTTTTTTCATATACAAATGAATTGTTTATTTGGGTACAAAAATAGAAATTTGCACATTGTTTTTCATAATATGCATTTTCTTTTTTTTCTAACACTCTCAATCTTGATAAGGATGACATCATCATTATTGATATCAAATATTACATGAGATGGGTAATATAAGAGCAAGCTGTGAGACCTAACTGCAAACTGGCATTTATCCATCAATAAAAGCTCATTTATCAGAAATTTTAAGCCTGCTGTGACTTTAACAGTACTCTCATCCATCACATTGTTCTCTGAAGTGTCCGCCAAGAAGTCATGCAAGTTTTGCCAAATTCTTTGGTGAAATCCAGATATACTGCTTATGAAATTAGTCTAATCTGTCCCTTTATTAACCTCATGAAAGAAAATAAGGTAAATTTGGCCTGCATTAAGGGACTTGTATTAGATCACAATGCTCATCACTTCCCCATTTTAGGAGCACTCACAAATCATCTTCATTATAATCCATTAGAGACTTCTCTTCCCTGAGATATACAAACTCTGTAGTTTCTATATTCCATACCATTTCTGATTTCTAAGATCTCGGATTATCTGCTATAACTCTGGGACTGCACCAGCATTATCTTTTGGGTGTCACACCAATAAATTATGTTCATACTCCAAAATGTATTAGGACTAGAACATACAAAAGATTGTGATTTTTCAAACACAGTCACCTGGATGTGTCCGGAGCTTTAATTTTCACCTATTTATATGTGTTTTGATTCATCTTGATGAACATTCCCCTCAATAAAGATTATAGAGTACATCAACTCGGATGGTCTTGGTTGAAAGTTTAAAAAATTCTAGCACTTGAAATGTTTCATCAAGGTATGGATAACTTCCAGAGATTCTCCATGCCTCAAGATTTGTTAATTAATGAGTGAACCATATCATCCTTGATGCTTGCTTTTTATACCCTCCCAATCCACTGGTTATAGCATCAACATTACAATAAGACTGTTCTACTTATAGTCATAAGATGGCTGCAACCTCTAATATGAGTTCATGTTCCCTTATTCATATTACAATAGAGAAAGGAAAGAGGAAAGGGAAGAAGGAGTGGGGAAAAGTCACGTGGGAGGAGGAGATGAGGGGGAAGGGAAGAAAGGAGGGAGAAAGATCTAACTGTAGAATGTTTGGGATTTTTCCTGAGAACGACTGGGCATCGATATGTCAAAACCTCATTTTCATACCAAAGTAGTACAAATGGACTAAATTAGTTGGAATTCATTCTTGGAGTTAGGAATCTGGAAAATATGCTTGGATAAAATTTTAATATTTCATAAAATAATGATCTCGTTAGTAAGGAATTGAAAGGTAATTGGTAGGAAATCAAGTTTGGAAATACATGAGAAATAGATATTCTGCTATTTTTAAGATTTTTTTTTTACTTGAAAGTTACATAAAGAGAAGGAGAGGCAGAGACAGAGAGAGGGAGAGAGGTCTTCCATCCTCTGGTTCACCAGAGCCAGGAGCCAAGAGCCAGGAGCTTCTTCTGGGTCTCCCATGCGGGGGCAGAGGCCTAAGGACTTGGGCCATCTTCTATTGGTTCCCCAGGCCATAGCAGAGAGCTGGATAAGAACTGGAGCAGCAAGGACTCGAACCAGCGCCCATATGGGATGTCCAGCACCGCAGGCAGCGTCTTTATCCACTATGCCACAGCATTGGCCCCTGCTTTTTTGTTCTTAATCTGTTCATCTTTTATTCAACTTTATACCAGTGGCACTAAAAATATTTAATTATTTTTTGAACTGAATATCATCAAACATCTTTTATCAAGTATAACATGTAGAGATTCTAAATGTTTGTATTTGAAGCTTTATTCTTACTTATTAGAACTCTAAATTTTAGTTTTCACTGTTTGTGTTTGCCTTTTTCAATCTCTTATTCATGGCCATTCTAAAAGGTTATCTAGGGGCCAGCACTGTGATGCAGTGGGTTAAAGCCCTGGCCTGAAGTGCTGGCATCCCATATGGGCACCGGTTTGAGTGCCAGATACTTCTTTTCTGATCCAGCTCTCAGCTATGGCCTGGTAAAGCAGAAGATGGCCCAAATCCTTGGGCCCCTGCACCTATGTGGGAGACCCGGAAGAAACTCCTGGTTCCTGGCTTTGGATCAACGCAGCTCTGGCCATTGCAGCCATCTGGGGAGTGAATCAGCAGATGGAAGACCTCTTTCTCTGTCTCTATCTCACTCTGTAACTCTGTTTTTCAAACAAATAAAATAAATCTTAAAAAAAAGTTTATCCAAACCTTCTCTTTTATAGATGAATACTAATATTGTTCCAAAAGGCTCATGATGTTTTTTAGCATTGTTGTATCTAGTTCATAACATGAATGCATTAGAACACAGTTTTCAACCATTTTGACCATAATACCTCCTGGGAGTGACTAATTACATTCTTGGTGGACCTTATATGGAAGAGGTCTCTTTCTTCTTGTCCATGCCAGACCTCTCTCTTTGTGCAAATTCTCACCTTTCAAAACAAAGTAAGCATGGGGACTTGCTCTGAATTATGCATCACCTGATGATTCAACTGTAGGAAGATTTAGTCCCCAAATTTCATAATGCTGTGAAAATACAAGAAAATATTGCTTCAGTTGACTTTCATTTCTCTCACATCAGGAAGTTACTGATACTCTCAGAAGCTGTGGTTTCTCATTTCTATACTAAAGAGTAGTATTATCTGAAATGGTGCTATAATAAGAGTCAAATGATATCAAAGTATGTGAAAGATTTTTTAGGGAAAATGGACAGTAAATGCTATCAAATTGTAGTGATTGGAATGTTGTTTTCATTCTTCCTGCTACATTATCTACAGAGTATAATGGAAGGTTTACACAGTATCCCTGAAGGAACTGAATTACTTCTTTGACTTTTCTACGTGGTTTGGTAAAGTTGCTTGTGTCAACCTTTTCTATTATATATATCACCAATGTAATCCTTTAAGGAATCATCTCTCTAATTTTTTTCTTTCCTTCAAATATTATCTCAACACTAAAAGGTCTTATACATAGTGCCTTACCTAGGGTTAATTTTCTATAGCATTTTTTTCATATTTAATTTGATCAGGTTATTTTCCATGAGAAATCTACTAAGCCAGCATAAATATGGCATTAAAATGAGGCTAGGAGCATCTTCTTTATTTTGATATAACATAAAGAACGGAGAGCAATGGGAGGATATTTTACCTTGAAAACCATGTGGCTAACACAGATCCTTAAAAAATATCTGTACTGATAGATTTTAGCAAAAGTATATGGGGGGCGGGGTGGTGGGTGGCACTGTGTGTAGTGGGTTAAAGTCCTGGCCTGAGGTGCTGGCATAGCTCTCTGCTATGGCCTGAGAAAGCAGTGAAAGATGGCCCGGGTCCTTGGGCCCCTGTACCCACGTGAGAGACCCAGAAGAAGCTCCTGGCTCCTGGCTTCAAATTGGTGCAGCTCCAGCCATTGGAGTCATCTGGGGAGTGAACCAGCCGATGGAAGACCTTTCTCTCTGTCTCTACCTCTCTCTGTAACTCTTGCAGATAAATAAAATAAATCTTAAAAAAGTATATAGTCAAATATGTCTAGCCTTAGATTAAGAATTCATCTATATAAATTAAAACATCCTCTTCCTGTTCATACTGTGAAAGTATTCAGGTTTGGATCCAGCTGCAAAGCTTTTTATAATAGTCAGTGGGACTTGAGAGTAGATTCCATGAAGTAAGAGCCATTAAATCTAAACTTACAGGAATACCCATTTTGGCAAAAGGCACAAGGAAAGACAACACAGTGGGAGTCCTCCAAGGAACTCCACCATGGATGTGAGTGAATCTCACCTAAACCATGTCATTGATCCAGGAAACACAAGCTTAAGTTCTGAAGCCAACCAAGATGGGAAGACAGATCTATTTAAATATTCTCTATTTGCTACAAAAAAGGCAAAAAAAAAAAAAAAAGGCTTTCAACAAAGTCTCATAGAAGAGTTGGAGAGAAATCTACAGATGCAACTCCAGGAAGTGTTGTTTCAGAGCTGATGTTTTTCCAATTGAACCATACTAAAGCAAAGTGTAGTGAGATATGAGAAAGTGGAAAAGTGGATCTGGCTAGAGAGCTAGCCTATAAAATTTAAACTGAGTCAGTATTCAAGAATGGTCCACGCTTAATTCTTATATATTCCCCCCACTTTAACATTAGAATCCTCATCTTTTTTTTTCTAGAAACAGATCTTGGCCAAGGAGTACCATCCAGACACACCTGCCTGGTGTTTCTTATGTTTTCTATTCTTTTCCCTCCATGAATATCAGAATTTTCTGTTTTATCTCACCCAAAGATATCTTGTTATGATCCAGCTCAATAGCTTTTAGGAAAAGCTTTATTTCCCACAATGATTTTTAACATCCAACTATGTTATATATTATATCTTGTATATTAATATTCCTACAACTGGGGCTGGCACTGTGGCATAGTGAATAAAGCCATTGCCTACAGTTCTGGCATCCCATATGGGCACCAGTTCAAGTTCCAGCTGCTCCCATTCTGATCCAGCTCTCTGTTATGGCCTGGGACAGCAGTAGAAGATCGCCCAAGTCTTCCTGAGCCTGCACCCACATGGGCGACCCAGAAGAATCTCCTGGCTCCTGGCTCCTGGCTTTAGATTGGCCCAGCTCTGGCTGTTGCAGCCATTTGGGGGATGAACCACTCTCCCTCTCTCTCTCTCTCTATGCCTCTGCCTCTCTGTAACTGCTTTTCAAATAGATAAATCTTTAAAAAAATATCCCTACAACTCATGTTTATTTCAATTTATTGGGAGCTTGGCTTCATCTGAAAAGTACATGAGGTATCCTGCTATGGCACACATGTAACTCACATAGTATCTCTGTCACACATTGATTTGTCAGTTGCTGAGATTTGTAACACATTATGTTCCCTAATTATTAGGAAGTACTAGGATAAGCTGATGGAACTCATTTTCTTGCCAGACTAAATCTCCTCATAGAAGTTCCATTCTACACTATATAAGTTGTTATACTAAACATTACAATTTTCTGGACACCTGGTAAGCACAGGACACTTACACTATCTTACTTGAAAAATCTCTAAATTTTGATAATTATGGAAATAACTTCAGAGGATTATTTTTCTCCAACATCAATTAACCAGAAAATGACATAGCCTGAAGTGATATTGGGCTCTATCCTAGTTGCAAGTTCATGTTCTTTCTATTACAACTCACCCAGGAGATTTTCACTTTGATTACACCCTTTGTGACACAGCCTTGTCAATGAGACACAAAGAGCCTGAGAAAGACTTGCAACTGGCCATCAAATAGTTCTGGTATCCCAAGCGGGTCAGTAAGATGCCATTGTAAGGTACTTTTGTAAATCACCTGGGAGTAATAGTAGCTGCATATGATTGGAGCCACTGAAGTTCAAGCTAGGAATAAAGAACTTCAAGCAGCTAAGCCTACATAATTGGCCTCTTAAGAGCCAAAAATTATCTCCAGATGAATAAGGAATTCATTCTGGATATGAGAGTGTTAGAAGACAGATTTGAGCACTTTCAAGAAGTAGCATAAGGTTAAGCTAGAGTGAAAATGGGAGTGGGGTAATATAAACTTATAACTTTTAACTAAAATTCCCTTCTTAATAGCAGTTAAAATATAAAATCGTTGAATCATTGACCACATAATAGAAACACCAAGCAAAATGCCTGTGGGAATTCAATGTGTCTATTGTAGAATATATACCTTAAAAAATCATCTTTATGTGTGGGAATTATTTGTTTTATATGTTTATGTATTACTTTCGTTATTTTGATTATTTTCTATCTTATATAACACCTCACATCCATAATTTATGATATTCTGTGAAATTGTAGAAATCTTATAAGAGAAAGTCAGTGAATTCAAGTGTTGCATATCAAAATTTGTTTTTATTTCTAGATTTTAAAATTGCTTCATGATTTTATTATTCATGATCATTGCATTATTTATTTTCTTACATTCTGCTGAAGAGAGAAATGTGAAAATTAACTAAATCAATTGAAATATCAATTTTGAAATCATGTAGTTAAGTCAAGAAGGCCCAGTAGAAAGCTCCTCAAATTGCAGGCCTTTCCTTACCTCAGCCACAGGTAGATGAATGGGAGTGAACATTGTCTCATGGTTTATTTTGACATTGAAATGATGGACGAGTTATAATGCAAACTTAATAGGAAGTCCCCAAATCATTAAAATTAGTCACAATCACCAAAAATATCCTCAATGGCTGCAGAGGACAAAAGAATATTTTTAGTTTTTCATAAAATAACCAAACACTCTTCACATGATTCTGCAGAATTTGAGTGAGAGGAATATTACTTAAAATAGAGAAAATGAAAAAAGGAGTATGATTCCCAATGAGAAGTAAACCAATTGCTTCCCAGAAACCACTCATATTCTAGGGAATAAAGGTACATGGCATGAAGAAGGTGGTAGTGCTGAGGCTGGGCTAGGGTAGGTGGATTACTTCAAAGTCTAGGAAAGGGTCATTTCCCCCACCTCCTGTAAGATAGGTGACTACCTCTCGTCTCTGTCGTAGATTAGATATGTATGTTATGGAGAAATTGAACTATGGGAGCTCTTGACATGAGGAATCACTCAGAAAAAGGGAAGAGGGAAGGTTCCAGATGGAAAATGGTAGGGTGAAGTCAAAGCACAGAACCTGAAAGGCTTCTCTCGTTTGGCCTAACAGGAGATATGTTCTCTGAAGATCCTGAACTGCCACAGAGAAGAGGCTTTTGACAATGACATTTGAAAAATTCCTTTAAAAATGTCACTATCTACTTGTTTACTTATTGTTACATCCTGCCTGCTTATAGAGTTTCAAAATTTCTGATTGTAAGGGCTCAAAAATCATAAAATTTTGAAGGAAAGTTTCTAACATTAAGTAGAAAAAATATCCAAAAATAGAAAGAACTGAGAACTATTTTGAAGTGATGGTTCATATCTCACCCACAATAAAGATGATATATCAATGAAGCAAACCACATCACAAGTGGTGACTCTATCCCATACATCACAATATTGACCTTCCAGGTAAAATTTTAAAAGGCACAGATCAGAACAATTAATTGGGAAATTTCAATAAGCACTGTTCAAAAAAGATTCCAAAAGCTGTACAAACATTTTGGAATTCATATAAAACAAATTTTGTATCAGAATAGCATCATATGAATGATGATGATACTTGTGGATTCGTTCTGAGAGGAGGAGCGCAGTGGGGGCAAGAGGAGCAGAGTAACCACACAGACACCAGAAGTCGAGTGAAAGTGGGCTAGAGGTGAGCAGCCCACAGTTGGTACAGCAGCTTGTATAGCCGAGGCACCAATCCGGTCAAGGGGCAGTTTATGCCCTAACCAATCACAGCCTGTTGCCAGGCAGGCTCCTTGCCAGGTGGGTTCCGAAGCCATTCCTGAGTAACTGACCCTTGTTTTCCAGTGGCCATCTTGGCATGGCCTTCTCATTCCACCACAGATACTAATGGGTCAATGCTTTCAAATATCTGAGAGAAAATAAGTGTCCATCTAGAATTTTATATCAGTGCAAACTATAGTTTAAAACTTTTGAGAAGAGTTAAATATTAAAAATATTTTCTCACTGAATTCTTTCTCAAGACTCTACTTGAATAAACATTTGACCGTATCAGCAAGTAAATCAAGAAAAATGACTTAAAGTCCTAGGAACAGCCAACCCAAAACAGAATAAAAGTGTGAGAAATTCCTGGGATACTGGGGAAAGAAATTCCCCAGAATAGCAGCAAGAGGCAGATGTAAACAAAACCAGATTCACATAGGCAGACAGAAGCAGTTCAACAGAACCTCAGGATATACCTCCAGGAAAGATGAAACTGCTTTGAAGTTTGCGAAATCTTTTACTGAAAGTCATTTTACAGAGCTCATTTAAGCTGTTGGAAGACAAAGCTGAATGCTTGCAAAATAAGTAAATTATGCAGTAATTAAATGAGAGAGGGAACTTGGGAATCTGTTCAGGGGAAAAAAATTGCTATCATTGCTCTACTTTGTTATTCAGCAATGAAACACCAAATATTTACATAATCACAGCAACAAAAATATGAATCCAAGTGTTTGGGCCCCTGAACCTAATTGGGAGACCGGGATAAAGCTCCTGGATCCTGGCTTCAGCCTGGACCAGTCCTGGATATTGTAGCCATCTGGGGAGTGAATCAGAAGATGAAAGATCTCTACCTTTCTCTCTCTCTCTGTAACTTTGACTTTCAAATAAATAAATAGATAATTTTTTAAAAAAGAATTTTTATTGGAATTTGTGGAAATAATAAAGGAAGGAACAAAGAAAGGGAGTAGAATCTTCAAATAATAGAAAAGGAAGAATCCTCCCTTGGTACAAGGATAATAGATGATAATAAAGAATAATTAAAGAAATAGATTTATAGATATTGAGCAACTTACTCAATGTGTGCTCTAGTAAATTCTATTTTCAAATCCTAAACTTTAATAAGTAAGTTTGGCTTAAAAGCCCATATTCTAAATTACTATACTCTAACACCTTGCTGCTTCCAAATTGTCTTCAATTACACACGAGTTATGTGATTGAATTTGTAATAAACAGGGAGAATGTCACTAGATCTATTTTGTAAATGAAAAGCTGTCATTAACAAAATGCTTGTGTACCTTTCCCAACCAAAAATTAATACATTGACATCCTAAAACCTAAGGTGATGGTATTAGGTTGGGTTTTGGGGTGATTTGATGATGTGTGTGGAGCCCTCATAGATATGATGAATATGATGAATGCCTTTATAAAACAGACTCCAGAAAATTATTTCCCTTGCCCCATTTGCACCACATAAGGACACAGCAAAAAGGCAGCTGTCTGTGAACTAGGAGGTAGTTCCTCATCAGACACTGGGTCTTTGACACATCAATCTTAGACTTCTCATCCATAAGAACCAGGAGAAACAATGTCTGTTGTTTAAGTCACCAGTCTATGACTTCTTGGCTATCATAGTCCAAAGACCAGAAACAAAACCAAAACAATGTGATTATGAACCTGTGTCTTTTGTCTCAAGTCTTCTTATGCCTCCATTTTCCCAATCTACACCAGTGGAAGATCAGGTATCACAAGCAGAAACCACAGCAGCTCCTCCCATCCACATTTGCTGAAGAGAATACTCAACAGTTTCTTTTCCTTTCTAATCTCAAACATGGGAATTTGATTTCAAATCCATAGTTAGGCAACCTGGTTGATATTGTTAGCAAAACTGGCTTTATGACTTCTATGCTTGTAGACTCGATGGCTTCTGTAGAACTCATGAAACGGTTATTTAGAAAGAAAGACTTAGCTTGGGGCATCACAGCTGTGTTTTCCTTTGCAGCCCATGGAGAAAAGGACAGTCTGAAGGATGTCGCTGGGTTGGACATGTAAAAAGGAATATGTAGATGATGTCAGTCATATTGTAATAGGACTCAGGGAAAGACATAGGGTCAGGGCATTAAAGAGATGAACATGAGATCATTATAAAGAGAATGGTGACCAGAGGAAGACAGTAATGAAGAGCTGTCTCTGATACTGAAGGTTAGTATATGAGCTCCAGGAGGAAAACAAGGCTTTCTTTTTTTTTTTTTTACTTTTATTTAGAATATAAATTTCCAAGGTACATCTTGTGGATTACAATGGCTTCCCCACCCATACCTTCCCTCCCACCCCCCGCTACCCTCCCCCCTCACCCACTCCCTCTCCCCTTTCATTCACATCCAGATTCTTTTTCAATTCTCTTTGTATACAGAAGATCAGTTTAGTATGTGTTAAGAAAAGATTTTAAACCATTTGCCCTCACATAGCATCACAGAGTGAAATATACTCTTTGAGTACTAGTTGTAGCATTAAATCACATTGTACAGCACATTAAGGACAGAGATCCTACATGATATTATTTTTTAAATTGATTGATTTTTATGTAACTTCCAATTTTTTTAATCATTTTCAATTATCTTTATATACAGAAGATCGATTCAGTATATACTAAGTAAAGAATTTCAGTTCGCAATTAATCACACTGATAGGTCTAGGAGTCAAAGGGATCACACAAGCAAGACTAGTGACTGCTAATACTAACAGATAGAACTAAAAAAGGAGAGACTGTTCCAACATGGCAAGTAGGATACATAGCAGACTCATAGAAAACAAGGCTTTCTAATAGAAACCATAGTCCCAGTCCAGAAATGGAGGCTCAGCTCTCAAGTAGTAATGCAAGAAGGGTGAATGAGATTACAGACGTGAAAGAAGTGGTCTGAGGAAGTTGAGAATACAGCAAGGGACAGAGAGCATCATGCTCCCTGAAGGAGTTTGTGAAATAGAGACAGCTTTGAAATAGGCAAAACATCATCTGGATTGACAATGCCAGAAATTCAATATCCAAATTCTAATCCTACAGGAGAAAAATCTGTCTAGGAAGGAGACATCAAATCAACAGAGAAGAGGAAGAAGTTCATGGAAAAAAATTATTTCAATTTTGCTTTGCCTCCAAGAGTGTTAAGCTGAAGTCTGTGGAAATCAACATGTGTTGAGGGAATTGTTCTCAAGTTCTCATGTGAAACACAAAACCCTCTTGATGTTCCACCTGGAGATTTTGCATTGCCCTGCTTTGACCTTCAGCCACCAAAATTGTCTGAGGACCTTGGGCTGATGGCCTGAGAAGTGTCCAGTTGCTGAAAAAGCCTTTACAACTCTTGAAGACCTGCCCGTCTTCCAGTGTCCCCCTCCTCTCCGCAGCTACACCACCTGCAGCACCAGCCTTGTGTTTATTGGCACCTCATCCTTGACAAGAGGAGAAAAATTTTCAGGCAGCAAAGGGCTTTGTTCTCAGAGATCGATTTGATGAGACAGATGCAGATAGAAGTAAGGAAAGATGATCTCACTGGTCAAACCATGGCATAAGCAAGGAATCCAGGATTTTTAAAGACATAGTTTAGAAATAAAACCGGTAGTAATCACAGATACTCTCCCAAAAGATAATATTAGTTACTCTACTTGGTTTCCCCATTAGCTTAACAAAAAGCCAAAATAACTATTTTTTAGATTTGGAAATATACCTTCGGGTGACCACTCCAGGGTAGAATAGACAAACATATTTCAAGGAAAATTGAGATGGAGGGATGTCATTAAAACTGTTTGAGAATCTACCATCAATTTTTACAATTTGACACATTCCTGCTTCTTCACTCTTTATTCACTTATTAATGGAATTCCTAACATATTTGGCATTGTGGCAAGTATTGATGATTGGATAGTAAACAAGACCGACATTTTTTTCTAGCAGCTTACATATTAGCAAGGAAACTGATCCACAGTTAATTGCTTAATTAGAGCTATTGGCAAGGGTATTAGGAAAACTTATAAAATCTTATTAGAACATATAACCAGACACACCGGGTTCTAGTCCTGGTCGGGGCGCCAGATTCTGTCACGGTTGCCCCTCTTCCAGGCCAGCTCTCTGCTGTGGCCAGGGAGTACAGTGGAGGATGGCACAAATGCTTAGGCCCTGCACCCGCATGGGAGACCAGGAGAAGCACCTGGCTCTTGCCTTCAGATTAGCACGGTGAGCTGGCCACAGCGCACCGGCCGCAGAGGCCATTGGAGGGTGAACCAACAGCAAAGGAAGACCTTTCTCTCTGTCTCTCTCTCTCTCACTGTCCACTATGCCTGTGAAAAATTTTTAAAAAAGAACATATAACCAGAGAAATGAGAAAGGCTGAGAAATCTTTTGTAAGGAAGAGGCATTTTATTTGAAACCAAAAAATAAATAATGTGGAGGGCACTGGGGAAGTCCAAAAGCTAAAGACTACTCTGGCTTCCCAGTTCTGGCCAGAAATACAAATCACCTTCCTTGAGTATCCCATTGCATCATGGGAAAAACTCACGCCAACTAAGAAAGTACTGTAGTTACAAGTATACCTCTTGGATTGTAGTTCTCGTTGCAGCAGTAGTCAGCTTCTAGAAGTCCTGCCTGTAAGCTGCTCTCTTGCAGTGTGTTCAATAATTCTAACTCCTGTCACTCTACCTGAAGACTTTCTGAATTCTTCCACCACCCATGATACTGGCATCAACTGGTCACTTCCCATGACAAATATGAGTTGCTGAGTATATGTGGGGCATGGATATATGGAACACGGGAGTATTCCATATAGAAATAATAGCTTATGACCAAAAAGATAAGCATGGCCTTTATAAACTACAGGAAGGTAAGGGAAAAGAAATGAGCACCCAGTAATGTAGTGTTTCATACACTTTGGTCAAGATTTTGACTTCAGCTGAAGAAGTATGGCGAGTAATGACCTTTTAAACAGGGAAGTCAAAGGTCTGATTTTCTTTATCAGTTTTTCCCCCCAAAGAAACTGTTTATTAATGAGTACAAATTTCATAAGTACAACTTTAGGAATGTAGTGATTCTTCCCATCATACTCATCTATTAGTTTTTAAATTTATTTATTTATTCATGTTCAAAAGCAGAGAGTCATGGAGAGAAAAAGAGAGAGTGAAAGAGAGAGAGAGAGAAAGAGAGAGATCTGATTTTTCATCGACTGTTTCACATTCCAAATGCCAAGAACAGCCAGAGTTGAGCCAAGCCAAAGCCAAAGTCCCGATCCATCCAGGTGTCTCACATGGGTGGCAGGGACTCAAGTGCTTGGGTTATCACCTGCTGCTTCCAAGAGTTTGTGTTAGCAGGATGCTAGATTGCAGGTGAAACAGCCAGAATTCAAAACCGGTACTCCACTATGAGATCCAGTGTCCAAAGCAGTGACCCATCTGCCACCCAAACACCCCACTCTGATTCTCTCCACAATGTAATTTCCAGTGTCTCTGGTACATGTGGTCATAATTTTGGCTATAACTTATTTGCCGCACTGTGACATGACATTTAAGTTGCTTTCTTCATTATTTTCCACTTGGTGGTAAATATTAGATTTATTTAGATCCATCTAGTGGCCTGCAGAGCCATTTGTGCCTTCTAGCAAGAGCTGACCATGCACCTCTTCTCCCAAGTCTACATTCAGTGCTATCAAGATGGAGGCTATATATTAGAGATGGTGGAAATGTATAATCCTTGGAAATTGATAAACATTACAACATTGACCAACACTTCACAAGAGCTATCTGGAGTCAAGGGATTGGACACATGGCCTAATCATAACTTAGAGGAACAAGGATCAGAGGAAAATCATATATATTTACATAATGATCATATAGAGGTACACAAAAGCAATGCGTATGTATATAAGCACATCATGGATACACAAAGAGACAGAGAAAGTGAAAGAGCTGCTTACATTTGGAGATGGATGATTAATTTATTCACTGTATTTTCAAGTGCCTGTATGCTACTTGGCAAATAGTGGATATTCAATAAGCATATATTCAAAGAATGGAAGACAAAAGTTCTTCTGTTTAATATGCATGTTCTTAGGCCCTAACCGCTGTTACTCTTTCCAACATGCACACACACACAGCCAAAAAAGTCAATCCAGTGCACTCTGGAAGATCTCCAAAATATCGCATATGGGAAAAGCAATCGAGGTGCCTGGCAGCATCTTCCGTAGATATGAGAATAATCTGCAATGCCATTTTAAACTGCTCTGCTGATGTCCAAGTCCATGAACCAGTGGAGCTGGTGTAAATTGAGAGCTAATACTAACCTAATGGCTGAAGGATATCGAATATCATTCACACTGAACTGGCAGTGGATCAAAAATTCTGACCATTAGGATGGCTACTTAATGATGCAGAAAAATATTGTTCATCTTTCCAGGTAAATTGGAAATGCTGTTTCTTCTGAGAATTTTACACAAATCATCCAGGAGGGGAAAGAAAGGTCTTTGTGCTTTTCACTCCTCAGAGTATTATGCTTATAGTCTGTATAGCGCACTTTACTGCAGTGTGCATTCTAAAGTAGTATGTACACTGACTACCACAAATACAGATATTTAGTTGTACATGTGTCAAATTTCTTGAGTACAGAAACGCTGTTTTATGCCTCATGATCTCCCCGCAAAAAAATTTGAATATGATGAAACATCATCTGTTTTTCATAAAAACAGATGTTTCTCTCAATAGATGATATTTTATGGAAGCAAAAGGCCATCTTATCCATGTTTATACCCCTCACTCAGGCAGAGTTTATTTTTGTTTTTGTTTTTAAAGATTTATTTATTCATTTTGAAAGCATTACAGAGAGAGAGACAGAGAGACACAGAAAGAGATAGTCTTCCATCCACTGGTTACTTGCCATGATGGCAAGTTGTGGGTCAGGCCAAAGTCAGGAGCCAGAAGCTTCTTTTAGTCTCCCAAGTGATTGGCAGGGGTCCATGTACTCGGGCCATCTTCTGCTGCTTTCCCCAGACCATTAGCAGAGAGCTAGAACAGGAGCAGAGCAGCTGGACACAAATTGGCACCCAACTGGGATGCCAGCATTGCAGGCTGTGGCTTTACCCGTTATGCCACAACACCAGGCCCTAGGTTGAGTTTCTAAAGCATAGAAGATATTCGGTAAATAAAGTTGAATCAATCAATTAATGGTTGCAGTAATCTAATTTTTCTTTCATCCATAAAAATAAGAAATTTCAGCATTCCTGGATCTACCTGACGAGTTGACTAGCATCTTATCTTTGCACCCTCACATTTCCTTCCCTAAATCTAATCTCCAATTTCCTTTTCTTTTTCTTTTTTCTTTTATTTTGACAGACAGATTTAGATAGTAAGAGAGAGAGACAGAGAGAAAGGTCTTCCTTTTTCCATTGGTTCACCCCTGAAGTGGCTGCTACAGCTGGTGTGTTGCGGTCAGCGCGCTGCGCCAATCTGAAGCCAGGAGCCAGGTGCTTCCTCCTGGTCTCCCAAGCAGGTGCAGGGCCCAAGGACCTGGGCCATCCTCCACTGCCCTCCCAGGCCATAGCAGAGAGCTGGACTGGAAGAGGAGCAACAGGGACAGAATCTGGTGCCCCAACCGGGATTAGCCTAGTGAGCCGAGGTGCCGGTCTCCAACTTTGTTTTATAAATCATACCTTGTGGTGTAGTGGGTTGAGATGCCACCTATGATGCCAGCATCCCATGTGGGTGGTCTGAATCCCAGCTGCTCCACTTCTAATCCAATTCCCTTCTAATGTGCCTCGGAAAGCAGAAGATGGTGCAGGTCCTTGGGCCCCTGTATTCAGATGAAAGAACTAGATGGGGTTTCAGGCTACCAGCTCTGGCTGTGGCAGCCATTTGTGGAGTGAATCAGTGGATGGAAGAACTCTCTCTCTGTGTTTCTCTCCCTGTCTCTCTGTAACTCTGCCTTTTAAATACATAAAAAAAAACCTTGAAAATAACCATAAGACCAATTAAGTGAACTAAGCTGTGAATTTTTCAGGCATTAGCACAATTTCTTCATCTGCAAAACGAATACCCAAAGACTCTATCTTTTCTAAGAAATAGTTTAAATTTGACAATTTCATCTGAGTTTGATCCATCAAAATGTGAAGCCACAACATGTGAAAGAGACACTGAACTCCATGACTAAAGGAACATCCTTTGAGTAGCTTCATGGGAGGGCTCCAGTAGGTTAATTTGTCAGTCCCCCACATCTAGCTAGAGTCTAAAACTACACTTTCAAGTCTCTCTCTACTGATGCAGTTCACCCTGAAAGGTTCATAAGCTTACATTATCATTAAAATGAATGCTAATGATCTTCCTTGATCTCTTTTTAGATACAGGGATAAAGGTAGTATCAGAGTTTAAAAGCTGTGTTATCCTACTCCATATGTTTTCTTTCCGGTATCTAAGAACATCACCACAGCTCAGTTTTTTATCTTAAGCAGACAAATAATGTACAACCACTGATGGAGTCTGGCATATTATGTGGATAAGGTAGAAGTTCTCTGGCTGAATCCCTGTGAGTGCAGGCTTCCCCTGTCTGCTTTCTTGTACAAATCCTGAGGGCCCTCTCCATATCTCACCAAGCTCCACTAACAAAATTTTAAAAAAATTGCTCTTCAGAGATTCCAGAGAACTTATGTTCTAGCTTCTGCCTGAACACCTTTAGAGATGGACAATTCATTACTTTGCAAATTTACTCAATTCAGTATATTTACAGTTTTTTAAAGCTTTTTTGATTTGAAAGATGGAGAGACAGAAGCGGAGAAACAGAGGAAGAAAGATAGGCGATAGATATTTCCCATCCATGGCTCACTCTCCACATGAACTCAACAGCTGAGGCTGAGCCAGGCCAAAGCTGGAAATGAAGAACTCAATCTAGGTCTACCCTATGTGTGGCAGGAACCCAAGCACTGAAGTCATAATCTGCTGCTTCCCAAGGTACCCATTCATAGAAAACTTGAATCAGGAGTTGAGCCAGTGAACCCAGGTTCTCCAATAGGTGATGAGGGCAGAGGACATCCCAAGCGAGGTCTTAGCCACTGTGCCAAACATTTGCCTCAATTACCCAGCTTTTGCCATCTGAAAAGGATATTTAATTCCATGTTGTGGTGAAATATTCCAGTTTTTAGTTTCTGTTACAGGCATAATCTTAGAGTCATGTAGAATACAGTGTGATGACTTGCACTTTTTCTTTAATCTGTCTTGTAAGTTGAAAATCCACCTTCTTATCTATCCTCATGGTGCAAGCTTGTGCCAAAGCAAGTAGAACCAATCTCTCTGGGCTGATAATCTGCTTCTCTGGTATTAATCTAAATGTTGGGTGAAATTAGGTTCACACCTTCTACTAAAGTTACTAGAATGAGGATAGCAGTAGCCACCCATCCTATTACATAGAGAATATCCAGATACATAGGAAATAATGAAGTCAGTGAGCAGCTATGTGAGAGACAAAGCACTTCCCTAGTAGGCTATATCTAAGTGTGAGGCTCGAGTCATTCAAGTTTTGATTTTATTGCTTTTATTTCAATTCTTGTCATCTTGCCTTAGTATTTTTTGCAGGTACATATGCATCAAAACACTGTTCTGTTTCCTTCCTTCCTTCCTTCCTTCATTACTGTTTTGCTTTCTTTCTTCTCTCTCTTCCTTTTTTTTCTTTTGCTTAAATGAATTTGAAATGTGTATTTATCATTTGATATTAAAATATGCTGGTCAATAAGGAAAGCAATCATTATCTTTTGCATAGTACATCCCTGTAAGTAAGTGAACTGTAGGTTCTAAGTTTAAAAACGTAGCTGGAGACACCATAGCCTGTTGGGCCTCCCTTGAAACTCGTGAGTCTCATTTCCCCTACACCGTGCAGTCCAAACCACATCTCCTCAATCTGCATGGCATTGAAATTTTCCTGACATAAAGGGTCTGTTTTTTGCTTTATTGTGATGACACAGCTCATTTGACTTGGCTACAGCAAAGCAACCTGGGAAAATCTCTCTCCACTTGAATGTCTGCTAATCACAATGAATCATAAGGAAATTTTACGAAAAGTAAGGAAAGCATGCATGTATAATTTATTATGTGTCTGCAACAGGCAAACTGCATCAACTTCAGGACCCTATATCTTACACATTCCAAAAGGAGAATGCCTCAAAGTCACTTGTACACCTTATATTAATACAATTTTCAACTAGAAGGTGATGTATTAGTCTGACGTATATGCCTCTATCAAATTATCCTGGAATTTTCTTATGTTCTTTTATTTCTCCAATTATTTAGGGACTCCTGAACACTTCACAAGACCTTGAAGTTTTATGAAAACAGTTGGCAGTTTATTCCTGTCTTGATCTCTATAGATACTATACCTTTCACATTATACTATGTTAGTTGTCCTTTTAGGTTAATCTAGGGTTCATTTCCAAATTCAAATTCTCTGTCAGGAGACTCCAGATTCCCAAGCTTCTTTCTCAACACAATACCCTTAGAGACAGAGACAGAGAGGGAGAGCAGTCTTCATATAAATCGTAGTGTCACTATTTTTCTTTGACAGGGAGAGTTAAATAGTGAGAGAGAGAGAGACAGAGAGAAAAGTCTTCCTTTTCTTTTGGTTCACCCCCCAAATGGTTGCCACGGCCAGTGCGCTGCAGCCCATGTGCTGTGCAGATCCTAAGCCAGGAGCCAGGTGCTTCTTCCTGGTCTCCCATGCGGGTGCAGGGCCCAAGGACCTGGACCATCTTCCACTGACCCGCTCCGGGCCACATTAGAGAGCTGGACTGGAAGAGGAGCAACCTAGACAGAATCCGGCGCCCAACCGGGACTAAAACTGGGGTGCCGGCGCCGCAGGTGGAAGATTAGTCAAGTGAGCTGTGGCGCCAGCCATTGTGTCAATATTTTCAAAGGAAGTCTGGAGGAATCCTTTAACCAAAGGTAGCCTTTTAATATTCCCGACTGTAAATTCTGGCAACTATCCCCAGTTTCTTACGATAAAAAGAAATAGAAGAATCAAGATACTCAGGACTCCAGCTATTGGGCATTATTCCCAATCCTGGTAACCTTGTGGCTTTCTCGTCGAACTTGCTCATCCTAGAGGCAGCTACCTTTTGTGGCAGCTACATTCCTGTGGCTTATATCAGTCAGGTTACATATGCATTAAGAAAAGAGAAAGAGAACTAAGACCACCTAATACACCCGTGAATTATAGTATTTTTATTAACCAGCAGTCATAGAATTACAGAGCTAAGTATAAAGAAAAATAGATTGCTTAATAGCAGTTCTGGAATGCTCCGTTGTTAGTAATTTGAGCAGAAAAAGAGCCTGGAAACAAAATGAGGATGGACTCCATTGAAGTCGGAGAAAAAAAAGAAAAGAAAATGCTTTTTAAAAGTTGAAGCATCTGTCCAAAGCAAATGCTTTTGTGGTGTCAAACAGAATAAGGAAAGGTATGAATAAGATGATGATGATACCCAGCTATTCAGTCAGAAAGTTTTCCACTGAGTGTTAGAGAGTGAAGCCCAGTGATGGGAGAAAGCTAGAAAGTGGCATATAAAGAAATAGAGTCTGGGTGCAAACAGCTCTTCAAGAAAAGGGGAAGCAAAGAGGTAGAATAGTAGCTGAAGGAAACACAAGAGCAATGAATGGTTTTTAGGTCATGTTTTTATACAGGAGATCATGGAGCATTTTTGTGGTTGGTTGAGAAGAAACCAACTGAAGGAAGAAACTGGGCATACTGAATAGAAGGGGACCATTGCAGGCAGCTTCCTGAAAAATGTTAAAAGATCCGAACACTGGTAAAATTGGCCTAAATACATAGCAGCAATAAGCAAAACTAAGAATTCACATACCCATGTGGAAAAGCTGGCATAGCTACAAGAAAGAAGATGCATTTCCTACCTGTTTGCTGATGGTTCCTCCGCAAATTATAAGGAAGGGCATCTGCTAACAGTTTAGGTGGGAAGAATAGAGAACAAGGACTTAACTAGTAGTGTAAGAAGAGTAAAGAGAGGAAGAATTGTACAAGTAAGATATACCAGGGAGAAACAGTTCAGACTTTAGGAAGTAACAAAATGAGAAGAGAAAAATTGTTAAATACACCATTTAAAAAAAAAAAATACACTGTGATTTCAACTGGGAAAGGCAAGCAGGGCCTAAGTCCTGAGATCATTGTTGAGGGTTTGATCCTTGTCCATCAAAGCAGTGAGGAGCTACTAGAAAAATTTAAGCAAAAGGGTAAATATGATCACACGTGTATAATTTAACATGCTTGTTGAAAATGGAATTAGAAGGGGAGTTTATTATGGTCCCCAAATTTTTGAAATTCATGCATAGAAGAATCTTAAATAACTTTATTAAAATGTATATTATGAAAAACTATATATGGATTTCAACCTTTTTTGAACTAAAATAAACTTACCTTTTAATTACATTTTTGTCCACAGACTTTATTAAGTTCCCTCACATATCCATTGTTAAATGATCACTCTGTATGAAAGGAAGAAATACATTGGGAGGAAGGGACAATAAACACAGGGAGGACCATACAGGACTCTCCTGTAGAGGTCCACAGAACAGATATGCTAAAATGACCTAGAAGGGTGATGATAAAGTGGAATGAGGGGGGTGTGCTTGGAGGGATATAGTTTTTAAAGATTTATTTATTTATGTGAAAGGCAGAGTTGACCAGAGGGAGGAAGACAACAGAAACAGAGACAGATGTCTTTTACCCTCTGATTCACTCTCCAAATGCCTACAATGGCCGGGGTTGATCCAAACCAAGACCAGGAACTGGAAATTAATCTGGGTGTCCTAATTGGTGGCACAGTCCAAGCATTTGGGCCAAATTCTGCTGCTTTCCCAGACACATTTGCAAGATGCTGGATCAGATGTGGATTAGCCAGGACTTGAATCATCACTTATATGGGATGTGGTGTCATAGGGGGTGGTTTAACACACTGCACCACCACCAGAGCCCTACAGAAGGATGTTTTATGGGTAAGATAGAGTTTTTAAAGAAATGACACAGATAAAATAGAAGTGAAAGAGTAGCAAAAAACGTGTTTTCTAAGATTCTGCCAGCACAACTAGACAAGATATTACCAATCACACAAGGGGAGAATTACATAAGGTGAGAGGGAGGGAGGGAAATGTAGAATTGTTTCAAACTGTACCTACCTATGAAATCCTTTCTGTTGATATTAATACATTTTTTTTTCTAAAAAATTGAAAAGAGAAATTTCTAAGTGTCAGAAATGTTAAGTTTTAGGGTCATTGGTTTGTTCAAGAATATGATGTTACAAGAACAGGAATTTGGTTTGGCAGTCAAGCTGTGTGCAGAGTGCTGAGAGTGAGTCTAAGTCCCAATTCCAGCTTCCTACTAACGCACATTCTGGGAGACGGCAAGTGTTGGCTCAAATGGTCTCCAGTAGGAGACTCTTATTGGATTCCCAGCTCCTGTCTTTGGACAGGCTCAGCCCTAGATGTTGTAGGAATTTAGAAATCAAGCAGTGATTCGAAGATCTCTCTGTCTTGGTCTCTTTCAAATAAGTAAATAATTTTAAAGAAACAACAGGATTTTTCACAGTTGTTGAGGTATATGTGTATAGTTAACTGAAAAGATAAACAGGTTCTCTTGAGATAGAGCAATAATTCCAGGACTGGCATCCCATATGGGCACTGGTTCAAGACCTGGATGCTCCACTTCTGATCCAGCTTTCTGCTATGGCCTGGGGAAGCAGTAGAAGATGGCCCAAGTCCTTGGGCCTCTGCACCCACATAGACGACCTGGAAGAAACTCCTGGCTTCTGGCTTTGGATCAGCACAGTTCCATCCGTTGAGGCCAATTGGGGAGTGAACCAATGGATGGACCCCCCACCCCGTCTCTCTTCTCTCTGTGTAACTCTGACTTTCAAATAAATAAATAATAACTTTAAAAAAAGAAAGATCAGTAGTTTTGATGATGATTATGAAGATTTTGACAATAATACTAGCCAATACTTAGGAGGGAATTATAATTTGTCAGATACTATGTGAGAAATTTTACATAGACTGTCTCATTTAATGCTCCTCAGACCCAAAGATGCAAGCTATTTTTTAATATTTATTTTATTTATTTGAAAGACAGAGTTACAGAGAGAGGTAAAGACAGAGAGAGAGGTCTTCCATCCGATGGTTCACTCCCCAGATGGCCGCAACTGCCGGAGCTGCGCTGATCCGAAGCCAGGAGCCAGGAACTTCTTCCAGGTTTCCCATGTGGGTGCAGGGGCCCAACGACTTGGGCCATTATCCACTGTTATCCCAGGCCACAGCAGAGAGCTGGATCAGAAGAGGAGCCTCTGGGACTAGAACCGGCACCCATATGGGATGCTGGCACCTCAGGCCAGGGCTTTAACCCACTGTGCCACAGTGCCAGCCCCCAAACTATTACTGTTAGTTCCATTTGTAGATAGAAAAGTGTGTACAGAAAAAGTTATATGGATGATGCATTTGGGGGCCAGAATTTGTCCATAAACTATGAGTAGAAACGGGGAGTTATGATGCTAAGAAACATGTTGAGATAATTGGTAAAATAGTCTACTGTGATGCAGAAATTCCTCAAAAATCAAAAAAGAACCATTGATATCCTAATGCATATCTAGCATAAATACATGTTTGCACACAGGGTTGTATATATATATATATATATGTAATATATATATAATATATATGTTTTATGGTGGGGGTTTCTTGTGTGAGATTGTATATATGTGTGGAGGGCACCTGACATTTTATGTCAAACTCATATCTACATACATTTAAATGCAATTTATAGAGAAGTCAGTGTCTTTATTTTCTTCCTGATGGCCTCTCTAGTTTTATCTTTTCTCCTTCCCACAACCCTCTGACTTCTGTGTCCCCAGTGTCACTGTTGATGGGTTTTATCGTTGGTGGCAAAGGAAGGAAAGAGTTTATTATTATTTTCCCTCAAGCCCTGCTTTGTTAAGGCCAGGGGATGTGTTGCTTTGTTTTCAGAATTGGGCTTCATGTATATTTTGTTAAATTCCCCAAAGTCCTTTAGACACAAAGAACTGGAAAATGAAAAATGACTATTTTTGTGACCCTGCCTTGCCCAGGCTCCTGAGCCACCATATGTTTCTGACTTCCTAGTCTCTACACTCCTCCTTCACTGACCACAGTGAAGGTCAAGGAGAGCTGTTTACTTGTTTTACAGAGATCACACAGACATGGGTGGTATTGAAGGAGTGAAACCCGTAAAAGCTACTTGAATTCCCACATAGGCTCCTGAGTTTTTGCAAGATTTCAATTGCATTCTGTTCTTAAAGCATTAAGTATTAAAAAAAAAAAAAGGGCAGGGTGAAGAAAAGAGAAAGTCTCAGTTCAGCCAAAATGATTTGTTTCCTCAACACCAAACACTGACATTTTGGAAGAATTCAGACAGTGAGTTCACTTGTTTATTTTTCATAAAGATGTTTGTCATGAATACCTAGGCTCTGAGGAGTCTTCCTTTATCTGGTTTCCTTTAAAGTATAAAATTCAATTCATAAATAATTAGTAAGTATTTATTGTGCACAGACTCTGTGTAAGTACTAGAGAAGTATGTAAATACCAGCTTGGAGTGGTGGGAAAGGCAACAAAACAAAAGAAAACCAAACATTAAACCATAATTCAAATTCCTCTTTTGCCCCTCAAAAAACAAGGGATGGTAGACAAATCAATTACCTCCCTAACCACCTTCTTTTGTTCCCTGCCTTCCCTAATTTTGTGAAAACTGAACATGACCATGTGTGTTGAAGAGCTTTATCACTGTAATGGGCACACAAGTGAGAGTGATTGCAAAATTCTCCGCTACCCTCAAGAAGCAAAGATTCATAGTCAAGCATTTAATAACAATGTAAGAGTTAAATACTACCAGATAGCAATTCAAGGGATGTTGCAAGACAATGCGTGATTAATTGCCAAAAAGTAGAAGCTTGAGCACAAAGAAAGAGAACAATGTGAGTTGGAATCATCAAGGGACAAATGAGAGGACTGCCAAACCACCACAGGGACTCCATCAGATATGAGCCTCTGGAAGGTCAAGTGAGCACAAAAATGACAGGAATATCATGGTTTAAATTTGAACATTGAACATCCTGGTAAACAGCTTTCATAAATAAAATATATACTTCACAATTGGAGAACTTTGAATATGAATGGTGGACAGTTACGCAGTGAAGAGAAAAGGGGTAGAAGAATCAGAGAAAACTGACTTCGCCTTGATTTTCCCATGCTTATTGCTCTTCTAACCTTGAAACTCAGATATACCCAGAGGAGAGGCCATGCACTATTTACAGTTGGTGGAATTTGGAGAAAGAAACAGTGTTAAGAATTGGGTGGACAGAGAGAAAGTTAATTTATCTGAAGCTTAGTGGGTGGCAGCATCTGGTGGGACAAGAAAGATCCAAGGTAGCAAGCAACTTTGTAGATCATACTAATTGTAGAACTGATCCAAATAGATTGTTTCAGAGGCATTGATTTTGTTCTAAAGTCTTAAGAGGCCAGTGGCAGTGGGGGAGGATTCTTGCTTGCACACATGGCAGGTTGCATGCAGTTATGTGGTGTGTATGCTTCTTTATTCCATGATATCACAGGTGGAAAATTAGGTCTACTTAGTGTGTTAAACTAGATTTACAGTTAAAGGCAATGCTAATCTGAAAATTATTACTTCCAGTAAAATTTCATTTGGTCTTGATCATTTCACATTCCCTAAAGAGTTTGAACTTACAGCACTTATCTTCAAGCCTGCTGGAAAATAGAAAACCCTGGATCTACAGATTTGACATACAAATATATGTGATGAGAGATTACCTTAAGAATCATAAACCCAACTCAAGAAACTTGAATTTGGTGAGATAGAGGATATATTTTAAGGGACTTAATAATGTTCATGGAAAATAAGAAAGTAAAAATTAACTTTGATGCAAAATATTTAATTCACTCATTTATGAGATTCGTATAATACATGTTTTCTCTGAATTTGTAAAGATCTCCTAAATATTCTTGTGCTCTATGGATCAGCTTCTGAACTCCTACTTTTTTTTTTTTTTTGGTTGTGTTCATGATACAGAATAACAAGCCCAGGATACAATTAATTTAGTAATTAACAAAAAAGAAACTATAAAGTGGGACACAGGGGATATAAACCAAGGCAAGCTGAGTCTCTTCTCTGAACTATGTAGTGTTCTTACTAAACTTTGCTTTTAGTTAAAATAATATGTTCCTCCTTGAATGTATTTTCAACAACTTCCCTAGGAAATAATAAATAAAAAACATTTTATATTTTATGATATAGACATGATCTCTTAGCAGACAGAGCACATGAAGAGATAGAGGTTTAGAAAATGTTGGGTATGTGAATAGATATTAGCTTCCTCATACTGAGAAATGCATGAATCAAGAAGCAAAAAGTAAGATGTGTGTCATTTATTCTAGTCTCCATTTCTAAGACAAAGTTTAACACATTGTTAAAAAATGTTTAGAACCTCCTTATTTAAAAAAAAAGAAGGAGGATGGAAATATCTACCACCCCCAAGACAAGCGCACACACACACACACACACACACACACACACACAGCCCTGATCTGTCCTAGCAAGAGTTGGTATAATAATTCATAAGATGAATAGGATTTTTACAAGATGGAAACTATTATCCAAGTCATGTGTTTCTTCACTTCTCTTTATGTTCTAATTTCTTCTGGACTCTTAAAGCAAAATTGGTTATATGAAAATAAAATAAAAGTTAAAAGGAAACAAAATGTACTAATATGTGATAGATTGCATCCAAGTTGATTGCTTGTCAACTTCTCTCAAAAATGCAATCTTAACTAGCAATACACAAACAAAATCAAGAAGAAAATTAAAGTTTTTTGCTATTGGGCCCAGAAAGGATTGAAAAGGGGAAAATATACAAGAAATGTCCATGCATAGTAAGCATGCTATTACTGTCAAATTTCCCTAGTTCTGTTCCACTGATACAGATTTTGACATGGCTTCAGAATTCTCAAATTTCCAAAACAGTATGAATACCTTAATGCTTAGGGAGCTGGAGTTAACATTTCCATTTCAGGTCACTGTCTCCAGACCTTTTTCTTTCTACCTATAAGGATTTTTTTTAAAAGTTCTGATTTCTCCTCCAAAATTTTAGCTTAATGTACCCATCACATAACACACAGTATGCTCAAAAGCACTTAGACCTAGCATTTTCCTTCTGTAGACAATTATATATAGTGTCATCAGGATAATGACTTAACCTCTCTGTGTCTCCGTTCCTTTTCTGCAGGAAATTATATTAGGAGAAGATTAATAATGGTATTCATTAAATAGGACTAGTGTGAGAATTATGTCACTTATTCCATATGAAAATGTAGAATAATATCAGGTGTAGAATAAGCACTGTTGTCATTATTGTTATTAAAATTATCATGACTAAGAATTGCTTTTGAATATGGAGTGTTTGAGACAACCAACTATGTTTTGAAATACTTGTAAACACATTTTATAACTGATGAGACTGGAGCCGAGTGGTAAGAGAATCTGTCCAAGTTTGTTGCACAAGTAGTGTAAACTCAGGCTCATGGGGATCCCAAACCACTCTTCTTTTTCCTTTTCTTTATCAGTTTTTCAGATGGGAAAACTCTGGAGCCAGATTCTGTTGGAGAGATTTAGAAATTTATAGCTATTCTTAGGGCCGGTGCTGTGGTGCAGTGGGTTAATGCCCTGGCCTGAAGCGCTGGCATCCCATATGGGCGCCAATTGAGACACAGCTGCTCTGCTTCCTGTCCAGCTCTCTGCTATGGCCCAAGTCCTTGGGCCCCTGCACCCACGTGGGAGACCGGGAAGAAACTCCTGGCCCTGGCTTTGGATTGGCACAGCTCTGGCCGTTGCGGCCATCTGGGGAGCGAACCATTGAATGGAAGACTTCTCTCTCTCTCTCTCTATTTTTCTCTCTCTCTGCCTCTCCTCTCTCTCTTTAACTCTGACTTTCAAATAAATAAATAAATCTTTTTACAAAAAGAAGTTTATAGCTATTCTTGAAATCAAATAGTTGGTAAAACATTGAGGCAGACAAATATTCTTTCACTTTTTTACAAACGAATTACTTCAAGGGAATTATCTATAATCTCATAGTGGCAAATAGCTGCACATGATATAAATGATTGAAGTGAGATTCCAGGTAAAGAACTCAAAAATTAGCTGAGATGGAAACCTTTTCTACTGTAATCTTCAACACAGATGGAACAAGAGAGAAGGTACCTATCATTTAAATCTTCTGACTTGTTTTCTCTATCTTGTTGTAAAAGACTTTAAGAATATCTGCCTTCAGTTTTAAGATGTTATTAAAGAAATAAATTAACCGTCTTTGTAGGATGAATCATTGTCTAAGACAATAGACTCTGGAAGAAATGCCAGGTATTCTGTAGTCTGAAATTTATATCATCATGGATGGCTTCAAACTTAGTTCTTCTGTGTACTTTTCTTGCTAGGCTCTGACCTGCTGGTTCACCTTTCATTGCAAAATTCAATGATTTTTCTTTACACAAATATTTATCTATAAGCCAAACCTTTCCTCATTCAGGTTAAAAGAGAATATGGACAGTATATGTACCAATTCAATATTCAAGTCTGCTTCTTTTAAAAGAAATTCTGGTTTATTATTTGTTCAACTAATCTACTGCTAAAATGAAAAACTTTATTTTGGGGGCTATTGATTCACTTCTATCTTTATACTTGTTTTCATTCTAAATATTTAGTCTTTTTTTTTTTTTCATTGAGTAGGGAATCCCAGTTCAAAACAAAGATCAGCGTGGTAAATGAGAGACAGATCAATGGAAACAGAGATGGAAGGAAGGAGACAGTCTTCCAAGTCATAACTCTAACTGAAATGCAATGATTTGAAAATAAGACTGGGGATGAAAGAGTCTAATAAATTGTATGCTTTCTTTGGATGGTTTTGTAGCAACTGTGAAAAGAAATGTGGTTCAGGTAACTTGGATCTCAATGAATGTATAGTTTATCATATGTTGGTTCAAGAGCTCAGGCATGATGAATCTTCAAGTAGCTCTGGCTTTTGCAGCCAACTGGGGAGTGAACCAGTGGATAGAAGACCTCTCTCTCTCTCTGCCTCTGCCTCTCCTTCTCTTTCTGTGTAACTCTGACTTTCAAATAAATAAATAAATAAATACATCTTTGTTTTTAAAAAAAAAAGAAATGTTAGATCTTTTTTTGCTTATGATCACTCAACAGGACTGTGCACTTATTTTCTCCCTGCTATTCAGATTTCTTAGTTAATGCTGTTCTATCTCAAGTTCAATAATTCTTTCCTTTGTCATATTCATTCCACTATCACATCACCTCTATGAGTTTGTTTTTAATTTATTTTTGTCATTTCTGTAATTTCTATTTAGTTCTTTATTATATCTCATTTCTTTAGGGAGATATTCTATTTTTTCATTCTTTTTAAGAATATGTAAAATTGCCTTTTGAAGCATTTTTATGATGTCTGTTTTAAAATCCTCACCAAACAATTCCAATGTATGACTCAAATCAATATTTGAGTCTAATATTTTCTGTCAAACTTAATAGAAGAAGTGATTTTTAATTGTATTTTGGACATTTTAGATATTGTAAAGTAAGACTCTGTATCTTGTTTGAATCTTCTGTTCTAACAGATAGTCAACCAATTCACATCTTCCATTCAAGTCCTGGAATGCTTATGTGAGCTGTGGTTTCAAAGACAGTCTAGTTTTTCAGAGTCTTTGAAATGCTATCATATTTTCTGATTTTAAATGGATCAAAGTTCAGATTTGTAGCTAGTAAGTTGATGAAGCATTGGCTCTAGATTGTGTACTTTAGGGTCAGATCAATCTAGATATTTCTCACTTGCTGTAGCCATATTAATAAGTCAGTTGCCCTTGATGTTCTCAGTTCCATGAACTGTAAAAAGGGAAAACAACTCCCATAAAATATTGCTATTGTGATTAGTTGAAATAAATATGTGGAATCCCTCATGCAGGGCCAGGCACATAGTAGATAGATACAGGAAAAAATGCTGATCATTTTATCATATCATCAACATTTTTACCTCTTTTGTTCTTATTTTCTATTTTGGCATCTCAAGGAGACTTCTTGTCTTCTAACAGTTCCTGATTTCCCAATATCTGATATCTTTGTATTCCTCGGATAATTATTTTTTCTATATTTATGATGCCTTGAAGATTTCTCTCCCTGAGGACTCCTATTTTGTTTATGCTCATTCTGTGCTTGAGCCTTAGTATAGCATATGAAGAAAGTTTATAGCCGTTTCATACAAGTTCTATCGTAAGCCTAAGGAAAAAAAGACTCCATACCAAATAGAGTGTAGATAATATCACTAGGTTTCTGAAGCATGGGATTCTGCTTATAAACCAGTTCATTTTCATCATCCATTGTTATGTAGGTCACATACACATCTCCTAAATGTGATCCAATTCAACATTCTTGAATGAAAAATTCTCTGAAAATCTGAATTTTTCCTGGGAGCTGGTAGGGTACCTTGATTTGGTATAGTATGGGCTCCCCCAGGGCTCCGTGGTCTGGGAAGAGAAGCCGGAGTGTCCTGGATTATACTTGCTGTTTTATAACTGCTAACTGAAACCTAACCCGAGGCTTTCCAGGCACTTGCCTTCTTTAATACATCTGGCCTAGCTTTCTCTGTTTTCTCTGGTCTGGCCCTACAAGAGGAGCCTTTGGATAAATAAACTGAAGCATGCATGTGGTCACCAAAACCGTTCTGTGGAAAGCAGAATTGAAGGGAAGCAGCCTGGAGCCTGCTGTGCCTTTGTTCCTTGCCTCCTGGGAATACAAGCAACCAGGAGGTGTACAGTGGCAAAATCACTGCTGTTCTCACTGTTCTCTACTCTCCCTGAAAGTGATTCATGTTTGGGAATGGCCAGTTTAGGTGTCTTAGCCATCTGTATTTCTGGAATGTAAAACATGTTGCTAAGTTTCTTATCTTTCATAAGTATTTAAACTAACAATAATTAGTCCCTGTATAATATGAATTGTTATTCTTAAATTTTATCAAGATAAGCAAATGATGATTTAAAAGAGTTCATTAGCTGAGACTGTATTTATGTATAAAAATGAAGAGAAAAAAGAAATAGGTAACTACTATTTATTGAGCATCTGCTCTATAAAGGAGCACGAAACCACCCCAAGTAGTGTTGTGCTAACAGGCATTATTCACATTTTCAGATGAGAAAACAAATCTTATAGAATCCTACTATCTTTATTGCATTCATTATCTTCTTCCTTCATTTTTTAAATATTCACCCAAGGCCTACTATGTGGTAGACACCTATTCTGGATGTTAAGAATCATTGAATGAACACAACTGAAAAAATGCCTTGTTCTCATAAAACTTATATTCCACTGAGTAGATACATATTATAAATGCAGAAGGTAATATATATAGTGCATTGGATGGTGAGAAGACAAAATAAAGCAGAAAATAAGAACTCACATGAAATGAAATAGAGCACATTTGAGGGAAAGTTTATGATTTTAAGTAGACTGATTGAGATAGAGTTCACTGACAAGTCAAAGTTTGTATCAAGGTCTGAAGGACATGAGTGAGTGAGCTCCATCGCTACCTGAGAAAAACATCCTAGCCAGAGAGAAGAGCAGTATAATGCTCCAAGCTGAGAAAGATCCTGACATGGCTGTGAAGAAAAGAAAGCACCAGGTGGGAAACAGAGAAGACACAATAAAGGGCATGAGATCTTGTGGGGCATTGTAAGCCACTGTAGGATCTTTGACTTAAACTCTGAAGCAGATGTAGAGCTCCAGGGACAGAGCTGGTGATCTGCATTGCATGTTGACTGGATGTATTTGGTTGCTGTGCCAACAACTGCCTGAAGGGCAAGAAAAAATGTACGGAGCTTGTTAAGTTTAATACAGTGATTCAGGTACTTGGGGATTGTGCCCAAGGTCACATACAAAAGTAACGACAGTCACCATGGAAACCTGAACATGCTTGAATTTCTACCACATGAAAACCCCTCTTTGGGCAGACAGCTCAAGCAAAAGGCCAATATAAATTAATATCATTGATCTCTTTACATGGGAGGCCAAGATAGAAACTGAGATTTGTGCTTATTTTGAACATTTTATTAGCTTGCTTCATGAAAAATAACCAGAAAAATATTATGAGCATATCATTTACAGTATATAAGTAGAAAAACTGCAAAAATTATATAGTATGTTATTGACTTTGGTTGGTCTCCTTTTATCAAACTTTATATTTATTGTGAGTAACTGGCCAAACCTTGAAACAATACTTTTAAGATTTCCTTATTCATTTGAAAGGCAGAGTTAGAGAGGCAGAGGCAGAGAGAGAGAGAGAGATTTACTTTATCCATTGGTTTACTCCCCTAATGGCCGAAACGGCTGGGGCTGGGCTGATCCAAAGCCAAGAGCTTCTTCTGGGTCTCCCAGGTGGATGCAGGGGTCCAAGGACTTGGGCCACCTTCCACTGCTTTCCCAGGTGAATTAGCACAGAGCTGGATCAGAAGTGGAGCCACCAGGACTCAAACCAGCTCCCATATGGGATGCTGGCACAGAGGCAGCAGCTTTACCAGCTGTGCCACAGCACAGGCTCCAAAACAATACTTTTTAAAGGCTTTAATTAATTTATTGGAAAGGTAGAGAGACAGAGAGGAGAGGTAAATAGAGTGAGTGAGGGCTCCCATCCAATGGTTTACTCTCAAATGCCCACAACAGCTGACCTGGGCAAGTCAATACTGGGAATTGGGAATCCAATCAAGATTTCCATATGGCCAGCTAGAACTCAATTACTTGAGCTATCACTGCTGCCTTCCTAGAGCTTGTATTAATAGGGAGCTTGAGTCAGTAGCCAGAGCCAGGTATTGAACCCAGGCATTCAAATATGAGGAGTGAGCATCCTAATCAGTGTCTTAACTGCTAGGCTAACTGTGTACCCACATAAGATATTTTGAGGCATAATAAAAACATGCCAACAGGATTTTTAAGTACCTTTTCTTAGGTGATTATCAGCTCAGAAACAATGACCCCTTTCATCTCCTTAGGTTCCATTTAACATCAGGAGTCTTGTGTCTTCTCTTTACCTGTGAGATATGAAATGACAGTCATTGCTGCAAGTCAAAATTCAATATCAATAATCATATTAATTTACTCTTCATGAAAGATGTTTGTGGGAGAAGATATTCAATATACTCTCTCCCTCTAGAGATGCTAAAACCCTATGCCTTATTTTCTCCATCCTCCATATTCTCATTTAAAATGACAGAAGCAGAGTAACTGTGAGTTGGATGTTAGACTTCCAAGAAAACAAAGAGAAATTTGAAGACTGAATTTTATTATTTCCAATAAATCCTGTCTTGACCATTGAATTGGTTTGTTTCAAAGTGAAATGTCAGCCAGGCTACTTTGCTGGCATTACTTCAAGAGTAATGCCATGGAACAAATACCTTCAGGGATCTATTTCTTTACCTAGATCAGAAGATTCCAAGACAGGCTAAGAAACCAGACCTACATCATCAGAATCTTTGATAAGGAACTGCAGAGTTTGTGTTTTTAATGAAAGTAGCCAGGAATATCTGATGAACAGCTACATCTGGAAACTTCTGGTACAAAGAACCTAGGGCTCTATCTTCATGTTAGTCATTGGCAGCTGTCCAGAAAAATGACTAGAACTCAGAAAACTCAGATTGTAGTACTTCCACCACCATATTTTATTCTAATCATGTTAGGACTAGTTAGGGAATATCAGATATCAGAACTGGAGAGAAACCAAGAGATCTGAGCATATAATTACTTTATAGAGGAGCTAATGTAGACTAAACAGCATAAATATGCTAAGATCAAACAATGACTTCATTTAAAAGATGAAATTTGGGCCAACCTCTTCTGTAACCATAAAGATTCCCTCTCTGAGAAGGCAGCACCTATGTGAACCTCAGTTGCTTTATTTCAATAATAGTGATATAATTTCCAATCTCCTTCACGGATTGGCTGTAAAGATGGTAGGAGAGAATTGACGCGCAGAGCTCTGAGAACTTCAGTATGGAAAAAAAGATACATACTTTTTACACTTGATGAGATCATTAGTGGCTAGACAATGGAGGTGTAAGTACAATCAAGGCTATCTCATACTTGGACAGTCAAGAATCAATTGACTGGCAGAGCAGGATGACTCAATCTCTATGTGAACATAGTACATTGAGCCTTGTGATTTGAAATTAGGTAAGTTGATACTTCAAGATCCAACTATCTGGCAGTACAGAGTCACTTAGGATGGCAGGAATTAGAACTAAGAGAGGCTGATGGCATCATTAAAAAACACAAAAGCAAGTATTGTGTGGATCAGCTTCCAACACGCCATGACTCCCATTTCCAATTCAATATAGATTGACAACTCTTGCTATTCTACTTTTTTTTTTTACAGATAGGGTTAGACAGTGAGAGAGACAGAGAGAAAGGTCCTCCTTCCTTTGGTTCACTCCCCAAATGGCCACCATGGCTGGAGCTACACCAATCTGAAGCCAGGAGCCAGGTGCTTCCTCCTGGTCTCCCATGTGGGTACAGGGGCCCAGTACCTGGGTCATCCTCCATTGCCCCCCTGGGCCACAGCAGAAAGCTGGACTGGAAGAGGAGCAACTGGGACTAGAACCCGGAGCCCATATGGGATACTGGTGCCACATGTGGAGGATTAACCAAGTGAGCCACGGCGCTGGCCCCGCTATTCTACTTTCATGAAGGTGCATGCTAGTTTACTTTATTCTCACCACATCACATATGATTGCTTAATTAAGACATGAAAATAGGAGAAAATGGAGAAAGTTTCAATTTTTTTATATGCAATGCATTATTGAATGTCCACAGCATGAAGACCAACATCATACAAAAGGCACATAGGAGTGATTTACATTTGGCTATGTGGAGACTATGTTAAGATTTAGGTGAGCCTCTCTTCTGAATGAAGCCTTTCAGGGGCTTATTTATCTACTGGTTCATCAAACATTTGTTAATCATTGTTTATGTCAAAATAGTTCTATGTGGATACAGCAAAATAAATAAGACCTCAAAAACTACTCCAATTAATAGCCAGAAAAGTTATAGCCAAAGTGATGAAAAATCTTCATACATATATGATCAATTATTTATTGAGGATTTACCATGCAACTGAAACTGAACAGCAAGATATATACCCTGATGTGTACCCATGACAATGATATTAGTTCCTGTTTCTAATTCTAATTTCATGGTGAGACAAATAAAAATCTGCCAACGGCCAATGACTGGTGACTAATGAATACTACAATCAAAACAAAATCATATGACTGTAAACACTATTGAATCATAATGAATATTCATTTGGCACTGGACTAAATTTTCACACCAAACCACATATAAGAAAATTATCATATATATAAATATATATATGTATATATATAATTTAGCCATCACAACAAACCTGTGATACAGATGGTTGATTCATAGGATATGAATTGAGTCATAGGATATGATTTCACCTGAAAGGATGATAATGAATGAATTCCCATGAAATCCAGTTTATATCAGTTGTGATGGAAGCACTAATATTATAGATATATCTAAAAGCTAGTCAAAGACATAATCTGATCAAGAAGTATCCTTCTTCCATACATATTGATACTTCATTTCCAAAATGCTTAATATAGAAAATAACCTATCAGACTATCTCTACCATAGTAACCAGTATTAAAATAGTATCTTGAATGAACCATGTTTTCTTTAAAAGATAACATAAACTTAAAGGATATTTAGTTGGTTGATTAGAAACCACTGAGTTTCTATTCTTCCTGCATACCATGTAATTTAAAGTTACTAGATAATTTATGCTAGTGATTAAAGCATCTGCATTCTACATAAGAGTGTGTGGGTTTGATTCCCAGGTCCAGCTCATGACTCCAGGTTTCTGTTAGTGCAAACCCTGAAGGACTGTGTTGATTGCTCAAGTTTAAGTAATTGGGTTCCTGCCACCCATGTTGGAGACTAAAGAGTTCCCAGCTCTTTATTTTTCCAATCCATTGCTGCCATTTCGATAGTGAGCCAGCAAATGAGATCTCGATCTCGATCTTGATCTCTCTCTCTCTCTCTCTCTCTCCCTCCCTCCCTTCCTCTCTTCCTCCCCTCAAATAAATAACAGTAATAAAAACAAAAATACTACATCTTAAGGAAAAATTAGGAAATATAACAGCTAAAATTTTCTGCCTGTAAAATATGTTTGTTAAATAGCCTTTAATTTCATGAATTCTATGACTTGTAGAATCATTTGAATAATCAGTAATATCTTATATTCACAATGAATGAGGAGTTTTCAGCTCATTTTCAATGAAGTCTTTTGACAACCCTGAATTAACTTTTCATGGTTTTTACATGAAAAGTCAAACTTTCTTGCAAGCTCACATACCTAGTAATAGGAGAAGGCAGCACTCATACAATTCAAGTTTTCTTTCTTCTCCATTAAAAATGGGTCCTTTCCATAGGTAGTTATTTGTTGGTTAACCTTAGCAAGACATTGTATGTTTGCTGCTATGGCTTCAGAAATGGATCAGACACATCCACCATCATAGGAAAACTATAATCTGATAGACACAAACAGAAAATTATATCAGAAGTTAGAATGAAGGTTTGGATTAGGTATTCTAAGTATACTTGGATTTTAGAATGTTAAATGATACAAACACCAGTGGAGATGAAGTTTATAAAAACGGGAATGCATAAGGCTGGTATTGTGGCATGAAAGGTTAAGCAGCTGCCTATGACACAGGCATCCCCATGGGGGCACTGGTTCGAGTCTTAGCTGCTCCACTTCCAACCCAGATCCCTGCTAATGCACCTGGGAAAACAACAAAAGATGGCCCAAGTCCCTGGACCCTTACACCGACATGTGAAACCCAGATGAAGCTCCTGGCTCCTGGTTTCCACCTGGCCCAGACCCAACTATTACAGCCGTTTGGGGGAGTAAACCAACAGATAGATGATCTCACTTTCTATCTCTCCCTTTCTCTCTTTGTAACTCTGACTTTCAAGTAAATAAAAAAATCTTCTAAAAAATTTAAAAATGAGAATGCGTCTGGTTTAAGAATGTGTGGTTTATATATGAGCAATGATCTGACTGGTTCTAGTGGTCTCTGAAGGAGAGCAATGGCTTTGATTCTTAGGTTAAGGAAGTTGTCTAAAGAATTTGGGTCTATTTCAAAGAATATTTCTTTGATGTTGATGATGATACTATTAGACCAAAAAGCCACAAGAAACTTTTTGAACAATTCTTGAACAGAATGACTCACATGCACTATCATCCTCTGAAATATATTTGCTTTCCCCACTGTAATTTTTCTGTGATCTGAAATTTACTTTAGAGAATAGCTTCAGCCTATAATAGCATATGTGTTGGGGTTGGATTGGCAGTTGGCAGTTGATAATAATCTCTAATTTCCACTTTTGGGTTGATTACCTAGTCTAAGTGTGACTTTACACCCCAGTGTTTTAAGCATAAATGATATCTCTGGTATCTACCACGAAAGTGTCAGTTCTTTTCATCTCCATTTAAAACCAAATAGCACATTAATTAACCTAACTGATGTCTAGAAATACTGACAATAAATGTTGAAACTAGAATATAACAGATATAAAAAATGAGTATGATAAAAAATTAGATTGAATTGGCTAGAGCTATTCAAGAGGCAATCTCTTCTTTTACAGGAGTAAGTACAGAGGAATCTGCTAGGCCAAAAAAGAAAAGGGAGAAGCATCATAAACTTAATTTCTAAGTGACTCTCTGTTCAGTTTCTGATATCAGCAATCATGTGACCTAACCAAACTTTTTTCCCATATCTTCCTGAGATTATGGCCGCACGGGCCTTAGGTGACCCTATTGCTTAAGGTCTTAATGGAGCGTCTGAAAATGACAACTAGAACTCCACTGAGCTTTTGCAAAATGTTTTATGGCTACTTTTTACTTTTTATCTATATATACCTGGTTTGGCTGCCAGATTCAGTTCCAGACTTGCTTGCTTTCATTTTACCCTAGTAATCGAATTGTGAGGAAAAGATTCACAACTCTATCATATCCCAAAAATGTTACTTATTCCTCAGCTGTTTCTTTTTTAATTGAGCACAGGCAAATTTGCTTAAAGAAATTTTCAGCAATTAATTTCTGAACCTTGGGCTTCAAAATGAGTTCTTATATGAAGCACGAAGTGCCAGGCAAGTTAAAGAATAAATATTAACCCACCGTTCCATGCTTTGACCCTGTAGACAAATTTTTCGTAGGCTAATCAAGGGGAAAGAAACGTTCAGACTGAGTTAGGCCTGGGAAGGGGGTTACTTCTAGCAATATGTATTACCTGGGGTGTGCTCTTTGTGTGCTGTTCACCACTGTAAACTCTTGATAAGAATTAACTCATTTAATCTTTAAAATGATTTTGTGAGTTTATTATTTTATTCTAATTTAATAAATTGAATAAGGAAAAAAAAACTCAGACACAGAGAGGTTAACCTAAAGGCATACATCTGGAAAATGGCAGGGTCAGGATTCAAATCCAAGCAGTGTAGTTCTTACAATCATTCACCCTACTACTTTGTGTGCAACTGAGTATAAAGTTCCTGGTAGGCCTAGTCTCTCCTAGTCTCCCAACTAAAAGGCCCATAAGATCAGGTACATTTCCATGCAGTCTACATTTCACTGATAGTACTATTCCTTCCATTGTGGATGTAATACAGTTTCCAAGTTTAGAGCACTTTAGTTTGCCTTCACCTCATATCTTCCTCAAAAGAACCCTGGGAGGGGCTGGCGCTGTGGTGCAGTGGTGCAGCAGGTTAAAGCCTTGGCCTGAAGCCCTTTTATCCCACATGGGCAACGGTTCTAGTCCCGGCTGCTTCTTTTCCAATCCAGCTCTCTGCTCTGGCCTGGGACAGCAGTAGAAGATGGCCCAAGTTTTGAGGCCCTTGCACCCACGTGGGAGACCCGGAAGAAGCTCCTGGCTCCTGGCTTCGGATCGGCGCAGCTCTGGCCATTGCAGCCAATTGGGGAGCGAACCAGCAGATGGAAGACCTCACTCTCTCTCTCTGCCTCTGCTTTCTCTCTGTAACTCTTGACTTTCAAATAAATAAATAAATATTTAAAAAAAGAACCCTGGGAGGGGGATAAAGCAGGGGCTGTTGTCACTAATTCACAGATGAGGAAAATGAGATTTAGGGAATTAGACAAATTGTGGAATGCCACAGAACTGGAAAATGATGGACTAAAGATTGTAATTCCATTGGTTCCATGCTGAGGTGTGACAGCTCCTAGAGTCAGTACATGAGATTTTGTCATAACCAAGTGTTTGTTGCCACCTCAATGTCTACCTTACGTGCATAATTATCTCTCTTACAGATAAATCACTTCATAATTTTCAGGATAACTTTTCCATATGCGTCATATTTAATCCAGTCTTCACATGCACCTAGCGTGTGTATGGAGGGGATGGGGTATAGGGAGTTTTAACTCCTTCATGCTAGTAAACTAATTTAACCTGTCCCTGAATAAAGGATGTTGTCAAGCCTGCAGAACTAGTGATCCAAGCAGGATTAGACATAAGCACAGCTTAACTCTTCCAATTCCAAGTCCAGCCATGTGTTTATTCAGAATGAAACAACTTCAGTGTGTAAAGTTAAGAAGCATTAGGTGTCTTCTGTATTTTTATTTCCCTCCCTTCCTTTCTTCTCTAGGACTATTCCCATCTCTCTTAAAATCCACTATCACTTTTGCTTCCCTCTATTTCTCTTGCTGTTCAGAGCCAGCAGACAGAGCCCATTAAACATTCTTAGAACAGAAAGCATTTTGTCAAGAAACACATGTTGTGACTCCTCACCAAGGCAACATGGAACTGATGACGTGAGTGGAGGAATGCCTTATGACTGTTTAGCAATGTCTGAGATACACAACTACACACTTAGTGATTACAGGCCAGGATGGGTTATCCCCTGACCTAGCGTCACCATGCTCCCCACCAAAATTGGCTTTTGAAACATTAACAGGAATTGAAGTCACTGATCTAAGCAGATTGGTTGGAGAGGAAAAAGAGCACCAGATGGCAGAAAATCCCATCTTAATAAACTTTTAAGACTAAAGAAAGCCTGTTATTCTTAGGATCTTGTTTTATTCATCTGGTAAATGGGACTTAAAGGAAGTAACTTCGGAAAAATATGAACCAATCTGCAGCTGTTTTGCCTCATAAATCCTGAGCCTTTGTGACCCAATGATAATTCTGTGCAGGCACCATGGTCTTTGTCTTAGCAAAAGATGAGGTGATTTATGATGGAATTTGCATAGGCAAACAAATCCCCAGCTGCAAGCTGCCTGCCCCAAAGTTTCATGGTTCACTAAGGATTAAGATTCTTGAAGCTCCTTCTGGGTGGCTAGAGGCTATGACAGATATACTTTCCTCCTTGGTTTCCTGACTGTGGTAGGTATCCCTTCACTTAGTGGCATGATGAAGTTTGACTCTACCCAGGAGGAGTGAATTAAATATTGAAGGCTGTGAGTGTCATGTTTTGTAGAACTTAATTACAAGGGGACTTCCTATGGGAAAATGTTACTTTCTTTGCTGTGTAGAGTAGCAAGTGGAGGGATTACAGATGACAAAGTAAAACCACAACCAATCTGTTTGGCTTGTAGATAATATCTAGGAGTAATGAACTTTTCTGAAAGGTTCTGATAGATGACAGAAGGACCTATTGATACTGTTTCATAAATAAGAAAGTGGAACTAAATTCCTAAAATGGTAAACATTTCAGGATAGCAAGGGACATAATACCTGAATCCTCTATTTAATATTCAGTTCAGATAACATAAAGGGCTTATGGAAACAGAGATATGGAACACATTCCTTCAACATCTCTGGTTGGTAGCAGGTTTGCTACATAAACAAAGAATTTTTTTCTCTTGACTTTACATCTATTTGAATCATTTAAACAAATCAGGTCCAACTGACATGATAAATCTCCATAGACTTTATAGATCTGAAGATGTCTTCTATATCATTGAGCTCCTTTCATTTTATTACCCTCAGCTGATTCCACTGTACCCCAAATGACATGAAGAAATTTCTTTTCAAAAATGTTTTGTATATAGATACACATTCATATCTATGAATCCATATATATACAAATTACCCATACATTCATATTATATATATGTATATGTATTTGAAAACCTTCAAAGCCCTAAACAAGCAGCTCATATATTACATTCAATCAAGGGTCTTCAAAAATTTCAGATACTATGTCTTATTAAAAATTAGTCATGCTTTTCAAGTTGCTCATCAAAAAAATCTTCTCTTTTAATTCTATTTTCCATGATCTTTTTGAAGTATCCTCAAGTAATAGAATAAGAATAAAAGCAAATACAAATTTTATAGATCATAGTAGAACATAGAGTTTGTTATCACTTTGTTCATTTAGCAACTGATGATCTTCTCAAGGTTTTTTCTAGAATTATGGAATGCTAGAACTGAGACATATTTGATATCATCTAATTTTCCTGTATCTTTTGTTCATAAGATATTGACAGTCAAAAAAAAAAAAAGATAATGACACTCTAGTCATACCATGAACCTCACCTTGTCTGGCTGAATCACGTAGCTAAATCCTCTGTAACTATGACATCTATTGTTCTTTACTGCCCGACAAAAATTACAAAACATTGTGTTTTACAACCAAACATTAATGGTCAACTCTGACTTGTGTGCACACACACCTGGTGGTAGTGATTCATTTGATGAATTTTAAAGCCTATAACATTATGGCTACAGCACATATCAGTTTAGAGCAAAGTAATAGCAACTGACAATAAAGAAAAGTTGAGATTAAGTCAAGGAAACTCATTTACTCAAGGGACTGGAAAGGAGTTTGAAAAATCATGTCATTATTCTTCTATTTAAACCACCTCCACTAAATTCTAGCTGATTAGTACACCATCTTCTATCTGAGTCCCTTCATTAAAGGTGAGAGTGTTTGGGGCAGGGTGCAGCAGTTTTATATGTTTTGTTTATTACAAAATGCTACTAAAACTTGCCTCCCTGATTTTGTTGAGGGAACTTCATTTTCCTCTTTGTCATTCATAAACTATTCTATTGTCAACAACTTAACTGCAAAATCAGAACCTCATTTTAGGAAATTGGCCCCACACTGATGCTGGTGAGCCGGGTAAATTATAGGCAGCCTTACGGCCAGCATTCAGGAGTTATAGTGGCCTGTCAACACTGACAGTGTGATTTTTGCAGGGGCCACCTCATTATATGGGAAAATGCCCTCAAAGGGTAAGCCTGTTTCTTGTCCTGGCAGACCTGTCACATCCGATGTTAGAGGAAACAGGAGCAAAGAACTGTGGCTGAAAGAATTGTAAATTTTGCCTGTGGAGAGTCACTGAGGGCAATTCTCCTGAAAGGGATTATTTGTCAACTGCAGTAAGACTCTTTGTTATTAGAATTTAATTGATATTTGCTACTGGAGAAGAATGCTGGAAACAGGATACAAGGCAAGCAATTAAATCTCTTTCATAAAGTGTAGTTAATGAGTTGTCAAATTTGGTAAAGATTATTTCTCCCACCCCCTCCTTTTTATTATAAGGATATGGTGAGCTGTCTACTATCCTGGGGAAATGTCAAACAATAACATGAAAGGGAAATTAAATCAAGTGAGTTCAGGAAGCTTCTGTACATGGAGAAGAACAAAAAAATAGGAGTCAGGGCACCTAGGTTTCTAGTGCGCATTGTTCAATAGCTAACTGCAGCTCTCTGGGTTTTCATTCATTCATTTGCTACATGTGGCATGGACTAAATGATCTCTAAAACCATTTAGGTTTAGTATTTTGTCCATATTCAATACAATTTTATGTAGAACAGTATAACAGATAAGAAGCAAACATCTCTGAATCAAAGAATCCTAGAATCCCCAGTAAATTAGCTGTGTCGTCTGGGTTAAGTTAATTAACCTTTGCAAGTATCAATGTCCTCCTTTGGAGAAGGGGCAAAAAAATGAGTATCTCACTTGATTTTGGTAGAATCAAATGAGAGAATGCAGGTAAGTTATAGACAAAAGTCCTGGAAGATGGAAAATTATCACACAATACTGGTTATTTTTCTTAATACTCTGTTCCATGATCCAGTGTTTTAAACTACAGCCTGTATCCTAACCACCAGAGGGCACTGCATAGACAACAGCTAGAATTTTCTTCTAAGTAGAATACAAAGATTTACTTTTTGAAGCGACTCTGACTGACTGACAGTTTCAACTCAAGATATTTTATCTTCATTTGCATCTCACGCCAAGTGAAAGAATGTGTGTGTGTGTGTGTGTGTGTGTGTAAAAGAGAGAGAGAATATTGACTACCTATCGTGTTTATGTTGATAATTCCTACTAATTTTAACAGAAATAAAAGACATTAAGTTATCATGCATATTTAACAAGTTGGAAAGTTGAAATACAGATTAAGCTCCTTGTCTGAAATCACATAATAAGTGGGAGAAGTATAAGTCAAAGCCAGGACTACTCGGCTCCAAAAGCTATGCTCTTTCAATTTCACCAAAGTGGGGCTGGCATTGTGGCATAGCAAGTAAAGCAGCTGCCTGTGATTCAGGCATTCCATATATGCTGGTTCAAGTCCTGGCTATCCACTTCCAACCCAGCTCCTTGCTAATGTGCTTGGGAAGGCAGTGAAGGATGGCCCAAGTCCCTGAGCCCCCGCCACCCATGTGGGAGACTTGGAAGAAACTCCTGATTCCTGGCTTCGTGTTGGTTCTGCTCCAGCCATTTGAGCCATTTGGTAAGTGAACCAGTGGATGGAAGATCATTCTCTTTGTAATTTTACCTCTCAAATAAATTTTTAAAAATAAAAAAAAAATGCTCTTAAAAAAAGTGAGGCCCATATCCCATGTTGAAGTGCCTGGGTGCTTTGCAACTAATTCTGGCTTCCTGCTTACGCAGACTCAGGGAGGCAACAGTGATGGTCCAAATAGTTGGGTTCCTGCCCCCTGCATGGGAGACCTGCACTGAGTTCCCAACTCCTGGACTCAGGCTGGCCAGACTCAAACATTGCCAGAACTGGGGAAATGGACAATGAACCAAAGGGTGGAAGATCTGTCTCCACTTATCAGTCTCCTCTCTCTGTGCTTCTGCCTCTTAGATAAATTAAGTTGATTCTTTTCTTAGAAAGTGGGTAGGTCATAAAAAATTTGAAGGACAGGCAAAACAATTTCTATCTACAGATTATAAAATTGTAATTCTAGAAAAATAATTTAGCAAAGTAAAGGGTATAAAAGTAGCACAGAGAAATTACTTTGATATATACAAAAATAATTTGTTGGAAGAAGTAATGGAAGAACAAATATATTTTAAAATATCAAAATAAAATAAGCTATCATTTCAAAAACTTTCATAAGCCTAAACATATAGAGAACTTGTATTAGAAACCATTCTTTTGGTTATTACTATTTATTGAATTCTTTACTTAGTGTAGGGTTAATCTTATGAGTGTAAAATAAACTGAAAGTAATTCATTGTTAAAATTAAAGAAAGAATAAGAAAGGAAGGAGGAAGGAGAGTGGGAGTGTGGGCAGGAGGAAGGGTAGGATGGGAAGTATCACTATGTTCCTCAATCCATATATATGAAATAAATGAAATTTGTTCACCTTCAAAAGTAAATAATAAAAAATAAAATAAATAAAAAGACACAGAGGTAAGCTAAACAAATGGAAAAAAAATCCCCATGTTCTTGGTGAGGATGGTCATTCACTGTAACATGCTCTGATGATATTGTCTTTCTCTATCACCCTAGAACACAGCAAAGTGATCATAACATTTGTTTGAAGGAATTAAAAGGGGAAAGAAGACAGTGAAAAAAGAAAAGAAAATAGGACTATCTAGGACAGCCTTAAGAATAATATAAGGCTGCTGATTCTTATAGATCATTAAAATCTATCATGGTTCTTCTTTTCAAAATGTGTGACATTGGTATACAAACAAACAAACAGGCAAACTAATGAATTGGGAAGGGAAATCCACAAGGGAAAAATGGGGAAATGTAGTAACTGATAGAGGGGATATCCCAAACCAATGGGGAAATAGAAACTTGTACTAGTTAGGCAGACACCTGGTTAGTCACACATGCAAAGACAAAATTGAGCACATTTTTAAAACCATATCACAGGAAAAAATCGAAAATGGTTTGGTTTTTTTAAAACATTTTTTTAAAAATTTTATTTTTTTACTTGAAAGTAAGAGTTACAGAGAGAGAGAGAGAAAGAGAGAGAGAGAGGTCTTCCATCTGATGGTTCACTCCCTAGATGACATGAACGGCCAGAGCTGCAACAATTCGGAGCCAGGAGCCAGGAACTTCTTCCGATCTACCCATGTGGGTGCAGGGGCCCAAGTCCTTGGGCCTCTACTACTTTCCCAGGCCATAGCAGAGAATTGGATTGGAAATGGAGCAGCTGGGACTCGAACTGCCGCCCATATGGGATGACAACACTGTAGGCAGCAGCTTTACCCACTACGCCACAGAGCTGGCCCCGAGGGTGCATTTTGTACATTGCTGCTGGACTCTCAAAACAATACAAATCCAATGGATGAGAATTTGCCAGTACCCTGAAAGATTACATATGCATCTACATTTTTTTTTTTAAAAAGTATCTGTTTATTTGAAAGAGTTACAGAGAAAGAGGGAGAGAGGGGAAGAGACAGAGAAAGAGAGAGTCCATCTGCTGGTACACTCCAGGATCCAGGAGCTTCCTCTAGGTCTCCCAGGTGGTAGGGGCCGAAACAATTGGGCCATCTTCTGCTGCTTTTCCCAGGCCATTAGGGGAGAGCTGGATGGGACAAGAACTGGCATCCATAAGGGATGCTGGCATCACAAGTGACGGTTTTACCTGCGATGCCACTATGCTGGGCCTTGTATTTACATTGTATTTACATACAGAATGTCCAGTTCTTAGAATCTACCTCAAGGATGCCTTGGCAAACGTAAAAGCATACAAGTTCCAGGGTGTATATTGTAGCACTATTTGTGAAAAAAAAAAAAAAAAAACAGAAATCATGCAAATGTACACAGCAATCAGCATAAATTTGATTAAATATACTATGGTATATCCATATGATATAACAATTTACAGATATATAAAAGAATGAGATCTATATCTTTATTGTCTTTTCACAAGAATATATCATTAGGGGAAAATAATAAAGAAATTAGTATAATAATTTTCATGTAAAGGAACTAGATATAAATATGTATAAACATACGCACAAATTTTTTTCCTTGTTTTTCTAAAGAAAAATGCGTTGCTTCAGTGCTGTTTCAGAAGACAGAGCTAGAAAACTATGTGATTTTTCTGGGACTGAAAGTTCTTAGAAGCAGTAGTAGCATTTTAGAAATGCTGAAATACTTGGATTTTTAAGAATGTTCAGGGGCCGGCTGCTGTGGTGCAGTGGGTTAACGCCTTGGCCTGAAGTGCGGGCATTCCATATGGGCGCTGGTTCAAGACCAGGCTGCTCCACTTTCTGTCCAGCTCTCTGCTATGGCCCCGGAAAGCAGTAGAAGATGGTCCAAATCCTTGGGCCCCTGTAACCACGTGGGAGACCAGGAAGAAGCTCCTGGCCCTGGCTTTGGATCGGCACAGCTCTGGCCTTTGCGGCCATCTGGGGAGTGAACCATCAGATGGAAGACCTCTCTCTCTCTCTCTCTCTTTCTCTGCCTCTCCTCTCTCTGTGTAACTCTGACTTTCAAATAAATAAATAAATCTTTAAAAAAATTCTAATTAAAATACTGTTGAATTTTACTTAGCGTTAATAACAATGCTAGTGAAGTATAACATAATATGCATATTAAATGATGACCTGGGGTTGTCTGAGTAAATAGGACACAATTTCGAGACATAGCTTTCAATGATAAGTTGATGGAGGTCAGCTAGAACAGAAGCTATAAGATCTTATGAATCACTACTTCTGTATATTTGCTTATAGGCAAGTTCTCTCTTTGGCTGATCACTGGGAAGACTTTTGGAGACGACATGACATCCCCAGATATGGGAACATTTAATATTGCATATTTTAATGAATTCTTGCTCTGTTCAGCCAAAATTAGTCAATCACCTAATATTTTTCTTTTTCCTTTAATACTGTTAGGACATGTAAAATGGGGAAGACTCGTTTTACCAAAAGGCAAATTACATATCTTCAAAGTGCTCGTAATTTAGCAATGCCAGGACATAATTAAACCTAATGATGGCCCTGTAGGAATGAGTACTCACACTTTGAGTATTAGGAGATTCTTTTGAATTATGATTCTGTAATAACCTTGACAAGTCAATGGGATAAGTATTTGAGTGCCCACTATCTGCTAACCACTATTCAAAGTAGTAGAGATTAACTAGACAACAACATAGGTAAGGGACCTGTGTGCATGATGACACTATTCAAGTACACAGAGGCAGAAAATGCACATGCAACACATACATTAACATGCTGTCAATAAACAGTCGATGAAAGAACATGGCTGACGTTGGAAGATGGAGTGTTAATTAAAGTGCTTGGTCACAAAGCAGTAAACGGCAAGCAGTCAACCAAGGACAGATCTAGGAGGATTTCATTCACAGCAGAGAAAATAATCTTTCCTAAAACGAGAATGAAAATTTTTGTTTTGAGGAACAAAAGGGATGGTGTGGCTAAATGTGGTAAGCAAGTGTGTAGATATTAGGAAAAGAGGTTAAGAAGGGAGGCAGGGAACAGATCTTGTAGGGCCTAGGGATTAGCATTTTAAGGGAAATCATTTGGCATATTTTAACATAAAATTGGCATATTGAGATAAAGATCATTGTAAGGCTGCTTGGCAGAACATGCATGTTGGAAGATGTATTAGTCAGTTTTTTATTACTTTAATTAAAATTGCTGAGAGGAGCTTCCTGGGAAGGAACAGATTTATTTTGGATTGCAGTCTGGAGGGTCCCATTCAAGTTCAGGTAGGTATCATCTGGCATCCGGTACAGGTCGGCAATGGTGGAATAGGCCTGGAGGGATGCTCACATGGTGAGCAAGAAGGTAAGGAGAGATATAGGAAGCATGCATGGCCTACACAAGCAACCCTCTTGTGAGAACTACCCTCTGAAGACAAGGCCCCAGTAACTTAAAGACTTCCCAGGAGATCCACATCTCAGACAACATAATTCTATCAATTCTCCACCTTGATCAATCATTGCTATTGATCCATTAGCTATCAGCATGTTTATTTTTAAATTCCTAAATAAGACTGGAAAGCTAAGTCCTAGTCAGTCTATAGTAGAAGACAGGGTTGGCTATGGCAGTGTATGCACTGAGAGTTGATAAATAGCTTTTAATAGAATAGCAACGGGGAGAAGATGACATGACTTAACACTATGGGAACTGCATGGGGAGTGGGCAAAAAAATTACAGAACAAAGGAAAAAGTCAAATATGAATTTTATAGATTGTTATCTTGAGCATTAGAGTGGATGGTGGCAGAATGAAACACTGACTGTTTCCTACACCTTATTTGTCTATTTTTTTTTACAGAAGAAAGCCATATTTCACAACTAAAATGCACAGGGAGAGAGGCAATTGGTGCTCACCTGGATTGTTTATTTTCCATATCATAGTGCCTTGGTTGCAGTCCCAACTCCAAATCTGATTACAGATTCATGCTAATATGTGCCATAGGAGGCAGCAGGTGATGGTAATTGGTTCCCTGACACCTATATAAAAGACCTAAATTGAGTTCTAGAATTCCAGTTTCAGCCTGACCCACCCAAACATTTGTAGGCATCTGGGGAGTGAACCAGCACCTGGGTGCACCCTCTCTCTTTCAATAAGTAAAACAAATATTTTTTAAAAATAAGTAATATATGTAATTTCAGATCTAGAATTCTGAATGTGGACAACATGTTGAAAATTATAATTTTAACAGGAGATGGTATCAAGGAGAGATAGTTATAGAACCTTTGTTTAAATCACAGAACATGTGTACTTAAGCTCCATAGTAGCTTCAGAACGTTTAGTTAGTTGGGTAACTCTGCTGTTTGACATTGTGAAGGCCAGCTGTCAGCTGATCTTATATCTCTTGGGTGCCTCAATCCCAGTCAAGCTTTTTCTGACTGAGGATTTTGTTCTTTCTGTTTATTCCTTTGACTGGGAATCCAACTACTCTTTCTATGACTGATGATTTGAACAAATGAATGGAATAAGAATGTCCAGATATATAACTTTCTACAGTTTATTGGGATTTTCATTTTACTGCCATTATCTTCCTTCAAATTGTGATTCATTTTGGTTTTTAAGTATAGACTCAAATGTTTTGTAGAGCATTTATTAATATATGACCTTTTGAAATTGAGGGACTGCTGAGAAAATGTGCTCAATAAAAAAAAAAGAGTATTTAGGGCCACATTATGGTGTGGTGGATAAAGCTGCTACTGGAGGCCCCAGCATCGCATATGGGCATCAATTCATGCCCTAACTACACTACTTCTAATCCAGCTCCCTGCTAATGTGCCTGGGAAAGCAGAGGAAGGTGGCCTGAGTATTTGGGCCCCTGAACCCACTTGGGAGACCTGGATGAAGGTCTTGGCTCCTGGCTTTCACTTGACCCAGCCCTGGCAGTTGCAGTAATTTGGGGAGGGAATAGAAGATTCTCTCTCTCTGTCTCTCTGCTATCTTTCAAATAAATGGATAATTTGTAAAGAAGAAGAAAGGAAGGAAAGCAAACAAGCTAGCTGATGGTAGGGAACAGCCACTTCCCAAGATTAGATAATCTGTCACAACCTGAGTAGCCCCTGGATGTGTTGTCTGTGAGGAAGAGAAGCTGTCAGCAATCTTAGAAGGAAAAAAAGGCTCCCTGCGGTCCTTCACTCTCTTGAGCAAATTCCCTTCAAATCAAGGATACTACAAAAGACAGCCGGAGTTCCCATGCCCTTTGGTATTATTTACAAATCTGAAGAACCTACTGGAAATTAGTAGTTGAGATTTCCTGGCTTTCAAGATTTGGACAGGCTTTTGTTGTGATTCCCTAGAAGTTCACATTCTCTTCCCATTTCTCTGAGACGTATCATATTTTCTGGAACTTAGCTTGGTGGTTTATTGGTGATTACAGTGCATTGGTAAAAATGCAAGAAATGGGACTGGTGGTTTTCTTGTCTCTGTGTTGCAAGGATGTCTACTCCATTTTTAAAGAGGAAAGAGATCTCTAATTGCAGGCCTAAATCTAAAAGAGATACCCAAAGAAAACCTTCAAATTCCCCAAGAAGGATATGAATATCATTTGCAGATAGAAATGTCTAGTGTGTTTGAGAGCTATGAAAGCAGAACATTTCATGTTGGACCTATTTCACATTCATCCTGTGGTACAATTTCTTGCAAAATAGGCTGGCACCACAGCTCACTAGGCTAATCCTTCACCTGCAGCGCTGGCACACCAGGTTCTATTCCCGGTTGGGGCACCAGATTCTGTCCCAGTCACTCCTCTTCCAGTCCAGCTCTCTGCTGTGGCCCGGGGGTGCAGTGGAGGATGGCCCAAGTGCTTGGACCCTGCACCCACATGGGAGACCAGGAGGAAGCACCTGGCTCTTGGCTTCAGATTGGCCAACCTCAGCAGCCATTTGGGGAGTGAACCAATGGCAAAGGAAGACCTTTCTCTCTGTCTCTCTCTCTCACTGTCTAACTCTGCCTGTTAAAAAAAATAAGAAAAAAATTAATGAGATCCCATTCAATGAGTCCTTTTCAATACAGATGACAAAGCCCTCTGTCATATAATATGGAGACATAATATATTACAGAAGCTTCCTTTTCTGGATCCAAAACAACTAGCCAGAATGTTTGAAGTCTGTCAATGAGTTATTTTTCTATAATATATAACTATTCTTATTTTTAATTTTCCTAACAGATATGATGAAATTTGACATAAAAGAGAAGATCTGAAATATGGAAACTTGTCTTCAAATCCTCAAAAGGTCTATTTCTCATCGTAGGACTGAGTATACTGTAGCAGAACCGATGATTAGTCATGTACCTGGTTTCATGTTCTGTTTCTTGCCTCTTTTCACTGTTTGTTCTTTTGAAGAAAAAACTATGCCTATAACTCAGATACTGACTTGGAATCTCTAGGAAAGAATGGTTTTGCTGAGAATTACTTAGCTTAATGGACATTACAAAAAAAAAAGATTAAAGTCACACTCATACAGAGAATCACTAGAAAACTCTCCCATTTGAAATCTACCTATTTGAGTTTCTGTAAATTTATCTCCTAATTTACTCTTGTTTTCCAGCATAATTTTTCTGTTGTTACTATTAAAAATCTTATTAATTTAATGGTCAAAGTAACATAACTTTATTATTTCACAGGTCTGTGGATCAGAAGCCCAGCTTTGTTCCCTTTGCTTTCTTCTTCTTCTTCTTCTTCTTCTTCTTCTTCTTCTTCTTCTTCTTCTTCTTTTTATTTGACAGATGAGTTACACAGTGAGAGAGAGAGAGAGAGAGAGAGACAGAGACAGAGACAGAGAGAAAGGGTTTCCTTCCGTTGGTTCACTCCCCAAATGGCCTCCATGGCCGGAATTACACCGATCCGAAGCCAGGAGCCAGCTGCTTCCTCCTGTTCTCCCACGTGGGTGTAGGCGCCCAAGCACTTGGGCCATCCTCCACTTCCTTCCCGGGCCACAGCAGAGAGCTGGACTGGAAGAGGAGCAGCCAGGAGTAGAACCTGCTGCCCATATGGGATGCCGGAGCCTCAGGCAGAGGATTAGCCAAGTGAGCCATGGCACCGGCTCCTGATATGGTTTCTTTGTTCTATTTCACAAGGCTATAATGAAGTTATTAGTCTACCCAGCTTCTATTAGGGAACTTTGAAAATATGCTTCCATGTTCATTCAAGTTACAAATATAGTCTACTTTCTTGTAGTTGTAGGATTGTGGCCCATATCTCCAAGCTTGCTGTTCTCTGAGGTGCACTTTAATTCCTAGGAGCCATCTTTAGTCCTTGCCTGTGGCTCCTTGCATCTCAGAGCAAGCCATTGTGCTTCAACTCTTTCTTACACTTGGAATCTCTCAGACTTCCACATCTGCCACATTTCTTCCACTTTTCTTTTCTGCTACATCTTTTTGGCTCATACCAGAGAAATGTCTTTGTTTTTAAGGGCTGATATGTTTTCTTTGCTTTTAAGGGCCCACCTGAGTCATCTAGGATACTCTCCCTATTTTAATGCCCATTACCTTAGTGAATTCTGCTGTCACTTTTCCCACGTAATGTAAGATATTCGGATTCTGAAGATTAGACCACAGGCATCTTCAATGTGTATGTGTTGGGGGCATTACTCCACCTACCTTACATATCAAGTTAAGGTACTAACTTTTCCATGCACCTAATAATCCCTTTTGTCCATCATGAATTAAAGAGGCAAGATTCAAATCTAGATGCTAAGAATCAGAGAACTTTTATAAGATAGAACATGGTTTAGTTTGAGAAAGAACTGATGGCAGAGCAGAACTTGAAAGAAGAAAAGCTAGATAGATGCTTAGGATTATGGATTTTGCAAGTTTGGTACTAAAGTTAGAGTAATACATGTGGCATCTTCAAGGATGTTTGAAGTTTGAGTCTCAGGGCAAAAAAAAAGAATGGTAAGGAAGAGGTAACATCTTGTTTCTAGAGATCACAACTGAATAGTGGCATCAGTGAAGATTATGTGCTTGCTTTAGTCATAAAATAGACACCTGAACTGGAAAATAGCTGAACTATGGATGAATGGTAGATATCAGAGAATCTAACTCTGAGAATATGTTACTATCTATTATAAGGGCAGATACTTCCCATTTTTTTCATAGTCCTCTCAATATCAGCTCTGGTTTCAACACATTTTCTTGTGAAATCACATTGATTTTATATTAAATACCATTGGTAATCAACACTAATCATGCTTAGACTGGATTGTCTGAAAAAGTTTTTTTAAAAAAATATTTAATAGGACCAGCATGGCATAGCAGGTAAGCCACTGCCTGTGACACAAGCATCTCATTTGGGTGCCACCAGTTCAAGTCCTGGATGCTCCGCTTCTAATCGAGCTCCCTGCTAATGTGCCTGAGAAGATAGCAGAGACTGACCCAAGTCTCTGGGCCCCTGCCACCCATGTGGGAGATCTGGAAGAAACTCCTGGCTCCTGGCTTTGGACCAGTCCTTCTCCAGCCATTGCAGCCTTTGGAGAGTGAATCAGCAGATGGAAGATCTCTCTTTCTGTCTCTCCCTTCCTCTGTAACTCTGCTAAAGATTTATTTATTTTTTTGTTTATTTTAAAGGCAGAGTTACATGGAGAGAGAAGGAGAGAGAATCTTCATTTGTTAGTTAACTCCCTAAATGGCTGCAAAAGCTGGGTCTTTGCCAAGCTGAAACCAGGAGCCTAGGAATCCACTGGGGTCCTCATCCTGGACTGTCTGAAGCATATTTTCTTTTTTTAAAAAACATTTATTTAGTTTTTAAATGCAGATTTACAGAGAGAGGGAGAGACAGAAAGAGACAGAAAGAGCAAGAGACGTCCTCCATTTGTGAGTTCACTCCCTAAATGGCTACAATAGCTCAATAGCTTAAGCTTGGTCAGGTTGAAGCCAGCAGCCAATCCACTGGGGTCTTCCTCTGGGGTGCATGGACTCAAAGACTTAGAATACCTTCCACTGCTTTCCCAGGCACATTATTAGAGAGCTGAACCAGAAGTGGAGCAGCTAGGACTCCAAAACGGTGCCCATATAAGATGCTGGCATTGCAGGTGACAGCTAAATCCACTGCACAACAATGTCATCATTGTGAAACACATTTCCTTGTTTGCCTCTCATTTCTCATGAAACATACTCTTCAATAGAATTAATCTCTTTTTATTTTTCTGTGAATACTTTGAAATTTGGAAATAAAACATATATCGTAAATATGACTCTATCCTCACCTTAATCCAAATTTAGGACCCTGGGACAATGTCTAATGCCATGACTACAAAAGAAATAAGTGATTGGATTCTAGAGCTTTCCTAAAGGAGAATGATTATAATTCTTTCACCAACATATCTTTCTCAGAGGTTGTTATTTAAGCCTGAAGTAGCAGCCCCCTGCTTTCATCAGCTTTTTGTAAGTGCTTTAGATCTTTTGATTAGCAGATTAAACATTCCAATAAATATTTCCGTGTCCCCTGTGTAATGGCAACTATTAAGGCTTTCTTGTACATTGACCATTTCTCTTCTTAAGATAATGACACTTTGATTTTCCTTGCAAAAGATTCAGTCCCTACTTTTCATTTATAAGTTAGTGTAAGAGTGATTCTACTCTGAACTCATTGTAAGTTTTTACTTAGATTTGGCCAATCAATGTCAATGATTCTTTATTCTTTAGTTATTTTTATAAGTATGAGCAACAACAGTGTTTCATTCCTTTGTGTTTGAGTTGTGAGGATATAACTGAGGTATTTGCATTATGGAAGGGGAACTTAGGATCCATTCCATGGAAAAAAGACAAAGTCTAAGTCACATGGATTGATTTAGTTTGAGCTCCAGAATTCAGCCAAGCTACCTTTAAATTTTTCTTGTTAGTAAACCAAAGAATTTTGTTTTATCCTTAATTCAATTTGAATGAAGATTTCTTTCACTTTCAGCTAAAAGAATCCTAATGGATGCACACATACACATCTCATAATATCATGTCTTATCCAAACTGTGATTCATTATATTTACATCTCAATGCTCATCTCTACTGTCTGACTGGAAGTATTCTGGGACCATGACCACCATTCTATAATACACTACTGTTGCCTTAGTGCTCAAGTTAGTGCCCCAGAATATGTGCTGTATACTCATAAGTATTTCTTCAAGAGTGAATAGTGAATGTTTGATACTTGTTTTCTCTTTTTATCTTAATTTTTTTTTTGTTTTCCTTGTAACTATATCTATTGGCCTCTCTTATCACAGAGGAATTGAAATGGAAAGTAAGTCACAGGAATCCATAAACAGATGAAATAACTGTCCATTATAATTTAAATTCCATGATTATCCAACAGCCACACCATCAGCTTCATGTAGGCATAACAAAAAAGTTAACTCTAGAGAAAGGAAAATAAATGATTAACGAAATAATGTGTTATTGTGATCTTAGAGAATTACATTCTAACTCCATTCAACTAGAATGCAAAAAAAAAAAGGGATTAGAAAATATATGGACAGTTTAAGTCAAAATTTCCTCACTTTTGATAGACATTTATGAGATAGAGACTGCTTAAGACCATCAGTACTTTGGCTTGCATACTGACTGCATCATCTAATAAGTGTTCAAATCTCTTTTGTGCTTTGTTTATTACAGATTTGGTAAGTGGGGCTCTGGAAAATTTCCTTTGGAAATAAAGTCTCTGCCCACTCACCACCTCTCTTATAAAAGTGTTGAGACCCCAGGTTTCTGTTTACCTCTCATGTGGCCTACAGACCCCAGGTGTTATTATGAATCAGTCATAAAGCAACAGCTCCTTTCTGACACAAAAAACTCTGTGGATGAACTTCCAAAACCACAACTACTTATAATTGGAATTTTGAATTCTGAAGAAAAGGAGTCCCATTCCCATCATTAACTCATTAATTAAGCCCCAAATTTCTAGAGTCAGCATGTTTTTAATCACCACATTGTATGCCTTTAATCCTGATGCACAAAACAGTGCCCAGTGCTCACATTTTTGCCAGTAGCCTTTCTTTGATGGAATTTTTAGTTTTAAATGGGGAAAAAAGATGCATTAGTAGGTACTGACCACAGGACTTTCAAAAATACTATAATTATTTCTGAATTAACTTGAGTAGATTTATTATGATTTATTTCCATAATATTTCACATATTTTAACTGATGAATTCCAAAAATCAATGCACTTAGATGGTATTTTACTTATCAGATTAAAGAATGAAAGAGACTCACTCTCTGGAAGTATTGTGCTAGCTCAGACCACCTCACACCCTCTTCAAAATGTGACAAATCCAGCCAATCGGAGCACTACTGCATTATTTCCATGTGAGGAATGGCTAGTTAAAATCACCCCAGTTGTCTGTATCACATACAGAGTTCTCTTGTCTGCCAACATGAATGGTTGCTATCATGACATCAGCCTCCAGTGACTTCAATGCATGAATGGCTAGCTTATGGTCCAAGAGTGGATGGCCTTTTCTGTCTTTTTTCAGAGGCATCTGCCAACCAACGGGAAGAGTCAGACAAAGCTATCTTTAAGTATTCTGCCCCATGCAATGAATAGGCAATGCCTAAAAAGCAACTCAAGATGAGACTGTGAGAACATGAAGAATCCCATAGGCTTCTGAAAACCTCCCTCCAGTGAGAGGGTGCTTCTCATATAGGAATGAAAGTAAATTGAAGTGAAAGCAAAGCTGTGTCTACTTGACTTTGAAGGGGAGGCTTAATAGAAGGGAGTGGTAGAAACAATTCAAGAAACTATAGGGATACAGTAGTGAATGTGAATGGTCCTGTTTACTTGAAGCAAAGAGAGAATTCCTTGATATCTAGGAGAAAACGTGAGCTATACTTTTTCCCCAAGGACTCTCATGCTCATCTATTGTCAATGTTATTCCCTTATCAAAATAATATCCATTGATTGAGATAACACCTAGATGAAGAAAAGACTAAAGAAATAGAAGTAGATCTGCAATCCCAGTGGGAATTATAGCTGTTAAGTCTGGTGCATGTCTCTTTAGTTTGGTTCCTATTCTTTTGTGTTTGTTCAGATGATATCTTCCTAAAAATATGAAGATATCCTTATTTTATATCTAATTTTATGTTTTTAAGCTTAATATTATTAACCTATTTCTATATCATTAAAAGTTCTTTGTAGATAGACCTCTCAATATTAAAAATGTCAAAGAAATAATTAATAGAATTGTATAGATGTTCTGCAGTTGACAGTCATATACTCAGTTATGAACATTTTTATGTCCAACTATTATAAATTATATGTTTGTTTATTATACAAATAAAATTATGGCTATAAACATCTTTCTCTAGCTTCAAAAAGGATACTTCTGTATCTCCCAACACTTTGACACCTCTACTAAGAAGTATCTTAACCTACTCTCATTCCCATTCTAGTAAGTTTGAAGACTTTGAACATGTAAGTATTCACTGGGGTATACAAAGGGACTTTAAAAAGTTCATGGAAATGAAATTGAAACATAAGTTTATTTTGATGCAAAGTATTTTGAAATCCAGATATCTTTTTTGTTATAAAATTTTTCTATATATATTAAACACATTTAAAAAATAAAATCAGATTTCTTCTTTTTGCGTCAATGACTGAATATACTAAAGTAACAAAAATATTTAAAATGTTTCACACTGAACAAAGTGAGAACAACAATTTATCTATTACTTTCACTAGGCAATCAATGGTATGTGTTTCACATGGAGTTTTGTTTGAAAGGCAGAGAGAGGAAGAGCAACAGAAATCTTGCATCTGTGGGTTTACTCCACAAATGCCTACAATAGCCAGAGTTGAGCCAGGCCAAAGTCAGGAGCTGGGAACTCTCTGAGTCTTCCACCTGAGAGGTGGGCGATCCAGCTACTTGAGCCATCACCTACTGCCTTCCACGGTGTGCATTAGCAAGAAATTGTTAGAGCCAGGGCTTGAACCCAGGCATCCAAAAGTGTCATTGCTGTGCCAAACACCAGCCTCCATTTGGAGATTTTACAGAGAAAGTATGTGGTTACAGGTAAAGAAAGGACTAATGAGAACTCTACTGATTCCTTGCATTTCACCAAGTCTTCCACAGAATTCAGAAAGTAACTGAAGTCTCATTTACATTTTATCTGTTTTTTTTTTCATTTTTAAAAATTTTATCTGTTTTCCCATTTGAGTAGGAAGTGTGCCTTACATAAAGTACACTTAAGTGATGCAGAGAGGAAAGCAAAATGCCTGGCTAATCCCCATGCACACTAAGTGACCCATTGCCTAAAAATGGAAAAAATGACCACAGGAATTTAGATTGAAATACTTACTACCACCACCAAGCCTGAGTTTGTCAGTTGCAGGGAAGCCAACAGAAAGAGGAAGTTCTGGTCAGACACCCATTGACTCATTTGACAAGTTACTTCCTCATGTAATTTTCTTGTGCAGTCAGGATTCTCGTAGAAAGATATGTGGAAGGTAGAGCCAAAATCCTTGACTTTGCAAAAGTAATGAGTGATCAGACATGGATTTGGAACTGACCAGAAGAGTAGCATGGACTTATATTTATTAGCCATGAAGAAGATGGAAAAAAAAAATCTGTTTGTAGACATTACCACTCAGATGACTACATTTTTCTGATTTTGAGATGAGGCACTTGTTATCTCCATCAGAGAGGAGGGTAGGTCCTGAATTCACATTGAAAATATGAAAGCAGCCACATCTGGAGGATTGGGGCCCCACCCACAGCTCCTATTTACAATCCTTTGGCAAACCAGTCCTTCCCTGGAGCCTGCATGGAAGCTTTCAGGACAAATCCCAGAGGACTAGTGACAATTGGCTGGACACATCCTTGCCTCTTCTGGATACTTCCTATTTATCTTATAAAGAGACTGCAGCCCTGATACTGAGAAATAAGAGACTGAAAATGCAAATTATTTTTAGCCTACAGTTTATCAGAAAAGGGTTTAATCTCCAAAGATAGTTGTTGGTCTCTGGTTGAAAGGAAGAATAAAGGTGAGAAAAAACTAAAGACTATTTTTGTCATGAAGTGTAGGGGGCTTGAAATTACTTGAATCATCTGCTTACTGAGAATTATTCTACATGTCACTTAGAACTCACCAATATTTTAAATACTCAAAAGCATCTAAATCCCAAACTAAACAGGGCAATGTTTGATTCACCACCTCCCCCTCTTCCTCCACCTCCTCCTTTGTCTGATAGTTTAAAAAAATCCTTCAATACAGTGGATTTTCTACTTGTTTAAAGTTATAAGCAAACAAATAGTCATAATTTGTAGGCAAGCATAGTATGAATACTAAAATCAACACAACCACAATTTAGTGACAGTGACTCTTTTAAATGCATCCATACTAGTTGCCATGTTGCAAGATAATTGATGAAACTAATAAGTTCTTCACATAAATTGCTGAAATTAATAAAAAGCAATGGTGCCAAAAATTTCTATTTGTATTCCTTAGAATGTGATAAAAAGAACTTCAAAATCTATAATAATTATCCAACATTATTACATTATTTAGTGTCAGGATAAAAGACTTATAAGAATCAAAGATATAGGTATTATGATTTTTTGAATCAAAAACGCTTATTGGAATTGAAGTGTAGATACTTCTGAGGCTTTCTAACAAGTAATTTTCAGTACAATATAAAAAAATTACAGACTGAGAGAGAAATGTTATCCCAGAAAGTTGTCTGTCATTAGAAATCCTGAAAACAGAAGAGTCTTGGGCAAAGCTACTTTAAGGGTAGAGGATTCAGGCCGGCGCCGTGGCTCAACAGACTAATCCTATGCCTTGCAGCGCCGGCACACCGGGTTCTAGTCCCGGTCAGGGCGCCGGATTCTGTCCTGGTTGCCACTCTTCCAGGCCAGCCCTCTGCTGTGGCCCAGGAGTGCAGTGGAGGATGGCCCAAGTGCTTGGGCCCTGCACCCCATCGGAGACCAGGGAAAAGCACCTAGCACCTGGCTCCTGCCATCGGATGAGCGCAGTGCGCCGGCCGCAGTGCGCCGACCACGGCAGCCATTGGAGGGTGAACCAATGGCAAAGGAAGACCTTTGTCTCTCTCTCTCACAGTCCACTCTGCCTGTCCAAAAAAAATAAATAAATAAAAAGAAAAAAAAAAAGTAGAGGATTCCACATTGATCAGAGATTGAAGCAAATGAAGCTTTGGGTAACTCCTAAGAGCAGATGCAGATCCTTCTCCATAATGGTCTCTGAGACAAACATGAAGATAGTACATTTCTACTGAAAGTAATCTAGAATAAACAAGACCCTAGACTGTCAAGTGCAGACTTCCTTAACTGTTATTAACCCTTTCCCCACAACCAACATCTGTATCAGACAGTTTACTTCGGTGTCAAAGTTTAATGAATTCTGTTTATAGATTCTTTCTTTGTCAATTTTTTTTTCTACAACTTATTCATGGGAGAAATTCTATGTTTATATCTGGCATTTTTCCTGGAGACACTACCATGAGAAAGACAGGCAGACCCCTGCAGTATAAAGCTCTTTTCTCCCAGGTTTCCCCAGCGATGGAAGAACTTGAGAGAGCCAGGAAGCATGTCTTGCCTGTCCCATGGGTGAAACCATGATTTTCAGAGGGGCGGGGACAGAGTGAAGAATGTTAGCAATCCAATCAGAGCAAGATAGTACTTCCTGGCCTCAGCGAATAAGTAACCAGGTGTTAGAACCTTTGTTCAGGATAGCCAACGAATTTTTGGGAAATCAACAGTGTTCAGATATGCTCATCTGGGTCCAAGAATTTCCAAACAATTATCATAATTTAGTCTAGTTCCTGGGTTTCTTCTAGACAGTCTTATTTTATCGACCCACTCCTAGAAGCCTTGAAGGATGCTAATTTTACAAGTCTGTAATTTGTAAAGTAATGTAATTATGCATTTATATCATATGAGAATACATCAAAGTGTTTGAGAAATCATGGAATTAAGAGAAAATGCATATCCTACATGCACACACAGATATATTAAGAATATTAAGGACTCAACACTTTGCTAAGATTTGTTTTGAGTATTCAGAGATTTTCAAAGCCTGAACAGCCTTCATGGCTGTCATAATTTGAGTAATGCTACTCCTCTCTAAAACATTCTCAAATGTAAAAAGAATATCCATTCATATGACCAGAACTCATTTAGGTAAGTTAGGTAAGGGCATCTTATCACCATTTACTGTGTTGGTTTATTCACCAATAGAAAACACTCACTCATGTCAGTTACTGAATCATTGCAGTCCTTGAACTTTTTGTGAGATCAGAGAACAATTCAATTTATCCTGACAAAACTTTGGTTATTATTCACAGTGTATCATGTACTTTGCTAGGTAACTGAATACAGCTATGCATTGTCTCTGGTCTGTTTATGGGCAATATTCTTAAAAAATAGTCATGTTGGAATGGTGTTGATTCACTAAAGAAAACACAGTCCAAAGCATTTCCGTTGTGAATCACCTTTCTCCATCTGTAGTGGAGACACCCTATTCCACTAATCCTCATCTGCATTGGCAAGCACACAAATGGGCATTCTTTCTCACCACTATGGCCAACAGCAACCATAAGCAGAGGTTTGGAATGTCCAGGAGGGCCATCATCGGACAACTCATGTGTGATGGTCATGGTCTGAGGTCATCCACCATGCTATGAAGATAGAGCTATAGTTCTATATTTTTCTTAAAACGCACCCTATGCCTTCCATTGAAAAATGATATATACTGAATTCAATGGAATTCTTATTTTGTTCTATTACCTATAATGCAGTGCAACACAAAGGAAACAAAAATTGATTTTTTGAGCTGTCCAGGCGTTGGATGCCACATACAGTAGATGGTGTCAGCGTTGAAATTGTTTGCTACCTTCTCTTTAAGAAAATTATGCAACCATTTCTCTTGCTGTGAGACTTACATGCTCTCCCTCTTGGAGGCATACTTACTATCCCACTGAGGGAAGTTTGACCCTGTGATTTTTTAAATCCATAAATGAATTGGATGGGGAAGTGACTTCTGTGTCATTTGAGCAGAACATTAAGTGTTACCACATTGACTCAAGTACTTGGGTACCCAACATCCAAGTGGGAAACCTGCTTTGAGTTCTGGACTCCTGGGTTTGACCTGGCCCAACATGGTTTTCGTGGGCGGGCATTTGGGGAATAAACCGGTGGATGGGAGATCTTTCTCTGTCTCTTGGGCTCTGTATCTCTACCTTTCATATAAACTAAAAATAAATAAATAATTTTTATAAAGAATATGTGATCACTATAGCCAGATGGGAACTGTGCTTTTATACTGGATCTCAAAAAACCCAGGATAATTCAGAACCATAGACCGAAGCTGAACTTCTGTTAACCTGCGCTGACATGGAAGTTGAGAGATATCTAAAATTCAATTACTGTAATCCATGAAAATTTGGAAATGTTTGATTCTTTTTGCATTACAGAATAAAGGTTGAGCGATAAATCACAAAAATAGAAGTTTGAATGTTACCACCAAAACGATGCTCCTTTGGTTTGCACTTATCATCTTTCCTATTTTTTTTATTTTATCTCACTTTTAGTTAAGCTGGTAATCCCTCTACCACTAATACTAAGAAGCTCAGGTTCTCCCTCCAGAGGCCTCCATCTCAGCCCTACCTTCATCCTTCAGTTTATGCAAAAACCCTGGGCAGTAATAGTCTGTTGTGTATAAGGGGACACATCCTCTAAGTAGAGAGAGAAAATTCCTAGTGCACTATCATACATGCTTCCTTCATTATCACATGATGCAGCTCTGGAAGATTGGGACTGTACCATCTAATGGATGGTTATCCTTGGACGCCACATATCATTTGTTGTCTTGGCTTTCTATTATGATCACAGCACGCTTTTATGTTACACTCACATGCTTAGTTATATTGAGTCAAAATGCAGCCCTGCTCCTTCTAGGCAAGAAGTAACCTTTGTTCTCTAGTCCTTAGCCTCATGTTTAATTTGGCCCACTAGACCACATGTCCTTTGTTTCATGGGAAGTTCTCTCCATGATATAGAGATCTTTTTAGACAAGAGACTCCATCCATCATGGAAAGTTTTTCTCACATTGATGCACAAAGACAGTTTGAAATTAGCCCCATGAAACAATGGTGCATTTTCTGTCACTCTGAAAATGCTGTATATACTGTAATCCATTCCCATAGCTAAGAGGCCATTCAGGAGATTGTTTAGAGCAAAATGAGTGGCACCACTGGGAAGAGATTGTATCTGCATGGAGAGCAGCATTTATGGAGACTCTCTCAACTTAACAATGTGGCTTCTCACATTAATACGTCATTCCTATTCCATCCTCACATCAGCATCAGTGTTGCACTTCTGGTGCTCAGCAGCACATTTGTTACATAGTGGATGCTGGATAAATGGAAGTTGCATACATGAAGTGTTATTAATCACAAAGCAATCAATATGATCAGAAGTCGACTCATTTCCCTACTTTACTTGTCCTCATAAAATTTTCCCTGGTTTTCTATTTACCCAAGTGTTCCTAACTGTTAAGATCTAATACCTGAGGTCTTAGGAAAGGCATTCAGAGGCAGTGAAACACACTGCTTTGAGAATTCATAAGTGTTCTTTTGATAAACTTTAATAAATAATACAAATATAAGGTAAAATATTCAAATAATTATGACTGTATTTGAGATCATCAGTACAACATACATATACTTTGTGACCTACGCTGTGGCGCAGTAGGTTAATGCCCTGGCTTGAAGCGCTGGCATCCCATATGGGCATCAGTTCAAGTCCTGGCTGCTTCACTTCCTGTCCAGCTCTCTACTGTGGCTTGGGAAAGCAGTAGAAGATGGTCCAAGTCCTTGGGCCCCTGCACCCATGTGGGAGACCCGGAAGAAGCTCCTGGCTCCTGGCTTCGGATTGGCACAGCTCTGGCCATTGCAGCCAGTTGGGGAATGAACTATCAGATAGAAGACTTCTCTCTCTCTCTCTGCCTCTCTTCTCTGTGTAACTCTGACTTTCAAATAAATAAATAAATCTTAAAAACTATGTACATACACATTATAATTGAGTCATCATATAATATAAAATAAAATTTCATTACAAGAAACCAGGAAGTTTAATTAAAACAAAAATAAATAGAGCAAAACTTATTTCGGCTAACCAAAATGCCAAAATTGATAAATATCAATTAATGTTTTTATATGGATTCAAGCAATTATATTATAATTCCTCCTGGGAAACAGCCTCTTTTTATGTGGAACTGTGTTCTCTCAAGATAACCATTTTCACAAATTTAAAAACCAAGATTATAGTTAGTTCAGAACTGATATCTCATTCTCATAAATTTCAAGAATACAAAGGAAAGAAGCTCTTTCCAACAATGTACAGTCAGTAAAATGCTGGGCAAGAAACTTATTTACCCTTTTCCTATGTTGCATGACGATTTTCGGGCTGGTCAGCGAAAGCATTGTCAAAAGCGTAAGGAGATTGGCCCTTCCTACATGCTGTGTCCAGTTCTGTAACATGGGATGTGGAATTTGCAATCAAAATGAGGACAGAAATTATACAGCATATCAAAACAAAGCATCATTCTCAGTATTTAAAATACTTAGCATAGAGTCAGCTAAGTACTGAAAAATAATAGACATGGTACTGAGATTAATTTTATTTTCTTGGGCCAGGCAATTAAATAGCTTATTTTAAATCAATGGACCACTGCTGTATGTTCATGGTGGCAAGTCTAAGAGGTTCCTGGGAAAAGAGAGGTAGATATGGTCACTCGTGCATTGCAGAGCCACATGTTCAGTGCAGCATCACAGCCATGAGGTTTGTTGGAGCTTGCCCTGCTGGTGGGGGTCTTTGACACTTAGTTCCCACCAAAGGGCAGAAGATTGGTTCAAGTCTCAGCTCCATTTCTGGTTCTAGCTTTTTGCCGGTGCAACCCTCTGAGATAGCAGACAATGTCCTCAAGTACTTGGGTCCCTGCCACAAAAGTGAATGACCCAGATTGAGTTCCTGGTTCCTGACTTTGGCTTCAACCAAGCCCCAGTTCTTATGGGCATTTAGGGAGGGAACCAGTACATGTAAGATCTTTCTTGTTTCCTTTGTATCTGTCTCTCTGCTTTGAAAATAAATAAAAATACTGTTGGAAAGAAGCAAGATATTACCTCAAGCATGATGTATGGCATATCCTGACGCATAATAATAAAGGTCAACAATTGCTTTTGGCTGATGTGCTGATTGGCTCATTTGACTGACAGCTTGAAGAGGTGTCCATCATTCAACCCTCTTCATTTTGGGGGAAAAAATCTCATTGTATGAGGAATAGAAGGTGCTTGTGCAAAACATGGGCAAAACTTTCTCTGCCTGACCTGGAGACAAGGGCCAGGACTCTGAAACGAAGTCATTTGCTAACAAAATTATAGTCAGAATTTTCATATGACAGTTGAGGTGGCATCCAGCAATATTGCCTAGTGATTCTATCTGATAGTACCTGGGAGAAATAGTATAATGACAATGAGCATCAGAAACGCATTGTTATTACTGTCTGGATCCCATGTTAATTATATTTCCATCTTTTCACCAAGCCTACCTATTCATTTTTCAACAATTACATGAACTCACTCCTTTTCCCAATTAATCCTTTTTTTATTAAAAATAAGAATTGTTGCTCTGTCTTGCCTGAGGCCAAGAAATCTTCCCCACACAGTATCTGACATGGATTTTCACAATGCCATTTTTTTACATAAACCAAATGATAGGTTTACAAGTGTGAAGAAAAAAAAAAAAACAGAACCATTTAGATTAAGACAATTAATTCTGGAGCTGATATGGTGGGTAAAGCTACTGCTTATGGGGCTGGGCATCCCCTGTAGGCACCAGATCAAGTTTCAGCCACTCCACTTCCAATCCAGCTCCCTGCTAATGGCCTGGGGAAAGCAGTGAAAGATGCTCCAAATACGTGGGCCCCTCTCACGTGGCTGGGAGGCCCAGATGAAGCTCCTGGCTCCTGGCTTCGTCCTGGATCAGCCTTGGCCATTGTAGCCACTTGAGGAGTGAACCAGCATAAGGTTCTCTCTCCTTCTCTCTCTCTCCGCCCCCCGTGTCTGTAACTCTTTCAAATAAATAAATAAATCTTTATTAAAAAGGATGATTAATTTAGGATCAATAATGGGCTGACGGTAATTTAGTACCAGTACCATGTACTGAACATCACATAAATATTTATAATTTTATGTTATAATTAAAAAGTAAAAGTAAATAACATTATGACTAACAACTTCTATTCTGCTCTGTTCTTAGTGCTACTCTGGCTGCAGTGCTCCTATGGTTGAACACTTGTAATAGCATATCATGCGCAAGTGGAATGAGCAATCGGCAAAGCCTCATGCCCATGCATCACAGACTTGTGCATGTCTCAAACAAAAAATAAGCCAAAGTGTATTCAAAATGCTTGCTTATCAAAATGGTGGAGTGCAACACTGGACTCTAACTTAGCCCAGGGATGAGTACTTAGAGGCAATCTCCCTAAGTTGCTTATTAGCATGAATTGATGACAAGGTAAAACTTAGGAAAATACGGAAAATATCAGAAAAAAGACACTGAGTGGGAAAGAGATTGATGTTAGCATGGTAAAGGACTTGGGGAAGGCTAACCTGGTGGAGTGGAGTGAGGGTTTAGTCAGTGGCATATGATTGGGCTATGGTGCTAGGCAGGAGTTTTGTATGCCTTATATTGCTTGCATATGCTTGTCAGAGACAATTATCTATAAAACTCCCTTAAAGAACCATAAACAGGCTACTTTTGAGTCTGAACTGTGGCCTCTGGTAGAGTTGAATGTGAAGCTGAGTAGACAGGCTATTTTGCCAGTCAAATCGTTAGGAATATGGAGAAAATGTAGAGTTTGGGCAGGTGTTGGTTTTGGATCATCAGTAAAGGGAGGAGCAGCAAGAAAGCTTAGTCAGAGGGCAGAATCAAGAAACAAGGGACTCCACCCTTAGACCAGCAGACAGGGAGAAGGTCATAAGGAGGAGGCTGATTCTACGTGGTGAACTGGACAGGGACATGTGATCGCTGGCCAAATGAGGCCAGAGAGTCAGAGGAGGGAGTTAAGGCATGGCAGGATAGGAAAAAAGCCAAGGTCTTAAGCCATGAAGAAATAAACTTGCAGATCTCTTCCCTGCTGTAGAGAGCGGCCCACTCAAGTGGTCTGCCACATGGGTGGACTAGACAGCCAGACCACAATGGGTACTCTAGCCTGGTATGGGTCAGTCCCCAACAAATGAGGCTTTCTGGTAAGTAACTTCTGTTTCTTCTGTTCCTAAATTCATTACTATAATATTCTCCCTCTCCCTCTCTATCTTATCTTTGCCTGCTTTAGCTCATCTGCTCATCTGAGCCAGGATTTCCACAACAGAAAAGCTGGCACACACACACACACACACACACACACACACACACAGGCAATTGAAAAAGCTGAGATACAGAATTGCTGCCATATCTCAGGCCACTAACCAAGGTGCCAGGAACTTACAGAAAATAGAAGCAAAGCATTGGGAAAGGCTGAATTTTACGGAAAGATTAAAATACCTCAGTTCTCCCTATAGTTCCACGATGTACATTCATGTATTGAGATGTGCCAAGTGAGAAAATTCGAAGCCTTCATTATCTTCACATCAAAGAGATACAGACTTGTGCAGAGAATAACAAGTATTAACAAAGAAAGATTCTAGGACAAATAAATGAAATAAATGAGTGTATTTGGGTAGAAATAAGAAAATAGGCTTATCCATGGATTAGAATTTGAAAACAAGAGAAAGTAAACACTTAATTTGTGAGAACTGAATTAAGAAAAACAGTGCTATTAATTGTAAATCGAATGTTGGGAAAATGTGTTGGCAGTGTGAACTAATTGGATTGTAGAAGCTAATCTCCCAAGGGAAGGGGTGGACACTTTTGCATATTAGAGGCAAAATTCTCACTGGCAGGAGAAAGGGTAAAATGACCTTAGGTCTTTTCCAACTCTGATTTCTATCATTTGGCTAGGGAAACCTAGCCAGGAGTTACACAATTAAGAATCCTTGTGGAAAAAACAAATACAGAACTATCAGATAATACAGATGCATCTCCACCCCCAAAACACGTCAAAGCAACAATCACACCACCGATAAAGCCACAGGATCCAGCCCAGACCAGCCCAGAAGAACAATTCTTGACATGGACCATGGATAAATAGATGCATTCATTCCCCCTGGTTTTCTTAATCCTCCTGTCTGAATGGACCCAGGGTGGCAGGTTCTCAGGGGTGCTGGAAGGCAGGGGCTTTGCATAATCTCCCCTGAAGGTTTGCTCTGTTTGGAAGAAGTTACCCTTTGAAGATGACTGGATAGGATCCAGCAAGTGTTTTCCTGCTCCCACAATCTTTTGCCCACTCTCCTTCAGTCCTTCCTCTTGGCTCTACTCATCTCTGGGAAAATGGGGAAATTATAACAAACCTTAGATCCTTTCTTGGAGAATTGTGAGTAGAGTATTATATCCTAATAGCCAGTTGGCAAATCCAAAGGGTACTCAGAGAAAATCCACTTTGAAAACTGAGTCTGTACAAATGTGAACATTCCTGGGAAAATATATTTTCTCCTGTAACTTTTTGTTTTCTCCTTTTATCAGAGGGCTTAAGTTTTCTGGTTTCTTTCTTTGAGTCAGGGCTTCCGTTGTTCTGTTTTTGGAAATAACCACCAATGTAGACAGAACAGAATAGATTGTACAGAAATGCCTGTGACTATTTTGACTGGAACAAGACTCTCACTGAGGCAAACTGGCAAAATTAAAACAGCTTAGGGGTTTGAAGCTTGAGAATGAGCAGCAGTGAGTCGCAAACCCGTTTCTGAGTCTTTCCTTCCTCTCATATTTGCCTTTATAAATGCCTATTTTGGGATTTTATCTCTGAATCATTGAAGTTAAGCAATCAAAAAAAAAACTGGCATGGGTAGGTCTTACTTTGTGTTTTCTCAAGAGAATGCAACAGCTGCAGACTTTTGGATAACTAATATTCATTTTCTAGCCATGAATGGACGATTTTTAAGCCCCTGGAATCCAAGCTAATTATGTTTTAAAGGCTACCTCTATTTAGCTTGCTTCTGTTATCCTGTTCAGCAATTCAGTGGGCTTCAAAGATGGGCTTCAAAACTAGATGAGATTTAAGCTGGTTCAAGGTAGTCATAGCCACAACTCCAAAGGCAAGGTTCGAACAGATATTTGAAAATCGACAGAAAGTACAGAACAGTAAACAATAAACAAATGGTTTTTCTTCTTTTTCCATGTTATTCTTCCGAGGGACAGGAGTATTTTTCACATGTTCAACCATTGCCATCCATGACAGAATTTACTCATTATCATCCAATGAATATTTTCTTGTGATTTTTGATATACAATAATGGTACATATTTATAGGATACTCTCTGATATTTCAATACATGCATTCAATGCACAAAAATCTGATCAGAGTAACTGGCACATCTACCACCTCATTTGTCATTTCTTTGTATGTACGAGAACATTTAAAATATTATTTAGCAGCTATTTTGAAATATACAATTAAATGTTGTCAACCATAGTTACCTTAGCATGCTATGGAAACCTGCAAGTTATTCTTCCTATCCAAGTGTACCATTAACCACCCTCACCCCATCCCCCTTGCTCATCCATCCCAGCCCTTGGTAACCACGAGTCTACTCTCTACAATGTCAACTTTTAAACTTCCACATAAAACTGAGAACATGCAGTATGAGGGTTCTTTAATAAATTTAGAAACATAAGTAATATATGATCTAGAAATTCCACTACTGGGAATATATTCAAAGGAAAGGAAGGTAATACATAGAAGAGATTTCTGCACTCCCGTGTTTAGTGTAGCACTATTCATACTAACCAAGATTCAGAATCAATCTTCATATTTATTGATGGGTGAATGGGTAAAGAAAATAGAATTTAGCCATAATAAAGAATGAAATCCTGACATTTGTAGCCACATGCATGATCCTGGAGGAAATTATGTTAAGTGAAATAAACTAGGCAAGAAAGAGGAATATTTTATGTTCCCACTCAACAAATATTTTTGAGCAGATATTACCAGATGAGATAGATTCTGGAAATACAACATTAAAAAAATAAGATTATTTTTAAAAAGGGAGACAAAAGGGTCCTGCACTGTGGCATAGTGGGTAAAGCCACCACCTGTAGTGCTAGCATCCCATATGGGCACTGGTTCTAGTCCCAGCAGAGAGCTATGGCTTGGGAAAGCAGTGGATGATGATACAAGTCCTTGGACACCGGCACATGCATGAGAGACCTGTAGGAAGCTCCTGGCTCCTGGCTTCGGATTGATGCAGCTCCAGATGTTGTGGCCAGTTAGGGAGTGAACCAGTGGTTGGAAGACCTCTCTTTTGCTATCTGCCTCTGCCTCTCTGTAACTCTGCCTTTCAAATAAATAATCTTAAAAAAAAAAGAGAGAGAGAGAGAGAAACAAAATTAAACTCAAGAATGATATTTGAAAATATGAAAACCAGTTTATAATGAAATGTAAAAGAAAAGATAGTAGGGATAGGGGAAGTGAAAGAAAAGAGAAGAACTGTTTCTCAAAGTCATTTTGTTATTATTGAAAAGATCCAAAGAATTTAAACATCAAGGTGTTGATTTTCTATCCCTTGGAAAACTGAATAAGCATCTTTCTACTTTAATTTGTAGTTAATTTACAAAAACCAAACATTCTTTTGCTCATAATTTCATAACAATGGTCAACCTTGCTTTGGCAGGTGAGCTACTCTATTTGTATCACATATAAATATTTATATCTAATACTTGATAGCTCAAGTGTTTGTCATCATTTCTGAATGGAAGATTATGGAAATGCCTGTTTTATCAGTTCTCCATTGCCATTACTGCTGAACATGTTTGAGTTCAGATCATCTCTACCTAAAGATTATATGCAATTTATTCTTGGAAATTATATTTGGAAAAAAAATCAAGGTTAATCATATGAAATGATTTCATGGAACAAAACTATTCAGTCTAAGAATCTTAGTGTTATAAATTTTAGAGCTTAAAATTACAAGGTGTGTTTATATGGCCAACCTAGCACCTGAATTTGTCACTAGCTAGTTGAGTGATTGTATTTAGGTGCAATATTCAAATAAATTTAAATGACAAATAAAATTAATATTGAATTCTTGATTTTAAGTTGGTTTTCACATCACTCTAAAAGTGTGTGACTGAGCAGTGATTTCCATAAATACTGTTTCTTTAAATATATGAGGAAGCTTCAAAAAGTTTGTGGAAAATGGAATGGAATTAAGTGATAACATTATTTTGTTGAAAAAAACCTGAAATCCATGATAGTTTTTTCATAACACATTATTCATGGTCTCTCTAAAGATTCCTTACATGGCCATAAGAACTATTTTTAGAAAGGAAACTTTGGTGAATTCCACTTCAAGAGAGAAAACTTTCAATATGTTTTGGTTCCTGTTTTCTTTCTTCTTCTTCTTTTTTTTAATAACGCTTTTATTTAAGAATATAAATTTCCAAAATACAGCTTATAGATTACAATGGCTTCCCCCCCATAACTTCCCTCCCACCCGCAACCCTCCCCTTTCCCACTCCCTCTCCCCTTCCATTCACATCAAGATTCATTTTCAATTCTCTTTATATACAGAAGGTCAGTTTAGTATATACTAAGTAAAGATTTCAACAGTTTGCCCTCACATAGCAACACAAAGTGAAAAATACTGTTGGAGTACCAGTTATAGTATTAATTCACAATGTATAGCACGTTAAGGACAGAGATCCTACATGATATATATATTTTTAAATTGATTAATTTTCTATGCAGTTTCCAATTTAACACCAAGATTTTTTAATCATTTGCAATTATCTTTATATACAGAAGATCAATTCAGTATATACTATGTAAAGATTTCATCAAGAGAACTTCCACTTTGTCTATGACCCTGTCGGAATAAGATCGAAGTCGGCGAACCCTAAAGACTTCCATAGCCTCGGCAACTCATGACTAGAGCCTAGGGAGGTTACTGACGCCATAAACAAGAGTGTCAAATTGTTAAATCAACATCAGGAGTCACTGTGTACTTACGTCTCATGAGGGATCTGTCTTTAATGTGTTATCCAATGTGAAATAATGCTATTACTAGTACTGAAACAGTATTTCTTCTTCTTTTTAAAAAAAAAAATGTAGCTGACAAGATATAGTACCATGAAACATTGCCATTTAATTCTAGCCTTTCAAAATAGTGTGTCAACCTGTTCATCTCTAATATATTTATTATTCATTAGATTGGCTCAAAATTATATGCATGAATCACTTCTCAAAAAGTCACTGAAAAGTGATACGGAAAGAAAAAACACACACAGCATTTTTTAAATCTCAACATCTATAAGACTCATAATATTAAATCTGATTCTCTACTAGTCTTTGTAAATGAGCTAAAATCCTATATTTAACAATAATGCACAAATCACAACTCTGATGTTTATTATATATAATTAATTATATATAAATATATATTCTATATATAATATATAAGTTATATATAAATATATGTATAATGACTGCAAGGTTAGTGAATGATTTATTAAACTTAAACCACGTGTTCCATGGCATTATTGAGCAATTATTCTAAAATGTTTTAACTGAATTTTTCATTTGGTTAAGTTCTCTGCTTCCTTTTTTGTACAGCCCAAAGAAATTAAATAACAATGCATACAGAAAAGCGATTTGAGTGGAGAAAACATTTGAAAGAAGAGACCGTATTCTATTTTATCCAATATCAATACAAAATTAAAGTAGGAAAATATAGATTTTGTTCATTGTTGACGTAGATGGAGTTTAATAATCCTCCAGAAATCATAGTGAAATTCATATTTTCGTTCTTTTTTCTATATTTCTTTTTTCTAAGATTCAACAAAGCCCTGCTCACGGGGGCTCTGTCAATGCTAGTAACCTTTCAGAGATTGCTCGTTTGCCAAACCTCTGCTGCAGTTAGTGGCACTGTATCAGTACTCCAGGTCTCGATGCTGTCCTGGTGGACGCCGGGTCTCCATTTTCCAAGGAGAGCTTTGGGTGAACTGCAGCCTTTCTATTGGTTAAATCTGTAAACCTTGGTGGGCTGGGTGGGTCCAAAGAGAAAGAGGATGTTTTCTTTTTCCACTGTTTAAACCTCCTGTGAGTAATTCCTCACAGCTGTACATAAACACCCCCCTGTCTGAGAGGGGTGGGGGAAGAGATCTCAGAACAGAACAGCTCTCTCTGTTTATCAAATTAAAACAAATCATGGCAACAGCTTCTTACTTTAACCAAAAGGGAGTCTCCTGGTCCTCGTGTGTTTGCAGGGACCTTAATAGTACTCTGGGGTTGCAGGCTAGAGTGGAATTATCCTGAGTCCTCCTTTAAAGAGGAAAAAGGATGAAGAGAAGAAACACATTTGAAATCGCTCTGTGTAAACAAACTGGGATTCTTTTGCAGCTATTATGAGATTGTTCAACAATTAAATAACTATAATTATAACCCGAAACAATGTTTGACTGGGCACGCTGCCTAATCAGTGAAGTTGTATTAGCACAGCAGACTAAGCATATTATTGTTAAAACAAATGTTATTGTAAAAACAGCTCTAGAGAATACATTTCTGCCTACAGAGTGGCAGTTGCTTTCAATAATGCTAAGAAATCAGTGCCTACCATACAGTGGATATAAAATAACACCAGTAGGATTGACTAGAAAACACTTAATCTTGCTTGCAAATAATGTTTTGCAGTTAGCTGTCTCAAAACATCAGCACGTGGAATTGCCTGGTTTTTTTTGACCCATTTTATCTTCTAGTCCAACACAGCAGAGACGCTGAGATAAAGGCTACCTAATTTTGCATGATCATGCACTAGTAGTAGACTGTAAAGCCATAGGCTCCTCTGCATAAACCCATGATAGTTACTATAATTACAGTAATGAATTCAATTGTCTGACTTCACACATAGATGTTAAGATCCATGAGACTCTGTTTTATCCTTGAATACTCAAACTTACCGCATCGGTTAGGGTGTATGTGTGTTTGTGTGTGTTTGGGGACAGGATGCAAGACAGTGACGGTTAGCCCCAGTAAGTAGTAGTTTGTAATCATCCTTACCATTTGTAATCATCTTATAAAGTAATAATTAATGACTGAGTAAAACTCGAAACATAAATAGATGAATGACAATACTGACTCTGCTACTTAAACCTGTGTGAGTTTTGGAAACATCTTCCCAAACTGTTTCTAGTCTCTGGAGGGTCATCTTTGCTCAAAGGGAAGGAAGGAAGTAGAAATTTATTATGTCCCTCTCATTCTCTAGTCATTTTTTCCCCTTTTAAAAAAAATTTTTACCCAACTTAATTAAAAAACCTTCATTTTCCTGCTTTAATATTTCTCACACTTACCTGATTCCAAGAATTTTCTTCTGTGCTTCTTCACATTTAAAATGTATTTATTATTTTATTTCAAATGCAGAAAGATGAAACACACAGAGAGATTCTCCATCTTCTGGTTCATTCCCAAAATGTCCACAATAGGACTGGAGGAGCTGAAAACAAGAGACTGGAACTCCATCTGGATCTTCCACATGGGTGGTGAGCACTCAAATACTTGGACCATCATCTTCTGACTCCCAGGGCTTGCATTGTCAGGAAAGTGAATCAGAAGTGGAGGACCTGGGACTCAACCCAGGCACTCTGATATGGGGATGGAGGTGTCCCAAACAGTAACTTAACCACTGCACCAAATGCCCAAAGTGCTTCCTTAGATCTGTTTCTTTGAGCCACAGTGTGGCTTGAGAAATCAGAACAGACTCTCTGGGAAGAAGGGCATATTGGTAGGGGCCAGTGCTGTGGTACAGTGGGTTAACACCCTGGCCTGAAGCACAAGCATCCCATATAAGCACCGGTTCGAAACCTGGCTGCTCCACTTCCCATCCAGCTCTCTGCTATGGCCTGGGATAGCAGTGGAGGATGGCCCAAGTCCTTGGGCCCCTGCACCCATGTGGGAGACCCAGTGGAAGTTCTTGGCTCCTGGCTTTGGATCAACACAGTTCTGGCCATTGCGACCAACTGGGGAGTGAACCATTAGATAGAAGACCTCTCTCTCTCTGTGTCTCTGCCTCTCCTTTCTCTGTGTAAGTCTGACTTTCAAGTAAAATAAATAATAAATCTTTATTTCAAAAATAAAATAAATAAAATAAAAATTGTATTTCTAAATCATTTCTGGCTTACTGAGGATAGCAGGCAGGGCTTAATCCCACTCCTTCCATAGAGTAAACTGAATAACTCTAATTCACCAAATATAAACTGCACCTCTCTTTTGATGCATGACATTTATTTTCCCATTATCTTTTAATAACATCATAAACTTCTAATGGAAAAGGACTGAATCTTATTTTTTGCCACACTTAATCAACATTTATTTGGCATCAGCTAGGAGTAGACATGGGAGATTGATTAATGGTGATTAGGATGCAGTTTTTTCACAACTACAGTGTGACAGTAATAGTCATGTACAGTGTTAATAAGGATCTAGTGTAGTGAATAGCATATAATAAAATGCTTAAAACTCACTTGTTGAATGAATGAATGAAGAAATAAGTGAATTAATTCAGACCTGAATGTGTAATTCCTCTCAAATTAAAAGACAATGAGCGTCCAATTTAAGCATTTCCTCTTTTGTTGCCTGGCAGTAAAAATGATTCTGAAAAGTAATAACAGCAGTGGTGACTGCAAGTGCTTCTACTTTATAGCTGACAAAACCTTTTCACTTACTTCGTCTTCATTTTTCTTCACATCAACTCACTAAGACAGAAAGCACGGGTTTTGGAATGAGCTTCATCTTACAACAAAAAGCTTAATAAAACTATTAAGAGTCAGCTCTTGAAAACTGAATTAAAAAATTTTTGGTGATGCATGGTAGACCCTGAAATGCAATGTCCAACAATAAACTTGAGAGCTGGAATTAGAAGATAAAACTCAGGAGACAGTTCACCACACACTGTATGCATAGGGGTGGTCATTTTTAGACACCTGACCATATTGAGTCCATTTATAAATGAGAGTTGATAAATTCCACATCATGGCGGTTTTTTTTTTTTTTTTCAATAAAGCTTAGACAAGCTGTAGGAATGCGTTTTTAAAGTTTATAGGGGTCGGCACCTCGGCTCACTTGGCTAATCCTCTGCCTGCAGCCCCGGCTCCCCAGGTTCTAGTCCCGGTTGGGGTGCCAGATTCTGTCCCGGTTGCTCCTCTTCCAGTCCAGCTCTCTGCTGTGGCCCAGGAAGGCAGTAGAGGATGGCCCAAGTGCTTGGGCCCTGCACCCATATGGGAGACCAGGAGGAAGCACCTGGCTCCTGGCTTTGGATCAGCACAGCGTGCTGGTCATAGAGGCCATTTGGGGGGTGAACCAACAGAAGGAAGACCTTTCTCTCTGTGTCTCTCACTCTCACTGTCTAACTCTGCCTGTCAAAAATAAATAAATAAAATGTATAGGAGAATTTTGATTGCTACAAACCAGGACGGATGTCTTCAGTTTTGAATATGCATTTCTATGTAATGAATGGATATTCCCTGTAAATTATCAGAAAACACAGGCTGGCACAGACTGTATGTTGTGCTACCTGGTAGGTCATTCAGTCTACCTGCACCTCGGTGGTTTCATCTACTAAATGGATGTTAAAAATACCATGCATTGTGTAGAATACTTGACAGTGATGATTGGTACATATCTACATAAAGACAACATCTGATACCCAGCAAGCATTTAAGAGCCAGTTGATTTTTTTCTTATGTATAGATCAGGAATCAGGAATTGTGAATTGAGACTTCTCAAGTTTTATTTTGAATTGATGTCTGATAAAAACATATTAGATGCTAACCACTACACAAGATATGGGGCATACATTTTTGAACAAGGCTATTTCTGTCATTTTATTCCTACTCCAAAGATAAAGGGAAAATAACTTTCTTCTCTCTGGGGCTGCAGTGCATACAATTTAGTACTTGAAGGTAGGAAAGGCAGGGAAGCCCTTGTCAGCAGTGGAGTGCTGTGATTAACCTCCAGGAACTCAGAGATCAGCTAAGCTAGGCCTCCAGAGTGACAGTTCATGTAGGTTAGAAGTTCACTTTCGTTAATTGATCCCAGACTCTCGTTACGGACAGTCATCGTTGGTGGCAGGCTTGCCAGGCAGGCTATTCTACGCGTCACACTAGACAACAGTAACTTCACGTGACCCCTGGGCGTACTTAGCCACTGCTGTTCTTCCTGGAGAAGTTTTTCCTGCTTCATCAAATGGGAAATCTAATACATCAACATTTGCCCGACTTGTACACAAGTTAGGCAGGAGCAGCAGCTCTGAATTGGTCATTGGCTTTGGGAAAGGCTAAAGCATCACTTGGATGTTGGACAGAATCGAAAATGTTAATAAAATGTGTGAAATGATCTAGAAAAAACAATCTCATCCCTACCACACAAGGTTATCACAAGCATGAAGTAGATAAAAGACATTCAGTAGCATTTTTCCTAGTTAAACATTTGGTTTGAGATAATTGTAAATTTATTTGCATAGGAATACATAATAAAGAGATAAACTGTAACTTTTACCTGCACTGTCATCTTGCAAAACTATTGTGCAAAAATACAAAGAAGAAGTTGTCATTGATTCAACTTCTGCAAGTTTAGGCTGTTGTGTGTGCATTTATTTCTCTGTGACTTTATCTCTGATGTAGGTTCAGGAATCTACCACTTGAGTCAAGATATAGAAGAATCCCATCATCATCACAATATGTGACCCTTTTGTAATTACAGTTATCTCCTTCCTCAGCTCCCATTTTAACTTCAGTAATAACCCTGACAACCACTGATCGATTTTCTATTTCCATCATTTTGTCATTTAAAGAATGTTATATAATTGTAATCACAGTAACTTTAAATTATTTCAAAGAATAAATACTTATCAGCTGGTGTTTTTAGTTACAGTAATTTACTAACAATTATAATAAAGGTTTTATGTTATTCATTACACAAACCATATTTTAGAACAATCAAGAATTTTGTAAGTACATTTCCTCATTTATTTTGATAGGCCTATTAAAAGGGAAATGGTACTAAACAGTAGTTGGGCAGAGATTAAGTTTACTAATGATTTTTTGTGTGTGTTGAAAAGAGCCTTATTTTTGTCAAATCACGGCCAGAGAGAAGACTGAAAACTATAAAACAGATCTTCTAAAAGTTTCCGTTATTATCTTTACAATGATAACCAACTGACTTTTCCCAGAGAAAGGTACAATCATTCAAATTGTGACATACAACATATGTTAGCTAACTCTGAGGTCAAAGTTGGTGTTTTAAGAAGACGTGATCTTGCAAAATCTGTACACAGTAAATCTGAGGCAGTTCTCTCTGAAGAAAAAAAAAGAGGAAATAATTGTTCTGATAATATAAGCAAATTAAACTCATCAAGCAAATTATAATATTATGTTTATAATATGAGGCATTTTGTTTGTGATGTGATATGATAACTTTTGCTAACCATGCAATACAAAATGTTTTATTTAATTCTCACTACAAGTTTGCATTATTAGGCTTGTTTATCCCATTCTATTGAACATAATATTGAAGACTGGAAGGATTAAGTGACTCTCCAAGTTCCACACCTGAAGAGTGACAACGCTAGTATTCAAACCAATCTTTCTACTAATCTATCTACTGATCGCTTTCTTCCTTTTCTTTTTTTTTTTTTTTGGGGGGGGGTGTTTAGTATTTCATCTGCTTTTTTCTTTTGACCCCAACATTTTTATTTTAATGAAATTTAGACTAATATAAAAGTTGCAAGAATGGTAAAGAAACACCAAATTTGAAAAATTCACTCCATTCCATACTTGTTCAAATAACCGTTCCAGTCACAATCTTCACAGGCATATTTTCTCAATCCAGTATCTGAAGATTTCTGGATAATCTGAAATATTTCAAGACATGACTATGTCTCTTAGTCTCCTCTGTTCTAGAGCAGTGTCTAAACCTCAGGGCATTTGCCAATGAGGAAGCCCAGTGACATCCATGTAACAGGAACACCCGCATGGAAATCACAGTGATTTTGTTTGAATGGGTCATAAATTGATAGCCATCAATATCATGTCTGGCACGAGCAGACATCCAGGAAGTATAAGCTATTCAGACACAGACAAGTTGAGACCCTGGAATCTGTTGGAAAACATAATTCATGCCACATTCATGTCTATCCGTTTTTTTTTTTTTTCCTTGAGACATTCCCTTTATTTCCCTGAAGGAAATTAAGTTTTGACAACCTCTGTGGTTCTTATGCCCTTATCTGTTGCAATATGGAATTGGTGAATGTAGAGTCAACCCAGAGATATAGCATCATCCCCTTCATTTCCATTTTGGAATTTACCACTAGAATCATGGCTCATCAGGCATCCCAGCTTGTGGTTAGAAAGTTGTCCTTTGGGTTGGCCACAAGTGGATTTTCTCATTTCGTGGTTTGCTATAGTTGATTGTGTGCCATATCCATTCCTGGGAAAATTGTGTAAATAGTCTGTTTTTTATTGTGAATTCTTGAAATTAGTTTCCTTTTTCACTCTCCCAAAAGGATCCTGAGCTTCTACACAAATACTATTTATGCATTACTGTTTTATCCTTTTTCCTCTTAAACAGTGATTGAAATGGGTACCCCTTTGTGTTGCTCCTGGATTCATTTATCTTTTTATTTATTTAAGAAATTAAGGAAAACATTATTTTGGAGCAAATAATCTAAGCATAGCTGTTTCATAATACACATTTTTAATGAAGTATTTGAAGATTCCTTGAATGTATGGGTTTCAAATTTGCACTAAAATAAACATATTTTATTTCCAATTTCCACAACTATTTGAAAGGACTGTTGTATAGATATTTAACTTCATTTAATCTTCACAATGGCTCTCTGAACTAGATACTCCTGGGTCTCTCTTAACTTTGAAATCTTGGGCAAAGTTTATTCCAAGCAAATTCAGTTCCACAGCTACACGTTAGGTGAACTGAGAATTCACACCCTATGTTAAGGAAACACAAAAATGCTTAGTGATGTCTCAGGTATCAAGGACATCAAGGACTCTGTATCAGCAAAAAAGTGAATGAGTGAATTCTGGTCTTTTTATTTGCTGCCTACTGAATTATACAACCTTCAACAGGCTGCTCGTTTACATTTTATTTGCTTTTGTTTGCCAATGCTTGCCATAATGCTGGAGACATAGCAGATGCTCAACCTGTGATTAAATGGATACTTTACACTCATTACCATATATGTTGCACAGAAAATTTTCAGGTTCTGTTGACAGAAATAGAGGCAAATAATTGAAAATCCAGATACATGCCTTCATACATGTACTCACACATAGAAAAATTGATGTACAAGGCATAGATACAGAGAACATTTTACTGAACTTTACTGAAGTAGCAGGTGTTTTTTTAGAAAGATCATTTACTAAATAGAATATATTATTTGATTATAAAATTTAGTTACAGGGTAAGCCTTGTGGAGTCACTGTTTAAGCCACAGTCTGCAATGTTGGCATCCCACATGGGTACTGATTCAAGTCTTGGCTGCTACAAGTCCAGTCTAGCTCCCCACTAACATGCCTGGAAAAACAGCAGAAGATGGCCCAAGTACTTGGGGCCCTGCCACCCGTGTAGGAGACCCAGAAGAAATTCCTGGCTCCTGGCTTTGCCCCAGCCCAGTCCCAGCCATTGCAGTCATTTAGGGAGTAAACCAGAAGATGGAAGATCTTTATGCTTGTCTCCATCTCTATGTATAACTCTGCTTTTCAATCCAATAAATAAATCTTTTTTAAAAATGGAAAATTTAGCTTGGATTAAATATGGACAAGATTGTTTTGATATAAACTTGAACAGAACAAATATATTTTATGTTAAGTAGCATTCACCAAAACCAACAAATGTTGCCAGATTCATTCAGCAGATTCAGCAGATTCTATGTGTTAATGTTTCTTTTGAAATTTTTAAATATTCTAAGTACTTTATTAAATAGTCATTATTATAGAAGCCAGTGTTGCGGCACAGTGGTTTAAGGTGCCGCCAGTGTCCCACATGAGTGAATGAATGCCCGTTCAAGTCTTGGCTGCCCTACTTCCCTTCTATCTCCCTGCTAATGTGCTTGGAAAGCAGCAGCAGACAGCTCAAGTACTTGCGTCCCTGCCACCCACATGGAAAATCCAGATGGTGTTCCAGGCTCCTGGCTTTAGCCTGGCTCAACCCTGACCATTGCAGTCATTTGGGGTGTGAGCCACCAGATGGAAGATATTTCTCTTTGTTTCTCTCTCTCTCTCTCTCTCTCTCTCTCTCTCTGTCTGTGTGTGTGTGTGTGTGTAAGAAACTCTCTGCCTTTCATACAAATAAATCTTCAAAAGTTACTGTAAGTAAATGATATCACATCTCTTTTCATGGGTGTATAATATGATAACACCATAACAGGATGAGCAAGAGGAGAGTAATCCTCAAATTTGCTTGATTGGAGGCCAGACTTTTGGAAGAAGGCATTCCATTGCCTTGTAGCGGAGAAGACAAAGGTAGCAATTTGGGAAAAATAAGCTTAAACCTGTGGTGACTGAGGTTGAGGGCTGAGGAAAAGATATCTCTTCTGAAAAACGAAAGGAGAGAATAAATAAGACAGCTTGCCAGGGAAATGAAAATTAAAAACAGGCAAACTTCTTTATAGAGATCGAAGTTTCAGGAAAAGAGAGAAAGTGTAATAAAACATAAATCAGTAGACAAATTTGTTTTGTTGCAACTTGGAAGTGGAGAAAAATGCTTAAATTCTCATAAACTGCTTCAGGAAGGTAAGAAACCTTAAGTAAACTTCACTTGAATCCCAAACCTTTCAAAGATTCAGTTGAGAAAAAAGACAAATATAGCAGATACATAAAAGAAAGTAACTTTTACTAAACTTCTCATGGTGCTAAAGACTACATTACTAGTCTCTTACAGTTGCCCAAACAGTATTATTTACTATGTAAATATACAAGTCCTTGTATCTGTCTCCAGGTATCAATAATATATTCAATATGAGAAAAAATATTTAAGGTACCCAATTATGGGGTAAAGGGAAGTCATCTATTTTTTTCTTCATCCTTTGTTGCCTAAAAATGTCCCATAGAAAATACTCAATAAATGAGTCAAACATCATTTAAGAAGTTTCTGTATGCAAGTTTCTATATGTATTTTTCAGTTTATCCATTCATGTATTAAAAATTAATTTTCTGATATATGACCCAATTATTGGCTTTAAGATACTAAGGTATGTAAGACAGGATCCATACTTATAGAAAGAGTCTAGATATTATAGATGACTGTAATATAACATTAATGATGAATAAGAAATAAAGGAGAGAAAAATCAGTAATATTTGTAGTAGTAAAAGGTGTGTTCTAGGATATCTTATTTAGTCTACCTTAAAGTGCTGCATACTATACATTTAAATTAGGATGAAAATGTCAACTCTGTAACTGTACTAGTCATCTCATCCAAATACATATAAAAAGAGAGCCCATTAAATTGTTGGAGGCACAAGATGTGTTTAATGTAACTTAAAACCAGTATTATATTTCTGTCCACCTAGACTCAGCCTCCTTTGAAAGTTAAGAGAACCTTGGGGGGACCAGTGCTGTGGCACAGTGGGTTAATGCCCTGGCCTGAAGCACTGGCATCTCATATGGGCGCCAGTTCAAGAGCCGGCTGCTCTACTTCCTGTCCGGCTCTCTGCTGTGGCCTGGGAAAGCAGTAGAAGATGGCCCAAGTCCTTGGGCCCCTGCATCCACATGGGAGACCGGGAAGAAGATCCTGGCTCCTGGCTTCAGATTGGCACAGCTCTGGCCGGTGCAGCCATCTGGGGAGTGAACCATCGGATGGAAGCTTTTTCTCTCTCTCTCTGTCTCTCTGCCTCTCCTCTCTCTGTGTAATGCTGACTTTTAAATAAATAAATACTAAAAAAAAGAGAGAGAGAGAGAGAGAGAGAGAGAGAGAGAGAGAATCCTTGGCAGGTAGGCAGATATCTTGTTTGCAATTTCCATGTCACTTGTTTAAAATATGTTGTTTGTCCTCCATTTGCTTCTTCTGTCCTATTTCTGGTGACTGAACTTTGGATTGGGAGTGGCTCAGCTGGTACTCAGGTTCCCTCAATGGCCAATGAAGAAGAATGGCTTGATCAATCCATACCACTTGTTTCTACATTATAACAAGAGAAAGAATGAAAAAATTTCTACTTTATTTAAGAAGCTATGCTTTGGATCTCTTTGTGAAAATGATATAACCTATGCCATAATTATTATAGACATCTCATTTCCCACTTTGCAGTCACTACAGTTGTATTTAAGAAAGAAAAACATACTTAAATTGCAGAAGAGATTCACACGACTTAAAACTGATTTCAAGTGCTTTTCTAAGTAAATATTCCATTAGCTCAATTGTTCTTGCAACTTTTTTTAAAAAAAGTTTTATCTATTTTTATTTATTTGAAAGTCAGAGAGACAGATAAGGACATAGATTTTCTACTTGCTGTTTCACCATGTGTTTGCCTGAACTGCAGAAAGTTCCATCAGATGCAGCCCTTCAATGCTGAATTTCCAGAACCAGGAGCTTCAATAAACCTTTATCTTTTAGAGACTGCCTAGTCTGTGCTCTTCAGTTAAAGTGACAGAATGTGAAATATGACAGTGCATGATGCCCTTTCAGATTTTGACATATGGCTTATCCACAGCAAATATTGGACACCTTTCTTCTTAAGAGTTTGGAGCTCTTAGCACAAGAGAATCATATCCCTTTTACATTTGTATCTTTTTGTATCTTGTAAAACATCTGGCAAGGCTATAGGTGTTCAAGAAGTCAAAAGAATGGAGAGTGGAGAAACTAGCAAAGTAAACAAAAAGTAACAAAAGTATTAAAATATGAAACAGTATGGTCAGTGGTATTGACCCCTAGAGCATTCTGGGAAACAGTAATTACTTCAGTTACATTTTTCCCTTTGATATCCCTATAGCTCCAGCAAGTTGATGCTATTATTTTCCCCTCTTTTATAGATAGGACCTCTGAATTCTAGATGTTAATGAACTCGCAGTCACTCAGATATTAAGTTTGTCACTTGAACTGCACCTTGTGTTTTTGCAGAGCCCCTCTCTTAATTTCCTTCCCACACCAAGTGACAGGAATACAGAAACTAAATGCTAGCCTTAGCTCATAACACTGCTAAGCGTTCAGCTCCCAAATGTCCCCCAAAAGCCTTGTTTTGCACTGTTTGATATTGAAGGTGATGGTCTGTAGTTTCCAGACCCTTCCTAGCTTGACCTCTCAATGTCCTGCAGTAGTCAGGTGGGCTGCCGCTCCGGCTTCTCCTCTCCAGGGAGTGCTCCTGGGTGGCCAAGCAAGGCCTGTGGGCTTGCACAGCTGCCTTCTGTGTCGCTGTCCAAGCAGCTGGGCACGTGAGCAGCTCCAGGAGGCTGGAGTCAGATTGTGTAAACTGCTGTATACTTCTGGCAGCCTTGGGACTGGCTGAGTCCCTTCAGGAAATGAAGGGAGAGCTCCAAGAGAGCCTGACAGGGGCTGCTCCGGGGCAGGAAGCAACAGACACTTGACCTCATTGAATTTCCAAGCAATCCCTTTCAAAGGCACATGCTGCGTCTTAATTTTCTACAAATGCACTCTTGCCTACCACAGAGCTCCTTACACAGTATGTGCTCAGTGAAATTTTGCTGAGTGAATGGATACATGAATTAAGGAGTGAAAGAGGTGCAATTCTATTTGCTAATTCCAGGGCCAATAATGAAGCAAAACATTGATTTTGGGATCCTTGAACAAGCACCTTGAAATCAATGACTTTCTGCTATCATCCTCTTGCAAGTCTCTAACCTTGCATTACCCTACCTGCCACCTCCCTGTAATCTCAGCATTTCTCCTCTAAACATCCTGCTCCTTACCCATAAAATCTACCACTTTTGTGAGCTCTTGTTTTAAGAGCATGCTAGGAAATAGCTAATTATATTATCAAAATTAAATATAATTCCAAAATGCTCTAGCGTTCGCTCTTCTAAAAAAATGGATACGTCTTAATAGTAATCTTGCTGACAATTCTTTCCTCTGCCTAATTGGGGTGCTATAACCAACCAATGGTGACATATTTTACCAAAGATAACTTATTATGACATCTTTGATTTACAGTCTATTTTTATCCCCTACATTTATGTGTGTCTTGGGAAAAGAATTATGGATGAACTTTACTAATATAAATACTACAAAATCACTGTGTACATATGTCTATACAGACTTCTAGGTCTTTGGGATATGCTAAGTTGAAATATGGTCTAATTAGGAATTATGGGTAAAATGCAGTCTCATAGTGTATGATACTAAGCATTCCAGTCTTCATGTTAACTTTAATCCACAGTGAACACATGTCAAGAATCTTTCCATTGTAATTAAACAGTATATAAGAATCAAGTCTCCAGGGGTGGCTGTTTAGCCTGTTGGTTACAAAGCCTATGTCCCATATTGGAATACTTGAGCTCAATACTTGTCTTCAGTTTCTGACTCCAGCTTCCTGCAGACCCTGGGTTGCAGCAGTGATGAGTCAAAGGGTTGTCTCTCTGTCGCCCACATGGGATGCCTAGATTGAGTTCCTGTCTCCTAACTTTAGCCCAGCCTAGCAGCTATGGCCATTGCTGGCATGTGGGGAGTGAATGAACACATAGGAATACTTTCTCTCTCTTTCTCAAATAAATAAACAAATAAAAATCTAAGAAAAAAATAAAAAAGATGCTTTGTTGCAAAAGTACTTTTTAATGTTTATATTTATCCACTTGAAAGGTAGAGTGATGGTGGTGAAAGGGAGAGAGAAGGAAATGGAGGGATCTTCCATGCACTGATTCAGTCCCCAAATGCCTGCAATAGCCAGGGCTGGGTCAAGAGCCTGAGACTCCTTCTGGGTGTCCTAGTGGGTAACAGGGGCCCACACACTTGAGCCATCATCTGCTGCCTGCCAGGATGCATTAGCAGGAAGCATCCAAGGTCAGAAGCCAGGAATCTAACCAGCACTGAGATATGGGGTGTGAGTGTCTTGAGCAAGGGCTTAACCTACTGCACCACAACAAATGCCCCCTGAAGAAATATTTTAATCTAAATTTGTTTAGAAGTCCATATTATTGCATAGGCAAAGTCAGTATGGAATCTGTAAGAATAGTAAATTAAAGACAATTTTTCTTCTTTCTGCTTCTAGATATGCATAGAATGATAAAAGTGATAGTTTTTTTTTTAAAAAAAAAAAAACCTGTCATTACAAATATAGAGTAAAAACTCTATCCACTCCTGTATGTTTCCCAGACATAACCTATACTATCAGCTGACTTTTGTTTCTTGAGACTATATTCTATACTATTAAAAAAACTTTACAAATATTTATTAAATGCACGTTATGCATCAGACCCTGTTCTAGGGCTATGAGAATAAACAAAACAAGCAAAGACCTATCCTTTAATGGAGCTTACTTTCTTTAAAGAGAGAGACAATATATAATAAATATAATAAGTAATGGCAAAACGTATGAGAAGTAAAAGAATTAATATTATAGGTAAGGGGAGTGGAGAGTCCAAAGGATGAGGCTGAAAGCATTGGTTTCAACCTTAACATAGGGTGATCAAGGAAGGCTTCACTGAGGTGACTTTTGAAGACAGGCTTATAGAAAGTGAACAACTTAGTTCTGTGCTTGTTTTGTGTGAGATCAATTCAGGTGTACATGAAGCAGGCTTAAGGAGGAATGGCTGGCATGTTCTAGGGCTGGAAAGGAAAACAAGCAGAGCTGGAATAGAGTCTAGAGAGAAGAGTTCTAATAACAAGAACAAGGAAATTTCAGGTGACTACTAGACCATGGAAGCCCTTGCAGTCCATTGTAAGGATTTGGATTTTTGTTGTGTATGACATAGGAACTACTGGAGCGTGTGAGCAAAATAGTAAATATGATACGACTTGGCACTTTAAAGAAATCACTCTGCCTGCCATGTTGAGAAGAAACAAAAGAGAAGAAATGTAAGAATAAGGATAGCCATTTAACCTGGCAGGGAAGAGATGGTGTCATGACGAGAGTGGCAAAAGTGCAAGTGTAGGACCTCAGTAAATGCTGGATGTATTTTAGAAGTAGAAATGAAAAGGATTCCACCTGAAAGACTAGAAGCAGATTGTTAAAGAAACATCCTGACTGCGTTATTAGAAGATGAAGTGTAGGACACTTCTGTAGACCTTGAGCAAACTGAATGCAGAAAATCAGCTATGAGAGAAGAGTTTGTACAAAGCTACAATATAGCCATAGAAATGGCTCAAGTACTATGTGTTTGCATCAGAATCCTTCAGACAGTCCCAAAGGGATAAATATCATATGTTCTCCCTGATTGGTGACAACTAACTGAGTACCTAAAACGAAACCTGTTGTAGTGAAATGGACACCATGAGACAATGACTTGATCAGCCCTTGTCCTGACTGTTGAGGAACAACTTACTACTTTATTCCTTTTAGTATTTTTTTGTTCTACTTAATTCCATTATTTGAACTCTTCAATTAACACACAATTATTTTTAGGTGTTTAAATTTAACTGAAAAGTGATCCTTGTTAAATATAAGAGTAAGAGAGGGAGGAGGAATAAAAGAGGGAGGAGATGTACAGTTTGGTACTTGCTCAATCAGACTTACCCCTAATGATAGAGTTAAAAATGTGCCAGGGGATTCCAATTCAACCCTATCAAGGTGGCACGTGCCAATGCCATCTCACTAGTCAAGTAATCAATTTCAGTTCATAATTGATCATACTGATAGGTCTAAGAGTCAAAGGGATCACATAAACAAGACCAGTGTCTGCTAATACTAACTGATAGAAGTAAAAAGGAGAGAATGATCCAACATGGGAAGCGTGATACACAGCAGACTCATAGAATGGCAGGTGTCCCAAACAGCATTCTGGCCTCAGAATCAGCCCTTAAGGCAATCAGATCTGGCTAAAAAGCTCATGAGAGTATTTCAGGCATGGAAAGCCAAGTCACTCTGGCAGAAAAAAAAAATGACCTAAATGAAAGATCTCTGTGAGTCCTAGTGGAAAGAACAGGCCATCAAAGAAGGAGGTACCTTTCTCTAAAGGGAGAAGATAACTTCCACTTTGACTATGGCCTTGTCTAAATAAGATTGGAGTTGGCAAACTCAAGGGACTTCCATAGCCTTGGCAGCTCATGACAAGAGCCTTGGGTGATTACTGACGCCATAAACAAGAGTGTCAAATTGTTAAATCAACAACAGGAGTCACTGTGCACTTACTCCCCATGTAGGATCTCTGTCCTTAATGTATTATACTATGTGAATTAACAGTATAACTAGTACTCAAACAGTACTTTATACTTTGTATTTCTGTGTGGGTGCAAACTGTTGAAAGCTTTACTTAATAAATGCTAAATTGATCTTCTGTCATTGGGCCCCTGCACTCATGTGGGAGACCTAGCTGAAGCTCTTGTCTCCTGGCTTCGGATTGACACAGCTCTGGCCACTGTGGCCATTTGGAGAATGGAGCAGCTGATGGAACATTTCTCTCTCTACCTCGGCCTCTCTGTAACTCTGCATTTCAAATAAATAAATCAATCCTCTTAAAAAAAAAGAAATTTGGAAATACTTAGATGATATGTTTTGGAAAAAAAATAATAATCACCAGCATGTGATCACATGTTACAAAATTTTTCATGGTTTACATAATCACAAAAGTTCCAACTGAAACAAGCCTGACCACCAATTGCATACCTAAACTATTGCTCTTGTTCAATAACCTTGCTAAGTGGGCTCCAGCCCTCTTCCCTGGGGCAGCTTAGGGAAATCTGATTTCCCACCCAAGTGAGCCCTGCACCAAGGGGCTAATTAGCTCCAATAACACTGTGCTAATAAGGTTCTGAGAGGATTTTGGGGAATTCCATACCCAGAACGTCCTCCACCCAATAAATTTCCCAGAAGAGAGAGGAGGGGAAAACAAAAGGAGAGGTAGGGGTGCCCATAGTCATTTCATTCTGAATACAGACTGGGCTCTGGATTCAGGATGTCCACCTGTTCTGTCAGGTGTCTTCTCTTCATTAAACTTGACTAGCATGGCAACTGCTAAAACAAAGCAAAACAAGAATTGTGAGGATTTGAGGTCTATCACATAGGTCTGCACGTAGGCATTCAACAAATATGGCAGTTGTACTTGGTAATTTTCTTACTCTAAAAACCAATCATCTGAAAATTAAATGAGAAATTCATTCTCCCAGCAGATAAAAATAATAAAAGGAAATTTTCATTGCCTTACTGTAAGCAAAAACATTTTGCTTTAAGACAAGAAAAGCATTATTCCATGAAATAAGTGTTTTTTTTTTTTTTCCTTCAAATAAACTAGGTGTAACGTTTAGGAAAAAAGAACTTTCTAGAAAAATGGAGAAACACAGGAAATTAGAAATACAACCACTTTTGGCTTTGTCTTTTGGGACTTTCTACAAGCAGCAAGAAAGCGTAAAAATCACTATTCTGGGAATGGCTGTGTCTTTAGAGAAACATCAAGAATGTGACTTCAAGATCTTAATGTATGTAACAAGTCTGTACTTTTATTTTACTAGGAACTGTAAAAGATTTTTCATTACAGGGGTGAAATGACTATCTTAAAAGAAGGGCTGTATGGATATGTCCTTTTGAGTCAAGGATCAAAGATTTCATAAATTACCATGAATGTGATGATAAATCAAAAGGTCACACTTTTTGTGTGCTCCAGGAATATTTTCAAAAACTTGGATTTTGAGTAGCATACATAAAGAAATATGAAGTTAAATATTATCAAAGAACCAACCCATAGAAGAATTCATTTATTTGCTTGGCCATATGCACATCACTATGCATCAAAAATTCTGTAGAAATTTTGTTATTTTGGCAAATAATAATCTCATAAATTCATGAAGCAAAAAATTCACATATTTTACTAAAAATCTGGTCAACCACCTTCCATTCAATTCTACATTCTAACTAACAATACTGCTTTAAGGGTATATATTCTTAATTGCAACAAAAATGAGTCTATCAGGGAAGCACCTGGCTCAGTGGCTAAGAAGACGCTTAGGGAAGCCTGCATCCTGTACTGGGCTGCCTGGGTTAAAGTCCCACCTCTGTTTCTGATCGCAGCTTCCTGCTAATGTCTTCCTGGGAGGCAGTAGGGCAGGTGCTGATTCAAGCACCTGGGTCCCTGCAACCCATGTAGGAAACCTGGATTGAGTTGTGGGCTGCTGGCCTCAGCCTGGACCAGCCCTAGCTTTTATAGACACTCAGGGGAGCAAACCAGTGAATGAAAGTTCTCTGCCCCACTCTCTCCCTCTCTGTCTCTCTCTCTGCCTTTCAAATAAATAAAAACTTTTTAAAAATAATAACAGATAAATTAATCAAGTGATGAAAACTTGGTAGTATACTTCTGAAGAATTCATGGCCCAATCTTTAGGAACCACTAGTGAAGAAAAGATGTTTGTTTGTTTCTAATGAATATGCCTGTCCTGTGCCTAACTATATCCAAACTAGAAATGTGAAGTTGAGGACAGAAGCAATTTCTTTCTCATTTAGACTAAAATTTTTGAGTGAAAAAAGATTTTTTATGGCTTAGTTTTAATAAGAAAGTGAAATAAATAGAAATCAACTAAATTAAGGCATGAAATATATCCATTTTCTACACAGAACCCAGTAGGAAGAAATATTTATTTACTGTTATTGTAATAAAGTATCATAATATTGTTTTTGGAGTTTTATTTATTTACAAGTAATTTGTCTTGAAAGTAACTGTTATAAGAAATTAGAGAGGTAATTATAAAAGAAAGAATCCAACATTTACAACAAATAAACTAAGGAATTGCATGGATTGAATTTGTTCATTTAAAAATAAATGAAGGGGCAAATTTCATATAGAACACCATGGCATGTGAATGTGGGCAGATGTGAGCAGACAGAGCTTCCGTTTAATGCTCAGATATTGTAGTATGGTGTGGAAGTGCTTAAATTCAAATATAGATCTATCTGATTCCCTTCCAATTTGATCAAACAATGTGGCTAATAGGAAATCTGGGAAACTAATGTTTACTAGGTGTCATTTACTGTGATTTCTATCAGTTAACAACAAAATAGATGATAGTGGAAATGCAACTACAGACCACATTATTACTAAACAAAACACAAAACTTTAAAAAAAATCTAATTACTTGAGGAAAATCTTCATGGAGAATAGGGATCACCCAATATCTGAACCTTCATAATGAAGCTCATAACTCAAAATACCCCTTCCCTGGAAACCCAGTTCCTGCAACTTCATACAAGCTATAGAGCACATTTTGCCTGTTTCACAGTATGTGCTTACTTCCTATAATGTTGATAAAACATCTAGACATTGGATTGATTTTTTTTTCCATCCAAATGGGTTGTGCTTGACTAATGGGTACATATTTGGCTTTCTGTTAGAGGTCATTTAAAAGAGTGACCAATATTTTTCCCAGGATCATCATGCATTCAGAAGATTCTAGATCCTCACTAACTTTGTCTTTTGGAGAAATTTGTTTACCAGTGAAAATGTACTTTATTATTTTTTAAGATTTTACTTATTTATTTGAGAGGTAGAGTTACAGACAGTGAGAGGAAGAGACAGAGAGAAAGGCCTTTCTTCTGCTGGTTCACTCCCCAAATGGCTGCAACGGACGGAGCTGCGCCAATCCAAAGCCAGGAACCAGGAGCTTCTTCCCAGTCTCCCATGCAGGTGCTGGGGCTCAAGCACTTGGGCCATCCTCCACTGCTTTCACAGGCCACAACAGAGAGCTGCACTGGAAGAGAAGCAACTGGGACTAGAACCCGGCGTCCATATGGGATGCTGGTGCTACAGGTGGAGGATTAACTACTGAGCCAATGCACCAGCCCCAAAAATGTACTTTAATATAGTTGATCAATGCCCTTGGGTAGTTACTTCCAATTCTACTATAGTGAGGGGTATCCATAAATAGTTATTTGTGTATTTTATTTTAAATGCATTGTTTTTTCTAATTCTTTCCCTTTCATCCAATACAATTAATCTCTTTTTATGTAGATGGGTAGATATATTTAGAGGAATGTTTCTCAGAGAACTCTTCATGATGTTCAGAACACTGAGTCTTTATTTACAAATTGAAAACTCTGATGGCTTTTTAGTCACACTTAGGATAAATCCAAACTCTTTATCTACATTCTGAAAGGTTCAAGTCATCTGGCCCCTATCTTTGTTTAATCTGATAGCCTTTCTACTTCTTCCAATATATTCCAAATTAATGACCTTATTTCAATTCTTTCAATTTATCAAACCCATCTATAGCCTGCAGTGCCAGCATCCCATATGGGTGCCAGTTCAAGTCTTGGCTGCTCTATTTCTGATCCAGCTCTCTGCTATGGCCTGGGAAAGCAGTAGAAAATGGTCCAAGTCCTTGGGCCCCTGCACCAACATGGGAAGACTTGGAGGAAGCTCCTGGCTCCTGGCTTCAGATCGGTGTAGCTCCAGCCATTTCGGGCATCTGGGGAGTGAACTAATGGATGGAAGACCTCTCTCTCTCTCTCTCTCTTTGTCACTCTGCCTTCAAATAAATAAATAAATCTCTAAAAGAAAAAGGACTTTAGATGGTGAAAGTAATGGTAGTGGAGTCATGAAGGAAAAATAAGGATAGGTGGGAGTGGCGATGGCATACATTTAATCTACTGGTTAAGATGCCTGTTTCATATTTTGGAATGTGTGGACTCAATGCTCACACAACCTGTGGTGGGAGACCTGGAGTGAGTTCCTGGCTCCTGTATTTAGCAAGACCCAGTCCCTGTTACATAAAACATTTGAGAAGTTAGCAGATAGAATCTCCCTCCTCTCTCTCTCTCTCTCTCTCTCTCTCTCCCTATCTGTGTATGTGTCTCCTTGTCAAATAAATAATTTAAAAATTATAAAATAGGACTACAGAAGAAGCATGTTAGTAGAAGATGATGCCACAATTGAAAATGTAGCTGTTCCAAAATGTGGCTCAGATATTGAGAAATATTCTCCTCATCCAGGAGAGGCTCTTTATCTCCTCCACTTTCGTCAGAATGTGATGTACGCTATAGACAATTTCAGTCAACAGAACACCGCAGAAGGATCCTCTGAGATTTACAAAACTAATCTGAAAAGGCTGTGAAGCTTCAGCTTCATTCTCTAGTAATACTTTCTCTGAGAAAGGTTGGCAATCATGGATGAAATTGAGCTAGCCTGAGATCACAATGTAGGTGATTGCACAGATAGTTATCAGCACCAGCTGCAATTCCAAGAGAGCTTTGTTAACGCACTGTTTTAAATAGCCAGTCCAGCTGTATCTCGAAATGACTATAGCCTCAGTTGACATCTCAGTGCCACTGAATGGAAGACTCCAAGCAAGAACTGCCAAGTTGAGCTTCACAAATAATTCACCCAAAAATCATGAATAAAGATTTATATTATTTTGCAGCACCGATTTTGAGGTAATCTCCATGTATTAATTACAACAACAGACCAAGATGTGAAAAGCATATTTTGAATGAAGAGGTCAGCAATTAGAGTGGTAATGACTGGACAGATGTAAGAGCTGGTTTGGAATTAAGAAGTTTGGTGACTGATTAGGCATAGGAAACGTGACAATGGAAACAAAGATATTATCATTTTATGTGTAAGTAAATATTGGTATTCTAGTTCCATTATTTGAAACATTTAATTGCTAGAATTGCCTTATTTCAATATTCACTCATTTATTTAACAAACAGTTATTGAGTGTGCAATGTGTTTTAGTTAGTGTGCTTTAGACAACAATACAAATTTTAAAAAGATATGAATCTAATTCACAAAGGAAGAAACATGAACTACAAACTGGTGGGTTAAGTGCCATGGGGCAGTCAGCTCAGGTGAAATAAGAATAAAAAAGATTAATTAAAGGGTGGAAAGTTCAAAAATCAACAGATTGTCCAGCAGTATCACTTATGAGATTTTTTCCCTAATATTATGATCCATATCTTTCATCTACATTTCTCTAATTTGGGTATGAATAATTGTGGTTGCATTGACTATGCTTCTTAATTTCCTACTGAAACCATAATCCAGTCTAAATTCTTTCCCCAATACTGAAGGCTCCTCACAAAAGACACTCGAGATGTGATTCCAGTGGTCTCCACCACCCTCTGCTGCTGAGCATATATTGTCTGTCTAAAGTGTTGAGCTTCTTGTAATCTTCTCAGATTTCTCTCTGAGACCAATGTTCTCTCTTTCCTCTCTTCTTCTCCAAGTCCAAATTGTTAAAGCTCAACTTAAATCATATCTCCTTACTAAGGCCATCGCATTGCAGTATTTTTCCCTTTCTGAAGTTCTGAATTTGACTAGGTCATTCACTGAAAACTTATATTTTACTAACCTACTTGCAAGTATATTTTATCTTTCAAACTCAATGCTATTACAAGGACAAAAACATATATTTAAAGTTCCTCATGCCAAACACTGTGGATTGCACCCAAGAGGCATCTGATTCACATTTTATAGTGCTGAGTGATTTTGAGGGCATTAATTTTATTTTCCAATATATCTTGTTGGTTTAGTTCACATAGTTGAAATTGATCTATTTTTTAAAATCTTGTAAATGGTTTCAATATTCATTATCCATTTTTCTAAAGGATGTAAGTTAGGAATGTTTTTTTCCCTATTTGTTAATATTTTTCTTTCTCCAAAATTGTAAAGATGGTAATATTGTTACCTAGTTTGAAAGCAACCTATATCTATGTATCTTAGATATCCGAAAATAAAAATTATTAGATCTGGACTTTTTTTCCCTAAAATATTAGTTTTTTATGAAGACCCCAGTTACCTTAGTAAAATTTCTAATACAATATATTCATTTGATTCTAACTTCACTCAAACTAGTCCAAGGAGATAGTACAAATGGAATGAATCTCATGAATTATTAAGGTAAAGAATTTAACTATGTACATACTAGTAAAACATGAAATTACTGGGCACCACTAATACATTAAGGAAAATAAGATAGATGGGTGGAGAAACATGTATTTTTCTCAAAGGTTGGAAAATTCTGACAATCTGTAGCAAAGGCTAAAGGTCTAGTTTTGGACATGTTATTTAAGCCTCCCATGGGAAGCAAAAGTAATTGACCTTGATGAAGTTCATGTTGACCAAAATGCTGGTTTATTTTGTGTGTGTCATCTTAAAACTAAGAAACACTAGATGTGTTGCTTCTCACGTTCCTGTATTTATTTGCTGCAAAGGGAGAAGAACTCAGAAAACAACACTGAAAGTAACTTTATTTCATTTGATTTATTATTATTTTTAAAATTTTTCACCAGTCCCAAGTTGGCTACGAAATGGTGGTAAAACAAAATGTCAGGGTGTGGTCCTTTGCTGTTACACATCTTTTCATTTCTACAGGAATGAGCCAGAAGGAGGGAGAGGACAAAACTCAGGAGTAATAGGAAGGAAAGCCACAGTGATCTCCCCACTATGGCTTGACAGTGAGTTCTCACAGGGTAGATAGGGAACATTATGGGTCCCTGGACTTTTCTCCTGTATTATGTTTACTATCTCACCATACCCCTGCTTCTGTTTCAGACAGGGAATGGAAATTAATTTCAAATATTAAAACAAGCCAAACATCACCATGCATTCTAGTTGAATGATTTCAAAACTACAAGCATACGGGGGAGGGGGAGGGTGTACAAAGGCCTTTCTTTCCTCCAAATACATTTGAACAAATTTATTTACAGTCTGGTGAGTGCTACACTGCTGAATTCTACTAGACATTTAAAGAAGAAATAACTCCAATTCTTCTCAAGCTATTCCAAACAATTAAAAGGGAGAGAATCCTCCCTTCTATGAAGCTAGCATCACCTTATTTCCTAAATCTGAAAAAGATAAAGCAGAGAAAGAGAACTACAGACCAATTTCTCTGATGAACATAGATGCAAAAATCCTGAACAAAATACTAGCCAATCAAATCCAGCCATACAGCAGAAAGATCATTCATCTAGACCAAATCGGATTCATCCCAGGTGTGCAGGGATGGTTCAACATTGCAAATCAATCAATGTTATACATCACATTAGCAAACTGAAGAACAGAAACCATATGATTATCTCAATAGATGCAGAGAAAGAATTTAATAAAATACAACACCCTTTCATTATGAAAACTCTAAGCAAATTGGGTAGAAGGAACATTCCTCAACAAATCAAGGCAATGCATGACAAACCCATGGCCAGCATCCTATTGAATGGGAAAATGTTGGAAGCATTACCACTAAGATCTGGAACCAGAAAAGGTTTCCCACTCTCACCATTTTTATTCAATATAGTCCTGGAAGGTGTAGCCAGAGCCATTAGGCAAGAAAAAGAAATCAAAGGGATACAAATATAGAATGAGGAAGTCAGTCTATCCCTATTTGCTGATGGCATGATTCTATATTTGATAAAGAATTTGGTAAAGTGGCAGGATATAAAATCAACGCATAAAAATCAACAGGCTTTGTACACAGACAATACCACAGTTGAGAAAGAACTTCTAAGATCAATTCCATTCAACATAGCTACATAAAATAATCAAATACCTTGGAATAAATTTAACCAAGGATGTCAAAGATCTCTATAATGAGAATTACAAAAGATTAAAGAGAGAAACAGAAGATACCAAAAAATGAAAAATCTTCCTTGTTCATGATTGGAAGGACCAATACCATCAAAATGTCCATCCTTCTGAAAGAAATTTGCAGATTCAATGTGATGCCAGTCAAGGACATCTTCTCAGTTATAGAAAAAAAATGCTGAAATTCATATGGAAACACAGCAGACATTGAATAGCTAAAGTGATCTTACACACACACACAAAAGCCAGAGGCATCACAATACCAGATTTCAAGATATAATACAAGGCAGTTATAATCAAAACAGTACTGGTACTGGTACAAAAATAGATGTCTAGACAAATAGAAAAGAATAGAAACATCAGAAAAAAATCAACCCACACATCTACACCAACTTCTCTTTTACAAAGGAGCTAAAAGCAATCCCTGGAGCAAACAAAGTCTCTTCAACAAATGATGCTGACAAAACTGGATCTACACATGCAAAAGTATGAAGCAAGACCCCTAGCTTACACTTAACACAAAAATCCACTCAAAATGGATTAAAGATCTAAATCTATGAACTGATACCATCAAATTATTAGAGAACATTGGGGAAAAACTGCAAGACATTGGCATAGCAAAGAGTTCTTGGAAGAGGCAATCAAAGCCAAAACTGACTAATGGCATTATATGAAATTGAGAAGCTACTGCACTACAAAAGAAACACTCAGAAAAGTGAAGAGCCAACTGACAGAATGGGAGAAGTGATTTGCAAATTATGTAACTGAAAAAGAATTAATAGCCAAAATATTTTAAAATATTCAGATCAAAAAAAAAAAACCTCCACAAGAACAAAACACACAACCCACTTAAGAAATGGGCAAGGGATTTAAACAGGCATTTGAAGATGAAATCCAAATGGCCACCTGACACATGAAAATATGCTCAATAACTAGCTTTCAGGGAAATTCAAATCAAAACCGTGATGAGGTTACTCCTCACCCCTGTTAGAATGACTTTCATACATACATGCAAGAAAAGCTGGCAAGGATGAGGGGAAAAATGTACCCTAATCCACTGTTGGTGAGTATGTAAACTAGTGCAGCCACTGTGGAAGACATTATGGAGATACCTCACAAATCTGAAAATAGACCTACCATATGAGCCAACCATCTCACTCCTGGAAATTTACCCAAGGTAAATGAAATCAGTATATGAAAGAGTTATCTGTACCCCCATGTTTATTGCAGCTCAATTCACAATAGCTAAAATATGGAATCAACTCAATTGCCCATCAATTAAAGACCAGATATAGAAATTATGGGATATGTATGCCATGCAATACTGCACAGTAGTAAAAAAAAAAAAAAGAAAAGAAATCCTGTCATTTGCAACAAAATGGATGAAACTGTAAAACATCATAGTTAATGAAGTCAGCCAGTCCCAAAAGGATAAATACAATACGTTCTTCCTGACTGCAATAATAGAGCACCTAAAGGCAATCTACAGAAGTGAAATTGACACAATTGACACTTAGAGAAGCAATGACTTTGAACAGTCCTTGTCTTGATTGTTGAGGAACAGTTTTCTTTTCATAGTATTGGTTGAACTCTTTACTTAACATAGAGTTAATCATATGTGTAAAAAGTTCATTGAAAATAGATCTTAGCAAAAAATAAGAATGGATATAGGAAAGGGAGGATGACGAGGTGTGGAAGAGTGGATGGAAGGATGGGTGCAATGGGAAGAATCACCATGTTCCTAAAGTTGTAATTATGAAATAAAGGAAATTTGTGTTCCTTAAATAAAAGTTTTCTGGGGGGAAAAAGATGAAAGAAATGAAATGGGCAAAGACTTGAACAGGTATTTTTCAAGAGAGGAAATCCAAATGACCAATAGACACTTGAGAAAATGGTCAGGACCACTAGCAATCAGGAAAATGCAAGTCTAAATCACAACGAATTGCTACAATTAGAATCACTCTCATAGAGAAATCAAGAAATGACAAATGCTGGCAGTGATGTGGGGGAAATGGTACTCTGGTCCACTGTTGGTGGGAATGTAAACTGATGCAGCCACTGTGAAAGACAATATGGAGATACCTGAGAAATCTGAATATAGGCCTACCATATGATCCAGCCATCCCACTCTTTGGAATTTACACAAACCAAAAGAAATCAGTATATAAAGTTTATCTGTACCCACCATGTTCATTGAAGCACAATTCACAATAGCTACGATATGGAATCAAGCCAGATGTCCATCAACTTTTGATTGGATAAAGAAATAATAGTAGACAAACACTAAGGAGTACTATGCAGCTTTAAGAAAAAGAGATGAAATCCTGTCTTTTGCGACAAGATAGACACAATTGGAAACCATTATACTTAGTGAAATAAGCCAGTCTCAAAAAGACAGATATAACATGTTTACCTGATCTGAGGTAACTAATAGAGTACCTGAAATGGAATGTATTGGTGTGAAGTAAACATTTGGATATTCAATGATTGTTTATAGCCCTTGCGTCTTTTGTTGAGGACCAGTGTTTTTTTTTTTTTTATTTTCCTCTTCATACAATTTTACCTAGAGTAATTTTAACTGTATGATCATTAGGTATACTAAAAATAGATCTTTGTGAAAATTAAGAGTGGAAAAGTGAGAGGGAGTGTGGGGAAATTAGTTACATGAAGCAATTCAAAGATGGTGCCGAAAGGAAGTAAGGTGGGCGGAATCCAAAGTTGTTTACCACTAAAGCTAATTGGCTATGCAACATCAGTGGAAGTGGCAACAACTGATATCAAGTGTATAGACATATGGCTAGTCCTATAGAAATCGCCCCGTAAAATGACCTTTTAAGTGATTGGTTGGTCCTTAGCCCTGCCCCAATGACTCTGCAGTTTTGTGCTATAAAAGGTTCTGTTATGCATGGAATGAACGAGTCCTTGCTAGACTTGGCTCCCCGCTGTGTCTGATTGTTTTCTGGGATCGGGAGGCTGGGGAACGGGCGAGTGGCACACTTACCTTTCCTCGGACCCAGTCCATACTTGTACGGGTGGACTAAGACCCTGCAAGGGAGGGAGAGGAAGTTTTGGAGTTTGGGCGGAAGGGAGGATAGGTGGGGAAGTGCGACTGTGTTCTAAAACTATGTATGAAATATGTGACAGTTGTATAACAAATAAAATTAAATATAGATGAACAGATGAAGAAAAAGTCATTATAATAAAGTTACCATGGCTGACACTCCTATTCCCATCATGCACCAAATACCATGGCAATTCTAAGATTTCCAAAAACTTTCAAAGAAATGGGCAGTACTTAAGCCTAACTTCAAACTCCAAACCTTATGAATATTTACTTAAAGGACACATGCCCCAAACACCATCTCCTATGCCTGCAAATCCTATAAATGGATGGACCTGAACCTCATTGAGTGCAGATCTCTCTGGTATGAATGCACTGCCTCTGGAGTATGTATTTCAGTTTTGCAAGCAAATAAATCTTGCATCTCCGCTGACTTTCATCTATGTTTCATCCTTGAATTGTTTCTAGTGTTAGAGAAGAAACCTGGACCCAGATTTACTACACAATTATCTCTTCCTTATAATACAATGATACATAGATATTCCTGTATGATGCCTGTTTCAAAATTTGGAAATTTGGCATGTCTATGTTAGAGGGATAAGTTTATGTTCTCTGGTTTAGTGTTGTAATTCTGTTACCTAACTTCTTGCCCTTGCTCCCTCTTAGTTGTCTCCTAACAAAATGATAAATGTTGTGCTGAGAAGTAGTTATACAACTACCTGACATCCACATTTCTCTCGCCTTGTAGAGGTTCTTATGACAGACTCAGGCTTATGACATCATTGAATGCAGTAACAGGAGGAAGAATGGCACCTGTGCACTGAAGCTAGAAACTAAGATACCACAGGAATTTCTGGACAAACCAGGATGTGGTTTATTATCTACTTCACCCTGGTTGTAGTTTGCTTTTGTTTTTGTTTTCCCTTGACAACATGTACAAGAACTAAGGGTATAAGCAACCAAATCTCTCCCAGTTTTACTATACAATTCAAATCTTATCTATCTAAATGATTTCTTACTGGTCAATTATGGCAATAAGTTTCACTTCCTACTTCTGACTAATGCTAAACTACAGGGTTGAAGCTAAGGAAAAATAGTCCTTTCCTGAAAAGAGTTTGTATCATAGAAACCATGGGGACAGATAAATAAATAATGCAATGTGACAAGTGTTTGAGTAGAAATCTCACATAGCACAGAGCACCTGGCTTAGAATGGTGAGCAGAAGACAAAGACTAAGGGTGTTCATCTTAAACAGAAGCAATCTAGACAGCTGGAAATCAGTTTTTCAGGCAAATTGAAGAAAGAAAAATGCATTTTTAAGCGTAAGACAAGTATACTTCAAAAGGCTTCTAGAAAATGGAATTAAAAGATGTTTATTTTGTGAAAAATAATTTTGAAATTTAAGCATAAGAGTTTTCAAAAAGTTCACAGAAATGTAGAATTAAAAATGTTTATTTTGGTGCAAAAGTATGGAAACTCACGTAGTTCTTACATAATATACATTTTTGAGAAGCTCCCTGACATATTATAAAAACATAGAAATGTGTAGGAATTAAGTCAGCTCCATGACTTGAATATAGGGTGTGAGTAGAAAAGAAAAGAATTAAACAGAAGCTGGAATTTTCTCAATGACTGAAGTTCACACAGTAGTCAAAGGTACGGGTATTTGAGACACAGTGATTAAATGAGATAAACCATACAAAAAACATGAACTGACTCATCTGTCCTAAGAACAACTTGTTATTGTTACTCCCTCTTGCAGACAAGGAAACTGAGGCACAGGGAGGGAAAGAAACTCAGCAACAGTCAGCCGGCGCCGTGGCTCAACAGGCTAATCCTCTTCCTTGCGGCGCTGGCACACCCAGTTCTAGTCCTGGTCGGGGCACTGGATTCTGTTCCGGTTGCCCCTCTTCTAGGCCAGCTCTCTGCTGTGGCCCAGGAGTGCAGAAGAGGATGGCCCAAGTGCTTGGGCCCTGCACCCCATGGGAGACCAGGAGAAGCACCTGGCTCCTGCCTTCAGATCAGTGTGGAGCACTGGCCACAGCACGCCAGCCGTGGCGGCCATTGGAGGGTGAACCAACAGCAAAAAGGAAGACCTTTCTCTCCCTCTCTCTCTCACTGTCCACTCTGCCTGTCAAAAAAAAAAGTAAATGATGATTCTAGCCAGGCCCTATGGTGCCAAACTCTAATTTATATATAAATCTATAACCTAGTGTACGACAAAAGAAAATGGCATGTAACATTCACCATTCATATGTCTCAAACTAGTGATTCATCTCCAAGTTTCTCACATATTACAGAGAAAAGATTCAATGTGACTTAGAGTTCTTTGTCTTCTCTATTGAAATCATCTTCTTCCATTTGAAGTAAGATGAAATGGCACTATCACCTTCTTTATCCAAATAACTTCTGTAAAATTGGCAAATGGTTTGATTTTTAGGAATGGATGAAAGAGAAAATGCAGCTATCTAGTGTGGAAGGAGCGATTATTTAACAAAGGACGGAATGGAAAGATTTCCCAAACCGCGGTTGCTTGGCCAATCTCCAGCTCAGTATGAAGTGTCTGTTTTCCTGAAGAATGCTCACACTCCATGACTTACAACTTATAGGTAATTCTTTTTTTTATTTTTTCAGACATGAAATCAATCACTGAATGAAAGCTTTGTGGAGCAGCAACAGTCTGACCTCATGGCTGTTTGTGATTATAGCTGGCAAAATGAAAGATTGTTCAGTAGATATTAATAGTTGAAACGACAGGGGCAAGGGAGAAAAAGGCAAGTTAATCTCATTTAGGACTTCCAGCATGAGGAAACCAATTCATAAGGAAGCCCTTGGATCTCGATGGGGATGCCCAGTTCTCTGTTCTATTTGACCTTCAAAGCGCTACCTTCATCTGGGACAGGTGTTGGTGAGTGGATGTAAAATCCCTGACACTGCCTGGTGGTTCTCTGCCAGAGCGGAAATGAAATTTCCCTTGGCGTTTCCTCTCTGAATCTGTTAGCTTTTCTCTACTTAGCTATTACAGTGCTGCTGAGGCTATGTCCTGGAGAAAACACATCTGTCTTAGAACCTGCTGAATATTAGAAAAACAGTGTTTGTGGTGGCCCTCCCAAGTAGAAATTTAAGATTGTAGGATTCAGAGAAATTGAAACATGAAAGATGCCCTTGGCTCCTTGATTAAATGTAATGCTTCCTAGACCCCATATAATCTCACAGGCTCTTTCCTATACACTTTACAAGAGCTTCTAAAGCAGGGATCAACAAACTACAGGTCATGGACTACTGCTCTCATCGTATTTTTAACTAGTCTACTAATGCTGGAAATAGACTTTATAATTTTTAACTACTGAACATAATAGAGAGAAGAACAATGGTGCAATTCAGATTTTGACATGAATCGTTTCATTGGAACCTCACCATGCTCATCTGCCTACCTGTTATCTATGGCTGTATTGGTGCCATTGTTTCAGAATTGAGAAGCTGCTACAGAGTCCACATGGCTTGCATGTCTGAAATATTTATTAACTATTTCCTCAGAGGAAATCTTCATCAATCTCTGATCTAGATTATTAAGAATCTGAATTGAGTGAGGACATCTTTTTTTATTAAAATTGTAGGTCTACTACAGATTGAGAATTGCTCAGAGGCTTTGCAGAAATCCAATTTAGTCCCTAGGCATCTTTGTGAAATAAAAGAGAAACATTCAGTGTGGGTATCGTGGTACCAAAGGTTAACCTGATGCTCGGGATCTCCACATCTCATATTGGAGTGCCTGTTTCAAGTCCACCTTCTGATCCAGGCTCCTGCTAATGCACCCAGGTGACAGAAGATGACAGTCCAAGTGCTTGGGCTTCTGCCACTCACCTGGAAGATATGGTTGGATTTCTTGACTCCTGCCCTCAACTTGGCTCAGCCCCAGATGTTGTAAACCACTGGATGAAGAATTTGCTTACTCTCTCTCTTTTTCTTTCTCTCTCCCTCCCTTACCCATACACCGTGAGTACGGGAGAGAAACTGTCTTTCAAATAAATAAGTCTTTAAAAAAAAGAGAGAGAGAGAACCACTCATTTTCTGATGAGTGTAATTGAAAGAAACTGAAAACTTGCCTGAATAAATTTACCCAGTTTGGCACATTGTGTTAAGTCAAATTAAATTCACCAATGTGCTGCCAAGTAGCCACTAATCATTGTGCTGGCCATATGAAATCACAGTTTTTACAGGTCAAACATAATTAAGTATTGGCAATTTCACGTGGTTTATACAATTTCATAAGATGCTCTACAAACAAAGGAGTTTATTTTAATATCCAGTTTCGTCATCACCCTTTGCCTGTCAAACATTACACCCAATTTTCTTTCATTTTATAGCACTTTATAACAAAAGAATGGTATATTCTTGTTGACAACCTAGTAACCGAATAATCAGTTCAAATTCCCTTGGAATAATGTTGCAAAGGACTGATGCTAAGACTTGAAACCTCAAAGCATTCCTGAGAACATGGTGTGCTATACAAGACAGCACAGAGAGACTTAACTGTCACAAGGCCGTGGAGTTTCAGTTCCAGTCTTTGCATTTCACAATTGCTAGTACCTTTAACTTCAGAGCACTAGAATCACTGTGGTTTATACTATTGTAATCAGGCCTCATTTTCTTTTTCCTCAAAGAAAGAATTAACAAAAGCATATCAAATACCCAAGCTATGCACAGGCATTGTGGCACAGAGTCTTAAGCTACATCTTGGGATGCCTGACTCTCATACTGAAGTACCAGTTCAATGAGCCTGAGATGGCAGCACACAATAACTCAAGTTCTTTAGTTTCTACACCCATGTGGGAGACCCTGACTGAGTCCCTGGCTTTTGGCTTTAGCCTGGCCCAGCCCCTTCTCACACAACCATTTGGAGAATGAGCCAGCAGATGGAAGATTCTCTCTCTCTCTCTCTCTCTCTCTCTCTCTCATTCACACACACACACACTGCCTTTCAAATAAATAAATAGTCTTTTAAAATTGCTTAAAAACAAAAAGAATCCAAGATGTATGCTTATGTATCTACAAGGGCACAGTACCCTCATGCATATTTCATATATACGTGCATGTGTTATGATTTCAACCTATACACACAGCTATTGGTTTTAAATAGTAACCTCTTCAGGTTAAGCCAGTTTAAGTGTTCCATAAACTATGAGTAATTATAATTGTAAACTTTTTTAAAAGATTTATTTATTTAGAAGATAGACTTGCAGAGTGAAAGGGAGAAAGATAAAGAAAATCTTTCATCTGCTTGTTGACTCTCCAAATGGCATCAACAGACAGGACTGGGCCAAGCCAAAGCCAGAAGCCTGGAATCCTATCTGGGTCTCCCACATGGATAGCAAGGGCTCAAGCACTTGGACCATCATCTACTGCTTCCCCCGGTGCATTAGCAGGGAGCTGGATTAGCATCAGAGCACCCAGATACTAACTGGTACTCCAATATGGTATGCCAGCATGGCAAGTGGTAGGTTATCCTTTGTTAATCACTGTGCTGCAATGCCAGCCCCACCACTATAAAAGTTGAAATAGCAAAGCCTTCAAGTACTGTAGGTAAACATTTTCACATTGTTTTTGCAATTGTTTCTTTAGATGTATTATCCTTCCACTGGTCTGTAAACTCTATGAAGGCAAAAGATCTGCTTGATTTATTAACTATTCATTAACTGTGCAATGCTTAGTACTGTTTCTAGGGCATTCATTTTTCTGTGAAAGAAGAGAGTGGGATAAAGAATCTCCAATAATTCAGATGACACAAATAACCTTGAAGTTTAAGTATTGGCCCAAATCTTTCCAAGCAAATCAGAATGACACCACATGTACAATCACAATCAGAAGAAATGTTTTAACAAAACTGCATGTTTGGATTGGGTAAGAAAGTGGAGTCAACCTTATAGAAAGATTTAAAAATAGGACACAATCAGCACTTCACAGAAAATGGCAGGAGTTTTTTCACTTCACAGAGAAAAGAAATATTAAACGCCTTCCTTAAAACAGTTGAATTTATTGGTTTCGGTTTTTAAGGTAATTGTATTGCCTACTTGTAACAAGTTGCATTCACAAATTTAGTGGCTTAAAACAGCAGAATTCCAAGCCCCCACCATTCTGGATGGCAGAGAAGGTTGAAATTCAGATGTTAGTAGTATATTCCCCAACTATGCTCCAGGGGAGCATCCGTGCCTGACCCTTTAGCTTCTGGTAGCTGTCATCATCCTCTCTTCACTCCATCTTTACATTATCAGCTGTTTTGTGGATCTTTATCTAATCTCTCTCCACATCTTTCTTATAGACATTTGTGATGATATTTGGGGACTACCCAGATAATACAGATAAAATCCCTCTTTTCAAGATCTTTAACTTAATCACCTATTTGCCATATAATGTAATGCTCATTTTTTGTTATATACAGTAATATTCACAGATTCTGGGAATTATGAAGTGAAAATACTTTTGGAGGACCATATTTTTCTAGCCTACTGTAGTAATGATGACAATATATTGAAATACACCTTCAAAAATTGTTGTTAAAATTTTGGGAAAATATAGATGTGAGGCCAAAATATCTTCCAGTTTAGTGCTAATTATTTTTAATATGAACTAGATGACAGTATTCTCTCTTTTTTTAAGATTTATTTATTTACTTGAAGGTAGTCAGAGTTACACAGAGAAAGCAGAGGCAGAGAGAGAGAGAGAGAGAGAGAGAAAGAGAGAGAGAGAGGTCTTCCATCCTCTGGTTCACTCCCCAATTGCCTGCAATGGCAGAGCTGCCCAGATCCAAAGCCAGGTGCCAGGAGCTTCCTCTGGGTCTTCCCATGTGCATACAGGGGCCCTAAGACTGACCACCTTCTACTGCTTTCCCAGGCCATATCAGAGAGCTGGATCTGAAGAAGAGCTGGCACCCATATAGGATCCTGGCACTACAGGTGGCAGCTATACCTGCCATAGTGACAGCCCCAGATGACAGTATTCACTAAAAGAACTACATTCTGGAAATAATAATTACTTCCTTTAGTATGCGTTACAGTAAATAAATAGGTAAACTACATGTGAACGTACAACAGCCTATAATGGCACACATGACAGAAGACTTGCTGTCCAAAAGTAAAAAACGAAACTAAATTTATTAGCAAAAAAAAATTTCTGTTATCAATTCTTCAGTTAGTTTACATTTTTACCCACAAAAAAGATGCAGTGAAGACCTTTTATATGATTAAAAACACACTCTAATAAAAGTGGGCTAGGATCACCATGATAGCCTATATTCAACCATGAATAAAAAGTGCCCTTGAAGGGAAAGGCGCACATGTGCTCACATTTGATACCAGGAAGTAACTGTAGGATGTTAGGGAGTGATTACTACCAGCTGTAAGCTTGTACGCCACACAATAATATCTCATCTGTGCAACTGCTTGAAAAATGTGTTTTTGCTTGTGCTTTCTTTTCTTCCAAGATTTCCATTTAAAAAAAATGTCCAACTCTTTCCCCTCTTAGTGGACACTGACCTTCCCAAGTCCCTATATATGAAAAGAAAGAGACCTCAAAACTTGCAAGAACAAGAAAAGAAAACACTGAGTTTACTTGTTTCTCCACAGGAGTATGATTGGCAAGATATCTGTTCAGATTCGGTTATGATAGCTTTCATGATGTTTCACCATGGCATCAGATGGACTTTTCATCTTTAGGGCCTGGAAACCACCACTGGAATATATGATAAACATTTTAAATAAATACAAGGTGTTCAGATCTCAATAAAGGTTCAGTAATCTATAAAGTTTCACAATTTGAAATGATCTGAAACACCCTAACCATTACCCTGAATGTCAGGTATGGCAATTTCTGGATCATTTCATCCTAATTTGATCTAAGAAGGTTTGGGATCTCTCTGGCTTGCTCTTACTTTTAGGTAACTTAGGGTTCTGGGGAGGAATTTGTAGGGTATTCAGAAAGAGGAGTACAGAAACATACTTATTATTTTTAAATATTTATTTAATATGACAGTAAAATTGTTCAAGGAGAATGTCTCAGGTTAAATAAGAACAAGAAAAAATAGTATTACTGTCTTGATCTTCTTAACAGGCAAGTTAAGTGAAATGAAGCTCAGAGCCGATATTGGTATTGGCATTGGTGTTTTTGGTTTGTTTTGTTTTATCTAAGGCAACTAAATGAAAATTAATGATGAAAGAAACAGAATTTTGGCAACAGTGCTTTTTTGTGTTCTACAATGAGAAGAGCAGAGTTAAGAGAAATTGCAGAAACTTTTACCTCTGTAAGAAGGCCAAGGATCAGACAAGCAATTGATTAATGAGATAGAAGGTGACCTCTTTGCTTAGAGATCACTTATCTCCACACTCATAGCTAGACTCCTGCCCTTGTGCACGTAGGGTCCCCATCTGTCTTAGCACTCAACACATTGCATTTTAATTGGATTCCCCCAACTGTCCTAAACACACCTCAATATAAACTCCATTAGGGCATGATACAACAGCTTATATTATTATTAAAGTCATAGAACATAGCAAAGTATATGATTTATCATAAGTAATAAACATTTGTTGGATTAAAGAATAGGAAAAAGGATGTCATACAAAAAGAGAGAATTAGAGTTGCCATTCAAAAGCATAGAGCCCTCTTGGTTTAGCATGATCATATGAATCTGTTCCCGATTGACAATGTTCCACCCAGCTCATATCAACCATCAGGTTTCTAATAATAAGATATATCATTTACTGCCTGATCAAATTTTTCTAGGTCGGGTGTATTACACACATAACCTCCATAGCAACATCAACCCTAGCACGAGTAGTGTCACTGTCTTCATTTTAGGAATGAGAGAATTGTACTCCAACTCCTGGCATTAAGCAGCTGCTAAGGGTTGGGCTAGGCTTATCTGTGCCTCTCCAAAGAGTCATGTGACTGGAGGCTTGGTCTCTGGGGTGGTGGCATTGAGAGGTACTGTGGAACCGTTAAGGAGATAGGGCCTACTTGGGGTCCTCCAGTCATTAGGGGTGTGATCCTAGAAGGTAGCTCACTACCAAGGCCTGAATTCATGCAAAAGGGTTTTAAAAGGAGAAAGACTGACCCCACCCAGCTTTCTCTGGTACCTGTTTGAGGTATAATTATTTCTATGCATGCTTTGGACATGGTGTGGTATCATGGGCCACCCTCATCAGAGACAAAACCAATGTGGCTGCCTGACCATGGACTTTGAATGTCTAAAATTCTGCAGTAAATAAACCTCTTTATAAGGTTAGCTTGTGCCAAACATTTCCTTATGGTGATACAAAGCTGTCTAGTATAGTGACCTTTCTGATTTTAAGCCCAATTATGAAAAATTTTAAACTGAAGTGCTTTCTACAACAGCATTCTGCCATGTATTTCTCAAAAGTCCCTGTGTTCAGACAATGCCACGGCTGAGGAAGAACTGCTAAGATCAATCCCATTCACAATAGCTACAAAAACAACCAAATACCTTGGAATAAATTTAACTAAGGACATTAAAGATCTCTACAATGAAAATTACAAAACCTTAAAGAAAGAAATAGAAGAGGATACCAAAAAATGGAGAAATCTCCCATGCTCATGGATTGGAAGAATCAATATCATCAAAATGTCCATTCTGCCAAAAGCAATTTACAGATTCAACGCAATACCAATCAAGATACCGAAGACATTCTTCTCAGATCTGGAAAAAATGATGCTGAAATTCATATGGAGACACAGGAGACCTCGAATAGCTAAAGCAATCTTGTACAACAAAAACAAAGCCGGAGGCATCACAATACCAGATTTCAGGACATACTACATGGCAATTGTTATCAAAACAGCATGGTACTGGTACAGAAACAGATGGATAGACCAATGGAACAGAATAGAAACTCCAGAAATCAATCCAAACATCTACAGCCAACTTATATTTGATCAACGATCCAAAACCAGTCCCTGGAGTAAGGTCAGTCTGTTTAATAAATGGTGCTGGGCAAACTGGATTTCCATGTGCAGAACCATGAAGCAAGACCCCTACCTTTCACCTTACACAAAAATTCATTCAACATGGATTAAAAATTTAAACCTACGACCCGACACCATCAAATTACTAGAGAGCATAGGAGAAACCCTGCAAGACATAGGTACTGGCAAAGACTTCTTGGAAAAGACCCCAGAAGCACAGGCACTGAAAACCAAAATTAACTACTGGGATTGCATCAAATTGAAAAGTTTCTGTACTGCAAAAGAAACTGTCAGGAAAGTGAATAGGAAACCGACAGAATGGGAAAATATATTTGCCAACTATGCAACAGATAAAGGGTTGATAACCAGAATCTACAAAGAAATTAAGAAACTCCACAACATCAAAACAAACAACCCACTTAAGAGATGGGCCAAGGACCTCAATAGACATTTTTCCAAAGAGGAAATCCAAATGGCCAACAGACACATGAAAAAATGTTCAAGATCCCTAGCAATCAGGGAAATGCAAATCAAAACCACAATGAGGTTTCACCTCACCCCGGTGAGAATGGCTCACATTCAGAAATCCACCAACAATAGATGCTGGAGAGGATGTGGGGAAAAAGGGACACTAATCCACTGTTGGTGGGAATGCAAACTGGTGAAGCCACTATGGAAGTCAGTCTGGAGATTCCTCAGAAACCTGAATATAACCCTACCATTCAACCCAGCCATTCCACTCCTTGGAATTTACCCAAAGGAAATTAAATTGGCAAACAAAAAAGCCGTCTGCACAGTAATGTTTATAGCTGCTCAATTCACAATAGCTAAGACTTGGAACCAACCCAAATGCCCATCAACAGTAGACTGGATTAGGAAATTATGGGACATGTACTCTACAGAATACTATACAGCAGTCAAAAACAATGAAATCCGGTCACTTGCAACAAAATGGAGGAATCTGGAAAACATCATGCTGAGTGAATTAAGTCAGTCCCAAAGAGACAAATATCATTTGTTTCCCTTGATTGGCGACGACTAACTGAGCACCAAAGGGGAAACCTGTAGAAGTGAAATGGACATTATGAGAAACAGTGACTCGATCAGCTCTTGTGCTGACTGTTGTTGTACAATGTAATACTTTATCCATGGTAGTATTTTTTTTTATCCTAGTACTAGTGGTTGAACTCTGTAATTAACACACAATTATTCTTAGGTGTTTAAATTTTAACTGAAAAGTGATCCCTGTTAAATATAACAGTGGGAATAAGAGAGGGAGGAGATGTAAAATTTGGGACATGCTCAATCGGAACGGCCCCAAATGATGGAGTTAGAATTGTGCCAGGGGTTTCCAATACAATCCCATCAAGGTGGCATGTACCAAGGCCATCTCATTAGTCCAAGTGATCAATTTCAGCTCACAATTGATCACACTGATAGGTCTAAGAGTCAAAGGGATCACACAAACAAGACTAGTGTCTGCTAATACTAACTGATAGAATGAAAAAGGGAGAAAATGATCCAACATGGGAAGCAGGATACACAGCAGACTCATAGAATGGCAGATGTCCTAAATAGCACTCTGGCCTCAGAATCAGCCCTTAAGGCATTCGGATCTGGCTCAAGAGCCCATGAGAATATTTTAGGCATGGAAAGCTAAGACACTCTGAAAAACAAAAAAAAAGAAGACCTAAATGGAAGATCTCTGCGAGTGAGATCCCAGTGGAAAGAACGGGGCCATCAAGGAAGGAGGTACCTTTCTCTGAAGGGAGGAGAGAACTTCCACTTTGACTATGACCCTGTCAGAATAAGATCGAAGTCAGCAAACCCTAAAGGCTTCCATAGCCTCGGCAACTCATGACTAGAGCCTAGGGAGATTACTGACACCATAAACAAGAGTGTCAAATTGTTAAATCAACTTCAGGAGTCACTGTGTACCTACGTCTCATGAGGGATCTGTCCTTAATGTGTTATCCAATGTGAAATAATGCTATTACTAGTACTGAAACAGTATTTTTACACTTTGTGTTTCTGTGTGGGTGCAAATTGATGAAATCTTTACATAGTATATATTGAATCGATCTTCTGTATATAAAGATAATTGCAAATGATTAAAAAATCTTGGTGTTAAACTGGAAATTGCATAGATAATTAATCAATTTTTTTTAAAAAAAAATCATGTAGGATCTCTGTCCTTAATGTGCTGTACATTGTGAATTAATACTGTAACTAGTACTCCAACAGTATTATCATTTTGTGTCTCTATGTGAGGGCAAACCGTTGAAATCTTTACGGAATATGTACTAAATTGATCTTCTGTGTATAAAGAGATTTGAAAATGAATCTTGATGTGAACAGAAGGGGAGAGGGAGCGGGAAAGGGGAGGGTAGCGGGAGGGAGAGAAGTTGTGGGGGGGGGCATTGTAATCCATAAGCTGTACTTTGGAAATTTATATTCTTTAAATAAAAGCTTTATATATATATATATATATATATATATATATATATATATATATATATAAAGTCCCTGTGTTCTAGGCAGTGAAAAGGTTAATAGAAGCTGCTTTAATTTTATTTGACATGGAATTCATATCACATATGAGGTTAAGATACTGCAAAGGATTAGTGATCAATAAGAAGAGATATAGATTCTTAAAGACGGGTAGATTGTCCAGGACTGTGAAAGGAGAGACATCTGCAGGAACTGTGAGCCTCAGCATACCAAGCCTGTCTCCTGCTGCAACTCAGAGCCTAGTAAGTAGATGCTGTCACAGAAGGATTTTGTGAACCCTGTGTCTTAGTCCTGCAGGAAGAGCCAAGAGTACAGGAGGAGCCAGAGCACTTCCTGGCTCCAAATCACCATAAGAACTAGAGTGGAAGAGTCCATTAATGATGACCAGCATTGCCCAAGAATGCAATGGTCTTCAGGAATAGCCTCATATGGCTTTCACACAACCATTTAAGATGAGACAAGAGTAATCTCCAATAGCAACCAAGACTGAACTTCTGAGTAGGCCAACAAGATGAGGACTCCGAATAAAATTTAGTTTAATAAATCATTAAATAATGTAATACGTCATTCTCACATTCCTGGAAAAAATTCATACCTGGTATAAAATGATGAGGACACTAATTATGTTATGCCTTAGGCTTCATTTCTCCTTTTCAGAGGAAAAAAAAGGACACTATTTTCTTAGTCTCTTCCTAAAGGGAAATAAAAAAAATAACATATTAAACATTTTCATTCTTTGTTGATATTATTTTGCCCAGGAGCTCTAAAACCTGACGTACACTCACTATGATCTTGGTGAATATTTTTCAAGCACACAGTTCTGTGCCCCATTCTTAGATATTCCAATTATTTTGTTTTTTTTTATCCAAAAATAATGGGAAATAAAAGTATTCTGAAATCCATCACAGAACATGGCTAACAATCAGTGATGGCAGGATTCTGCTTCCAGGGCTCACTGGTCGACTCAATGTGATTCACAAGCCTGAAGACTTTTTGAAGGAAATAGGAAAAGAAGCAACAAACAAGTAAGTGATTGTAAATATGGCTAAAATCCTGGGTTTTGTTGTTGTTATTACTGCTGTTGTTTGGTCAATGGAACAGCCCAGAAATAAGATTAATCCATTCAATGAAAGCTATTTTCATAAAAATGGAAATTGGAAATATATTCATTTGAGTATGGAAGAGGCTCCAATGTTCTCATTTGCACTGGGAATGAATTCTGACCGCCAAGGAATCAGAAACACTGACAGAACATAAGCAGCCACCTGTTGAGGAGCAGGTGAGGAGGAAGCCATATGGGACATGTAGCCCTCAAAGAAAATGTGTGCAGTCTCCCGGCTTGCTTCAGGGTAGAAGGTGGGGAAGCTGGCAGCAGGGAGGTTGAGAAGAGGAAATGTGAGCAGGCTTCTTAGCTGTCTCTGTCTGGGGAAGCAGGATTGAATTGGAGGGACTGTAAAACAGTAACATCGGAAATAAGTGCTTATGTGTTTGAGGCACATTGACACTATGACTGTGAGAAACATGTACTAACCTCTGTGAAATGATAGGTGTGTCGATGGGAATGACATGAAGGGGGCACCTCAGTCTGGTGTTCCAGAAAATTTTAGTGTTCAGCAAATACTATTCTGAGAAAACAGTGTTTACAGGAAAATAAGATTGCAAACATAACAAGAACACAAGAACATAGAAATATGCTACCAAAATTCCAAAGTCTTAAGGCTTACTGAAGTGAAAGACTACGTTTTTGTTATGTCTGAGACCAAACTAGGTGATATAGGGTAATTTTTTATTTACATTTATTTTCTCCTATTTGTCTCTCCTCTGATATGGAAGCGGAAAAAATGAAATATCCAAAAATAAGCTTTTAAAGAGAGAAAAAAGAGCAAAGAGAACAACTTGGAGACAGAATACAGGACTTAATAATTGCCATTTGAACAGTTGGAAGCATCCCGTCAATTTAGAAATTAATTAAGAAAAGGAGTGTAGCCCTGTAGCAAGCAGTCATCATAAGCCAAGTCCTACTCTAAGTGATGTACTGTTTTCCCCATTGTGCAAAGCAAGAAACTGAAATTTAGAAATGTTAAGTAAGTCTTTTCAAATCTACAGCACTAGTAAGTTTTACACAGGAGATATGACACTAAAGATAATATGTTTCCATGAAGCAGTAGTAGCTATCCAAACTTCAGCCAAATTCTGAAAAAAAAGAATGCTTCCAAGAAGTGAAGTATGCATATTACGAAGCTCTTTCAAACATTCTCAAAGATTATGGTGTTGGACCTCCCAGTAGCAGAGATGTCCACTTGCTCGGGAGGATGCCCAAAGATCCAGACTCCAGACTAGTTGATGCAAAAAACACGAGGTTTTTATTGAACGTTTGCGCAAACGGGCCCCCACCTCAGGCGGTGAGGAGCCCTGAGCAGCAGTTTCACACAGCTTATATAGGCAACAGATTAGCATATTCCTAGGCGGAGAATGCTGAGGTGTTACAGGATTGGTCAGTTCAGAGGGTCCATTAGCATATGGGAGAGTGCTGACGAAGAATGCCGAGGGAGAGTGCTGAGGGATAGTGCTGAGGTGGCACAGGATTGGCCGGTCGCAGTGACATCATAAGAGTGCGCCCAGAAACTCTCTGAAGGGAGGGGCAGTTCTGCTCTGGGTTCACCTAGAGTTCACCCAGAGAAGGGAGGGGCAGCTCCGCTCTGGCTCTGGGTTCACCTAGAGTTCATCCAGAGAAGGGAGGGCAGCTCTGCTCTGGGCATGCTCAGAGGCTTCCCGAAGGGGAGGGGCGGCTCCCCTCTGAGCATGCTCAGAGGCTTCCCGAAGGGGCGGGGCAGCTCCGCTCCGGGCGCAGTCCCTCCGCACCGGCGCCTGTGGCCTTGCGGAGGTCTCCCTGAGGAGACCCAACAATCACCTGCGGCCGGGGCGTCCTGAGGACGACCCGGGGGCAGGGAGACCCCTCGGCCACCGGCCGAGGGCGAGGAGTCTGGTCCGGGGGTGGCTGGGCCCGCACAGACTCCACGATTACGCGGGGCCGGAGCGTTCCCACGGCAACCCGGGGCCACGGAGCCCCGACGACCACCCGGGGCTGAGGCGGCCCCACCACTCCAGAGTGGCCCCGCCACACGGGGTCAGTGTGGGCCGGGACGATGCTGCCACTGCCCGCGGGCCGCCGGACGAGGGGGCGTGGGGCCCGGGGCTGCCGCAGGGCCCGGCGCCTCCCCCCGTAAGGGTCCTTCAATGGATTTATGTGAGGCTAAAACACTAACAAACTAGCTTTTCCCAACCCTGTTTCTTTAAAGATTTACTTATTTATTTGAAAAGCAGAGTGACAGGTGGAGGGGAAAAGACAAGAGATGAGAGATGAGAGAGAGAGAGAGAGAGAGAGAGAGAGAGAGAGAGAGAGAGAGAGAGAATCTTCCATCTTCTAGTTCTCTCTTCAATTGCCTATAACAGCCAGGGCTGGACCATGTTGAAGCCAGAAGCCTGAAACTCCATTCAGATATTACACACGTGTAGCAGGAACCCGGGAACTTGGTCTGTCATCTATTGCCTTACCAGGATCATTACAAAGAAGCTGGATCAGAAGTGCAGGATGCAAGAGTAGAACCAGCACTTTGATATGGGATGTGGGTGTTCCAAGCAGTGGCTTAACCTGTTGTGCCACAATGCTTACCCTGAGAATCTCATTTCTAAAACCCAGAACTGATTAGTGATAGCAAATTAACAGAATATTTAGAGAATTATTTAAGAGAGGTAAAGACACTGATAAAAAAGGTAAGAGTAAATAATAGCCTAACTGTGAATGGATTATCACTTTGCTTTCTTTTGGTTGCAAGTAACAGAAAAGCTTATTGAACTAATTTTAACAAAGAAAATAGATTGACTTATGACTCCTTATGAAGCCTAGTCATATGGACCACAGAGGCTCAGACATAAAACTGGACTACATTCCTTTCCATCTTCATTTTCTGCTTCCTTGTGCGAACCTCCAGCACGTTTTGAATCAAAATTTAGTATTTAGAACAGTTCTCTGAAATTTTTATTAACTATCTGATCCCAAATGGTGAAACAATAATAACCACATTATTATGACTACCAAACAGAAAAGAAAATTAACAGCAATAATAAGGAATTCATTTTCTGTGCCAGTTAAAACATTATGTGTCAAATTGTGTCAGTACTTCAAGTTGTTAAATATCCATTCATCCTTCAATTACTCAACAAAGATTGGCAGGCATTTTTATTGGGCATTATAAAAAAATGCTCTAAATTTTTATGTTCTTGGTTCAGTCTACTTACACAATGAGGAAGACAAAGACAACTATTTAACAAAGATCTTCTATGCAACTGAAGAACATGTTATGCAGCTTTATAATAAATTCTGTTTAACATTAATATAACTCTTCTCAATATCAATAATTATAAAATACCTGTATTAAGCAAGAAGGACTTGGACAACTTATATGGATCCACACAAAATGCATAGGATTACTACAATGCCAAAATAGATCATTAGGCAGAGGGAGTGAACAAAAGAAACAAGAAACAGCAGCAAAGCACAGAGTCTGGAAAGCAACAACTAATCCAGTGAGGCTGGAACATAAACCACTTATTTTATTAGTGTTGGTAAGAAGATTGGAAACACATTTTCTGCTTAGCCTGGGATAGGTGCCTTTCTGTGTATACTCAAGGGAGTCTTGATTCTCCCAATTCATAATAGATACACAGCAAAATATCAGGTTTGGGAGAAAGAACGACCAGACTAAAATTCTGGTGATACTTTTTGTGAAAATTGGGCTCTCTCTCTCTCTCTCTCTCTCACACACACACACACACACACACACACACACAGAGAGAGAGAGAGAGAGAGAGAGAGAGAGAAATCTTTATTAGTATTGGTTTTTAACAGATACAATGGAAATAACATCACAATTTTTGAGTGTCAATCATTGAATTAAAGTGTTTACATCCTTATTTAATTTAACTCCCTCAACATCTATAGGATAAAGAAAGAAGAGCAATGATCACAGCAGAACTGCATGTGGATAAAAGAATCAGAATTGGAGGATAACAAAAAAGGCTACAAATTAGAAAACAAACTCAGGATGGACTGCTTGGAGTTTCCACTGAATACAAAAGGCAGGGCTCAAGACAAATTTTAACTCTATTTCTCAACAGAGGAAATTCCCATTTACATCTGAATTATAAAAAATTTTGTGCCACATTCCTTGCAACATTGCTGTTACTATAAAAATAATGTAAGGTACAGTAGAAAATCCCTCTTCAAACCCATGGTAGGCCAATTAGTCAAGAAGTCTCCTAAATCTGTATATATGAAACATATGAAACATGTAGTTTAAATAATTTTAAAAAAAATTTAAAGAGAAGAATCATGAGGAAAATATATAAATGTCTACTATAACTGAAAACTATAAAAAGCACATTAATCAGACTTTGATATAAGATGGAGACTTTTTGCTCACTGATAAGAAATATGTAAGCTCTCTTTTATGAAAATCATACCTACAATGAGTCTTTGACTTCCACATTGGGCTTCTTCACATTGGAGCAGAATCTGTGAAAAAACAATTCTGAGTACATGAATGCAGAGACATTATATTTGTCTTACCCATCCAATTACACAGCTAAGTTTTAAAAAATTTTTAAGATTCACTGATTTATTTCAAAAGCAGCATAGCAGAAAGACAGGGAAAGAGACACAGAACAGAGCGATCTTCCATCTGCTGGTTCACTCCCAAAATGGCTACCACGCCAGATCTGGGTGTGGCTGTAGCTAGGAGCCCGGAACTGCAACTTAGTTTCCCATTCAGCTCAGAAAGAGTGAGTTTTCCCAGTCTCCATGCTGTCAGATGGGTCTTGAGGCTCTCTTCTGGGAAGATCAACAGGAAGTATGTGACACAATACCACTAAATCCAGATGTCTGGGAACAATACTGGTCAACCACAAAAACTATTCTGTACACATTGGAAACCATCCTAATAAATCCTCAAATCTGATTTGCCAGTATTTTCTGCAACAAAAGGATAAGTCTCATAATCTAGATTGAAGAAAAATCAAATAGTACAGATAGCTTATTTTCTCAGGCAGTGAAGAATATTTAGTTTTAAGGGAATGGGAATGTCTTGGTCCATTCAAAAATTACAGAGTAAAATAATCCTGAAATTCAATTGGCTGCCATTCCTTAGGAAATTTTCATTGTGAGTGTATGCCTGTTTTCTCTCCTCCCATGGAGAACTATTTTATCAAACTGGCTATCACATGTGTTCCTTAGTATTAGAATTTATAAACAAATAAAATGAGTGAGAAGTCAGAAGCCGCTAAAATTGCTCATGTATCATAGATCAAAGTTTTGCTTTAACGTGAATAGACTCTATTCATTCAGCTTTAGCAGAATTGACTAACTTATTAGTTAATTGCTGTTGTGTGCAAGAGCTGGCATTACTTCAAACTTTGCCATACTTGAGTACAATGAAAAAAATCTGTATTTTCCTCCCATACGTCTTAAGATCATTTCCACTAATCCTTCAATACACCTTTAAATTTATCAAGAAGAATAAGAGAACAAACCAAAATATATCAAATATCAACCAGGTGCTAAGACTTGGCTAAGCATTTTACACATAAACTGTCCTTTCCAGAATAAAGCATTTCTAGGATATAGTGGGAAGAAGAACCTGAGAAATTTATATTTTAGAAAGTAACTAATAAATTCAATAAATGTAAGGAAAATAAATGTTTATTTATATTAGCACAACAACAAAGTTTCTTTGGGTATTTAGAATGGTGCGATAAAGAAGCGTGATTTTCAGTACAGCAGAGTCTTTTTTGCATTAAAAGTTCAAAGAGTATACATCTTTGCATCATTTATTCTGTTACTGAATTTATCTTCATGTCATTCAGATTATGGTATTCGTAGAGAAATAAACTGAAAGTCTGACTAAGAATTGCATAATAAAACCACTAAATATGGGTGCAATTTACAGTTCTAGCTTAAAAGGTAATATCACTACAGAGAAACTGGTTGCTAAGAAGTTTATAAAATAAATCTCACAAATGGGTCTAATAATTAACTCAAGTGTCTGCATTCAATGACATAGGTAAAAAATAAAACCCATTGCTTGAAGAGGAGCTAGATAGAAGGAGGGAATTGAAGTTGTGGCTTGAAAAGTGAATAAATAGATGCGTTACTCAAATTTTCATTCCAAATAACTGAAAGAAGCTACTTCTGAAGGAAGAAGTTTTTTGGTTCTTGGTTTTGGAGGTTCACAGTCCAAGTTCATGTCACCTCGTTGGTCTGGCATTGATTAATGGTGGTAGATGTTGGAATAAGCAGAGGAAAGAGCACATGATGAGACAAAAGCAGAGGGATAGAGAGTATGTTCATCTACATCTACATCTCTTCTTATAAAATCATCTTAATTCTAATATAGACACTTCAACCTAATATCTTGGTCCAGCCCCATCACTTCCTAAAGGCCCTACCTTCAGAAACCATAATTTTATTAAATTTATATAATTAGTCTCTTAATAATTAATGTTAATCCATTAGCCATTAACAGAAGATTTGGAGGACCAAGAAGCCCTTAACACATGGGCTTTTGGAGGACAGTCAATCTAACACCTAAACTCAATCTTAAAACAATAAATAAAAAGAATATATTTTCGATGAAGATATAAGACTTGACCCTACAGAGAAATTAGAGTATAATCCCAGCCACATGATATATTTTCCTTTTCTTATTGAGAATTCTTTCCTCTGTTGATGAGAAAGTTTAATGTGGAACAGCAAAACCAAGCTGATAGAATGTGTGAGTGTGTGTGTGTGTGCAGGGAGACAGAACATCCCAACTCAGAGATGAAACAAGAAGATTCTTAGGTTCAGAAGATGCTAGAAGTTTTATGATCTGAAGACTAGAACTTAAAGATATTCTTACAGAAGTTTTTCTTTTAATCAGACTAAGATGCAGTGCAATAGAAAAGATGCACTAATAAATCTTAAGTGCCTATTTTGTTAAATTTTCTAAATAATTTCACAAGCAGATATTTATTGAAGTGTGTTTGACACTGCTCTAAATCACATTGGACATAATAATGAACAAAACTCTTCATGTGTCCAGGTGGCCACAATGACCACAGTGGAGCCAGGCCAAAGCCAGGAACCAGGACTTCTTTCAAGTCTCCCCAGGGGTGGCAGAGGCCCAAACACTTGAACCATCTGCTGCTGCTAATACCAGGCATTAACTGGGTGCTGGATTAGAAGTGGAGCAGCTGGGATACGAAATGGCACCCATAAGGGATGCCAAAATCACAGGCAGGTGGCTTAACCTACTATGCCATGATGCTGGCCTAAAAGCATCCTTTAGAAAACAAAGTCAATGAGCTGGTGCTGTGGTGTAGGGGTAAAGCTGTCGCCTGCAGTGCTGGTATCCCATATGGGCTCCGGTTCAAGTCCCAGCTCCTCTTCCAATCCAGCTCTCTTCTCTGGCCTGGAAAAGCAGTAGAAGATGACCCAAGCCCTTGGGCCCCTGCACTAGCGTGGAAGATCTGGAAGAAGCTCCTGGCTCTTGGCTTAGAATCAGCACAGCTCTGGCCATTGTGGCCAATAGGGGAGTGAACCAGTGGATGGAAAACCTCTCTGCCTCTCCTCTCTCTGTGTAACTCTGACTTTCAAATAAATAAGTAAATCTTTTAAAAAGCAAACAAAGTGAAATAAAAATATTTTCTAAAATGATAGCTGGTAGAATTGTCACAAATAGACCTGCATTATCATAAATGTTAGTGCAAATTCTTAAATAAAGAAAACAGATATACAAAGGAAGATAGTAATGACAGATAGGAATGAAGAAAACAAGCAAGAGAAATATTTGGAAACATATAAAATATATATATACAAATATAATTTAAAAATTATTTAAAAGACAGCTGACAGTTTAAGCAACTAAACACTGGAGCAGTAATTTGAGCCAAGAATTCACCAAAGACATCCACAACAGGACAATTAAGTGGAAGATGTTCATTAATATTATTTTTCAGGGAAATGCAAATTAAAGTCATGATGCATTTTTACAATTTGAGCCATTGGAACACTCACATGGTGCTAGTTTAGGACAATGTTTGGCAATTTCTGAAAAGGTTAAAAGCATCTACTATATGATTTAGCACTTCAAGTCTTGGGGATTTAACTGAAAGAAATGAAAACACACAGCCACAAAGAGACTTGTGCAAAAATATTCAGAGAACCTATGTCTGTACTTATCCCAACTGCCAACAACCCAAAAGTTCATCAACTAGAATGAACAAGCAATTGTCAAATAGTCACAAAACGAAGCACTTCTCAGCAATTAAAGGAACATGCTATTGATGCAAACAAAAACATGGATTTCTAAAACATTGTGCTGAACTACATAAATCAGAATTAAAAAAACATAAAATGTTTTATGTGTGAATTTATTCATGTGAAATTAGAGAGACCTAAATAAACTATCATGAGGTAAATCAGAAGAAAAGCTGTGTTATAGTGAAGTCAAAACTCACTGGAAATGGACATCAGGAAACTTTATGAAGTGAGGAAAGTGTTCTATATTTTTCAACTAGTTTTATCTAGCTGTGTAACAAACCATTGATGAATTTCACAGCTTAAGGCAACATTTACCCTTTTAGATTGTGAGTGTGTCAATCAGTTGGGTGTTTTTCTACTCTGGGTAAGTCCATCTTGTCTTATGAGTCTTATAGACATTGCCTCCATCTATGGTCACATGGAAACATGATGATCTGGGATGCCTTCTTGCTCATGATCGGCCACTGGCAGGTTTTGAGCTGGGATACGTTACTTCACCTGGCTTCTCACCCTCCAGGAGACCAGCTTGGTCTCATTCATGTGTTAGTCTCAATGGCATCAAGTTCCAGTACACTAGCATTTTTTAAATCTTCGCCTACGTCACAGTTGTTACCATCCCATTGCTAAACCAAATCATATGGCTGAGACCAGGGTTTGTAGTTGAAAAATAGATCCTACCTTTTAAGGAAAAGGCTACAGTATACAGAGATGGGAAGAATTTGCAGCCATCCTTTCAACCTACTCCAACTGTGATTAAAATATCATTTGTGTGGTTGTATATACATTGTCTAAATGCATACTAAAAATCAGTTCATTTTACTTTAGTTAGGCTGTGTCTAAATGTAACAATACAAAAAAAAAGAAAACTTGTACCTTGAAGTGGAAACACAAATACATTTTGATATATACCTCATAATTTACCATGCATCTTATAGAAGAAATAGAAAAATTGGCTCAAATTTAAGTAATAAAAAGGATGTATGGTTTTTTAAGTAAAAAGGCATTCATAGCTGCTGATGTAGGTTGAGCAAGGTTCTAGTACCACCATTCTGCAATTCCCTCTTCGTTGCTATCCCAGTTATGGTCATCAGATGCTTTTCTCAGATTGGCATTTTTCATGATAGCAAAAATGGCTACAGTCATCCTAGGTCTTATGTCAGAGCATTGTCCAGAAACACATGTGGATTCACTTCCATCAACCAACAGACAAATCAAGTATTGCACTCTGAATGGACTCAAGCCTAGACAGGCAATGACACAGGTCCTGGTTCCATGTTCCTCTGTGGGCCATTTACTGTGGCAAAGCAGAGGTGGTTCCTAACCTCATGACAGGTATGGCATATATAGAGGATGGAATACATGCTGTTGAAGCAACCAAATTACACATAGCAGATGAATTCATAAGATAACGATAAATGATGAAAAGAAATGACTGAACCAAGCAAACAGTACAAAAAGAATTTTCTAAGGTTGGGTATAATTAATTCTCAATTCAAAAATGGTTGCTTTTTTTAGTACACTAATTTAATAGAGGGAAATATAAACAGATTGGCATGGCATAAACTGTTGCTTTTATTAGTATTTTTGACAACTATGTGTAACTCTCTAGTGAATGCTGTTTTCATTCCACTGCACCTGCCTTGCACCTGTTTGTTTTCCTGTTACTATAGAATTGTCCTGAGGGGAGCATTTGGACTTTGGATTATACCCACCTTGGAACACTAACCCGCTTACTCTTAACCCATAGATTTTATTACAGCTCAATATTTCATACAGACTATTGCTATGGTGAAGTGATCTTGAAGCCTGGAAAACAAGAATATGATTTGGAAATCTGCCTAGGGGACAACATTCTTCCAAGTATTTATTTTCACCTTGTGGATCTTTTTGAAGGAAAGAAATGGGCAAGCAGTGCATTTGGGCACTCCCACATACTCTGTCTGAACTTGTACCAAGCAAAAATGGTCTTTTTAGCTTAACATTCAGCACCTGGGAATTTCAAGCGACTGTGGAAGAGAAATACATTAAGCACTGGAATCCTTTTATGCTTCAATGTGAATGAGTTTAAAGGTTCTGAGTAAGTGAGATGGGGGCATGGGAAAAGGTGAGAGTGTGAGGACAGCATGAACTCCTGAGTGTTTCAGAGAAAGGGGGCCGCTAAGGAGGGAAAGCTCCAACATAAAAATGTAGTACCCACGGGGTTGGCCTTGTGGCATGGCACATAAAACTGCCACCTGCAACAAAAACTATCCATATAAGCGCAGATTCAGATCCTGGCTGCTCCACTTCTGACCCAGCTCCTTGCTAAAGGCCTAGTAAAAGCAGCAGAAGATGGCATGAGTGTTTGGGCCCACCACCCATGTGGGAGACCAGGAAGAAGCTCCTGGCTCCTGGCTTAGGCCTGGCCCAGCTCTGGTCATTGCATCATTGCAGTCATCTGCGGAGTGAACTGGTGGGTGGAAGATCTCTCTCTCTCTCTCTCTCTCTCTCTCTCGCTCGCTCGCTCTTGCTCTCTCTCGCTCTCTCTCTCCCTCCCTCCCTCCCTTCCTTTGTCCCTCTCCCTCTATCGTTCAAATAAATAAATCTTATTAAAAACATATGTGTGTGTGTGTGTATGTGTGTAGCCAAGAAAAACAGCCTCTACTTTACAACTGTGAGCAGTCTATACCTGTACCTTACCTCAGCATTGTAGTGGAAGTGTACAAGAGATTGGACAGTGCAACACTGTTGCATTGTCTTAGGAGGAGGATGATGAGACTTAAGGGAGTCGAGGAAAAGCACCCTCAATGTGGAAACTCATGTCCCGTCATGCGGCCTACTCTGCCACTTACTGTGCACCCTCCAATTTCTCATTTGAAAATTAAGGATAATAACATTCATCTCATAATATGACATCAAAAAGTGCAAAGGATATGAGTAAACCTATACAAATTTATTCTGGTAATAGTCCTGCTTAAACAGTCACTGTCACAGTGGATAGGGAGACTGAATAAAAAAATAAAAATGAGGAATGAAGATTTTCTTGTAACTACAACTTTTTAAAATTTTACTTATTTACTTACTTAGTGTTTATTTGAAAGGCAGAAGGAAGAAGAGTGATTGAGACAGAGACAGATACGGAGAGATCTTTCACTCGCTGGTTCATTCTATAAATGCCGACACTCTGTAAATGCCGGGACTCAGACAGGATAAAACAGAGAGCCTGGAATCCCATCTGGGTTTCTGTGTGTGGTGGAAGTACTTGAGCCATCATCTGCTGCCTCCTAGGGTGTACATCAGCATGATGCTGGATCAAAAGCAGAGCCAAGACTTGAACCCAGGCACCATTACATGGTATGCAGACATCTCAGAAGGAGTCTTTAACAGTTGTGCCAAATGTCCATCTCTAACAATAACTTTTGAAGCAGAGAAAAATATAAAGTATTTCTTGGGCATTTACTTGTCTATGCAGTAACACAACAGGTACTGTTGCAGAAGATGCAGTTTCTGCCGTGGTAGGCTTCACAGAGTCAGAGAGGAAGCGCATACATACTTATTCATGCAAACCCATGTCAGATACACAGGATGCTTAGGGCTGAAAATGATAAGAAGATATTTAGGGAGCCAGGTAGGGCTTCCTGGAGGAAAACATTCATGTTGTTTCTGAAATGTCAGACACAGAGGGCTGTCGTGACCTGCCCAGAGAGCTCCGGAGACCTGCAGCCCTGGGATCAGAAGTGACAAGTGCTCTCTGAACTCCCTTTGACCTGTGACAGGAGAGGACTCAGTGGCTTAGAAACTTGGCCAGTGTGGCAAGCAGGTTTGAAGTGTGATGAGCCAGATGTGACTCACATTCCAAAGAGAGGCTCATCATAGGCTCTAAGAGAGACCTGGAGGGCATGGCCACCGTGTAGTGCATTGTTCTTTTTCTGAGGAAGGACTTGAGCCCTAAGGGGACAGAGTTGCTGAAGATCATGCCACTGATGCAGCAGAACAGCAGCCACCCCCAGGCTGGGAACTGCCCAGACCAGGGCTTCCTGGATGCCTGAAATTTCAAAGGAAAGTTTCACCATCAGTGAAAGTGTGCCTTCCTCTCCCCCTCCCCGCCACTCTGGTAATGAAGGACTTGGCAATGTCTGGGTTTTAATTTCCTCATCAGTAAAATAAAATAGTTGAACTACAGTTGTCACTATAAACAGTGTCCTTTGCTTCTACACCACATTTTAATGATTTTCCATGTTCTTCTAACCATTGGCTACTAAACTGATTGTTGCACATTATTAAGACAGTCTTTGATCAGTGAAAAAATGAGAAACAAATAATTATAAAAATGAGAAAAACGGAAAAGATAAAGACAATTAACAGAGCAGACAATGTCAGGCGTAGGGACTCTGGGGTAACTGTGTGGAAACTCTAAATTTTCTTCTGAGGAAAGCCTTCCAACTAGATAAGCTGTCGTCCTATAAAGTAAGCAGCTGGTTGAAGTGGCAGAGCACCATGCAAGTGTGTATAGAACAAAGATATGAGAAAATGAAATTGGCATTATTACACTAGAAGGAATAAGGGACTCAGATTTCCAATGTAGCTCTTCCCAGGACAATGTCTGCGTCTTCTTTCACTGCATACAATAGTTAATGTCTGCCAGGTGCTTTCAACTCCTCCGGAGAAAAGCACTTAAATAAAATAGGAGGTGTCACTTTGAGTGGTGAGCTGTGACCTCCAAACCCAGGGAGCCTGGATTTAAACTCAGGGAACTGGAAACTCATTTGTTTTGCTTCACAGTTCCTTTCTAGTCATCTGACTTGCTGCTAATCTTGATAGTGTCGGTCTGAGGGTGAATCTTTCTTAATTTTACCCACAACTCAAACTATGGCTCTTCCATCACTGACTGAAGGGACTTTGATTAAATAATGACTTTAGAGAAAAGCAAACAACATCTATCATGAGCTCCTCGGCTCTCCCTCTCCCTGCTCCCTCTAGGAATTACTGAGCAGTACTGGGGGCATTTCCTTTCCCAGTCAGAGCAACTTCACTCTTATCTGAGATCTTGATCTTAACCAAACACTCTAGCAATAAAGCAGAGAGCCTGATGTTTGATACATACCATTAGCCTCTGACCTCTGAAGAACTTTCTTAGAAAGGAGCTGATTATCCAGGGACATTTATAAAATTGGTCATCCAGAAAGAGCACCAAAGGCAAAACAATGGGAGAGGCTTTATAAACTGAAGAAGTAGAGCGTACTCTCAATTCAGTACAGCTGTTGAAGGAAAGAAGCGAAAACTAGTTGGAAAGAGCCTTTAGAGGTCATGCCATTGAAGACTAAAAATGTCCTCACACTCATTCAACTAGTCAGACCTTACATCTTTGTGTGTCTTCCTCAAGGTTTTAAGAGATGAGGACTACAATTTGGAACGATACTTTTTTAAAAACTATAAACCAATGTCCCTTACTAATGAAAAGTTTGCATAATGTCACTAAGCACGAAGAATTTTCTGTAATATGACTGATTGTGTTTCCAGATGAGGAAGACACTAAGAGTCATTTAGAGTTCTCTATACTGAACACATATGAAGACAATATCTAGGTTAGAAAATTCATTTAGAAGAAATACTATTTCCTTATTGCATTTTCAGAATTTCCAATATAAAGCATTAAAAAAAAAGTTCTAGCAATAAAAACTTGACAAGTATGTACGTGGTGAAATTTAGAAAGCTAAGCAAACAAAGTAAATAAAATGAACTCATTGATTCACTGTGAGAATTAGCTGTTTAATCAAATTTTGTAAACTGGTATGGCAGCATAAAATTGAATTAACTTCAGCTAAGATCCTCCACAGTACAATATTGAATTGGGTGATATTTATCACTCTCACCAGTAATTATCCCAACTTGAACAAGTTGAGAACTGACTCAAGCAATTTTATCTTGTTTGGACGTTGAGCTCATTATGTTTCCACTATTCTATTGCCAAAGAATGAAGGAAAATCTGAAGCTTGAACTAAAATATTGAGCATAAGTGAAAAAGGGATACACCTTCTGTCACCTTTTCTCTTATCCTAATAAATTATTTTGGAACAAAATCACTCTTGTTAACAATCAAAATGCGGTAGCTCATGTAGAGTCTCCTGAGCAGATCACACCCGGTATTGGTCATTTTTATTAGAAACCACTCCACAAAGGATAAGGAAAACCTTAGAATATTTAAGAATTCATTCATTACAAGTCCTAAAAAACAGGTTAGCCAAGGACCTAGACAGAGATTGGCTTGTACGAGGGGTGATAAGAGTAAGAGACACTGGGGTGGGCATTTAGCCATGTGTTCCAGATGCATGCATCCCACACTGGAGCACCTGGAGTTGATTCCTGCCTCTGGATTTCATCTCCAGCTTCCTGCTTATTCAAGTCCTGAGAGGCAGTATTGATGGCTCAAGTAACTGTGTAGCTGCCACCCATGTGGAAAACCCAGACAGTGTCCCCAGGTCCAGGATTTGGTCCAGCCAAACCCTGGCCATTGTGGGCATTTGAAGAGTGAATCAGCTGAGGGAAGCTCTCTCCTTCTCTCCTTCAAATACATATATTTAGAAATGAAAGAAATATGACTGACTAAAGCAAACCAACACTTAATAGTATGGGATAATAGATTAATTTCAAGATAAATTAGAATAATGCAAAGGAATTAAAAAAGACATAATCCTAACTTTCAAGAAACTTGTAATCTTACAGGATACTATACATATTAACAACTAGTCAATACAGCATGGTAAGTGCTATGCTACTGACTTAAAAGTATTACAGAACACAAGGAAATTAAAAATTTGTTCTGACTGAGAGACTTCAAAAATAGAGTGATAAGATCAGCACAAGGACTGGAAAAAGTTGGCATTATTTTCCTCATACAAATAAGAAAATTAAAACAGAAGTGTTGGAACTGAAGTCACACAGCTGCTAAAAAGCAGTATTTGATATTTAATTCCAGATGCACTTGATTTTGGATTGAAATTTGACCCAATTTCCTAAACAGAAATTCACTCATAAATAAATTTAAGTTGCAATTAAATGGAATAGTATTGAAAGTCAGAAAGGGAATTGTGAAGGTACCCACAGCAATGTTTTTAGCTTCCTAATTTTTCAGAGTGGCCTCTTAGGATTTTGTCCTTTTTTTTAGCTTTTATTTAATAAATATAAATTTCCAAATTACAGCTTTTGGATTACAGCGGCTTTTTCCTCCATAACCTCCCTCCCACCCGCAACCATCCCATCTCCCACTCCCTCTCCCATCCCATTCACATCAAGATTCATTTTCAATTATCTTCATATACAGAAGATCAATTTAGTATATACTAAGTAAAGATTTCAACAGTTTGCACCCACACAGAAACACAAGTATAAAGTACTGTTTGAGTACTGGTTATACCGTAGGATTTTTGAGTGTCAAGTATATCTATCCAGTTTTGAAAATCCCATGAATCAGCATAGTCAAAATAGTGAACAAAAAGCTTTACTGAGAAAATGATACAGAAAATTCCAAAGTGGAGTGATGGAAAGGACCACATACCTCCAAGCAACTCTCGGTAAAGTGCTGAAGAGGCCCATCTTCTGATGCTCATTTATAAAGGAGTGGGCTATCTACCCTAAGGATAGCTGGATCTCAGTCAGAGAGAGTCCAATGAGGAGAAAAGGAGTGGCTTGCAGGGCAGGCGAGAGATGGGGAGAAGGAAACTCACAGACATAAATCAACAAACTGAACAAGTGCTTTCCCACCACCTCCGTTCTTAACAGTAAACATGATGACACCTCCTTGCTTTCTTCTATTCCTACTACGGTGATTGCTTTTTCCATTCCAAATACAAGTAAATATATCTTGGTTAAATCCCGATTTTAGGGGAGGAGAGAATACAAGAAAAGGACAGCTACAAATTTGTAAACTGTTGAATAATATGGTCTTCTTTTGTAAAACAGGGATATTAACACTCCCACAGAATAAATGTGTAAAATGCTTGCAGAGTGACTGGCATGGAAAAAGACCCTCATAGATAGTAGTGGTAGTTAGAATCACCATTGACTCTTTGGCACTAGAATTGTTGTGATTTTTAAAACAATTATAAAATAATTAGCCCATGAAACTTTTGTAAATCTAATTTCAAATGTAGAAAACTTTCTCTTTCGGTTGCAGGTTTCTCACCCTAGGTTTGGAATTTCATGTTTTAATTATTTTTAAATTGAAAATGATCTCTGATACATTCCAAGTTACTTGTAAAATTTCTATTTTTTTTTAATCCAGTATGTCCTCATCCTTCATCTTCTAAAAAATCCCTTCAGCTGATAAAATCCCCTTGTGCCATTTTCCCTCCCCCACAATACCCTCTCTCTCCCCTTCTTCCCTCTCCTTTTTCCCACGTCAGTTTCCGCAGTCACTTCAGCACCTTTGACCACCGACAGCCAGCTAATCACTGCCCATTTCTTTGCTGATGGGCAACTGGCCTTTGGGGAACATTATGTCATGGTGACATCGAGTTCTTTAGATGTTCACAAGTCAATCTGGAAACTCAAATCCTAAATTGAAAACATATTTCAGCATAAATGAGATGCAGATTTTCCTGTACATGCAGGGTTTGTTGGAACCATACAAGGTGGTGTCCATGAAGGAAAGGGGAAAAACAGAGAGAGCCCTGCCCTCCGATACCGTGACCCAACTTGTCCTTTTGCGGAGGTTCCAAGCATTTTTTCTCCCTTTCTCTGAATCTAACTAGTTTCAGTTTAGGTCATTTTTTGTGCAGAATATTGAGGAAAGCTGATAGGATATGAGCAGAGAGGAACACAAATAGAGGAACCCAAAGTTTTAAAAGGTAACAGAGAACCCTTCTTCATATTCTGTTTCCGATCATACATGCAGCAATCAAAACAGCTCACATGTTTTTCTGAAATAGTCCCTGGAAATCCCGTATTTTCCAGAATGTATACTTGTCATGGATTGCATAGAAGTGCAAGCTAATCATTCTTCTCCAGTTCCCTTAAATTAGAATTCATAGGATCTTCCATCTGTGGAAAGAGAGAAGTGCTTCCCTTCTCATATATATTTAATTCTGAATTATACTTTTAAGGGTTTTTGCTATTTTCAGTTTTGCCTTATCATTAGGTTGACAGAACAGATAAAATATATCTACTAGAAATAAGATTTCAAATCAGTAACTGAAATAGCTAAGAAAAATGTCCATATCCTCCATTGAGCCTCCTAGTTTCACTTATTTTACATTAACTTCTGGATTGAATGTGAGAATAATTAATACTAGAATAAAATTGATAATAATAGCTGGCAATATTTCAGCTGTTTATGTTTGTGAAACTTCCCAGAGCAAGGTGAGAGGAGGCTGTGGCAGCCTGTGTACCACTGGGATTTTACTGAGGGAAAATTCCACGTCCCCAGTGACCTTGAATCCAGTCTGGAGAGCTGGTGAGGGCAGGACGTCCACTTAACTATAAGGAGGGAGGCCATTATGCTTGTCAACCCTCTCCCTACCATAGTACCAGACTCAGTTTGCTGTGGTGGAGCTTCAGCTGACCTCGGGTAGCTCACTCTGGGGACAGGGAAGCTCACAGGGAAGAGAATGGACTCAGCTCCTGTGACAGCGTGAGTTCTGCATAGACCATGGGATTGAGAGGTTTGTGGAGTGTGGCTGGGTTTCTGACCACTCACCTCATCCAACTCCAGAAGCCCAAGACTCCATGAGTTCAAGGAAGAGACCTCAAGGAGGATTCCGTGCTCATACTAGGAAGTGCGTAAGAGCTCTGTGCAATTCATGTGCCTGAGTAAGTTGGGTGAACAGGTATTCTGAGCTCAATCCAGACAGTGATTCCATTGGTTCACCTTGGTACAGAGAGCGTCTGAAGCTGAGAACATGCCAGCCAGCATGAATATCCCTCCTCCTACTGATGATAGAGGAGAGCAACCTCACTAAACTTGGATGAAACTCTGGACTTTTGCTCCACTCACAAATCTTGGCCAGAGCTCCCTGTCCCCACCCAGCACACACCTCTACATATCATTAACCATTCAGCCAAATGACAGAGGCATATTTCCAAGGAAAAAAAAAAACTTCAGCAATGATTTCCCGGATGCATTAAAATAAATGCAGAAATAGAAGAAATGTGAATAAGAAAGTCAATATGCCTCCCTAAAATGTACACAGTAATACATTAATATTGGACAGTGATGACAAGATTAACAAAATATCTGAGAAGGAATTTTTAAAAATGAATTTGTAAGATTACTCAAAAACACAGAGAAGTAGTTACATGAAATAAAGAAATATGAAGATTGTTATATTAAAGGAAAAAAATCAAACCAAAGTATTAGAAATGAAGATTCAATAGTCAAACAAAAAGTATGTGGAAATACTTAACAACAGACTCAGTGAGACAGAAGAATGAATATCCAAACTAGAAAACAAATCTTTTGAAGTATCTTGAAGTATCTCAAACAAAAATAAATGAAAAAAAGTATTAGAAAAAATGAAAAGAGTGTTTTGTATTTATGGAAAACCATTAAATGGCTAAATATACCATGTCTTAAGAATACCTGAAGAAATGGAAAACATGAATGGCTTACAAAACTTACTCAGTGAAATAAAAAATAACAGAAAATTTCCCCAATTTGGAGAAAGATATAGGCATCCAAATACAGGAAACACATAGAACTGCAAATAAGCATAGTCAGAAAAGATCTTCACCACAATAGATGATAAACTTTTAAAACTTTTAAAATAAAATATTAAAAAATGTTAAAATAGTCAAGAGAGAGATACCACATTACCTTTAAATATTCTCCAATTAGATTGATAGAAGTTTCCTCATCAGAAACCCCACCGGCTCAAGGGAATGGAGAGTTATAGTCCAAGTCCTAAAACAAAACAAAACAAAAACTGTCACCCAGAGCACTTTACCCAGAGAAGCTCTAACTTTTAATTGAAGGATCATAGAAGAAATCAAAAGAGAAATCAAAAAACTTGAATGAAAATAACAGCAAAACATATCTAAACTTTTGGGACAAAGCAAAAGAGGTGTCTAGAAGAAAGTTTATTGTAATTTGTGCCTACATCAAGAAATTAGGAAGGTAGCAAATAAATGATCTAACAATGTATCACAAGAATCAAGAAAAACAAGAATAAATCATACCCAAAATTAGTATGAGGAAAGAAATAAAAATTAGAGAAGAAAGAAACATGATTAAAATCAAAAGCATCTCTCAAAAGATAAGCAGAGTTGATTTTTTCAAAAAAGTAAATGAAATAAATACCACCCTCCCTCAAAAGAAAAGCCCATGATATGTAAAGTCTTCACTGCTGAATTCTACCAAACTTTTAAAGGAGAATTGATCCAAATTCTTCTTAAACTATTCAAAGCAATTGAAAGGGAGAGAATTTTCCCAAATTCTTTCTAACTAATTCCAAAACCAGAAGAAAAAAAATACAGTAAAGAAAGAGAGCTAGAGACCAATATTCCTGATGTATATAGATGCAAACCCCCTCCTCCAAAACACTAGCTAATCAAATCCTACAGCATATCAAAAAGGTTATCCACCCAGACCAAACAGGATTTATCTCAGGGATGCAGGAATGGTCCAACAGATGCCAATCAATAAACATGGCATATCACATTAACAAAATGAAGAATAAAACTATATGGTTATCTCAATAGAAACACAGAAAGCTTTTGATAAAATAGAACATGCTTTTATGGTAAAAAAAAAAAATTAAAATCTGGATATAGAAGCTGAACACAATTAGGGCAATATATGACAACCCAAACCAGCATCACACTGAATGGGGAAAAGGTGGAAGCATTTCCAATAACACCTTCAACCAAACAAGGGTGCCCACTCTCATCCTTAGTATTCAATATGCTTCTGGAAGTGTTAGAACTATTAGGCAAGAAAAATTAATCAAAGGGATGCAAATTTGAAAGGAGGAAGTCAGACTATCCTTGTACACAGATGACATGGTCCTTTTTTTTAAAGATTTATTTATTGATTTGAAAAGTCAGAGTTACACACAGAGAGGAGATAGAGATATTCCCTCCACTGGTTCACTCCCCATGTGGCTACAACAGCTGGAAATTTACTGATCCAAAGACAGGAGCCAGAAACTTCTTCCTGGTCTCCTACATTGGTGCTGGGGCCCAAGGACTAGGATCCTTTTTCACTGCTTTCCCAGGCCATGACATAGAGCTGGATCAGAAGTGAGGCAGCTGGGACTTGAACTGGTGCCTATATAGGATGCCGGCACTGTAGGTGGTGGCTTTACTTACTATGCCAAGTGCTAGCCCCAATATGATCTTTTATATAAAGGAACAAGTATAGTCTACTAAGAGACTATTAAAATTAATTAGAGATTCAGCAAAGTTACAGGGTATAAAACCAATACACAAAAATCAGTAGCATTTAGATACAATAAATATTCCATAGATGAGAAAGAATTTTTAAGATCAGTCCCATTCACAACAGCTACAAAAAAAAATTAAATACCTTGAAATATTTTTAACCAATGATGTAAGAGATCTCTATAGCAAAAACTACAAAACATTAAGGAAAGAAATAGAAGAAACATACCAAAAAAATGGGAAAATCTTCCATGTTTATGGATTAGAAAAATTAATATCATCAAAATGTCCATATCACCTAAAGCAATTTACATAATCAATATGATCCCAATCAAAATACCAAGGGCATTCTCCTCAGATCTAGAAAAAAGTCCTAAAATTCATATGAAAACACAGGAGATCCCAATACCAAAGCAAACTTACAAAATAAAAACAAAGCTGGAAGCATCACAATACTAGATTTCAAGTCATAGTGCAGAACTCTTATAATCAAAACAGCCTGGCACTAGCATAAAAATAGACATGTAGGCCAATGCAGCAGAGTAGAATCTCCAGAAATTAATCCATGTCTCTATAACCAACTAATCTTTGACAAAGGAACTAAGATCAATCCCTGGAAAAGAACAGTCTCTTCAAGAAATGGTGTGATAAAATTGGATCTACACATGCAGAGCTATGAAACAAGACCGCTACCTTTCACTTTACACAAAAATCACCTCACAACAGATCAAGGGTCTAAATCTATGACCTGATATCAAATTACTAGAAGAAAACCACAGGGAAACATTGAACAGCATTGGCATAGGCAAAGACTTCTTGGAAAAGACCCCAGAAGCATAGGCAATAATGACAAAAATATACAAATAAGATTACATCAAACTAACAAGCTTCTGCACTGCAAAAGAAACACTCAACAAAGTAAAGAGACAATCAATAGAATGGGAGAAAATATTTACAAACTATGCAACTGATAAAAGATTTATGTCCATGATATGTAAGGAGCTCATGAAACTCATCCACAACAAAACAAACAATCCAGTTAAAAAGTGAAGCAAAGCATTCGGACTTACCTCTAATGGTAGAGCTAGAAATGTGCCAGGGGATTCTAAATCAATCCCATTAAGGTGGTATGTATTAATCCCATCTTACTAGTCAAATGGATCAGTTTAAGTTCATAATTGATCATAAAGATAGGATTAAGTGTCAAAGGGATCACAAAAACAAGACCAGTGTCTGCTAATAATAACAGATAGAAATAAAAAGGAGAGAACAATCCAACATGGGAAGCAGGATACACAGCAGACTCATAGAATGGCAGATGCCCTAAACAGCACTCTGGCCTCAGAATCAGCCCTTAAGGCATTTGGATCTGGCTAAAAAGCCCATGGGAGTATTTTAGGCATGGGAAGCCAAGACACTCTGGCAAAAAAAAAAAAAAAAAAAAAAAACAAAAAAAAAAAAAAAAACCTAAGTGAAAGATCTCTGTGAGTAAGATCCCAGCAGAAAGAACGGGCCATCAAAGAAGGAGGTACCTTTCTCTGAAGAGAGAAGAGAACTTCCAATTTGATTATGGCCTTATCTAAATAAGGTCAGACTTTGTGAACTCAAGAGGCTTCCATAGCCTTGGCAGCTCATGACAAGAGCCTCGGGTGATTTCTGAGGTCATAAATAAGAGTACCAGTTGTTAAATCAACAATAGGAGTCACTGTGCACTTACTCCCCATGTAGGTCTCTATCTTTAATGTGTTGTACTATTCTTTGTGTATCTGTGTGGGTGCAAACTGTCGAAATCTTTACTTAGTATTTACTAAGCTGATCTTCTGCATATAAAGATAATTGTGAATGAATCTTGATGAAGAATGGGATGGGAGAGGGAGTGGAGATAGGATGGTTGTGGGTGGGAGGGATGTTGTGGGGGGAAAAGCCGCTATAATCCAAAAGTTGTACTTTTGAAATTTATTTTTTTAAATAAAAGGTTTTTTAAAAAAAAAGTGAGCAAAGATATGAACAGACATTTTTTCAAAGAATGAAATACAAATGGCCAATAAACACATGAAAAAGTACTCAGAACCATTAGCCATCAAGGAAATACAAATAAAAATCACAATGAGATATCACTACATACCAGTTAAAATGGCTATCATCCAAAAATTTTTTAAAAAGTTGGCATGGATGCTGGGGGATATGGTACCCTAATACACTGTTTGTGGGAATGTAAACTGATACAACCACTATGAAAGACAGTATAGAGATTCCTCAAAAATCTAAAAATAGATCTACCATATGACCTACCCATGCTACTCCTGGGAATATACCCAAAGGAAGTCAAATCAGCATGTGAAAGAGTTACCTTTAACCCATGTTTATTGCACTTCAATTCACAATAGGTTAGATATGGAGCCAACACACATCTATAACTGGAAGACTAGATGAAGAAAATATGGTATATATACACAAAGGAATACTGCTCAGCCAAAAAAGAATGATATCCTGTCTTTCCCAACAAAATGGATACAACTGAAGACCATTATGCCTAGTGAAATAAGTCAGACATAGAAAACCACAATTTTTCTCTGATTTGTGGTAGTTAAAATATATGGTATGAAAAAATGTAATGTACATTAGTGAAATGACATCTAGGGTTTTGATTGTTCATCGTCCTTGTCTATATTTCTATTGAACAATGGTCTTTCCACTTTTCAGCTGTTGAACTCTTTATGTAATGGAGCATCAATAACAAGACTAAAAGTAAATTAAAAATATGTTATTGCAAAGATTAAAAAGGGAAAGAAGAAAGGAATAAAAGAGGAAAGGAAATAAAGAAGGAAGGATGGACGAAAGAAAAAACGAAAAGGTGAGAGATAAAGGTGAAGGGTGGCATTACATTCTTAGAATGAACTACATGAAATGTGTTCTCTTTTAATTAATAAAATCATATGATATGATATTTTGTTGCTGAGATTTTATGGTGAATCTTTATAAACATTATTAGTTTAAATTACAAATTTGAAATTAAAATTCTTATTAGTTGTATACTCTTCACAGAGGGTCAAATTTTGAAGCACATCATTTTTTTTTTTTTCGGTTTACCCATTTATTATAGAAATCCCCTTCCAGTGTGGGTAGTGTCTTGGGCCCAGATCCATTTGTACAAAAATAAAAGTTTTAATACCAGGTAAAGGGGGGAGGGGAACCCCCAACTCCAGTTAATCACAGACAGGTATCATAGAAAACACAGTTTGTGGATTTGTTTAAAAAGTGAGTGGAAGGAAAGCCAAGGAAGACGTGATGTGGCCTGTGGCCCACAGCCAGACGTCACCTGAGGATTTTACTGGCATCTTCCGACGCCAGGTTCAACCACGGCAGCATCCCAGGACACAACACACCCGAGGGCTCTGCCCCTTGCTCCTCCTTTGGGGCCTCCTGATTGGCATGGTCCGGGCAGAGGCCCAGGGCACAGGAGGGATGCAGCCTCCTTCAGGGACCACACCCGGAGACTTCAGTCCTTCCAAGTGTAGGCAGAGCCCAGCTCCCCCAAAACTGCCCTGGTGGGGAGTGGTAGGGAGTTCTGTGCACAGCAGTCTCCTGGCTTCCCCAAACAGGGCCCTGAGACCCTACATGGTCCGTTTTGTGGAGGGGGTTCCTGAATGGAACAGGCTGGGCACGGGGACAGGAATGAACCCCACCAGGACAAGATCACAGTTTCCCTTTTATAAAATGCCTAGTGCAGGGTGGGGGGGGGGGGGCGGGGGGAAGACAGTGAATACCTGAATCACAACTGTAAACAGAAATGGAGGAGGGGGCGTGCAATCCCCATGACATCACTCCTATCTCCTTTAAGCTGGCTAGGGTCCCCCCCGTCCCCAGCACAGTGTGAGAGGAGAACCAGGGTGTCAGACACCTTCCTGGGCCCACGCGGAGCCAGGGAGGGGCACTGGAAGATCCGCTGGGTGCCCGCCCCGCCCTGCCCAAGACTGAGAGCAGCCACATCTCAGGGCTCAGCGAGGTCAGCTGTGTGCTCCCCAGACTGGAGTCATGCCCAGGCCAACGTGAGTTGTATCAGAAGGGGTCAGACCAGCGTCCCCGGGGTCTGGGGGTCAGAACTGGAGGACTGCTCCCCCTCTAGCGTCAGGTCACTTAAACGAGCGCTCAGCTCCGGGGGGGGGGTACAGGAAGTCCAAGTAGTATCTTTGGAAGGGGCAGCAGGAATCCGGAAGACAGGTAGAGAAGAGAGGAAAAGACAGACAAGACACAGAAAGAGAGAGGAAGAGGTGCGTTAAAGAGATGGAGGCAGGCACAGGTCCAGGCTCCCAAGCACGGGGCACAGAGAAGAGGAAGAAAAAGATGAAGGGCACTGGATGCCCCTTCCTCTCAGCACCCTGGCTTCAAAGCTTATCTTCATGGGACCAGCACTAGCAAAAACCTACTCTTCTACAGCTCGCGGAAGACCTGCTGCTACCAAAGCCCAAACTCTGCCTCCACCAGGACCCCAAGTACTAAGGCAGGTTGTGCCCGGTACGGTGCCCTGTGCCAAGGCTGCCGCTAGTTTCCCTGTGGTCTAAGTCATTAGCTCTCATGCCTGGCTGCTCCCTGGCCTGGGTAACCTTACCATCCGCCTCAAGAGACCCCAACCCATCAGTAAAAGCACCCTCCATAACTGCCAGAGACAGGGGGCGCCCGAAGCACACCATTTCTCCAGTTGAATGACAGCAATCAAAGTTTAAAAGAACCTTTTAGTTATGCTGCTGTTAAAAAATAACTGAATCTACAAAGGATTAGTTCCACACGAATGCCCAGTGCAGCCATTACACAGATTCCTGATAGTTGAGCTGCATCTCTAGAGATCCGGCTTCCTTGTAAGAGATAATTATGTTCTATAAATGGCACCACATGGCCAGAGGCCTACATTTATTGCTCTTCATGAGCAGTATGAAATGTGTTATGTACAATACATTTGTGGGATTCCTCTGCATCAGATCCCTGCTGCCTACTCTCCTGAATGGCAATGCTTCTTATCCTAATGAAAATTGATAATTTCTTGGAATACATAAATGAGCTCACTCTGTGCTATGCTCTTTGCACTTGAGTTTCAAGTCTTTAACCAAATAAGTTAATATCTCAGGATAGAATTAGGGTTCTTTGGTTACCAGCAGAGAAAGGCACCTAAGGGCAGGAGTGATAGCCCTTCAGTCACACAAATAATCTTGGATTAAAATGGTCCAATATTCCAGTCTACGTTGATTGTGATATGGGCAATGCAGAACATGTTACTCCTGATTTTATCTTTTTTTAAAGATTCATTTATTTTTCATTTGAAAGGCAGAATTACAGAGAGAAAGTAAGCAAGAGAAAAAGGAGATACCTTCCATCCACTGGTTAACTTCCCAAATGACCACAATGGCTGGAGCTGGGCTAGGCTGAAGCAAGTGGCCAGAAGCTTCTTCTGGGTCTCCCACGTGGGTGCACACACCCAAGAACTTGGGCCATTTTCCACTGCTTTCCCAGGTGCATTAGCAGGGAGTTGGACCAGAAGTGGAGCAGCTGGGACTCAAACAAGTGCCCACATGAGATGCCAGCCCTGTAGGTGGTGTTCATCCTACTATGACACAACACCGGCCCCTTGATTTTATCTTTAACCCAATAGTGAGCTAGCTGGATGAAACAAGATTGAAAAGAATTGCTAATTGACAAATAAAAATTTTAATGGTGACTTAAACTTACATGAAAAGTTCACTTTTAAAGAAAATACTTCTATTTAATTAATATGCATCATTTATGTGTTAAACAAATACATGTATCATTGAATATCCAATATAAGTAGTAAGGGTCTACAATACAATAATTTTCAACTTAGACTGGTGAGGCAGAGTTTCAAAAATAAGAATAGTAAATACATAAAATATTTACAACTTTTGATAAATTCTTGAAGAGAAATTTAAATAGTGATTTCACAGAATCAAAAGGAGAAAATATCTGCTTTAGGAAGGTTGGGAGTTCCATCATTTCAACAACAAATAAAAGACTCAGAGGGATTGCCTGATTTTCTTAAGGCCATAAAGACAGTTATATGCAAAGCCAGAAATAGATTCAAAATTCAGTCTGCAAGGTAGAAAAATGGCAAAGTAAGAATTTTCATGTTAGTATCTTATGATTTGAAAAGTTTCTGGGTTTTTCTCTCTTTAAAATATATGAAAACTGCATTTATTTGAGTCTCATCTTTGAGAACAGATGGAGACAAGCAGGTGCCTCTCTGTCTTCTGGGCCTTTACTAGCAGGCAGGTTTATTGACAGAATGTTCTGAAGGGAAATCACTGATAATGACAGACTCACTCGCTTCTGTCCTTGTTTCTTCCCAGTCAGCAGCGTAACAGAAGTAATGGACTCTGTACTGCAGCCTTGCCTCTGAAACCACCTCTCCAAGAAATCAGGTGAGTTACTTGGGGAGCAGTTATCAAGGTTTCTGCTGTCCGCTGTGGATGCCTACAAAACAGTGTCCAAAGCTCCTGCCACTTCAAAACAAGTCCCCTCATTGTTCAAAATTATTTTAGTCCCTTTGATATTTTCCCAAATAATTAGTTAATGAGTTAAAGCAGACAAAGAAAAGAAACAGTTTTATCTCCTATTGTTTTAGTTTATGCATCTTTCTTGCTAAGTACCTTCATAAGGATGTCCAATTTAAATTTCACCTCTAGGGTGAAGTTTCCTGACATCTGATTTAATAGATCCAAATTTATCAATGCATCCCACCCAGAGTTTCTGCTACTTGGTTAGACTTTACTGAACACAACAGGGGCCAGTGTTGTGGCTCAAAGGAAATTGACTGAATTGTCTCCATGCCCTAGTGTTTGATGAAAGGTAGAATTTACAAGTGATGGAATGAATTTGTTGGCTGAAAAATTTTCTAAGCAAACTGTTGGAGGTACAACTTGGTTTCTCTTGAATTCTTGTAGTAAAATCCAAGAAGAGAGAAACAATTTGAAGACAAAATTTTGAATTCTTAGCCTACCTGTATTGGAAAAAAAATAGAAAAGAAATAGGAAATAGGAAAGAATAAGAGCATGGTCAGTTGACTCAAAGATAAGGAGATTAATTTGGATGCACATTCTAAACAGAAGCCAGAATCTATTCTTAAGGACAATGTAAGAATGATCCAAAAGCATCTCAGAGGTTTTTAGGGGTGTCCTTCCCATTACAGACAAAAAGTGACTTGGGGCAAAACTATTTCAGAGCTCCACTCTCCACGTTCTGAGATAGCAATCCCTGGGTACCCCAGGTGAGGGTCCTTGATGACACATGCTGCGTTGCCCACAGTAAATCTTACCAGTGCCTAGACACTGCACCTCTGCCAGTTCAAAATGCTGTGGGGGACTAAATACGCCCACTGAAGTTTCAAATGATGGAGCCATCTGGAGCCCTGGGCATAATCCAAGAACTGGGCCCCAAAATACCTAATGATCCAGTTCACTGAAGCCACCTTCATGTCAGTCTAGCCTAGAAAAACCACAGTATGATTCCAACCAGTGAGAGCTGTGAAGTGGGCTATGCCCAGCAAAGCCATAGGGGTGGAACTGCCCCAAATCTTGGAAATCCAGCTTCTGACTCACTATGTCTAGAAGGTAGAACATCAAGTTCCAGAAAGTTTATTCTCTTCCCCTCCCACCTCATCTTTTTCATTTGAGAGGCAGAGTTACAGGGCTCACTCTCCAAATACCCACAATAGATAACAGTCAGGGCTGGGCCAAGATCCAGGAACTCAGTCTGAGTCTCCTACATGGGTAGCAGGAACCCATGTACTTGAGCCATCATCACGGCTACATCGCTGGGTCTGCATAGGCAGGGAGCTAGAACCAGGAGACAGAGCTGGGAATTGAACCCAAATATTTCTATGTGTGTGGCATGTGTCTTAACTACTAGGCTAAATGCTTACTCTCAAAGATTATTTTGAGGCTTGCTTAAGATTTGATTTTATCTTCCCAATTAAAGTTCAGACTGACTTGGGACCTATTATCCTTTCTTCTTTCCCCTTTTTCACATATGAATGTCCAGCCAGTATCTTTCTCCATAGTGATATTGTGGAAGCACATAACTCGTTGGATCTCACAGTTTTACAGCTGGAGGACAATCGGCCTTGGGATGAATCATACTTTGAATCTTACCCATATCTTATTCAGATGATAACTAAATGAGATTTTGGACCTAGAATTTATAGTTGATATGAGAATGAGCTAAAATGTTCAGGGCTATTGGAATGGGGTAGAAGTACTTTGCATGCAAGAGGAGCAAAAATCAGGGAGGGAGGGTATAGAATTCTATGATCTAAACCTTTATATCCTCACCACAACCACCACTGATCATCAATATGATGGCTCTAGGAGGTGGGGTCAATAGCCCTTGTGAATAGAACTAATGTCATTATAAAAGAGATACCAGAGAGCCAGCTAGCTTCTCTCCCCAGGTAAAAGGTACTGTTTATGAACCAAGACACTGGCCTTCACCAGTCACAGAAGCTTCCAGTAACTCGATCTTGTACTGCTCAGTTTCCAGAACAAAGAGAAAAATATTTCTGTTGTTCATAACTAACCACTATGTGATATGTTGGTTTATCACCTTGAATATATTCTATTCAAAGGGCCCCTGCAGGTGGGTGTAATCCTAGGACTTTAGGCTTAGCATGTGTTTGATGTCTCTGTGATCACTTCTTCCAAATGGAAGCAGCTCTTGTGCCAAGTACTAGCTTACATAGTAGAATGGAAACTGGAGTTCAGAGCCCAGCCACTCCTAAGCCTGACATCCTTAGACAGTGAACACCTTGCACACTTGAATCCAGCAGCTCTGCAGGCATATGGAGGTATGCCTGGAACTTGAACTCAAGGCTGTACTATTTGGAGCTCATGATCTTAACAACAAAACCATGCTTTTTGATGTGGTGGATTTCCAAGTGCAGAAGGCTTACTTCCAGAATGCCGTTTTAAATGTCTGATGGTAAATAATCCTGTGTGGTGAGTTTCAGAAGCCCAGCATGTAACTTGGTACCTCCAAGCAACTCTGGACTCACCCAAGGCTAGACTGTTTGACACTCTGGAATGGTGTTAGGGGTAGGACAGGAAACCCATTTCTACTAATCCTTGGGGGTCCAAAGTAGAAGCAGAAGGTTAATCAGTCATTTGCAGCAGCTGCTTCGATCTCCTCTCTCTACTCCACACTGTGACTGCCAGTGTCCATCTGTCTTTTGGAGGCAGTGTGCCCTGCTAGGAGTAAAACCTCAGGCGATCTAGTTTGTGGCTTCTGCAGACCTCTCTGCAACATGGACCTTCAGTGTTGGACTGTCTCACAACATCATTAAATCAAGCCTCAAGAGGAGCAAATCCCCAGAGATAATGAGACAAGTCGTGGAACAGATCCCAGATATCTGAGCCTCACTCAGCATCTACTGTCCTTCCAAGTCTTCAGACACCTACTCCCTGTGTCTCTTCTGCTTTGCTCAATCCATTCTAAGCTCCCACCCTTTAACTTGGAAGCTTCCCTTCTGGGATCAGAGTGGAGACTGGCCAGATTTCCTCCACTGACTCAGCAGGTTGAGAAATCGGGGAGAGACTTTTAAAGACACAACAGCAGAAATCCACCCAGCAGCCATGATCATTTTCACAGCTTAAACTTTTAGACAGCTAAGAACCTTGGAGAGTCCCTGTCCCTGCTATCTTAGATCACGACACATATGGGGGAGAGGGACAGAAAGGGGCTGCCATGCCCTGGAACTCACCACTGTGGTCCTCCACACTTCTCCCCAGTCCAAAGTAAGAGCCTAGTTGACATATTTAGTTTCTTTTGCATTCTTCTAAAACTTTTGTTTTTTCAGGAAGTTTTCTTTTACCTTTGAATCTGTGCTCCAGCTTTTCTTTTTATTAACACAATCAAATAATGATGATCATCTTAAAAACCAGAATTGATTAAATAATGGACCTATCCTAGGACTCAGATATAAGGCTTATTTTGGAGGTAAGGATGAGGGGAATGGGATTTTAAATGTGCAGGAGCACAGAATGCAAAGAGACGAGAAATATCCTGGACCAAACAACTGACCTTCTTGTCCAGACCTGCTGAATCTGGCCATCCTCCTCACTGGGATCTCACGGTAGTCTGGACACTGCCACTTGGTATGCACATAAGTTATATCTGAGTGTAGGGATGCAAACACTTTTGCTCCAGGCTGTTGCTTTGTAGCTCAAGGTCTGTAGACAAGAGATTTATTTTGTTTAGGACTTGGGGTTTTACCCATCCCCGGCACCCTCCCCACATGCTTCCTACTTCAGTCCCAAGTGACTCAGCAGGCTTTCCTGCCAGGCCCAGCCTGAACACTGCCCACTTGGCAGAGAGAGGGGGTGTTCCCCCAGTTGCTCAGTGACCTGGCTGTGCTGCAAGACCCAGCCCAGCCCCCTCCCCGACTGCTTGGGGAACAACTCAGGGAGCTCAGCCGCGCGCAGGGAGTCCCAGGCTTGCAAAACACGACTTCTCCACCCGAACCTTTCCCCTTCACCACACACTCCGCCCTCCCACAAAACACAACAACATGAAACACGAAAAGCAGGGCTGGCTGGCCGGTCTGTTTTTCCCTGGGGGCCGCACCACTCACAAACAAGGCCATGTGTGTATGGTACACGGGGATCCCTTCATCCGCCCAGTGACGCACCCGCAGCTGAGGTGGGGTGGTGCAGCAGCTGTGAGAGGCCACACAGGATCACGTTCAAGGTCAGGGTAGGGAGGCAGGTGGTCCTCAGGTTGGAAAAAGGCCAGGAGTCCCAGGCTGCAAACATTTCCTCCCAGGAAAGCGTGATCCTTGCCAACTCAGGAATTCAGTCCACCAACGTTCTCCACGTACAGCGCTGAGTGCTAGAGAAATCTTTGCTCTTAAGGGTTGGAGAAGAACACATCTGAAAGTTGAACATGACACAATCTCTGTCCCCAGGGGACCCCATGGCTAGGTTGAAAAGACAAAAAAGCAAGGGCAAGGTGAGGGCTGACGATGTAAGCTGAGGTGAGGAACGCTTTGAGTCCTTTCTTTGCGCCCTGGTTAAGCCTCCGACTTGAAGAAGAGCACCTGGCTCTGGACCTTCAGCAACTCTGCACACATCATATGTGGGGAATTTGCTCAGGCTGTGCCTTTCTCTTGGGACATCTTTCCCTACTTTCACCACCTGGACGATTAGAAATCTTCCTTCCAGATTCAGCGTCACTTTGATTTCACCCTTGCAGTCTTCTTAACTTCCTTTACCACTAGGATGGATTAGGTACCTCTCCTTCCCATTTCTCACTGATGGCTCTGTCATTGCACGTGCATATGGTTTGCTGAATGTTTGAGTCTTAGAGCAGACAACTACAGCTGTGTCAGTAATCCAAAACTCTACATGATCTGTAATCTATAAACAGCTGCCAAATAAATGTGTGTGTGACTGTTGGGAAACACCTTAGAAATCACCCCCAATGAGCCATGACCTTCTCTGACTCCCTCCCTTTAGGAAATGTGGAATCTGTGGAATTTTTGATCCATGATAGACTATGCCAAACATAATGGGATGTTACCTCTGATTGTCAAATGACCAACAGACACATGTAAAAATGCTCAGGATCACTAGCCATCTGGGAAATGCAAATCAAAACCCCAATGAGATTTCACCTCACCCCTGTTAGAATGGCTTTCATGCAGAAATCAACAAACAAATGCTGGTGAGGATGTGGGGGAAAAGGTACCCTAATCCACTGTTGATGGAATGTGAACTGGTACAGCCACTGTGAAAGACAGTGTAGAGATTCCTCAGAAATCTGAATATAGACCTACCATATGACCTGGCCATTCTACTCTTGGGTATTTACTGAAGGGAAATGAAGTCAGCACAGGAAAGAGCTATCTATACTCCCATGTTCATTGCAGCTCAATTCACAATAGCTAAAATATTAAATCAACCCAAATCCTATCAACTGAAGAATGGATAAAGAAATTATTGGATATGTTCACCATGGAATACTACACAGTGGTTAACAAATGAAATTCCATAATTTACAACAAAATGGATGAAACTGGAACTGGAAAACATCACAGTTAGTGAAATCAACCAGTCCCCAAAGGACCAATATCATATTTTCTCCCTGATCTGTGGTAACTAATAGAGCATCAGTAATTTATAGAATGAAATTGATAATTTGAGAAGCTATAATTTTGAACAGCCCTTGTCTTGACTATTGAGGATGGTATTTTTATATACAATTTGTTGAACTCTTAGTATAGAATTAATCATATGTGTAAAAAGTTAATTGAAAATAGATCTTAGTAAAAAAATATGAATGGGAAAAGGAGAGGGAGGAGGAAGAGGGGTGGGAGTGTGGGTGAAAGGGTAAGTACGGTGGCAAGAATCACTATATTCCTAAAATTGTGTTTAAGAAATGCATGAAGTTTGTTTTCCTTAAATAAAAATTTTCTGGGAAAAAAAGCAAATCACTTTAATAATAATAATAAATCACTTGAAATAGGGACAGAAATTTGGCTTAGCAGCTAAAATGCTGCTTAAGACACTTACATCTAATATCGGAGTGCCTGGGTTCAAGTTTCAGCTGTGTTCATTAATCTGGTTTCCTGCTAATGTGCGTCCTGAGAGGGAGCAGATGATGGCTCAAGTAGTTGGGTCCTTGCCACCCTTGTGGGAGGCCTGGACTGAATTCCCGAAATTTGGGAAGTCATCCGTTAAATAGGAACTCTCTCTCTCTGTCTCTCTCTCTCTCTCTCTTTCTGTCACTCTCTCTTTCCCTCTCTCCCTCTGAATGTGTTTGTGTGCCTGTCTATCTGTCCTCCATCTCTCTGCCTCTCAAATAAAAATGAATAAGTAAATAAATTTTAAAAAATATTTAAGTGCATATTAGCCTCATTGCTTGTATTCTTATTGAAAATTCTAATTTCACTTGTACTTTTGTTCTTTTGTAGGCAAAGTGTTTTTTGTCTCTGGTTTAGACATTCTAGATTACCACCAAAACTGAATTTTTAATTATCTACTTCCACTCCCATTAATCTACTAGTTATTCATGTATTATTCATTTAATGATAGCGTAGAAATAGTAACCGTATTCTTGTTAAAGTCCACCTCATATTAGTGGTTTTACCAACTCTCAAACAAAAGAAGAACCTGAAAATATTTTAAATCAATGTGCTAGATTTATTCTCACTCTCAGTCTTTCATGTTATTTTTGTCATTGATTTTAATTTTTCATGTATTTTAGATTCTATAGGTCATACATATTACAGTCAATGTTTATTTAAATTTACCTACATATTTTTAAAGATTTTTTAATTATTTAAAAATTTATTTATTTACTTTCAGTTTATTTAAAAGGCATAGTGAGAGAGAGATTTTCCATCTGCTGCTTCACTCTCCAAATGCCTGCAATACCCAGAACTGGGCCAAATGGTAGCAGGATCCCAGAGCGCAGTCAGGGTCTTCCCCGTGAGTAGCAAGGATCCAGCTGCTTGAGACACTACTGCCTTGCAGGGTGTGCATTACCAGGAAGCTGGAAGCAGAAGTAGAACTGAGACTCCAACCAGGCACAGCATATGGGATGCCTTCCTTCCATAGCATCTTAACTTCTGTACCAAAGGTCTGTCCCAACATTTACCTGTGTTTTAGCTCCATATAGTCATTTTTTTATTTTTAATGTCTTAGAATTTTTCTTCGGGAGCGGCAAGATGGCGGAATAGGAAGGGAGCACACCGATAGTCTGCGGAGAGACAATTTAATAAAAGTGGAGATACTGCAGGTTCAAGGAAGAGTAGGGGAAGAAACAGCAGAGGAAACCCTTCCGGAACTGGTGATCCACAGTGGACCTGAGTGGAGAGCATGGGAGCCCACAGTTTGGGACACCAGCAGCAGATTCAACACACCAGCACTGGAACACAAGGTGAGCAGAAACTCAATAGCCCGAGATACCAGCAGGGAAGTGGAAAGAGGGGACTAGAGTGAACAAGGCTTGAAACCCTGCGGGGAAAAGTTCACCAGGCTAACTAGAAGAGAGAGAGAGAGAGAGGGGGAAAAAAAAAAGTGACCGATACGGACACGAGTTTCTCTCCGCTCACCTCTCAAAGGTGAACAAGACAAAGAGCAGGCACCATTTTGGAATACGTCATAAGCAGGGCAACCTCAGGTCGGCACCAGCCCCGAGCCTAGCAGAAAAACCTGACTCTGGGTGGGAGGGGTGAAATAACAGGAGATTAGAACCTAATGAATGTGTGGTGCTAATGAACTGAGACTGTGAAAAAAGAGACGGTGGGGGAGAGAACTCACGGAAATCACGAATTCATGTGAGTACTCTCCAGAGACGCTACAGTTCAGTAGCCTTGGCAGCCCAGTGGGAGACTACAGGAGAATCTCAGCCCACACAAAGGGCCGCAAAGATTCCCTCTCTGGTCCTTGGGAAAGAGCTTCCAATCTCTGGCTCCTGTGGGTATATCATTCGCCTGCTAACCACCCCCAATTCCATTCAGCTGTGTGGAATTACTTCCCTTTTGAACAAAAAAAAAAAAAAAACTAACAGAGAGAGATTTACCACGCCTAACCTGGGAGTGTCTCCTTTGACACCCTCAACCCTGAGGAACCAAACAGAGCTCTCAGGCCACACACATCTCAAGCCTCTAAGGCTCCATCAAAAGCAGACAGTCCACTTAATCTAGAGTCATAGTATAACAAGAAAACAACACCACAGTGAAGAAACCAATATGCCAAACAACAAACGCAAAAACCAAGGTAATAAGAACAAGGAAGACACTATGGTGTCCCCAAATGAAAAAGATACCCCAATTCAAGATTATGAAGATGATGAGATAGAAGAAATGCAAGAAGCTGATCTCAAAAAATTGATAAGAACACTAAGAAGTTCTCAAAAACAAATTCTTGAACTACGGAAATCCTTAATGGACAAGGTAGAAAATCTCTCTCGTGAAAATGAAATATTAAGGAGAAATCAAGCTGAAATGAAACAACTAGTAGAACATGAAACTGTGATAGTGACGAGAAATCATAATGAAGTGAAGAATTCAATAGATCAAATGAAAAACACATTAGAGAGCCTTACAAACAGAATGGGTGAGGCAGAAGAGAGAATATCGGACTTAGAAGACAGAGGACAGGAAACTATACAGTCAAATCAAAGAAAAGAAGAGGAAATTAGAAATCTAAAAAATATTGTTGGGAATCTACAGGATACTATTAAAAAACCCAACATTCGGGTTCTAGGAGTTCCTGAAGGCATGGAGAGGGAGAAAGGATTAGAAGGCCTTTTTAGTGAGATAATAGCAGAAAATTTCCCAGGTTTGGAGAAGGACAGAGACATCCTAGTACAGGAAGCTCATAGAACCCCTAGTAAACATGACCAAAAGAGGTCCTCACCACGACACGTTGTAATTAAACTCACCACAGTGAAACAGAAAGAAAAGATCCTAAAATGGGCAAGAGAGAAACGTCAGATTACTCTCAGAGGATCTCCAATTAGACTCACAGCAGACTTCTCACCAGAAACCCTACAAGCTAGAAGGGAATGGCGAGACATAGCCCAGGTACTAAGAGAGAAAAACTGCCAGCCCAGAATATTATATCCTGCAAAGCTCTCATTTGTGAATGAAGGCAAAATAAAGACCTTTCATTGCAAACAGAAATTGAAAGAATTTGTTGCCACTCATCCAGCCCTGCAAAAGATACTTAAAGATGTGTTACACACAGAAACACAGAAACACGGCCATCAACATGAAAGAAGGTAAACGAAGGGAACCTCACAGCAAAAGATCACAGGGAATTCAAAGCATACATTTGGATAAAGAAATTATGGGACATGTACTCTATAGAATACTATACAGCAGTCAAAAACAATGAAATCCGGTCATTTGCAATAAGATGGAGGAATCTGGAAAACATCATTCTGAGTGAATTAAGCCAGTCCCAAAGGGACAAATATCATATGTTCTCCCTGATTGGTGACAACTAATTGAGCACCAAAGGGGAAACCTATTGAAGTGAAATGGACACAATGAGAAACAGTAACTTGATCAGCTCTTGTGCTGACTGTTGTTGTACAATGTAATACTTTATCCATTTTAGTAATTTTTTTATTCTAGTACTATAGGTTGAACTCTGTAATTAACAAACAATTATTCTTAGGTGTTTAAATTTTAACTGAAAAGTGATCCCTGTGAAATATAAGAGTGGGAATAAGAGAGGGAGGAGATGTACAATTTGGGACATGCTCCATCAGTCGTGCCCCAAATGATGGAGTTAGAAATGTGCCAGGGAATTCCAATACAATCCCATCAAGGTGGCATGTACCAAGGCCATCTCACTAGTCCAAGTGGTCAATTTCAGTTCACAATTGATCACAGTGATAGGTCTAAGAGTCAAAGGGATGACACAAACAAGACTAGTGTCTGCTAATACTAACTGATGGAATCAAAAAGGGAGAGAATGATCCAACATGGGAAGCGAGTTACACAGCAGACTCATAGAATGGCAGATGTCCTAAATAGCACTCTGGCCTCAGAATCAGCCCTTAAGGCATTTGGATCTGGCTCAAGAGCCCATGAGAATAATCTAGGCATGGAAAGCCAAGACACTCTGGAAAAAAAAGAAGAGCTAAATGAAAGATCTCTGTGAGTGAGATCCCAGTGGAAAGAACGGGGCCATCAAAGAAGGAGGTACCTTTCTCTGAAGGGAGGAGAGAACCTCCACTTTGACTATGACCCTGTCAGAATAAGATTGAAGTCGGCGAACTCAAAAGGCTTCCATAGCCTCAGCAACTCATGACTAGAGCCTAGGGAGATTACTGACGCCATAAACAAGAGTGTCAAATTGTTAAATCAACTTCAGGAGTCACTGTGTACTTATGTCTCATGTGGGATCTGTCCTTAATGTGTTGTCCAATGTGAAGTAATGCTATAACTAGCACTGAAACAGTATTTTACACTTTGTGTTTCTGTGTGGGTGCAAACTGATGAAATCTTTACTTAGTATATAATGAATCAATCTTCTGTATATAGATAATTAAAAATGAAAAATAAATCTTGGTGTTAAATTGGAAATTGCATAGAAAATTAATCAATTAAAAAAAAAATATCATGTAGGATCTCTGTCCTTAATGTGCTATACATTGTGAATTAATACTATAACTAGTACTCCAACAGTATTTTTCACTTTGTGTTGCTATGTGAGGTCAAACTGTTGAAATCTTTACTTAATATATACCATACTCATCTTCTGTATATAAAGAGAATTGAAAATGAATCTTGATGTGAAGCAAGGGGAGAAGGAGAGGGAAAGGGGAGGGTTGCGGGTGGGAGGGAAGTTATTGGGGGGGGAAGCCATTGTAATCTATAAGCTGTATTTTGGAAATTTGTATTCTTTAAATAAAAGCATTATAAAAAAAAAGAATTTTTCTTCAAATTTTGCTTAGCAAAGTTTAATGTTAATCCATACATTTGTACTCTTTAATATTCATCAGTCTCTCTTGACGCCTGTGCTATTATTAGCTGTTTAGTCATTAGCTATAATTAGTCATTATTTTATTATTTTGCATAGTTGTTGCTTATTTACAATCATTGTGTATTAATTTATTTGCTTATACCTATCATTTCTCTGAGTTTAGCTTTCTTGTTTCTGTAGTATTTTCTTTAGTATTTCTTTCAGGATTTGCTAAGAGATCTTTGACTTTGTAGAGATGACAACATATCTATTTTCTTAAGCAGTTTTTACCTGGTTATGGAATCCCAGATTGTCTTCCTTCTGCCAACATTTTGAAATTAACGTTTCAGGGTCAGACATTTGGTACAGGGATTAATGTCTGCTTGGAAAATCCAAATCTCCTGTTGGATTGCCTGAGTTCAAGTCTTGGTGTCACTTTTGATCTAGCTTCCTCCTAATGCATATCCTGGAGGTAACAGGTGATGGATCTAGTAGCTAGGTCCCTACCATCATTAGGGGAGACCAAAACTGAGTTTCTAGCTCCTGGATTTGGTTGTGGCAGGTATTCAGCTTCTGCCTTCTGAACCAAGCAATTGTGTTAACCTTTGCAAGATAGCACACAGCTCAGTATGTGTGTGAAAGAAACATCAATAGCTATGTACTCTTGCTCAGTACTACATAGATTCCAGTGGCCACCATGTAATATTAGAATACCTCATCAAATGTATGCATGTAGCCACATAAGGGAAGCAAAAAGGCTAAAACCATATATAAAAATTACTCCTCTTTATTCTGGGCTCAGGCTTTTGGATAAAAATCCAACTGGGCCTTAAGCTGGCACAATAATAATAATATTAACAATAACAAAATAATAATAATAAAGATTACTTCCTGTTAAAGGCCTTGGTGTCTCACCTCTGTACATGAATCCCACTACCACTACAAAACCAGTGGATAAAACATTTATATCTCTCTTCTCTCCTCTCTCTCTGCCTTTCAAATAAATAAAAATAAAATTTTAATTAAAAATAGCATTTCATTGTCTCATGGTATTCATTCCATTGAGAAACCTACTTTTGTTCTCTTGAAGTCACTCTGCCCTTTCTGGTTGTTTTTAAGAGCTTTATGTTAGATGTTCTATAGTTCTATCAAGAAATGTATAGTCATGGATTTATCTCTGTAGATAAACTTGAGACATACTTTGTGTAGCCAACAACTTTCTGAAAATGTTTCAAAAATGCTCCGTTCAAACATTCCTGTTATGCTTTGGATAAGGTTTGGGCACTCCCAAAGGCCCATATATTGAGGGGTTCCCCTCCCCATGAAAGTCTTGTGTTAACAGGTAATGGAGTTATTTTCAAAGGTAGAGACTTGGGCTAAACAGGGAGTCTCGGAAGTCTAACTGGGTCCTATAGTAGGCGTTATTTAGGTCATTGAAATGGCGTCCTCTGAAGGGAGTTCCTAGGAGAGGATTGGATTTTATTAGCTGAGTGTGGCCATGACTTTCTGATTCCTGCCTTTCCATGAAGTCCTCCCACCAAACACATTCCACCATGATCACCAGATGCAAGACTAATGGATCTGCCTGATGTGGACTGTGACCCTTCAAAACCATGAACCAAAATCAACTTTCTTCCTTCCCAAGCAACCCCAGCCCATTACCTTAAAGAAACAAAAAGTTTACTAATGCAATCCCTTCTCCTGTCCCACATTCACCATACCCTATCTTTCTAAACACTCTCTTGCTATGGTGTTCTTTTGTAATACACACACATACCTATCTCCATATATCTTCCACAGTTCTGTCATTTTCATTCTAAAAATCTCTTTTGATGCTGCCTGGAAAATGTCATTATTTTTATATATTAATTTCCCATTCTCTATTCTACTGTTTAATTTATCTATAGTCATAATTAGGTTCATTTTCTTATAGCACACAAGTCAAAACAATAGTGGCCCAATAGTATAAGGCTATCTTTTTTCTCACATAAAAGATTTCCAGAAGTGTACATTTTTTTTTTTGACAGGCAGAGTGGACAGTGAGAGAGAGAGACAGAGAGAAAGGTCTTCCTTTGCCGTTGGTTCACCCTCCAATGACTGCCACGGCTGGTGGGCTGTGGCCGGCACACCGCACTGATCCAATGGCAGACACCAGGTGCTTCTCCTGGTCTCCCATGTGGGTGCAGGGCCCAAGGACTTGGGCCATCCTCCACTGCATTCCTGGGCCACAGCATAGAGCTGGCCTGGAAGAGGGGCAACCGGGACAGAATCCGGCACCCCAACAGGAACTAGAATCCAGTGTGCTGGCACCACAAGGTGGAGGATTAGCCTGTTGAGCCATGGCACTGGCCTCAAAAGTGTACATTTCAAGGCTGATGTAGTACTTTTACGAAGTCACAGGAATCTTAGAATTTGGCTTGCCTTTTGAAAGTGACAATGTGGCCAGCAGATTCCAAATTTCTCCATCTAGCTAGATCCATCCTCTCCTATGCTGCAATCCAGTTTTGAAGAGTCTTGGGAGTTCATTTCCACCACAGCCTGTGTTTCTCCCTGATTCTATCTATTGGGAAAAATCTGATTATAAAGTTGGATTATCCTTTAATTTTGGCCATGTATTTCACACTATCCTTTAGAGAAACTGTTATTTAAGTAGATGATAACAGCACCTGTCTTTGCTTTTCCTGTGTTTAGGACAAACCTCAACATTTATTTCAGAGAATACCACCTCATGTGTTTCTTTCAATGACTACAAAATAAACTCCAAAGATACTCTCTTTCAAGAACCAAAATTATCAGCTAACAAATTTTCATGGTTTTCTTTTTCTTTCTTTACTTTATTTTTCATTACTCATTCCTCCTCTGGTTTTCTTGTAACTATCCCTCAATTTTTTTCCTTTGGCTTCAAGTACTATATCAGAAGGAAATGATTCTCCCATTGACTCTGAAGGTGAGTACCTGGTTTTAAAACAATTTTGTTTTCAGTATATTTTCCCTACTCTTTTTTATGTAAAATCAGATTATTACTTTTTTAGTAAAATATTGTATTCTAAGCAAAATATTCCAATCAGCTTAACACCAGGAGATAGTCCATTTATAACAGAAATGTTGAGCCTATCCCTATATAATGTCTTATGAATAAAGAACTCTAAGTGACACTACTTTCTGAACCCCATAAACCATTTTGGTTTTATTGCCACTAATCCTTTATTTTCAGTTTTTCTCTTGCCATGGCATAGACTACAAAATTTATGCTTAGAGCCAAAATAACAGAAGCCCTTTAAGCCTTGAAAGGAAAAGATCATTTATTCTGTCTCTTAGTTTTCAGAGAAGAGAGGAGCTAATCCAAGAGAAGGAAGTGACTGGTCCAGTACTGCCTGGGCACCACAAGAGCTACCTGTGAAGTTTAAAGTAAATGTGGCCTGAGACCAATGTAGTCTTCTGGCCACCTTAAGTTTTTAATCTCATTGTTTGCAGTAGTTATTTTAGCCTGCATATAAAGGTTCTGTGTAATCTACATCAGAGGTTGTAATCTACATCATTGGTTGAGGAAAGCGATGGTACAAGTTGCTGATATATATCACTAGAAATGTAGTGGCACTACCTGGTATTGGCTTGAGACTTACTGTGGTTTAAAGTCCTAAATTCATAAATACTAAAGAGGGTAGAGGGTTAAACCAATTATTGTGTCTGAAAATGGGGTCTTTGGAGAGTGATTAGATTGGACTGGGCTATTGGAATGGGGTCCTGTGATGTGATAATGCTGGGTTTATCAGGAAAGACCACATGACATAGAGAAAACTGTGCTCCCTCTCTTTTTTTTCCTGGATCACCATGATATCTGCACATGCTGCCCCATCCACTGTCTTCATCAGACAAGACCAATGGGACCACTTGATCATGACCAACAGTGATGCATAAATGCACGTCAGAAAGCCTGCCCTCTTAGGGAGATACTAATGCAACCCAAGGCAATGGACACCCACCCTTCTGGAGTGGAGAGAGCAGTGTTGGAGAGATGCTAACATAAATAATTCAAAGGGAATTTGCTGGTACCTTACTACCTAAGAAAGATATGAACATAAATATGATCTCTGAGTCATCAAACATATATATAGCATTTTCAAATCAAAAGGGAACAATTGTCTAATGGTTTTCAAGTTGTTTTTCAAAGTAGATAAAACATGCAAATGATGACAGATAAACCAGACAGTAGAGTCAAACTCTGAAAACAGAAATATTGCTTGGGGAAAATGATGGTGAACCCACATCCCTGAAGCTAAACTGATGAGAATAAAAGTGACCCTGCTTTCAATACCACAAAATACAATTGAGTGATAGTTTTCTCTCGAGGACCTCAAATTAAGACATTAAAAAAAAAAATGATGTGAGCATTTAAAATAGTGGTTAAGATGCCCACATCTCAAATCTGTGTGCCTGGGTTTAATCCCCAGCATTGGATTCTTTCTGTTTGTTTGTTAGATTTATTTATTAGAAAGGCAGATATACAGATCAGGGGCTGGGAGTAGGGGACCTTCCATCAACTGGTTCACTCCCCAAACGGTTGCAATGGCCAGGCTGGGCCAACTTGAAGCCAGGAGCTGGAAACTCCATCTGCATCTCCCATGTAGGTATCAAGGGCCCAAACATTTGGGTCATTTTCCTCTGCTTTCCAGGTGCTTTAGCAGGAAGTCAGATAAGTGGAGCAGCCAGGATTTGAATCAGTGCTCATATTGGATGCTAGCATTGCAAGCAACAGCTTAAATCACCATGTTGCAAGGCTGGCCTCTTCCACGTCTGGCTTCTAACTTTAGCTTCCCATAGTGCAGACCATAGGAGGCAACAGTGATGGCTCCAATGATTGGGCTGTTGCTACGCATGTGGTAGACCTGGTTACCTCCTCAGCTCCTAGATTCATCCACAGTCCAGTAGTAGCTTTTGTGGGCAATTGAGGAATGAATCAACAGATAGGAGCTCTCTCCCTCTCTCTCACTATGCCTCTCAAATTAAAAAAAAAAAAAAGATAGAAGTGAGAAGAATTAGATTTCTAAGAAGCATCTCAGGGAAACTCATTCTGGCTAAGAGAAGAAAATTGAGAAATGTTTTATAAAAGGAGTTTTAGCCACCAGAAAGAAGGGTGTAATATATGGAGGACGGTAATAAATAAAAATATTCCCAAGTAAAGAACTAAAGCATTATTAAGGAAAGCGTATCTAAAGTTAACTGCTTGGGGGTAGGCACTTGGCCAAGAAGTTAAGTTTCCAATTGGAACACCTGCCTCCATATTGAGATGGCTGGGCTCACTTTCTGGCTCCACTCCTGATTCCAGCTTCATGACAGTGCACACCCTGAAAGGAGGTAGGAGATATCTCAAGTGTTTGGGACCCTGCCACTCACGTGGGGAGTCAGATGGAGTTCCAGATTCCTGGCTTCTGCCTAGCCCAATCTAGTCCTGGATGTTGTAGCCATTTGGGGAGTAACAAAGTAGATGAGTGGCCTCTCACTCTCTCTCTCTTTCTCTCTCTCTGTTGCTCTGCCTTTCAAATAAATGCAAATAAATCAACATTAAAATTTTCTCCAATATATTTACAAATTACTGATTAAAAAGATATGCTATTTTATTTGTTTTTATCTGACATCCTATCATTCTCCAAATAATCACAGACAAGAAAAACAACAAAGATGATAGATAATAGATATATGGATGAGAGATAGATAAATAGGCAGGCAATAGAATGATTACTTTTTTTTTTCACTATAAGGCTATTACTGTATTGGGGAAAGGTGGTAACAAATCAACCAAGTGCAACATATATCAGCCTGGATGTTTGTACTAGCTCACTAACTATAATATTGTTCAGACAATTTTAATTATTGGGGCTGTATTTTCTTACCTGAAATATAAGGAGTTTGAGCTAGATTACTATAGAAGTCCCTTCTGTTTACAGGAGTTCTTAATACTATCTAGTCTGGATGAAGGAAAAATAATACACTTTCCTGAATAAATAAAAAGGATATGCCCAGAGAAAAGTCTGTTTCTAACTGCTCTGATGGCCCCTAGGGGATGAACGGGATGAGCAATATTGTTTATAAGCCCATTCTTGCCCTGGAAACTTCTGCAAAATATCAAAAGGACAGAAATGCAGGGGTAGGATAATGATGATGTGAGCAACCCAAAAGTCACTGCATTGACACAGGAAATCCTCTGTGTGGGCAAACCACATGGATTCCATAGCAACCATGGGTGACAAAAAGAAATATATTTTGTGTTTACAGAAAGGAGTGAAAGATTTTTAGCTCGGTATCATAAAATTCACTATTAGAGTAGGGAAAAATATAAATCCCAAAGCAATGATTAAACAAACAAGCAACAATACAAGTATGTATCATTCCATGCATTTATTTTGATGCTTATGCCTTGTGCTCTTTTTCCAAGCCAGGAACAGCAAGACATTCAGACTCATAAGTTTTAAATTGTGTAACTCCACCTAAGAATGATATTAGGCAATCGGCTCTGACTTCAATGAAACTCCATTGAAGCCAGTGCAGATCCCGCCTCTGTGATATCATGGCTCTCTTCTCATCGGAGAATAATTTCTGATCCCTCTGCAACACCCCTGTTTCTACAACTTTGGATGGATTTTATATATAAAAACCACACAAGTGTATTTCCCTCCCCGTAAGAAATTACTGAAAGATCACAGCGACCTGTCCCTGCCCTGAAATTGGATGACAACCTTCTTCTCAGTTCCACAAATACAAGATGGCAGAAGAAGTCCCACATTGAGATACAAGAAGCCAGCTGGTATTCTAAATAGAAATACAATCATTAAATCACATTCTGCAAACAAACAATGAAATTAGAAGAGAATTGCTAATTTAATGGTGTCTAGGGGCTGAAGAGAACTTCCCACTGAAAGTAGAACTTTGGAGTCTCCCATCTCTTTGGGAAGTAGCTCTTGATATGTGTTGTCTTTATTATGCTGAAAAAATGAATGAGCTGGCAAGAGCTTGTGGGTTTAGAATCTGAGCTTTCTGCCCCTTAAGTGGCTGCAACTCAGCCAAGCCCTTATCTTGTGCAGCTCTGTTCTGTTTGGCACTTCCTTGTATTCCTGAAAACTGGCCTTTGAGATATTTGGAGTTCTGCTCAAGATAGAGTGGGGAGCAGTCTCCATTGCTCAAGTCAGTGGGGACTCCCATACCACTGTTGCCAAGACACATATGAGGGAAGAGAGCCTTTTTGAAACTTCCCTCTTTTAAATGTAAAAGAATGTGTGCTCAGAAAAAGAGGAGATGGCTCAAGAAAAACACAATGCAAAAGAATGGGTAAAAATAATGACAAACATTTTATAGAGTTGAGAATCCATTGTATGATTTTCCCATGCAGGTTATATGTTGTACAAACTCTCTAGCTTTTAAAGTTTGTCTGAGAAATGGAGAGACTAAAGTGCAGACAAGAGCTAATATCCACTAGTTCAGTTCCCAAATCCCGCAACAACTGGAGTGTGTTGGATCAATGCAGGAGTTGGGAAGTCAAACAACTTCCTCTTGAGTGGCAGGGACCTAACTACTTACTCACCACCTGCTGCCTGCCAGCATTTGCTTTAGAGGAAGCTGGAATCAGCAGTCAGAGCTGAGAATCAAAGTCATGTCCTGCATTGAGAGATGCAAGCATCCTCCCTGGTGTCCATAGTTTTAACACACAAAGTTTTACAAAGCAAACATTAAGGTTCAGGGAAGCTAAGCAGTCTTTCTGGGTTAAGAAGGACATCAAACACAAAATCTAAATTACAAATGCTTGGTTTACTCTCTTTTCCTAGAATACAGGATCATGCAGACTTTGTTTCAGGATCAGTTTCCTCATAGGTTGTTCATTGGCCAGTTTTCTTATTTGCAGAGACACCTATTCACTAGATCCTATAAGATTTCTCTTTCCCATCCAACTTCAACTCTCACACTCAGTAACTGAACCAACAGGTTGCCTCGCCCCTCCTGCCCCTGCTAGTGGAACCCTACCAAAGTTATGAAGTGTGCAGTCCTGGAGGTGTGTTGGCTCCTAACACCCTATGGAGGTATATGAAAATGCAAGCATTGCTTCCAACTGCTCAGTTTTGATTTAAGATTCTGATTTCAACAGTTGTATTTCTCTTTTCTATATAGAAGCCATGCCCTGAAATTACCTCCCTTTTCCTCAAAGACTCCAAGGTCCAAGATCTCCATCTCACATCACAATTTCACAATAATTATGTGCTTTCTTTATTTCTTATCCACTCTACCATAGACACAATTTTATACTTTGGGTATAATTCTCCCTATGACTGGACCCATGATATCCCTGATAACACTAGAGTAACTACCTGCCTATGTACGTTTCTGCTGATTATTAGTGTCTTCCCTGACATTCACCCTGATAATAACCTCTCTTCTTAGGTGTCACTGATTGCCAATGTGTGCCCTGAGAATTACCTAACTTCTTGCACATTCACTAGCTGCCATCTATTAGCTCATTTGCCAATTATCTCATCAAGTGATAAAAGAAATTGCTACCATTTACTAAGAACATAAGTACCTCTTCCTATGCTCAACACACTACTTGGGTTACCTCATTTGCATTCTTAAACATCCCAGTGAAGACTATGAATATGGAGCTTGAAATGTCTTTTATCTTGGAATTAGGAGGGGCAGAATAAAAGCATGATTTGTGTCCCTCCCAAATTCCTATGAAACACAGGTACCACTGATCCTGTTTAAACATAAGCCAACAGGACGTATCTCCAAACATGTGAAAGCAAATAGATATTTGTTCAAAATAACCTGGCAAGAATATTTTATATAACGGAAAATAAAGTCTGTGTTCTAAGTCATATAATAGGTTCATAAACTCATAAATCCTTAAATTACCAATAAAATGAATTCTGGGCAGTGACTTGCCCTTTCACTGTCCAGGAAAATTAGTAAGAACTAAGAAGCAATGACAGAACTTCCTTTGGACTATATTATTTCACTCCGGCAAAGTGGCAGGGAAGAGAGACAACCAACAAAAGACAAAGGACAGAGAAGTTTTTGTTGTCTAGGTAAACATGAAAATAAAAACGATCAACTGATCTGGTCATTTGCAACAAAATAGATCAATCTGAAAAACTTCATACTTAATGAAATTAGCCAGTCCCAATGGGACAAATGCCATATGTTCTCCCTGATCTGTGAGAACTAATAGAGAACCTAAAACGAAAGCTGTAGAAGTGAAATTGACACTTTGAGGACCAATGATTTGAACAGTCCTTGTCTTGACTGTCGAAGAACAGTTTTTTTTAATTTATTTTCTCTTCTTCATACTATTTGTTGAACTCTTTACTTAACATAGAGTTAATTGTATGTATATAAAGTCACTTGAAAGTAGATCTCAGTAAAAAATGAGAAGGAATAAGAGAAGGAGGAGGAAGTTTGTAACGGTAAAGCTGTATTGTTCTGTATACATACTTATGAACTTTTAAGGGTACAATTTAAAAGCTTGTCGTGGGACTCCAAATCCCATTAAAATTGGTGGTAAAAATGTCATTTTAATTGTTAAAGTGATCATATTAAGTGTTAAAGTGAATGTATAGATAGGATTAAGTGTTAAAGAAATCATATAAATAACATCAAGTGCCTGGTAATAATAATAGAATTAAAAAGGAGGGAATGTCCAACATGGGAATCAGTCCACACAGCAGACTCATAGAAAGACAATTGCTTTAAGTAAAACTTACCTCAGAATCATCCCTTAAGGCATTTGGATGTGGCTGAAAAGCTCATGAGAGCATTTCAGGCATGGAAAGCCAAGACATTATGGCAAAAAAAAAAAACCTAAAGAATCTCTGTGAGTGAGACTCCAGTGGAAAAAGAGGCCATTGAAGGATATACTTTTCTCTGAAGGGAGGAGAGAATTTCCACTTTGCTTATGGCCTTGTCTAAATACTGATGGAGTTTATGGTCACAAAATGTTTCCATAGCCTTGGCAGCTCATGACAAGAGCCTCGGGTGATCACTGATGTCATAAATAAGAATGTCAATTGTTAAATCAACAACAGGAGTCACTGTGCACTTACTCCCCATGTAGGAACTCTGTCCTTAATGAGTGTACTATAAGAATTAATGGAATAACTGGTACTCAAACAGCACTTTATACGTTGTGTGTGCTTTGTGGGTACAAACTGTTGAACTCTTTACTTAGTATAGAATTGGTCTTCTAAATATGAAGTTAATTAAAAATGATCTTAATGAAGAATGAGATGGAAGAGGAAGTAGAAGGTGGGAAGGGAGTGGGGGTAAGAGGGTGGACACAGGGGAAAAATCACTATGTTACTGAAGTTGAACCTATGCAATTTGCATTCATTAAATAAAAGATTATTTTTAATAACGCTTTTATTTAAAGAATATAAATTTCCAAAATACAGCTTATAGATTACAATGGCTTCCCCCCCATAACTTCCCTCCCAACCACAACCCTCCCCTTTTCCACTCCCTCTCCCCTTGCATTCACATCAAGATTCCTTTTCAATTATCTTTATATACAGAAGATCAGTTTAGTATATATTAAGTAAAGATTTCAACAGTTTGCCCTCACATAGCAACACAAAGTGAAAAATACTGTTGGAGTACTAGTTACGGTATTAATTCACAATGTATAGCACATTAAGGACAGAGATCCTACATGACATATTTTTTTTTTAAATTGATTAATTTTCTATGCAATTTCCAACTTTTTTCATTTTTAATGATTTTTTTTCATTTTTAATTATCTTTATATACAGAAGATTGATTCAGTATATACTAAGTAAAGATTTCATTAGTTTGCACGCACACAGAAAGATTATTTTTTAAAAAAGGCCTGGATTGAGTTCCCAGCTCCTGATTTTGGCCCAGCCCCAGGCTTTGCCAGCATTTGGGGAGTGAATCAACAGATAGGAGAGTGCTGTGTGTTTACCTGCTTCTCAAAGAAAGAAATAATATTATAAAAGAAAACAAATAGTGATTTCTGAGGCTTAAGATGCATTGGGAATTCATTACATTATTAGAAGCAGCAGCAGTCCATTTACTATTATTTAATCACTTTAATCACTATGATGAAATCAGTGTGACCTAATTCATGAATTTCATACTAAGATGATTACGATGTTGATGTAGTGATGATTTTTAACAGTAACAGGTGAACTCTTTCCATGTTGGCTAAAATGAGTAAGTATTGAGTTTCCTGTGGGGAAAAGAGTTTTGACACACCCAAAGTCTATAGATACACACTAATAGTGTCAAAATGAGATTCATTTATTATTGCTCTAATGTTAAAAGCTTCATTTTGTATCTTCTACAAGGGCTTAACAAAATTACTCTTGACAATCACTCATTAAAAAGAGGTAGAATCCTGCCTATCCTAGAGAATCTATATTTCCAAGAGTTTCCCTGCTCAAACTTATGTCTCCTATCAAATGTCATTTTTGAAAATCATTGTTGTTGCAGATGTATTCTGATTATAGAAGACAATGGGTGCAGTTATTGGTGGTCAGTGACTTTGTTAGGGTAGGGACTGTCTTTAATTGTTCATCACTGTGCTTGTATTACCTAACACAGTTCCTAGCACTTAACAAGAGCTAAAAGAATAGTGACTATTACAGACCCCAATATCTGCCACTAATTGTCTGTGTGATTTGGGGCTAGTCATTTGATGCAACAAAAAATGTGGATGTAAAGGACACTAACATATTTTCCAACTGGGATGTTTTACTGGGCATTGACCAAATGTCCTGGGTGTTCACCAGTTTACCATAATGACTACCGGGAAAAGCAGTGTTCCTCCCAAAACACTTCAAATGAAATAATCCCTGTCTCCCTCGTTCAACCAATCTGTAACTGTTTCTCACACAATCTGTCATCTGCCAAAGGAACTCCCATTGCTCATCTTTTATAAAAGGGTTCTCAAAATCCAAACCATTGTGGCATAATGGCTTCTTGCCCCAGCAGAAAACATACGTTAACCTAATTTGACATTATTCACATTTTGGTTCTTAGACTTTAACTCTCTGTAGAGACTTTATTAGTGCCACTTAATTAAACCAATTCCCTCCATAATACTTAATCTGCTCATAAAAATATTTTCTATTCACCACCAGGAGGCAGTGTTGAAACAGCTGTAGGTTAAAGAACTATTCACCCAGAACTCCTCAGTGGAACTTGATTCCTTTCCCATAGGCTCTGCTTCCAGAAATAAGCAAGGCCTCTTAGCATCTTCCTCCCTAAGAAATACCCAACACCCAATATTGGTACACATTTTTTGAAACTTCTCTGCAATTTAAAATGCTATCATTTGGAGTGTTTTTGACGTTTAGCTTACCACTACCCCTTCAAGAAATTTATGTGCCATTTGCTTCTCCATTAATAATGACTGAATGACTGTTCCATATTTTGGAGAACGTGGTAAGTAACTAAAGGACAGATCCTTTAGAAAGTGCTTTGTACTTACGGCCCATGTATGATCTGTCCTTAATGTGTAGTCCAAGGTGAAGTAATGCAATAACTAGGACTGAAACAGTATTTCTGCATTTTGTGTCTCTACGCGGATGCAAACTGACAAAATCTTTGCTTAGTATATACTGAACCGATCTTCCGTATAGAAAGACAATTGGAAATGATTTTAAAAATTGGAAGTTACATAAAAATCAATCAATTAAAAAAAATAATATCATGTAGGATCTCTGTCCCTAATGTGCTGTACAACGTGATTTAAAGCTACAACTAGTACTCAACTAGTACTCTAGGATGCTATGTGAGGGCAAATGGTTTAAAATCTTTTCTTAACACATACTAAACTGAACTCCTGTATACAAAGAGAATTGAAAATGAATCTGAATGGGAATGAAAGGGGAGAGGGAGTCGGTAAGGGTGAAGGGTGGGGGGGGGGAGTTATGGGTGGGGAAGCTATTGCAATCCACAAGTTGTACCTTGGAAATTTATATTCTAAATAAGAAAAATAAATAAATAAAATAAAATAAAACCTCAGTAAAAAAAAAAAAAAAGAAAGAAAGAAAGAAAGAAAGTGCTTTGGGGCCAGTGCTGTGCTGTAGCAGGCTAGCCTTCCACCTGTGACACCAGCATCCTCTGTGAGTACTGGTTCATGTCCCAGCTGCTCCTCTTCTGAACCAGCTCTCTGCTATGGCCTGGGAAAGCAACAGAAGATGGCCCAAGTCCCTGGGCCCCTGCACCCATGTGGGAGACCCAGAGGAAGCTCCTGGCTCCTGACTTTGGATCAGCCCAGATCCAGCCATTGCAGCCATTTGGGGAGTGAACCAGTAGATGGAAGAACTCTCTCTCTCTCTCTCTCTCTCTCTCTCTGTCTCTACCTCTCTCTGCCTCTCCAATAAATAAATAAAAATTTTTAAAAAATAAATATAATTTAGGCCGGCGCCGTGGCTCAACAGGCTAATCCTCCGCCTTGCGGCGCCGGCACACCGGGTTCTAGTCCCGGTCGGGGCGCCGGATTCTGTCCTGGTTGCCCCTCTTCCAGGCCAGCCCTCTGCTGTGGCCCAGGAGTGCAGTGGAGGATGGCCCAAGTGCTTGGGCCCTGCACCCCAAGGGAGACCAGGATAAGCACCTAGCACCTGGCTCCTGCCATCGGATGAGCGCGGTGCGCCGGCCGCAGCGCACCATCTGCGGCAGCCATTGGAGGGTGAACCAACGGCAAAGGAAGACCTTTCTCTCTGTCTCTCTCTCTCACTGTCCACTCTGCCTGTCAAAAAATAAATAAATAAATAAATAAATATAATTTAAAAAATTTTAAATGTGTTTGAATTTTTATTTAACTTTTTATTTATTGGAGAGGCAGAGAGAGATAGCCTCCTTTGTGGGTTCACTCCTCAAATGTCTAAATGGCCTGGGGTTCAAAGCCAGAAACCTGGAACTCAGTTCAGGTCTCCACGTGGGTTGCAGGAGCCCAATTAGTTAAGTCATCACCTACCGCTACCCTTTAGCAGGCAGCTAGAATCAGAAGCAGAGGCAGAACTGGAACTCATAAGCTCTGATATGAGTGGCCAGCATGTAACCCACTAAGTCAAATGCTGGTCCCAGAAAGTGCTTTAATTTTTAAGTGGAGAGTTAATGGGTTTACCAAGACAGGAAATTGGGAAGGAAAGCACATTTTCTCTAGCACTAGGTGCATTTTGTAGAGGTACTGAAATCTCACAGCAGCACTAAGTAACTATGATGAGTCCTATTTACAAGAAACAAGATGAAAGCCATGCTTTTTAAGTTCAACTAGTTAAACACATGCCCAGGATTCCAATGGGGGCCTAATTCAACAGTTCACAACACCAAGTCAGCTTACAAAAGCAAACTGAAAGAAGAACAGTAAGTGAACTGGAAAGCAACCCAAGAGCTTCTCCAGCTGTCTCCAGGCAGTGGAGTTAGTGCCCTAACCTTGAGTGTAGTTTGGAGATCCATCATGAATGAATATTAAATCACTACTCAGGGGAAAGACCCAGCCACTTCTTCTGCCCAGGCATTGCATACTTACTGGTAGTGTTTTAAAGTGTGCACTGTATTTTTTTATTATGGCCTTACTTGATATTAGAGAGCCTAAACCTTATTTTTTTTTCTTGATTCCAAAAGCAATATGCACTGCAGTCCTAAATCGCCCTTTCTGAAGAGTGAGAAAATCACCTTGTAGAAGCTCTTGTAGTATTGTATTTGCAAAGCCTACACCTCAGTAAAAGAATTTAAGATGCAATTAACCATCACAGTTCTCTAAAGAGGCCTCAAGTCCCCTGTACTAACCCCACAGAGTTAAGAAACCTGAATATATGCAAATTTCTGAGTTTTACATTTTTATCAATTTTATTTTAGTCTTTCACTGACCATCACCTGTTCTTAGGTTTTCATAATAGCAGGTAAAATGGCCTAATCTTTGTATACTCATATAATTCTTATAGAGACTACAGATGAGGGAGTTCTGAGAAGCAATGTGATTGACAGGTCCATCTATGCACCGGACTAATTGCAAGGAGAGAGACACAGAAAAGGAGAAATGTTTCTTAATTATTCAAGTGAAGAAGAATTCTACCTTAATGAAGAATTTAAAGATTGCTTTCTTAAATAGTATCTACTAAGAGCTTTATAGATTTCTATCGAATAAGAAGTTAGCCGGGGCTCTAGTTGCTTTTCACAATTTTTGTAGGAAAAAATGATCAGTGGTTATTAAAAATTAGGAGCTCTACAAATTTTGGAACTACTGGGTGAGCTTGCAAATCAACCATGAAGACAGTAATTGGAGTTAAGTCCTGTGTTTGAGTGTTTCTTCCAAGAGTGAAAGGACAACTAAAAGACCTTACAGAAAACCTCATTACTATCACAGTGTGCTCTCAGGGAAGGAAATGAGGAGGCAAAGCTCCAATTCTGCAGAGGAAGAGCTTGAGGGAAAGAGAAAGTAAAAGGTGATGAGGTAAACACAGCCCTGCTGGGAAACCCTTTACACCCAGCAGGTGGCTGATCACTGGGACTCTCCCCCCTTTTGATTGGTACAGTTCCTGGCGGCAACTTAGAGAGGAACTCTCAGGACTGGAGGAGGGACTTTGGAGAAAGAAGGACAAAAGCTGAAGGCTTTTGCAGAAGCACACCATCTAATGCAAGGCTGTTTGTTTGGCACACCTGGATTTCAAAAAAATTAAAATGCCATACGATGTGTAAGACGAGGAAAATTAAGTATGTGGCATGTGCTTCCTCCAGGCTGTTCCCCCATTCAGCCACTCTCCACTTCCTTCAGCTGACATGAAAAACGCCAAAGGCTGCTATCACCTGCCAAATGATGTCCTCCTGAAACTGAGTACAGTGAGAAACCCAGACTAGTGTCTGGGGAAGCTCTGATCAGCTCAAGTATTTGGGTGCTTGAACAGTTACTAGAAATGCCTGTGACTTTATTTTCAGAATGGATCATTCTCAATTACACAAGATCATGCTAGCTATTGCAAAATTAACTGGTCACTGTTGTGCCTCTAAATTACAAGTTAGGAAAAGTTTTGCTCTCTGGTTAAAATGCTTGTCATGGAATGGAGATCCTTGAACACCTAGAACCCTCCAACACTTGAAAGGCTGCTGACCGAGAACCTTCTCTGACTCTGGCTTCCCTCACTGCACTCTGTTACAGTCCAGCAACTGGTTGTCATATACTTGGCCATCTGTGGTCTCCAGTTAAGGGGCCAGCAGTGAATGTGGCCTCTCAGCCAAGAGCAGGGCCCCTCCCTGAGCAAATTTGACCTTAAAATTAGGCCTTCAAAAAAATTTTAATTCTTCGTGGTCAAGTACTCTAACATAAACACTATTCCATTTTTTTAAAGCGAGATGATTGGAATTAGATCCAAGCACCATTGCTTCTTGTCGTCTCCAGGTCAGATCAGTCAATGAACAAGGGGAAAAATGGTGCAGAGCAGAATTCAGAATTCAACAGAGGGCTAATGCAATAACAGAGGGCTGGACTGAATGTCCTTAGATATACATTGGTATACGTAAATAAACATTTACATACACACATATTCATAATCTTTGTAAATAAACATTTGTATGTGTTCACATACCTGGGAGAAATTTTAAAGGGAATATGTGGAAAACTGTTTTGAAAAGAAGTGTAGAATGATCCTTATCTGACCTAAATCTTACGCTATATTTCACCCAAAGGAGGCTTTTTTAAAGTGTTGTTTTTAAGCATTTGGAAAAAGAAGAAACAAGCTTTCATTGAGACCAAATTATTTCTTTTTTTTCTTCCATTTCTAATTTTATTTATTTGCCAAACACTTAACATAGTGCTTGTTATATGCCAAGCACTATTTCAAGCACTCCACAAATGTTAACTTGTTTAATCGTCCAACAACTCTAAGAATTATGTACTATTATTACCCCTATTAGACAGATGAGTTCAGAGGGGTCAAATATCTTGCCCAGGGTCACACAGTTGCCAGTGGTCAAGCTGGAATGTTAACCAGTCATTCTGTCTATGAAGTCTGTGTTCTTGAGTTTGCTTCCTCCCTAGGTGAAAATCAATTCAATATCATAAAAAACGTTCACAGATGAGGAAGCTAAGTCCCAGAGAGTTATATAACCAGTCTGTTTAATTGATGCCAAATCTGAAAAAAGTATTTTAAGTAATTTATTCCAGACTAAGATGATACACTAACAAAAATAAATTCATATCAAGTTTATTTTATTTCTTTTTAAAGAATTGCTCTGGGCTGGCGCTGTGGCGCAGCAGGTTAAAGCCCTGGCCTGAAGCACTGGCATCCCATATGGGCACTGGTTCTAGTCCCAACTGCTCCTCTTCCAATCCAGCTCTCTGCTATGGCCTGGGATAGCAGTAGCAGGTGGCCCAAATCCTTGGGCCCCTGCACTCCCTTGGGAGACCTGGAAGAAGCTCCTGGCTCCTGGCTTCATATTGGTGCAGTTCCAGCCGTTGTGGCCATCTGGGGAGTGAATCAGCAGATGGAAGGCCTCTCTATCTCTACCTCTCTCTGTAACTCTGTCTTTCAAATAAATAAAATAAATCTTTTTTTTAAAAAAAAGAATTTGTTCTTACTCTCTATTACTTTGCCACCCTCACTCCCCCCCCCCCTCGCCCCCCGACTGTTGGGCTTCCCCTACCCAACAATAAACCTTTTCCTCAACTCCAGTGTTTGGTGTGTTTTGTGACACCCTTACATTGGTGCTGTGACTTGGATACAGGCTCTCCCATCAGCCTTGCTCTCCCCCAGGGGACCTCAGCTGCATTGGGATCCTGGATTTCTGCCAGCCACAAAACACACCCCCAGATGCTCCTTGATCTCCATGCACACACTGGCCTTTCAAATTCCTGAAATAAGACAGGGAATGGGGAATTTTCTCACGGAGACCTTTACCATGGGTTGTGGTTCCACTCTGCTTCATCACAAAGTCCTGGTACCAGGCTCCACAACCACGAGCTCTATGCCCTCCATGGGTGACAACCCCCACTCTCTGTTCCGTACCAACCTCATCAGATGGCTGTGATCTTGGGGATGCCGGTTATCTGCCAGTCTGATTCCATGGGTCACCATGGAAACTTCTCCATCCTGCATTTAGTCCAACCCTCCTCTAGGTTGTCTCCTACCTTGTCAAACCAGTCCATGTTTGACCCTGACACTATTCAAGATTTTTATCACTTCTGTGAGTGCTCAGAAAAGTGGAAAAAAATCTCCTATGACTAAACTTTCTCCTATCTCAGCTCTAAACCTTCTCCAGCTCAAGTTCTCTTGACTTCTAAAGCTTTTGCTAAAAAGCCGAAACCTCTTTCTTCTATGTTGGCCCTCTGACTCTCACTGAATCAGCTCACTGTACCTCCCCCTCCCTTATCTCAGAATCAAGAATTCCACCCTTATCTCAGAATCAGCCCTTGTCACCTATCCCACCCTTCTGATGGCTCTTTTGTTTTAGCATAAGCAAGCCAGACAGGATGATCAGGTATTTTGATGGCTTTTGGGCCCACTAAGATGTGGGCTGAAAACTGCATTCTGTTCTTCCTTCCTTGGAGAGTAATTTGTCACTGAGATTGGGCACAGCCTGAAGCAATGCTTCCACACCTCATCAGGTCTCCTCAGTTCCTACAAATTTGATTTCCTGGTCTCAGTAGTGAGCATTTCCTAGACTGGCTCTTCAAAGCAGCCAGCTCACCAAGTTAATTATTATTTCCAGATACATCTTCTTTTCTCTAAATGCCCCTTACTTTGTCACCTATCACATTTTCTCCTTAAAAATCTCTCTTTCCAACCAGAGGGGTATCCATCTACTCTGAAGGGTGCTCTCCCCCATTAAACCTAACAAAATGGTGAACAATCTCCAGTGGCCTTTTTGTCCCAGGCACATGGGGCCCCAGCCTATACTCACCTTTGGGACCTGTCCGGTGGTTACATGAACTTTTGTTTCAGAGGTAATCCCAAATGGCTGACTGTTGACTAGGGCATCATTGGCCTAAGGTGTTCTTTGGGTAAAAGAAAAGTAGACTCAAATTCAATTAAAATCTAAAAAAGATGTCTTTGGTAAATAACAATGTCATGCATAAAATTTGGTTCAACTGTAACTGGACACTGTGTTTAAAGGAATTTCTCTCTTTCAAATCTAGGAAGTTCACTGCCTTTAAAAATTTTACCTTGTAGGCCGGCGCCGTGGCTCAACAGGCTAATCCTCTGCCTTGCGGCGCCGGCACACCGGATTCTAGTCCCGGTCGGGGCTCTGGAATCTGTCCCGGTTGCCCCTCTTCCAGGCCAGCCCTCTGCTGTGGCCCAGGAGTGCAGTGGAGGATGGCCCAGGTGCTTGGGCCCTGCACCCCATGGGAGACCAGGATAAGCACCTAGTTCCTGGCTCCTGCCATCGGATCAGCGCGGTGCGCTGGCCGCAGCGCGCCATCCCCGGCAGCCATTGGAGGGTGAACCAACGGCAAAGGAAGACCTTTCTCTCTGTCTCTCTCTCTCACTGTCCACTCTGCCTGTCAAAAAAAAAAAAAATTTTACCTTGTAACTTACCAAACTTGTTTTGCAATTTGTTTTAGCAGGTTTCTGATCATATAGCAATGGATAATCAGTACTCATTATAACCCCTAATGTGGATTTTGCAATCTCTGGTTTAATGTCATTGATTTATAGCTAGAGTTTTATAAAAGAAGTATAATTCCATTTAATGAAATTTTGACCTTAATTCGGATAGAGGTATGATATAATACCAGCATCTTCAGTCATGCAAGTATAATTGCTAAATGTAAATTGGGTAAAGGCAAATGAGAAAAATGTGTCTAAATGTAAATGCGTACTCTTAATACCTTGTATTCTATAGAAAAACTATTGGGTTTGCTGATGTTTTCATAAATTATCCATATGAAAATAGTTCAACACTGCTTGAAAGTAACTAAGGTTGAAATTCGATGTGTTATTTTATTTAGAAAATGTTGTCTTAATTTGGAGACTTCTAAGGGGTGATTTCAAAATGTAAATCAATGAAATCAGCAGATGGAAAGCAAAAGCTATTAATCTATTTGACATAGAACTAGTTTTTCCCTAGTTCTGACTGTTAAAACTGTTCTAAATTATGGGACATTATTCCATTCACTAGCTATTAAATTTAAGGTTTTATTTCTGATTTTTGGAACAATCAAAGAGGCACAGATTTTGTGTTCTGTTAAAGTAATCTATTCTGGTTTCTTGATGTCTCTGTTAGGGTCAAATTGGTTAAAAATAGCTGAGTTTTTTTTTTAATTGAGTTGTAGTTTGTTTAAATATACAATTATTCTAAAACATTTGAGTAATCTCTTTGTAACAATGATCAAATCCGGTCTTTATATGTCATGTTGTTAAGGGATCTTATTTCAACCAGATATTTTAAGCCTTCTTGGCATCCTTGACAGGTACTCAAAAAAAAAAAAAAAATCAAAGTCCAAAGACTTTGATATGTCCAGTTGGGCCACTGAAAATGTCAAAGAATATGTCTCTCATCTTGTAGAGACACCAACTAATCAGGCTATTTGGATTATATTAGAAGTATTGTCAAGATGTGAAGTGGTGTTAAATTTTAAGTTATGATAATGTAAAATGTTACTGATACAAATATTCAAAAGTTTAAAAGTCTAATGATCTTGTGTTACTAGACATGATGATCATCTTAATGAGAAAGACCCAGCGGCCTAAAAGGGATAAATATTTTGTAAAATCTTACAGATGATTTTGAAAATACTGTGTGAAGTAAGCAAACGCTTCTTGTTGATTAATGAGTTTATAATTTTAAACATGGCTATTTAAAGTCTTTTGTCACAACTTAATACTTTATCCCTTTTAGTATTTTTTTTTTGTTCTACTTCATACTATTGGTTGAACTCTGTAATTAACACACAATTATTCTTAGGTGTTTAAATTTAACTGAAAAGTGATCTCTGTTAAATATTAGAGTGGGAATAAGAGAGGGAGGAGATGTACAATTTGGGACATGCTCAAACTGACTTGCCCCAAATTGGTGGGGTTAGAAATGTGCCAGGGGATTCTAGTACAATCCCATCAAGGTGACATGTACCAATGCCATCTCACTAGTCCACGTGATCAATTTCAGTTACCAATTGATCATACTGATAGGTCTAAGAGTCAAAGGGATCACATAAACAAGAATTCTGTTTTAATTATCTGATCGATTTAAAAAAAACTGCTCATAAATCTAAACTGCTAAGTTAATCAAAGATACATTTTGATTCATGTGACCTGAATCTTTGTATCAGATGTTTTGAATTTGTTGGTAGAAAGAAACTAATAATGTTTTTACGTGTTTGTGCTTGAGTTTGCTGGTAAAACAAGCTACACCATGTTAGATATTTAAGAGAAATTTCCAAATACATGTATTCTGAAAAGGCATTGGACCTTCCAGTAAATGTTTTCATAACATGTTATTTATTGGTAGAAACTGCTTGCTAGTTTTCATTTGATATTTTTATTGTCAGTAAGTGATCTGGGAAGCCTAGCTTGTTCCCTCATTTCTCAATTTTCTTTAAGATGGGGAACTGACTCTATACTGAAGGACTCCCCCCAGGATGTACAATTTGATCTTTAGTTTGGCTAACCTTTTCTGTAATAATAGCATAGCCAAAGGAGAGTTTAAATTGTAATTTCACAGCTAGATTTACTTTGCCATGGGCACAGAAAACAGACAAATCCTCCCTTTGAGACCAAACAAAGGGAGAGAAAGTTTTAAAGTGAGGATATAGCTTTCCTGATGGGCATTGTCTACCTCACAGAAAAAAACACTATCAGAACGTGCCTGTGACTATAGACTTTTAGTTTAGGTCACAAAGATTAGAGATGAGGCTGAGCAGTCCTTTGACTTTCATCCTCTCAAAGATTTCCTCTGGTCTACTTTAACAAAAACTGGGAGGAAATGAAAACTAAGAACAGAAGTGATGTAAAGATAGCTGGCAGGCCAATTAATGACTGTTCTACACAGTGATCTGCCATCAAGGAGTTCCAACAAGCCACTGCAGTGACTTTCAATATGAAAAGTCAGGGCTTCAGCAGAAGTCAGTTTATGAAGAGCTCTGCCAGCTAAGAGTTGGGTCACTGAAAATGGAACTGCCCAGGAGTAAAGGATGCCCAGGTCAGAGCCACAGGCCTTATTGGTTCTAAGTTGAAAAGCCCTTCACTCAGCCCAGCTTGCAAAGTAACAACTGTTGCTGAGGGGACTGCCAACCAGGGTCAGTAACATTGCAAGCAGAACTGTAAATTTCCTGTTAGAATTGCTACCTGGCTTTACTTGGCCATCTCTCCTCCCAGACCAGCTAGGTAATGGAAGTCAACAGGGTGCCTTCCCCAAGGAGGTTCATACCTCCCTTAGGATGTGAAGAGATAGATAGATCTGGGCCTCATAACTGGCAAGGCCTTAAAGCCCACCTGGTTATTATCAGGCCCCTTCTGTTTGCCTCTCAGTCAGAAAACTTAGCCATGGTTTAGACACCAGCTTTCTTAGGTCCTCCAATAATGACTCTGTCCTTTATTCTAAACCCTGTCTAGCCCTCTTGGGGCCTGATTCCTTTGTAATCCCACCCTCTATTCTTACATCAATGGTTCTACTTCCAACACCTGTGTATTGGTGGTCCTCTCTCCCAATTAATGTATCTCTATCCATAAGAGATGAGTGGCCTTTCTCCCGGTCTTGATTGGGATCAGCTTTGCAGCTTCTCTCTCCTCAGTAGTGATCACAGGAACAGCTTTAGGTCACAGTATTATCTTGACCAACCGACTCCAAAACAACTCCAACAGTTACAAGAGGAGGTCACTAGGTCTGTTGAAACCTCAGCTGATGCTATCTGAAGTCTCCAAAAGCCATGTCACCTCACTAACAGGCATGGTACTATGGATCAGATGGGCCTTAACAGTTTGTTATTATGTTAACCAATGCCAGGTAAAACCACATCTATCAAACAGTCTTCACTAGGGTCCAGAGACACCACCCCTCCCCCCATTTCTTCTCCTCTAGGAAATCCTCTCATTACTTGGTTAATGCCCTGTTAGGACACTGTGATGCTATTCTCACCCTGTCTTTTGCACTATCTTGTCTGTTTAAGTGTTTACAGGAGGTGATAATGGAACAAACCAAAGCACTCACCAACCAGGCAGTCAACCAAATGCTGCTATAGGGATATACTAAGTTCCCCATGCAGAAGTCAGCAGCTTAAGACATCGCCCCTGGCGAGTGGAGAGTTAACTCATTGCCCCATGTAAGCAGAAAGTAGCTAAAAGAAAGTAGCAGAAAGATCATTGTCCCTCCACCCCTTCTGGACTTTTGGAGCTGATATAATCCCATATAACACTCACTTTATAAAAAACACAAGGGGGAATGTTAGTAAAATGGTGCTGTCTTATCTGTGATGCCATCTATGCCCCAGGCACCATCTGTAGCCCTCCCCACCATTGCTGGAAGCCAGGTGACCAGATGGCCCAACCACAGGTGTCAGCTCCACCCCAACCCTAATGGGATTTGCTGCTTCTACTTCCCTGCCCACAGCAAAGGTTTAATAGAATCTGCTTCCCATACATGTGCTCTCTTACTCTCTCGCCCTCCCCTTCTGCCCCATAATGCTTCCCCCACCCAACAATAAATCTTTTCCTTAAAAACAAAGATTGATTTATTTTATTTGCAAGCTAGAATTACAGAGAGAGAGGGAGAGATAGAGAGAGAAATCTTCCATTTGCTGATTCACTCCCCATATGGCCTCAAAAGCCAGGGGTTGGGCCTGGCCAATGCCAGGAGTTTCTTCTGTGTCTCCCACATGAATTCAGATCCCCAAGCACTTTGGCCATCTTCTGCTGCCTTTCCAAGTGCACTAGCAAGCGGATAGATCAGAAGTGGGGCAGCCAGATGCCCATATGGGATGCCGGCATCATCACAGGCTGTGGCTTTACCCACTATGTCGCGATGCCAGTTCCCTATTTTATTTCTTTTTAAGTTAACACCAACTCTCTTCAATCTTCTGTGCTCTCCAGCTGCATTTCCTGCAATTGTGGTAAGGAACATAGTTCTCTAAATGCATCACCACATGACCTGCAAATCTCTCTGTTCAGCAGCTGGTACAGCTGAGTCACTTAGTTCCTCATTCCCAGTTAAGATTTACAAAGCATATTTGAAAAAGTAATACCACACAATGGTCATGAGTTCATTTTCAAATGGTATAAATTATAGACTAATCATACAACATTTTATTAGACACATCTACAATGCATCTGCTATATTATAACCTGTAGACATTTTAAACAGGCTATTTTAATCTAAAATCTTAATAAGTTATGTTTATACTATTATAAAATTATAATTATATAAAGTTATTGTATAAAAGAGTGGGCATTGTGGTTAAGCCTCTACTTGTTGCGCCTCCATCACAAATCCAAGTGCAGGTTTGAATCCCTGCTCCACAGCTTTTGATGAAGCATTCTACTACTTCATCTGGAAGGGCAGCAGAGGACGGCCCAAGTATTTAAGTCCCTGTCACTTACGTGGAAGACCAGGATGAAGTTCCTTGCTCATGGATTCAGCCTGGCCCAGAAGGAATAGAAACCTCTCTCTCTCTCTCTATCTCTCTCTGTTGCTCTACCTTTCAAATAAATCCTTAAAATAATAATAAATAAAATAATGAGAAAAAAGAACAAATATATCAGACACAGTTTAATGATAGCTGTGTAATAAAATTACATGAAAAGAGAATAACATAGAAGCAATTTTTAAAGGGTTAATCCCTAATAATTTTCTTAATTCAGTCAAAGAAATCACCCATTGATTCAGGAAGCTAACTTAACCATATAAGGATATAAGATATTTAGTCATATCAAACTGCTTAAAACCAAGATAAAGAAAAAAAATTAAAACCAGAGAAAAAATATTATTTTCCAAGAAACTGAAAGAAGCACTGACTGCTGACCTCAAAACAGAAGTAATAGAAGCCAGAGGACAAAGGATTGATGAGTTTATAATTCAGAAAGAAAATACCATCAATTTAAAATTATACACATAAGGAAAAATTTCTTCCAAAATGTAAGAAAAAACTCATTTGGAAAACAAAACATGGTAGGGATTTAATGATAAAAGCTTTTTATTGAAACAAATATAACAGAGAGTTTATCAAGTTGAGGGGAAATTATCCTTAACAGAAACAAGGAAATTTGGACAGGAATAAAGAACAATGAAATGGGCACTGGGTTCTAGTCCCGGTTGCTCCTCTTACAGTCCAGCTCTCTGCTGTGGCCCGGGAGGGCAGTGGAGGATGGCCCAAGTGCTTGGGCCCTGTACCTGCATGAGAGGCCAAGAGGAAGTACCTGGCTCCTGGCTTCGTTTTGGTGCAGAGCACAGGCCATAGCGGCCACTTGGGGGGTGAACCAATGGAAGGAAGACCTTTCTCTCTGTCTTTCTCACTGTCTAACTCTGCCTGTCAAATAATAAAAAAAAAGAACAATGGAAAAGACTAAAGTGTCTATAAAGCAATGAATCTAATATATTATTGATTTCAAAATATATATTGAATTAAATTGCATGACAAAATAGTACTAATAGCAAGAAAGGATTTAGAGTTTAAAAAATCAGAGTCTAGCAATATTGAGAAAATTTAAAAAGTTAAAATTTTACTGTAAGAGGTCATGTTATAACCACTAGATTTTATATAAAATGATAATAAAAGTATATTTGTATGACCGGCGCTATGGTGTAGTGGGTTAATGCCCTGGCCTAGGGTGCCCGCCTCCCAAATGGACACCAGTTCAATACTGCTCCACTTCCCATCAGGCTCTCTGCTATGGCCTGGGAAAGCAGTGGAGGATGGCCAGAATCCTTGAGCCCCTGCACCTGTGTGGGAGACCTGGAGGAGGCTCTTGGCTCCTGGATCCTGGCTTCGGATCCCCATAACTGCAGCTGTTGTGGCCACTTGGGGGGTGAACCAACGGAAGGAAGACCTTCCTCTTTCTCTCTCTGCCTTTCTTCTCTCTGTGTAACTCTGACTTTCAAGTAAATAAATCTTTAAAAGTAATAAATAAAAGTATCTTTGAAAAACAGATTTATGCACCTTAGCTGGAACAGTATGAGTGACAAAATCAATAGAGTAATGTGGAAAAGCTGGCGCTATGGCTCAGCGTGTTAACGCCATGGCCTGTAGCGCCGGCATCCATATGGGCACCAGTTCAAGACACGGTTGCTCCACTTCCAATCCAGCTCTCTGCTATGGCCTGGGAAAGCAGGGGAAGATGGCCCATGTCCTTGGGCCCCTGCATCCACGTGGGAGACCCGGAAGAGGTTCCTGGCTCCTGGCTTCCTAATGGCGCAGCTCCAGCCGTTGCGGCCAATTGGGGAGTGAACCAGCAGATGGAAGATCTCTCTCTCTCTCTCTCTCTCTCTCTCTCTCTCTCTCTCTCCTCTCTCTCTCTCTGCCTCTCCTCTCTCTGTGTAAATCTTTCAAATAAATAAATCTTTTAAAAAATAGAGTAATATGGAATCATACAGGGCAGCACTGTGGCATAGTAGATTAAGCCTCCGTCTATAGTGCCAGTATCCCATATGGATGCTGATACAAGTCCCAGCTGCTCCACTTTCGATGCAGCTCCCTGCTAATGCTCCTGGGAAAGCAGTGGAAGATGGCCCAAGTACTTGGGCTTCTGCACCCAACTGGGAGCTACGAAGAAGCTTCTGGATCCTGGTTTTGAATCAGCCCAGTTTCAGCTGTTAAGCCACCCCTGTGATGCACCCATCCCATACTGGAGTGTGTAGGATGGAGTCCTGCCTCTGATTCTGATCCAGCTTCCAACTGAGGTACACCCTGGAAGGCAGCAAATGATGGCTCAAGTACTTGGGCTCCTGCCACCCAAATGGGAGATCCAGATGGAATTCTTGGCCCCTCGCTTTCAGCCTCATTCAGCCCCAGCTGCTGTTGCATTTAGGGAGTGAACTAGTAGACAGACGATCTTTCTGTCACTCTGCCTTTCAAATAAAAATTTAAAAATAATAAATAATAAACTTTAAAAATTTCCTTTAATGAAAAAAATGCTAATTAACATCATAAAAACAAAAGTACTGTAAAGAAAATCACTAAAAACTGGCTGGAAACATAAATTCTTAGTGTGAATAATGAGAAAAAATAGCACAAAACATAAATATATCAGGAATAAAAACAATCACTATCTATAATAAAAGGCTGCTATTAACAATTTATGTCTATGACTTTAATAATTTGAATGAAATTGATAAAGCACTCAAAACCGCAACTTCATGAAACTGATATAACTTTCTGAAATGGTACTTCCATGTACATTAAAGTTATTAATTCTGTCATGGAAACCCTCACAAAAGAAATGAAAATCAAATTGACTTTACTAGTTAATTCTTCCAGAAAAACTGATGAAGAAATAGTGTCAATTTTATACAAAGTCTTTCAGAGAATGAAAATAGTGGGAAACTTCTTAGTAATTTTTATAGGGCCAGAATAGTATTTATACCAAACAAGAAACAAAGATTACTGACCAATCTATGGCATGAATATAGATATTTTTTATAAAGCTTTTATTTAAAAAATATAAATTTCCGAAGTACAGCTTATGGATTACAATGGCTCCCCCCCACACAACTTCCCTCCCTCCCACTACCCTCCCCTCTCCCGCTCCCTCTCCCCTTCTGTTCACATCAAGATTCACTTTCAATTCTCTTTATACACAGAAGATCAGTTTAGTACATATTACGTAAAGATTTCAACAGTTTGCCCTCACATAGAGACACAAACTGAAAATACTGTTGGAGTACTAGTTATAGTATTAATTCACAACGTACAGCACATTAAAGACAGAGATCCTACATGATTTTTTTTTAAAGAATTGATTATCTATGCAATTTCCAAATATTATAGATATTAAAGTTGCAAGCAAATATTAGTAAATAAAACACAATGGCATATAAAGTGTGGAACATTTTCTATCCCAATGTCTTTAATAGAATGATTAACTGGATATATTTATACATTAATACCATTCACTTGTAAGAATGAATGAGGGGCCAGCAGTTAAAGCCCTGGCCTGAAGCGCTGGCATCCCATATGGGTGCCGGTTCTGGTCCCGGCTGCTCCTCTTCTGAACCAGCTCCCTGTTATGGCCAGGGAAAGCAGTAGAAGATGGTCCAGGTCCTTGGGCCCATGCACCTGTGTGGGAGACATGGAAGAATCTCCTGGCTCCTGGCTTTGGATCAGCACAGCTCCAGCTGTTGCAACCATCTAGGGAGTGAACCAGTGGATGGATGACCTCTCTCTATGTCTCTAACTCTCTCTGTAACTCTGCTTTTAAATAAATAAAATAACTCTTTTTTTAAAAAAGAATGAATGAACTGCAAAGATACTTAAATAAAAAATAAAATGTAGAACTTTGGAAAAATGGGGCTGGGATTGCAGGACAGGGGGTGAAGCTGAGGTCTGCCATGCTAGCATCCCGTATGAACACCCATGGAAGTCCCAGCTGCTCCACTTTCCATCCAGCTTCCTCCTAATGCACTTGGGAAAGAAGCAGCAGAAGATGGTCCAAGTATTTGGATGCCTGCCACTCACATGGAGACCTGGATGGAGTTCTAGGCTCCTGACTTCAGCCTGGTCCAGCCTCAGCCTTCGTGGCCATTAGGGGAGTGAACCAGCAGATGCATGATCGCTCTCTATCGCTCTCTGCATCTCTCTCTCTCTCTCTCTTTGTCTCTCTCTCTCTCTCTCTCAGTATCTTCCTCTCTGTAACTCTACTTTTCAAGTAAATCTTTTTTTAAAAATAAAAGAAAGAAAAGTGAGCTGCAAAAGAATATACACTGAAATATCTAATGTTGGTGAATAAAAATAATCTAATCTATGGATAATAAACCTCAGGATGTGAGTTACCCTGTGGGAGAGCATTGACTAGATGAAATTATGGACATATTTTCTGGGATGTGGGTGATGTTCTATTTCTTAATCAAAATTGTTCTCATGGGTATAATTATTTTATAAACATTTATCAAGTCTATACTCATTGTTTATGCACTTTTCTGTACATATGTTATAGTTCAATCAAAAGGTTAAATTTTTATTTTTACTTTTATATTAAAGATTTATTTATTTATTTAAGAGGAAGAGTTACAGACAGAGAGAAGGAGCAACAGAGAAAGAAAGGTCTTCCATCCAGTGGTTCACTCTTCAGGTGATTGTAACAGCTGGAGCTGGGCTGATCTGAAGCCAGGAGCTTCATCTGGGTCTCCCACATGGGTGCAGGGGTCCAAGAACTTGGGCCACCTTCTGCTGCTTTCCCAGGCACATTAGCAGGGATTTGGATCTGAAGTGGAGCAGCTGGGGCTCAAACCAATGCCCATTTGGGTTGCAGGTACTGCAGGGGGAGGCTTAATTTACTGTGCCACAATGTCACCCCAGGCTTATTTTTTAAAAATTCCCGTTTGGGGCTGGCCCTGCAGCATAGCAGGTAAAGCCGCCGCCTGTGCCACCAGCATCCCAAATGGGCACTGGTTTGAGTCCTGGCTACTCTACTTCCAATGCAGCTCCCTGCTAATGCACCTGGGAAAGCAGTGGAGGATGCCCAGTCCGTGGACCCCTGCACGTATGTGGGAGTAGTGGAAAACCTTCTTGCTCCTAGCTTCTGACTGGCGCAGCTCCTGCCATAGCAGACATTTGGGGAGTGAACCAGCAGACAGAAGATCTCTCTTTCTCACTCTCTGCTCTCTGCCTCTCTTCTCTCCATAACTCTGACTTTCAACTAAATAAAAAAGATTTTTTTAAAAATTCCCAATTAATACAGCTTCTTCTATTGCCAAGAAACGCTAAATATATCTGTGAAATACACATGCTTTTTTTTTTCTTTTAAGAATCGTGGTTGAAGTTTCTCTTCTCAAAGTCAGCATTTAAGATACTCTGAGATTAATTCTCCAGCACACTGATGTAGGTTTGAGTCTGGCTCTGCCATCACTATTGAGCCATTTAAAAATCATTCCCCAAGGTCTGTTCTCTTATCTCCTTCCAACTCCCTCAGAAAACTGTTAGTGACGTTGGAACCTAGACAATTGCATAACCCTTTTAATGTCAGTCCTGGAATGAAGACTTTATGCATCACCAGCCATGTACACGTATAGTGAGGTAGCATTAATAACCTCTGTGTTGTTTAGTCTATATTTCATTGGCTGACTGCCTAGAATGACTAAGGAAACTGCCTGAAAATGACCCCTTCCTTCTCAAAAGACTAAAAGAAAAAGCAAACTCTGGAATTACTTCTACCAAAGGGAAAATTAATAAATGGCTTTAAAAATAAACTAAAAGGAAAAAAAGAGATTCCTCATGCAAGTAGAATCCTTACTGCTCAAAAAGAAAATTTCTGCATTCAGCCATAGTTGTAGTAAAGCCAAATTGTCGCCATGCTCTGGTGATTTATAAATCGAGAAGGGATATTCAAATTTGATGTGTCTCACATCAAATATTAATGCAAAGTTTGTCTTGGGTTATATTCTATAGCATCTCAAGTGATACTGATGATAAAATAATATTCTTTAAAGCACTTCTCTAGAGAAACAAGAATACAATTCCTAATTAAGCTGAGTTTTTGAAGAACTGTGATCCTCTGACATACTGCAAAATAGTCATTGCATATTAAGTATAGGCTTTATGTGTGTGTGCAAACAGCGCCAGTGTGTAAACAGCCAAGCACTACCTGTGAAGGAGCAGGAGAAAATGAACACTTCCTCCCACTTCACCTCTCAGATATTTCAGTGACTGAGAAGTGACAATTCCCTGTTTGCTGACCCTCTATTGTTCAGTGATCTGCATTTGCTTCTTGTAAGACGTAAAATTTTGTATCTTGTGTACTGTAGAGGTTTTAGGGGAAAAAACCCTTCTTGATGTTTGGAATGACTCTATAAATGCTTCGTAGCCTTATACAATTTGATTACAAACACTAGTTTTGTTAACATTCCTTCAGTCTTCCTTTATCCTACAGATACTTAGGGAAGCCTTTCACTGATGCAGCCTGCAGGTGCAGCTTGGGAGATATACAGTTTAAGAAGATCGTATAGTATTTGGAGCATGAGTCTAGCAAAGAAACAATTGCCTGTTTTATATTGAATGGCATTTAGGTTTGTAAACTCAAATGCCAGAATGAGATGTTGACCGAACTTAAACATTTGAGACAGTAAATATCACCAATTCACCATACACTGGGACAGGCTGTTAACCATACCACATGAGCTGCATAAAACTAAAGCAACCACCCCATGGCTTTTCTCTGTTTGACTTTCCATGCTTATCTGATGGTTTACTCCATGTGCTCCAAATACTGGAAACATTTTGCTCCCAGCTGGTTTATTCCTTTTGGCTCTCCAAATCATATTTGATCTTACGCCTGGAAGTATTCCTGTCTTTCTTCTTTTTCCAGACTATTGTACTACTTGAGGAGAGACTTTGTCCTCTTCTTTTGGAAACACATTTCTGGCCTGCTGCACACTCGGATTTTAGCAGGCTTGTCCCTCTTTGTGGTCCTTCAGGACTTGATGAGGAGCAATCTTACACAACATGCCTGATTCCAACCTGGAACTAAAATGACGAAAATCGCAACTTCAGGCAAATCACTTAACCTTCCTTTGCCATAATTTCTGCAACATAAAGTGACGATACTAATATCGTGTGTTCTTTTTTCAGTTGATTCAATAGAATGACACACACAAAAGGCTGAGAATAGTGTTGGAAATGTAGCAAATAGTCTGTGAATATTGTCCTTTATCATTTGAGCTCCTTGGTCTAAGAACCCAAGCTTAGAATATTTTGAAATCTTTAGATATAATGAAATCTGGTACTTAAGTAGGCTCCTACCTTCAAAAAGTCATAAAAAGTCCAAAATATATGAAATAAATAATGAAGATGAAAATAGGACTTAATGGGGCAGGCGTTGTGCAGTCGTGGGTTGCCACTCCTTGGGGTGCTTGCTTTCCATACTGGAGAACCTAATATGGAGTTCTGCTTCTGTTTCCAACCCAGATTTCTGCTCATGCACACCCTGCGATGTTGGGTCCCTGTCACCCAAATGGGAGATAAAGATGGAATTCCTGGCATGGTGTTATCAGTTGTAGGCATTTGGAGAGTAAGCCAGCAGATGGGAGTCTCTCTCTCTCTCTCTCTCTCTCTCTCTCTCTCTCTCTCTCTCTCTCTTCCTTTCTCATGAATAAAAATTGATACATTTTAAAAAAGAGGGAACAAAGGGGTGGGCATTTTGGCAAAGCAGGTTAAGCCACCACTTGGGACTCCCACATTACACATTGAAGTGCCTGTTTGAGAACCAACTACTACATTTCCAATCCAGCTCCCTACGGATTTGCCTGGAAAGCAGCAGATGACAGCTCAAGTACCTGAGTTCCTGCAACCCGCATGGGAGACCAAGATGGAATTCCTGGCTCCTGGCTTTAGCCTGGCCCACCTGTTGTGGCCATTTGGGAAGTGAAGCAGTGGATGGAAGATTCAATCTCAATCTATCTCTCCTTTCATATAAACAAATAAAACTTTAAAATGAAAAGATGAATCTAAGGGAGGAACTTAAATATTCACTGGGCAAAGGTCAGCTTTTGATAAGCCATATAATGCAAGATTTATACTGAGCCGATGAGAAGCCACTGGTAATGTTGAAAAATCCTGATAGATTCCAAGAATTCAAGATTGTTTAACATATGAAAATTAATCAACAAAATGCACATATTTATACAGCAGAGTTGGAAAGCCACATAATCCTATCAGTAGACACAAAAAAAATTTCAGAGAACGCAACATCCTTTTATGTTAAGACACTCAGAAAACTAAAAAGAGTAGTAATCCTTCTCAGACTGTCTCATCATTATTTGTGGAAATTCCTCAATCTCATAAAAATAAAGGAATGTAAGTAAAACCAGTTTATAATAACACTTGATAAGGAAAGAGTGAAACTTTCTAAGATCAGGAGTAATACAATGGCATCTGTCCTAGCACCTTCAATGTTTTATGGAGGTCCTAGCTATAGGAATTAGGCAGGCAAGGAAAAGAAAGAGAGAGAGAGAGAGAGAGAGAGAGAGAGAGAGAGAGAGAGAAGGGAGAGAAAGAGAAAGAAGAAAGAGAGAGAAAAAGAAAGAAAGAAAGAAGGAAGGAAGGAAGGAAGGAAGGAAGGAAGGAAGGAAGGAAGAGAGAGAGAGAAAGAAAGAGGAAAGAGAGAATCAGAAGCTTTTTATAGATAACATTGTCTTACATGAGAAAACCTTATGGAATTCACTAAAACATTCAGACTAGTGAACAAATGATCAGCAAGGTTGCTGTGCAAAAAAAGGCCAACCCAAAATCACTTGTATTTATAAACATAGGAATGAGGAATTCAAAATAAAATTTTGGGGAAAATCATTTATAATATAATCAAAAATGAAATATTTGGGAAGAAAAAACTTAATAAAAGTAGGGCAAGACCTATATATGTAAAACTGCAAAATGTGAGCTAAAGAATTTACGGCTTAAATAAATCAAAAGACATATCATGCTCACATGTCATAAGACCACATTGTTAAGATCATTACACATGCAAATGTATTGACAGATTGAATGAAAACCCTAGCACAATTGCAGCTATTTTTTTCTTCTCAGAAACTGACAATCTGGTCTCAAAATTTATTTGGAAATCCAAACAATCTTGAAAAACAGAACAAGGTTGGATGACTCACACTTCCCAATTTCAAATTTACAACAAAGTTAAACTAATCAAGATACTAGTATAAGAACAGCATTTAGAACAAGGAAGTAGAATTCAAATGTGTGTGGAGAAGGGGCGTGATGGGATAGTGCCAGGATAACTCATGTTTTGGTTGGTGGACATGGACAATGAGTTGCAAGATAATTGAATTAGAAAGGAAGTGTGCTGGACAACTGGATAGCCCATGCGAAAGAGTAGAGGGAATTTCTATTTCACACACACACAAATTAACTTTGGTCATAGTTTTAATGTAAGAGCTAAGATTGTATAATTTTAGAAGATAACATGGGGAGTAGATTTTTATGAGCTTGGGTTTGATAAACCTTGGGTTTGTTGTTTTTCATTTTATTTGCTTGTTTTGTACAGTATACCGACACCTTTCATAACAAAATAAAAATAGATACATTGGAGTAACCAAGGTCTTAAAATTTTGTATTGTACACTATATTATTCCAATAGCTAAAAGAGCACAAATAGAAAGGGAGAATACTGGAAAAATGTATATCTGATAAGGGTGTATATCCAGAATATATAAATTACTCTTATACCTCAGTAATCAAATGACAAATAATCCATTTTTAAAGAATGGGCCATCAAAGAAGGAGATACCTTTCTCTGAAGGGAGGAGAGAACTTCCACTTTGACTATGGCCTTATCTAAATAAGGTCAGAGTTGGCGAACTCAAAAGGCTTCCATAGCCTTGGCAACTCATGACAAGAGCCTAGGGTGATTACTAACGCCATAAATAAGAGTGTCAATTGTTAAGTCAACAACAGAAGTCACTGTGCACTTACTCCCCATGTAGGATCTCTGCCCTTAATGTTTTGTACAATGTGAATTAATGCTATAACTAGTACTCAAACAGTACTTTACACTTTGTGTTTCTATGTGGGTGAAAACTCTTGAAATCTTTACTTAATATATACTAAATTGATCTTCTGTATATAAAGATAATTGAAAATGAATCTTGATGTGAATGGAATGGGAGAGGGAGCAGAAGATGGGAGGGTTGTGGGTGGGAGGGATGTTATGGGGGGGGGAGCCACTGTAATCCAAAAGCTGGATTTTGGAAATTTGTATTTATTAAATAAAAGTTTTAAAAAATCCATTTTTAATTAAAATCATCTGAATAGGTATTTTTCACAAAGAAGACATCCAATGAGCAATAAGCACATTTTAAAAAATGCTCCACATCATTTGTGTTCTCAGAAATACAAATCCAAACCCTATTAGCTGCTTCTTGCCATCCATTGAGATGCCTGCCTTCAAAACGCCAGATAAGGGATCAGTGTTGTGGTGCAGTGGTTAAGCTGCTGCCTGAGATGCCAGCAACTCATATGGGCACCATTTCAAGTCCCAGATGCTCCACTTCCAAACCAGTTTCCTGCTAATGCACCTGGGAAAGCAGCAGAAGATAGTCCATGTATTTGCAGGATGGAATTCCAGGCTCCCAGCTTCAGCCTGGCACAGCCACTTGTGGAGTGAATGAGTAGATGTAAGATCTCTCTCTTTCCTTCCCTCTTTCCTTCTTCCTCTGACTACGCCTTTAAGATAAACACTACAGAGGATGTGGAGAAATTATAACGCTCATATGTTGCAAGTGGGGATGCAAAATGGTGTATCTGCTTTGAAAAATATTTTTGAAAAATTTCCTTAAAAGATAAAACATGAAATTACTATATAGCTCTGTAATTTCACAATCAGATAAATACCCAAGAGAAATGAAAGCTTTTGTACATGGGGGACTGGCATTGTGGCATAGCATATAAAGCCTGCAAAGCCAGCATCCCATATAGGTACTGGTTTGAGTCTTGACTGCTCCACTTCTGATCCAGCTCCTTGCTGATGTGCTTATGAAAGCAATGGAAGAAAGATGGCCCAAGTGGTTGGACTCCTGCACCCATGAGGAAGAAACTCCTGACTCCTGGCTTCTGTACAGCCCAGCACTGACCATTGTGGCCTTTTGAGGAGTAAAGTCGTGGATGAAAGATATCTCTCTCTCTCTCTCTCTCTCTCTCTCTTTCTCTTTGTAACTCTGCCTTTTGAATAAACAAATCTTTAAAGAAATTTTGTACATGAATATGCACAACAGCATATAGTTAAATGTTGAAATAACCACATGTCCATCAACTGATGAATAGAAAAAAAGGGGGAAATAGTTATATAGTGGAATATTATTTGGCAGAACTGATCTATGTTATTACCATAGATAAGCTATGAAAACATTATGTTGTTAAGGAAACCAGTCACAAAGGACCAGATCAGGAACATATATAAGGAAAGAAAATAAATGTTTGGTTTCCTAGGACTGAAGTGAGGGAAGATTATGGTGGCAGAGGAAGAGACTGCTAATGGGTTCAAGGTTTCTTTTAGAGATGACAAAAATATTCTAAATTTAGGCTGGCACCACAGCTCAATAGGTTAATCCTCCACCTGCGGTGCCAGCACACTGGGTTCTAGCCCCGGTCGGGGCACCGGAATCTGTCCCAGATGCCCCTCCAGGCCAGCTCTCTGCTGTGGCCAGGAAGTGCAGTGGAGAATGGCCCAAGTGCTTGGGCCCTGCACCCCATGGGAGACCAGGAGAAGCACCTGGCTTCAGATCAGTGCGGTGCGCAGGCCGCTGTGCACCAGCTGCAGCTGCCATTGGAGGGTGAACCAATGATAAAGGAAGACCTTTCTCTCTGTCTCTCTCTCTCATTGTCCACTCTGCCTGTCAAAAAAATTCTAAATTTAGATTGTAGTGAATGTTACACAGTCAGGTGAATACACTAGAAACCATGAAATTGGACACTTTAAATGGGATCTTATGTGGATTATAGAAAGTTGTTAATTTTTATCAATTAACATACCAACCCATTCAGGATATTAAGTTCCATTAGATATTTTTAAAGATGATGTCACCGTTTTTATATCAATATTTTATGATGTTCAGTGTTCCGTATTTCACAACTACACAAACAAGAAGTAAAAGTATTTAGATGTCAGTTTAGAAATTTGTGAGGAGGAAATGAGTGTTTCCAAAATTCTTTTGAAGAGTGTGCCAGCAGAACAGTGTGAGTGTTCCGGCCTCTCCGGACTAGGAGAGGGAATTTCAGTTGATAGTTATTACGGTCAATCACACGAGAAGTTACTAGCAATGCCACTGAGGCGGCTGCAGTGGGAAAAAGGAAGGCAGTATTTATTCACTCATCCATGGACCCATAAAACCAGAGTCTGAAAAAACAGTTATTGGGGGTGGATGTTGTGATGCAGCAAATTAAACCTGCCTCTGTGATGCTGGTATCCCACGTATGAGTGTCTCCTTGGAGTGCTTACACCTCCACTTCCTATCCAGCTTTGTGCTAATGCGCCTGGGAGGCAGAAGATGATGATCCAAGTGCTGGATTCCTACCACCAACTCGGGAGCCTTGAATGGAGTTCCTGCCTCCCGGCTTCAGCCTAGCACTGCCCTGGCTGTCCAGGTCTTTGAAGATGAATTGATCACTGATGTTTTCTGTCCTCTCTGTCTCTGTCACTCTCCCTCTCCTTCCCCCTTTTTGTCATTCTGACTTTCAAGTAAATAACACTAATTGAAAAAGAATCACTTATTAAATAAATCTTGGAGTGGATGATGACTGAGGGTGCTTCACAGTATATGGCTGTATTTCCTACACAGAAAAATTGCGTAAGGAAATGTCATTTCATGTTTAGACCAGAATTGAATGTGTACATTTTCACACACACACACACACACACACACACACACACATCCCATTTTCTCTTAAGTTAATACATTTGGCCTCTGGGCCTTAGTTTTGTTTGCTAACAAGTTGCAAAGGCCATTTAAAGATGATCGTTTTCTTATAGGTGGGATGTGGATGAGAAAGAAGAGTCTGAAAATGAAGTGACTAGGTTATAGTCCTAGTTAGCTCACTTCTAGGTTAAGTGAGTCAGTCTTCAAATAATGAAGAGAATTTCTTTTAGAAGTTCATAAAGAGACTATCCTCAGGACCTCCACTGTTAGCACAGGTAAGTCAAAAGAATTTCTGACTCTCTAGGGCTTACCATTCTTCTAAGTCAGGGAAAGGCTTTGTTAATCAAGAAAGCATGTCAAGCAGCAAGCATTTAGCACAAAGATTTAGACCCCACGTGGATGACCTCTATCCCATATTGGAATGTCTGGGTTTGAGACCCCGCTCCACTCTCCTTTCCAGCAGCCTGCTAGTGTGTACACGGGAAGCCCACAGGTGATGGACGGCTCGGGTACTCGAATCTCTGACACCTCAGCGAGAGATCCACATTGAGCTCCTGGCTTCCACCTGGTGCAGCCCCAGCTATTAAGGGTATTGGGAATGACCCCAAAGACAGAAAATCAATCTATCTCTTTCTCCAATGAAATGAAAATAAATTTTTTTTTACAGAAAAAAATTTAAAGAGCTACCAGGGAGTCTTTGTTTATGAAAGGAATTATTATGTTTGCTTACTTATGCTCATGGAAAGTAACACTAAATTATCTCATTTGGGGCATCAAATGGAGGGCTTAGCAACTATTTACAAGAATGTCAGGAAGGCTGATACTTTAAGCAGAACGTGTGGTTAAAGCCTGGGAAGATTCACATCCCATTCTCCTAATCACTTGCCACAGATTTCTTAAATCCCACCATGTAAGAGCCATCCCTTTGTGTTTGAGAAAAAGCAGTATCTCATCAAGCTTCAGCTTACAGAGCTCTGGGGAGCCAGTAAATGATTAAGCATCCTATAGTCATTAACACTTTATGATGCCAATCAATCAATACAGACCACCCAGCAAGTAGAACATAAAATTCAATGCTAATCCCAACTACAGGGAGTTTACAATGTTGTTGCAGAAAATAAAATAAAAAGGAACTATCAGTGTATAATCCCTTTATAAGGGAACTCGGTGCATAGGGCAGACAGAAGAGCTACAGGAATACATATTAATTTTAAAGGCAGAGTTACAGAGAGAGAGAGAGAGAGAGAGAGATTTTTCTATCCCCAGTTTCACTCCTCAAATGGCCAAAACAGCTGGGACTGAGCCAGACTGAAATTAAGAGCCAGGAACTTCATTCAGGTCTCCCAAGCGGATATGGCGGCCCAAGAACTGGGCCATTTTCCATTTTTTCCCCAAGTGCATTAGCTAGGAGCTGCATTACAAGTGGATCAGCTGGGACTTGATCTACCAACCATGTGAAATACAAGTGTCACAGACTGTGGCTTAACCTGCTATGCCACAACACTAGCCTCACAGAGACAGTTTTTATCAATTCTTCCCCTCATGAAATAGTGCTGACTCTGCCTAGAAACATGCAGTAACTTCTTCCATAGAAATAAATAACAATGACAATAATAAAAAATAAATTTCCTAGGATGGTGCAACCTTCAGCTCCACTTCACCATGACAGTCCCAGTTCAAATTCCTTGAAAATGTGACCTGTAGTCCTTTCTTTTTACTTTCTGTGTAACTTTTCTCAGCCAATCGATACAGTCCCACCAGGCCACCAAAACATCCAGTGACTACAGAGGGCTAATTCTGCTTTTCAATAATAGGTAGTAAGTTTATGTGATCAGCTATTTTTGACGCACTCTCTCCTTCAAAATACTTTCTTAACATAATTTTCTAGAAAATCACTCTCTTGGTTTCCTCCTCAGTGGCTGTTCTTGGAGTCCTTTTTTTTTTTTTTTCTTTTTCTTTTCCTCTTTATTATTGGTCTCTGAG